>CM060921.1:839361091-841861091 GCA_030737875.1 Allium sativum | reverse complement strand
ATTCTTCTTTTACAAATTAATTATTCTTTAATTTGTTATTTTAATATTCTCAGAAATTACGGGGTGTTACAACGTGCTTCGCACACGACTGATTTTTGGTACAAAAATGGTGACTGGTGGTTAAAACAATCAACATATATGTGTTTGGTTTATTTCCCTTTTATAAATATCATTTTAAATAATATATTTAAAAATCTATATTCATTTATAAAATAAATTTATAACTTCATTACAGTCGATTCATCCGACGGTGAATCCATATTTATAAAATGATTGATTTATAGGACATATACTGCCAATTACCCAACCAGTATCACCCATTGGTTTAAAACGGAAAAAATGTTGAATTTCAGGTCAACAATCAACAATCAAATCAATCATTTCAAATAGATAGGTTTTAACTGTTCATGTAACGATAACATGAAAATAAATAATACTAAATGTATTTGAGGAATCCCGTTGGATCCTTCCAATCTGTACTTCCCTGCATTCAAGTCGGTTATCTTAAATAAAATCATTCAATTCAATTTAACTGACATAACAGCCATTTAACAACAACCAATTTATTTAACATTAATAAAACAATTCAAACAATTAACATGTTTATTTTATAAACGTGACCAATAAGGTAAGTTACCTTAATTGGGAGCAATCGTTAAAATAACGATTTGGTTTTTCACTGAAATTAAATAATGTTTAATTTCATTGGTTCAATCAATATATGAGTATATATTCTTAACAGACAGTCAATCATTAGCAACCATAGCACACAATTATAAAAACCCAACTTATATAAAATATAAGCAGGAAAATACTGAGTGAGTTTAACTCACCTTGATTGCGTTCGTCGTTAAAACAGTTTGCTTTAATTAAATTAAACATGCGTTTAATTTAATTAAAAACTCCAACTGCTTCCGGCTCTGTCCGTTCCCATTTCAGAATGTTGTGCTCCCCAATATGGTTCCAACGACTCTGGTTCTATTCTAGTCTGTTCACGTATACGAATTATAAGACACTAGTATTTTTTGCCCACTTTGCTGGGCATTAAAATTTATGTCAGTAAAATTATATATTGTAATGATTAAATATTAAAAATAAAAGAAAAATAAAGTATTGTAATCAATATTAAATTGTTATAAATATATATTTAAATATTATAATTTATGAGGCAACAATAATAAATTGTTTTGTTGTTCATCCAAAAATAATTTTATCATGAATGATTATTTTGATTAATTGTTCTGTTATCCATCTAATAATTTACGCAGTAACAATAATTAATTGTCATGTTGTTCACCCAACAATAATTTTGTCGTGGATTGAGTGTATTGAGATTATCAAGTTATTTAAACTAAGAGATAGGATGAAGTATCATGTCATTTAATTCATGGATATCTGTTGAGGTTGTAGCATTGAATAATAAATGGGTGGCGAAGATCTTATTACATTAATGTTCATGACGTGCGAGGACCGATTGTTTATAAAAAACCGATTAGAAAAAAATGTAATCGTCTAGTCATTTAGGTAGGTAATACCAGTGTAGAAATAGTGATTGAAATATGAAAGAACCGAAACAGAGTTGAGAAATGACATCTTTAAATATGTAATTGCGATATAGAATTTGTTTTAATGGTTGATGATGTGTTTTTCTGCATTTTCATTTATTTATTTGAACAGGAAACCCTTTGTCGATGTTACATGTGTTTTTAATTATTCAACCCATAAATCATAATAATATTCAAATTTATCAAAAGACAATGGCATCTAAGCTAGAATATACAATGTTCACAATTCAATTTGCAGGACATGTATCTATCGAGTGTAAGATAGTTGATAAAACTAAAAGGTATGCACAAAATTAAACAATATCTCGTTTTGGACCAAATATTGATGTATCATCTTGAATAAAATTAAACAATGATATCGTTTTTGTGGTTAATATATCAAATTTAATTTGCGCACCTTCTATAACAATAATGTCCTAAGTCTAAAATATAGCTAACGTGCTTAAGTGAAATGTTTCAAATTTGACCCAAAAATGGATTCCCTACAATTGCATAGCTATATATTTTTGTCTTTAATTTGATAGACATGCGATAGGACATTGCTGAATTCTCTTATTTTTAGACAGTCAATTTTACCTAAATTAGAAAGAAAAAATATATATAGTTTCAGTCGAAAAACACTATATTTTCTGACTCACATAGCATAATATAGTCTAATTTAGATGTTCTAAATTTACTACTTTATATATTCTTTTGCTTATTTTGTGCTAAAATCGTAATATTTAGAAAGAAACACCACCGGCCTACTATGTTATCCAAAATAGGCTAACATAGTAGGCTATGTTATCCAAATACTATGTGGTTCATATACTTAAATATAGATATTATTTTAACTTAGATTTGTAAAAAAATTAGCAAGTCCAAAGGTAAATGAAAGGTTCCCAAAATAGGCTATGTTATCCAAAAACTATGTGTAGACCATACCACTCGGGATAAGCATTTCAATGATGACATCGAAAAATAAGCTAATGTACAATGATTCTATCAAATGTAATTATGAATGAATTAAGTAGTCAAATGATTGCGCATTTGAATTTAAATAGGAGTGCGCATCAAAACAGGAAAATAATATTTGAAAAGAAATCAAAATGGTTAACAAATTTGATGCTAAAGGTAATGTTTAAACAAACAAAAATCACATAGAAAGAAAGACCTAGAAGAAAAGAAATGAATATGGAGAGGGTAATTTGGAAATTTTACGGTCGGACCAAATAAAGATTAGTGGGAATTTTACGATTTTAGTTTTTGGAAGAAATACACCCAAGAATAAGATGTTCAAAACTAAGTTTTTTTTGTAGAAGTAATGAGATTTGTACATATATATTTTTATGATCAAACCAAAGCTTCCCAATTAACTTGGAGCTTGCATGTAGCATTGAATAGTTGTACATAACTAATTATATGTACCAAAATGCGAACAAAAGAGCACAAATAAAATGTTGAAATGAAATTAAAGTAAGGAAATATATATGGAAAACGCAAACTAACAGCTAAACCTAGAGACTAAGAAACCGAATGAAGATCAATCGATTTTGTAAGCAAATAATGTTGAAAAAGAGGAAAAATACCTACTTGATCTTTGAATTCAGAAGTCATGATTCGCAAGTGTGTTGTTTATTCATAAAATTAAAGCAGGCAAAGCCAAATAATGTTAAAAAGGATAGACGATAAATAGTTTTTGAAAATATTGGACTACCCCCGAAGAACTTTTCCAAAAACATGGTGATTTAGTTCAATAACAGAGAATGACGGTTTGTGCTGGTTGAATTTAGTCAACTAATAATAGCTTAATTGATGTGAATTTTGATAAGGGATTCCTATTCAGGCAAAATAATAAAACAAATCTAACACGATAAATTTTGGCTTTTAAATCTTGCGTTCAAAACAGGGGAGCTATAAAGATTTGTCGTATCACCTATTTAAGTTTTAGAAGATTTTTCTCCTTTAGTCTAGCGCAATTTTGTTAATTCCTATTCATTTATATTCTTACTATGGGGACATTCAACAGAAGATGAAATAAACAGACCTACGGCATGGAGTAGGTAGGGGGTCATACATCACATATCTGCTGTATAGACGTAGAACTTTGTTTTTCATAATTGAGACAAAAAGCTATGTAAACAATGCTAATATAGAAATGATAGGAATAAACTATAACAAACATACTATAAGACGAAAAAAAATGGTTGTTACAATATAAATATGAAAACTTAGTCATGTCTAACCATAAATGTAAACACATGTAGAAACCAGGTTAGACCATACAACAATCAGCATGATGTTGCAGGTGCTACAGTATATGATAACTGTAGGTACTACCAAGCTAGCATAACGCAACAAATTCAAACCATATTTTTAGTTTCTTCCTGACAACGAATTGAAGATTAGAAGCAGTATTACCCTTACAACGCATGAAATGAAGCTTATGAATTAAAGCCTTTTCCTCAAGAGATAAGCTTCGTCCACCACCACTTATTTTCATGAAGTTAATCCACCTAAATCTACAGCACTTCCATTTTCTCTTCAATCCAATATTACTTTGTTGAATTGAACCATTTTTCTACACAGAAATGATATAAAGTTTGACATAATCAAAGTTAGCAAATTATAACAATGTAATCAACAAACTGATGAGGCATAATAAGAAAAAAGTAATTAATATATATAATCAGTTAAATAAAAAAAATCAATGATGATCTAGCTTACCAGTTTCATTTGAATTGAATGAGCTTCCACTTAAACAGTTCGAAGAATAGCTTGGCTGACCTATTCCCTGAATATTTCTCCTTTCCTCTGTTTCCAGTTAGGAGTGCTCAAGTCACTAAAAATGAAGAACGTTATAACTAAAAATATAGTATAATTTTGAGCGAAAGATTTTGAAAATGAAAAGTTCATTGTCAGGTTAACCAATTTTAAAAAAACCAACATAATCTTATAAAAACACAATTGAGATTTGAAAATAAGATATCTAAACCATAACTAAGGGATGCAGTTTCCTTTAAAAGAACATCAAACGTCTGACAAAATTAAACGGTAAAGGGAAAAAATCTCTAAATTGCATAGCTATCTAAATCTACAAATGCACATAATATGTTTTTCTTTTTGAAAGAGTATAATTGGATACATATAAATTTATTATTATCCTAAAAAGGATGACAAAATAGATAAATTTGAATGCGAATCTGCTCAATTTGCAACACCTTTTAATTGAACATTGGGTTCCATTTGTATCTCTACCTGCATATAGCGTGAAACGCTTGACATACATTGAAAAGAAATTAGGAAAATATGGGACATGGGTTAACCCAAATCGAATCTCAAATACATTAAAAAAAAACTTTCAAGACACAATAAATGTTATAAATGATCTGACCGAAGTAAGCATAGAGGAAATTGAAACCACATAATATAAATAAGAACAACTGTCTGTATAAATAAATGCACTGGATAGTAATGGCAAATTTTCCTAATTACATTACTATCTATATCCATCAATGCATTTAATATTCATTTCCTTCTAAAAGGCAGATAATATGACACATCAAGATTAGTAGCATGAAAGTATGGCAATTTTTTTAAAGAAAAGATATAATTTATTATTATTCCCAAAAAGGATTATGTAACATAATCAATGCATTTAATATTTATTTCCTTCTAAAAGGCAGATAATAGGACATAATCAAAGTTAGCAAATTATAAAAATGTAATCGATAAGCTGATGAGGCATAATAAGGAAAAAGTAATTAATTATATAACTATCTGTATCTATCAATGCATTTAATATTTATTTCCTTCTAACAGGCAGATAATAGGACACATCAAGATTAGTAGCCTGAAAGTTGGCAAAATCATTGAAGAAAAGATATAGTTTATTATTATTCCAAAAAAGGATTATGTAACATAATCAATGTATAAAACAACCACATTTAAATATGAGTTTCAAAAGTTGAAGTACAGGGAAAAATGGAGTAAGAATGCAAAAATTATAATAGAAAATTTTCAAATTTCTTTTAAGGAAAGAAACAGAAGATACCCAAATTACATTTAAGTAAAGAAATAGAAGGTACCCGCTAAAACTATTTGCCTTAAAATCTCTTAAAATTAGTCTTTTCAAAGTACAAAAAAAATATGCATATGTTGGGGTATTTTATCATTACATTTTAGGCAATATAATTAATAACCATATAAAAGCCACTGTAATATTTAAAAACAATATCAATGACACAACATTAAATACTTGGGAATCTTAAGCTACAAATCTTGTAGTGGTGAGTAGTGACCTTTGTTTTTGTATCCAACATAATAAAAATTAGGTAGATGTTGACACATCGGTTTGAAAACAACAAATATTCAATAAATACGGAATTAAAAAAAAAGCGCCTGCCATCAATCATCAAAACACACAAATAGTTAAAGCATTATCCCAGTATAAAATAGGAAAAATAAAAGGTTCTCTTACAAAAAAGTCACACGTTTGGCATTTAATTTTATAATTAAAGCATGACTGAAACAAAGTAAAACAAAGATACTTGAATTTAGAAACAGAAAATATTGAGTTGTCCATTATTAGGATTGCAAAATTGGACAGAAACGAAGCAGTTGAGTGGAATATCTTCACATCAGAATGCAAGTAAATAGTTAGTAGGAACAGTACAACTTAGCAACATTAGCCAATAGTCTAAGCTCGGTTTGCATCTAATATTCTTTAACATACCGTAAACAAACTACCACAAATCCAAACTCTGCGATCTATTTGTTGCCTTCATCTAAATATTCCAAGTGATTTCAGGCCAAGAAGCTTAGAGTAGCAGTGTTATCAGATGCTGCAGGCAAAAAAAAAATTATGTAAGAGCAATGATCATGTTGTAAGTCTTAGTAGATCCAAAAATATCAGAGATTCAACAATGAAGATAGAAACAAAATTTGCATTGTCTTTCAACCTTAAAAATGACCCACAAAAGAAGACCGGGACATTTATTTTCTATAGTAGATCTAATCCAGTCATTAAAGAAAGAAATAGTGAGAAGAGAAAATTAATTTGAATTTCTTATCTAAGAAAGCATCAAATTGGGTATTTAATAATTAACAAAATAAGTAAAAGGGCTAGATTACCTCACCATGCTGTTTAAGGATAGCATCCTTGATTATGTTTGCATTATTAATGCACTGGCTGATGGCGATTACAGTTTTGAATATTAAAAAGGATTTAATGTGCCTAGATAATTTTACCAGACGTGATTAATATTTACAAAGAATTAAAAAAGGAAAACATTCACAAAATAAATAAGAGATCCGTATAATTAAGCCATTAAAATGTTAAAAGTATGCAACATGAATAATAGTAAATTGCAATTTACAACATCAGTGAATGAAATAAAACATTTACATACATAAAACAACCACATTTAAATTTGAGTTTCAAAAGTTGAAGTACAGGGGAAAATGGAGTAAGAATGCAAAAATTATAATAGAAAATTTTCAAATTTTATTTAAGGAAAGAAACTGAAGATATCTTAATTACATTTAAGTAAAGAAATAGAAGGTACCCGCTAAAACTATTTGCCTTAAAATCTCTTACAATCAGCCTTTTCAAAGAACAAAAAAATTCTGCATGTTAGGATATTTTATCATTACATTTTAGGCAATAGTTTAAGAAAGTCAGACAATACATTTATCATACATAATATTATGTGTGTGTGTATATATATATATGTGTGTGTGTGTAAAACAATGATATATTTATGTATATATATATATTTATTTATATGTGTGTGCGTGTGTGCATTTCACTAAAATTTAGAAACGTAGAAAGGATATTTGATAAATTAGCAAAGAGGGTAATTTGGGAATTTTACGGTCGGACCAAATAAAGATTAGTGGGAAATATTATATAGATAGAAGATAGATACGGTTTATATTTAAATAATTAATCTATAATTGTTATTAATTTCTAAAAATATAATTTTTTCCCCTAATTTCTTTGTTTCTATTTTAATGGTCACCTTCCATTTGTTTATTTCAGAATGCAGCTTTCTTTTCCCACGTCTTCGTCTTTATTTACGGTTGCCATATTTGTTTCCATTCTCTGCGCTGCTACTAGCCCGAATATCATTTTTTTTTTCTAAAAATAAGGCCCAAAGACCATCAAAGAAGATAACAGCCCCCGCCTAAAAGCTTCCCTCCCCAACGCACCTTCATTTCGAAACATACAGGCACTGCACCGCTTCCTCATTTTCTCCTTCCCAACTGTTATTCGAAACTTCTCACTTTTTTTTTTCCTGCGTACCACGCAAGCCCAACTAGCCCAAGTCCAAACCCCACATGAATGTTATGCTCACCTTTCTACCCATATTTCTCTTTCCCATCTTGCTGTGCATACAATATCCCCCATCTCACGTTCTTCCCCCTTACACCTTCCTTGCGTTTGGTTTTTTTTTTTTTGTTCTCTTTTTCTTTCTTCGTCTTCTTGCGCATTTGTCTTCTTCCCTCGTCGTCACTCACGCATGTTCTTCCAAACACCATGTTATGATCCAATTTGTGTCCACTCTCCCTTCTTTGCCTTCTTCCCATGTTTTCTCATCCGTCCACCTACTGTTTCACATTTCACCGTCCCTTTTATATATTTATTTCATTTTTTTTCTCTTTTTTTTTATTTCTGCTCCTTCGATTTGAATTGGCAAAAATGCGGCCAACTTCCTTCACGTTTGAATGGGACAGTTCCCTTCCTCAAACCGTTTACGGTTTCATCCCAGTTCCACGTATCCAATACAAACGCTGCCGCCTACATGTTCAAAACCCAATTTAACTAGGAAGCTACTATTCACACCCCAATTTACACTTCTGGTCACCAAAACTAAAAGCACCCCAAATATTTCAAATTTCCTCTACTGGCCACCGTCTAAACTAATAACCAAAAGTTGCATAGGCCACCAGCTCCTTTCTCTACACGAATGCTTCCTCCCAAGTCCTAATTTATTCCACTTTAGAATTACAATAACGGTGTTAAACTTTTTTTTCCCGTTGTTTTGCACCGGCGGATCAATGTACTCTGCGAATCAAATACCTAAAATCAAACAGTTTAAGCAAAACTAACATAATCCATTTTCATAACCACATTAGCAATTTTAATTTTTATAAATGAGTAATTACTTCTTCAGCTGTGAAATGATTCGTCAAATCAACGTTTATGTCTTTTGAGTCATTTGATCGAACATCTTGCATCATATTATCACAACCATCATGTTTATCGTCCAATTTATCATCATTCAAATACTCCGTCTATCAAACGACAAAAAAAGTTAATGTATCAAGTTGTAAAAGAAGATACGTAAGTTATACGGATAAAAACCCTACAAGTCAAAATCTATATTGTCATTCTCCATTACAACGTCATCAAATTTAATGTCCTCCAAACTTGAAATTTCCAACAGAGCAGAAAAATATCCTAAAACGCAATGGAAAACCCTAACCATTAAAAAAAAACTAACAACATATTGTATAACATAATAGAAAACAACAAAAATCAAGCAATTCTAACCTCTTTTTTATCTTCATCTTCCATCTCTATGAGGCACAAAAGAATGTCTACTTTTGTTAGGGTTTAGTGTTTGAAATTGCAAAGAAGTATGTGTTTTTTTAAGAGAAATATGGTGGTGAATAACTGTGTGAAGGAATAATATATGGTGGCCAGAAGAACATAAAAAATAATCATTTGTATTAAATTTAGGAAGGTGACCGGAAGTGTAAACAGGGGTGTGAATAGTAGCACCCTTTAACTAATTATTAATCTCCTACTTATACTTAAACAAACAGCTAATTATTTACTTAAACAATACTGGATTGTTTTCTCCTTCTCATGTAAAGTTCCCAGTCCCATGCTACACCCACTCACGCTTCCTCCTCTACACCAATCCGCCCCGCTTCCCATTCAGACCATCGGAAGGTGATCGGCGGTCACCAGAACAAACAGACCGACCCCTCCCTCCTTCGCCTTGATTCTCACTCCATTTGGTTCCGCCTATCATCCGAAATATTTCACGAACCTCCACCGCCTCTTGGTGAAATTCTGGCCTCCACCGTGCTTGAAAATTGATCGTGACCGATCAGATTGAAGAACTTTGTAACACCCCGTAATTCTGTAACATTAAGTTTCACAAATTAAAATATAATTAATTTATAAAAGAAGAATTAGATTAAATGGGTTGCGCCATTGCGTTCGTCTCGGAATTCTGCTTAAGATAGAATCCGAGTTTGTGTAAATTGGACTCCGTATGAAGAAGATATCTTTAAATTAAATATTGCAGCAAAACATGAAAAAAGAGGAATGAGAAAAGAATAATGTTTAGCATTGTTCTAAGGTTTGTAAGCAATAGACTTAGTAGCTCATTTGGTTAGAACATGTGACTTGCATATGAGAGGTACAGAGTTCGATCCCCTCCAGCGCCATATTTTTGTTTCAGGGGAATGGCTTAAAAGTGGCTTAGTGTGAACGCAGTTCAAAAAGTGGTTTAGTGTGAAAATGGTAAATTGGGAAGATAGATAAAAATAAATAAATATGTATATATATAAAATATATATATATACATATACATATACATATACATATATATATATATATATATATATATGACGTGTACGCATCATGTGGCGTACATTGCGCATTTTTGGTTGTCAAAGATTGGTTTTTTTTACGTGGCCTTCTCTAACTGGATTTGTGACAAATTAAAAAAAAGAAAAGATTTATTCATGTATAAATAAATATTTACATATAGGTAATTAATGTATGCGGTAAAGGGAAAATGTATATATTAAGTACGTATTTATGTTTGATTGATTGACAATAAATAATAAAAAGAAAAGATGTACATTTGGTACATTAACATTAAAGTAGAAAGTTATTAATACAATTGTTGAGTCATTGCTGAGTCATTCCTGACCTGTTGCTGAGTCACCTTGGTCTTCTGGATAGTTCTGAACTGATCTAATGGTTAGGGTCATTTCTAGGGTTCATCTAACGGCTCTAATCAAATTGAAATCCTATATATACAACCTAATACCCAACCTATATTCACACAAATTCTCTAAGGTATCTACATGCTGCTTCTCTCTATTCTAACCTCCACCATTAAAATAAATCTAATTCTCCACTAAAACAAGTTATAATTCTTCTTCAAATTGGAGATTCAAATCAAGATTAAAGCTTCAAGAAAAGAATCAAAGGCTAAATCAACGGCTTCGAGCAACGTCACGCAAATCATAACAAATCACCACAACGCTATCTTATTATCCTTTTCTAAAACCGATCAATGTAAGTCAGTTACTTTTTAGATTTGAACGTCTAGATCTATTTTTGGCACGTAATTAAATGAATATAAGAATATGCCTGATCCTTTCATTTGAATTTGTGCTTGTATATGCCTTTGGATCTGATTCAGAAACTATTGTGATTAATTACCGATGAGACTATGCCTATGCCTATGACTATGAACATAAGACTATTGCCTATGACCATGATTCATGACTATGTTGCCTGTGACTATGAACATAAGATTATTGCCTAAGACTATGACTACACAACTGTTGCCTATGAAACTACTGCCTATGACTATGATTCATGACAAAGAAACTATCACATATGACTATGACTTTAAGACTGTTGCCTATGACTATGACTATGATTCATAATTTTGAGACTATTGCATATGATTCACGACTATGCGACTATTACCTATGACATTGATTAAGAAACTATTGTGATTAGTCGCCCATGACTATTGTGGTTAATTGCCTACAACTATTGTAGTTAGTAGCATAGGCCTATTTTCATTTACCTATTAGGTTGTATTTTTGAACTGGCATTATGTTGGACCAAATCACCTATGCATATCCCTTAACTATGTTGGATCTCATATTTATGATATAACTTGTCTAGTTTATTCCTATTCACTGTTATGTGCATCCAACCCATTGGAACCATTATTTTTGTATTTGGTTCATTCTTGCATGTCTATCCTTTTATGTCAATTCTCGTGCTTATCCCCTATTTTTTTGATTAATTTTCATTTCATGAGTACTTAGAAAATTGTGAAATCATGTTACATGTACGATTACAACACGGGGATTTTGGGCGTAGCTTAATTAAGTTAAATTGGCATAATAAATATGTTGGCATAATCTGAATTGGCTATAATAGTAAATAATTTACATACATATTAGACTTGAGTGTAAATGGTAAACTGTTAATTGGCCGTTAAGTATGTAATTGGCATGTAAACCAAGTTTTGGGCATAAATTGTAAACTAGAATATTAAATCTAGTTTTAACATGAACTGTAAATTTGGATATTTAATCTAGATTGGGTGTAAAATGTAAATAGGAACATTAAATCTAGATTAGGCTTAACTATTGATTTGGAACGCCAAATATATGACATAGTGATTTTGGGCATGACTATTATGGCGAGTTTGGAAAGGTGGGGTATAGCCTATTCTGATTGATAACTTGAAATTACATGTAATTGTCATGTTTAGCATAATCATGGTTAGTGACACTTAATTTGGTATAATTTACATACCAAAAATTATAAACATGATTTAGAGAGAAAGTGGGCCATAATAATAAATGTTGATAATGTACATTAAAAGAGTAATTATGGCATAAGTAAATTAGGAATAAATTAAATATAGAATTTGTCCTAAATGAGAAATGTGTACATTGTAGAAAATGTGAATATGCTTAACCCGAGGTTAGATTGAGTTGTGATGTAAACCTGCCCGGACCCGCCCGGATGTCCAGTAATCACAACAATACCTATCTAATGCGGGAGGTTAAGGCATTGAGCCCAATTAGGACCCGAGGTTAGACTGAGTTGCGGTGTAAACCTGCCCGGAACCGACCGACACATCCAGTAACCGCAACAATACCTGTCCAATGTGAGTGGTTGCTGCTTTAATGAATGAATTAAAGCTAGGATAAGAATTGTAGGGTTAAGTTAACTAAAACACTTAACCAATTCAACATGTTAACTAAACTGATCGGTGGGGTTAAGTAAATTTAGAACACTTAACCATTATAACATGTTAGTTAGACAAGTGGGTGAGGTTAAGTAAGCTTAGAACACTTAACCATTATAACATGTTAGTGAAATAGATGGTAGGGTTAAAGTTAACTAAGGTAACACTTAACCAATATATATATATATATATATATATATATATATATATATATATATAACATAATTTGTGGCAGGGTTAAGTTAATACAAGAGGGCAACACTTAACCATAGTAACATGACAAGTAGATGGGTTAAGTTGACTTGAATTGACTGATGACACTTAACCAATATAACATGGTAAACGAGTGGGGTTAAGTTAATATGAACACTTAACCAACATAACATGGTGAATGAACAGGGTTAAGTTAATAAATCACACTTAACCAATCCAACATGATAAGTGAGAAAGGTTAAGTTAATAAGAAACACTTAACCAACATGACATGACGAGTAGGAGGGTTAAGTACATATCGGGTTGGTGGGTAATATTAGTAAATATAGGCCCACACACTTAACCATTAATACACATGCTTGAATCCGTGGGAAGGTTAAGTACACGTCGGGTTGGTGGGTAATATTAGTAAATATAGGCCCACAAAACTTAACCATTAAATACACATGCTTGAATCGGTAGAAGGGTTAAGTACACGTCAGGGTTGGTGGGTAATATCAGTAAATATAGGCCCACAAACTTAACCATTAGGAAACCCTAGTAACGGGGACCCATTTCAGCAGTAACCCACATAGATGTATCATGGTACCCTAAAACTAGGCAGGGTACTGGGCTGCTTATAAGCGGTCAAAGCGACGACAGTTGGTGCAGCAGTGTAGGTTCTAACGGAGTGCGGGCGTGCACACACTCCGGAGCAGAAAAAGCAGGCACTGGGCATCAGTAGTATACACTATGCACTCTAGAATTGTGTCGGGTCGCCACCATGGGACTTGATACACCCCCATGGTGGGACCAACATAGGTATCTACAATCAAGTGGGGGCCGTATGACACATGGAACATCAATGCAAGTAGGGAGCCGATCGATAGGGTAGTAAGGGTACATCGAACATATTCATGGCAATTGGGCTGATTAAGGTGGAATCCTCATAATCGATGTACACCTGAAGGCTACCATAATTGCGGGGATTGGGATCACGCTGTAATTATTATCATTGTATACAGATTACTAGTTGGGACACTAGTTAGGCGGTGCAGAGATATAGAAACCGGAATAACAGGGTAATAGCGAAGCAGAAAAGTGTTGAAGCATATCCATTTTATCTTACCTTAGCATATCTTGCGTTAATCTTATGTTATCTTGTTAGCCCTATCATCATGGTATTATCTTGTATTCAAGTTAATTCATGTCATGTTGCTTTCCCTGTTCACATGCTAGAAGTTACTGAACTTACTAGGCTTTATGTCTGACTCTGTTTTTCTTTCGTCTTCTTTTCTTCTGTTCCCCCCTAGGTAGTTAAGGAGGGAATAATATTACTCAGATTAGATTGGACCGTTACTCTTTTCAAGCTTGAAAACTCTTTGACATAGTGCTTTGGACTCTCTTTTCCGCTGCTATGGCTGGCTTACGCTCTATTGGGGAAAAACCATTGTATATTTAAGCTTCTTTATTTTGTTAAACAAGGTAGATATTTGGTATGAGAAAACAATCTTTGTACAAGCTGTTTTATCAATAAAGTAAAGTTTTTATTTACCGCTTCTTTAATTGTTTGTCTTGTAATTTATCTGCATCTTTTACCTTAAATGCTCCATAGAACTTAGTGCATTCCTTTTGCGAGTGACACTAACGAATGTGGGGTGTTACACGCGGTATAAGAGCTGAAGGTTACCGGATCAGATAAAAGATTTGAAAACTTATTTTCAAAACGTTTTTAAAAAGAAGCATTTTCAAAAGAAAAGTTTTGGTTTAAAGGCATATTCCCCAAAGCCATACGTACTCTTTCGATCCTCTATTTGAATCTTTGTTTCCTTCTTTCTTGATTCTCTGGGGCTCCTGGCTTTCTGGGAGGTAAGCTCATCGCTGCATGGTTCCGTAGGCTTGATGAGACTATGACACCTGTCAAAGGGCAAAGAAGTGCCCGACTTCCATCTAGAGTCGCAGTAGTTTCACCTGCGGCTAATTTTCTTCCAAGATTTGTAGGGTTCTTTGTGCGATAGAGGTAGCTTTTGAGAGACCTGTCAACATGTTACACAAGGATGGTAAAGGTGAGATATGAATAATTGTGGCAGGTGCCCTAGATAGGAAGAAAGACTGACCTTAAGAGAGGTAAAAAGTACATAGCAACCTTTAGCTTTAGACGAACAGATTTGTAACATGATGGATAAGCTGAGTAGAGGAAAGACCTCGAATCGTCTTAGTATATACACTTATTATCAAGGTTAACATCTGTTTATCTTGGAAATGGAGGTGAAGAAGCTTCGCAATCATGAAGTTAAATTAGATAAGGTACAGTATAGTGGAGCTCAAGAAGATGCGACATAGAAGACTGGAGACTAGACACGAGCATCATACCTTTTTCCTGAGGGTATATTCTTGATCTCTTTTTCTAGGAATTTTATGCATACTTGTTTCTATCTTTTAAAGTATATCCTCTAGGTCATATCTTCGATCCTTAGGTAGGTATAAACCTATGGTTGAAACATGTGTTTGAGACATGTTATGTTTGGTGGATGCAAGTGTTTGCTAGTGGTTGCTCGCGGATGCATTTACACACATTAGGCACTAGATCGGCTCAGTCACCTTTTCATATTGCATATGGATCCAAGTGCATATGTTTGTATATGTATTAAAATTTGATGTGTTATCATATGGATGTTACATATGAATGAATGGTTGTGCACTCATATAGAATTGTGAGTAGGAAAAGTTGCATACATAATGGACTCATGGCACTGACATAATTTGCATTAAGGAGGTCAACTGAATCAGTGGACCGCCTGATTTTGCATTAGATGAGGACATATACACACACTATGCATATGAACATGAAAGCATTAGAAATATTTTTAAGGACAATGATTGCCTGTGATTGAATGGTTGAGTAGATGGATGATTGGAGGGTAGGACACATTCTTCCTAACTTGAAGATTTCGGGGACGAAATCCTTTAAGGGGGGGAGAATGGTTCGTCTTGTAATTCTGCTTAAGATAGAGTCTGAGTTTGCGTAAATTGGACTCCGTATGAAGAAGATATCTTTAAATTAAATATTGCAGCAAAACATGAAAAAAGAGGAATGAGAAAAGAATAATGTTTTGCGTTGTTCTAAGGTTTGTAAGCAATAGACTTAGTAGCTCATCTGGTTAGAACATATGACTTGCATACAAGAGGTACATAGTTCGATCCCCACCAGCGCCATATTTTTGTTTTAGGGGAATGGCTTAAAAGTGGCTTAGTGTGAACGCAGTACAAAAGGTGGTTTAGTGTGAAAATGGTTAATTGGGAACATAGATAAATAAATATATATATATATAATATACATACACATATACATATACATATATATATATATATATATATATATATATATATGACGTGTACGCATCATGTGGCGTACATTGCGCATTTTTGGTTGTCGAGGATTGTTTTTTTTACGTGGCCTTCTCTAATTGGATTTGTGACAAATAAAAAAAAGAAAATATTTATTCATGTATAAATAAATATTTACATATAGGTAATTAATGAATGCGGTAAAGGGAAAATGTATATATTAAGTACGTATTTATGTTTGATTGATTGACAATAAATAATAAAAAGAAAAGATGTACATTTGGTACATTAACATTAAAGTAGAAAGTTATTAATACATTTGTTGAGTCATTGCTGAGTCATTCCTGACCTGTTGCTGAGTCACCTGGGTCTTCTGGATAGTTCTGAACTGATCTAATGGTTGGGGTCATTTCTAGGGTTCATCTAACGGCTCTAATCAAATTGAAATCCTATATATACAACCTAATACCCAACCTAAATTCACACAAATTCTCTAAGGCATCTACATGCTGCTTCTATCTATTCTAACCTCCACCATTAAAATAAATCTAATTCTCCACTAAAACAAGTTATAATTCTTCTTCAAATTGGAGATTCAAATCAAGATTAAATCTTCAAGAAAAGAATCAAAGGCTAAATCAACGGCTTCGAGCAACGCCACGCAAATCATAGCAAATCACCACAACGCTATCTTATTATTCTTTTCTAAAATCGATCAATGTAAGTCTGTTACTTTTTAGATTAGAACGTCTAGATCTATTTGTGGCATGTAATTAAATGAATATAAGAATATGCCCGATCCTTTCATTTGAATTTGTGCTTGTATATGCCTTTGGATCTGATTCAGAAACTATTGTGATTAATTACCGATGCGACTATGCCTATGCCTATGCCTATGACTATGAACATAAGACTATTGCATATGACCATGATTCATGACTATGTTGCCTGTGACTATGAACATAAGATTATTGCCTAAGACTATGACTACACAACTGTTGCCTATGAAACTACCGCATAGGACTATGAGTCATGACAAAGAAACTATCACATATGACTATGAATATAAGATGTTGCCTATGACTATGACTATGATTCATAATTTTGAGACTATTGCATATGATTCGCGACTATTGCCTATGACATTGATTAAGAAACTATTGTGATTAGTCGCCCATGACTATTGTGGTTAATTGCCTACAACTATTGTAGTTAGTAGCTTAGGCCTATTTTCGTTTATCTATTAGATTGTATTTTTGAACTGGCATTATGTTGGACCAAATCACCTATGCCTATCCCTTAACTATGTTGGATCTCATATTTATGATATAACTTGTCTAGTTTGTTCCTATTCACTGTTATGTGCATCCAACCCATTGGAACCATTATTTTTGTATTTGGTTCATTCTTGCATGTTTATCCTTTTATGTCAATTCTCGTGCTTATCCCCTATTCCTTTTGATTAATTTTCATTTCATGAGTACTTAGAAACTTGTGAAATCATGTTATACGTACGATTACGGCGCAAGGATTTTGGGCGTAGCTTAATTAAGTTAATTTGGCATAATAAATATGTTGGCATAATCTGAATTGGCTATAATAGTAAATAATTTACATACATAATAGACTTGAGCGTAAATGGTAAATTGTTAATTGGCCGTTAAGTATGTAATTGGCATGTAAACCAAGTTTTGAGCATAAATTTTAAACTAGAATATTAAATCTAGTTTTAACATGAACTGTAAATTTGGGAATATAATCCAGATTGGGTGTAAAATGTAAATTGGAACATTAAATCTAGATTAGGCTTAACTATTGATTTGGAACGCCAAATATATGACATAGTGATTTTGGGCATGACTATTATGGCGAGTTTGGGAAGGTGGGGTATAGCCTATTCTGATTAATAACTTGAAATTACATGTAATTGTCATGTTTAGCATAATCATGGTTAGTGACACTTAATTTGGTATAATTTACATACCAAAAATTATAAACATGATTTAGAGGGAAAGTGGGCCATAATAATAAATGTTGATAATGTACATTAAAAGAGTAATTATGGCATAAGTAAATTAGGAATAAATTACATATAGAATTTGTCCTAAATGAGAAATGTGTACATTGTAGAAAATGTGAATATGCTTAACCCGAGGTTAGATTGAGTTGTGATGTAAACCTGCCCGGACCCGCCCGGTTGTCCAGTAATCACAACAATACCTATCTAATGTGGGAGGTTAAGGCATTGAGCCCAATAAGGACCCGAGGTTAGACAGAGTTGCGGTGTAAACCTGCCCGGAACCGACCGACACATCCAGTAACCGGAACAATACCTGTCTAATGCCAGTGGTTGGTGCTTTAATGAATGAATTAAAGCTAGGATAAGAACGATAGGGTTAAGTTAACTAAAACACTTAACCAATTCAACATGTTAGCTAAACTGATGGGTGGGGTTAAGTAAATTTAGAACACTTAACCATTATAACATGTTAGTTAGACAAGTGGGTGAGGTTAAGTAAGCTTAGAACACTTAACCGTTGTAACATGTTAGTGAAACAGACGGTAGGGTTAAAGTTAACTAAGGTAACACTTAACCAATATATATATATATATATATATATATATATATATGTATATATATATAACATGATCTGTGGTAGGGTTAAGTTAATACAAGAGGGCAACACTTAACCATAGTAACATGACAAGTAGATGGGTTAAGTTAACTTGAATTGACTGATGACACTTAACCAATATAACATGGTAAACGAGTGGGGTTAAGTTAATATGAACACTTAACCAACATAACATGGTGAATGAACAGGGTTAAGTTAATAAATCACACTTAACCAATCCAACATGATAAGTGAGAAAGGTTGAGTTAATAAGAAATACTTAACCAACATGACATGACGAGTAGGAGGGTTAAGTACATATCGGGTTGGTGGGTAATATTAGTAAATATAGGCCCACACACTTAACCATTAATACACATGCTTGAATCCGTGGGAAGGTTAAGTACACGTCGGGTTGGTGGGTAATATTAGTAAATATAGGCCCACAAAACTTAACCATTAAATACACATGCTTGAATCGGTAGAAGGGTTAAGTACACGTCAGGGTTGGTGGGTAATATCAGTAAATATAGGCCCACAAACTTAACCATTAGGAAACCCTAGTAACGGGGACCCATTTCAGCAGTAACCCACATAGATGTATCATGGTACCCTGAAACTAGGCAGGGTACTGGGCTGCTTATAAGCGGTCAAAGCGACGACGGTTGGTGCAGCAGTGTAGGTTCTAATGGAGTGCGGGCGTGCACACACTCCGGAGCAGAAAAAGCAGGCACTGGGCATCAGTAGTATACACTATGCACTCTAGAATTGTGTTGGGTCGCCACCATGGGACTTGATACACCCCATGGTGGGACCAGCATAGGTATCTACAATCAAGTGGGGGCCGTATGACACATGGAACATCAATGCAAGTAGGGAGCCGATCGATAGGGTAGTAAGGGTACATCGAACATATTCATGGCAATTGGGCTGATTGAGGTGGAATCCTCATAATCGATGTACACCTGAAGGCTACCATAATTGCGGGGACTAGGATCACGCTGTAATTATTATCATTGTATACAGATTACTAATTGGGACACTAGTTAGGCGGTGCAGAGATATAGAAACCAGAATAACAGGGTAATAGCGAAGCACAAAAGTATTGAAGCATATCCAGTTTATCTTACCTTAGCATATCTTGCGTTAATCTTATGTTATCTTGTTAGCCCTATCATCATGGTATTATCTTGTATTCAGTTAATTCATGTCGTGTTGCTTTTCCCTGTTCACATGCTAGAAGTTACTGAACTTACCAGGCTTTATGTCTGACTCTGTTTTTCTTTCGCCTTCTTTTCTTTCGTTCCCCCCCCTGGTAGTTAAGGAGGGAATAGTATAACTCAGATTAGATTGGACTGTTACTCTTTCCAAGCTTGAAGACTCTTTGACATAGTGCTTTGGACTCTCTTTTCCGCTGCTATGGCTGGCTTATGCTCTATTGGGGAAAAACCATTGTATATTTATGCTTCTTTATTTTGTTAAACAAGATAGATATTTGGTATGAGAAAACAATCTTTGTACAAGCTGTTTTATCAATAAAGTAAAGTTTTTATTTACCGCTGCTTTAATTGTCTGTCTTGTAATTTATCTGCATCTTTTACCTTAAATGCTCCACAGAACTTAGTGCATTCCCTTTGCGAGTGACACTAACGGATGTGGGGTGTTACAAACTTGAACATACGAAGATTTTTGTAGTTATTGAATTTCTGAAATGGTGAAAGAATTAAAAGTAAAGTGGGAAAGATGTTGGGTGATTTTCGTGCGTTCATCCCGTAAATGGCGGCTCTCACAAATATTTACTGCGAAGGGTTGTTTGACTCCAAATTAGGTCTTAACATTGGCCTTTATAAAGAATATGGACTAAAATTTATTATTATTTTATTATGTACAACTTTACATGAAGAAATATGTCAATTTACCTACATAAACCCTCCGTTTTTGACAAACAAATAGGTAATCCTAGCATAAAAAAATATTCCGGATCCAATGGGACAGATTTCGTGGAATTCCGAGGTCGTTTGTGAAAAGCCCTTTATAAATATCGATGAAAAATCAAGCGTTTAAAATTTCTATAATTACAGAAAAAATCAAAAAATATATGAAATCTTGACATTTTGCTAAACCTCTTCCTACCGGATCCAATGAATCTTGTTTCGTTAGATTTGGAGTTCGTTTGGCCAGTCGTTTATTCGTTAAAAGTTACCCGTGTCAAAATAATCTAAACAATTAAATAAAAATAAGGGCGATTTTGGCTGCCGAAGTCACATACGACATCCGTTTGCCACGAAATTTGTTTTTGTTACAATAATTTAACGATGTGGTCCCAATGAAACTAATTTCACTAAAAACGGAGACCGTTTGCAAAAATGGCTATTTTTAACGCTTATACAATTTAAAATAATTCAATAAAATAATAGGGATTGTTAAAGGGACTCCATATTTGGTTAAGGGGTGATTAATTTTAATTTAGGGTATAATTATTATGGGAGGTACAAAATAAATAAGCCTCCCCTTAAACATATCAATTAAAATTCCGATATTAACCTCTATAATCCTCATTAATAAAAATCATAAAACCTAAATCTTAATTAATACTTACAATTTAACACTGCATGTAAAAATAAAAAATGGATATAATTAATGTAATGGAGACAAAGAAAGTCACATGGGAAATTGGAAGGCATTGAATCAGGTAATTAACTGAAATTTCATATTGGAATCGATATGTTCAATTTAAATTAAATGCAGAAACGAAAATCTTGATCTAACGTGCTGCATATTTTATATTGTTGTTTATTTTGTCAATGATTTTTTTTATTTCTGGAAGCACGCTTTTGTATTTTGCGTTGAATTTAGTATGTTAGATATTAACATAAGTGACAAGCCAAGGGCATTTAGGTCTCTTTTACCGTTTCTTTTAAAATAATCTAGACCCCCCTTAACAATTTTTTTTTAAGCCGGAGTCCCATTAAAATTGTCCCCCCTTAACCAAATGTGGAGTCCCTTTAACAATCCCCAAATAATAATAATAATAATTTATTTTTAGAATATATATCCAAACAGAATATATATACAACTTCAAATATAAGTTATACAACTCAATATTAACATTTTCGGGTTTACTGATATTCAAATTATATCAATAACCCCTTTATTTTATTAAATAAACGTTATAATTTAATAACGATTTCCATAGCGACTGTTTTAAAATTTGTTTTGGACATAACTAACAATATATAACACAAAATCTGGATTTTTCCCTTCCATGTGAAAATTAAATCAACTAGATTTCAACGTTTCTTGTTTCATAGAAATCCGACTTATATCGGATCCTGTATATACAGTTAAAGTTCAAAATTCAATATTACGAACTACAGCGCCATTTCGAGCTCGTTTTAAATTAAATATAATTTAACGTTCAAATTTTGCTATATAACGAATATATATATATTTTAAAACCAATTAAAATTCCAAATAAATATTTAAAATAATAAATTAAATTAAATATTTGACTACGAAAAATACGGGACATTACATGACTCCTTTGGAAATACTCTGTCAGACATCCGTCCATACAAGTTGTCCTGGGACTGGACAAGTCGAAGGCACTCTCCTACTGCATCCTTGAATTACCCTATGGATCAATATCGAGTATTCCTTACTAAACTGTAGATTCCAACCACGACTAAATTACTATCAAAACCCTCTCGTTGCAATCCCAGAGAAATTTATCAAGTAGCCTTTCCGCTTATGAAGATCCACGGTCTTCAATAGCTCCATCTTCAATCAGTATCTTCGACGATTTCGTATTTGCTGGTTTAGAATGGTTTTCGAATCTTAATTCGATCCCGGTCTTTCTGTACCAACAATCGTATAGGTAAGGTTTGATAGTCGGTTATTTAACTATCAAATAACATCAATTCAACCATGAGAATAAAATGAGTTCACTAGTTCAGTACTCAGCATCACTTGGCATTTTTATTTAAAACCAATTAAACTCCTTAATCTTTCCATATTTAAAAACACTATATTTATTTCTTATATATTAACAATATTTTTAAAAATGTTTTAATTACTTTAGAATATATCACCACTTTAGGCTTTAACAAATTTCACTTATAAACAACGTAACAAAATCACTTTTGTTTTATTTCTCGAAAACAATAACTAACACTTCCCCTTTTAATAAACTTATTCGAACACATCTCTTTAATTTCTTAAATCTCGTAAATATCGTTATATTCTCAAAGTCTCTTTCTGTTCCCATTACTTCAACATTCATTAGTCCCCAACCAAAAATTAGTAGGAGAACAACTTCCTAAATATCAACCCCAAAGGCCGAAACCAACATCAGATCAATACCCAAGAAGTCATTTAACTCAACTAATCTCCAGTCAGTTTCTAATTTCCTTAACTCCAATCAAAACTGCAAAACGTTTTCTTTTAAACCATTTTCCGCTTTGAAATGTCGTTTCAATTCCATTTACTTAGATTAATCTTATTATTAAGTATCGTCAATTTAAAATCAACGTTTTAACACATCACCTTATTTATACTACTACTGTTTATATAAAATCCTTTCATAAACTCCTTCCACAATCCAACTAGATTTCATTACAACTCTGATTACTTATTTAAAATATATTTTATTTTCATAATAATCACTTAAATTATTACTAGTTAAAATAATAATTTACTTCCTTCATTAACTGAAAGATAAATATCAAATTCCCTTTTTAAATTCTTATTATAACAAATATGTGTTAAATCATTACATCAGATTTCCTATTCATAACTAATTTACTAATCAATCCCAGGTAAGGTGGTTGACTTCGTCAACTCAAAACACAGTTACTTCTTCAACCAATTTCCACTAGTTCTTCCTTTAAATTTACTAATAATAAATTAATTTAAATAGCTCCATTGATTGTTTCTAGAACAATTAATCGAACTCTTAACCATTATGTTAATTACTGCTCATTTGCGTATAAATCTTATTATCATAAACATTTGCTTTATAAAATCATTTGATAAATTATTTATAGACTTAAATTATTCAATAATAAATGTTTATTTCCTTTTAATATACTTTTATAAAAAATCCATATTTTAGTTATAAATAAATTTTATAACTTCATCTCTGTCGATTCACCTGATGGTGAATCAATATTAATAAAACGATTGATTTATAGGCCATATGCTGCCAATTACTCAACCATTACTACCCATTAGTTAAAACAAAACAAACGTCAAATTTCTAGTCAACAACCAACATCCAAATCAATCATTCCATCAGAACAGTTCATATAATGATGATATGACAATCAATAACATATAATATATTTAAGGAATCCAGTTGGATGCCTCCAACCTGTTTTCCCTGCATCCAAATACATTACCTCAAATAAAATCATACAGATATAATCTAAATAATCAACCCATAATTTGAATACCCAATTCTGAATTTATACGTTTATATTATTATAAACATGAACAACCGTTAAAATAACGATCGATTTCAATCAAATTAAACAAACGTTTAATTTAATCAGTCCAGTCAATATCAATAAATATATGGGGTAATCATCCATAATAAACAACCATAGCACACAAAAATTAAACCCGACTTATATAAATATAAGTGGATAAAAACTGAGTGAGTAAACTCACCTTTATTTCCATTTGTTGTCAAAAAAGTTCATTTTACAAGCTTCCATCTACGTTCTACTCCGTCTATTCCAATTCCATAATATCACGCCCATTGATAGGGTTCCAACGCTCCTTGTTATGTCTATTTCTGTTAACATATGAGCGCGATACGCAAGTTATAATTATACGTTTTTCACAAATTTTTAAAATAATATTTAAAACTTTAGTTATAATTATTTAGCTTAAACATTAGTTACGTTAAATATAAAAGTATGAATAAACATAGTTAGGCACGGTATAAAGTAATTAGGCCTTGTTACTATATGAAAAATGTTGTATATGACGTAGTTGTATACACAATTATATGATTTTTGTTTGATGATAACAACCAAATATATATTATTTATAAATGTGTTTGTTGTGGTACTATTTCACATATACATACAGATAGGAATATAATATTTATATTTAAATAAAATACGACTGTACAGAACTTTAAATATTCACACAGTATTTTATTTAAATATAATATTTTATTTCAATATTTAAAACAGTACAGATTTACAACTCCACTATTTGTATATATTCACTGATATACAATCTCATATACATACATAGCTCCTCACTACAGTTCACTCACACTCAACTATTTTTTTATTTATACAGACACTCACATATACAGTTTCAGACTCATACATTACACACTGTCTTCTTATCTTCAGCCTTCTGTCTTCACAGCTTTCAGTCAGTCCAGTCTTCATACCTGTCATATACAGAAACACACACACGGTATCTAGAACAGAAATAATATTCTAAACTCTAGCAAATATAATTTTATTTTTAAAATTTTATTTGCCTCAGAATTTTGGTGTGTTTCTCATCATTTTTCATGACTTGAACTGATATGTATATATTTCTAGTGCTCACTGATCAGCCTCAACATACTACACTGGTTTGCTGATCAGAACCAGTTGATTCTGAACAGCCACAACACAGTGCAGCAGTCTGCTGATATATATAATATAAATTACACGTGCACGATATACGTATACACACACTGTTGTGTATATATACACATATGTACAGGTGAACTTGGTGAAGGCAAGTTACAATCATGGTTGAGCACAAAGGTGACGTAGCATTCAAATGGTGCATACACAACAGCAAGGTCACAAAGCATAGTGACGAAAGTCAAGTCAATACTCAAGTGGCAAGTGCACAAGTCAAAACGGTACAAAACTAAAGTGAAGTGGCATGGCAACGTTTTCAATCAAGTTCAAGTTCAAGAAAATACAAGCCAGTTTTCATAAGTGGAACACAATAATCAAGTTCTAGTGGTATAGTTCAGACTCAAGATTCAGTGTGATAGGGCAGTTTAGTTCGAGCATCAACGCAGTAAAGCAAACGGTGCAACATTCATAGTGACAAGGCAAACTGGCATGTTTGGCAGGCAAACTCAATATGCTTTCCAGAAATCAAGCAAGTGGTAAACAATTTAAAATTAAATTGTTTTGCTGAAATACGAATCATTTACTCTCTTAAGAAACTTTTCAGAAATGATTCAAGGCAAATTTTAAAACCAACATGCAAGTTTCCTGAATAGGGAAAGTTTTTATATTTCAGAAATCACTGAATATCAGAATGATACTTTTTGTAAGCGTTTGTCCATAAATCAGGTATATAAATGAACATATTTGGAAAGATTTATTTTCTTTCTACAAATCAGAATATCAGGCATTAATCAGGGGATTACTTGCAAGAATTTTTCAAGGCAACAATTCAAAAACAGGGCCAAATTTATCTGTTTAAACATGGTGCCAAAAGTGGAAACATCACAAATTATTCACGGCAACAATTTTCCATTTCATTTGAGTAATTCAAAAGTGGAAATCCATAAATTCAGACTGAATTAATCAGAAGGATTTTTCACGCAATGTATCAGGCAATTGAAAGTCGATTTTATCAAGAATCATAAAAGGGAAAGCACGCCATAAATCAGACAAATCATATAGCGAAATTAGAGGTGTTCTAGGATTTTCTAATCCTATATAACAACACCATATCATCATCGGCATAGAAGTATCGAAACCAAAAACAACAAATTTTTAAGCAAAGATTTGCAAATCAGAAAGCTCACCTTTTATCGGCTTCGATCGAAGGAATTTTTCCAAATTGATCAACAAAATCAGAAGCCATCGACATATTGAAGATCATCAGAGAACAAGATTTTCAACAATCAAGCATCGATTTGATTTGGAGCAATCGGAGGAAACCCTAGTTTCCATTTCCACTTGCCAACCGCCATTATCTCAGAGAACAAAGTGATCGGGTGAAACAATGATGGATGCAACACAAGTAAAATTGGGTCGGCCAAACGTCTAAGTGAAAAAGGGGATAACCCTTTATATTTAACTACTAGGGTTTTCATTTGTTTTTATTTTTGTATTGTCTTCTTTTGTAATCAAACCATCAAACATTTTCTAGGTCTGTAAAATCTAGGGGATTCAGTTAGGGGTTAACTGACAGTTTACTAGAGTCTGTAAAAAGTAGGGTTACGGATTACGGGTTTGTAATTCGGGAAAATCTGGTCGAGGGGATATTGGTCAGTCTAGGGTTTTGAGCGTAAGGTTAGTACAGGAGCAGGGAGTGCGAGCTTACAGTGTCCGTAAGCGGGATCTATTATTAACTCCTAGTAGAAACCTTAGGAATGTAGCAGTAGGCAGGATTTAGCCGAAGCTGGGTATATCGTGTGTTATTTACTTTCTGTATTTTTATTTCTGCTGCATTCTGAGATCTGTGAACATTTTAATATCCTGTAATATTTAAATTCTGCGACAATTTGTGATAAACCCTATTCACCCTCCCTCTAGGGTTAATCTAGATCCAACAAGTGGTATCAGAGCCTGGTATTTCAATAACTCTAGAGTAATGTGATCCCTAGTTGTCAGTCCATAGAGAGTCAGTCTAGTCATATTCCATCTATTTTTAATGGTACAAATTTTTTAAATTGGAAATCAGAAATGAAATCCTATTTAAAATCTGTTGATATTAAATGCTGGAATAGTATTATAAATGGGTATGATATTGTAAATAGGGTTGATATTGAATTTAATTTACACGCTACTCATATTTTATATTCTTGTATTGATGATGTATAATATAGCCTTATTTCCCATTGTTTAACTGCGCAGGAAATCTGGCAGACTCTCAACGCACTGTATGGAAAAACTGACAACTGCTCAAAACCCCAGAAAGTCAATTCCCAGAAAGTCAATTCAGCTTCAGATTTGTGCTTAACTGGTTGTATAGATGGACATTCAGTTGGAGACTCAACAGGAAATATTTCTTCTAAAGATTTAATTCATCGTTTAAATAGTTTAACTGAACCTATTGAGAATCTAAAATCTAAAAATAAACTTCTGAAATCTTAGAAGCTTGAGTTGATCTGCAAAAATAATCTTTTGGAATCAAAACTCAAAATAGTTAAGAAGTCTTCAAATTCTAATTGCAAAAAAAAATTAAATTTGAAAAATGATCTTGTTCATCAAAATAAAAATATTCAGAAATTTGAAAATGAAATCATGATTTTAAAAGAGAACAAGATAGAGCTTGAAAGCACAAACAATTGTTTGCAAAAAGAATTTGAAAATTTTAAGATGACTGAATATTCCAAGAATATTTTTGTTGAAAAACAAAATTTGTTGAAAACCGAGTCTATTCTGAATGAGCTAGAAATTGAGATTGAAAAACTCAAGAAATTTGAACTGAAAGTCGAAAACATTTTGAATTTGAAACTTCTGAATCCCAAACCAAAATTAAATTACTTGAATCTGAAAATTTGGTTTTGAAACAATATGACGCTGAAAGGAAGATTACTGATAACCGCTGTTCAGATTTAATAAAAGAAAACAGTGATATTAAATTCAAAATTCAACGACTAGAGTCAACTTTGACTAAATTTTCTGATAGTGAAAAATCTTTGAATATGTTGTTGAAAAACCAATTTTCTACTGAGAATAAACGAGGCCTTGGCTTTGGGAAAATTAATGTTTTTGAAAAACGAAATTCAAATGATTTGAAAAATCCTTCGAACTTCTTTGAAAAGAATCGACTTGATAATTTGAACTCTGATAATTTCAAAGGATTTTTGAATCATAAACGTGATGTGAATTTGTTGATAACAATCCATTTAAACCATTTTGGACCCCAAAAAGAAATACAGTGAACAAATTTAATTTCAAACAGATTTGGGTCCCTAAAGGTACTTTGGTAAATTCTGATGGATTGTTATATAAACAAGTTTGGGTACCTAAAGTTGTGAACAAAACTGTGAGTGGTTTTACAAATTTTGTTAGACCACTCGATTCTCTAAATTGTTAGGTACCGGAGGAGGCTGAGGAACTGCTAAGCAAAAGAGATTTAGATTCAAGCTGCTCAATACTTCTGTAATCATTCACAGTTCCTTAGCCTAGACTGTTGAGTTAGAGATTCATTTGCTTACATGGATTTCAGGTATAATCTCTAGACTCACAATTTCTTTTTGTATATTCTTTGCTTTTATTTTCTTTGCTTATCCCTCCTTCTACCCCTTCTGTTTATTTTCTTTATCTCTTCTGTTTTTTATTTATCACTGTCATTTTTTTTCTTTGGGCCTTCTTAACTTCCAATTGTAGAATTCATTTTTTTCTGGAAATTTGCTTCACTTGAATGAAAATATGAGGTTTTAATCTTATCCAGATCTTGAATCTAAACTTGTATATATTTGCAATTGTTTTGAAGTTCATTTTCTGTTTTCTGAATTCCTAACAGTGTTGACATATTCTTGTCATATCTTGAACACTGTTGATTAGAATTCTAAATTTTTGAAGATCTGAAAGTTTTGTGGAATTTCACACACCTTTGCTGTTTTTGAGTCTCTTCTGATTCATTTTGGAAAGTCCTGAAAATTTATACTCATTACAGCACTCTGTTATTTATCAGTTGTGATAATTTCAGATATTTTCAGATTGGCTTGAATATTTTAAATTGTCTTGAATCAGTGATACATCTTGAAATTCATCTTTAGTCATGATTATTATGGTTGAAATTAGTTTTGTTTGAAATCATCTGAAATTCTAGATATTTTGAATATCACACGCCACTTAAATTTGAAATTATCAATCTTGTGTAAATAATTCATTATATCTCAAACTTGGCATTGATTCAAGTGATTTCAAATATATTTTTTTATATTTTTTTTCATGAATACCTCTCAAACATGTTGTAAATGATCTAAATTTTTCTTTGGGCTTGTCAGAAAATACTTGTGGAAAATTCTTTGAAAATTTTGAAACTTACTGTTTTTTGAAGATTATTTGATTTGAATACCTGTTTGTTTCAAATCATTTGAAATTATTAATTTATTGAATCACACACATATCTCGAATCAAAAATTTATAATCTGGTGTAATTGATTCATTAAATTCTGATATTGTTTTTTTCAAATTTGTCTGTTAACTGCTTGCTTTTGATGAAAAACTATGTGTTGCTCTGATTACTGATTCTGATATGCTTGAATTGTCCATTTTGTCTGCTTAGGCTTTGTGAATAACTTTCTGTTTGTCCATGATATCCTAGTTTGTCTCCGGTGTCTTTTTACAATCCTCATTAATAGGGACACCAATTGGTATCAGAAGTGCTAATTTTTTTTTGTATAGTTTTTTAATCCCTCTTGTCTTGTACAAATCATTTCAAATCCCTCTTGTAATTGATTTTCAATTTTAAAGTTATTTATTGGTTATTCATAGAGAAATTGAAATATATATCCAAACTGAACTGTATTTATAATTCATTAAAATTATTATCAGATTTTGAAATTGTGATGAATTGTGACTGCAGTATATTTCACAACGAGAGGAGATTTTATTTAGATTTTTATGATAGTTGAATAATTATTATAATATCTTTGAATTGGCAATTATTTCACGACCATCTTTTTTATTACCATCATTCTGCCATCCATCATGAATTTATATTAATATGGAGAGTTTATTTTTAAAATCATCTTGTTTAAATAAACAGTGGAATTATTTTTGATAGAAATCGGACTATTTTTTTTATTCAGAATTAGTGATAATTGAAAATTTTCAATGATCCCGGTACAGTCGAGCATATTTCATAATATAATTAATTTAGAAATTTATTTCACAGTTCATTTCTGTACCTACCACATTTCTATCATTCATATTGGTTTTATATACCGAGGAGTTTTTCTTTTGATGCTGAAAATGATAAATATATATATAATTAATATATAAGTGTGTCTCTAACCTCATTTAAAAATCCAAGCTCTGGTCATGCATGGTTAAGAGATAACTTATAATTTAAGCTGCGACTGACCTCATTTAAAAATCCAAGCTCTGGTAATGCGTGGTCAGTGTGCTCTTAAATAAATAAATAAAAGAAAAAGAAAAAGGAAATAATGTGCCAAATAGAAATTAATTTGAAATTCTCCTTGGTGTATAAAATTCAGTCTATCAATCCATCTTCTAGCCTGTGAAATGTGTTAATATTTTATGAAGTATTATGATTTGTTGATTGATAGCTACTGGGATTTGAGATTATACGATTTTGTCACTTAAATTGAATTATTAATTATAGTCCAAATCCATCACTGTTTTTGAACTTCATTTTTATAAATCTTTATGAAAATAGTTGAAATTCATATTTTTATATAACTCTCCCTATGTTTATAAATTTCATCGTAAATCCGACATTATCTACAATGTGAAATATAACACCAGTTCTCAGTTTATTATGATTTTTGTTTGACTGATTGAGATTTATGATGACCGTTCTTCCTCTTGAGCTGAAATTATATTTTTAGTCATTTTTCATTTATATTTTAAAATTTTGTATCCTTTTGATGATAACAAAAGGGAGAGAATGGGTTGAGATTTTGATTTATGATTGAATATTTTATAAATATTTTTAATTTTGAAAATTCATTCATTTTTTTCTTTTCACTCATGCACACTTATAGGGGGAGTTTGGTTGTAGGGGGAGCATATGAATAGAGGGAGCTTAATATTCACTGTTAAAACATATTTATTGTGCTCAAAATCTTTTATTTGTTTGTCGTCATCAAAAGGGGGAGATTGTTGTATATGACGTAGTTGTATACACAATTATATGATTTTTGTTTGATGATAACAATTAAATATATATTATTTATAAATGTGTTTGTTGTGGTACTGTTTCACATATACTACAGATAGGAATATAATATTTATATTTAAATAAAATACGACTGTACAGAACTTTAAATATTCACACAGTATTTTATTTAAATATAATATTTTATTTCAATATTTAAAACAGTACAGATTTACAACTCCACTATTTGCATATATTCACTGATATACAATCTCATATACATACATAGCTCCTCACTATAGTTCACTCACACTCAGCTATTTTTTTATTTATACAGACACTCACATATACAGTTTCAGACTCATACATTACACACTGTCTTCTTATCTTCAGCCTTCTGTCTTCACAGCTTTCAGTCAGTTCAGTCTTCATACCTGTCATATACAGAAACACACACACGGTATCTAGAACAGAAATAATATTCTAAATTCTAGCAAATATAATTTTATTTTTAAAATTTTATTTGCCTCAGAATTTTGGTGTGTTTCTCATCATTTTTCATGACTTGATCTGATATGTATATATTTCTAGTGCTCACTGATCAGCCTCAACATACTACACTGGTTTGCTGATCAGAACCAGTTGATTCTGAACAGCCACAACATAGTGTAGCAGTCTGCTGATATATATAATATAAATTACACGTGCACGTATACGTATACACACACTGTTGTGTATATATACACATATGTACAGGTGAACATGGTGAAGGCAAGTTACGATCATGGTTGAGCACAAAGGTGAAGTAGCATTCAAATGGTGCATACACAACAGCAAGGTCACGAAGCATAGTGTTGAAAGTCAAGTCAATACTCAAGTGGCAAGTGCACAAGTCAAAACGGTACAAAACAAAAGTGAAGTGGCATGGCAACGTTTTCAATCAAGTTCAAGAAAATACCAGCCAGTTTTCATAAGTGGAACAAAACCAGTCAGCATTTTCTAGTCAGCATATGCATGGATGCTTTCAAGCTCATCTCTGTGCATTTCAAACCAGCAGCATGCAAGATGGAGGAGTTCTATAGCTAATGCATGGTTGTTTTGTTTACAAAGAAATGTACACAGCATTATACACAAAATGGACAAATGCAAGAAGCACATCAATAAGACAATAAAGATGATCAGATCTGTAATTGGACTAGCATGTTCAAAATGGTGAGAGAGTAGAGCATGTGTGCATTTCTCAAACATTCATAACGCAGGTGGACAGTTCACATGGCAGCATGTGTTTGGCAATAGAATGGTGCAAAATAGAGATGGCATACCAGTGAATTGGAAAATTTCAATGTGCTCAAACATATATTAGTGTCGAGAAAAAATTTCATATGTCTATGAATGCAAAAGCTGCATGAATACAAACTGTAATACAAGTGTCAAAGTGGTGCTATAACACAGTTCAAATGTGTTGAGGCAGAACAGTTTTGACAAGGGACAGTTCAATATGGACAAGGACATAACCAAGCATCAATACAGTAAAGTAAAGGATGCACCAGGGTGTTCAGCCACAATCATGAATGGCACAGAAATCTAGTGGTATAGTTCAGACTCAAGATTCAGTGTGACAGGGCAGTTTAGTTCAAGCATCAACACAGTAAAGCAAATGGTGCAATAATACATAGTCTCAAGTTCATAGTGACAAGGCAAACTGGCATGATTGGCACAAATAAATCTCGAGTACAATATTTGGCAAACTCAATATGCTTTCCAGAAATCAAGCAAGTGGTACACAATTTAAAATTAAATTGGTTTTCTGAGATATGAATCATTTACTCTCATAAGATACTTTTCAGAAATGATTCAAGGCAAATTTTAAAACCAACATGCAAGTTTCCTGAATAGGGCAAGTTTTTATATTTCAGAAATCACTGAATATCAGAATGATATTTTTTGCAAGCATCTGTCCATAAATCAGGTATATAAATGAACATATTTGGAAAGATTTATTTTCTTTCTACAAATCAGAATATCAGGCATTAATCAGGGGATTACTTGCAAGAATATTTCAAGGAAACAATTCAAAAACAGGGCCGAATTTATCTGTTTAATCATGGTGCCAAAAGTGGAAACATCAATAATTATTCACGGCAACAATTTTCCATTTCATTCGAGTAATTCAAAAGTGGAAATCCACAAATTCAGACCGAATTAATCAAAAGGATTTTTCACGCAATGTATCAGGCAATTAAAAGCCGATTTTATCAAGAATCGCAAAAGGGAAAGCATGCCATAAATCAGACAAATCATATAGCGAAATCAGAGGTGTTTTAGGATTTTCTAATCCTATATAACAACACCATATCATCATCGGAATAGAAGTATCGAAACCAAAAACAACAAATTTTTAAGCAAAGATTTGCAAATCAGAAAGCTCACCTTTTATCGGTTTCGATCGAAGGAATTTTTCCAAATTGATCGACAAACATCAGAAGCCATTGACATATTGAAGATCATTAGAGAACAAGATTTTCAACAATCAAGCATCGATTTGATTTGGAGCAATCGGAGGAAACCCTAGTTTCCATTTCCACTTGCCAGCCGCCATTATCTCAGAGAACAAAGTGATCAGGTGAAACAATGATGGGTGCAACACAAGTAAAATTGGGCTGGTCAAAGGCCTAAGTGAAAAAGGGGATAACCCTTTATATTTAACTACTAGGGTTTTCATTTGTTTTTATTTTTGTATTGCCTTCTTTTGTAATCAAACCGTCAAACAGTTTCTAGGTCTGTAACATCTAGGGGATTCAGTTAGGGGTTAACTGACAGTTTACTAGAGTCTATAAAAACTAGGGTTACAGATTACAGGTTTGTAATTTAGGAAAATCTGGCCGAGGGAATATCGGTCGGTCTAGGGTTTTGAGCGTAGGGTTAGTACAGGAGCAGGGAGTGCGAGTTTACAGTGTCTGTAAGCGGCATCTGCTATTAACTCCTAGTAGAAACCTTAGGAATGTAGCAGTAGGCATGATTTAGCCGAAGCTGGGTATATCGTGTGTTATTTACTTTCTGTATTTTTATTTCTGCTGCATTCTGAGATATGTGAACATTTTAATATCCTGTAATATTTAAACTATGCGAAAATTTGTTATAAACCCTATTCATCCCCCCTCTAGGGTTAATCTAGATCCAACAAAAAGTAGACACATTATCACTATGTGGCACAATTATAAAAGGTATTTTAGCACAACTAATTATCCCATAGGCCACTTTATAAAACAGTTTGTCACTAAATTGCTAATTTGGCCAAGTTAAACTTCCCTCATTTACTGAAATACGAACGCCATTCACCATTATATTTATCCTTACATCAAACATGTCATACATTACTTACATACACAGGCCACGTGTACTTGGTTAAGCGTATCGAATTTAATTAGGCATGGTTTGTTATGGATTAGGCAAAATTCCACTTCACAGACACAAAACACGTTGAACTGCTAGGCACGTTATCCTTACGTTATTTAAAGTTTTGGTATGATTAAAAATTAAAACTAAAACTAAACTAAATTATACAATGAAAATGGGCCTTACCAAACTTCAACCAAGCCCATAATCCTAACCCACCCGCCATGAACAGTACTCTCTCTTCTCCATACTATTTTTCGAAACCTGCTGTGGAAAATTTGCCCACTTCGCTACCGTTCCTGCCCATATAACCTGTCATTGTTGCTCTCGTCTCCTTCCTCTGCATGCCACGTTCTCCTCCTTACTTCAAAACCGCTACAGAACTTCACTCCTTCTTGTATTGTTCATCCGAACTCTCCCCAATACTTCTTTCCCACCTTATAACCAACTCGCGAGCTCTATCCCCCGTCCCCTACTGTCATCTCCTACTGTTCGATACCAATTCTAGACCGCACATCCTCTCAACTTCCTCACCTAAAAATATTTTGTTCCAAACTGCTCCTCTCCTGTCTTCAACGCGGTACCCATCACTTGCTTCCATGGTAACACGAACCTCTGCATCCCAAGCTTTCTTCCCCTCCTGTTGTATGTATTCAAAGTACCCATCCCCTGTCTTGATTCCTCATGCTCGAACCCATCTTCTCCGCACTCTCTTCTTTCTCTTTTTTCTTTTATTTTTAAAATTATAAATTACTACTGCTTCGTTACATGCTGAGACTCCACATACCCCATGCTTCGTTATTGTACAATCCCATGCAAGCCGAGAAAACAACCCATGCACTTCACCTTGTTTACGGCGGCTTCATTCTTCCTCCCCCATATATATATATATATATATATATATATATATATATATATATATATATATATATATATGAAAACACTAGTAAGAAGAAAAATGGAATGAGGCAGAGCAGAGTTTGGTTTCGCATTGTCTGCTGAGAAGAAGAGAAATGGGAACACTATTTATAGAGAGGAGAGACTATGGGATAAGCACAAAGTCCTTTTGTTCATGTACAATCTAGGACGGAGTAAAATTATAGGGTAGATGTTCTCTTGAAATGAAAAGACATGGCAGACAGTAATATTTAAAGAGTAAGAAGTAAGTTAGAGGTAGCTGAAGTTTAGGGTAGGCATGTGAAGATCAATGTGCAACATGTGCGTAGGTGGTAGCTGCTCTTATTATCTCTTTTCAATGCGGAGGAAGGTGTTTATTTGCATGTGCGCAGACAACATAAAATAGAGTATAAGGGCATTTAGTCTACAGGTCCGCATGCTGATCAGTATAGGCTTTCAGTGTATTTTCTTTTCACAAAGGTAGACTGTACTATGCGTGAGTATTCATTTCATAAGGTAGTCGTTAATTTATCTTAGGGTAGGTGAGTGCTCGCATTACTTAGAAGTTAAAGTATAAATATATTATTTAATTTAATACGGTGTTAAATTCTATTGCTAATCGTTGTTCACCATAACCGTTAAATTCGTACCGTCACATACAAACTCCAAACACATTGGAAATGGACCCACTGCTACGTCTTGACGTTCTGGTCCTAATCAAATTCGTTTCGTTGAATATCGACTCTGTTTGCACAATGACGTTATTTTAAACTTCAACTTATTTATCGGTTCACCCTAAAATTGTACGTACCCATAAAACAGCTCTGATTGGCTCTAAACGGGAAATCTAGCAATAATTAATCATACATATTCCAAAAAAAATCATTTCGTTGAAAACGGATATCGTTTGAAAAACGGCGATTTCTAAGGCCTATATACTATCGATAAAATATAATTAAATCCAAAACAATTCAATTTAAAATAATAATAAATCAATATTATCGTATATCTCTAAATCAATTCTCATGTAGCTTCAAAATAAACCAATATATATTTTAGACTCAATATTTACAATCCTGGATCAAATGATATTCATATATATATATATATATATATATATATATAACCTTTAATATTTTATTAAATAAACATTATCGTTTATTAACGAATTCCATAGCGAATGTTTGAAAATTTAAACCGGACATAATTCACAATCTATAAGATGAAATTCCAATTTTTCTCCTTCATTGGAAAATTATTAACAAATCGATTCAAACATTTCTTGTTTCACAGAATTCCGACTTAAAACGGATTCTGTATATTCGATTGAAGTTCATATCGTAAATTACGAACTACCGCGACGTTACGAGCTTGAATTATAATTACATACAAATTATACGTTCAAATTATGTTATATAAACGAGTTCAATATTATAGATCTATTTATAAATTCCAAATCGATATTTAAAATAATAAATTATATCAAATATCTAGTTACCAAAAATACAGGACGTTACATTTAACTCTCATATTTTTATCTATCTTCGTATGTTAGTTTAGTTTAATTGTAGTTAACAATCTTAAGTTTGTTTTAATTTGATCGAGTAGAATTTTAAAATTATTTCCTTCTCCGTGGATTGACCCGTACTCGCCATGTACTACGATTGTACGCCATGCGCTTGTGGTTATTTTATTTCTAAATTTGTTCGATGGGTTTTCTAAACCGATAGAATTTACGTCCTCGAAATGCTATAGACCAGGGTAGTTGATCATAGCGATAGTTGAGTGGAGCCAAGGGTAGTGTGGTCCCCCCATGGCCCCGACGGATTTGGTGACCAAAGTATCAAGTATCGTATACTTTACTCCTTGAGTGAGTGAATGTGAGGATGGATAATGGATTTTATGGATGTGTATTTATTTAACCTCATTAGTATTTGGACATAAACCACACCAGTCTGATATGATGTTTATCATAGTATACCATCTATCGATTTGTAATGTGCTAACTGTAACACCCCTAAGTCCCACATCGTGGAAGCCTGTGTGAAGTGGGTACTTATATAGTAGAGTTCATCTCTTACTAATGCCGAGGCCTGGTGAAGAAAAAACCCTACACCTGAGAGGTGGCAAAGTAGGGACAATATCGGTGTTAGTAGAGAGGTTGTCTCAGACTGTGTGGCAACGCCATGTGTTGGAAAATCTCAAAACTTAGCCGAGGCCTTTTGAGGAACAAAACCCCACACCTATACGGTGGCTAAGTTGGGGACAATATCTTGCGCGAACGGAGGTGCGGGTTGTTACAGTGGTATCAGAGCCAATACCCAGCCGGAATTGTGGCTCCTGTGCGGACCACAACGCCTGGGTGAGGTGTTTGTGAGCCAACGGGGACGTTGGGCTCTGTAGGAGGGGAGAATGTAACACCCCTAAGTCCCACATCGTGGAAGCCTGTGCGAAGTGGGTACTTATATAGTAGAGTCCATCTCTTACTAATGCCGAGGCCTGGTGAAGAAAAAACCCTACACCTGAGAGGTGGCAAAGTAGGGACAATATCGGTGTTAGTAGAGAGGTTGTCTCAGACTGTGCGGCAACGCCATGTGTTGGAAAATCTCAAAACTTAGCCGAGGCCTTTTGAGGAACAAAACCCCACACCTATACGGTGGCTAAGTTGGGGACTATATCTTGCGCGAACGGAGGTGCGGGTTGTTACACTAACTCTGCAGTTACAGGGGAAGGGCAAGTATGATTCTCCATACCCTCCATGCCATATATATAATTATGACTTTCTACAGTACTCTGAGATAAGTTTATCGCTCACACTAGACTTTTTGTCTGACCCAAAGTTTTATTTCCCTCTTATTATTTTGGGTGATCATCGACGATACTGATGAGTAGACTAGGTGACAGATACAGGTATTGTTTGAAGTTGCGCAGATGGGCTTGCAGGAGGCTACAATTTATATTTATACTTGTATTATATATGTTTATTTCCGCTGTGTAGTACTGTGGAGCCTTGACACTGTTGTGTGTCCTGTTAGAGATATTTTATCAATGGAGTTTATTCATCTCTTGTATAAACTCTATCATTGTTATGTATAACTGTATGAGCATGTATAATCTGATTATCTGGTTTGTATAGTTATTATTGTCTCTTGTTTTATATTTGTGATTTGATGATTATATGTTATTTTATGTGCTGTGAGATATACAATAGGTTCTGCGATTGAGTTTAATGTTCTTTTCTCTTCTCTTCCATTTCTTTCTTTCCTTCCCTTTTTATCTTCTATTTTTCTATTTATTTCTCTTGACGTTCGCTTTACATTGATCGGGTGCTTATACAGTGCAGATTTTTAGTTCTGAGCACCGGTGGTGTATAACGGGTCGTCATACTTGGTATCAAAGCAAGGTTACATTATTTAACCTAAGCAGTATTAAATTTAAGGGTTAATATATATGAGAGAGTACATATTTGTATATATTTTGGTTTTTAAATCTATATATTATTAGTATATATGGTATAGGTTGTTTTGCACACGAGTGCCATAAGAATAGTTTTCTCCGTTAGTGGTTGATCATTCCTGTTTATTTGAGACAATCAAGCGAATGAGAAATACTTCTAATTACTCCGTCTTTGGAATTGAGAGTCGGGCAGAACCAAGAACTATTAGCCTCGATTTACATCTTTTGTTTACAGTAACGACACGATCCATTATCTGGGATTCCCTTTAAATCTCTAATTAGTTATGGCGCTCTAGTGTGGCGAGTTGAAGTCGCGTTGTGTGGATGCTTATGTGTTCATGTGGCATACCGTTCCTTGGAACGGAATCGACTGTTGTGGTGTGAGGGCTATTGGGTTCTCACAAGGGTTTGTTTGGTGACTTGGAGTTTGAGTTAAGTAGATTAGGGGTTCACTCCTAAGAAACTCCAAGATTGGGCCTGAATTGGTCGAGAGTTGTTACTGTTTTGTGTTTTCGAGCCGATTCGCTCAAGACCAATTCACTTTGAAGTGGTTTTGCATCGACTCCTTAGGAGTCGATGAGAGTTCTCTGATTTAGGTGATGTATTTGTGTTGGAAAGTTTGATCGAGTTCGATGTGATATCGAAGTTAGGTTACTTCTCTCCTTTGTTACACCGAAGTTTGGAGTTGTGGCTGGGTTGAGTGGTCGACTCAAAAGGTGGTTATTCACTCTGAGATAATGTAGGTTGGAGGAGTCAATCAAGTAAGCTCGTGATGTTCGAGCTTGGGCCCAGTGTTGAGATTTGTCCGACATTGTCAGGACAAATCGTGGAGATGTATGTGTTGATTGTCGTTCCCATTCCGTCGAGTGTTCCCTCGATGAAGCGGGAAATAGGGATGTTATCGCTCGAAGTATGTTTCCATTAATGGTGTTTACTTACGTATTAAAATTTAACGTCGATATTTCACTGTTCCATTCGATCGTTCGATCCGATAGATGTAACGAGATTGATAGTCGTGAAAGTATTTGCCTCTCTTGATTGTGACTTACTATGTTGAGGGCGTAGTTATATTATATATGTGTGTAACATCCCGTGTTTGGTTGCCATAACTTAATACCATAGGTGACTGCAGCATTCATAGCTGTTAATGTCGGGCCTCGAGGTGGGGGAGTGTTATGACATAGTTAATTTATACTTGGCAGTATACAGGGTTCATTAAATCTTAAGTTCATCGAGTCATGGTTGCGTGTTTGCTAAATTGTTTGCTTGTTGATTATTGAGCTTAACTGGACTTAATATATAAGCTTAGTAGTTAAATTACTAGGGGGATACATAATACTGGTGGTAGTTAGAGGTTGTCGGTGACGATAGTGGGCTAAGAAAAAATTTAGTAGTGAATCATCCTCGGTTTAGCGATAGTGGGCTGAGACTTAGATGTTCAGTAGGGAGTCGCATATGATCGGACGATAGCGGACTGGGGTAGCTCTCTAGTAGCGAGTCATCACCTGAGTTTGTAGCTTGTGAGTATCTAGGCACATTCTATGAGGTGACTAGATTGCCACTATGTTTGAGTCGAGTTCTGTATCGATCTAGATATGGATGTTCTTTCGGTTGGGAATCCGGTGGGAATTTACCGATCATGAGTAGTTGGTTGGTGCATGCCGATTACAATGTTCTATACGTTGTATTGATCTTGATTGGTCGATTGGTATGTTAGGGCCAACCAGTGAGTTGGCATACTTTGTAGCTGGTCTGCTATGGTGTCTCTTTCCGTGAGAAAAGTGGAATTCTTCGGTCACGACGTCTCGAGTAGGATGTTGTGGTGTATCCTACGAGAGTTCGGATAGCTTGAAAGTTGTGGTTCACCCATGAGTATATCGATTTCTGCTTCCTAGCCAAGACGAGAAACTAGTAGCGCTCACTTAGTTATGTGGGTGGTTTGTTTTCGAATGGAGAGTTATCATGCTTTAATCGATAACCAAAATTGTGCGAGAAGGAGTAGTCGATTTTCTATTCGAAGTCAATGACGATAAATTCGTTATAGTGAGTTGGATGCACTGTTTATTTACAAAGGGGTTAGAATTGCTGGTGATGTCATGTCACCGAGATTTCTCATCCTTGAGAGGTATCTCAATCTTTGCTGGCGACAATCGTTGAAATTCTTGGACTCCTGCGTGTTTGAGATTTTCTATTGGCATATATATGAAATATAGTTGTTCGGGCGTGTCGAGTTGGGGATGTACAAGTTCAGAAGCGATATTCCATTAATGAACGTCACTTGTGGTCATTACTGGATACGACTCCATAACTCGAGGTGAGGCAATATGGACTCGAACGTGAAGGTTGGTTCCATATGGAATGGATATTCTTTGTTTTCGACATCATGAGAGAGGTTGGTTGTGCATATGTTTTATAACGAATGCGATGCCAGCCAATGATAACTGAATAGGATTGGTCGAATAGTTTTCTAAACTATTCGAAATTTCCCGTTGGATGCGAGAATAATTGTCGATGGTTTCCATCGATGAGTTGCCACTGAAATTAGGAATAATATGATAGCGCTCGAGTCATACTCAATTTATTGACGAGAGATGCTAGAATTACTATTCTTTATTTTTGAAACGACAACCAAGTGGTCGGGTCATATATGGGTTAAATTTTAATATTGAGCGTTTCGTATTAGTTAGGCTAGTATTATACATGCTAGGATAGGTATGAATATTATTTTCCATAATTGTTATTGCCTTAATTATGCATGTTTGATTGATGATTACATGTTCATTTATATGTATATGATTGTCAGGCATGCAGGATAATTATATTGTTGTATCATTTGTTTATTCGAGACAAAATCCATACATGACTTGACATGTTGTGTTAGTTAATTCAGTTTATTCAACATGTTTATTTCCTTGTCGCTATTTCTAGAATTGTGTATAATCCTCTTTGTTGAGTACATGCTCAGGTACAAAGAAACAAGAATTGATTTGTTTGGATGCTAATTCGCTTTTATTTGCATCTAAATTCTAAGCGTGCTTAAAAAAGAGGTATGTAGTAGGAATAGAGTTGTGGTTTTTTCTATTTGGTGATTTTTGCCCTATGTATGGGTAGCCACTTTTGGGCTTTAGTTTTCTTTTGTTGAGATTGGTCTTGTATGGTGATATTGGGTTTTACCGGGTCAGGCCGTATAGAGGAGGTGCTGCCAAAATTATCCGTGAATTTTACCGTATTTGGATAGAAATTCAATATGCGATGATAAGTTGAATCGTCTTCGAATTAGTAAGTTGTCAATGTTATTTTCCAATATCGAGTTGTTTGGAAAATAATCGCACGACTTAGGTGTTTGATTCGGCTATATCAATCCCAATTTTGATGGTGGTTGTACAAAGGAATGTGAATATTGGCTTAACGCCAAGTTCTAAGTCGATTTTCCTTTGTTATAGCCGCTTTAATGGTTGTTTTTATTGAGAGCAATAAGTGACGATTTATTTTATATTGTCACTTGTTCGAGAGCATTGGGTTATGTTGTTTTGTCCTTGAGGATTTCGGGAACGAAATTCTTTAAGGAGGGAAGAATGTAATGACTCGTATTTTAACGGCTAGATATTTAAATATTTTATTTAAATATTGACCGTTAATTATTCGATTGACGATTCCAAAAGGTTTTCTAACAAACGATTGAATCGGGACTCAAGACTAGTTCCATTGGGTTTGTATGGTTAGCTACTTAATAAAAAGTATAAGGATCGCTATATTTCGAGTTCAGACCATTTGGTGGTCATAACAATCTCGATATACGTGTAAAATTATTGTTCGGGCAACAATCTCAGATTTTGACGAAACTTGTACTATTGGAACTGTACCGTGGTCATGATGCACACCATCGAGTGTCGTAGCATTTGGATAAGTCGTTAGATCGCAACAGGTAAAAACATGCGTTAGAATTCAATTTGAAGTTTGAGAATAAATTGAATTAAATAATACAATAATACACATTGCAATTGGCCCCATCCTCATTGTCTTTGCACGCTACATCCTCTTTATTGCTCCATTCATGGTTTCAAACCCATGGCCCCACTTCCTTGATGATTAGGGCTCGAGATTACGGAGGAGTAAAGCCACTAAAAATTACGAAATAAATCCCTAAATTCCTAAAATTTCGAGGAGCACCTACTCCTCGAATTTGGCAAAGTGCGGTTCATGATAGGGGTTGCGTCATTTTAGGTAGTGTGCATGATGGGGAGAACACATTTTTTCAGATGCGTGCGTGTGCGAAGTGGTTGTGGCTGGATCGAAGATCCCGCAAAACAGAGTTCAATGGTTATAGATTTCGTGAAATAAAAAAGGAAAATTCGAAGAGAGAAATTTGAAGAGGTGGGTTTTGATTTGTACAGGGTGCGACCTGAATTGGGGAAGAGAGATTAGAGGAGGTAATTAGTAAGGATAATTGTAACTAGACTAACTTAATTATTTAAATAATTGTCAAATTTATAACATGTATAACTTTTACATGCGAGGTCGGAATCGGACGTTGTTTCTTCCTACGGAGTCATGTTGACAAGCTCTACATTTTAGAGCTAGTTTCGGACGATTTGGTTAAGATGAGTGATATTGTTTCTCACTGAATTGAATTTGTTCGTATAGTATAGTTTTGATGTTTTAAACTGATTATTGATTATAAAATGCAATAAGAAGGATTGTGGAACCTAGTAAATAATAAATAAAAATATTAAAAAGTGATTTTCCTATTTTGACCATGGTTATGACAATTTACCCGATTGCGTGCTACTATGCGCGCTATTTACCCGGTTGCGCGCCATTGTGCGCGTTATTTACCCGATTGCACGCTATTGCGTGCTGTTTGGACCATATAGCTAGAAATTGACTGTTTAGACATATATCACCTTTGTTGTCATATATAGTCTATATTAGATTCATGATTTTCGTTTGGACATGTATATCACTTTTGTTGCTATATATAGGCTATATTAGATTCATAATTGCCTTTATGGATGTTTGTGAGCTAATTTAGGATTTGTTTGACTATTGGTTGCAAGATTGACTTGTTTGTTTAGTCTAGTCTAAAACATCATTCGTAAGCGACCTAGTATTAGGAAATATTTCGTTCATGACAGTTTGGGGTGTTTACCGACCGAATACACATGTTCGTGTATATAGATTGAATTCACACGGATGGTAGATTCAAACGGACAAGATATATTCTCGATGGAGCTTCAAAGCACATAGATGTACTCGACGACAGAGCAGTATTGGAACTTGACATCAAATATGAAGACTTGGATAGAGCAAAGAAATCGAAGAGTGGAATGGATCCTGGTTTGACCAATCTCGGATCGACTATGCCGATACAGATCCGGGTCGGCGAAATAACCAAGTCCAGATCGACATAGTCCATTCGGAATCAGCTCGACCAAGCCCGGATCGGCTAAACGGATCCTGATTCGAATCAACAATGTCGTACCGGAGTTGGGTCGACCTGGGATTGGACTGATCCAGGGGAAAGGCTACGTGATGGTGATCTCAGGAGCAGGAGTTTTTCATGGTGGCATTCCTTCTTGGAGATGAGCTGGATTCCGTAAAAAATGTCGGACATTTTCCCTTGGATGTGTATTTAACCAATATTTGGTTAAGTATGTGTTTCGGGTTGTCGTTATCGATTACTATCACGTGGTTGATATCGATTACCATTTTTATTGGCCATCTGGCAACCTTGACATCAACGATGATGTGATTGTGAGCATGGTATGATGGTTCATTCAATAGTGTTTTTGATACGATGGATCTTCGATTGATAGCTTTGGCTCGGTACTTCTATGCAGTGATGCGTCATTCGACGACGACGATTCCAGGATAAGGTGCGAGGCTGCTGCAACGGATTGCTTTCTCCGAGACGCAGACAAGACGACTTTAAGTCGTGTTGATACGAATGTCCCTCAAGGATGTGATGACACGTAGTTTTTATGACTTAAAGGGCAGTCGATGAGATTTCACGGCAGTGCAGTTTGCCGGAGATGGCCCACTTGTCGGTTGATTTCAGTAGGGAGTCCTAGGACAGTCTAGAGGTGGATTATGCTGTGGAGATCACATGAAAAGGAGTTATCGATATTCACGATTTTGGTACACCTTTGATAGAATGGGCAGGTAGACGAATCAGAGCTAGGGCAGTGTGGAATGATTGGCCCAGACCCCAAAGCCAGGGCAGTGTGGACTGGGTAGGGTTATCAGCTATAGACCAGAGCAATTGGTCACATCGATAGTTGAGTGGAGACCAGGGCAGTGTGGTCCCTCCATAGCTCCAATGGATTTGGTGACAAAAGTATTTAGTATCGTATACTTTACGCATTAAGTGAGCGAATGTGAGGATGAATGATGTATGATATGGATATTAATTTATTTATCATCATTAGTATTTAGACATCTACCACACCAGTCTTATATGATGTTTATCACCGTATAGCATATATCGATTGCTATGTGCTAACTCTGTGGATGTAAGGGTAGGGCATGTATGATTCTCCATACCCTCCATGTCATATATACAATTACGACTTTTTACAGTACTTTGGGATGTGTTTGTCTCTCACACCGTACTTTTTGTCTGACCCTAAGTTTTATTTCCCTCTTATTACTGTGGGTTCTCATCGACGATGCTGATGAGCAGACCAGCGATAAAAATAGGTATTGTTCGGAGCTACGCAGATGGATTCGCAAGAGGTGACGATTATATATTTATACTTGTATTATATTTGTTTATTTTCAATGTGTAGCACTGCGGAGCCTTGGCAGTGTTGTGTGTTCTGTTAGAGGCAGTGTATCAGTTGGGTTTATTTATCTCTTGTATAAACTCTATCATTATATATATAATTGTATGAGCATGTATACTCTGATTATCTGGTTTGTATAGTTATTACTGTCTCGCTTGTTTTATATCTTGATTTTATGACTATATGTTATCTGATGCGCTGTGAGATATACGATAGGTTCTGCGATTAAGTTTTATGTTCTTTTCTTTCTCTTCTCTTCCATTTATTTCTTTCCATCCTTTTTCTTTCTATTCTACTATTTCTTTCTCTTGACAGTCGCTTTACATCGATTGGGCGCTTATATAGCATAAATTTTAGTTCTGAGCAGCGGCAGTGTACGACAAGTCGTCACATTTGACTTAAGTAAAAAAGTTGAATAAAGTGATAAACTTAAGTGGTTTAATGGAACTAAATATAATAGGAGTGAAATGAGACATAACTTAAGTTAAATAAATGTAAGTTTATAGGGGAAAATCCTAAGAGACATGAGCATTAAGTAAATAATAAGGGACACGAATAAAAAGAAATTGGTATGGTTAAGAAGAAAACCAATAGAAATAAATACATAAGTTGTACTTAGATCATCTCCTTAGATAAAAGTTGATTTATATTCGAGTATAGAATTTTAAGATGTTTACACAATCCTGATAAACGGATTTATCACTTGATTTTTTAGGGGCGTACGTTGATCAAGATTTCTGGTTATTTACTTAAGTTTTATATCATAGTCGAGAGCTAAGTAAGGAAATCAAAGGCATCAGATCAAGAAACATGATTAGAGTCTGCACTAGAGAATTGGGGGATCGATACTAGTTCGAAAGTAAAATTGTGAATTCGAATAATAGAATGAAAGTGATATTTCATATAGATGATCTATGTGTATCATAGATAATTAAGTTGTGAAATAATGTTTTAGGCAAACACTTTTGAGTTGAGTTCGGTGAAATTTCGAGGGCGACATTCTTTTAAGTTGGGGAGAATGTAACGATCCATAAATTCTGATACTTTGAAAATTCGTGTTTTTATAAAATTTGGAATAAATGCACATGGTTCTGGATACATACGCTCATTTTTGAATACGATTCTGATATAATGATCAAAAGGATATTTATATTAGTTTTACCAACTTACCATGTGACGACCCAAATTTCGGTACTCTTTGAGCTGACTAAATACGACCCAAGTCCAACCCAAGAACACAAAAACTCAGGTGTCGAAGAAGAGATTAGAGGACGAGAAAAGATAAGATAGAAAAGTTAGAATAGAAGAAAAGAAGATCACTATATAGAATCAGAGTAAACACGAATCTCACAGCGGAACGAATAAAATGAAATTGATATATAATCACTTTTGAAATACAAACTGGATTTGAACTTACATACATCATCAGAGTATAACACATACACAATACAACGGAAATAAACTCTCTATATATCTAACGTTGAAACCTCCTGCTCCAAGATCCCCCAGAAAATCTGTAAAATCCTGAACTACTTGACTGCCCGTACAAATTTAGGCACCCAAGAGTTTAGGGAAAGCATAGAAAAATAAACTCTGGGTCAGTCATGGGACTGGTGTGAGTAAATGATTTTAAAACAACTTGATTTATAAAGGATATCTCATAAGACTACGCCGTAAAAACGGAACGAGTTTTTCCCTTATGAGAATCCCAAGCATATGGTTTAACTTTCAAAACGTTTCGAAAGAAAAGATAATCGTAAGACCGATCCACACATAAACACAGATTGTTTTTACCTTACGATAACCCAAAGCAATCTTTGAAAAACAATATTATTCTGATATTATAATAGTGTCATCAATCCACAAATAAATAGCAATCTAGCAGAACGCTTGCATCTCACGCTCTACATATATACTATACAAACAAAATCGCGAGCGCTTATTGGATAATGGATTTCCAACTATGACAAGGTATAGAACCACCTTCGGATAGTGCATCTCTAGAGGGGAATACACTGGGTTCAACAAGAACGTCATGCAACCCGGCCACACATGACCGACCACTCATTTCCAATGCCGGCCCTGGCTTGTGCTATGTTTAGTGATGGGTGTGCTATGTTTTAGCTGTCTCAGTAGTTCCCTGGAAATGAAAAGTCACGGCCAATCTTGTCTTGAGGTACACACACATGTGCAGCCATGGGTACTTAAGTAATATAAAAAGAAATCTTAGTTTCTAAGTATATTAGCCCATTAAATGCATGTGTACGAATAGCCGGTATGTACCTATTTTCATGCAACCTATATATATATTAACATATATAGCTATATGTTTGACTGAAAAGAATGTTGCTATGCATAGTTTAGCTGTAGCTAGTCATATTCCTTCTTTAATGTAAATGTATGGCAGCGACCTATATTTTTATTTGAAAATGCATGTACTTAGGCCACTCTACACTACCCTTTTTCCCATTTCAATGCTCTGCCAAGTCCGTTGAAATGAGACACACATGTTCGTGTACTTTAAAATAACCTTGTTGCAAAGCTTATTAAACTAATTTGTTCAATTGTATTGAAATGGAACATCAAGTCACAAAAGCAAAATTCTTCATCTTATAAATGGTACATATTTCTTGGAAATGGAGTGTTTCATGCACATGAAGCAATCTATATTTTACTTATTTTATTTACTTTAAATTTTACTTAAGTATTACCCTTTTTAATTCATATGAGTTTAGAAAATGTAAAACAAAATATATAAGATATTACTTACCTTTATACACATTAATATTTACTTGTGAAGGAAAATAAGATAATAGGATTACAAAAAGATTACTTAGTTTTCTTACATAATTTAAATCCAGTATTTTTTATACTTTCACAAGAGTTTGAAACAAATACAAAAGCAACATAAGGAAACATTCCTTGCTTATTTTACATTGGTTACAATATCTTAAACCATCTAAATAAAATTTTCTTGAAATCTTCCAATATTTATTATTCACAAGTCATTATTTTAAAACAATTGCTGAAATAATTCATAATAACTGTATTATAACTTAGTCACAAACCAGGACGTTACAATCTACCCCCCTTAAAAGAATTTCGTCCACGAAATTAAATTAACAAGGAGATTTCAGTTATATTCAGAGTCGTAGGCTCATAACAAAACATACACATGAGTCATCCCCTAGCAATCACAACAAACAAGGCATCCAAAACACAACGGTTGATTTTAAAATATTTCACGACAGTCAAAGCGTCGGATACCCACATCAGCAAAACTATGGATAGACTCCTTATATACTATCTTTAGTCAACGTTCAAGTTTTATTCTTATGCATTTTCATTCGTAAGCATCCATTAATCCAAGCATATTCATTTGCATAACTAGAATTATCTGTTATTAAAATTGGAAAACATTTCCATTCTTATTTACCCATTACTATTCTTCAACATTCATTAGTCCCTAACCGTAAATCGGTAGGAAAATAATTCTCTAAATATCAACCCCGAAGACCGAAATCAACATTAGATCGACACTCAGAAAATCATTTAACTCAACCATTCTTCAGTTAGGTTCCAATTCCATATCTTAACTCCTTATCAACTCATATTACCCATTTTCTTTTTCAGAAAATATCCTTAATTAATTCCAAAATCATTTACTTTGTTGATTTGAATCAAACTTATTCAAACAAATTTACCTGCTTCTAATTCTCTTTTTTTTTAAACCCTAATCTTATTCAACTACTCCAGTTAAATTTTCAAATTCCAAAATCCCGATTTCTGGTTTGTATTCCAAACTGGTTTGAAATCACATAGCTTAATTCCATTTTAAATTTAAAATCCTTGAATTTTCCCCAAACATTTTGCTTTACCCAAATAATTTCCAGTTTGTCTCATTTGCATACTATATTCTTATACAATTTCAATTTGGTTTTATATAACCATTTCAACTTATAATCCTGTTAGATTATAATAACAACCATCGACACACTTATATATAATAATTTCGGAAAATTATTCTTTTTATATCAGAATAAAATTTTGAGTAAAATTATTTCATTTACCCAGCTTTTGAAACAATACTGTGTCGAACTATTCTATTCAAGAGTTTAAAAACACCTATCGATACAGTTGCACTTATTGTATCGACCAGAATTCATAAACCACTCAACAAACTAATCAACGCAATATAAAACAGTTTTTATATCAATTTACAAATACGCGCTCACATATATATACACTCAAACTCAATCTAGGGTATTACTAACCCCATCTCTATTGAGTTACGCCACAGAGCCAAGGTTATCACTCAACCTTATGCTCTGATACCAAATGTGATGAAGAAAATTTCGGTACTCTTTGAGCTGACTAAATACGACTCAAGTCCAACCCAAGAACACAAAAACTCAGTTGTCGAAGAAGAAATTAGAGGATAAGAAAAGATAAGATAGAAAAGTTAGAATAGAAGAAAAGAAGATCACTATACAGAATCAGAGTAAACATGAATTTCACAGCGGAACGAATAAAATAAAATAGATATATAATTACTTTTGAAATACAAACTGGATTTGAACTTACATACATCATCAGAGTATAACACATACACAATACAACGGAAATAAACTCTCTATATATCTAACGTTGAAACCTCCAGCTCCAAACTCCTCCAGAAAATCTGTAAAATCCTGAACTACTTGATTGCCCGTACAAATTTGGGCACCCAAGAGTTTAGGGAAAGCATAGAAAAATAAACTCTGGGTCAGTCATGGGACTGGTGTGAGTAAACGATTTTAAAACAATTTGATTTATAAAGGATATCTCGTAAGACTACGCCGTAAAAACGGAACGAGTTTTTCCCTTATGAGAATCCCAAGCGTATGGTTTAACTTTCAAAACATTTCGAAAGAAAAGATAATCCTAAGACCGATCCACACATGTAACACCCCACCTCCGCCAGGGTGACTCTTGCAAGCACTCTGACTTTGGAGGGGCGTTTGAATCAGGTAAACATGCATAATGATATATCAAGGCAGAACAAGAACATATGTATATATGTAAACAGAGTAAATAACATAGATAAAACAACGAAAGATTTTAAACCATTTCAAAACAAGTCTGGTACAACACAATGTCAATTTTCCAAATAAACAAGTCTAGTACATAAAACCACATCATCTGAAAACTGAAAAGGAAAACATAAAGTAGCTATCCCCAAATGGAAAAACCATAGCAAGCTCAAGTCCAAAGCATACATGAGCTATCCAAGAAAAGCAGCTAAGGTCCAAGCTAAGCTCCTGTATTCCCTCCCTGAGAACCAGAGGGGGGGGGGAACGGAAGAAAAGAGGCGAAAGAAAACAGGTCAGTCAAAAAGACTGAGTAAGCCCTACTACAATCAATGTAAACTGATAAAGTTAACTGACATGAGCAGCAGGTATGAACATAAGGATAATAACATACTAGCATGATGATTAACTAACCAAGCAGATAAAGGTGTCATCGCATAATCAGGATTAAGGTTTTTACACCACAGGTGTACTAGCAAACTAACATGACTTGAATAAACAAGTATTGATCCCTTGGCCCAAGCTTGGCCCAATACCAGGTGTTGACCTAAGTCAAGATCCAACTTCTTAGTACCAATACTAGTATAACAGTATTGGGTGTTACCCCAATGTTCACACCGAACAGAACGGAACAGAATGGTCCATACAGAAATAGAGTTTGGGAAAAATGGGCTTTTATCATCCTAACAGATAAAGTACAGAAACGGAATGCTAACAATAATGGGTCTTTACTACCCTAGCGGATAAAGCACAAAAACGGAATGCTAACAATAATGGGCCTTTACCACCCTAACAGAACGGTACCACGCAGAAACAGACGGGTGTTGCCACCCAACAAAACAGACGGTACCAACAGAACCAGACAGAGCTAAGTGTACCCTAAATCCTACCCAAGCGATCGGCTCCCTAATACATAAATACCCTGTGTCGGCCCTACGATAGGGTGTATCACTCCCTAAAGTGGCAACCAATTGGCACAGGCATATTTACAGATGTCACGGCGGCTTACATCCTCAGAGGCAAACCGGGGTCCATGCACGCACATGACCCGGTTGGAATGCACCATCAACACCCATCGCCATTATCAGAATGAACCACTTATAATTAGTTCAGTAAGCGTGCCCGGACCCTACCTACAGTTGGGTCAAAGTTTTGATACCAGAAAGGGTTACTGACTAATATGGGTCCCAAACAACAGATGACACAAGTATTCCCCCTTGTGTCCCCAGACTATCAGATCCAGATTAACTCATTAACAGAGTTCAGATATACAAAGTTCAGAGACCAGTTTTCATACTAACGGATCAGATAACAGATTTACAAACTTGCTTAACTTGATGTGGGTCCTACAGATCCGCAAAACAGGTTCGTTTTATTTATCAATCAAGTTAGTTTATCCAGACCAGGTATCAAATTGGTTCTCAGCCTTATCAAATTACTGAGTTGGATTGGTTAAGTATTATTCAACTTAACCCCGCGAAATTACCGAGTTCAGATTGGTTAAGTGTAGGCTGACTTAACCCCGTTAATCCCCCATGTCTAAATTGGTTAAGTATTAAGTGGACCATGACTTAACCCTAATCATGAGGCATTAATTAATTAATGTGCCTTAACCTCTCACATTAGACTTTGTTGCGGTCACTAGTTAGGCCGGTCGGTTCCGGGTAGCTTTACACCACAATTAGGTCTAACCTCGGGTTCAAGGTACAACTTGACCAACTTCTCACATTGGGTCCTATTGTTTGTAGCAACTAGTTAAGCCGGTCGGTTCCGGTAGGTTTACGCTACAAACTCAACCCAACCTCGAGTTGGCCACACTTATCTTTTCTAAGTGTCATGTCCATCATGTTTCCGAAACATGTTACAAATTTTCAAGCAATTGGGTAGACCTAACTTAATAGGTAAATTCCCAATGGGTAGACCTAACTTAATAGGTAAATTCCCAAGCTTATGTTTTTATGTCTTTTAAGTTTACCCAACCCCAAACGCAATCCCATCGCTTACATATCGCAATATCGCATAAAGGATAGAAAGAGGGAACTTGGCATAATCATGACATAAAAATGTAAAGCCACAAGTTCAACATGGTGGCATATGAAAGGTTCATGTGTTCATACACTTGCATATTACATTTTTAGGCCCAAAAAGCATGCATAAAACCAAACTTGGCATATTCATGATACATGGTGCTAAATGACATGTAAGAATGGCCACAAGTTCGCATTTAGCCTCACATGCAAGTTATCATAAGTGATATGATAACTTATATGTTGCCAAAATGCAACCTTTGGCATAAAGCTTGAAGCTTTATGTTCACATACTCAAAATAAGCTTGCATAACATGATAACATGAACCATATGACCATCCCAAACTTGCATAACATACTTGCATATCATATGACACTTGCATAACAAACTTGCATAATATATGACAACTTGCATATCAAACTTGCGTAAACAAACTTGCATAACATATGACAACTTGCATATCATACTTGCATAAACAAACTTGCATAACATATGACAACTTGCATATCATACTTGCATAAACAAACTTGCATAACATATGACAACTTGCATATCATACTTGCATAAACAAACTTGCATAACATATGACAACTTGCATATCATACATTTAACTTTAGAGTTTAAGTATGAAAGGAATAGGGCTTACAATGCTTAAGAAGTCACAAAAATATGACAAAGCCCTTATGAAATCAATTAAACCCAAAATGCAAGCAAAACCCTTGAGCCAAAATGATCAAGACTCTTTCTTTATGATGCAAATATATAAACTTGACTTGAATGCAAGCTAATGATGCTCATACAAGTTTGAAAACACTTGTATGCATGGAAAATCACTTAGGAATTTATTTAGGAATTTTATGAAGAGAGTGGAGGCCATGAGAGGATTGATTTTGCCATAGTTTAGTTGTATGAATGAATAATGATGATTTAGGGTAGGTTAGGGTCTTATTTATAGATTAGGCAAGTGTTTTAGGCCATAGGATTAACCCTAGATTCAATCCAAGCCATCAAAGCATGTCTTGGGGAAGAAGTCAAGTGTAGGAACCATCTAGGGCCTTTAGATTAAAGATGGACCATGAGAACCATTCAAATGCAAAATCTGCACTTGAGCGAATCGGCCCACGGGTTGACAGCCAAACACCCTGAATTAACCCCTAGTCGACCCAACGGGCTTGGGTCGACTTCAAAAATCGGCCGGTTCGGTTATTCCCCTCTCCCAATTCGCTGTTTTGAACATTTTTGCATATTTATTTATTAAATTTTCAATTATATATATATATATATATATCAATATATATATTTCTCTGCGCAACCCATTTCACTTAATTAAGTATACTTTAATTTGGGAATTTTTCGTGAAACTTCGCGAGGCCATATCTTGGTCATACGGACTCCGATTTTCGAAAACTCGGACTCTATTTCGCGTATTTTTCCGAGACGAACGCAATGGCATAGCCCGTTTCCCTTGATTCAGATTTTACAGTTTAATTCTGCCTCCATTTATGTTATAACATGTTATTCAAAAATACGGGTTGTTACATTCCTCCCTCCTTAAAGGATTTCGTCCCCGAAATCTCCAAGTTAGGAAGAACGTATCCTACCATCCAATCATCCATCTACTCAAAACATCACCCACGAGCAATCATTGTCCTTACAAGATTCTAATGCGGTATGAACATATGCAAAAGGTGTGTGTATATGTTCTTATCTAATGCAAAGATCATCAATGCAAAGTATGTCAGTGAAATGAATCCATTATGTATGCAAATAGTCCTAATCATATAATACTATATGTGTGCACAAACATTCATCCATATGCAACATCCATGTGCCAAATTAACCATCTTGCAACCATAAGAATTGAAAATATACACACGTCCATATGCAATATGAGAGTGTATTTCAAGCCGATCTAGTGCCTAGTGTGTGTTTATGCATCCACGAGCAACCACTAGCAACCACTTGCATCCACTTGCAACCATCAAACATAACATGTCTCAAACACATGTTTACATCCATAGGATTCCTATCTTAACAAGACACAGTCGAGTGATGGAAGCGAGTACAGATAAAACAAAAACTTGGTACATATACTTACAGACTACTAGTACAGATCAGATTTTCCCCAAATGATTCTTAGGAAACTAAGCATGGTAGAAACCCAGAATGTATTCGTCATAGTCACCCTCATGCCCAACACAGATACTCTCAAATCCCAATTTATCACAAACAGATGAGATATAACTCTCAGGGAGTTTGAGACTATTACCAGATCAGAAGCAAGACTAGCATTAAAGTACTGAGTTTCCATTACAGAATCAAAATACCAGAAAAAGAGTTTCAAACTGAAAATTAGACAAGGAAAATTAAACATCATACAGACAAATTATTCTAGCCCTAATCTATTCACCCGCCATGCGAGTATTCACCGTTCCTTCCGATGTAGTCCCTTTCTTCTTCGGGCAGTCCCTAGTGAAGTGTCCCATCTCTCCACAGTTAAAGCAAGTGCCCTTCCTCTTTCTGCAATCCTTGTTTAGATGGGTTGAGCTTCCACAAGTAAAGCACTTCTTTTCCTTCTTATCTTCAGACTTCTCCTCCTTCTTTTGCATTCCCTTTTTGGGCCCCGTTTTCTTGTTTTGAGATTCATTCACCTTGACCTCCTTCTTTGCACTCTTGTTCTCTTCATGGAGTAGGGCCATATCTACCAAACTCTCAAACGTGGCCCTCATGGGCACATGAGACATAGCTAACTCCTGTAACGGCTCATTCAATCCTCTAGCAAAACGAAGAGCCTTCTTCTGAGTAGTACTCACCATATCCAAGCCAAAACGAGCTAACTGATTGAACTTGTTCACATATTCTTTAACAGACATGTCTCCTTGCTTCAAAGCAATAAACCTTTCCATTTGCAAGTTCTCTTCAGTAGAAGACATAAACTTAAGCCCGAATCTTGTCCTGTAATCGACCCATGTCTCAACGGGCCTAGTCGCGGTGGTGATCTCCCACCAATAAGCGGCTTCATCCTTCATAAGCCAAACCGCCAACAAGATCTTTCTCTGCTCGTCTAATCCAAAGATAGCGAATAAATCCTCGGTCTCTTTCAACCAATTTCTGGCCTCTACAAAGGTCTCGGTGCCTTGAAAGTTCTTGCCACCCATTGCTTTGAAATCCTTGCAAGTCTTTGCGAAGTCAGCCTGAGGATGCTGAGAGGGAGGAGGAAGAGGAACCTCAGCGACAGGAGGAGGAGGAACATTAGCGACAGGAGGAGGAATATTAACTACTGGAGGAGGAGGAGGAGGAGGGACATCTGCGGGGCCGGCTTCGGTCGCCCTAGCCTCCAAAAGTCTCCTATACCAAACAGGTACGTGTACTCCCTCCGGAATAGCAAGGTTATCGGCCATACTGAAAACGAAGAAAAAGACAGATTTAGAATAGAGAAAAACGAAGGGATTTTTGCTAATGGCTTTTTGGGGAATAGCCTTCAAAATAAACTAGACTTTTCTTTGGAAAATACTTTATACTTGGTTTTGAAAATAGGTTTCTAAAAGTTTTCTAAAAACCTTTTTGTTCCTTCTCGTAAACCATATGCTCTGATACCAAATGTAACACCCCACCTCCGCCAGGGTGACTCTTGCAAGCACTCTGACTTTGGAGGGGCGTTTGAATCAGGTAAACATGCATAATGATATATCAAGGCAGAACAAGAACATATGTATATATGTAAACAGAGTAAATAACATAGATAAAACAGCGGAAGATTTTAAACCATTTCAAAACAAGTCTGGTACAACACAATGTCAATTTTCCAAATAAACAAGTCTAGTACATAAAACCACATCATCTAAAAACTGAAAAGGAAAACATAAAGTAGCTATCCCCAAATGGAAAAACCATAGCAAGCTCAAGTCCAAAGCATACATGAGCTATCCAAGAAAAGCAGCTAAGGTCCAAGCTAAGCTCCTGTATTCCCTCCCTGAGAACCTGGGGGGGGGGGGGGGGGGAAACGGAAGAAAAGAGGCGAAAGAAAACAGGTCAGTCAAAAAGACTGAGTAAGCCCTACTACAATCAATGTAAACTGATAAAGTTAACTGACATGAGCAGCAGGTATGAACATAAGGATAATAACATACTAGCATGATGATTAACTAACCAAGCAGATAAAGGTGTCATCGGATAATCAGGATTAAGGTTTTTACACCACAGGTGTACTAGCAAACTAACATGACTTGAATAAACAAGTATTGATCCCTTGGCCCAAGCTTGGCCCAATACCAGGTGTTGACCTAAGTCAAGATCCAACTTCTTAGTACCAATACTAGTATAACAGTATTGGGTGTTACCCCAATGTTCACACCGAACAGAACGGAACAGAATGGTCCATACAGAAATAGAGTTTGGGAAAAATGGGCTTTTATCATCCTAACAGATAAAGTACAGAAACGGAATGCTAACAATAATGGGCCTTTACTACCCTAGCGGATAAAGCACAAAAACGGAATGCTAACAATAATGGGCCTTTACCACCCTAACAGAACGGTACCACGCAGAAACAGACAGGTGTTGCCATCCAACAAAACAGACGGTACCAACAGAACCAGACAGAGCTAAGTGTACCCTAAATCCTACCCAAGCGATCGGCTCCCTAATACATAAATACCCTGTGTCGGCCCTACGATAGGGTGTATCACTCCCTAAAGTGGCAACCAATTGGCACAAGCATATTTACAGATGTCACGGCGGCTTACATCCTCAGAGGCAGACCGGGGTCCATGCACGCACATGACCCGGTTGGAATGCACCATCAACACCCATCGCCATTATCAGAATGAACCACTTATAATTAGTTCAGTAAGCGTGCCCGGACCCTACCTACAGTTGGGTCAAAGTTTTGATACCAGAAAGGGTTACTGACTAATATGGGTCACAAACAACAGATGACACAAGTATTCCCCCTTGTGTCCCCAGACTATCAGATCCAGATTAACTTATTAACAGAGTTCAGATATACAAAGTTCAGAGACCAGTTTTCAGACTAACGGATCAGATAACAGATTTACAAACTTGCCTAACTTGATGTGGGTCCTACAGATCCGCAAAACAGGTTCGTTTAATTTATCAATCAAGTTAGTTTATCCAGACCAGGTATCAAATTGGTTCTCAGCCTTATCAAATTACTGAGTTGGATTGGTTAAGTATTATTCAACTTAACCCCGCGAAATTACCGAGTTCAGATTGGTTAAGTGTAGGCTGACTTAACCCCGTTAATCCCCCATGTCTAAATTGGTTAAGTATTAAGTGGACCATGACTTAACCCTAATCATGAGGCATTAATTAATTAATGTGCCTTAACCTCTCACATTAGACTTTGTTGCGGTCACTAGTTAGGCCGGTCGGTTCCGGGTAGCTTTACACCACAATTAGGTCTAACCTCGGGTTCAAGGTACAACTTGACCAACTTCTCACATTGGGTCCTATTGTTTGTAGCAACTAGTTAAGCCGGTCGGTTCCGGTAGGTTTACGCTACAAACTCAACCCAACCTCGAGTTGGCCACACTTATCTTTTCTAAGTGTCATGTCCATCATGTTTCCGAAACATGTTACAAATTTTCAAGCAATTGGGTAGACCTAACTTAATAGGTAAATTCCCAATGGGTAGACCTAACTTAATAGGTAAATTCCCAAGCTTATGTTTTTATGTCTTTTAAGTTTACCCAACCCCAAACGCAATCCCATCGCTTACATATCGCAATATCGCATAAAGGATAGAAAGAGGGAACTTGGCATAATCATGACATAAAAATGTTAAAGCCACAAGTTCAACATGGTGGCATATGAAAGGTTCATGTGTTCATACACTTGCATATTACATTTTTAGGCCCAAAAAGCATGCATAAAACCAAACTTGGCATATTCATGATACATGGTGCAAAATGACATGTAAGAATGGCCACAAGTTCGCATTTAGCCTCACATGCAAGTTATCATAAGTGATATGATAACTTACATGTTGCCAAAATGCAACCTTTGGCATAAAGCTTGAAGCTTTATGTTCACATACTCAAAATAAGCTTGCATAACATGATAACATGAACCATATGACCATCCCAAACTTGCATAACATACTTGCATATCATATGACACTTGCATAACAAACTTGCATAATAAAACTTGCATAATATATGACAACTTGCATATCAAACTTGCATAACATATGACAACTTGCATATCATACTTGCATAAACAAACTTGCATAACATATGACAACTTGCATATCATACTTGCATAAACAAACTTGCATAACATATGACAACTTGCATATCATACATTTAACTTTAGAGTTTAAGTATGAAAGGAATAGGGCTTACAATGCTTAAGAAGTCACAAAAATATGACAAAGCCCTTATGAAATCAATTAAACCCAAAATGCAAGCAAAACCCTTGAGCCAAAATGATCAAGACTCTTTCTTTATGATGCAAATATATAAACTTGACTTGAATGCAAGCTAATGATGCTCATACAAGTTTGAAAACACTTGTATGCATGGAAAATCACTTAGGAATTTATTTAGGAATTTTACGAAGAGAGTGGAGGCCATGAGAGGATTGATTTTGCCATAGTTTAGTTGTATGAATGAATAATGATGATTTAGGGTAGGTTAGGGTCTTATTTATAGATTAGGCAAGTGTTTTAGGCCATAGGATTAACCCTAGATTCAATCCAAGCCATCAAAGCATGTCTTGGGGAAGAAGTCAAGTGTAGGAACCATCTAGGGCCTTTAGATTAAAGATGGACCATGAGAACCATTCAAATGCAAAATCTGCACTTGAGCGAATCGGCCCACGGGTTGACAGCCAAACACCCTGGATTAACCCCTAGTCGACCCAGCAGGCTCGGGTCGACTTCAAAAATCGGCCGGTTCGGTTATTCCCCTCTCCCAATTCGCTGTTTTGAACATTTTTGCATATTTATTTATTAAATTTTCAATTATATATATATATATATATATCAATATATATATATATTTCTCTGCGCAACCCATTTCACTTAATTAAGTATACTTTAATTTGGGAATTTTTCGTGAAACTTCGCGAGGCCATATCTTGGTCATACGGACTCCGATTTTCGAAAACTCGGACTCTATTTCGCGTATTTTTCCGAGACGAACGCAATGGCATAGCCCGTTTCCCTTGATTCAGATTTTACAGTTTAATTCTGCCTCCATTTATGTTATAACATGTTATTCAAAAATACGGGTTGTTACAACACATAAACACGGATGGTTTTTATCCTACGATAACCCAAAGCAATCTTTGAAAAACAATATATTCTGATATTATAATAGTGTCTATCAATCCACAAATAAATAGCAATCTAGCAGAATGCTTGCATCTCACGCTCTACATATATATAGTATACAAACAAAAACGCGAGCGCTTATTGGATAATGAATTTCCAACTATGACAAGGTATGGAACCACCTTCCGATAGTGCATCTCTAGAGGGGAATACACTGGGTTCAACAAGAACGTCTTGCAACCCGGCCACACATGACCGACCACTCATTTCCAGGGCCGGCCCTGGCCTAGTGCGAGTCGTGCTACCGCACAGGGCCCATTAGGTCGGGGGGCCCAAAAAAAATGTATTACCTTTTCTAGAGCTGCTTTTTCTTGTCAGGATGCGTGTACTTGATAGTAATTTATCTATGCAAAAGTAGATATGATTGCATGATTTGTTGACATCAATCAATATATTAAAATGAAGATGTGGCTTGTGTGGACCTCTAGTTGACAAATTGAAAATGTGGGTAAAAACTTTATGAATTTGCTGAAACACGCAATTTTCTCAATGGAGATGCGCAGTAGAAAAAGCACATTTTCACATAACTTCAATTTCATAAAAAAAAATTAAAGCCCAAAATTTTAGGCCCGCATTAGACCCACAAATACTCAGGGTCGGCACTGCTCATTTCGCTTGAGTGTATCGAATATATTATCACCTTACGGTTGGTACCAATGTAACCGTTCCCGGGAGATACAGAAGTGAAAGAAGTAACAAAATGAATATTCTCTAGATGGTGAAAACACACCCTAATAGGAGCGACCCACATAGCCATGTTGTCTGCCCGATTTTTGTCATTTCCCGGTTGTGAGGCTTGAGGTCAGAACTTACCGTTTGTAACAGCACATCTTTATTTACTTTGAATGCCACATCGTCAAACCCATCAAATCACAAATTTATTTCCACAAAACCACGGGTATAAAGCTAAGAGAAATGAATTTCTCTGCCACCAGACATAGTTTTGAAGAGATCAACTTACGCGATCTGTCAAGCATACTTTGTCAGACATTTATCCATACAAGTTGTCCTGGGTCTGGACAAACCGAAGGCACTATCCTGTAAACAGAACATCCCTTACATAAAACTCTGTCTTCAATGGTCTTCGACTTGAATTTAAATTAATCAACGCCTGAGTCGAAATAAAGTGGTATTTGGATTTCGTTTAGAAAACCAATCCCGGTCTCTTTGAATCGACGAACGTTAAAATCATTTAAGGCCAAGTGATACTTAAAGGATTCAAGTTATCATATTTAAACAAATTTCAATATTTATAATATCAGGACTTATCTACACATTCCAAATTTCAACAGTAGTTTGATATTATCTAAATAAGACATGTAAATGATTAAATTAAACTGAACAAGTCTATTGGGTCATACCACAGCATTATAATCAAACAACAACTATCACGCAGATCCATCACAATTCAATAATTTAAATAATCGTTATTCATGAATCGGTTGATCTTGGGAAATAACATTTCCAAGTCATATCTAGCTAAGATTTAATTCATTTTACGGATCCCATTTATTTATATTGATTATAACAGTATTATTATAATCCATACTATAATATATTCGACTTATACCTAACCTTTAAAGAATTCTTTTTACTTTCTTTCCTCTTCCGGCCCGATAAGGACCAACTTCCCAGGCCCAACGCTCCACTCCTTCTGATTCTTTACTTCGTTTCCTTCTGCCGTGCCTGTTAATTTGCCTGCTCCCAATTTTTATCCTTCCATTTTCTTTCTTTGCTTGTTTCCCGTCTGTTCTTCTCAACCATACCCAAACCGCCTACTTCGATCCTCTCTCTATCTTTACTACTACTTTTTTTTCTAATCTCAAATTAAGCAAGCTGAATCAGCCTCAAAATGCACATTAGAAAGCTAAGAAAGTAGGAATCAGGGAGAAGCAACACCGTATCAGTCCTGTAGTGTACCAAGGATATCTTTGTCCCTAAACAAATGGTACTCCTTTTCACCGAGTTTCACTTCAGTGCGACCATCTTCAGGCAAAGGACAATGTCCCTTTCCTTCACAGTGACAGGAATCACACTTCCATCATTTGCCAATACTCTGTGTGTACTCTTCTTCTTTCTCTTCTTAGGTTAGCTGCTACTACTCTTCTTGGGTTAGCGTGTACATGTACACTTCCTCATACGGATTGATATATGTTAAGCCACTATTGAACTGCATGAATGTTCTGGTAATGACGATCGTATCTGAGTCTCCATGGCTTTATTCACCGCCTTGTCTCTATAGCACACTAATCCAATGCGTTCTTTGCCATGGTTTAAGTTATTTTACTTAGTAGTTTTTAAGTTTAAAGATGGTTAAAAAATTTCTTTTTCTTCCCCTTTGCTCTTTACTTTTCCTGTCACCTATTCATTACTTTGCACCATCGAGCCTCAACCAACCTCTGTTCAAGCCTTCTTTTTGCTTCAGAGTTTAGTGCACTGATGTTAGGCGATATCCAAAATACAAAACTGGTGACTTGCAAGTCCGAAAAATGAACACGAAGAAACTATAAATCAGTACACATCACGAAGCAACCTTTTTCCCATATACCCTCATGCAGCATCTCATGTTCCCCCTGCTTTCACGTTCTCCGTCATGCCTGGCTTTCACCTACTCCTCACTTTGTACACGTGCGGTTTACGTGCTTCACATTTTATACTATAACTAATATAAGTATTACACTAGACACAAACAGTTTGGGTGCAACAAATGGAACTGTGCACCATCCTTAAGTGCACATGCGATACCCATTGCTCTAACTTATCTTGTCACTTTGTCGATGCAGCTCGCGATTAATCAGTATATTCATAAGTATATAAGACTACTTATTTGCATAACAAATTTGATAAAAATAGATTTTTTTAAGGGGATAGTTACTCACAAATACACTACTGTTATTCTGTATCTGATCGCTGGTTTTTAATTTAAGTAAGACCAACAGTTTATGGAAACATTAAGCCTACGTCTATTCATATCAATCCAACGCACAAACGAGTGTAATAATAGATCACTGCAATGTACATATTTAGGTGTCATGTTACATACGTCTCTGTTATGATTACATGATATTATATTATAGAATTTGGAAGAAATTTGAGTAAATGTGACAGTATTTTTACAAATATATATTAATATACAATATACTGTATGTTTCAAATCTTTCTAATGTATCCTACCAACTACAGATCAATACATACATCATTCAAGTCATACCAGTGATTTTTCACAACCAGTTTCAACATATAGAGGGTTTCCAATGGCTAACAGCAATTCGACCACAATGATTGCATTATAATTGAAAAAGTATCATAAACGAGCAAGGTCCTATATATACAAGGCATCACAATATATTCATCAAGTAGTAATCCAATGTGAAGAGTTCACAGTCTACTCTTTTCTTAGTGCTATGTTCTACTTCATTTTCAGGTTGACATAAGGATCAAATTTGATAAAACAGAGTATTATAACCTATATGTATACATCTATCATTACAGCATAATCTGTATAAAATCAAGAGTAGTTTTTTCAAAAAAGGGAAAGTTTACTCACCCAAAATAGCTCCCCTGTTCTATCTTTTTTCAGCCCAGGTTTTCATATTTGTAATACTATGATTTTCTCCCATCTTTAGCTTCCATTTTAATTCAAGTTTGGTTCGAATGAGATGTTAATAAATGCAACAGCTAGTGTGTATATTTATATGTGCAAAGAAATGTAAAATATTGAGCATTGCACATGGGAACATGAATACTTCTGCACGAAGGAAATAACATAGCTGCTGTTATGTGATGGAAAAGATATAGCATAGCTTAGCTGTGCTTGTATAGACTGACTGAAAGAAATGCAGTAGCCATGCTTGTGTAGTTTGATTGAAAAGGATGAAAACTAGTGATTGAAATGAAACCATAGCTATACTGTGCATGTATGTGTTTCGATTTGAAAAGGATATAGCTATTATTAGCTGTGCACCGCTTTGAAAAAAAAGAAAAGAAAGAAGCTTCATATATTAGTTATGTAAGTTGATTGATTGGAAGAGTGAGCTATGTTTATAGTTGTGTGTAGCCATGTTCATTTTGTTTTGCATTGAAATGAGTATCTCCTATCTGGGTATGCTTTGATGGGAGGAATAACTGTGCTATTTTTAGTGATGGGTGTGCTATATTTTAGCTGTCTCAGTAGTTCCCTAGAAATGAAAAGTCACGGCCAATCTTGTCTTGAGGTACACACACATGTGCAGCCATGGGTACTTAAGTAATATAAAAAGAAATCTTAGTTTCTAAGTATATTAGGCCATTAAATGCATGTATATGAATAGCTGGTATATACCTATTTTCATGCAGTCTATATATATTAACATATATACCTATTTGTTTGATTGAAAAGAATGTTTCTATGCATAGTTTAGCTGTAGCTAGTCATATTCCTTCTTTAATGTAAATGTATGGCAGCGGCCTATATTTTGATTTGAAAATGCATGTACTTAGGCCACTCTACACTACCCTTTTTCCCATTTCAATGCTCTGCCAAGTCCGCTAAAATGAGACACACATGTTCGTGTACTTTAAAATAACCTTGTTGCAAAGCTTATTAAACTAATTTGTTCAATTGTATTTAAATGGTAAATCAAGTCACAAAAGCAAAATTCTTCATTTTATAAATGGTACATATTTCTTGGAAATGGAGTGTTTCATGCACATGAAGCAATCTATATTTTACTTATTTTATTTACTTTAAATTTTACTTAAGTATTACCCTTTTTAATTCATATGAGTTTAGAAAATGTAAAACAAAATATATAAGATATTACTTACCTTTATACACATTCATATTTACTTGTGAAGTAAAATAATATAATAGGATTACAAAAAGATTGTTTAGTTTTCTTAAATAATTTAAATCCAATATTATTTATACTTTCACAAGAGTTTGAAGCAAATACAAAAGCAACATAAGGAAACATTCCTTGCTTATTTTACATTGATTACAATATCTTAAACCATCTAAATATAATTTTCTTGAAATCTTCCAATATTTATTATTCACAAGTCATTATTTTAAAACAATTGCTGAAATAATTCATAATAACTATTTTATAACTTAGTCAAAAACCGGGACGTTACATACCGTATACAGAGATTTCCCGTATAAATGTGAAAAATGAGATATTAATATCTTTTACCAACACTATAAATTTGAGACCTTTCGATATTATTTAAATATGATTTCTAAATATGAATAGATATGTTTTAATTAAACAATGAAGTAAGAAATTTGTTTCTGAATTTGGTTTATATAAATGGATAGTTTATGTAAAACATCAAAATATGATCGTAAAACCTTTTTGTGGAAATCAATGTTTTAACCAAATAAGTTATTCGAACATTTTGTGACATTAAGATTAATAGGTAAATATATTAACAAAGTATAAAACATCTATTATATTAACAAAAGATTAGTTAAGCTAATTATAAGAAACAAAGATATCAAATCAAATATCTTTAAAGAGATCTTATCATTACCTTATATCAAATCCTCATTAATGCACCTCTTATCACATAAAGCAAAAGTCAAATCAAATCTCTATTTAAATCTCATTATTACCTAACACATCATTTCATATTTATGTGATGTTACTCCTAAGCATGGAATATGAGCATTTTTAAACATCATCATTACCAATTCTCTAATCCCATTTAATACCCATCTCATCTCACAAAAGTAATCATAATTTCATGTAAATAGTGGATTTAAATAATGCAAGGATAAAAGAGTAACTTACTTATCCAAGTGCAACTATAAATAGCCTTCCATATCCAAACTTTCATTTACAGGTTATTTCTGTCTTCTTCCTCCTTCTTAAACCCCCATGTCTTCTTTAACGGCATCCAACATCTCCACCTTCTTCCACCTCCCCCTTGCCTTACACCTATAGCCGCTATCTACCACATCCACACCTACCATTCCCTCCACAGTCAAACACGCACCCGAGCCCTAAAGACCACCCACCCCACACGCCACATAGGCCTCCCACCCGAGCTCCACTAACCCAACCCGAGCCCTACACCCCTTGAATACCTCACACCTAAGCCTAATGCATGCGTACCCACCTCCTAAAAGACCATACAATCCACTTAAAACTCACACACCCCCATGGCCAAAGCCACACACCCTCCTCTTCAATAAAAAAATAAAAAGAAAATTAAGAAAAATAAAAGAGAGGATATAAAAGAAAAGAAAAGGAAAAGAGAAGCAAGGGAGAAAAAACGATCGAAAAGTTAGTCGCAACGCTGAGGAAAAAGAAACACATTTCTAGTTGTAAAATTTGGTGAAGTGGAAACCAATGGTGAGAAAAATCTCATATCTTTTAAATAGTTTAAATATATCATCTTTATGCATATACGTTTTAATTAAGTAATTACAACTTATGTGATTATTTTATGGTTAAATGGGATAGGTAGTGATAGTTTGGTTTAATTGTGAATGGATGAATGGTAATTTAAAAGGTAAAGAATCATTCTACATTATGTTTGGAAGGACAGATATATGTCAGGTTTGATATTGATGTTGATCATGTTAAATTAGTGTAATGACCATTTTGGTGATATAGTATATACATGTATTTGGTTTAAACCACTTGTTTGAAAAGTTGATTAAAATCAAATTGAAAAATAGATCCGAAATCAATTTTGGAATTTGAATGTGAAAATGAGTAGTTTTAAAATTAAATAAATATGAACTTCAAAAATGAAAACGAATTTGAAGTTGGAGTTAAAATGGATAGTAAATCGAAAACTAAAAGTGAATAAGAAAATCGATTTGAAATAGTAAAATACAAATTGAAGTTGAGTCTGATATATAAATGTAGATTTAAATAAGATTTGAAAATCTAGTTGAATTTTTTTAACTTTATTTTGAGTTTTAAAAAGATTTGGGTTAAATAATTAATATTTAAAAATATTAGTAAAATAATATTATTATATTGGAAATATAAAGGAAAAATGAATTTATATGAATTAAATGGTTAAATATGGATTTTAATGTGTTATAAGTATTTTTTAAATATAAATAGCTTGTTTTGACAAGTGTTGATAGAAAATTCATAAACAAATCCAAACAAGATGTGTCGTGCAGCGGTAATTGTCGTTTCGCACCGTAAAAGTTTGATTTTGAATATCGAACAAAGTATAGCTCAGATTTCGACGCGGTTTGAAATGTCCGGACTATCTTATCCGTGATTACAAGTCAAAGAAAAGAAATTGAGAATTTGACTTATAGATTATAAAATATGGATAAAACAAATTTCCAAAGAAATCGCGATTTAGTAGTAAAACGACCGTATTTAAAAATTGTTGAGAATTAGCATTTTTAAATGAATAAAAATATGGAATAAATTTGATGAATTATCTAAAATGTTTTAAAAGAGATTGGAATTTTAAAATGTGAATTTGGAAATAATTTAAGTCAAATGACCATTTTTGAAACTTTTACAACACTTCCCTTTCTACTATAAAACACTGTAACTCTTAAATTGATCTCTTAAAATAATGATTCTCTATTGAATCGATTAAGAATATTTTTGGAATGATTGAATAAATGTTTAAAGAATGATTTGAAAAATTATTAATTGAGTGCGCGAAAATGACTAGTACATCGGGTACCATTTGTGAGAGTCATTTATTTGACCGAGGAATGGAACCGATCGAAGAAAAAGCCCAGATGCTCTTAAATATAATTAAATGATTTAGAGTCGATAAAATAACTTGTCCATCTTAGGGTAACAAATAGATAGTGTCTAGGCTTGGGTATGGAAAAACAATTTCCTTCTCTTCCTAGCTATTTGGATTGACCCGACGGAGAGAATTGTGAATTTGATTTATTCGGATCCAAATATATAAATGTAAATAATTTGGATTGCATAAAAATGATTTGCTTATACTTAATATTAAATTCCGCTGAGGGAACTTATCTTATTCGTGGAATTTAAAAGGTGATCTCACCATTATTCCACTCATAGCACTTGTTGAATACATGAATTGATATTCAATAAAATTAGATAAGTCTGTATGATCCGTATTTCTCTCAAAAAGATATTCTAAAGGAATTAATTGGAATTATTTTCCGAATAAGGGAATGAATGGATAAATGGTGATCTATGGAAAGAAAACAAATTATTAATTTGATTATGAACTTTGGTTGAGAATGAATATTCCTAAGAAATGGATAAATTAACCAAGATGGTTTAAAATGATATTACCGGGAATATAAGGAGGTTTCTTTTTTAAACCATTGAAAGGAAATGAGGTTTAAATTAATCAGGTATATCCATATTTGTTAGACCAAAATTTGGCTCTAACACCCAAATTATCTGAATATGTAGAGATTAATATCTAGGGAATGAAGAAAAAGCAGAAAGCACACAAAGTTTATAGTGGTTCGGCGTTAACGAGCCTACGTCCACTTTATATGCTATTGATTATACGTTGAATGCAAGTGCAATCAATAATTTCACTCAATCTTACTTTTACAATTATGATTCTCTCAGTAATTTCGAAGTAGTTCTGATAAGAAATAATGACAAGACATTAATGGTGGAAACAATACTCAGAACTGCCAAAAAGATCCTGAAAAATGCCAAGTCTGGGGCTATTTATAGCTAACATCTGCAGACGGTTCATGGTCATACGTGGCACAAATCCCGAGGATCTCGGACTGGTTCGTAGCTTGATGAAGAAATGGTCAATATGATGGTTGTAGACATGTGTCGTTAGATCCTGCATTTTTGGATCGTGGTAGACCAATTCGTGGTCGATATCCTTTGGTTCCTGAGATCGGGTCGTGAAGAGTTTTCGTGGATGGATCGTGGGGGATCATAACGAACGGTTCGCAACAGAGCATCGCGAGGCGGAGACAACAGGGTGGCCACGAACGGTTGATGATGAGACTGTCACGATCGAGTTTCCAAGGATTTGATGAGCGAAGCTTCATATTGTATTTGTGTGTAAACCTTGGTGGCTTGGTCAAAAAGCTAGCCAACATTTTGCCCCCTCGAAGTATGTTTTATCAAGGATGGAACATGCTTCAAATTTACTGAAACATTATTTTATGAAATGACAAATCAATAGTCGCGTTTGTTTGGAATGTCGTGCTGTTTCAAAGAATCGTGTTCTTTGATGGGTATAAATATCAAATCAAATCCTTCGATCATTTCTTCATTTGTTGGGTAATTTTCATCTCTCGAACTCCAGAGGATATCGCAATCAACTTGTCAGGTAAGCTTTAAAACTTTATGTGGGAAACAGTGTTAAATAACTTTCATACTTCTGTAAGGGTGAGACCCTAGCTTTCCGATCCATTGATCACTTCAGGATTTGGATCGTCATTGCAAACCACGGGCCGTGGCAGGCTATCCAACACATTTGAGTAGAGCTGTCCTACAGGCCTCGGACTATTGTCAGGGGGGCTGTGTATGAACCCTGGTGGGCTTTCCGCACGCTCGTGGCCCATCATGGCCTGGCGAGTCACATGAGACAAAGGAGCGAACACCAAAAGTCTTCTCTTTGGCTATATAAGCTGTTTTAACCCCTTCCTTTTATCCTTTTCACTTTTCGCTTTTCACAGCCGCCGCTTCTCTTTTCCTCTCTTGATTTTGAAAAGGTAACTAACATTTGAATTGACACCAAGAGGATTGTGGTCGAAATTACCTTTTGTGGCTTTGAGGCCATAAAAAGGGGGAGACGAGAGAATGGGTTCGGTTCAGATAGAGGGTGCGGATTCATAGGTAAGGGAGAGGAAGGGATGATGTAGAAGAAGGCAAGCTTTCACAGGTTGATTCGTGGGTGGAGTGGAGAGATGAGGAGGGAGAAAGAGTAGGTCGAATCGGTTCGTGGACGAGGTTTTGGCTTGGGTCGTGACAACAGCGGGAGCAGAGGGGAAATAGAGGCGTGGTTCGGGTCGTGATGATGGGAATTAAGGTGGATCGTGGGGGAGCTTCACGATCCATTCAGGTACCACGAACCGAACTGTCCCACGATCCAAAGTCCATCCAATGGCAAGACCAATGGTCGATCCATCCTCCGCGATCCAGTACGCGTTCCGCGATTCGATTAAATCGCGACCCGAACCCCATGCTTGCGATCCCATGCATATATTAACTAAAGAACACTATGCAATCAATATATATCAATGAACAGTTAGGTTAGAGCCTTCGAGATGAACTTTCTGAACTAAACAACAGCATAACTCAGCAGCAGACAGTGACCAATATCCCGTTTATCTAACTAACTTCATGCTTTTCTTTAATGTATGCATAAGCACACACTTGCACTTGCACACACAGGGAACGGGTAACTGTATTCTAATTTCTCATGTTTACTCGCCAACACAGCTATGTCTGATAAACATGTAACTGAGATGCCAGAGAAAGATACCGAACTAGAGTCGTCAAAGCATCATGATCCCGATGTGCTTCCCTCAGATTCGGATTAGGATAATTCCGACTCTGATTACGAGATGGACACTGATGTAGAATCAACGACTTCTGAAAGCACATCTCTTGAAGACGAGGATGATCGAGCTCCTGACGAGATTCCGGGTGTTAAGGAAGTAGAAGAAGAGAAACTCACTGATTCCTTAGCTTCCAAATTGGATAATATAAAACTTAAGAAAATATGTTTAAGATACGGGATTCCTTAGGACGATGTGAAAAATCCAGAAAGTGGAGATAGGCCTCATTCTGCTCCTGAAGGGTACATGACGGTCAGTCGACTCATGTGCTGGGTAAGCGCTATTCCTCCGTTTCCTCCGATTATTGTTGATCTCCTAAGACGATTACACATTGCCCCCATGCAACTTCATCCTAACGCTTACGCGGCTCTGTATACTCTATATGTTGCGTATGCGGAGGTTCTACAGACCGAGCTTACTTTTAAGGATTTGAAGTTCTATTACCATTTCAAACATCGTTCCGCAGGAACTCCAATTTTTCTTTTCTTCGAGTCAGTTGCCAACAGAAAAGTTATAACGGACAGTCATAGCAATACAGGGGATGCCAAATCTGATTGGTTCTACATAAAGCATCAAGCTGGATGCGCGAGGAAGTGGCTGCAATCAAGTATGCTTTAAATCTTTCAATGCATGCCCCGATTGTATAATTGAAACACTAATTTGTCCCTTTGTTCCATGCAGATCACAACTTTGCAAGAACGGAAGGTTCGATATATGAAGACCGACAATCCCGCCTCCTTAAAAGTAAATCAGATTTCTTAAAAGTCAAGAAGTGTATCACTGACGAGAATCTTCACAAGCACCATCTTCTGGATGTGAGATTCGGAATTGGAGCGGGTGGCAAACCTTACAAATATGTGCCCCCGGCTGAGGGAGAAGGAACCTCCGAGGCAATGAAAACAACTGAATTCCATAAAAGTCCCTCACCAATGGTCAATCAGGATGATGAGGATTTGAATGTATACAAAGAGGATGAGGTCCAAGATGTAACCCCCCGTATTTTCTGAGAATGTTAATTAACATATTATAGTACACTTAATTTTTAGAAGATGAATTAAGGAAAACGGACTACGCCATTACGTTCATCTCGGAATTCTTCTTGAGATAGAGTCCGAGTTTGCGTAAATCGGACTCCGTATGAAGAAGATATGGCCTTCAGAAGTCTCAGAATTCAAATAAAATAAAACAGATTCGAAATTCGAATTCAAAACGCACACCCGGGCTGGGCGGGAAATTTCCCGCCCAGTACCTAGGTCGACCAGGGGGTCGACCAGGGGGTCGACCTGGGGGTCGACCTGTATACCCAGGTCGACTAGGGGGTCGACCAGGGGGTCGACCTCCCACCTATAGGTCGACCTGGGGGTCGACCTACCCCCTTTTTTCTAGATCCGAAGCCAGGTTCGCTTTTCTGTATCTGGACGCCCGTTCTGACCAGATTCGTGACTCCTATGCTATTTAAACACCCCTAAACCTTACTTTCTCTCCACACAATTTCATTCTGCCTACACTCTGTCTCTATTCTAATTAAAATAAAATAATGGCATCGCTACTCTGTTGAAATCTAAGCTAGAACTAGTGCATCTTCTTCCAATCTGAATAGAATTAAAAGAGAACAACTACACCAACTTCTTTCAAGAATCCAACCAAGGTGAGTACAGTTAATTTCAGACATGAAATTTAATTATGATCTTGGCATCGTTATAAATCTGAATCTGAGGTTATGCATAAGTTCTGTTTATTAGATCTGTTTTTCTGTAATCTGTAGATCTATCCTATTAATATTATGATGACTATTCTGTATCTCTTTCTTCTTCCTTTCTGTTTTTTTTATATAGCCAGACTACCACGAGCCTGAGCCAAATCTCATAAGAGATAAACGCACGAACGCTAAATTTGGGATAAGTATTGAATGATGCATAATTGGACATAATTGATTATGACTGATTTGAGGACACAACATATAGATCTAGATCTGGACATACTATATAACAGTTCATGATTTGGAAGAAGAAGGACTATTGTATGATATCATATGACTTGTAATTTAGAGGCATAATGCATATTATAATTCAAAATCTGGTTTTGAGGACATAATACATGACTGTAACTTAAGATCTAGATTTGAGGCATATTTTATATGACGAAATATAACTTGAAAGAAAAGGATATGTGACTAAGGCTCGAAAAATCTGTATTGAAATAGGGATAGCTAATAATGTGAACACGCCTAAATTGGATTTTGTATATTGGACATATGCGGTAATCAAAGGTCATAATTTGGCATAGTTTATATTGTGCACCATGATTTGGGGTTTTTAGAGAATATTCTGTATGGTGCAAATTTAACTAAAATTTGGGCATATGTTATGTTGTGAATTATGACTATAATTTAAGCATGTAAATTTAGGCTTAATTGGTAATTAGGCGTGATACGTTAATGAAACTTAAGAGATGTTTTAGATCTGTTAAATTGCCAAATCTGCTAAGTCTGTTAAGATTGAATGTTGTGATTTGATTATATAATCTGTAGGCTCGGTCTAAAGTTGAGCGAAACATGTTAATAGAACCTTGAATAAACTGCTATGACTTGTAAGGAAGTTAATCTGTTGAATTGGCATAATTAGTCTGATATTAGCATGATCTTCTGAACTGCCTAATCTGCTAAAACTATTGAATTGCTTATTCTGCTAACCTGCTAAATTGCCTAATCTGCTAGATCCGTTATCTGCTAAATCTGTTAAATTGCTTAATCTGTTGAAAGCTGAATAATTGTAATTTGGAGGCTCGATATAAAATTGAGCAAAACATGTTAATAGAACTTTGGATAATCTGCCGTAACTTGTAAAGAAGTTAAATCTGCTAAATGGATATAATTAGTCTGATATTTTCTGTAATGGAATAAAGTGGCTATGACACGAGGTTAGACTCCGTTTGCGGTGGAAGCCTGCCCGGAACCAACCGGCTTAACCAGCGACCGCATACTGTCAGTCTAATGTGAGAGGTCATAGGCATAACTAAAATATGCTTAGACACGAGATTAGGTCTGGCTTGTGGTAGAAGTCTGCCCGGAACCGCCCGACATATCCAGCGACCACAAGCTACCGGCCTAATGTGAGAGGTCTATGCATTAATATTTAATTAATGCAAATCTGAGATAAATATGACGTCTAAAACGTGTTGGGTGAATAGGGTTAAACCAACTGGACTGATGAATCTAACAAACCCGTTTCATGAATCTGTAGGCCCAATACAAAGTTATACAATCTGTAAGTCTGTTAAAACTGTACATCTGATTCGTTGGTCTGAAAACTTGTTAACTTGATTGTCTGATCTGTGAACTAGTAAATCTGAACTCTGTATGTCTGAAACTTGTAAACAAGTTAATATGAAATCTGTTAGTCTGGGGACACAAGGTTAGGAGGGGAAATACTTGTGTCATCTGTTGTTTGGGACCCATATTAGTTAGTAACCCTTTATGGTATCAACACTTTGACCCCACGCCATGTAGGGGTCCGGGCACGCTTACTAAACTAATTATAAGTGGTTCATTCTGATAATGGCGAGGGGTGTTGATGGTGCGTTCCAACCGGGTCATGTGCGTGCATGGATCCGGTCTTCTCTGAGGATGTAAGATACCGTGACATCTGTAAATAGGTCTGTGCCAATAGGTTGCCACTTTAGGGAGTGATACACCCTACTGTGGGGCCGACACAGGGTATTTATGTATTATGGAGTCGATCGCTTGGGGTAGGATTTAGGGTACACTTAGTTCTGTCTGTTTCTGTTGGTACCGTCTGTTTCTGTTGGGTGGTAACACCTGTTTGTTTTCGCGTGGTACTGTCTGTTGGGGTGGTAAAGGCCCATTACTAGTGTACACCTAATTCTAACATTCTGTTTCCGTAGGGATTATTCTGTTTCCGTCTCTGATTCCGTTTCCGATTCGGTTTCCGTACCTTCTGTCTGTTGGGGTGGTAAAGACCCATTAGTTGGGTGGTAAAGGCCCATTATTAGTATTTTTTTCCATACCTTCTGTCTGTTGGGGTGATAAAGGCCCATTACTAGAATTCTGCTTCTGTACCGTCTGTTTCTGTTGGGGTGGTAAAGGCCCATTACTATCATTCTATTTCTGTAGAGATAATTCTGTCTCCGTTTTTGTTTCAGTTTAAACATTAGGGTAACACCTAATCTTGTTATACTAGTATTAGCGCAGAGAAATGTAAAGTAAGTAAAAAGCATAGCTTGATATATATATCATTCTGTTTCTTCTATTTAACCTAAGTACACCTGCTACTCCTGTTGCTATTATCTCTCATCCAACTTTATTTACATGTCATGATTATTATTATCTGTTTATATGCTGGAAGTAACTGGACTCGCCAGACTTTATGTCTGACTTCGTTTGTTTTCGCCTCTCTTCTTGCGTTCCCCCCTAGTTTCTCAGGATAGGAACATAGGATCTTGATTCAGGTCTCTCTCTCTGCCTGAAGTGCTTGAAGTACTGCTTGGCTTCGACTCTGCTCATTAATGGCAATTTCTGTTGGGGACTATGGTTTTATTATGTATTCCGAAGGCTTTTTGTACAAGACTAATATTTGTTGTACTTGGGTTTTTGTACTGTGGTTTTGAAAGATGTAACCAAACATATTTTTGTTTTCTGTTGCAATGAAGTTTTAAAATTTTCAAGTACTAAGTTTACATATCTGTCTTGTAATATTCTGTTCTGTATACTAAAACGCTCCATCAAAGTTAAGGCATTCCCTTTGTGAGTGACCTTAACGGAGGTGGGGTGTTACACTTGGTATCAGAGCTGAAGGTTTCCAGATTAGATAAAAGTTTTTGAAAACTATTTTCAAAAAGGTTTTTAATTGAAGTATTTTCAAAAGGAAAGTTTATTTTGAAAAAAACATAGTCCCCAAAGCCATATATCTATCTTTTAAATCCCCTGTTTGAATCTTTGTTTCCTTCTTTCCTAAGTCTCCGGGGCTCCTGGCTTTCCGGGAGGTAACCTCATCGCGGCATGGTTCCGTAGGCTTGATGAGACTACGACACCTGTCAAAGGGAAAATAAGCGCCCAACTTCCATTTGTAGTCGTAGCAGTTTCACCTACGGCTAATTTTCTTTCGAGCTTTGTAGGATTTTCCATGCGATAGAGGCAGCTTTCAAGGGACTTGTCAACATGTTACACAAGGATAGTAAAGATGAGAATGAGGGAGTTTGGCTAAGGAGCACAACCCAAGGGTGAGAAACTCATGGATATGGGCTTGGTTCACAAAGGAGGCAAAAAGGAAACACAAAAGAAGGATGCAAAGCCTGGGAATAAGAAAGAGAAAAAATGCTTTACTTGTGGAAACTCGAGTCATCTGAACAAGGATTGCAGAAAGATGAAGAGCGCTTACTTCAACTATGGTGAAATGGGACACTTCACTAGGAGCTGCCCGAAGAAACGAGGACAAGGGCAGAGGAAAGGACCTACTTCTGAAGGGCAGGTGGATACTCTCGTGGCTGGTAGATAGGATAGAGATTAGAAAATTTTTGTAGAAAGTTTTTATCTGATTATTGAGTTATAACTCTTTCTGATTCTGGCATTTTTGATTCTGTAGTTAAGTCTCTGCACTTTAATACTAGTCTTGTTTCTGGTCCCGCTATAGTCTCAAACCCCATAAGGGGTTACGACTCATCTGTTTGTGATAGATTGGGGTTTGAGGGTATCTGTGTTAGGCGTTAAGTTGACTTTAACACATGCATTCTGGATTTTGCGGGATATGGTAGGGTTTTATCATGCTTAGTTTCCTAAGAATCATTTGATAATCTGATCTGTACCAGTAGTCTGTAAGTATTTGAATATTTCTGAAAAGGATAGGGGTTTTTACTCGAAGCGTGAAGTAGATTTCCAGTTTGGCATTGTTTAATGGGAGTAATTCACTGGGTGTCAATCTGATGTTGATTTCGGTCTTCGGGGTTGATACTTAGGGAATTATTTTCTTAACCGATGTCTAATAGGAACATAGCTCTTTTTTTATTTGTACTTGCTTCTATCACTCGACTGTATCCTATCGATCGAGTCTTCGACCTTTAGGTAGAAACTAATGGGTGTAAACATGTGTTTGAGACATGTTATGTTTGATGGTTGCAAGTGGATGCAAGTGGTTGCTCGTGGATGCATACACACAAACTAGACACTAGATCGGCTCAAAAACATTCATACTGCATGTGGGTGTGTATGCATTTTCAAATTTTGATGCAAAATGATTGACTCATCACATGGATGTTGCATTTGGATGAATGGTTATGCACTCATATAGAAATGATGTGTATCAAATAGGATTGTTTGCATACATAATGGACTCATGAAACTGACATAATTCGCATTAAGGAGGTCCACTGAATCAGTAGACCGCCTGATTTTGCATTAGATAAGGAACATATACAAACACTTTTGCATATGTTCATACAGCAATAGAAATTTCCTAAGGACAGTGGATGCACGTGATTGATGGTTGAGTAGATGGTTGTTGGATGGTAGGATATACATTCTTCTTAACTTAGAGATTTCGGGGACGAAATCCTTTAAGGAGGGGAGAATGTAACACCCCGTATTTTCTGAGAATGTTAATTAACATATTATAGTACACTTAATTTTTAGAAGATGAATTAAGGAAAATGGACTGCGCCATTACGTTCGTCTCGAAATTCTGCTTGAGATAGAGTCCGAGTTTGCGTAAATCGGACTCCGTATGAAGAAGATATGGCCTTCAGAAGTTTCAGAATTTAAATAAAATAAAACAGATTCGAAATTCGAATTCAAAACGCACACCCGGGCTGGGCGGAAAATTTCCCGCCCAGGACCCAGGTCGACCAGGGGGTCGACCTGGGGGTCGACCTGTATATCCAGGTCGACCAGGGGGTCGACCAAGGGGTCGACCTCCCCCCTATAGGTCGACCAGGGGGTCGACCTGGGGATCGACCTACCCCATTTTTCCAGATCCGAAGCCAGGTTCGTTTTTCTGTATCTGGACGCCCGTTCTAACCAGATTCGTGACTCCTATGCTATTTAAACACCCCTAAACCTCACTTTCTCTCCACACAATTTCATTCTGCCTATACTCTGTCTCTATTCTAATTAAAATAAAATAATGGCGTCGCTACTCTGCTGAAATCTAAGCTAGAACTAAGTGCATCTTCTTCCAATATGAATAGAATTAAAAGAGAACAACGACACCAACTTCTTTTAAGAATCCAACCAAGGTGAGAACAGTTAATTTCAGACATGAAATGTAATTATGATCTTGGCATCGTTATAAATCTAAATCTAAGGTTATGCATAAGTTCTGTTTATCAGATCTGTTTTTCTGTAATCTGTAGATCTATCCTATTAATATTATGATGACTATTCTGTATCTCTTTCTTCTTCCTTTCTGTTTTTTTTATATAGCCAGGCTACCACGAGCCTGAGCCAAATCTCATAAGAGATAAACGCACGAACGTTAAATTTGGGATAAGAATTGAATGATGCACAATTGGACATAATTGATTATGACTGATTTGAGGACACAACATATAGACCTAGATCTGGACATACTATATAACAGTTCATGATTTGGAAGAAGAAGGACTATTGTATGATATCATATGACTTGTAATTTGGAGGCATAATGCATATTATAATTCAAAATCTGGTTTTGAGGACATAATACATGACTGTAACTTAAGATCTAGATTTGAGGAATATTTTATATGATGAAATATGAATTGAAAGAATTGGATATGTGACTAAGGCTTGAAAAATCTGTATTGAAATAGGGATAGCTAATAATGTGAACACGCCTAAATTGGATTGTGGATATTGGACATATGCGGTAATCAAAGGTCATAATTTGGCATAGTTTATATTGTGCACCATGATTTGGGGTTTTTAGAGAATATTCTGTATGGTGCAAATTTAACTAAAATTTGGGCATATGTTATGTTGTGAATTATGACTATAATTTGGGCATGTAAATTTAGGTTTAATTGGTAATTAGGTGTGATATGTTAATGAAACTTAAGAGATGTTTTAGATATGTTAAATTGCCAAATCTGCTAAGTCTGTTAAGATTGAATGTTGTGATTTGATTATATAATCTGTAGGCTCGATCTAAAGTTGAGCGAAACATGTTAATAGAACCTTGAATAAACTGCTATGACTTGTAAGGAAGTTAATCTGTTAAATTGGCATAATTAGTCTGATATTGGCATGATCTGCTGAATTGCCTAATCTGCTAAAACTGTTGAATTGCTTGTTCTGTTAATCTGCTAAATTGCCTAATCTGCTAGATCCATTATCTGCTAAATCTGTTAAATTGCTAAATCTGTTGAAAGCTGAATAATTATAATTTGGAGGCTCGATCTAAAATTGAGCAAAACATGTTAATAGAACTTTGGATAATCTGCCGTAACTTGTAAAGAAGTTAAATCTGCTAAATGGATATAATTAGTCTGATATTTTCTGTAATGGAATAAAGTGGCTATGACACGAGGTTAGACTCCGTTTGCGGTGGAAGCCTGCCCGGAACCAACCGTCTTAACCAGCGACCGCAAACTGTCAGTCTAATGTGAGAGGTCATAGGCATAACTAAAATATGCTTAGACACGAGGTTAGGTCTGGCTTGTGGCAGAAGTCTGCCCGGAACCGCCCGGCATATCCAGCGGCCACAAGCTACCGGCCTAATGTGAGAGGTCTGTGCATTAATATTTAATTAATGCAAATCTAAAATAAATATGACGTCTAAAACGTGTTGGGTGAATAGGGTTAAACCAACTGGACTGATGAATCTAACAAACCCGTTTCATGAATCTGTAGCCCAATACAAAGTTAGACAATCTGTAAGTCTGTTAAAACTGTACATCTGATCCGTTGGTCTGAAAACTTGTTAACTGGATTGTCTGATCTGTGAACTAGCAAATCTGAACTCTGTATGTATGAAACTTGTAAACAAGTTAATCTGAAATTTGTTAGTCTGGGGACACAAGGTTAGGAGTGGGAAATACTTGTGTCATCTGTTGTTTGTGACCCGTATTAGTCAGTAACCCTTTCTGGTATCAACATTTTGACCCCACGCCATGTAGGGGTCCGGGCACGCTTACTGAACTAATTATAAGCGGTTCATTCTAATAATGGCGAGGGGTGTTGATGGTGCGTTCCAACCGGGTCATGTGCGTGCATGGATCCGGACTGCTCTGAGGATGTAAGACACCGTGAAATCTGTAAATAGGTCTGTGCCAATAGGTTGCCACTTTAGGGAGTGATACACCCTACTGTAGGGCCGACACAGGGTATTTATGTATTAGGGAGCCGATCGCTTGGGGTAGAATTTAGGGTACACTTAGTTCTGTCCGTTTCTGTTGGTACCGTCTGTTTCTGTTGGGTGGTAACACCTGTCTGTTTCTGCATGGTACCGTCTGTTGGGGTGGTAAAGGCCCATTACTAGTGTACACCTAATTTTAACATTCTGTTTCCATAGGGATTATTCTGTTTCCGTCTCTGATTCCGTTTCCGGTTCTGTTTCCGTACCTTCTGTCTGTTGGTGTGGTAAAGGCCCATTAGTTGGGTGGTAAAGGCTCATTATTAGTATTCTATTTTCGTACCTTCTGTCTGTTAGGGTGGTAAAGGCCCTTTACTAGAACTCTGCTTCTGTACCGTCTGTTTCTGTTGGGGTGGTAAAGGCCCATTACTATCATTCTGTTTCTGTAGAGGTAATTCTGTCTCTGTTTCTGTTTCTGTTTAAACATTAGGGCAACACCTAATCCTGTTATACTAGTATTAGTCAGAGAAATGTAAAGTAAGTAAAAAGCATAGCTTGATATATATATATATATATATATCATTCTGTTTCTTCTGTTTAACCTAAGTACACCTTCTACTCCTGTTGCTGTTATCTCTCATCCAGCTTTATTTACATGTCATGATTATTATTATTTGTTTATATGCTGGAAGTAACTGGACTCGCCAGACTTTATGTCTGACCTCGTTTGTTTTCGCCTCTCTTCTTCCGTTTCCCCCCCAGGTTCTCAGGATAGGAACATAGGAGCTTGATTCAGATCTCTCTGCTTGAAGTACTGCTTGGCTTCGACTCTGCTCATTAATGGCAATTTTTGTTGGGGGATATGGTTTTATTATGTATTCCGAAGGCTTTTTGTACAAGACTAATATTTGTTATACTTGGGTTTTTGTACTGTGGTTTTGAAAGATGTAACCAAACATATTTTCGTTTTCCGCTGCATTGAAGTTTTAAAATTTTCAAGTACTAAGTTTACATATCTGTCTTGTAATATTCTGTTCTGTCTACTAAAACGCTCCATCAAAGTTAAGACATTCCCTTTGTGAGTGACCTTAACGGAGGTAGGGTGTTACACGAGCTGATGAGCCAAAGGAAGTCCCGGCTTCTAAAGGGCAGTCTCCTTCGAGGACTTCACCACCGGTCGAGCCTGCTGTCCACGATAAATTAACAGAGGAACAGATACTCGGGGAATTAAACAAGATTCCTTTACCAAACGATATCTATACACAAGAAGACTTCGGAGGAGAACCATTTTTCCCTATCTCTGAGGAAATGAATGCCCCATTCGGGGAAAAAGAAGTCACACAGACGAGCCTAACTTTGGGCCCTGGTCCGTTAGGGGGGATTTCACGGGATGCACAAATCACATGCACCACTTATCGCAACACTTTTACACTGTTAGTATTCACGGTTCTAATATATACCTGTTTCCTTTGCAGGGGAGATGCCTCGTAAACAGTCTTATTCTTATCGTTCCCTCCGTGGGAGCACTCCAAGGCTTCTTTCAGATCCCAAGCATGTTCGCAGTGATAGTCGAGGGAGAGATAGTCATCGGCCCCGCGATTCTCATCAATCTTATCCTACACGATCTTGGTCTCCGTCAAAGCCAGACCCTGGGAATCCCATAGTCGTCAACTGCCACCGGCGGGGGGTAAGCAGCTTCCCAAAGACTTGACTCCTCCAAAAAGCCCGCCTTCCCATAGCAAGTCTTTTAAGAAGTATCATGAGCCAAAAGACAAAAAACAAAGACCCAAGCAAGGATTTGGAGAAGGAGAAAATATCCATTATCCCCTCTGGTCAGCACAATTTAGATACCCCCGCTGCACGGGACGTTGTCCATGGGCCTGACAATCAGGCTAAGCTGGAGCGCTTACGAAAGAAACTTCCTAATATTTTCTTTGAAAGGATGATGTTCGTTCCAGATCTTGAACCTGTCCCCGAGGATTAGGACACAGAGGTCATAGGGTACGTGTGCCATGTGGCCAAACAATATGGGGTGATGAAGAAGCACGCCGTTCATCTTTCAGATGCCATCCGTCACCTGGAAACGGAAGAAGCTAGATCCAGAGTGAAGATAGACAATGATGCTAGGGCCAGAATCAAAATTGAAAAAGATCTGGAGGATGCACAGGCCCAACTTTCTTTAGCTAAACGGGACGCGGAAAATTACAAAACAGAGCTGGAGAATGCCAGGAAGTGTTTCCATAGTGAACTTGATTCAATCAGCCAGGAGTGTGTGGCTCTTAAAAAGGAAGTGGAGGATCTCAGGACGATCAATATTGATTTGAAAACGGCACATGATCATTTCACTGTAGAGAAGGATGCTTGGGAGAAAGAGAAAGCGAGCTTAAAGGACAATCTTGCTCTTGCCGAGAAAGAAAAAGCGAGTCTAAATGACCAACTTGTTCGCGCTGAGGAGCGTGCGGCTCTTGCTGAAAGTAACACCGATAATGCTCTTGAATCAGCCACTGCCACTACTGATAAGCTTGCTGAGAAAGAGAAAGAGATTGAAAGTTTTGAGGAACTGCTATTCGACTTCTTTGATCAAGTTATCAAGACTCGAGACATCTCTTGGATTCCGGACTGTCATGTTACTCTGGCCAATGTATGGGATGCGATTGTCGAGGGCGGGAAGCGGCGGTTGAAGGTCGATAACATTGATGAAAACCAGCTGATGCAAACCTTTCTCAGAGGTGAAGAACCGAGGCTTTGGAGAAGGGCAGACGCCTAATCCAAGAAGAGATCGAGAGGGAGAAAGTTAAGGTCAAGGGCAAGAATAAAATCGACGAAGGCTCGAGCTCAGTGGCGGAACCCAAGGCCTCCGAAGTTGAGGAATACAACCCCGATGATCCGTTGATTCCCTTAGTTCCAACTCCTCCAGCTGTCGGAGCTTCTGTTGTAAGCCTGGGTGAAGAGTCGGCTGAAGGTATCTCCATATTCTCTCCTCAATTCATCAAAGCAATTGTAACTTGTCAGCATCTTGCGGAGCAGACAATTGAAAAGACCACACTCTCTCCTGAATTAATAACATTTTCTTCTCATGATATAGGTGGCAAACCGGCTGAGAAAGATGCGGAAAAGGAAGCAGAGGCTGAGAAGACCAGCATACCGTTAAGTGCTAAAGTTTCTGAAGCTCCGAAGCGGACTGGAGACACAACAACTGAGAAGGTCATCATGGCTTCAAGCACTGATGTCCCCAAGGATGCTGAGACCATTCATGCTCTAAGGAATATGGACGGTGGTCACGGGGATGACGAAGAGGAGGTCACTATTACAGAGGAAGTCAAGGGTGATGATGACGAGACCTTGGCTGACATGCAGGATAAGAAAGAGAAACAATTGGCCTTAAAGAAAGAGGAACAAGAGCCTCTATATGTGCCTCCTATTTCAGAGGTTGACCCCGCAACGGGGTTGGTCATAAAATTCTCTGCCAAATCAATAACTGCACAACTCGCATCCCAGCCTTCCAACCTTCTGCAGGATCCCCCTTCTGATAAGAGGAAGAGGAAGAAGCATGACCAGTCTGACGTTGATAAGGGAGGTTCGGATAAGCAGAAGAAGGAGAAGAAATCAAGATCATCCCCCAAGCATAAGTAGAATGTATTTGTTAGTCCATATTTTGCTTTTAGGCTTTCCCACTGGCCAAGAAATGTAGTTGTGAGAATGGCCCTCACTTTTGTTTAGCTTTTCTGTCTTGTAAACCTGCATATATTGAATGAAAATTTGTTTCTTCTGCATTACGACGTACCTGCAAGTTTAACTCATCGCACTTAGTCACAAACAGTTAGATCATAACTAAGTCAAAAATCAAATCAAGAGTCACTTTAGTAGAGAAATTTTTAAAATTTCTGTACTGCACAGATATGTGTATATATATGCCCCCAATCAATCATTAATATGATGCCTGGCCAGGGCTTATTGAGGATTGATTAGAGTCATATGTGGTTTGCCCCCTACTCCCAGAAATAGGGGATTCGGGCTCCACTTTCATTCTGGTTTCCGGACGTGTGACGGGATAGGAGCCCATGAGCAATATGTGTCACTTTCATTCCTGATTCTTCAACGGGATAGTAGTTCTTGTGGCGCTAATTCTCTAGCACCTTTATACTCTCCCGATCCTTCAGTGGGTTAGAGTTCGAGCTCGGTTCTTAATTTGCTCACCGATCCTTCAGCGGGGCAGGAATTCTGGAGGTGCTAAGTCTCTAGCGCCTTTATACTCTCTCGATCCTTCAGGGGGCAGAGTGTTGTCAAGGCGGTTTTATCATGGTGCACCTTCACGCCTTGCAGACATCATCTTCACGTCCTTTATACTCTCTCTCGAATCTTAAGAGTTAGAGTGTGAGAAGTGATGTGATTTACTTTGCTGCACCTTTGGAATTTAGTTATCGTTCGTCTTCCAATCTGACAGATGGCACTTTGAATTAGGTGTTTTGAGATTGTTGCAAAATTTATAGCAAATCTCAATATGGTAATGATTGATGTTAATAAAAATAAAAGAGAAGATAAGTAACGGTGCAGTAAAGGTAAATAACACACAATGTTTTTATAGTGGCTCGGTCGAATCATGACCTACGTCCACTTTATAATCTTTTGCTCAAGTAACCAGACTATTCTAGGCAAGTCGTGCCTGTTTACATGGTCCTAGAAAACAAAAGAATGAAACCGACAATTTTATGTAAGATAATGCCGCAAATGCTGGGCATTCCACACTTTGGGGATTTCATCTCCATCCACGGTTGCTAGCTTGAAAGTTCCATTATCAAGCCTTCGCAGAATGGAATACGGTCCTTCCCATTTCGGGCCCATATGCGCTGGGGGTGGAAAGACACGTTTCAGAACCAAGTCTCCGGGCTCAAAGGTTCGGGCTCGAACTCTTTTGTTGTAATACCGAGCGACCTGCTGTTTGTACCTCAAGGCGCGTAGGTCGACTTCGTCCCTCTTATCTTCAACCATATCCAAGGATTCAAGGAGCAACTCATTGTTGGTCATCGGGTCATAATAGGTGGTCCGGTGAGATGGTATTTCTAACTCGACCGGGATGACCGCTTCGGCTCCGAAGGCGAGGGAAAAGGGTGTGTGACCCATCGCCGACTTATACGTTGTTCTGTAGGCCCATAACGCCAAGGGTAATTCATCGACCCACATGGCTTTGGCCCGCTTCAATCTTTTCTTCAGAATGGATTTAATCACCTTGTTCGCCGCTTCGACCTGTCCGTTCGATTGCGGATGCGCCACAGAGGTGTACCTTTTTTCGATGTGGTATTTATGGCAGAAATCTCTGAACTCAATGCTATCAAACTGGGTTCCAATGTTTGTTATGACGACCTTTGGAATCCCGAATCGGCATATAATGTTCCTAACGACAAAGTTGATCACTCGCTTGGTTGTGATCATGGTCAATGTCTCTGCTTCGACCCATTTAGTGAAGTAATCCGCGACCACAATAGCAAACTTTGCTCCACCCTTGGCTATGGGGAGGCTTCCAATAATATCAATCCCCCACATAGCAAAAGGCCACGGGCTCATCATCATCTTCAACTGGCTTGGCGGTGTCCTGTGAATCTTAGAAAACCTCTTATAGGCGTCACAACGTCGTGCGTATTTAGCCGCATCCTTATTTATGGTTGGCCAGAAATAGCCATACCGTAATATTTTCTTTGTCAGTGTTTGTCCTCCCATGTGATCTCCACATTCACCTTCATGTACTTCTTGCAATACGTGCTTGATGTCGTCATGGGCGATACACCGGAGGAGGGGCATCGAGAATCCCTGTCTGTATAGGACTCCGCCCTGCAGAACATATCTGGAAGCCTTTCGAATAACTGCACGCCTCTCACTTTTCTTTGTAGGAAGCGTTCCATTCATCAGAAAATTCTTTAGAGGAGTCATCCATGACTCACTCTCGGGTTCAATCTCTAGTACCGGATCAATTTCCATCTGATCTATACTAGGTGACTGTAGTACTTCAATCGAGACTAGCTCTGTGTCTTCAGGATTATCAGAACTAGCCATCTTCGCCAACTTGTCTACCTTTTGATTCTCTGCTCGAGGAATATGAGATATGCTATAATGATCAGAACTTTCCAACAACTTCTTAACTTCTTTCAAATATAGTATCAGCCTTGGACACTTGGCCTGGAATTCGTCATTGACCTAGTTTACGACTATCTTGGAGTCACAAAAGATGTCTAACTTTGTGATTTCTAGCTCCTTTGCGATCCTTAATCCTGCAATCGGGGCTTCGTACTCAGAGCCGTTATTAGTGGCGTGGAACTCCAGTCTGAGAGCATAGTATATTAGCCGTTTTTCGGGAGTTTCGAGCACCACTCCGGCACCAGACCGTCTGTGGTTCTTAGCTCCGTCAGTGTACAGTTTCCAGGCACTGGGGTCAAGAAGTAGTTTTAGTGGATCGGCTTTTTCGTTTACCACCTCATCCCCCGGGATAGTGAACTCTGCTATAAAATCTGTCAGCACTTGCCCCTTTATTGACCGTCGGGGCTGAAAATTCAAATCAAACTGACTTAGGTCAATGTTCCATTTAAGCAGTCTTCCCGATGCTTCTGGCCTCTGTAGAGCTTGTTTAAGCGGGTGATCAGTATACACAGCAATGGGATGAGCCTGGAAATAGTGGCGAAGCTTCCTGGATGCGATCAGCAAGCTATACGCAAGCTTTTATATTCTTGGGTAGTTTCGTTCGGCTGCCGCCAATTTCTTACTCGCATAGTACACTGGTCTCTGAACCTTATCTTCCTCTCTCACCAAAGCTAAACTGATCGCATGGGGTGACACTGCTAAGTACACAAATAAATCCTCGTGATCCACGGGTTTAGACAATATCGGGGGTCTTTCCAGATGATTCAGAAGGTTCTGAAACGCTTCCACACAATCAGGGGTCCATTCGAAGTTGCGCTTTCCTCGCTTTATCAAGTCGAAGAATGGAATACATTTGTCTGTAGCTTTGGAGGTGAATCTACTCAATGCCGCTACTTTTCCTGCGAGGCTTTGCACATCCTTGATTTGTCTTGGTTTCTGAATGTCTCTGATTGCCGCGATCTGATCTGGATTGATCTCGATCCCACGCGAGCTGACGATGAATCCTAAGAATTTTCCAGATGCCACCCCAAACGAGCATTTCAGAGGATTTAGCTTCATCCCATATTTTCGGAGGATCTCAAACATCTCTGCTAAGTCTGCAGTATGGTCGGATGATTGTCTGGACTTTACCAACATGTCGTCAACGTATACCTCCATCGTTTTCCCGATTTGGTTATAGAACATTCTATTCACCAATCCCTGATATGTTGCTCCGGCATTCTTCAAACCGAAAGGCATCACTACGTAACAGTATAATCCCAGATCCGTTATGAAGCTCGTGTGTTCCTGGTCCGGGACGTGCATGGGGATTTGGTTATACCCCGAGTAGGCATCCATGAAGCAAAGAAGTTCGTGACCCGCCGTTGAGTCCACCGGCTGATCAATTCTGGGTATCGGAAAACTATCTTTTGGGCAGGCTTGGTTTAGGTATGAGAAGTCGATGCATGTACGCCACTTTCCATTAGCCTTCTTTACCAAAACTGGATTTGAAATCCACTCAGGGTATGTTGAGTCTCTGATGAATCCATTGCTTCTCAGTTTTTCGACTTCTTCCTTCAAGGCAGCGGACCACTCTGGGCCAAGCATTCGCCTTTTCTGTTTGACGGGAGGATGCTTCGGGTTGATGCTTAATGAATGACTCATAATTGAGGGAGATATCCCACACATGTCAGCATGGGTCCACGCGAATACATCCAAGTTAGCTTTCAAGAAATTCGTTAATTCTCTGGCTCGGAATGGGTCCAACTGGGATCCAATCTTCAGGACCTTCTCTGGGTCACTACCATCGATTGGTACATCAACAGTCGTTTCATTGGGAGTCGCCATCCTGCCCCCAGGATCTTCATCCTCTCCGGGATTTATGTCCTCGGGCAGTTCTCTGGGCGACTCTCCCACAGTTATTTCCTTTAGCTGCTATGACGTTTCCTCCCTTGCAGGGGAGGAAGCGCCTTTGGTCTCTACATCTCTTCCTTTGCGAAGCAACTTCAGTTCTGCAATGTAGCATGCTCGTTAAACAACTTGATCTCCTCTGACTATGCCTACACCGGCATCCGTCAGGAACTTCAACAACAAGCACCAGGGTGCAATGCAAGCCCTGAATTTGGCTAGGGCCGGTCGGCCCAAAAAGGCATTGTACGACGACTCAATATCCTGAACAACAAATGGTAGGATTCTCACTCTCTGGCGTTCTCCTTCCCCAAGGGTTACTGACAGTTCCACGTATCCCATCGGAGCAGTTGAAGCTCCGTTGAATCCACGTATCCAACCCTTGCATGGTTTCAAATCCTTCGGTTCGAGTTTCATTTGGTCGAACGCTTTCTTGAATAGAATGTTAACTGAACTCACATTATCTACTAGAACTTTATGGACTATAGCTGGACCGATAGTGACAGTGATCACTAATGGGTCTTCAGTTTGGGAGTGTACTCCAATACTCTCTCTCGATCGTGAAATACAACGTCATCAGACATCGTCTTTTGTTGCTTAATCGGGGCATTATCCTCAGGATTGCTACATTCTCCTACTTCGAGGTGTTGCTTAGCTGCGTTCACATACTGATCCATCGCCTTGAAACTATGCCCGGCCAGATAAAGCCCTCCGACTATGGTGTTGATGATGAGGTTCTTTCCTTTCTGCTGAGTAGTTTGTCTGGCAGCGGGTTGGTTTTGGTTTTGGTTCGGGGCCTGTATGGCTTGCCCCCTGTCTCTGGGAGTCACCTTATATTCATCAAGCTTTCCCTCTCGGAGTAGATTTTTAACCACATCCCTCAGGTGGCGACATTCATTCATAGTATGGCCATGAGTCTGGTGGAAAAGACAGAATTTCCCAGTCTCACGTTTCTTCTCTGTCGAATCTCTCAGAGGAGGCCTCTTATACTGGAGGACATTATACGTATCCAGGAAGATATTCTCTAATGTATCATTTAATGGTGTAAAATTTTCAAATGGCCTAGGCCGAGATCTTCTCTGAGAGTCATTCCCTCGATTTCTCTTCCGATTGTTGTTATTATTATTCCCCTCTTGGCGACCATTGCCTTGATTCTTGTTCCCGACATTGACTTCAACCTTTCCCGAGCTGTCTCCTATCTGCTTGATGGCCACATTACATTGGATATCTTCTTTGTCAGTAGCCTTCCTTTTTCGGTTAGCGTATATCTCCTCCTAACATAAGCGAACATTGGCTTTCTCATAAAATACTTCTCTGGTCAGGGGTGGCTTGCCAGCCAGGTATCTTCCAAATTTGGTATTTTTGTCCACTCCATCGATCAATGCCATCAAAACGGTTTGCTCGTGAGGGTCCTTGACCTCTGTGACAGCTAAGTTGAAGCGATCCAAATACGACCTCATGCTTTCGTCAGGTCGTCGTTTGATAAGGGATAACTCAATCACATTCTTGGACCTCTGGGCATGAAGCCGAAATTGATTCACGAATCTTTCACTCAATTACCTGAAACTGGATATTGACCGTGCTGGCAAGCGGGTAAACCAACAATGCCACATCCTCTAGGAATATAGGGAATGCTTTACACTTTACTGCGTCCGTAGCTGCAGCGGCATTCATTGACCAGGAATATCGCATTAGGTGCTGGATTGGATCAGTCCTACCCGCGTAGCGATTCATCGTTGGCATATTGAAGCGTCTCGGGAATGTTGCCTCCAGTATATCATCAGTAAAGGGCGTATGACTACGATCTATGCCCCAATCTTCGTGCCTCTGCCCATGGCTATCTACCATGATTTGCCTAATCATTGCTTCAACATCAGCATGTGTCACCGTAGATTCTGGATCGGCACTTCCGGCTCTGCGGGGCCTTCGATCGTCCCTTCGGCGAGCTGCCACAAAGTCTGGAACCTGAATAGAGCTCCCTTGCCCCCTGTTACCACGATCGTTCGCGCGGCGAAAGGGTTGAGGTGGTCTATTCTCAACAGGATCATCGACTACTAGTACTCTGGGAAGCGCTGCAGGATTATTCAGATTGCGGTTGACGGGCGCCAAGTTGAGCGCCTCTTCTTCTCACGAAGGAAGAGATCCAAATCGAAGTTGTTTTATGTTTTCAGCCCTCTCCAACGGTCGCCGCGGAGGTCTTGGAGATTCTCCGGACGAAGAGGAATATTCTGGGGTAAGCGGACGAGCTAGAGGAGGTACCCTCTGCCTTAGAAGATCATCAAGCCGCCTATCCATAGCAGACATATTCTGTCGCAATACGGAACTCTCTTGCCTCTGAGCGGCTAACTCGTCATATAATTTATCCCACATTTCAATAATGCGAGAAAGATCTCCTTAAGTAGCTGGGGAAGAAGGGTTGAAATGATCATCAACATTCTCTCTTATTCGTAAAGAACTCGAGCCAGGTCGAACAGATGCACCAGCACGAGAAGAACGAGCCATAACCTCCTTTCCAGGTCGAGTTGTAGTCTGATTGTCATTTTGGGTCGTGGTACCCTTATGCTGATGGCTCGTGGTACCCTCTTGGCATCGGCTCGTGGTAGTCCCCTGGGTTTGGATCGTGGAAGCATTAGCAGGGAGGATGGTGGCGTTATCTTGAGACCGGGTCATGACAGCCACTCGGGTCGTGACACCCTCTTCAACTTGCTCGTGCACACTTTCTTCAATTGCTTCGTTTGCAGCTTCGTTTGCCTGCAAAGCTCGTACATCCTTAGACTTCTTTCCAGCCATGATATCTGAGCTTCGCTAAAATCTTCAAAAATCGAAACAATGGGGTTTTGGACTGTTTTCTTCGGACTTGAATATCCAAACAATAGAGCAACAATCCAATATGCAGAGACTTCGGTTCTCAGTGAAAGCACCAAAATGTTAGACTAAAATTTGGCTATAACACCAAAATTATCTGAATATGCAGAGATTAATATCTACAGAATGAAGAAAAAGCAGAAAACACACAAAGTTTATAGTGGTTCGGCGCTAACAAGCCTACGTCCACTTTATATGCTATTGATTATACGTTGAATGCTAGTACAATCAATAATTTCACTCAATCTCACTTTTACAATTATGATTCTCTTAGTAATTTCGAAGTAGTTCTGATAAGAAATACTGACAAGACAGTAATGGTGGAAACAATACTCAGAACTGCCAAAAAGATCCTGAAAAATGCCAAGTCTGGGGCTATTTATAGCTGACATATGCAGACGGTTCGTGGTCATACGTGGCATAAATCCCGAGGATCTCGGACTGGTTCGTATCTTGATGGAGAAATGGTCAATATGACGGTTGTAGACAGGTGTCGTTAGATCCTGCATTTTCGGATCGTGGTAGACCAAGTCGTGGTCGATATCCTTTGGTTCCTGTGATCGGGTCGTGGAGAGCTGTCATGGATGGATCGTGGGGGATCATTACGAACGGGTCGCAATAGAGCATCGCGAGGCGGAGACAACAGGGTGGCCACAAACCATTGATGATGAGACTGTCACGATCGAGTTTCCAAGGATTTGATGAGCGAAGCTTCATATTGTCTTTGTGTGTGAACCTTGTTGGCTTGGTCAAAAAGCTAGCTAACAATATTACTCCAAATTCTATCAATAATTGGATTTTAAAGGAACCAGGGTCGAATTTGGCTAATACCTAACCGAAAACCACTTCGAACCAGTTTGCGTTGCGAAGAAATAAATGATTACTAAAGACTAAGATTGCCTTGACAAAGAAAGGACTACTTGCTTAGTAGGTCCCTAAGATATAATCTTTTGGATATCCCGATCGAATAATTCTACATGTGGCAGTAGTTCCTTCTTTGTCTGGATATTTCTGAGTGCAGAAGCCTAAAGATCCTTTATGACAAAAGGATTGCTTGTTGATACCTTGAATCATAAATAAGGTAAATGTAGCAGTAATCCTTTCTTGTTGGGATTTGCGATCATGCAAGGCTATGGCTACTACGATTAGGGATATAGTAGGATGGTTCCTTCGGTTTCGTTCTGACCCAAAACGAACTTGTATGGATGTTTGTCTGACGATTGCATTTCTAAGATTTCGTATATTGACTTTCACAAACTTACATCTGTTTGGTGGCCGAGAATGCAGCTTCTCTTAGCTTAACACCCTTCCTTGAGACGTGCGACCTCAAGGGTTGTATTTATTATGGAAGACAAATAGCAGTCAATGGAAAAGGCAATGTGGCATTCAAAGATGATGAAGATGATATAATATGTGAAAGGTAAAGCGTTACCTCTTTTGAGCCTCGCAATCCAAAAATGACCAAAACATGATAGATGCGACAAGGCTAAGTGGTTTGCAACCAAGTAGGGTATGATCATTCCTTTCTAGATAAACGATGATACTATGATATGGAATCTTGCTATTTTATTTATGTTGTGTAGGGAAATCAGGCGCACGGTAAGGTCGGTTACAATCGAGAAATGACATATTCGGTATCATCTAGTTATAGAGGTGGGTTGGTCTTGTATTGGCAGAGGACCTAGTGGATTCTCGGAGACATCCCTCTAGAGGTGTGCCCATCGTGGGTAAGGGAGATCCTTTCCCTACTCATTTGTACGAAAATCAATTCTCCAATAAGAACTTACGGCTTTTTATTATATGGCATAATAGCCCCAGAATATAATAATGATAACAATTTTAGATATTTGACTAAGTTTATTTATGAATAATTTTAAAAAATATCATTAGAAATAATATCAGATGTTTTGATATATAAAATGGTTTAGTTATCATAAGGAAAAAACTCGTCCATATTTATGTGTGGACGCGGTCTTATGAGATACTTTTTCTTTTCAAAAGGATTTTATTCCTAAAGATATATATATATATATATATATATATATATATATATATGGAAAATGTTCCGCTATACCTCTTAGGCTACACGTGAATCTCCCCCTGAATTCCAACCACTCATTCCGAATTCAATATTCACTATTTCTCTCTCCGATTGAATTAAATAATATAGTGTAGTGGAAAGAGAGAGAAAGAATTAATATTAAAATCGGAATGAGTGGGTGGAATGCAGGAGGAGATTCACGTGTAGCCTAAGAGGTGTAGCGGAACATTTCCATATATATATACATACATACATACATATATGTATATATATATTTGAAATTTGGTTCACTTTATTGCTTAAACCAAATAAAAACCACCTTTATAAGCCTCGTTAAAACCCTATAATCCCCCTAGTGGGTACCTTATAGGGAAAAAGAGTACTTATAAAATTGGTATACATCATAGAAATGACCAAAGTCATAGACAAAAGAAAATACAACATATGACTTCAGAAAAGAACTAAAAACAAGTCCAAACTTCACGGCCCACAGAACAGGCCCTTCCGCCACTTCCAATTCAAACCAAAAATCTTCACTTTATCCTGCATCGTTTAACTCAATACCCCATCTCTGTAATAAACGTTCATTCCTCAAAGTACGAGCCGATCTAGATCCATTATTTTGAACCAGAGAAACAGTTTCTCGTTCAATTTTGAAGAGAGTAACTGTTGAATGATTTTTCCTACCCTGAAAAACCCTCAAATTTCTTTCTCTCCAAATAAAGTAGATGGTTGTTGTGAAGGATCCAAAAGCTAAATCCCTCAACTGATCTTTTGCTGAGAAGTTCGTATATAACAATCTAGCTTCTTCCTTCAAATCCGAGGAGATAATTAATGAAAGTTCCAATTTTTGTTTCAGAGATAACCAAATAAAGGCAGGAAAGTCACACTGGAACAAAAGATGCTCTATGGTTTCTGGATGATTCTCACATAGTGGACAAAGAGGATTTACTTCGGAATTATAGCGCAAGATTCTATCTTTAGTGTTCAAAAACCAAAAAACCGCAAGGTATGATATAAAAGACATCCTTCTACTATTCTTTTTATGCCATATAACTGAATAAGTTGGATATGGAACTTCATGAGCTCGAATAAAATCCCAAGCTTTATGAAAAGAAGAAGCACCCCCTTCACACCATTCGAATCTATCTTGATTTAGATTAGGATGAGTTTTAATTAAACTGATTTCGTCAAGTAATTTTCTTGTTGCGGGATGAATTTCTGGATGAAAACTTCATTTCTGATGATTTCAGCTACTCTTTGTTCAGGATGGCCAATGAGGTGCAGTCTATCAAATCCAAGCAAATCAACCATGCATTTGCAGTTTATCCAAGGCTCCATCCAAAGATAAGTATTTTGACCTCCGGAAATTATCTTGTTTAAAAATTGTTTAGATCTAGATCTAAGTCTGAGAATAGATTTCCAGGTGCTTGATGCATTTAAATCCATTGCCATTGACCAGAAAAATTTCTGTTCACAGTATCTATTATGAACCCAGTTGCTCCATAGTGAAGAATTTGATAAAAAATTCCACACCAATTTAATACAAGCAACCTTCTTAAGGTCACAAAACTTCTTTAATCAAATGCCCCCTTCTCCTTTAGGTTTACATAAAGTATCCCATGCTACTTTATGTGTTGTCCCACCCCAGAAAAAATCAGCACATAAAGTCTGTAATTTGTTCAATGTATATTCTGGAATTTGATAGATAAATAGCCAATATAGAACAATGAGGGTTATTACTGAATTAATCAATTCTGCATGACCAGCAAAACTAAGAAGCTTTGTTTTTCATCCTTGAATCTTACTTTCCTCTTTATGAATCAAAGAATTACATTCTGAATAATGCAAGTAATTTGATGACAAAGGGACTCCAAGATATTTGATTGGTAATGAACCTTGCTCATACCTCAAAATATTTAAAATCTCTGATGCATTATTCACTGAATTGCTGAAAAATATCTTTGTTTTAGTTGCATTTACATTTAAGTCTGCATATTTGCTTAGATTCTGAAAGATTGCTTTGAGGGTGTTTGCATTTTGAGTTGAAGATTTTCCAAAAATCATTAGATCATCTGCATATAATAGATGAGAAATAATAGGTTGAACTTGACTCCTTGGTTGAAATGCATTTGAACATGTTGCTTCATCCATCATGAAAGTAAAAAACTGCATTGCTATAGCAAACAAATGTGGAGATTGTGGATCTCACTGCCTCAAACCCCTTGTAGATGATATAAAGCCTTTAGGAACACCCTGAATGATTATAGAAAAGGTAGCAGTAGCCATACACTCGAATATCAAGTTTATAAAATGAGTAGGAAAATTCATCTTTGACATTAAGAAACATATAAGTTTCCTATTGACTTTATCATAGGCTTTTTGTAAGTCAACTTTCACACACATTTTAGGCATACCCACTTTTCTGAAATCTCTCAACAATTCATGTGCGAAAAGAATATTATCCCCAATATACCTATCCTGAATAAATACACTCTGATTTGATGATATCAATGAGGGGAGAAATGGCTTTAGTCTATTACATAAAATTTTAGAATTTTTTTTTATAATAGACATTGCAGCATGATATTGGTCTGTAATGAGCAATTTCTGATGGTCTGTCATTCTTTGGAATTAAAGTAATAAAGGTATGATTTAATGCTTTAGGAAGTTTTCCAGACTGGAAAATATCAGAAATAGCTGCATATAAATCATCTTTTAGCATATCCCAATGAATTTCAAATTTTTTTTGCACTCATTCCATCTGGTCCAGGGCTAGAATCATCATGAATAGAAAAAACAGCTTCTCTTATTTTAGATAATTCAATTTTTCTTAGAAGAAATCTATGACCTTGCTCATTAATTGTTGATATTGGCTGAAAACTGGGGAAATCAGTAGAACATGGACCATTAAACATAGATGAAAAATAGTTGGTTGCTTCTATTTCTATCTCTTCTGATTTGAACAACAGATTTCCTCTAGAATCAATAATGGCTCTGATATGATTAAAGTATCTTCTATTAGGCATTCGAGAATAGAAAAATTTATTATTGGTATCACCTTGCTGAAGCCAAGATACTTTTGATTGTTGCTTTAAACCACTGAAATATGATAATTGCAAACTCTGAAAATTTCTTTTAGCTTGCTGGTAATCATCATAAACTTGAATATCATCAGGATTGAGGTCTGCTGCTGCTTCCAATTGGGTAATTGTGTGTTCTGCTTGCTCAAGGTTTGATGCATTTTTATTCCTCACTTTGTTCCAGTTTTTAAGCTCTCTTTTGCAATTGCTAAGTTTTTGCAAAAGTTGATAGCTATGAAAACCCCAAACATTAACATTCATTCATTTTTGAATTGCATCATGATAACCATCTTGGTTTAACCAATCATTTCTGTATATAAAAGGATGTCCTTTAATTTCTGGAGTAGGAATAATATCTAACAAAATGGGGTTATGATCACTTGATTTTTGAGGAAAAGAGAGTGCCTTTATATTAAGAAATTGATGCATGCATACATTGTTCACCAATATTTTATCTACATGGGTTGTTATTCCTCTTCTACGCCATGTATATTGAAAACCCAGAGGTTTTATTTCAGATAAACAAGTCTGTAATAGGAACTTTTGAAATTATCTGAATTGATTATATGGAATAGGAAACCCCCCTTTTATATCATGTGGTGATAAAACATTGTTGAAGTCTCCTATTAGTATCCATGCATTAGAATAAAAACTTGATTCATTAATCAATTGATTCCATAGATTTATCCTGTCTCCAATAGTGTTGCTACCATAAATCACTGTGAATGTCATAATAAATCCTCCTTTGTTAACTGCATTTTTACTGTCAAATGTTGAGGAGATGAAGACAACACATCCAAATCCCATACATTAAAGTCCCATATCAATAAAATTCTTCCAGTAGAAATAGAGGAATTATTTGTTAGGAATTTCCAATCATTTGGGAGAAGAGAAGAAAATAAACCTAGATTAGCTGGATTTAATTTTGTTTCCACTAAACCAACAAGAGTTGATTTAGTGTTATTAAGGAGTTTGAGCACTTCCTTCATTCTAAAAGAAGTGTTCATTCCCCTTACATTCCAGGCTAATATGGTCATTTAATAAATGAAGAACTCCTCGTATTTCTTTTAGCAGGAGTAGGGTTTTTTGTTTTTGCAGCCTGTAAATAACTTGTTTTTTACTGACAAATGAAGAAACATCAACCTGTTTGCCTTTTTCTAAATTTTTCACTTTATCATTCTCAGCAATAACATCTGCAATGTTATTTAAAGCATCTGGAATTACCTTATCAGGTAGCTTGGAGTTTAAAAAATCTAGATCATCTTGACAGCCTGAAATTGCTGGATCTGGATTGTTTAAAGAAGTATCAGCTATAACTGGCTCTTCAGTGTGAGTTTGATCATTTAAAGGATTGTTTTCTGAATCTAACTTTTCTGAATTTTCAGATTGTTCTTATCCACCATTATTTACTTGATTTTCTTCATGTACATCAGGAGGAATCCATCTAGCATCTTTGGGTACATCATGATATTCATCATCATGTCCAAAAAGACTACATTGAGAGCACTTCATTGGTACAAACTCATACTCAACTGATATATTAATCTTCTCACCATTATGAAGCAGAATAGGTATTTCTGTTTTTAGATCTGTTTGAGTGTCTATTAAAATGAGTACTCTCGCATATTTTGTGAACTTTTTCTCAGCTGTGTTCTCATCAATTAATAAAGGTTTTGAGATAAAACTTGCTAAGATCTGAATAGCTTCTTTTGGCCACAGTTCTAAGGGTAAATCAATTAATCTGATCCAGATCTGAACCAAATTACTTTGTTTACCTTCAAAATCAAAACCAGGATGCCATGATTCAACATATAATAATCTCCCAAAATATGAATATGTTGTGCTTTCTATAATACGCTGAAAATCATCTTTACTTTCAAACCGAACTACAAAATCATAACTAGGTGAAACATGGATGTTGAACAATCCCAATGGTTTCCATACCTTTGTTATGTACTCCTTTAACTTGATCGTTGAAAGTCTGAAATATATAGGAATCAATGTTATCGTATTTACCCATGAAATCTCTGATAGATTATATACTTTTTCAGGAACAAAAACATATTCCAGAGAGGGTTTTATAAATTTGAGCTTCCTGCTATTCGAACTTGAAGACTGATCTGGAATCGAAGAAGGATTTGAAGCTACATTTGGATTTGGATTGTCAGATCTGGATGTAGGATTTGGATTTGCGAAAGAAGATGTAGGTTGAGATCGTGTAAATGAAAAAGTGGAAGAAGATGTATTGGTTTTTTCCGCCATTAAAATGTAAAACAGATGTAAAAATTGTTTAGCCTTCATATTATATATATATATATATATATATATATATATATATATATATATATGACACTGTCATTTATTATTAAGTTTTTCTCACGTTGGTTTACCACACCCGATACGAGTGCTTTCAATGCTCGAATGAGATCCGACTTGTTTTAGGTTTAGTTTAAAATGGTTAGAATTTACAAAGGAGAGCTGGAGATCTTCATCAGACGTATTCAATTATCTGTTCTGTATGTTGTATTTGTTTTTGTTGTTATCAGCAATTGTAAGGACATGTGTTATAACTGTCTAGGCTGAATCTAGGTTAGAATCTGATATTAGTATTTAAAAGTTTTTCCACTGTAAAAAATATTGTTTAATATTATATGTTACTCCATTCAAGTGAGATTCTATTCTGTTTTATTTTTCTTGTACTACCCCTTTAAAGATCCGAGGATTTGTAAAATTTGAATCAGGCATGTGTGGTTTGTTGCCATTTCAAAGGGTACGGATTTTTTGGCCTTTATAGTTGACATATATTTATCAATATAATCATCATTTTTGTCAAAACTAGTGATATTATCGATATTTAAAATCAAACTTTTTATTTGACCAATTCAGATGTTTTTTTTTATGATCATCCTTTTTCTAATTACCGATTCATTTAGCCTTTTTTTGCCTAACATTTTGGCGTGTCCAGATTCTTGTATGTGCAATTTTAAACTTCACAAAATATGAAAAACCATCATTTACTAATAATTATTAAAAAAGGAAAAAATATCATAATGTTGTTTTTTAACCAAATTAAACAAAAACAAAAAAATTGGCAAAGCCGACCAGTTTTTATAGTGATCTGTAACACTTATTATTATAACAAATAATAATAACAGTAAATACAGGAGTTTGGCAAATGGCCAGACTGCTAGTTCGGTTTTTAAAGTGGACCGTCCACTACTTACGGTTTTTATAGTGGCCCGTCCACTTCATCTATACTAGATTACAGCTCCGGAGCTAGCTAAATATACTAGACTACAAATTTCATGGCACACCACGCAGGGCGGCAACAATCACTTATGACATGAGTACGACAAGCTAGTACAAATAGTCCTAAGACTAGTACAATTACACCATTTAGAGCCACATACACAGCAATGCCAAGACCAATAGACCCTAACATTCACCGCATAACAGGAAGCACAGACTTCAACTTCAAAAATAACTCCACCCACCAGCAAATAATAACTTTATGCACAAGGGTAGGAACCAATGACATGGTAGTTAGCAAGCCAAGCACTCACAGAATCAAAGACCAAAGAGGACAATGTCGAATCATACGCCTCCACCGAAGCCTAGGCTTTCACCGTGGAGTAGGTCAGTAGTGTCCCAAGGCCTCAAATACTGTCATACAAGGCAGATAAACATTGACATTCACTCGAATAGCATATGTGCACCTCATATTATCACCTACCCGAAACAGATAGGCTTAAACAAAGGGGCATCACATACTCCAAACAAGCATGAAGAACTCACTCTCACACACACACACACTCTATACAACACCTTAGCAGACACCACCAACTCAAGACCACCAAGACGAACAACCAAGTACCACAAACAATTAAACTCATCAAGAAAACCCCAACACATACCTAATCATCGATCCAAAACAACGTGCTGACACTAAAATGGCTCAACATGCTAGAGACAATGCTCTGCTTACCTTAGGCAAACCTGATATGTAGAAGTGTTTATGCATAGCTTCCCAGATGGTAACTAGGAAGAGTCGCGAAAGCATCCATCAACGAGAAATCTTTCAAAGTACAAGTAGACTCCACGGCAGGCTCAAAACTTCGACTAACTAACAAGTCGAACCAAAACAAAAGAACTAAAACCCCAAAGTTAAAACCAAAATGAAAGGACCCAACAAAAACCTTCCAACCGCCCCCACCTGACGACGGTCAGACTTAGTTGGACATAATTTCACCAGGCAATTCGTGCCCATACTCGCCTAGATACCTAACTAATCACATTACTGGGACTGGCTGAAGGTAAGTCGCGAAACCCTAACAGCGGTGGCATAAAATTGAAGGAGAAAGTTGATTGATTTGGATACTGCGATAATTATCGAAGGGGTAGTGTATGAAAGTGGAGATTGAAGAAGCATGGGAGGAGGTAAGCACGAATTGGTCATTTGGAGCACAGGGGTTCCGATCTGAGAATTAATTCACGTCGAAAGGTTACGATGGCGAAAGCAAAGCTGATGTAGAGAGGGGTAAAGCACTGAAGGATTGAGAGGAACGTAGGGTTAAAGAAATGAGATCGTATGTGGATGTAGAAAGGGTGAGAAAGTGCTTTGTCGCCATTAACAACCTTTCCCTGTGAAAACCCTTTTGATGAACCAAGTTTTTTGTTCCTTCAAAAAATGAATGTCCATTAGAGCACCGACAAATTAAACAATTTTATTTCCTCAAAAGAATAAAAATTTATCCAGTTAATACTATAAAATGAATCTAAAAATAAAATATGTACATAAAAATTGAATTTGTCATATTGTTTATAGATCAAAGTTAATATTTAAAAAGAAAATTTTACTTGATTATCTTATCTATGAGTTACATTTTACTAGAAATATATGAAAATAATAATTTGAAATAGAAGTTCTTAACTAATCGATTCAACTAAAAAAATTTAACAATAAATTTTAAGAAAAACGGTTATTCATCATAAACAAATTTGTTAACTAATATTTAAAGAACAAGTATCCCTAATCAATCATTATTCTATAAATTTTTTGAAATAACAAACAATTACGAATCATTTCATACAAGAATTATCGTTATTCTATTTATTGCCTTCTGTTAAGAATTATCACAAATAATATGCGTTTGTTACATTAGCTTAAAATTATGAACTATCCCAAATAGGCAAAATTAGGGTTTAGACAAATGAAAAATAATAAAATTAGCACCTTTAATTTAAACCCGAAAAGATGAAGATACAACTATTGCCACCTGTCATGATCCAATGTCGTCGCTGATTGGTGCGTGCTTCTAGCTTTAGGCCTATCGTGTCTGCTCACCACCGTATGCGATGTTTTTATTCGCTTGATGTGCATTTTTTTTTTAAATTTCACAGGTTGTTGCATACTATTGTGCTAATTAGGAGATATTAGTGCCCTATGTTTTCATGTCCCCAAAGAGGATGCTTTACCAAAAGGCCGAGTCAGTTCTTTTGCCGAGGACAGGAGAATAATGGGAGTTTCACTTCAAATCTTTGTGCATAAGTCTTGATAACTCCATTCCAACATGCACTTTGCTTTCAGTAGACTTTGGTGATACAAAATTCCCCCAAAGTCAAACTGCTTATGTGATGCTCATCCAGAACAAATTAAACACCAAAGGCGGGCTCATCCAAAAAGGCATCCTAGGTTTCACCGACTTACCTTATGCGTGGCAGCGATGTCGAAAGCATTGAGCACGTCTTCATATGTGACTATGCCTTCTCCATTTGGAATACGGAGTAGCTCACATTCTCGGGTCAATCCCATCCCATCGCCTTCTTCGACTTTTGGCGATACAGAGTACACGCAAACAAGCAATGATAACTTGTGTCATACAATTTTACGTTCCTTTCATGCTTGGATAGGCGAACCTCTCCAACCATAGGCACTGATGATTGCTCAAGGGGATAATGATGATGAATTCATTGATGGGCCGATCAGCCATGCTGGTGCACCCATGTTTGCTGCAGCATTTGCTGGTGATTGACTCGATGAAGGTGTTATACTCCTTTGTCTTGTTATGGACTTTGATGCCACTTTGTATCACTATTTATGTACTATGCTCCCTATGATCTTTATGTTGATAACCTACCCTGTGGTTTGTATCTAAACTGACTATTTGTGCCACCCACCAGGCACGTTGGTCGAGAGACTTTGAACTGTCCTTTCCTGCATTTTAGAATGTGTACTGCACACTACACAATTGCTATCCTCCCGAAAAGAAAGGTTTGACATGCATGATGCATATCCTATTCACATTAACAAAAATAATTATTTGTTCAAATATGAAAAAAAGAATATAATCTGCACAACATAACTGTAACATAAAAAATGAAATTAAAAAAAAAAAAAAAAATAGTTAGTTATTTTACTGGATTTACTATACCTTCACATAACAAGGTTCTACTTTTAAACTGAAAGTATAAATAGTACATTTTAAAACATTACAGCGTGCAGCGAATAAATTACACACTACTTTGGAACATTTCAAAAATTAGCTATAAAAAAATAACCATTTCGGTGAAATATCAAAAAACTTTTCAGAAAAATTTGCATTGGCATAGCTTCAACAAGCATCAATCAGTATGTTAATATTAATTTTCAAGAAATCGTGAATACATGAATAAGAAATCCCTTGGTAGAAGCTATGCAGTTAAAGCCCCGCTAAATCCCTGCAATATCCCCGCTATAGCCCGTAGCGCCCTTCAACCGCTGCGCTATTTCAATTTAGCGCTGATGAACAGTAAATCCGCTTTTAGCCCCGATATTTCCCGTTGCATCCGCTAAATCGACGCTTTTTATCATTCGCTTTAGCAATATTAATATATAGCTTGATTTGACTAGTCTCTTTTTGTTAAAAAAATCAACGAAGTTAGTATAAAAAGCTAATTTTAAGGTATTAGTGTAAAACATATTGGGGAAATCTATTATAATCATTAATTCTAGTTTGTGTAACCTTGATATTCTTTTATTTTACTATATATGATTATTAATGTTAGTTTCTTCTACACATATAACATGAAAACAATAATTATTTAATTTTAAATATTTTGTTCCGCGTCTTATGAATCTTTTTGCGCCTCCGCTATATCCCCGTTTTATCCCCGCTACACATTTTTGCACTTCCACCGCTACGCGCTTTAACTGCCCAGGGTAGAAGTAATCAGTTGACCATTGCATAGATAATTTATCAGGCATGCATTTGTACTATCATTAACAAAGTCACCAATGAAAATTATACTACTTTTATTGATTACACAGGCCATTTCAACAAAGCCAGTAAAGCATTCAAATTATGTATCATTACCATTTGATTGTAAAAATAGTTTAAACTTAGCTAAGCCAAAATGGCCATATTTAGAATTCGGAATATAATTCGAATTCTGACACAAAGAGGGAAGGAGCGAATGAAAATGGAAAAAAAGGAGGAAAAAAAAACAAGCACATACAACTACTTTCAAATTCTGCGAGCTGAATTGCAAAAGTTGAGCTTCTTGAGAACCTTGGCATAAGCTAGGTGTACAAGCTCTGGTTTTCGAAGTCTGCGTTTTGCCTTCTTCGACTGCAGCAAAACACGATTTTAATTAGATACAATGTACACAAGTGATCATAGCATGTATATTTGATCATGTTATCAGTTCAACTATAGACATTACACATTTTCATGTGCAAAAGAGATGCAGTTATCCACTTTTACTTGAGTTGAATTGCAAGTGGATGCAACTAATCATAATATAGTAATAGTAATAATAAGAATAAAATGCTAACAGTGCATGTGTTTCTCATAAATCAATTAGTTGAGCACTTAGTTTATGGGTAGATAGTAAAACACGTGTCGACAAACTTCGCTTTAATTATGTAATTTGCAGATTAATCGTTAAATTTGGTTTTTCTAAAAGTTCGGCTTAATGGTCAAATATAAGAAAGAGTCTTTCAATAATGGTAACGTTGCATATTATAATATATCTTGTAATCAAAATTCATTTTGCTATTATAATTACGAAAATAAAAATATGCCAAGGGAGTAAAGGAGTAACATTTGAGGCCCATTCAAGTTGCACAGGCTTCATTCATTACATTTATAAACATTATTCCAGAAAAATTTCCAGATCTAGGGTCAATGTCAATTTGAAAGGTTTGATGAATGGTTAATTAAAATTGAGTAAAACACTAATGGCTTAAGAACCTACCATTTGATATTGAAGAAGTAAAGGTTGGTACAGCGAGCATTCTATACATCACACAAAATTGTAGAACTAAACTGACAATGAAAATTTTTGCATCACAAGACTTTCAATGCAAAAAGGCATGGCATACTATAAACAACGTTTAAGATGTGGATGACATACATGAAGAATCAAATGATAGATCATATATGCATTATATACAAGACACTATAACGAGAAAGAAATGGTACAACACTACGATAAATGCAAATAGAAGGGAGAAAACTAAAGGTAGTAACAAAGTATATTCCACCGCACTTAATGTCATCCTTTTTCTTCATTTTTCCATCAGAATCTTGTTTAACAAATAATCATTTTGTTCATTTTTATCTTCATATTATAGTGAATTCTTTAGCAGTAATAAAATGCAGACTGGTAAATAAATAATGAAAAATTAGTTGCAGAACATAAGAGGCTGAAAGTATATTTATCACTCCTCTAAAGCATTGGGACTATTTTGTTTGGGTCTATCGATCCTCCTCCAGGTAAAAAAAATCATAAAATTATAAATGGAGAAAGGGATGTTGCTCTGTTGTTTTCATAAATTATAGATCCTACTTCCTACAAGCTCCAAAATTACCCTTTTTGAATCATTTGGCATGAAAGCATACCATCTCATGAATCAGGGACGTAACTATATACAAATTGGGGTGGGCAGCTGCCCGGGGAAAAAAAATAATAAAACTACTAATAGGTTTGAATCTTCAGTGAGATGTGTGGATTATAGATAATAGACACTGTATCTAATGATGTTTGGTTGACGTCTAAAGCTCTATGGTCTATACATTCTCTATATTTAATGATTGCTTGCCATCTAGTTTGCTTGTCCAGCTGTTTTTTTAGAGCTTCGCCCATTTTGTGCCAGGCTTTTATAAAAATATATTGTATTATTCCTTATTTGTTATCTGTTGCCATTTATGGAAGATCGAGAACAAGTCTACTCTATTTTAACTCTATTTTAGATGATAGTCTTTTCTTTAGCAAAGCTATGTTGCTGATTGTATTAAAATGTGATTTCACGGTTTAGTTCATATTTTTTTATTTGTTCTGAACTACTGCATAAGCTCATTTGTAATACTTTTGTTTGTAAATACATTTAGTTAATCTTGGTTATTTTGATATGCATGAATGTGATAAATTTATGTGTTTTTTTTTTTGATCACTCGTATAATCTGCCCATCCTAAGATAAATTCCTGGTTACGTCCCTGTCATGAGTACTGAATTGAACATGCAATAAAGCTTCTGTGAACAGTAATTTTTTAATGATTTCATCTGATTTACCTTTCCATGAGCATTATGAAGCTTTCCAGCTCTCCATCTTCTTATAGTCCCATCAGCTAGAGGCTTAAATCTTGACTTGAATGACCTGTAGACACAATAAATTGCCAATTAATCATAATATCGTATACTATACGGTTGAACCACCAACCGCTCAACCGTACAAACCGTTCATATGGTTACCATCTAAAACAGTAGCAGTTATGATAACGGTTTAAGAAATAGATGACCACGGTTGACCATACCAACTGTTGACGTCTGAAATTGTCGTCAACATCCAAGAGTTCCAAAAATTAGAAACTTAAGTGTCCAGAGCGGAAAAGTATAAGAGATGCAGTAATAACATGCTAGAGAGTAAAGGACATGGTTATTTATAGTGGTTCGGCCCGTCGGGGCCTACGTCCACTTTGAAGGCAGTACTAATTTTATTCCATTACAACAAAGTACAATGAGACTATTACAAGTAGTTATAATGATTAACAATATTCTATTAGTCCTTGTTATCGAGCTTCCTTGTTGTCGAGCTTCCTTGCTAAGCGAGAGTAGTCGAGGAGTTGATGATGTTGTAGCGTAGCCGAGAGCGAGGGATCCGAGGGAGCGGAGTCGAAGTCGAGGGATCCGAGGGAAGCGGAGTCGAGACTCGGGGTCCGATGTTCGGGGTCCGAGATTCGGGATCCGAGATTCGGGATCCGAGGTTCGGGGTCGGAGGCGAGGGGACTGAGGCCTTCTTCTTCTTCGTTGAGTGGAAGAGGTGATGACTTGGCCAGCAATGTCCGAGAGATCCGGAAATACCCAAAGGTAATGTAAAGGTCCGAAAGCGTGGCTAAACCTTCATGAGTATGCTCATGAGTCCAACATATTCGTCTTCTTCCTTGTATGAAGGACGATGCCTAGAAGGCTTTGGGGAAGAATATCTTCTTCCTAGGAAGCCATTAAAACTTGGAAGAGAGCTTGGACCAACCCCTTTGCTAGTTGGAAATGAGGGGGTATTTATAGTGGAGTGGTTAGATGGAAGTAGGTAGGATATGAGACCCACATAGCAGAATCTCGAGTCCCTGAGGAGAGCACCAGAAATCTCGGATCCCCCTTGCGATGCAAGGAAATTCGTACCCCAATGAGGGATACGAGATTCGTATCCCCTTGAGGGGTACGAGATTCGTATCCCCCTGGGGGGGGTACGAAATTCGTATCCCCTGGAGGGGTACGAGTTTGCTGATGCCAAGGGGTATGAGTCTTGACTTTGAGTCGATCCGATCATTCTGGGTGACACACTTGTTGGCGGAAACCGGATGAATCGGGCGGTGCCCACTTGCTCGACCTAACCGGTTAGGTCGATCGCCGTCGAGACTATGGGGCACGGATCGCCTTCGGCTCGACGTGCGGGGAACGGTGATGCGAAGCGCGGATGCGAGGCATGAATGGAGCTCAGGATGGATTCTAGAATCGACTGGTGCGTGTCGCGCAAGCTTCTGTTGGTGGTCGACATGTGCCGGGTGAGCGGTCTTCAATACTGATGGATGTCGCATCCAAGAGATGCGACATTCTGCCAGTGGCCTGACTCGAGTCTTCTGGTGCTAGAACCCTGAATTGCTTGATACGATCACATAGTCCTGAGTGCGTTCACATAATCCGTGACTTGTATTGTTCGAGAGCAAGTCTAGCGAGCCGCGACGACTATTCTCGCGCGATCCTGTCTTAGCTTGATCCCTGATGATGTTAGCAACACTCCTGGACCGCTGAACCATACGATGGGCCGAGTCGTGTGGGCCTGGCCTACTTCTGGTAACCAGACCAGAAGGCCGGTTAACACCAATCGTACATGACTGTTTTGAATGACATTTCATAAACTAATATAACATGTCCATGCATGGTCGTTTCATACACGAATAACTATGCAAAAAATAAAAAATAGTAAGAGCTATATGAATTTATCATCAATCATCGGTAATTTATGTAATTAAAAATATATATAAAAACTGCTTTAAAAATGAAAATACGACGATTAATCGTCATAGATGGTTGCGGCCACGGTTATAAGAATTTATTGGTGATAATAATGACAGTTACTGCAACCATAACATCCCTACCAGATACTTATACATTTTAACAATAGTTGTACGTTTAATTTCGTACTTTTGGCAAAAACAAAAACTTCAAAAAGCGTCTCTATTGTACAAATAGGTGATGGTTTCAAATTTCTGCGCTAGCAAATTGTTTTTTATTTTTGGATGTAAAAAGGGACATATAAACGAGATCACATATTTGAATATCATTTTTGACAAAAAATCCATGTCTTTTTCTTTCCCCTTTTCTAATTTTGCTTATGTTAAATATATTATAAATATTATTAAAAATTCTTTCTAGATACCCATTGATTCCCATTTCATTTTACATTCGACATACAATAACCAACTTATTTTACTCTTTATTTTCAAGCCTAATTATCCTCTTATTAAACTATATGTGAAGCTAGGTTTTGACTTCATAATCGGTAAACAAAATTCTCGAGGTGTAAACATACAGAAGCATGCTGTACATCTCATAATACTACTGTATACATATTCTCCATTCTTCGATTTCCTCTTTGTATTCAATTGATATTTTCTTTTCTTTTCCATATTACAATTTTTGTATGCATATTCATTTTAATAGGTATATCACTTTTCTAAAATCCTGGCTTATTTGGATGCTTCTAGTCCTACAAAATACCATTTTAATTCGAACCACTTATTAGGATAATTCATTTTGTTGGCTCGTGCTATGTACAGGTTTCCAAAGAGACAAAGGTTTGGAGACTGGTTCATTATTTATAAATATGATCAACGTAACTGGAAGATTAACAGAAGATTGAGCTAAACCAAAATTCTTGGACATGATTTTTTTTTTTTTTTTGATGGAACATGAAACGAGTACATACACCCATGGGTAGAGCCTACACACGCAAAAAACATTTTTGTGTATATATACATAAGTATTACAGTATGTACATGTATATACATACATGTAATTGTTTATGTATGCATATAAAGTTCCATGTCATCCATCGTTTGTGTCACCCATTTACCATCTGTATCATAGTTTGAATTGCATTATGAATTTGAAATCTTGTAAATTTGTGATCATCTCCAAAAGAAATTGTGTTATTTAAGTACTTTTAACTAAGATTTGAGAACTCGGTTTCGATCATCCAAAATTTGTTAATTTCAGATGATTTAGGAAATTTCGGGCCTGGTCCCGGTCCCGTCCTGGTCCCGGTCCTGTCCCGGTTTTGAATGGTTCAAGTTAAATTTTACACTAAACTATAATCAAATTGAATTTAACTATAATAAACAAATAATTTCAAATTAAATTTAGCACCATATTGAAATTTACACTGTACAAGTCAAATCAATACTGTACTAAATTTAGCTTAACAATAATATTAACCCAAATTATATAATTATAGTCCAACACAACTTACACAACAAAGCCCAACATAAGTTAAACCTCATAAAACTGAATTACACAACACAAGTTATACACATAAAGCTATATTATACAAGTTGTTTCCGATGCATCTAGTCGCTCAAGTTACTAAAAGCTAGGGCAAGAGAAAATAACATTGAAAGAAGAAAAGAAAACGACACTTAAATTGTTGGTCAACGGATTATTTGGATCTTCACTGCCACACAGTTCTCTAAGTTGACATTCATCGCCTCATATAATTTCAAGGTCGATCTTCATCACCGCACGCCATTGTTGTCAAAAATCTTAAAATCCTACGATTTAAATCCCATTTTGGATCAAATCTTACCCCTTACAATTTGATTCACATTCCGATTCAAATCTAGCTAAAACTCCAATTACGAAAAATCAATAAGTTTATGATGATATATGTATAATGCTTATTTGCACTCACAATTTAAATTCTAATGTTTTGCAAATAATATAAAAATACAATATATTAAAAAATTGAACTTAAGTTTAAATGTAGAAGTTCAAACATTGAAATCAATCTCAAAGTGCGCGTATATCTTGAAATATGGATTATATGAATCTACGATTTAAATTTCGTTTCGATTTAAATTTTGAACTTCATGATTTACGATTCGAATCCCATTTTGAAAACCTTGCCGCATGCAATTTTGGAGGTCGATCTTCACAGCCACAAAAGATTGTTGGGTAATTTGCTTTGATTATGCTTTACTTGGTATTCTTTCCTGTTTTCTATTCTTTCTAAGCATCGCAACCGAAACCGATTATTTCAATCTGTTTTGGATCGCTTAACGCTGCCACAACTAAAGTACCACTGAAATTTTGTAGTAACACCTGATACCTCAAACCATGTTTTTGACGAATAAATATTAGCTAACAAATTTAAATGGGCTAAAAATTCTGAATCTCACTTTTGTAGACGCAACATTCATAATGTGAACTAAAGACTAACAAAATTTAATAGCATTTCAAATTGTGTAACTAAAAACATAACATGGGTACTAGAGGGGTGTCATAAAAGTGGTACTCCATCAGTCATTCTTATATACACATGCACAAACATATGGTGGGGTGGCTGGGTTTCTAACACACTCCACCATACTACATCCAATTCCAAACCTCATACCTTCAAAAGTTATATAGTTTGAGAAGGAACAAAACTACAATTATGTTTACTATACGTTACAAACAACATCTCCGTAGAAGTTTGAATCATTTCCAAATAAAACAGCATGTTCAAAATATTAAGCTGATGTCAGTCACCATCTATTTGTTGTTAACCATTGATTTGAACTATTTTCTTGATTATGTTAGGATGAAGTTTCTGTAAAAATAACGTTCAATGATGTAAGGACAAATCTACCATTTTTGGGGTTCATAGTGCACTGTGCAGCTCTAAAAAAATACAGAAGAGGAAACAAGATGCAACAAAAGTGAGGTGCAATCAAACATTACACTCACAGAGGGGTTCTGCCACATCCCATGTACATGCCTACTATCTTTCAAGCTACACAATTTGAAAGCAACCAAAAAAAATGTAAATACTTCTCCACACATTTCAAAATCATCTCTGCGAAATTTAGATCAATTTGAAGCATCTTAACACACACACACATACACACACACACACACACACACACATATATATATATATATATATATATATATATATATATATATATAGGGCCGGCTATTTGGACACAAACTTAGAGACACAAAGCCTCGACCATTGGATCTTTTTGTCTGTATGTGAAGTGGTGGAATTTAAGGGTCGATCCAATGGTGGAGATCAATGGAGCACCCCAAAAGCCCATTGATTTCCACCTCTTATTTATATTAAAGAAAGTGAGTGGGAAGTGAGAGAGTTAGTGGAAGGAGAGAGAAGGGGAGTTAGTGGGAAATGAGTGGTGGAAAAGTGGTAGGCTAAAGGTGTGCTCACTATTTAGGGTGCCATTGAACCTGCCCTCATATATATATATATATATATATATATATATATATATATATATATATATATATATATATATATATATATATATATATAGGCAAGCGTTCAATGGCACCCCGAAAATGCAGCACCCAATAGCCCCCTAAATTCCACATTTGGTTTATATTAGTTTAAGTTAGTGGGAGGTGAGAGAATGAGTGGAAGGAGAGAGAGGGAAAATGTGTGGTGGAAAAGTGGAAGGCCATTGGGGTGCTCCGCTGTTACGGGCGTTATTGAACTTGCCTCATATATATATATATATATATATATATATATATATATAAACATTTCAAGTCGACCGTTAAAATAAACATATCAACGGTTCTTTTGAGTCCATATTTTGAACATGGTCTCGTTTATTGTAAGCATAGTTCTCATAGTGTAAATCGAACATCCCAAAATTTATAATGTAGTACTAGAAATAACAAAAGTGTAGCATAAAAGAGATGATGTAGATTGTTACCTTACATATAGATACACACGTGTCTAAGTGCTTGTGCATATGTGTGTATGTATATACCCATGTGTATATATGAGTTCGCAAATATGTATCTATATAAGCATGTGTATGTTTGTATGTTTGTATATATGTATGTGTAAACATGTGTATGTAAATATATATCTATGTAAGCATCAAGCAATCTACTTACGAGTAACCCTTAATTTTGTACTTCTTCAACTTTGATGTATGCGGAGTCATCGGAGCCCTTGATCTCTCCTTTTTCTTCTTCTTCTTGACTAATCTTGATTTAGATTTTCTCTGAATCTTCGACTTTGTCTTCTTTCCACTATCCTCGGCTGCAAAATGCCGAATTTGCATTACAGCAATGCCCTAAAAATGAGAAAACCTACTAATCACATATCATCCAGCAAACCAATGACTACCAGTTCAAATGCTCTCAGCATAGGCCAGAACGTTTTTAAACCAAACTCCTCTTTTCAGGTCTTTCATATTAAACTTAAAACAGATCCAAATAATGACTACTTAAGAGATGATTCAAAAAAAATCAAATCCGGATAAATGACTAATTGCAACCCCAAAAAGAAAAGCCATTTTGATGTATCATGACGTACTGAATGTATAAATCGACAGCTATCGTTCAACCAGAAACGGAACCACTATGATTCTAGTTAATAGAAGTACAAACTAGCTCATAAAAACAACAAGAACAAACGAAGTGAGTTAAACTTCAATAACCTGAAAATTATTCAGTGGGGGTTGAAACCCTAAGCGAGTTACAGAAATAAGCTTGGAGAGGGGTGAAACTACAAAGGCTTCTGGTTGATTGAATGGACGTAGATTGGCAGCAGCGAGAAGAGGACGGCGGCGGAGAAGATTGGCGAAACATCGCTGCATTTTGTATTTTGTTATTTTCAATTATAATTTTCAGAATTTAGCACTACTTTGCTGGGTGAATTGGAGGACAAGCCGGAGAGGATTTACCGTGGTGGCGTTTCGCAGCGCCTTTTCTATAACTTCGCAACCCGTTAATGGGGTGAGCAATTGGTTCAACTTCAAACCGAATTAACCAACCAAAGTGGTTCATTTCAGTCGGTTCGATTTCAAAATTATATCGATTTGAATTCGATTTGTCAAATAATTTTTTTGGTTATCGGTTTAATTGAATTAACCGAACTTTTAATTTATTATCTAATTTTACGGTGTTGTAGTACTTTAAATAATTAGTTTAGTGATAAAATACAAAGGCATGTGTTGCAAATATGCTAAAATTTATTACAAACATAAAATTTACTATATATAATTTCTTCAAACATAAATTTATGCTTTACGTTGAGTGAATTCATCGTTTAAATAATAACACATCCTTCAAGTTCGGTTGAATCGGTTACCGACCGAATTAACCGAAATTAATTTGGTTCGGTTCAGTTTCAAAAATTTTGGTTTCAATTCGGTTTGAGTTTTTTAACCTCAAAACTAAGCGAAGCGACCAAACGTTCGCCCCTATTACACAACACGGGTCTGATGTTGTTGTCATAAGCGTCTGAAGTTGTTGCTGGATCCCGACATGTGACACGAATGCAGATAATGAGACATGTCGACTAGCCGACAGTCATGTCTCTCCTACGTTGTGTTATTGAAATGCGCGTTGAGGTAGTTGTCAAAATTTTGAAGACTGTTGATCTATATTGTATTTTGAACTTTGAATTTATTACTGTAACCATAAAATATGAGAAAAGTGGAGATGAAAGAGTGATGGAATTATGAATTGTTTTTTATGCTTCATCATATCTTACAAGACAAAAATATACGGGTTCGTTTTAGGGATGGCGATGCAGCAGATTTTAACGGGTTTTTTGTGTCTCAGACCCGCTCTGTAGACCCGTTGTGGGTCTAGAATTTAATTTCATACCCGGCATTGGTACAAGTCACGATGGACCGACCGGCCTCAAGACCCGATGAAATTATATATCTGTTAGACCAAAATTTGGCTCTAACACCCAAATTGTCTAGAATTGCAGAGAATAATAACTAGAAATGAAGAAAAAAGCAACAAACACACCAAATTTATAGTGGTTCGGCGTTAACGAGCCTACGTCCACTTTATATATCTTTGATTATACGTTTGAATGCAAGTACAATCAATGATTTCTCTCAATCTCACTTTTACAATGATAATCCACTCAGTAATTTCGAGATAATACTGATTAGAAATAATGGAGGAACAGTAATGGTGGAAACAATACTCAGAATTGCCAAAAGATCCTGAAAAATGCCAAATATGGGGCTATTTATAGGCGATATCTGCAGGCGGTTCGTGAAGACACGCAACACGAATCCCGAGGATCTCGGACTGGTTCGTGGCTTGATGGAGAAGTGGTCAATATGGCAGTTATGGACAGGTGTCATCAGATCCGGAATATGTGGTTCGTGAGTGAGCAGGTCGTGACCATGCTTTCAGGGATATAGGGTCGGTTCGTGACCCTATAGTGAAAATGGGTCGTGATACCCATCACGAGCGGGTCGTGACGAGTAGGGCGAGTCGAGGAAGAGAGTGCATCACGAGCCGATGGGAGCTACTGATCACGAGCCGATTGGAGGAAGTGGATCACGAACCAGGTTTGTGCAAGTGTGAGCATCTTTGTTCACCAAATGCGTCTTCATATCCTCGGTGGCTTGGTTCAGGAACTAGCCAACATTTTGCCCACTCGAAGTATGTTTTATCAGGGATGGAACATGCTTCGAAATTGCCAAAGTACCTTTTCTTGAAAGCGTGTGGATCAATAGTCACATTTGTTTGTAGCGTTGTACTGTTTCAAAGGATCACTTCTTCTGACGAGCATAAATATGCTATTAAGTTCCTAGTTATTTCTTTATTCAGTGGTTGATTTTACTCTTGTGAATTCCGGAGCACGCTGTGATTAACTCTTCAGGTGAATTTCTTAATTTTCATGAACCTTTTTGTAGAAATTTGCTGCATTAGTATCTCTATTTTTCCTGTTGACAGTTATTCCAAAACGTATTACGGACCGTGTGACTTGGCACGCGTCACGATCACGTAGTGGACCAGGTCCTTGTGTAAGTCACGGTGGGCTCGTTTGAATGCTCATGGCCCATCGGGTTAGGCGGATCGTGTAAAACAAAAAAGGGAAGATTAAGAGCCTAGCCGCTCCGCCCCTCACTCTCCTACTTTTCTCTTTCATTCTATTGCCGCCACCCTATCTTCCCGATACAAAACCCTAGTTCGTCTCTTTCAAAAATCAACATCACTCCATAATCTGATCTAAAGAGGTAATGGTACTAGGATGGTTTTTAATTACTTAATCGCTACTCTCCCTGCTTTGAACCTCGCATCACCTCGGGTGTTAATTTTCCTTTTGTTTTTCTCGATTCCAATGGATTTGCTGCTTGTTCCGGGACCGTCGCCGGTGCTGGTGATGGCGGCGGAGCTCAGCGAATTAAAAACTGGAAGGGAGGAAAGGTTGAGTGATTGTAGGGTGAAGGAGAGGTCCGTTCGTGGGGCAAGAAGACAGAGGGCTAAGGAGGAAGATCAACTTCAGCAGTTCGGATCGTGGGACGCAGTGGCGTTGAAGCGGGTCGTGAAGGAGAGTTAAATGCCAGATTGGATTGTGGTGAGGAGTTGGGCATCGGTTCGTAGAAGGGAGCAGATGAGATGGGTCGTGGCGGTGTCTCGTGAGCCATCATGGCACGTGGATGAGTGCTCTATCACGAATTCCATGTAATCACAAGCCGGGCCTTCTTTCGCGAGTTGTTCTCTATCACGAAACGCTACCTGGGCGAGCCGATGCCATGCCCACTTGGGAACTCCGTTACGAACTGCACCTTGATCACGAGCCGAGCCCTCATTCACGAACCAATTCCATGTCACGAGCCGAATTCCTTTATAGCGAACCGATCCCTTTGTCACGAGCTGGTGTTTTAGAACTTAACTAACCAATCTAGTCAGCGACTCGACACATGCTTTGACTGAATTTTGATGCAACTTTAACATATCAACGAACAGTTAGGGTAGAGCCTTCGAGATGAACTTTCTGAACTGGATGACCACTTAACAACATACAACGATCGATTTCATGCCTTCATCATTTAATACATGCTTTTCTTATAAGTACTGCACGCACTTATACACACTAGCACTTGCACATGCACGGGGTTTACAGGTAACCATGCTCCTCTAATTGCTTATGTTTATTTACCAACATAGCAGACATGTCTGATAGACGCTCAACAAGATTATCAGAGAAGAGTATAGATCTAGAGTCGTCGAGTTATTATAATCCTGATGTACTTCTGTCGGATCCGGACTGGGGTAAATCTGATTCTGATTACGAATCAAGTCTTGATAGAGAATAAACGTCTTCTGAAAGCACATCACTTGAGGACGAAGATGATCGGGCTCCCGACGAGATCCCAGGTGTAAAATATATAGACAAGCTGAGTGACTCTGTAGCCTCCAAATTGGATGATATAAAGTTGAAGTGAATTTTCTTAAGACACGAGATTCCCTGAGATGATGTAAAAACTCCAGAGAAAGATAACAGACCCCACCTTTCTCTAGAGGGGTACATGGCAATTAGCAGAGTTATGTACACAGTAGGTGCCATTCCACCATTTCCTCCGGTTGTTGTCGATTTCCTGAGGCGATTGCGTATTGCCCCCATGCAACTCCATCCCAATGCTTACGCTGCTATGTACACCTTGTATGTAGAATATGCAGAAATTTTGGAGACTGAAATTACTTTCCAAGATTTGAACTTCTATTACTATTTCAAGCATCGCCCTATAGGGACTTCGAACTTTATTTTCTTTGAGTCACTTCCCTCTAGAAAAGTCTTGTCAGATGGACACAGTAATTTAGGGGATGCTAAATCTGACTGGTTTTACATTAAACATCAAGCTGGATGTGTGAGGAGGTGGCTACAGTCAAGTAGGCTCTGAATTCTTCAGTATATATTCCAACTGCATGATTAAAGTGCTAATGTCTTCTTTTTTGTACAGCTCATACTTTCCCAAAGATGTAGGCTGAGGTGTATGAAGATCGACTATCTCGCCTTTTAAAGAGCAATTCAGACTTCTGTAGAATAAAGAAATGTATAACCGACGAGAATCTTCACAAACACCAGCTTCTGGATATAAGATTCGGGCTCGGTCCAGGTGGCAAGCCTTACAAGTACGTGCCCCCAGCTGAGGGACAAGTGACCACAGAAGTTACAAAGGCGAATGAGCTTCGTAAAAGTCCTTCACCTATGACCGACCAAGATGATGAGGACTTGAACGTCTACAAAGGTGATGAAGTTAGGACTGACAAACCAAAAGATGGTTCTGTTCCCAAAGGGAGTTCGTCTCCAAAAACATTGCCACCGACTGAACCCTCAGCTCATGATTCCTTAATGGAGGAACAGATATACGGGCATTTGGCTAATCTTCCCTTGCCAGACGCCATTTACACTTCAGAGGACATTGGAGCAGAACTGTTTTTCCCTATCTCTGAGGAAGAAACTACTCCAGTCAAAGAAAAGGAAATTGTACATACGAGCCTAGCTCCGAGCCCTGGTCTGTTAGGGGGGATTACACGGGATACACACATCACATGCACCACCCGTCACAACACTCATGCACTATTTGTATTCGTTGTTCTTATATTTGCTTGTTCTCTTTGCAGGAAAAATGCCTCACCGCCACACTTATTCTCATCGTGATCTTCGCTAGAACACACCCAGGCTCATTCCCGATGACGAGCATGATTGTAGCGATAGTCGGGGAAGAGATAGTCAAAGACGCCCTGATTCTTATCAGCATCATTCCACGCGCTCTCGCTCCCCTTCGAAGTAAGATCCCGGAAAGTACCATAGTCGTCCAGTTCCACATGCCAGTGGCAAACAACTCCCCAAAGCTCCGACTCTCCCGAAGGAAATTCCTCCTAAGAGTAATCCTTCTAAAAAGCATCACGAGCCCAAGGACAAGCATAAGGATTCGAGTAAAGGTTCGGACAAGGAGAAGGCAGCTCTCGTCCCCTCCCATCAACGCGATCTAGGTGTTACCACTGCACAGGAGGTGGTTCCTACTTCTGGGAGTAAATAAAAGCTGGAGCATTTGTGAAAACGATTCCCCAACATCCATTTTGAAAGGATGGTTTTTGTTCCGGATCTTGAACCGGTCGCTGACGATTGGGATACAGAGGTCATGGGCCAGGTGAGTCACGTGGCCAAACAATATAGGGTAATGAAGAAGCATGCCAAGAATCTCTCAGATGTTATTCGCAGTCTGGAAATAGATGCATCCCGAGCTAGAGTGAAAATCGATCATGATGCTAAGGCTAGGAGCAAAGCTGAGAAAGAACTTGAGGGTGCACAGGCTTAGCTTGCTTTAGCTCGGTGAGATGCTGAAAACTATAAAACAGAGTTAGAAAATGCGAAGAAGCGCTTCCATCTTGAACTGGATTCAAACAGCCAAGAGCGTGTGGCTTTGAAAAAGGAGATAGAAGATCTCAAGTCGGTTAATACTGAGTTGAAAGCTTCACAAGACCGTTTTCCTGCTGAGAAGGCTGCTTGGGAAAAAGAAAAGGCGAGCTTAAAGGACAATCTTGCTCTCGTTGAAAAGGAAAATGCAAGCTTAAACGACAGACTTGATCATACCGAGGAGCGGGCAGCTCTTGCCGAAAGTAATGCCAATGATGCCCTCGAATCAGCCTCCACTGCTACTGCTAGGCTTGCTACAGCTGAACAGGAGATAGAGGGGTTCGACGAATTGCTAATGGACTTTTTGGGTCAAGTCATTAAAACCCGAGATATTTCTTGGATTAAGAACTATCCCACCACCTTGGCTAACCTATGGGATATGATCGTCGAGGGAGAAAAGCAACGCTTAGAGGTTGAGGAAATCGACGAGGGCCAGCTTATGCAAACATTCATCAAAGGTGGAGAGCCTGAGGCTTTAGCAGAGGGCAGACGTCAAATCCAAGAGGAGATTGAGAAGGAGAGAGTTAGGCTCAAGGGCAAAAACAAAATTGATGAAGGCTCAAGTTTAGCAGTGGAGCCCAAGACTTCTGAGGTCGAGGAATATAATCCAGACGACCCATTGATCCCCGTAGTTCCAGCTCTTCCGGCTGTTGGAGCTTCTGTCGTAGGTTTGGGTGAGGAGTCAGCAGAAGGTATCTCTATGATCTCTCCGCAATTTGTCAAAGCTATTGGAACTTGTCGTCGCATTGCGGAGCAAACAGTCGAGAAGACCATATTTTCTCTCTAACTAATAACACTTGCTTCTCATAATATAGGTGCCAAGCCGACCAAGAAGGATGCAGAAAAGCAAGCAGAGGTTGAGAGAGTCAGCATACCACTTAGTGCTGGAGTTCCTGTAGTCCCAAGGTAAACTGAGGGCACAACATCCGAGAGGGTCATTGTGGTATCGAGCACCGATGTTCCCAAGGATGTTGAGTCGGAACTGGTTTATAAACTTTTCGCTTAGTTCCTTGAAGCTGGCGATAGACCGTGCAGGTAAACGAGTAAACCACATCAATGCCACATCCTCCAAAAAGATCGGTAATGCTTTGCACTTCACGGTGTCTGGGGCGGCGGCTGCAGTCATATACCATTGGTATCTCATCAAGTGCTGAACTAGGTCTATCCTGCCCGAATAGCGATTCATAGTTGGCATATTGAAGCGCCTCGGGAATGTGACGTCCAATATGTCATCAGTAAAGGGTGTATGACTACGGTCTATACCCCAATCTTCGTTCCTCTGTCCACGGCTATCTGCCATGATTTGTCTAACCATTACCTCAAGGTCAGCGTTGGTCAACGTAGATTCAGGATCAGCACTCCTTGCTCTACGGGTTCCTCCAATGTCTCTTCGATGTACTGCTATGAAGTCTGAAGTCTGAGCATAGCTTCCTTGCCCCCTATTACTACGGTCGATCATGCAGCGAGGGGGTTGCAATGGTTGATTCTCAATAGGATCATTAATAACTTGAGCTCTAGGCAGTGCTGCGGGATTATTCAAATTATGGTTGACAGGTCCCAAATTGAGTGTCATCTCTTCTCAAGAAGGAAGCGATCCAAATCGGAGATGTTCCACATTTTCAACCCTTTCCAATGGTGGTCATGGAGGTCTTGGAGGTTCCCCTGACAAAGACAAGTACTCTGGAGTGAGGGGACAGGCTGGCGGAGGTGTCCTCTGCCTTTGGAGATCATCAATTCGCCTGTTCATAGCAGTAATATTCTGTCATAACAAGGAACTCTCTTGCCTTTGGGCGGCTAACTCATCATTCGTCCTTTCCAACATATCAAGGATGCGAGAAAGATCTCCTTCAGTGGCTGGGGCAGAAGCGTGTAACCGATCATCAGTATTTACTCTTGGACGTAGAGTACTCGAACCAAGTCGAGCTGAGGTACCAGCGTGAGCAGGACGAGCCATAATTTCCTTTCCAGGTCGAGTTGTTGTCCCTTGGTGAGGGCAGTTCGTGACCCCCTCCGCCTCAAGGCTCGTGGTTCCTTCCTCAAACCGGCTCGTGGGGGCTCCCTGAAGACGGTTCGTGGTGGCTCCCTGAGGTCGGCTCGTGATTGTGTCTTGGGGGCGGTTCGTGATGGCATCTTACGACCGGGTCGTGACCCCTTCCTCGGGTCGGTTCGCCCCCTACGAGCCGCGAGCCGGGGACTCCACTTCAGCCTGCTCGTGAACACTTTCTTCGTTAGCTTCGTTTGCAGCTTCATTTGCTCGCGAAGCTCATAAAACCTTGGATTTCTTTCCAGCCATAACGTCTTGACTATGCTGAAATCTTCAAAAACCAAAACAGTGGAGGTACGGACTATTTTCTTCGGACTTGAAAATCTAAACAGTATAGCAATAATCCAGTAGGCTGAGAATTCAATTCTCAGTGAAAGCACCAAAATGTTAGACCAAAATTTGGCTCTAACACCCAAATTGTCTAGAATTGCAGAGAATAATAACTAGAAATGAAGAAAAAAGTAGCAAACACACCAAATTTATAGTGGTTCGGCGTTAACGAGCCTACGTCCACTTTATATATCTTTGATTATACGTTTGAATGCAAGTACAATCAATGATTTCACTCAGTCTCACTTTTACAATGATAATCCACTCAGTAATTTCGAGATAATACTGATTAGAAATAATGGAGGAATAGTAATGGTGGAAACAATACTCAGAATTGCCAAAAGATCCTTAAAAATGCCAAACATGGGGCTATTTATAGGTGATATCTGCAGGCGGTTCATGAAGACACGTGGCACGGATCCCGATGATCTCGGACTGCTTTGTGGCTTGATGGAGAAGTGCTCAATATGGCTGTTATGGACAGGTGTCATCAGATCCGAAATATGTGGTTCATGAGTGACTGGGTCGTGACCATGTTTTCAGGGATATAGGGTCGGTTCGTTACCCTATAGTGAAAATGGGCCGTGATACCCATCACGAGCGGGTCGTGACGAGTAAGGCGAGTCGAGGAAGAAGAGTGCATCACGAGCCGATTGGAGCTGCTGATCACGAGCCGATTGGAGGAAGTGGATCACGAACCAGGTTTGTGCAAGTGTGAGCATCTTTGTTCACCAAATGCAAGTCTTCATATCCTCGGTGGCTTGGTTCAGAAACTAGCCAACAATATCAATATATACAATTTTTTTTATTTGTTTTTTATCACTAAAAAATAAATTAAATACAACTAATAATGTGTTTGCAATAATAAGAGAATATAACAAAATGAATTGTATGATAATAGTTCAAAATGGACGTATTTTTATTGTATAATTATCATTGATGCAACTAAATACTATGAAAATTTTATAGTTTATTTATTGAAAGTATATAACATTCATGTTATAACCAGGTATACGTAAAAAGATTGACAAGTAATCATTATAGTTATAAAGCAGTTTAATGATTTCTCAATAATGCGGGTTGGTTGGAGCGTGTTAGCCGTGCTCAGACCTAACCCTAGACCTGGACCTCTCAAAGCGGATTGCGGATCTATCCGCCCCGAAGATCCAATGAGGGTCAACCGAATTTGGACCCTAGACGCGTCTCATTGTTATCCCTAGTTCGTTTGGTTTGGATTTTTTTAAATGATAAAATGTAGTGGATTTCCAAAACCGATCAATCCAGAAAATATTCAAAACATATAAAATTGAAAATGATTTATTTCGTCCTGTGATGTTTCCCTTTCTCTTTTCTTCCCTCCTCACAACGTCCATGTCTTCCCACGTCTTCTACTGCTCCCTCGTCATCCTTCTATTTCACTTTTTTTTAATACATAATGAAAATGCAAAATCCAAAATTCTATTTTCAAACAGACCATAAAAAGTTGCTTTCTATTTTGGATGTTAACTTCTTACTCTAGATTGGTCATTTTTCAAACTATATATTTTTCTTTTGCATTTTTGTGTAGATGGGACTCCAAAATTAAAAGGGTAAACCTACAGTCTCATTAGTTTCATGGTGAAAATGTTAGGGAAACCAATATTTAAGATTATATGCAGACTTAATTATGGAGATTATATGGTAACTCTATGTTGGAATAGTTCAGGTGTATATTAACTGGTCCATAGTGTTATTAAGTTTAATTAATTGTTCAATCCTAAGTAGAAGCTTGCACAAGTGTTGTTATTGGTATGAATTGACCAAAAACGCTAAGATAACGAGAATACGCAAGTAAGGACATTTGTAGGACATCTTAGGTCATGTAGTAATATTAAAGTCGATTGTATGTGATCACTGTATATTGATGTTGTAACGCATTCACCAATTTTTAACATATCCATCTTCTTTTCTTGTCCCCCACCATCGGATGATAGGGTAGCATGTGATATGCCCATAGAGGTTAAAGATGTGAGCCTGGCACTAGAGTTGCTTTTTATTTTCCATCAATCTCCATATATTATTTACTATACTTAGTATTATATCAAGCCATATACTATATTTCTTTGTATTGTGTTTGACTACGTAGATCATATTTTGGATTATTTTTTTTGGAAAGCAACGATGTATGATCCTCTAATAAGATGAGAGCACATATATAAATATGAATAAAAGAATATACGAAAGCTGTCAACATGCCTGACAGGTAACCAGATGTATAATGACAACTCTGATCAGGACCATAAGTCTAGGAAGTAGATGGATGATCTCCGGCATGGACACCGCCCATCATACTTCAAAATTGAGTTCCGGCATGGCCATCACCCAATAATGAAGTATATCTACTCCTAAAAATGCAATGTTCCTTCCATGATAAACAAGAAAAGTAATACAACATAATAAAAAAGTAAAACTCTAGAACTGGTCTCCCAAAAGCTCCTCATCTACAATCAACCAAACCTGTATCCTGAATAAAGACTAAAACAGAAGTCAGCAAAACAACACCCATATATATATATATATATATATATATATATATGTGTGTGTGTGTGTGTGCGTGTGTGTCTGTGTGTGTGCGTGTGTGTGAGTTTGTGTGTGTGTGAGGGAGGGGAAAGGAAATCAACACATATATGTATATATATACATACATACATACATATATATATATATATATATATACATATATATATATATATATATGTATATGTAAGTGTGGGTGTGAGTGTGAGTGTGTGTGTTTGTAAATGATAACAACATAAAATAGCAGAAAACTTCAATAAAACCAATAGTACAACTATCCATTATCAATAACAAATACAAATTATATTATGACTAAAATGATTAGCTATACTAGTAAATAAATATAAATTATTTCTAGGGTCCGTCTATTTCCACCCCAGTAATTACTATTCACACCCTGGTAAAAATTTTAAAAATTCAATGCCAATTATACCCTTTAATAATTTTCTAGATAGCATGTTTAAGCTTGCTCGTTAAAAACAAAAGGATACCAACTCCTCCATTAAACTTGTTCACCAAAAACAACATAATTTTTCATTAAGCTTCCATTCAAAAAGGAAAATAAACTCATTCATCAGTATAATCCATTCAGATTTTATGTAAAATGTTTATGGTTTAGCTATATAAGTACGGAGAACATAAATTTCATCACAAATGCATGAGGCATGGCCATGCCTGCATGGCAAATTATTCAAAGGCCATGGCATGCATTTGAAATACAACGCCTGCCTGGGGCGCGGGTTCAACTTGCCATGGCGTCTCTTGGATCTCTTTTCTCCCTCTTTTAGTTTGCCTCTTCCCATCATCTTATTAGTCACCTTTTTTTTGTCGAAATCGCTTTTATTTTCTTTTGAACTTCTGGGTTTGGAAACGGGATGGAGAGCAGGCAATGTATTGGAGAAGAAAGGGGGCAATTCGGGTATAAATGGGGTGAGATGAGTAAAAGGAGGGGGTGACTTAATTTTCTAAATTACTGGGGTGGGAAGAGTAAATACCGGGGGGTGAATAGATGGACCCTTATTTCTAACTTTTCTAATAAATTTGTTAAACCTAGTATCTTTATACAATTTATAAAATGGGTTAGACATCCATTCCAAACAGTAAGGAACAATCTTAATAATAAAATTATCTATACTCGTAATATTAGAACTAAACATTCTCTGGTTTCTCTCAAACCAAATAAACCAACACGTGATAATAACTAAAGTATCAAGAACATATCTATTCTTAATATTAAAAACAAGTCTAAAAGAATTCCAGTAAATATCACAATTAATATGATTATAATAAATATTAAACACAAAAATTCTTAAAACCATGTTTAAAATATAAAAAGTATTAATACAAGAAAAAAAATAGATGGTCAATATTTTCCTCAAAACTACGACAAAAACAACATTTTGAATTAAAAATAATATTTTTCTTTTTTAGTTGCTCGACAGTATTTAACTTCTTATCGATGATCAGCCACATATTAAATTTAGCTTTGGGTGGAGCATTCGTCCCCTAAATACTCTTAAAATTTAAAACAGACATGCCTGTATAATTGAGAAACTTATACATTGATTTACAAGTGTACTTCTGGCTCTTATCTAAGCCCCAATATATACTATCCCTATTATTATCAATGTGATATAATGAAAACTTCACTCTTAACAAAGCAAATTGCCTAAATACTACACCATCTAAAATATCCCCAAATGTAAATTCGCATAAGGGATTCAAATTTTCCATATAAACTTCCTTAACCAAAGCAATTTTGAAACAACAAATCTCAAATAGATCCTTAAATTCAATCTTAAGGGGTAATCGAGAAATCCAAGAATCATGCTAAAAGAAAGTATTATCCCCTGAGTGTACAGTCGAATTAAAGCCTATATTAGAAAAGTCAAAACATTTCAAGATGGAATTTCAAAAAGGTGATAACATATTATTCCAATTATTATTTGTATCAAAAATGATTCTGCCCCAATTATAATAAGTTTTTGAAACTATATTTTTCCATACCGCTGACACTTTAGGATTTCTATATTTCCATAATCATTTTGCTAACAAAGACGAATTAAAATTATGTAAATTAGTAACCCCAAACCCCTATCCTTCTTAGGCCTACATACAATATCCCAATTGACTAAACATTTATATCCACTACAAATATTCTCTCCACTCCAAAGAAAATTTCGTCTAGCCTTGTCAATTTTATCGATTACCCAATAAGGCAGTCTATGCATAGTCATCCAATATGTAGGAATAGCAGTTAATACCGAGTTAATACAAACTAGTCTACCAACTCTAGATAAAAATCTGATGTTCCAGCTAGAGAGTCTATTATTAATCCTGTCAATACTGATAAACCAATCTTCATGTTTAAGCTTAGTTGGTCTAATCACATAACCCAAATAATTAAAAGGAAAGTTCATAGTTGCACAATTTAGAGTATTTACCACTTGATTTTCAATCCTATCACTATCATTTAACACCATAATTGAACTTTTATCAAAATTAATTTTGAGACCAGAAAGCATTTCAAAACCATAAAGTATAAATTTCAAAGCGGTAATATGTCTGGGTAAGTGGGAGGAAAATAGAAGAGTGTCGTCAGCAAATTGTAGTATATTTAATTAAATATTAAAAAACCCATTACCAACAACCCCTAGTACTCACTTTCCCGCTGCTCTCTTAATAATCTTGGTGAATACATCAACAACAAGATTAGAAAAGAGAGGCGAAAGATGATCCCCTTGTCTAAGTCCTCTCTTAAACTGTATTTTGTTCCCCACTACCCCATTTACTATAATATTAGAACATCCAGATTTAAGAAATAATATGATCCAGTTTACCCATCTAATACTAAAACCCCTAGCTAATAAAACGTCATAGATAAAACCCCAGTCAACTGAATCAAACGCCTTTTCAAAATCAATTTTCAAAATAGAACAAGGAAAAAAAAATCTTACTACACAAATTGATATATTCTTGGACAACGGCTACACCATTCCCTATGTTTCTACCCTTTATAAATGTAGTTTGAGAACAATCAATAAGATCATTCATCTTCAGATGAAGTCTATTAGACAAAACCTTGGTAACAATTTTAACTGAACAATTGATTAGCGAAATGGGTCTAAAACCGTTTAGTTTATTAGCTCCAAATTTCTTATGAATGAGAATTACATTGGCAAAATTAAATTTACCAATTTGTAAATTTCCATTATAAAAAACATTGAATAGGTTTATAATATCAAATTTTAGCACTCACCAAAAATGTTTATAAAAAAGAATAGAAAATCTATCCTGTCCAGGATTTTTTTCACTATGCATGTCATTAATAGCCTTACATATCTCCTGTTTTGAAAATGGTTTGTCTAAGTCTACTAAATCAACCTTAGAATAAGATGGATAAATATCATTCCATCTAATGTTAATTCTCCTCTTAATCTTAGTACCAAAAATCTGTCTATAATAATTAGTAAAAGCTTTATTTAAATATTTTTGAACACATCTATTATATTATATGAAAGCACAATCTTTCTCCGAAGACCTTTTGGATCCAGATTCTTCAAAAAATTCACAGGCCGACAAGTGTACATGGCTTCAATCCTCGCCATACACGGGAATAACCGCTCTTATCTCCTCAGTTACTGCTTATCGCTACCGTTTCGAAACCCTTTCAGTTTCATTTCTATTAAAAAACATTCTGCTGCCATCTGTCCACAAACCAGATCTAAGGATTGTCTTTCCTGTCTTTTCCTTTCTTCCAATTTTTTCCCTTGCCGGCTTGCCCGTCTTCCATCTTTTTCCTTCCACCCTTTTTTCCCCTCCTACAATTTCTACCCTTCGATTTTTTTCCCATCTATCGTACGAACAAATACGCAGCCCTTTCCTTCCGACGTTCGCTGACTCTTGGTAACTCTTCTTTCCCATAATTCCGTCAAAAATAACATTTTCAACTACCAATTCCTGCTACCTCATCCACCTTCTCTTCACCTTCTTCCGCATCGATTGAACGTTGGATGGATTTTGATTACTGCGACCACTCGCTGACTGCGATCCTGACTCCATGCTTTTACGTCTGAACATCGACGATCAATCCAACAGGTTCTTTCCTTCCAGTTTAACTTTGATGTTATTTTCTATGTACCATGGAAGTCATCTTCATGAACTGTTCCCATTAACATATGAATTTCCATTAAATAATTTCAAGCTACTGGTTTTTCAACCTCCTCCTGTACGATTAAGTAATTTTATTTGTCTATGACTTTGATGTTTCATTTTAAAATTGGAGCACTAAAACCACAAACAAATTACTACACTATAGCTTCTGTCAGTTTAAGGTTGTTACCAGTTTATGTCACCTCCTCCTGCACAATTAAATAGTTTTATATTTCTATGACTTTGATGTTTTATTTTAAAATTGAAGATATAAAACCTCAATCCAGTTGCTACACTATCGATTTTGTCTGTTTAAGGCTGTTACTAGCTTTTCTCACCTCCTTATACACAATTAAATAATTTTGTATTTCTATAACTTTGATGTTTTATTTTAAAATTGGACTATAAAACATCGAACAAGTTAGTGCACTAGTGATTTTTGTCTATTTCAGGTATTATTCTCTTTTCCAACTAAGCGTACGAACGTGGATACTTATGTTCTGATGTATTATTACCGTTTACATTATTGATTTGATCCATCCAACCATGTATAGACTAGCATTCCTTCATCGCAAAACCTGCAAATGTTTAGTTATAAAATTCAGGAAATTTGACTGGTTTGCTATAATAATATCCATAAAGTGTGACAGAAATTGATTTATGTGATCACTCTGCTGCCTGTTTTATAGAATTTGTGTATGTTTTGCTCCCTTCACATCCTATTTTGGTTTAAGTGTGAGTACAACTTTACCTTCTCATAGTTTGGTAGGTGCAGTCTATTAAGTTGAAATTTTTAAATTACTGGAATTAGGTTTACTACATAGGAAATTGGACGGATACATTTATAGTCAATTTTTAAGTTTATTCTCTTTTCGATATTTTGTATATGGTTGTTACATATGGTACAGCAACAACACAATTTTATGAGCCAATGTGAAACTGTTATTGCTATACCAAGACAATTATTATTGCGTTCGAATGATACCTTCCCATCCGTGAACTATAGAATATAACTTTGAACTCAAATCCCATTAACTCCAAGTACTTCTGCAAATTTCTATTAAGTCAATTTTGATTAGAAAACTGTAATTGGCTAGATGATTTTAGGCCTTGATATATTAGGATTTAGGCAAATTCATTATAGATCTCTTTTCAAACGATAACGATTCAAAATATCGCTAGGATGACCTACAAATAAAAATTCGATCAATTTGATAAATAAATCTGTAGTGAGATTCTTGATATACTTTGTGGAAATATGATTATTTTGTATTAATAATAATGGTGGGCATTTTAGTTGTTTCTTTTGGTTCTTTTAATGCCTCTTTTAAGTAGCCTTAAGGTGTTTATTGGTGGCTGCTTATTGTAGCACTCTTTTTAGCATCACAGATAAGAGAAGTGACATGAACAGTAAGGGAAAGTTATGTAATTGTTTGAAATTTCTAAAATTATTTACATGCCATATTTGTCTTGAAGTATCGATGGCACCTAAATTATGTTTGACCTGGCTTTTATTCTAAAGGATAGACAATGTATTTAGCTTGACATAAATATGTGTTAAAAAACTAAATACTAATTATTTCAATATCTTTGTGCAGCGAAATCCAAAATGCTTTGTTGTTTGCACACATTTTGTGTTGTTTTATAAGTAAGATTAACTAAAGAATGTAATTGTTATTATGGGAAGAAGGTTGAAAATAGTCATTATTTTTATTTCCAGATATCATGTTTCCTTTCCAAAATGAAGATTGAATTTTCAACACATCTAAGTTAAATGGAAATTTGATTGTTTCTAAAATTATTATCACTGAAAGTGCTCTTTTTTCCGCTAATGCTTTATATTTTTGCAATGGACACTTGGAATTTCAAAATTTGATACAAAATAGGTTTGCTTTTTTTTTTTATTGTTATGCATACTGTTGGGATCTGCAAAACATAACTATTACTTCTGACTGAAAACTTTTTGTTTTCCAAAAATATGGGTTTATATATGTAAATATATGCAGTTTGCATGGAAAATATTTGCAAAAATTGCACTGACTTTCCAAATCATTATATATAATTGAAATATATGTGAACAAATAAAAGGATATGAAGAGATGAGTGGTACAACGTGCTGATTTTTTATGTTTTTTCATGATTTAGATTTATTTTAAAAAATTAATGTAACTTAGAAGGCATTATATAAAAAATATTTAACCTATTCTGAAACATAATAGGGTCATTTGTCCCGATTTTTTTTATATGTCTACTAAATTCATAGGCACTGCAAATTAATTACTGCTACGCATCTAACCATGAGAATTATCTTTATTTTGTTCTGTATCTTGGTTGATTTAGTGTTATCGCTTCAGTCAACTTCGATTGTTTGAGACCGGATTGTCAAAAACATCTAGCCTATTGTCATGTACAAGGTAGGAAAATGGTATTTGCTACATACCGATAGTTCCTGCAATTCTTTGGCTAAAATAGATCTATGCCTATTAGAATATCCATTTGCTTTTTAATGTGGAGTTAGATTGCTACATATTAAAGTTAATTTTGCTTTATTATCATTACTTCTATTCATTAGAAAAAAATAAGAAGGATATCATACTGGGAGGATGTACTTAGGATTAACTATACAGGCGTATCCATATCACCAAATAACGTGCCTTGCACTAAATAATGTACAATTTTTGTCTCAGTCCGTAAGTTTTTTAAGCTTATATTGGAATGTAATAACAGAGGGTGAGAGAACTATATTTGTTAATCTGTTGTGCAATAACAAAAGAAGAAAATACTTTATCTGTTAAATATTCTCTGAAGCAAGTTTGGGCCATGCATCCATATATTCGATGCTTTCTAAAGCTCATGATATCAGTGTGGCAATAATAAAGGGTGGTAAAACTATATTTTAACTATCAAATTATATGGTTGTATCAAATAAAATCCTAAATTATCTGGTATCAGATTTGAAATGTAATCTCTGCCATAGAATTTACATCAGTGCAGCCCATCTTTTTTTTTTTTTGGGTAACCTATGGCCTAACCTGAAGACAGCAGAAAATGGCAAAGGATATTGCATTATTTATGATGGTTAAATGTACTTGAGTTGTAGTATTTTAATCAATAACAAATCTACACTTCAACCTAGCAAAAAGGATGGCTTACAAAAATATGTAACTCTATATGCTTCTAATAAAAAAACAGTGATTAAAGTTTGTCCCGTTTTATGAATTAAGACTTTTAAGTAGTTGTAAAAGTTTTGATGTAATACTTTTTTAAACATGACATGGAATGAAAAGCTATTACTAACTCAATAGAAGTAAGAATAAGCTGCACGAACGCATGTTCGTTGTAGCTATATGTTATCTTGATAATTTATTCACTCTTAGTTTATCAAGATATTTTTTTTAACTTATAACTTCATATTCTTTAGTCTTGATCCTATGATCATTTTATGCTCTACTTGGTTAATTAGAATTGGCTGGTTCTAGACTTTCATATTGTTTTTTATGTTCTCCAACAATTGGCACATAACTTTGAACTATAAAGTCAGTCATTATTATTTTCATTTCTGTTTCCATTAAGAGAAATGGATATGCATGTTCTTGAATAGTTATTATATTACCTATGGTTATTGCTTCAGTAATTCCATTCCTTATTCCCCGTTGAGCCCTGCGTGTCTTTGAGCAAAGAGCCCAATTTTTTTAAGATGCAAATTATATGATTGTACCGTTCTGTGCATGTTACTTTGATAGATTTATTTAATGGAATGGTATATACTAATATAACTTCATGTTTAGTAAAAAAATGTTAAAAATGTAAACTAAATTTATTGGATGTTTAATTTAATAAGATTAGAAAAGAAGTGAATCGAAAAGAAAGTCCAAATTCATATGTTTAGATGTGAAATTATGGTTAAATGAAAAACATTAACTTTCAAACTATTTGCTACATCTATAGTCATAAATATAGCCTAAGATGGAAAATTACAGGCCCTAAGCATCCTCTTGCTTCATCTGCTGCTAACCATCAGCTCAGATGCCAACATACTATTCGTCTTTATGGGTACAGAAAGCTTTTACAATTTACTGACCAAGTGCAAGCTCAACTGCAAAGGTACACAGTGTATTAATGGTAGTTCGGGTTAATTATAAACACTAATGTTCAACTGTCCATGTCATATTTTGGATAGCAATAGAGAGCAAATAGTATTTCAGAAGTTCTCTACTTATACCCAGTTGATCAAGCCATTAAACCAGAATAGCAGTATTTCCTTAGATAAATATTTTTGCATTTACAAAATAAATCATATTTAGCTTAAAAATTATTAAATTATGAGTCGCTACAAGTCAACCCTTCGACACAGGTGCATCTGCATATACATAATAAAATCATTAATTTTATTCGTGTCTCCTATACTGCGTGTACCATGCATGTGCATTATAACTACGTGTTTGGAAATATGGGAAATACCTTTATCGTTCTTTATCTTCACACTGGCAGTATTATCGATAGCAACTAAGTGCAGATAATTCCCCAGGTCTTTGTTAATGTGCTAATTCAAGCAGTAGTAGCTAAGGCTACAGCTTCCTCTTTAGACTGCTAAAATTTATTATAAACCAACAAAGATAAGCATTTTTATTGCTCTGTTAACTAATTATTCGAATGTTATGCAGTTATGCCGATATAGTAAACTGTGTCATCTTATGTTACATGGGTTTATTACACAAAATGGCTAAATTATATAGTGAACGCAACTGAACATCGAATGTTAGAACATATCCAGAAATAGCAAGATGGTGTCAACTAAGTGTGTACAAACAATCAAAACTAATGGTTCAATGACCTTTAGAAATTAGAACAGAGGGGGAAAACCCTCAACTTTAAGCACAGTACTTAATTACATTTATAAATAATTTTCTTACATAATAGGTGAATTAAAGGCATCAACTTTTGTTTACTTTTTTACTCTATGGTCATATGAACCAGAATGTGGTTCAATCACGAAACTAACACCTGTGCTTCAATAGATGATTGAGATCATTCTAACTTTAGCCTCAATAGGATAACATACCCACAGAGCAGATTGAAAAAAGTGGTGCGCTTCTCAGTTAAAATTATCACATTTAACTAACATATTGATCTTATTTTTCATAATATTCCATCATGTAAGTACCAAAATCTTTCAATCACACACTACTGATTACTTTCCGCGAACTTTCTCTAAACCTCAAACCAACGCACAAAGGATAACATAAAATACTTCAAATTGTGTTTTACTCAAATGAGTTTGTAACAAAGGATATATAAGTTTGCACCTACTATGTGACTTTGCACCATTTGACACATCAAAATTAACTTGTGTAAATTCGTTAGTTACTAAATACTATAGTTGAAGTATACAAATATCATACGTATACACTTGATGAATCATAAGGTCCGTCTGATCCACAAGTACAACCCAATACCTAAGGAAATTCTTATACTTCCAGATTTTAGACTTAGGCGACAATTAGTACCAGTCTCCCCTGCTTATATGAAGGAAACAATTATTGGCATGTAAAAAAAAATTTATGGGCATGCCCACCACATTCCTATTCAAAATTATGTGCATTATGATTTTTATTTCATTCTATGCGTTCCAAATATATTTTTCCCTGTCTTATGCATTCCAAATGTATTTTTTCCCCATCTGTTTTCTACAAAATGTGAGAAGATGGATCCATAAAATATTTTCAACTTATAAACATTTTTGTTTTATTTCCAATCAAATTCATGTTAATTTTTTAATATCTACAGAGATCTAATCCGATGAAGGATTTCAAAATGGGTGATGTAACAGTAGAAAATAAATCAATTTCAGACTAAACTAAACCTCTTCCATAGTAGGTTTTGCTCTTGGACCAGATCAGACTACAAGGCCTGGATTTGCAGAGAACAAGAGTTCGCCAATTTGTTTTAGGTCACTTAATGCATTTTTGCTCCTTGCATGTTTTCTGCTTTAGTAAATTGTGTCCACTGCCATTTTCATTACTATGCATTTATCAAAATTCAATTTATTTGAATGCTAATTGTGTAACATCATAATGTTATCTTGATAGTGCCATCCTTCTTCCCGATATTGCTTCCATGTAGACTTCATATTATTGATTACTTATGTTCCTATGTTGACAACAATGAATGCTTGAAGCGCTAATGAACTGACATGTACAACATTCAAGATCTTTATTCACTTCTACATGCTGCGTGTATTTAGACAGCACAACCTGAACAGTGTACCCATGCGCTTTTATTTTGACATTACTTGCAATGATCCGTGTGTCCTAACATTCATTTTGCATGGTACCGTCCATTACTTTAATCCAATAACCTTTTATTCGACTTACCAATAGCCCACAGAAAACCAAGCTTGCTCTGGATAAGTTTTAAAACTTGCATCAGTTTATATTTTGATAACTGGGTACATGCTTTAGCCTAAACTAATTTTTTACCTGGCAGCTCTTAAAATACGTATTCACGTCTACCGCTACTGCCATATCCACAGGAAATAAACTATAATTATACATAGCATATCCAAATGCAAAGTTTCAACCCAAGATGTTACATTAACCCATGTGCATAGCACGGGTTCGCACTAGTAATTATATATCATCCACAAAAATAGAATGAATAAAGTTGTTACGCCGTCTTTCATTAGCCACACTATGAAAAAACTTAGTATTATTATCCCTCTCTTTAATCCATTGAACACGAGCTCTCTGCTTCCGCATGACTTCTACTTTCTCTAGAATCAACTTAAGGCCGTTCTTAAGAATATTGAGTTTATCTCTCTCATAAGGACTAAGGCTCCTATTCTCACTTATCTTATCTAGATCAAACATCTCACACATAATCTTATCTTTCCTAATTTAACTCTACCAAAAACAAATTTATTCCAACGTTTAAGAAAAATCTAAGTTTCCCTAACTTTGAAACAAAAATCATAGCAGAATTCCCAACATAAATAGTATTGAAGTAAAACAGGGAATTCCATTTAAGAGTAACCAAATTAGAAAAGCTATCATCAAGTAACCACGTTTTCTAAAAATAAATGGTTATTTTCTAAGTTGGCAATTTTTTTAGCATTTATATGTCTTAGCCTTCCGCTGTGAGATTTAATAGTGTAGTATCTCTTAGAATTTATCTTTGTATCATTAGTCTCTGCAATATATAAAAACCTTGACAGTTTGCACTCCTTGGCACTAACATGAGTTCGAAAACCATCCTAGTCATTGGATCGACGTGTTGGAACTAATCTAGCTTACTGCAGAAGGTACAAAAGATTTAAAAAAAAAACTTATTAGATCTTTGTTGGATCAACGGATGTTGGAGAATGGAGTTTTGATGACAACAAGCTTATTTCAATATTAATTGATTATAAAATATATACTAACACTTTTGTCTAGAATATATATATACACATACATATGCAGGATTTATATACAGGAATTATTACTGAAGACTGTACAGGTTAAAGATATTAGAGATTCAGAATTCAGAGATGACTGAAGGCTCATGAGTATTCAAGATTTCAAGAGTTCAAGAGTTCAAGACAAATATAGTAATAGAGTCTAGATTATGTAAGACTCTGAATAGCACTCCAGGTTCAAATTTAAATTTAAATTTTGTTTTTCAATTCCTGATTTCAAATTCTATCTTTTCTCTCTATCTTCTCTATTTTATTTTCTTTACTGTACTTTTGATTTCAAACTCAAGTTTTATAAGTTTTGTATATTTATACTTTTATATACTATATATTTATATAGTTTTAACTCTACAATATTGTAAATATGTTTATATAATTTCTATTTATGTTTTCATATGATTTCCTACTTTATAATATTCATTATAACACTATGTTTTAATTCAAGAATTTCCAGAATTATATATATATATATATATATTAAAACACTTGAAAAATGCTCAAAATTTAGTTTTACACATGTATATGTCGACATATAACTGTCATTTTTCCAAAATTGAAAGGAAATGTCTTTTCACTATTTGTGACGGTTCAGAAACGTTGCAACCTATCAAATGTTATAAATAGGGGCTAATTTCGAATTTTATTATCATTCTTCTTCTCCATCTTAATTCCCTTTCATTGCACCATTATATCTGCTCATTTTTATGACTTCTACACTTATACTCTACCGATTTCAATTCGGTTTTCATTAAACTTTTTCTCTTCTCACTCTTTACTCAATACTCTCTGAATCAAGTGCTATTGAAGAGTTATAGGGCTGTTTGTAATTATTTGGGATGTATAAGTAATCGGTGGTATCCCTTGTAGCCGTGAAATCAAGGACGGGTAATCGGTGGTATCCCTTGTCGCCGTGAAATCAAGGAGGATATACTTGATCAAGTGTGTGTGGAATCGGTGGTATCCCTTGTAGTCGTGAAATCAAGGAGGGTTGTACTTGGATATTGATATGGTAATAAAACTCTGCGCAATCCAGCATTTCATGGGACTGGACGTAGGAGTAATTCCGAACAAGTATAAAATCTGGTGTGTTCTTTCCTTTTCTGCACTTTATTTTTGTTTATCTTTGTGTTTGTGTTTGATTCTGTGTCTGTGATTGTTTCTGTAGTGTTTCATTCATATAGTAGTTCACATAAGTTTTAAATTTTGTTTAAATTTTCAAAAACACAATTCAACCCCCTCTAGTGTTTGTTTTTTTCTTAACGATCCATTCCGCAATCCCTAACAATTGGTATCAGAGCAAGGTCCTTCAAAAAGTTCATATCTGATTTTTGAAAACTTTTAAATGGCAAATTTTGGAATGCTTGTTAACATTAGTGTCAATTCATGCATTGTTCCAATGTTGAAAGAGTCTGCATAGAATCATGTTAAAAAGTCATGTGATCTATTGAAATATTGTTCAATTCAGGAAAAGATGTGTTCTATGACTTTTGATAATTCAAAAGTTGAAAAGATGGGTGAAGTGGCTGTTGGCAATTCAAATTCTGAAATGGTGGCTTTTGGAAATTCAAATTCTAAAATGGTGGCTTTTGGAAATTCAAATTCTGAAAAGGTGGCTGTTGGAAATTCTAATTCCGAACTGGTGTGTTACATAGCCGTTGGGAATTCAAACTCTGGAAAGCAGTAGGTGGAAATGAAAAAGGACAAATGGATACTGGATAGTGGCTGTTTGAGACATATGACGGGAAATCCTAAATTACTCAATAATGTGAAATAAGAAGATGGTGGAATGGTGAACTTCGGAGATAACTCTAAAGGATACATTATTGGAATCAACAATGTCGGTAATTCTGAAACTCCTATTATTTCTGATTTTTTATTAGTTAGGAATTTAAAACACAACTTGCTAAGTATAAGTCAATTTTGCGATAAGGGTTATAAAATAAACTTTGAAAAGGATAAATGTTTTATAGAAGATAGGAATTCAAAAGTAATATTCGAAGGAGACAGAAAGAAAAATATTTATATATTGAGTATGAAAATCTCCAACGATAACCAATGTCTTATGGCCAATACAAGTGACCCCTGGATTTGGCATAAGAGATTTGGTCATATAAATTTCAAACACATCTCTAGGATTTCTAAACTAGATTCAATTAGAGGATTACCCAAAATGAAATGTAAAGTTAATAATTTATGTGATGCTTGTCAATTCGGAAAATTAAAGAGAAGTTCATTTAAATCAAAAAAGGAAATTACTACCTTAAAACCATTAGAGTTAATTCACATGGATTTATTTGGTCCATCTCAAGTTCAATCGATAAATCATAATAGATATGTTTATGTAATAGTTGACGATTTTTCTAGATTTACTTGGACCTTGTTTCCTAAAAATAAAAGTGATGCTTTTGATCAATTCAAAACTTTTACTAAAAGAATACAAAACTTATTATCACTAAAATTCAAAACAATATGAAGTGATCATAGCGGAGAATTGAAAACGAAAATTTTGAAAAATATTGTAATAAAAAGGGAATAACCCATAAGTTTTCAATTCCAAGAACCCCTCAACAAAATGGAGTAGTTGAACGTAAAAATATGACGATACCAGAATATGCAAGAACTGCGTTATCTGATAGTAATTTACCAAGAATTTTTTTGGCTGAGGCAGTTGCAACAACTTGCTATATTATAAATAGAATTTCTATTAGACCTTTAACTCATAAAACCCATATGAACTTTTGTATAATAAGAAACCAAAAGTATCATATTTTAAAATATTTAAAAGTAAATGTTTTATACTTAATACTAAAGACAATTTAGACAAGTTTGACTCGAAACCCGATAAAGGAATATTTATTGGATATTCAGAAAGAAGTAAAGCATATAGAGTTTTCAATACTCGAACCAATACCATAGAAGAAACATAAAATGTATCTTTCGACGATAACTATAAAAGTATAACTCAAAACAATGAAGATGAATGTGAAAATGAAATTAATGAAATAAATCATGAAGATAATCAACCAAATAAATGAATTAGATTACTTAGAGACCATCCTATAGAAAATGTCTTAGGAGATATAGAATCCGTTGTTAGAACCCGTAATCAATTAAATAATATGAGTAATACTGTATTTATTTCAACTATTGAACCTAAGAATCCAAAGGAAGCATCTTCTAATGATTCACGGATACTTGCTATGCAAGAAGAACCGAATCAGTTTACTAGAAATGACGTATGGGAACTTGTTCCTAGACCACAGGATAAGACTATTATAGGAACCAAATGGGTTTATAAAAATAAAATGAATGAATACGGTGAGGTTGTAAGAAATAAGGCACGACTAGTAACACAAGGTTATACTTAAGAAGTAGGAATAGATTATGATGAAACTTTTGCCCCCATAGCAAGACTAGAAGCTATTAGGATTTTACTAGCCTTTGCAAGCCATAATTATTTCAAATCATATCAAATGGATGTCAAAAGTGCTTTTCTAAATGGATTTGTTAAAGAAGACGTATATGTAGAGCAACCACCTCTATCTGAAGATGAAAAATTACTCAATCACGTATATAAGTTAAAGAAAGCGTTATATGGATTAAAACAGGCTCTTGGGGCTTGGTATGATAGATTAAGAAATTATTTGTTATAGTCAAATTTTGAAATAGGAAAATTAGATGATACTTTGTTTATTAAGAAAAATAATGAGGATATTCAATTAGTACAAATATATGTTGACGATATAATTTTCGGATCAACAAATGATAAGATGAATAAAGAATTTTCAAATATTATGACCCAAGAATTTGAAATTAGTTATATGGGAGAACTAACATTTTTTTAGCATTACAAATTCGTCAATTAAAGAATGGAATATTTATTAATCAAGAAAAATACGCAAGAGATACAATTAATAGATATAATATAACAACAACAAATGGGAGACCAACATTTATGGCAACTAATATAGAATTAAGTAAAGATGATACATCTAAAGACGTTGATCAAAAACTATATAGAGGAATGATAGGATCATTATTATATATAACTGCTAGTAGAGCAGATATAATGCATAGTGTATGTCTCTGTGCAAGATATCAATCGCAACCTAATGAAACACATTTAAAAGTCGTAAAACGTATTCTAAGGTATTTAAAGCATACATCAAACTTTGGGTTATTTTACCCTAAGGATGATTCATTCGACTTAGTCTCTTACTGTGAATCTGACTATGCGGGATGTAAATATGATCGTAAAAGTACTAGTGGAACATGTCACTTCTTAGGACATTCACTACTCTCGTGGTTTAGTAAAAAGCAAAATACTGTATCTTTGTCAACAACTGAAGCAGAATATATCTCTGCTGCTTTGGCTTGTTCACAAGTAATATATAAGCAACAAACTCTAAATAATTTTGGATTAAATATAAATAAATCACCGATATACTGCGATATACGAGTGCTATAAATATTTCTAAAAATCCAACTCATCATTCAAGAACTAAACATATCGATATAGGACATCATTTTCTAAGAGATAACGTAAGTAAAGAGAAAATTTCACTCGAATTTATAGAAACAAATAAACAAATAGCAGATATATTAACAAAACCGTTAAACGAAGCAACATTTATTAAATTTAGAAGAGAATTAGGCATATGTTCATTAAGTGAGTTAGAATAATTAAATATACTAATATATATATATATATATATAACATATAAAATCAGAAAATAAAATTTAAAAGACAAGTATGTCGACATACATTTATGTATATGTCGACATATAACTGCCAGAACTTTAAAATTAATTCCCACCAAAAGTAAGTTATATCAATTATTTAAACTTTCCACTTCGACTTTTCTTCTTCATTTTCATTTCTCTCTTCTGTAAAAATTCTAAACTAAAATAAACAATGGCCTCCATCAATTTAAACACCCAAATCAATCCCGATTCGCCCGCTGGACCATCTGAAGGTCCTTTTCAGCGATCTACGCTTTCTCGTGTCATCAAAATCGAAGAAAAGAAGGAGTATGCTCTGCAAATGGTGGCTGAAATACAAGTACTTCAAATTAGGATGAGTCAAGAACAAAGTAGGCAAGGAAAAGTGATAAGAAGCTCCTTAAGTTCATAACGGATAATAATGCTAATTCGATTATCATCGAAGATGATAATGAACCTATGGAAGAAGAGGAGGAACCGGAAGAAGAGGAAGAGGAGATAATGGTAGAAGAGGAACCCAAGGAAGAGCAACAAGAAGTTTCAAATGAAGAGGATCAAGTTGTTTGTATGGGTGAAGTTCTATACGATCGTAACGGAAATATGATTGAAAGGAATGGAGAATTCTGTCTTCATTATCCAAATTGCCCTACGCACAAGTCTCCTATAGTTAAGGACAAGTATATTACAGGCTTTGATTCGATTCTTGTCATATATTTTCATTCCTTTTCATTATTCACATGTATAAAATGTACATACAATATTGCTTGTAAAAACAATTATTAAATATATTGCTTGTTGTGTATAACATAAGTGCTCTATTACTTTGTTATATATGCAAGAATCAAGGGGGGTATATAAGAATTATTAATGGAAATACCTTACTTAGAGGGAATATTCTACTTTGATTTAGGAATTACTTAGTTACTTATAGGTTTTATTTAGACTAGATAGTTATACGATTTAGGGGGAGTAGTTTTAGAATTTCTTTTTGATAATGCCTAAGAGGGATTTTTTTTAAAATATAGACATAGTTTATAGGATTCATATAGACAGGGGGAGTATTACAAGGATCATCACCAACAGGTATATACATGTATGATATTATATAAACTAAGGTTGTCATCATAAAAAAGGGGGATATTGTTGGAGAATATAGTTTTGATGACAAAAATCTTATTTCAATATTAATTGATTATAAAATATATACTAACACTTTTGTATAAAATATATATATGCATATGCAGGATTTATATACAGGAATTATTATTGAAGACTGTACAGTTTAGTACCGTTTAAAGATATTAGAGATTCAGAATTCAGAGATGATTCAAGACTCATGAGTATTCAAGATTTCAAGAGTTCAAGACAAATATGGTAATAGAGTCTAGATTATGTAAGACTCTGAATAGAACTCCAGGTTTAAATTCAAATTCTGTTTTCAATTTCTGATTTCAATTTCAATTTTCAAATTCTATCTTTTCTCTCTATCTTCTCTATTTTATTTTCTTTACTTTACTTTTGATTTCAAACTCAAGTTTTATAAGTTTTATATATTTATACTTATATATACTTTATATTTATATAGTTTTAACTCTATAATTTTATAAATATGTTTATATAATTTCTATTTATGTTTTCATATGATTTCCTACTTTACAATATTCATTTATAACAACTATGTTTTAATTCAAGAATTGCCAGAATTATATATACATCAAAACACTTGAAAAATGCTCAAATATAGTTTTACACATGTATATGTCGACATACATTTATGCCCATGTCGACATATAATTGTCATTTTTTTTCAAAATTGAAAGGAAGTGTCTTTTCACTACTTATGACGGTTCAGAAATGTTGCAACCTTTCAAATGTTATAATTCCAAATTTTATTATCATTCTTCTTCTCCATCTTAATACCCTTTCATTACACCATTATGTCTTCTCATTTTTATGATTTCTACACTTATACTCTGCCGAATTCAATTCTGTTTTCATTAAACTTCTTCTCTTCTCACTCTTTACTCAATACTCTTTGAATCAAGTGTTATTGAAGAGTTATAGGTCTGGTTGTAATTGTTTGGGTTGTATAAGTAATCAGTGGTATCTGTTGTAGCCGTGAAATCAAGGATGGGTAATCGGTGGTACCCCTTGTAGCCGTGAAATCAAGGAGGATATACTTGATCAAGTGTATGTGGAATGGTGGTATCCCTTATAGCCGTGAAATCAAGGAGGATTGTACTTGGATATTGATATAGTAATAAAACTTTGCGCAATCCAGCGTTGCGTGGGACTGGACGTAGAGCAATTCTGAACCAGTATAAAATCCGGTGTGTTCTTTCCTTTTCTGCACTTTATTTTTGTTTATCTTTGTGTTTTTGTTTGATTCTGTGTCTGCGATCGTTTCTGTGGTGTTTGATTCATATAGTGGTTCACATAAGTTTTAGATTTTGTTTAAATTCTCAAAAACACTATTCACCCCCTCTAGTATTTGTTTTGCCTGAACGATCCATTCCACAATCCCTATAACGGAGTCTAACTTATTTATATTATTTTTAAACGTTATTCAAATGTGTGCGTGTGCGTGTATTTGTGTGAGTGTTTATGCGCACGCGCACGTGCATGTGTAATAACTCAACGTGCAAGGTATAACACACATCTTTGTTAATAGTTACCTCGAAAGCATAATCTTTTGGTCTGACCGCTAATTTCCAAAAATACCCTTACATATCTTTAGCTTTATATATAACTTAAGAATAAGATGTAACAATTAAACCTTTTTACAAATTCAAGCTGCATTTATACACATATAAACGAATTATAATATCACTTAAAATAGACTTTAACAAATAGACATTTTCTACACCATTGTTCTTTATCAATTAACAACACAAACAATAATAAAAATTAGATATTGCAACTAAAAAAATAAAAATGCAAATTAATTGCATATGATTACAATGCAAAAATATAATTAAGTATCCGTGTAAACCATTTTCAATTAAATGTGTTAAACAAACACAGTTATCTAAAAACGTAATTTACATACAAAGCATGTGTCACATGCAAGTCCAATGTGTGGACCATAGTGCTCGTATGAATAGATGCTGAGATTTACGTCGCAATGGGCATATTAGCTTATCTAACATGCAAATACATTATCCAAATATGTGTATGTACAAATATATGTTACATGTAAATATTATACACGCACATACATGTTATAGTTTGGTTAAATAATTATATATATATATATATATATATATGTGTGTGTGTGTGTGTGTGTGTGTGTGTGTGTGTGTGTGTTAATACGCCTTTTTATAAGGCAGTCATGCTTCTAAATTCTGGTTATTGGAGTGCTTAGGATTTGAGTACGGACTTGGGAAAGATCGTGGCGATTTGAATGAAATCGCGGAATTATCGAATAACATAGAAATTTGGTTAAGTATTCGAGAAGAAGAAAAAACTTTCCCTCTCCCTAAATTGGCTAAGTATTCAGGATCAATATTATCATTCCTTCTCCCCGAATCGGCAAAAATCTTCTAAGTATCCCGGGATTGGTATTCACTTTTCTTATCTCGGAATCGGTATTTATAATTCGTATCCTCGGATACGAATTGGGATGTGGTGTTTTATTTTCTCTAAGGCATGCAGAATCGTATTATGGGATTAGTATTTTAGGATTGGTGTAAACCCCCTAAGTCTTTGGGGATTAATCAGGGATCGATATTCCGAGATTCTTGTGACGACTGCCCATAACCCCTGCACTAATTAAGAGGAATAATACGCTGAAAGGTGTGCTAGGAAGCTATGGACGATCATCAGAGTAGGTAAACATAAGCGGAACCTATCGTAACTCACAACGCAAGTATAAAATATAATATAACATATACAACAGGTAGTAATAGTGACGCAGAAAACACTAGACTTTCATAACAACTTGAAAGTAATATCCATACACTTGTAAATAGTGTTTATACAAATTGCCTCACAACAACACTCAAAGAATAACAAATAGCGAAAATCCAAATACTATATAGTAGAAAGATAGTACGCCAGCCTCCTGCTCTCCTCCGAACAGCTACATCGTCCACACTAAGTAATCACCTGTCATCGGCCACCTAGTCTGCCCATCCACAACCGGATGAACGGACCAAGGTAATAAGAGGAAATATAAAACCTTGAGTCAGACAACAGTCTTAGTGAGCAATAAAACAGCTAACAAACTTCAACAATAAAGTATATGAGAATGGATAGATAAGCATACTAATCTACCCACATCATCAGAGCAGAACTCAACCCTATCTTCCCCACATCGGACAGTGATAGCCTTTACGATAACATTTCAACCACACACCCATGGAAACCAGAACACTCATTCAATCATGGAAAAACACTCATGACATTCAATTTATATATCTCATGTAAACCATCTTAATCGAACTCAACATCTCTCAAGCGCAAGCCCCAGAGGCCTAAACCAATATCAGACAAGCACCCAAGGAACATCTCCTTCGACGTTGGACAATCTAAATGAGACGGTACAAACAAAACAACCAACCATTCATGACGACTCTGGCTATCACCGCAAATCCTGCTTTGAAACCATTGTTAATCGTATGACGGCTGACCTTGCCATATGTCAAGGGCTAATGGTAACCCCGATTCTAGCATAAACTCCATGCACCTTTCAACGATACATATGTTTGTCTAACCTTAACAACTAGGACTTTCAACGATACCCAGGGTACTCGACCTACAATCGGTCTTTTAGGTGCCCATATTGTACTCCTGCTTTGAGCCTGCTAGAACTTGCGACAACGATAACTTCTCTGCCTTCGCATATCTAGTCATCTAACCTAACGACTTTTCATAGCTCAAGCAACCATCATCCACCAACTCACAACCTTTGAGTTGCCACCTCATTCGTTGTTCTTCGTCGATCAACAAACATATTCAACACTTCTAATATTCCCACTTGAACTTACTTCGAAGTCACAATTGCAGAAAACGACCCTATTGCAGCCGACCGACCTATTCATCACAGGACCGACCGACCCATTTTGGAACCACGTCCGACCGACCTAACATAGCTCCAACTCTTGTACTAGCCCGACCGACCCAACACAGCTCCAGCTCTCGTACTAGCCCGACCGACCCAACACAGCTCCAGCTCTCGTACTAGCCCGACTGACCCAACACGATCGACCCAGTGTCAACTGACCAACCCAGTCCAAACCTTCACTACTTCAACATTCGGACCGACCAGATCAAGACCAACTCGACCCATCAAAACCGACCCGTCCAGCTCTGCACGATCGACCAACCTGCTCCAAAACCAAAACTCCAGACCAGTATTTACCGACCCAACCCATCCTCCTGGCTTATTCCCTAAGACATGATTTGAGACCGACCGACCCAATTATGGCCGACCCAAAATCTGCATATTCCAATTCAACTCCGATTTCGACGAAAACTTCGCCAAACGACATATACGACGAAACCAGCTTGTCCAAATCATCAAATATGATCAGAAACATGATATGAAATCACCAGTAACATGAATATGGCTATTTTCACCAAAATTATGCAAATCACTCCAAAATTATGATGAATGATCATATGAATAAAACTATAGATCTAACTTGCATAATCACATGAAATAGCGTAACAATTATTGGTTTAAACTTGCTAAAATGAATCTTAAGGTGATTCATATAAAATGGACTTACCAAGGTATAGATCTATGGTAAAACACTTGAATTTGATGAAAAACATGACCAACCATTCATATACTTCATTGAATCCATGTGACAAATGTATATCACTCACCGATTCTCCAAATCAAGCTAAAATCAATGTATTAAGATTCCGGACAGCAAGAAATTCGAACCAAACCCCTTGATCCGATGAATTTGCCCTTGAAATGTTGTAGATCTAGCCTCCAATGGGGTAAATCTTCGATTTCCCAAGCTTGGATCTCGATTTTAATGGTGGAAAGGTGTTAGATAAAGGAGGAACACAAGGCCACCAAATAAGAGAATGGGGAAACTAAACCATTTCCCATATCGCTCACCCCTTATTTATAGTTTCCACCAGCCCACTAATGGGCCTCACCAAATCAGCCTATTATAGCTTACCAAACCTGGACAGCCAATTGTAAAACCTTAAAACAGTGATTCATCCCAAACCGCTGAGCCAAATCTTTAATGTAACCACTCTACGGAAAGGCAATCATCAATTACTTTACAATGGCACAGGACTCACCCTCTGATCCGACCTGAGTCAAAAGTTATGCCCTGTACAAGACTGACAGGGGAAAAATAGTCACAAACAAAATTGGTAAAAATTATGGACATGTCTCTCATCCCCATAAGCAACATATTAAAATATGAGAAAGGTTGAACACTCAGGGAATAAAATAAAAATATTTTACGATCCTCCAATAAGTAAAATGCGGGCTGTTACAATTGGTGTTCAAGGATCGGTATTCATGGATCAATGCTTAAGAACTGGTGTAAATCCCATAAGTCTTCAAGGATCGGTATTCATGGAATGGTATTTTGCATAAGGTTCCTTTCCCTCCAATTCTCACATGTAAATAGCCCCTTGTTGGGCTGATTTCGGGATCTTTTTAGGTTGCACTTGGGATTTTTGGCTTGGATATTTTTAATTGCTTCTCTCATGGCTTCTTCTTCCTTGGAAATAAATTTGGGTTTGTGAACTTCTTCTTTACACTTGGCTTGGATCTTTTGGACACTTAGTTTGCTACTTGCACTCTTTTGGACATAAAAGCTACTTTTTGGACATTTGGACACATAAGCTTCTTCATCGACTTTTGGACATAGAAGAAGCACCATTAAAGCTTCTTCTTGGATACTTGTACATTTGAGGGGATTTGTTGGCTCTAAGCAAGAACATTGCTAGTGCTAACACTTTCCTTTGTAATAAAAATGATTGTACTTGTAACCATATGATATAAATATGCAAAGTTACATCGGAGTGTACATAGGCACAACTCGATGAACCATTGTAATTTTTTTGTGTTATTTACTTTTCAATATTCTGCGTTTGGACTTACCACTTTACTCTTTCGAAATCGGGTGTTAGCATGAGAGGACTAATTTCCCACGTCAACGTTTAGTTGCACGAGGAAGGGGCGCTACACAACCTTTGGATTGCTAAGGATTCATATTGCTATAGGATTTAACAATGGTGAAAAAGAAGAAGAAGAATGTTACAACTCAGGGTGTAATGCCGAGGGCACCAGTTGGACTTGGGCGAAAGTCCCCCAATCCCAATGGAAGGATGGATCTTGATGTTTTGGTTGGTCAGGTTTTGGATTCTGGAATTGGAATGGCGCTTCAAGCGTAAGCATGCGTGGGTTCGAAATTTGGATTTCTCAGATTGTAAGAACTTTGGATTTGAATTTTGGTCACTTGGATTTTGGCTTTTCTGGCACTTTGATCTCTCTGTCTTTCGGATTTTGGCTCCTTTGTTTTTTGGCTTTTGATTGAGGATGGCTAAATCTGCTTACCCATATGCGGGAACCGACGAGATCCCTAGACATGCTCTTTGTGGACGATAAACCATCCACCTTCTGGTTAATAAATGCATAATTAACTAATTTGAATTTGGAGTTTGACGGCTAAGCCCGCCTACCCATGTACGAAAATAGGGGAGATTCCTAAGCATGCTCTTTGCGGGAGAAAAACCATTCAACCTCTCTTACTCAATGAACTGTTAAGTCGGCTCACCCATGCATAATTAACTAATTTGAATTTGGAGTTTGACGGCTAAGTCGGCTCACCAACGAATGAGGTAGGACTTAACCCCTAGGCGTGCTCTCTGCCCGATGATAACTGTTAGGTTCTCTTTCAACCTTATTAAAAACTTAGAAGTTTTCCAAAAATTTAATAAAATTACTTCGCTCCTATGGACTATGCTTGTGAAGTATGAAAGTGGAAATTGGAATTTCAAACTTTAAAGACTTGGTGAGTACGGACTATGCTCATTAAGTATAAAAATAAAATTGTCCCCAAGTAAGGACTCTGCTTGGGAAGAGTCAGGTAGTCTTGTCAGGACTTGACAAGATCGCTTGGTCAAGGCTCGGGTATGGACTACACTAGATTGGTTGTGGGTTTTTTGTTAGGACTTGGCAAAGCAATTCATTTGGTTTTTTGCAAGTGTGGATTATACTTTCTCAAGTTAGGCCCAGTGAGGCCGTGGTTTTAGATTTTTTTGGTTTCTGGATTTGCTTTCTCTTATAATACGATCCAGAGTGATCGTGGAATTTATTCTGGTCTTTGGACTCTGGGTTTCGACTAATACGATCCGGCGTGGTTGTGGTCTTCTGGATTTCTGGTTTCCAGTTATTGGATTTCTATTTGGACCTCTTTCAAATTACAGCTTCTGGATCTCATATTTCTGGATTATAGAAAATATGTCTTTCACAAAAATACATGTTTTGGGGGCCAAGTGTTGAAATTTCTTTTTACAAGGAAGTCACACTTCAGAATTTTGGTTATTGGAGTGCTTTGGACTTGAGTATGAACTTGGAAAAGCTCGGAGCGATTTGGACGAAATTGCGGAATTCTCTAAAAAGTTGAAAATTTGGTTAAATATTCGGGGAGAGGAATAAACTTTCCTTCTCCCTGAATTGGGTAAGTGTTCCAGAAGAGGAATAAACTTTCCTTCTCCTGAATTGGTTAAGTGTTCGGGGAGAAGAATAAACTTTCCTTCTCCCTGAATTGGTTAAGCGTTCGGAGAGAAGAATAGACTTTCCTTTTCCTCGAATTGGTTACGTATAAAACTTTACTTCTCCCCGAATTGGTAAGTGTTCGGGGAAAGAATAAACTTTTCTTCTTTTCGAATTGGCAAAGTATTCGGGGATTGGCACTATCATTTCTTCTCCCTAAATTAGCAAAAATATTCTAAGTATCCCGAGATCGGCACTCACTTTCGTATCCCGGCACTACACCATATATGCAAATTAGGCTATGTTTTGGGCTGTATCTAATCCACTTAAGCACGACTATAAGCCATATCAAAAAATGACGTGTTTAAATATTAGATACGGCTATAAGCCGTATATCAGTGTAAATAACGTACAACTTTAAACTGTATTTAAATTATTACTATATAGGAATATAAAACGTATTTAAATTATCTATAGATATGAATATATACATAAGGCTAGTAAATATCATATAAACTCTATTTGACAAATTATAACAGTAAACGAAACAATTGTACAAAATATTTCATTACATTACAATATATAATGGTACATGTTGTTTCATTACATTACAATAAAGAAGATACATGTCATTTCATTATATTACAATAAAGAAGATGCATACTGTTTCATTACAATACAATAAAGAAGATACATATTGTTTCACATGTAATGTGTTTCATAATTACATTACAATAAAGAAGGTAAACTCGGTATTGTAGCACCTTCGGCGACCATTCTCCGTTTTTCAACTTCAACGATCGACCACTTCGATCCGTAACTAATCCATTCACTAAGCTGAAGGTTTAACTTTCTAGTTAAGAATTTACTGGGTGATCAACCAAGTGGATGCATTTTAGATCACGCACCTGGTTCAAGTATTCATGCTAACTTATGCATTTAACTAAGCGCCAAGACCAGCAAAGGGGATAATATCAAGCGTCATATGCTGCTTCACTAAACCTTTGGAAAAAGCATTTGACACTTATTGTTATCCCTTTTGCTAGTCTTGGCGCTTAGTTAAATATACATAAGTTAGGATAAATATCTGAACCGGTGGCGTGAGCTAAAGTGCATCCACCTGGTGAATCACCCAGTAATTCTTAACCAAAGAGTTAAAGCGTTCAGCTTGGTGAGGCTTCGCTGGTGGATCACCCAATAAATTCTGAACAAGAATAGATGTGACGATCATGAATTTCGCTCGATCCGAATCAATCGCTAAATCGACCAAGACCGTTCAAAACCCCTGATTGTTTTGAGAACAGGACAAATCAGAACGCAAACAGAAGAACATTTCATTGTTTATTACAACAATTCCATCAGAATACAAGAATATACAGAGTATGAATAAATATTACACATTGTAAAATATCAGAGATTTAAATACATTACTGCAGCGGAAAAATAATACAAAACCTAACTGTAAGGAATACACGGATACAGAGCTTTCCGAATATCACTTCAGCTATAAACCAAGGTCATGTGAATATAAATCTGCAAAACCAAAACTACTAGCTGCCCGTGCGGAAAATAAAGGCACCCAGAGTTTAGGTTAAAACAATAAACTCCAGGTCAGTCATGTGACTGGTGTGAGAACTAAAACAGTTATTTAAAACTTTACTTTAAAATTTAGGTAAATCAAGGGACCACGCCGTAAAACACGGAACGGGTTTCCTCCCAAGAATACCAGTGCACGAGATAAACAGCGCAATGCTAAATAAAGTACAATGAAGCTATTATAAGACCCAAGTCCCATCACACAATGCAACACAAGCCGGAGGATAGGGTTTTACCTTATAATAGCCAAATAATGCTTGATACGTATAAAACGAAGTCATTTTGATTTTCTAAATCAGACTCCAACCGTAAATTAGTTAGAGAACGATTCCCTAAGTATTAACCCCGAAGGCCGAAACCAACATAAGACCAATACCCAGGAAACCACTCATCTTGGCTCGTTTACAGTTAGTTTCTGATTTTATATACAATCATAAATATCAATCATAGATGACATGGGTACCATTATATCATGTCGCCAAATATAGGTTTACAATCAAAACCGCACATGTCGTATTGGAAATTGGATTTCCATCTGTGAACCAAGGCTAGGGGCAAGATCCTTACCGATTCGAGACTGTCTAGTCCGAGTCTCAGGTCAGAGCTCGAGTGACCTTGGATCATCAGGGCCGGTCCACTCGATGTGAATTAAACGAAGTCCTGAACACTACGTCTCTCCTCCATATGGGGCGTAAGTCTGGTCCGTCTGCCGACCAGAATGCATCGGCCGAAACCGATATAACCGAGGCGCCTCAAATTCCAACAACCACATAAGCCAAACTCGTCAGCCAGTTTAAGCACTGACGCCACTTCTAACTAGAAAGAGACGCATGTTCTCCCTGGGTCCTTCTCCCGTTTCTGGTTCACACCGGGGGTTGAGGCTCGCGAATTAACGTTACCACAAGACTCAGCTTTTCAACAAAAGCCTTGATCATTTGCATCTTAGCATGCCACACAGGCAAACCATTCCGTGCCACCAATATCTATCAATCACACAGAATGATGATATCCATCAGTCACTAACCGTAAATTAGTAAGCGAACAATTCCTCAAATATTAACCCCGAAGGCCGAAACCAACATCAGATCAATACCCAGGAAACCACTCATCTTAACTCGTCTACAGTTAGTTTACACAGAAAGATATCCAATGTCAGACACACAGTCCATTTACAAGTCCGTTCTGGGTCTGAACGAAACCGGAGGAACTTAATTCCCGGCATATCCACCATCTTCATCTTCGACCAATCGTCGAATCAGTTATTCAGAATGGGTATAAACCCGGCCTTTCCGAATAACAAGCGTATATAAAAAAAACAAATGTTACACGAATACAACATACGCCTCATTCCAATTCATCAGTCACTAACCGTAAATTAACAAGAGAATAATTCCCCAAATATTAACCCCGAAGGCCGAAACCAACATCAGATCAATACTAAGGAAACCATTCTTCTTAGCCAACCTATAGTTAGTTTCTTAATTTTACATTCTTAGGGGAAAGGTTCCCATTAATTTTATCAAAGATAAATTCTTTAAATTTATTCTTTAATCTTCAAATCAAATTGTTAATCGGGTTAAAGAACGAATGTCGTTTAAAACACAGTTCACGATAAACCCAATTCACATTCTATTTTATCAGTCACTAACCGTAAATTAGTAAGCGAACAATTCCCCAAGCATTAACCCCGAAGGCCGAAATTAACATAAGATCAATACCCAGGAAACCATTCATCTCCACTAATTTTCAGTTAGTTCTAATTTTACACGGGGTTTAAGAACAGTGTTATTTAAGACACCATTCACGACAAACCCAAACTCCAATTTGATATTAAATACAAGGCTCTGAATAGAAAATATATCGGCTTATATTCAATATCAAATTCTGATTATTCTAAAACCATTTCAAATTTAGTTCAAAACTAGTTCATTTCGATAAAATATATTTTTATCCTTTCAAATGTGGAGTTTTTCATCCCAGTTCTTTCTAAATAATTTATTATGATTTTACACTAATTATTATTATTTTTAATAATTTTATCAAGGTCCGTACATTCGGTTTCCAATAACGGCCACCGAACTGCACTTACAGCGACTTTTTCTAAATTTGATTTGGATGTATCTCCAAATCCAACAGTTAGATTTCAAATTTCTAATATTCATTGGAAAGCTCTTTTCGATACGAACCTAACGGTTCCGGTTTCAGGAGGATCCGACGGTCGGATCTCCCGTAACGTCAATTTGAAGTCAATGGTCGAAATTCGCGAACTGCCGCAGCACGGCGCGTTCTATTCAGGCCATTAAATATATATATAATATATATATTATATATATTTCATTGATTCAATTCTAAACGTATTTTATAAATCGTTTTTAATCCGTTTTCAAAACGATTTCCACTTCATATTCAATTTTAAATCAAAATTGAATATTCCATATCATCGATATATATATAAATGATAATATTTTCAAAATGTTATGATTTGAAATCACTTCTTTTTCGATATTCGAATAAAATCGATATAAACATCGTTCTCGTCAAAATGGCGTAAATCTAACCAACACGGCTTTATATTTCAATAACATCGTTATTATATTCAACAAATGAATATTTTCTTCAACACATGAATATGTAAATTTTATTTCAACACATGACTAATCTCAACAAATGAGTACCGTCAACACATGAGTATTTTTTATTTATTTAATATCTTCTATAAAATTATGATATTTATCGTTTAATTCTAAATCAGACTCCAACTGTAAATTAGCAAGAGAATGATTTCCCAAATATTAACCCCGAAGGCCGAAACCAACATCAGATCAATATTCAAGAAACCACTCATCTTAACTCGTTTCCAGTCAGTTTCCAATTTCATTTATGATAAAGATGTAAATTTTGTCGTTTAAAATATTCCACTCAACACATGAATTTTCTTTTATTCAACACATGAATATTTATTCTTTATTTTCCAAATTGGAATGAGGCCCAACCAATTACCATATAACGTTAATTATATCGATTTCATACAACACATGTATATAACAACAACGATAAATAATCAACCATCATCCAAAGTGCACAACACGACTGTCTATCAACCCATCGATCGACAAACAACTATACAATTGGGACTAGTGTACGTTAAATATCATCCCAATACCCGTGTGGGGTTTCAACCAACAAATACTGAATGTTATTTGTGCAGTTGGGCGGTGTGTAAAATTTATCGTCCCAATCCATATTAGTCAAATGGGTGTACATCAACAAATCGTTTTGATTTGTGAATGAATATTTTATTTTTATTCGTTTCTAATTATTTTTCTAACTTATTTTAGAAAATTTCGGCGGCATAACGGCGCTATACTAGAAACGGGATAAGGCCTAGCCTTGTCCCCGGTCTAATAATGGCCCACGCCATTCACATATCAATTTTAATCAATTTCCAATTCAACCAAACAAATAAATCAATCACCCAACATTCAACTAAACAAACAAGTCCATGGTCTGTGGACAATAGTGTCGGGTGCTACTAAACACCGTTTGCATCCTAGTATATATGTATAACTAGAAAAGAAGAGTTAAAGTGAGAAGTTCTCATCAATAGCTAAACCAAACGCCACAACTCTTCATATGTAGGAAATCTTCATCGTTCTTCCAACGCAGTCTGTTTCACGAAGTATATGTTAAAAATTATATTTTTAACAATGCTACTTCTTATATAACGATTGTATTTTTATAACGCCACTCATATAAAAATCACATTTTTATATTCTCTAGTTTATAGTAAAAATCATATTTTCTTTCTCGCTCTTCAGATAATAAAGATCATATTTTTATAATCATACATATATAAAACTCATATTTTTAATATGTCAATTATATTTCTAACTTCTCTATCATATAAAAATTATATTTTTAACCTTCACATCATATATAAATTATATTTTTAGCCTTTCTATAATAAAAAAAATTATATTTTTATTTTGTTATTCATATAAAGATTATATTTTTCTTCTAAATCATTTTACATAAAAATCGTATTTTTATGTTGCTAAACATCTTCATAAAAGTTGAATCTTTACCTTGCTAAAAATCTAATATTTACTTCTTTAAAAATCATATCTTTTTGTTAAAAACGTAAAAATCTAAACTTGTTTAGCTTAAAAAAAAATCGAATCTTCATGTAAATTTTAACCTAATTTTCTATGAATAAAATCCTATCAATTTCAGATTAAAAATCATATTTTTGGTCATATGAACAAAATTTAAAAGTAAATGAATAAATAAAATAAATAAAAAGGAATATAGAAACTCACTTGTTCAGCGAAGGGGGGGGGGGTGTGTGTCCACCATCGTCGCAGGTGGTTGGGGGGGGGGCTGAGATGGTCGGCGTTCTCCTTGGTGGCGGCGCGGGTTCCTAGGGGGAAAACAGGTTTGGGCGTTAGGTTCTCAAACGGTGGGAGGGGGAGGTCGGGTGCTCCGCTGGACGGAGGAGAGAGGCAAGGCGGAGGGTGGTGTGTTCGTGGTGGCGCTGGACATCGGTGGGCCACGGGGCTGCGTCGGTGAAGGAGGAAAGGGGGGTCGCGTCAGGGATTCGGGGACCAGAGGAGGAGTGGCGAGGCTGGAGGTGAAGGAGGCGGAGGGAAGAAGGTGGAGGCTGGGGGCTCGCGACGGCACGCACGCCTTGGAGGAGGAGCTTCCATCCTCCGTTCGTTTGGGTATTTTTGTATTTCCTTCGATTTTCTGATTTGGTCAACGGGGGTAAGGGAAATGGTATAGGGGTTTTATATATATATATATATATATATATATAATTTTATTAATATTTTAATTCCGAATTAGGTGCTTTCACATACGAACTCAAAACCGGACCCAACGACTGTCGCGCCTAGCTAATTACCCCCATTCCAAACACAATGGGATATGTTTCGTAACCCAACTCGGCTGTTACGATCAGTTTCCATCAATATTAAAATATAAATCAGTATATATTCCATTTGAACGTACATTTTTATTTACCGGGGCCACATATGGACTCTAAAAATTCCCGAAAAATTATTTCTAGTTTCGTATTGACAATACGGTCCTAACAAAACTAATTTCGTCGAATTCTAAGACCGTTTGAAAAATGGTCATTTTTCAGTCGATTAAATTCAACTGAATTTGGTCAAACACGTTTTCTTCTGCCACGCTCACATATTGATTCAAAAAATTACGAAAATTGAAATCTAGCAATAACTTGACGTCCCGGGTCCAACAAAAGTGGTTTCGTCGAAAACCGAGGTCGTTTGCAAAATTTCCATTTTTAAGGGCCTTTATATATATTATAAATATATATAAATTTCACATCGACTTTTCTGAATTTTAAACTGGACGTATCTTTCAACTTCTAAAGTGAAATATCAGTTTCTCAACTTCGTTAGAAAGATATTCTTATACAGATTCAAATATTTCTGGTTTCGCCCAATTCCGACTTAAACCGAATTCGGTATATTCATTTGAAATTCGAAATCGAATTTTCGAACTACCGCGCCATTTCAGACTCGTTATATATTTAAAATAAAATTATTCATTTTAACTTCGTCGAAAATAAATTTCTAGTCGTTTTTATTTAAAATAAACTATTTTAAATATTCAAAATCCGTTAAAATAGCCAAAATAAAATTTTTAAACTGGCTCAGATTTTCCGGGTTGTTACATTCTCCCCCTCTTAAAATCTTTTCGTCCTCAAAAAGGAACGAAGCTGAAAGTTGTTTACTAATCAACTCAACTTTCATTATTTTCGTTACGGCTTAAGTTCTTCAACTTTTCGGTTTCTAAAAGCTTTTCAAATTTTTCAAAAATTTGGCTAACACCCTAAATTTTCGAAGAATTTCGCCATTACCTCCCCTGCACCGGGAGCATTGGGAAACTTCAAATAGCTTCCCCGGTCCTTCTCATCTCAAAAAGAAAAAGAAACAGTCAAGCGGCTAGCCAATCGGCCCATAAAATCATCCAAACCCAATGAAATACAATAAACATGTGCCTATTTGTCGGGCAAACAATTTTATTCCTCTTCTTTTAGCCTCCTTGCTATGACCTGTTAAATGTATATATGCACATGTACGCAAATACAAGCAAATTTCAATACAGTTCAATATTTGATAAAAATTGGCTATGTTAACCTTTCATTCACATGTTGTTTTAAATGAATAATCACACAACACAAACATCAATCAATTTGTTGATTAGAATTTCAAACTCATAACTTTGATACATAGTCAAAAATCATGTTTTTGATGCAAATTCACAACATATAATCCTATATCTAGTTTTGGTTCTCACACCAGTCGATGGAAATATATAGATATCCCACCTTCGAAACTCGAACACAAATTCTGATGATGTTCGAACTATAGCTATCATCAGAACCATCTTCGGGCGACTAGAGTGTGATTCTATATCTATCCAGCATATTAAAACTTCGAATACACGTTTGCAAGGCATATATGCAAAATCTTTATATACTGAATTGTCCATATTCAATATAAATTAATAATCAAATACGTATACAAGGTTTAAATTTTCAAAACCAACTTTGTTTTCAATTTTATTTTAAAAACAACACTCTTTACACTCGTTCTAGGATACTACTGATCCCATCTCTAACGAGTTATTCTTATTGGATATTTCTAATCCAATCTCTGATGAATTATTTCGTTCGTATCTAATGTGTCTTGTTCTCGAGCTTTGTAAACCAAAGCCCTGATACCAAATGTGACGATCATGAATTTCGCTCGATCCGAATCAATCGCTAAATCGACCAAGACCGTTCGAAACCCCTGATTGTTTTGAGAACAGGACAAATCAGAACGCAAACAGAAGAACATTTCATTCTTTATTACAACAATTCCATCAGAATACAAGAATATACAGAGTATGAATAAATATTACACATTGTAAAATGTCAGAGATTTAAATACATTACTGCAGCGGAAAAATAATACAAAACCTAACTGTAAGGAATACACGGATACAGAGCTTTCCGAATATCACTTCAGCTATAAACCAAGGTCCTGTGAATATAAATCTGCAAAACCAAAACTACTAGCTGCCCATGCGGAAAATAAGGGCACCCAGAGTTTAGGTTAAAACAATAAACTCCAGGTCAGTCATGTGACTGGTGTGAGAACTAAAACAGTTATTTAAAACTTTACTTTAAAATTTAGATAAATCAAGGGACCACGCCGTAAAACACGGAACGGGTTTCCTCCCAAGAATACCAGTGCACGAGATAAACAACGCAATGCTAAATAAAGTACAATGAAGCTATTATAAGACCCAAGTCCCATCACACAATGCAACACAAGCCGGAGATAGGGTTTTACCTTATAATAGCCAAATAATGCTTGATACGTATAAAACGAAGTCATTTTGATTTTCTAAATCAGACTCCAACCGTAAATTAGCTAGAGAACGATTCCCTAAGTATTAACCCCGAAGGCTGAAACCAACATCAGACCAATACCCAGGAAACCACTCATCTTGGCTCGTTTACAGTTAGTTTCTGATTTTATATACAATCATAAATATCAATCATAGACGACATGGGTACCATTATATCATGTCGCCAAATATAGGTTCACAATCAAAACCGCACATGTCGTATTGGAAATTGGATTTCCATCTGTGAACCAAGGCTAGGGGCAAGGTCCTTACCGATTCGAGACTGTCTAGTCCGAGTCTCAGGTCAGAGCTCGAGTGACCTTGGATCATCAGCGCCGGTCCACTCGATGTGAATTAAACGAAGTCCTGAACACTACGTCTCTCCGCCCTATGGGGCGTAAGTCTGGTCCGTCTGCCGACCAGAATGCATCGGCCGAAACCGATATAACCGAGGCGCCTCAAATTCCAACAACCACGTAAGTCAAACTCGTCAGCCAGTTTAAGCACTGACGCCACTTCTAACTAGAAAGAGACGCATGTTTTCCCTGAGTCCTTCTCCCGTTTCTGGTTCACACCGGGGGTTGAGGCTCGCGAATTAACGTTACCACAAGACTCTGCTTTTCAACAAAAGCCTTGATCATTTGCATCTTAGCATGCCACACAGGCAAACCATTCCATGCCACCAATATCTATCAATCACACAGAATGATGATAACCATCAGTCACTAACCGTAAATTAGTAAGCGAACAATTCCCCAAATATTAACCCCGAAGGCCGAAACCAACATCAGATCAATACCCAGGAAACCACTCATCTTAGCTCATCTACAGTTAGTTTACACAGAAAGATATCCAATGTCAGACACACAGTCCATTTACAAGTCCGTTCTGGGTCTGAACGAAACCGGAGGAACTTAATTCCTCGCATATCCACCGTCTTCATCTACGATCAATCGTCGAATCAGTTATTCAGAATGGGTATAAACCCGGCCTTTGCGAATAACCAGCGTATATAAAAAAAACAAATGTTACACCAACACAACATACGCCTCATTCCAATTCATCAGTCACTAACTGTAAATTAACAAGAGAATAATTCCCCAAATATTAACCCTGAAGGCCGAAACCAACATCAGATCAATACTAAGGAAACCATTCTTCTTAGACAACCTACAATTAGTTTCTTAATTTTACATTCTTAGGGGAAAGGTTCCCATTAATTTTATCAAAGATAAATTCTTTAAATTTATTCTTTAATCTTCAAATCAAATTGTTAATTGGGTTAAAGAACGAATGTCGTTTAAAACACATTTCACGATAAACCCAATTCACGTTATATTTTATCAGTCACTAACCGTAAATTAGTAAGCGAACATGTAATGACCCGGAAAAATGCGATCTTGGTTATCCGATATACAACACATATCGAACATCCAAGGATCGAAAATAACCGAATTGTAAATGAAAGAAGTTAGAGGATGAGGAAAGATAAGATAGAACTTTTAGAATAGAAGAAGAAGAACATCATCATCAGAGTAAACACGAATCTCACAGCGGAACGAATAAAATAAAACATAACTTTCGAAATACAAACAGTTATATATACAATAGCACTTATCAGAGTGCAGTACTTACAACAACAGCGGAAATAAACAATAGCTATAGAATCCTGAAGCCTCCTGCTCCAAGCTCTCCAAGTGTATCTGTAAAATCCCGACTACTTGACTGCCCGTACAAAATTAGGCACCCAAGAGTTTAGGGAAAACAACAAAGTAAACTCCGGGTCAGTCATGGGACTGGTATGAGTAAAACAGTTTAAAACAGTTTGAACAAGTAAATGATATCTCATAAGACCACGCCGTATAACGGAACGGGTTTTTCCCTTATGAGAATCCAAACAACTTTGTAAACAATATCCTGCTGATATTATAATAATGTCTAGGTACAAATAGATATCAATCTAGCAGAAACGCTTTCATCTCACGTTCTACATATATAGTATACAATCAAAACCGCAAGCACGTATTGGGTAATGGATTTCCAACTATGACAAGGTATGGAACCACCTTCCGATCAGTGTACTCTAGGAACGATACACTGGAGTTCAACAAGAACATCTTGCAACTCAGCCACACATGACCGACCACTCATTTCTCTTGAGTGTATCGAATGTACATCACCAACGGTTGGGATCAGCAACCGTTCCCGTATATATATATGGGACAGCATTGATAGATTAAAGAAACAAATGAATATTCACTAGATAGGTGATTATACACCCTACTTCGGTGCGACCGACTTAGCCATGCTGCCTGCCCGATTTCTGTCATTTACCGGATGTGAGGCTAGAAGCTACGCTTATCTTTTTATATCACATCTTCATTCACTTGGAATACCACATCGTCATACCCGCCAAATCATTATCGATTTCCTTAACGGTATCACGGGTATGAAGCTAAGAGAAACGAGTTCCTCCGCCACCAACGTAATACGTTGAAGAGATCAACATATATGATTCGTTAGGGATACTCTGTCAGACATTCGTCTATACAAGTTGTCCTGGGACTGGACAAACCGAAGGTACTATTCCGTACATCCATCTTAGGCACTGTTATCTAAGACTTATACAATAGCCCTTGCATTATACTCCGTCTTCAATATATTCAGCATACTTGATTCGCAACGCTTATGCAAATACGGAGTGGTTCTTCGGATAATAATCCAACCGGTCTCTCCATATTAACAACGTTAAAATGGTCAAAACATTGATAGTCTGTGATTTAACTATCAAAGAAAACTCGTGTGCAAACAACGATATTATTTCCAGATGGAAATTCTACCAATCAATCATCAATCATATATAAATCTATATATATATATATTCATATTTTCTACGTTTAGAAAATATACGTTAACACTGGAAAACGTTTCCATCTACTTAATTACACATCACTATTATTCCACAACTATTAGTCCCTAACTGTAAACTAGTAAGAGAACGACTACCCAAGTATAAATCCCGAAGGCCGAAACCAACATCAGATCGATACTCAGAAAGCTGTTCAACATAACTAATCTCTAGTCAGTTTCTGATTTAGCTTAACTCCATTTCTTAATTCCTTATTCATGAACATTTACTTTTCTAATCCATATTTCCAATTTCAATACTTGATTACGTTTCTGATTCTATTTGGAAAACATTTCCAAATCTTCTTTACTTGGATTTAAACAGATGTTTAAATACACATCGCGACGACAACTCAAACCACTATACTTATTTACTAAATTCACTTAACCACTTTCACTCTCGAACCTTAACCATTCCTAAATTAAAAACGAAGTCAATCAAGTTGGGGTATAACTACCTCTCAGACCTTAACTGAACAACATTTCAAATCTCGAAACAGGGTAAGTTCATCTTTTAACTCTTTAACACTTCCTTACGTAACTTTTGGATATAGTTTTCGAGCCCAACTCCTTTACAGAATCACTTGATTATAACAGTGGTGTTATAATTTCCTGCTTCTGAATAATAATAACTTTAATCTAACTCTTATTTCCTAACTCGAATAAATAACAAACAACTAATTTATCAACTCCTATTTGGTTAACTCTTATTCTATAACTCTTATTCGAATACTCCAATCTAATAACTAGATTCGATTAACTTACTTCGAATATCTCTGATTCGATTAACTTACTTCGAATATCTCTGATTCGATTAACTCACTTCGAATAACTCTGATTCGATTAACTCACTTCGAATAACTCTGATTCTATTAACTCACTTAGAATAACTCTGATTCAATTAACTCACTTTGAATAACTCTGATTCGATTAACTCACTTTGAATAACTTATATTCGATTAATTCGACTCGACTAACTTGGTTCGACTAACCATACTCGACTAACTCGACTTGATTAACTCCTATCGAATAACTAATATTCGATTTAACTCTAATTGATTAACTCTAACTGATTTACTCTAACTGGTTAACTCTAACTGATTAACTCTAACCGATTAACTCTAACTGAACTGGTTAACTCTACTGAACTGGTTAACTCTAACTGAACTGATTAACTCTAACTGAACTGGTTAACTCTAACTGAATTGGTTAACTCTAACTGAGCTGGTTAACTCTACTGAACTGGTTAACTCTACTGAACTGGTTAACTCTAACTGAACTGGTTAACTCTACTGAACTGGTTAACTCTACTGAACTGGTTAACTCTACTGAACTGGTTAATTCTAACTGAACTGGTTAACTCTAACTGAACTGGTTAACTCTACTGAACTGGTTAACTCTACTGAACTGGTTAACTCTACTGAACTGGTTAACTCTACTGAACTGGTTAACTCTACTGACTGGTTAACTCTACTGAACTGGTTAACCCTAACTGATTAACTCTAACTGGTTAACTTGGTTTACTTAACCCACTGGTTTATAAAGATTTCCCTTTTATATAACGTTTATTCATTTGAAAAGATTTATTTTTAAATAACGGTTCTACACTTTACAAATGATTTCCCTTTTATATCGTTTTCCTTTTTATAACATCCTATTCAGTTATAAACAAATTTCCTTTTTATAACTCTATTTATTTTCTAAATGTTTTTCCTTTATATTTGGTTTCCACAAATATTTCCCTTGTATTTGGTTTTCACAAATATTCTTTAAATTATTCTAACTCCTTAAATTTTCGGGAAAATTCGCCATAACCTCCTTTGTACCGGGAGCATCGGAAAAATCCCCAAACCCGCCACACAGGCCTTTCCATTCAAAAAGAAAATGTTTTGAATTTATTCCCTTTTTAAAATATCTCCTATTTATAAATATTCCCATTTATAAATATTCCATATTTATAAATATTCAAATTTATAAATATCTCTTATTTATAAATATTCCATTTTATAAATATTATATTTTCACTGTCACTTTGAAAATCCCCTTATCAACATTTCGGTATGTTATGGTATTCAATCATATCAAATCACGATGTTCAATATCGTCCACACACATAAAATCAACACAGATTATATATCACATCATATAACAGAATATATGAATCAAAACAGTATTATAAATATGAGGAACCCAGTTGGGTCCCTCCAACCTGTTTCCCTGCATCACAGATGTTACACAGTATAATCAACATCACTTTCAGTTCAGATTATTCTGATAAACAGAATCAACATATAAATATTTAACTGTTTATATATATATATATATATATATATAATATTTTCACTAACTGACTAGCAGTTCAATCAATCAAATCAACACACAACAATCAACAGATGATTAACAGTTCTAACAATACGTTATAAAAATATAACTGTTCAGAGTTGGTGAGTTTTACTCACATTGGACTATTATCGTTAAAAACGATTAACTGTCTTTGATTCAGACGGACAATTTATTTCGCCATAAATTGTAACGAGCTCCGATGGACTTCCAGTCAGTCTCATTTGGTAGTCGTCGTCCATACGATCCCAACGCAACTCACGGTTTGTAATTCCGATTTCATATGAAATAGTTATGATAGTTCGAAGTTAGCACACAATTATATATTAAATAAAGATTTAGAATTTCTATTTTATACTTAAATAAAATTGGGCTTTACCCAATATCCTTTGCCGGCCCATTTCCTTTTCAACATACCATACCCGAACATTTGCTTTCTTCCCCCAACACCCATCTCCACGCCTGTCTTTCCCAATTTCCACTTCTGGACCCATTCCTTTCAGCTGCTACTTACGAACAGGATACCACCTCCAGTATTAAAATGTTAAACTTCCTTTCACTTCCTTAATCTCCTGATACCCAAAACGAAGCTTCAGCAAATCTCGCCCGAGCCAACCCGTAAGGAAATAAAAGCCATGACAGACTTCCACTCTACCTTTCACAAAGAATCCGCACTCCAGTAATTAACTTCAACATATATTTCCACATCCTTCCTCCGATCAGTGCTCCCATCTTCCACCACTATTTCAACAATCAAAACCAACGTTTCGCTCTCCTTCGATTCCTCTTCAACATCGTATCAATGAAGGACAACTCGAACGGCCTCCCTCCTCTGCGTCTCCAGCAGGTTTTCGACGATCCAGTGTACAGGGATCGACATCTTTTTTCTTCAAAACTCACCCAAAAATCACAACGCAAGCTATTTCCCACTATGAAACCGGATCCGCCCTCAAATTTCAACTTCGATCCCTAAAAATTCCTCAAACCCGAACCTTAATTTCCTGCGTTAACTGTCGAACTCCAAAACTGAATGTCGAGCCAAGCAAAAGTGGTATGGAATGGAAGCTCTTGCGTTGATGAATCCAAACATATCTATTCTCCAATTTATAAGAATTTATATGAATTTAATTTGATTTTAGAAAGGGGAAATTTCACTGTATGAATTGTTTTGGTGGCGGCGGATTTTTTCTGTGAAGTGAGGGAGATAGAATTAGGGTTTAGTTAAGGTTAGGGTATTATATAGGTAGATTTAATATATATTTTTATTTGATTATTAAATTAATTTCTAAGCAAACGCTACTTTTCTGTGTCCTCTAAAATTCCTGTGATCACATACAATACCCAAAAATCACCAAACCGGACATGTAGCTAGAGTTTGACATTACGGTCCCAACGAAACTGGTTTCGTCGAATTCCGACTCCGTATGCTCACACAGCGTATTTTTAACTGTCAAAATACTGACTGTTTCTCACTCTAAAAATCGGTACGACCACACAGTGACTCTAAAAATCACGAAACTGGAAATCTAACAACTATTTGATATTGCGGATCCAACAAAACTGGTTTCGTCGAATTTCGACTTCGTTTGCAAAACCGGCTATTTTAAAGCCCTGGATGACCCATTTAAATATATAAATATATTTAAATATTATTAAATTAAATATAAATAAATTTATATTATCGTATATCTTCACATATGATATCGTACAACTCCATAATATCATATCAAAATTTACAGTTTGATATTTCAGATTTTAGATTATCCCGATATTCAGTTTATACTGAAAATCCTTTTTATAACGTATATAAAGCGTCGCAAATTATAAAGGAATTCCACAGCGACTTTTCTGAAATTTGATTTGGACGTACATCAAAATCTACACGATGAAATCCCGATTTTTCTCTTCCACTAGAAAGATATACTCCACCAGCTCCACACGTTTCTTGTTTCACAGAAATCCGGCTTAAAACGAATCCTGTACATTCAGTTGAAGTTCGAATCGCCAATTTACGAACTGCAGCGCCATTTCAAGCTCGATTTTAATTATATTATAATTATACGTTCAAACTGTCGTCGATTGAATATATTCGTCAATATAATTCAACTCTAAGTTGAATTAAATCTTGGGGATGACTCCGTTCACATTATATTGTCAATTCACTGTTTCTGGTTATTTCTGAATAAATATATTATTCTATTATTTAAATTAATTAAATATTCACTATTATTTAATTAAACCATTATTTAATTCCCTAAATCACTATTTTAAATAATTAAATAAATTAATTATTTACCGCTGAAAATGCGGGTCGTTACATTCTTCCCCACTTAAAATAATTTCGTCCTCGAAATTGCTAAGTTAGGAAACAAACCCTATATACAGGTTAGAACTTATCGGTCCACTTCTTAACTTCAGTTTCAACTGAACTAATTTAATTTCAATTAAATATTAATTAATTCTTATTAACGAAAATTTTCAAAAATCCTGAAAATTTTCTAACGCCTTAACTTTTCGAAAAATTTCGCCAGCACCACCTTTGTACTGGTCAATATCTCAAACTCCAACTCGCCTCTCTGGGCCTTCTGCAACCTAAAAGAAAATCAAAACGCCAAGCGGCTTGCCAATTCGGCTCAAAAATTCCAAACTCATATAAAATATAAACTTGTACCTTTTTGTCGGGCATATCATTATATCCCTACTATCTGTTACCACCTCGGCATATACCAATGCCATTCTAATCAAACTTAAATCAGTTCATCCTCAGATCCAACCATTCGCTTAGATACAAGCCGAATTCAATTCAAACTCCAATTTCAAATTCAAACTGTGAACTCCTCAACTCAATCCCATTCCAGATTATTCACTAATCAATTCCAGTTTCATTTAACTTAGTCAAAGTTAAATTCTAATTTATTATTCACTTTTACTATTTTAATCCATTTAACTTCATAAGTTAAATTTAAATTTCAAATTTCAAATCCCTGGGTTCATTTCAAATTAATTCGAAATCATAGTACCAATTCAAAACCTTTGAATTTCCTGAACAACTTGTTTTTCTCAAAACAATTCAAAAACAAAATCTTTGGTAGTAATCCCTCACTTAGAACTCGAAAATGAATACCGATGATGGTCGACTTCACCATCGGAACTTATTTTCCAGCGATCGAAGTGAGTTCAATACTATATCACTTTCAGTTTGAAAAACGTTTTCAAAATCTCCCAGGAACTTAAAATTTCCTTATTTTAATTCCAGTTCTGATTTAAAGTTCAGATTTAATTCCGCTTATTTCATATACTTTACTTATATGAATTCTGATCAGTTATTTACATAACCAATTCACTTTTTATAATCTTATTTGATTATACTAACAACCAACGCAACCAATTATACTATGTAAATTTCAAAACATATCATGTTGGTTCATCGTATTCGAGTGTTTAGTAACCCCTATCGATACAGTGGATCAGACTGATAGACCAGAATTCATAAACAACTCAACCAATAAATCTCCACAATATAAAACAAATTTTTATGTCAAATACAAATAAGCTCTCTCGTATATATACACTCAAACTCAATCTAGGATATTACTAATCCTATCTCTACCGAGTCACGCCACAGAGCCAAGGTAATTCTTAACTTAAGCTCTGATACCAACTGTAACGACCCGGAAAAATGCGATCTTGGTTATCCGATATACAACACATATCGAACATCCAAGGATCGAAAATAACCGAATTGTTAATGAAAGAAGTTAGAGGATGAGGAAAGATAAGATAGAACTTTTAGAATAGAAGAAGAAGAACATCATCATCAGAGTAAACACGAATCTCACAGCGGAACGAATAAAATATAACATAACTTTTGAAATACAAACAGTTATATATACAATAGCACTTATCAGAGTGCAGTACTTACAACAACAGCGGAAATAAACAATAGCTATAGAATCCTGAAGCCTCCTGCTCCAAGCTCTCCAAGTGTATCTGTAAAATCCCGACTACTTGACTGCCCGTACAAAATTAGGCACCCAAGAGTTTAGGGAAAACAACAAAGTAAACTCCGGGTCAGTCATGGGACTGGTATGAGTAAAACAGTTTAAAACAGTTTGAACAAGTAAATGATATCTCATAAGACCACGCCGTATAACGGAACGGGTTTTTCCCTTATGAGAATCCAAACAACTTTGTAAACAATATCCTGCTGATATTATAATAATGTCTAGGTACAAATATATATCAATCTAGCAGAAACGCTTTCATCTCACGTTCTACATATATAGTATACAATCAAAACCGCAAGCACGTATTGGGTAATGGATTTCCAACTATGACAAGGTATGGAACCACCTTCCGATCAGTGTACTCTAGGAACGATACACTGGAGTTCAACAAGAACATCTTGCAACTCAGCCACACATGACCGACTACTCATTTCTCTTGAGTGTATCGAATGTACATCACCAACGGTTGGGATCAGCAACCGTTCCCGTATATATATATGGGACAGCATTGATAGATTAAAGAAACAAATGAATATTCACTAGATAGGTGATTATACACCCTACTTTGGTGCGACCGACTTAGCCATGCTGCCTGCCCGATTTCTTTCATTTACCGGATGTGAGGCTAGAAGCTACGCTTATCTTTTCATATCACATCTTCATTCACTTGGAATACCACATCGTCATACCCGCCAAATCATTATCGATTTCCTTAACGGTATCACGGGTATGAAGCTAAGAAAAACGTGTTCCTCTGCCACCAACGTAATACGTTGAAGAGATCAACATATATGATTCGTTAGGGATACTCTGTCAGACATTCGTCCATACAAGTTGTCCTGGGACTGGACAAACCGAAGGTACTATTCCGTACATCCATCTTAGGCACTGTTATCTAAGACTTATACAATAGCCCTTGCATTATACTCCGTCTTCAATATATTCAGCATACTTGATTCGCAACGCTTATGCAAATACGGAGTGGTTCTTCGGATAATAATCCAACCGGTCTCTCCATATTAACAACGTTAAAATGGTCAAAACATTGATAGTCTGTGATTTAACTATCAAAGAAAACTCGTGTGCAAACAACGATATTATTTCCAGATGGAAATTCTACCAATCAATCATCAATCATATATAAATCTCTATATATATATATATTCATATTTTCTACGTTTAGAAAATATACGTTAACACTGGAAAACGTTTCCATCTACTTAATTACACATCACTATTATTCCACAACTATTAGTCCCTAACTGTAAACTAGTAAGAGAATGACTACCCAAGTATAAATCCCGAAGGCCGAAACCAACATCAGATCGATACTCAGAAAGCTGTTCGACATAACTAATCTCTAGTCAGTTTCTGATTTAGCTTAACTCCATTTCTTAATTCCTTATTCATGAACATTTACTTTTCTAATCCATATTTCCAATTTCAATACTTGATTACGTTTCTGATTCTATTTGGAAAACATTTCCAAATCTTCTTTACTTGGATTTAAACAGATGTTTAAATACACATCGCGACGACAACTCAAACCACTATACTTATTTACTAAATTCACTTAACCACTTTCACTCTCGAACCTTAACCATTCCTAAATTAAAAACGAAGTCAATCAAGTTGGGGTATAACTACCTCTCAGACCTTAACTGAACAACATTTCAAATCTCGAAACAGGGTAAGTTCATCTTTTAACTCTTTAACACTTCCTTACGTAACTTTTGGATATAGTTTTCGAGCCCAACTCCTTTACAGAATCACTTGATTATAACAGTGGTGTTATAATTTCCTGCTTCTGAATAATAATAACTTTAATCTAACTCTTATTTCCTAACTCGAATAAATAACAAACAACTAATTTATCAACTCCTATTTGGTTAACTCTTATTCTATAACTCTTATTCGAATACTCCAATCTAATAACTAGATTCGATTAACTTACTTCGAATATCTCTGATTCGATTAACTTACTTCGAATATCTCTGATTCGATTAACTCACTTCGAATAACTCTGATTCGATTAACTCACTTCGAATAACTCTGATTCGATTAACTCACTTCGAATAACTCTGATTCAATTAACTCACTTTGAATAACTCTGATTCGATTAACTCACTTTGAATAACTTATATTCGATTAATTCGACTCGACTAACTCGACTAACTTGGTTCGACTAACCATACTCGACTAACTCGACTTGATTAACTCCTATCGAATGACTAATATTCGATTTAACTCTAATTGATTAACTCTAACTGATTTACTCTAACTGGTTAACTCTAACTGATTAACTCTAACTGATTAACTCTAACTGAACTGGTTAACTCTACTGAACTGGTTAACTCTAACTGAACTGATTAACTCTAACTGAACTGATTAACTCTAACTGAACTGGTTAACTCTAACTGAGCTGGTTAACTCTACTGAACTGGTTAACTCTACTGAACTGGTTAACTCTAACTGAACTGGTTAACTCTACTGAACTGGTTAACTCTACTGAACTGGTTAACTCTACTGAACTGGTTAACTCTAATTGAACTGGTTAACTCTAACTGAACTGGTTAACTCTACTGAACTGGTTAACTCTACTGAACTGGTTAACTCTACTGAACTGGTTAACTCTACTGAACTGGTTAACTCTACTGAACTGGTTAACTCTACTGACTGGTTAACTCTACTGAACTGGTTAACCCTAACTGATTAACTCTAACTGGTTAACTTGGTTTACTTAACCCACTGGTTTATAAAGATTTCCCTTTTATATAACGTTCATTCATTTGAAAAGATTTATTTTTAAATAATGGTTCTACACTTTACAAATGATTTCCCTTTTATATCGTTTTCCTTTTTATAACATCCTATTCAGTTATAAACAAATTTCCTTTTTATAACTCTATTTATTTTCTAAATGTTTTTCCTTTATATTTGGTTTCCACAAATATTTCCCTTGTATTTGGTTTTCACAAATATTCTTTAAATTATTCTAACTCCTTAAATTTTCGGGAAAATTCGCCATAACCTCCTTTGTACCGGGAGCATCGGGGAAATCCCCAAACCCGCCACACAAGCCTTTCCATTCAAAAAGAAAATGTTTTGAATTTATTCCCTTTTTAAAATATCTCCTATTTATAAATATTCCCATTTATAAATATTCCTTATTTATAAATATTCAAATTTATAAATATCTCTTATTTATAAATATTCCATTTTATAAATATTATATTTTCACTGTCACTTTGAAAATCCCCTTATCAACATTTCGATATGTTATGGTATTCAATCATATCAAATCACGATGTTCAATATCGTCCACACACATAAAATCAACACAGATTATATATCACATCATATAACAGAATATATGAATCAAAACAGTATTATAAATATGAGGAACCCAGTTGGGTCCCTCCAACCTGTTTCCCTGCATCACAGATGTTACACAGTATAATCAACATCACTTTCAGTTCAGATTATTCTGATAAACAGAATCAACATATAAATATTTAACTGTTTATTTATATATATATATAATATATAATATTTTCACTAACTGACTAGCAGCTCAATCAATCAAATCAACACACAACAATCAACGGATGATTAACAGTTCTAACAATACGTTATAAAAATATAACTGTTCAGAGTTGGTGAGTTTTACTCACATTGGACTGTTATCGTTAAAAACGATTAACTGTCTTTGATTCAGACGGACAATTTATTTCGCCATAAATTGTAACGAGCTCTGATGGACTTCCAGTCAGTCTCATTTGGTAGTCGTCGTCCATACGATCCCAACGCAACTCACGGGTTGTGATTCCGATTTCATATGAAATAGTTATGATAGTTTGAAGTTAGCACACAATTATATATTAAATAAAGATTTAGAATTTCTATTTTATACTTAAATAAAATTGGGCTTTACCCAATATCCTTTGCCGGCCCATTTCCTTTTCAACATACCATACCCGAACATTTGCTTTCTTCCCCCAACACCCATCTCCACGCCTGTCTTTCCCAATTTCTACTTCTGGACCCATTCCTTTCAGCTGCTACTTACGAATAGGATACCACCTCCAGTATTAAAATGTTAAACTTCCTTTCACTTCCTTAATCTCCTGATACCCAAAACGAAGCTTCAGCAAATCTCGCCCGAGCCAACCCGTAAGGAAATAAAAGCCATGACAGACTTCCACTCTACCTTTCACAAAGAATCCGCACTCCAGTAATTAACTTCAACATATATTTCCACATCCTTCCTCCGATCAGTGCTCCCATCTTCCTCCACTATTTCAACAATCGAAACCAACGTTTCGCTCTCCTTTGATTCCTCTTCAACATCGTATCAATGAAGGACAACTCGAACGGCCTCCCTCCTCTGCGTCTCCAGCAGGTTTTCGACGATCCAGTGTACAGGGATCGACATCTTTTTTCTTCAAAACTCACCCAAAAATCACAACGCAAGCTATTTCCCACTATGAAACCGGATCCGCCCTCAAATTTCAACTTCGATCCCTAAAAATTCCTCAAACCCGAACCCTAATTTCCTGCGTTAACTGTCGAACTCCAGAACTGAATGTCGAGCCAAGCAAAAGTGGTATGGAATGGAAGCTCTTGCGTTGATGAATCCAAACATATCTATTCTCCAATTTATAAGAATTTATATGAATTTTATTTGATTTTAGAAAGGGGAAATTTCACTGTATGAATTGTTTTGGTGGCGGCGGATTTTTTCTGTGAAGTGAGGGAGATAGAATTAGGGTTTAGTTAAGGTTAGGGTATTATATAGGTAGATTTAATATATTTTTTTATTTGATTATTAAATTAATTTCTAAGCAAACGCTACTTTTTTGTGTCTTCTAAAATTCCTGTGATCACATACAATACCCAAAAATCACCAAACCGGACATGTAGCTAGAGTTCGACATTACGTTTTCAACGAAACTGGTTTCGTCGAATTCCGACTCCGTATGCTCACACAGCGTATTTTTAACTGTCAAAATACTGACTGTTTCTCACTCTAAAAATCCGTACGACCACACAGTGACTCTAAAAATCACGAAACTGGAAATCTAACAACTATTTGATATTACGGATCCAACAAAACTGGTTTCGTCGAATTCCGACTTCGTTTGCAAAACCGGCTATTTTTAAAGCCCTGGATGACCCATTTAAATATATAAATATATTTAAATATTATTAAATTAAATATAAATAAATTTATATTATCGTATATCTTCACATATGATATCGTACAGCTCCATAATATCATATCAGAATTTACAGTTTGATATTTCAGATTTTAGATTATCCCGATATTCAGTTTATACTGAAAATCCTTTTTATAACGTATATAAAGCGTCGCAAATTATAAAGGAATTCCACAGCGACTTTTCTGAAATTTGATTTGGACGTACATCAAAATCTACACGATGAAATCCCGATTTTTCTCTTCCACTAGAAAGATATACTCCACTAGCTCCACACGTTTCTTGTTTCACAGAAATCCGGCTTAAAACGAATCCTGTACATTCAGTTGAAGTTCGAATCGCCAATTTACGAACAGCAGCGCCATTTCAAGCTCGATTTTAATTATATTATAATTATACGTTCAAACTGTCGTCGATTGAATATATTCGTCAATATAATTCAACTCTAAGTTGAATTAAATCTTGAGGATGACCCCGTTCACATTATATTGTCAATTCACTGTTTCTGGTTATTTCTGAATTAAATATATTATTCTATTATTTAAATTAATTAAATATTCACTATTATTTAATTAAACCATTATTTAATTCCCTAAATCGCTATTTTAAATAATTAAATAAATTAATTATTTACCGCTGAAAATGCGGGTCATTACAGAACAATTCCCCAAATATTAACCTCGAAGGCCGAAACCAACATCAGATCAATACCCAGGAAACCATTCATCTCCACTAATTTTCAGTTAGTTCTAATTTCACACGGGTTTTAAGAACAGTGTTATTTAAGACACCATTCACGACAAACCCAAACTCCAATTTGATATTAAATACAAGGCTCTGAGTAGAAAATATATCAGCTTATATTCAATATCAAATTCTGATTATTCTAAAACCATTTCAAATTTAGTTCAAAACTAGTTCATTTCGATAAAAATATGTCCTTACAAATGTGGAATTTTTCACCCAGTTCTTTCTAAATCATTTATTATGATTTTACACTAATTATTATTATTTTTAATAATTTTATCAAGGTCCGTACAGTCGGTTTCCAATAACGGCCACCGAACTGCACTTACAGCGACTTTTTCTAAATTTGATTTGGACGTATCTCCAAATCCAACCATTAGATTTCAAATTTCTAATATTCATTGGAAAGCTCTTTTCGGTACGAACCTAACGGTTCCGGTTTCAGGAGGATCCGACGGTCGGATCTCCCGTAACGTCAATTTGAAGTTAATGGTCGAAATTCGTGAACTGCCGCAGCGCGGCGCGTTCTATTCAGGCCATTAAATATATATATATAATATATATATTATATACATATTTCATTGATTCAATTCTAAACGTATTTTATAAATCGTTTTAAATTCGTTTTCAAAACGATTTCAACTTCATATTCAATTTTAAATCAAAATTGAATATTCCATATCATCGATATATATATAAATGATAATATTTTCAAAACGTTATGATTTGAAATCACTTCTTTTTCGATATTCGAATGAAATCGATATAAATATCGTTCTCATCAAAATGGCGTAAATCTAACCAACACGGCTTTATATTTCAATAACATCGTTATTATATTCAATAAATGAATATTTTCTTCAACACATGAATATGTAAATTTTATTTCAACACATGACTAATCTCAACAAATGAGTACCGTCAACACATGAGTATTTTTTTTATTTAATATCTTCTATAAAATTATGATATTTATCGTTTAATTCTAAATCAGACTCCAACTGTAAATTAGCAAGAGAATGATATCCCAAATATTAACCCCGAAGGCCGAAACCAACATCAGATCAATATTCAAGAAACCACTCATCTTAACTCGTTTCCAGTCAGTTTCCAATTTCATTTATGATAAAGATGTAAATTTTGTCGTTTAAAATATTCCACTCAACACATGAATTTTCTTTTATTCAACACATGAATATTTATTCTTTATTTTCCAAATTGGAATGAGGCCCAACCAATTACCATATAACGTTAATTATTTGGATTCCATACAACACATGTATATAACAGCAACGATAAATAATCAACCATCATCCTAAGTGCACAACACGACTGTCTGTCAACCCATCGATCGACAAACAACTATACAATTGGGACTAGTGTACGTTAAATATCATCTCAATACCCGTGTGGGGTTTCAACCAACAAATACTGAATGTTATTTGTGCAGTTGGGCGATGTGTAAAATTTATCGTCCCAATCCATATCAGTCAAATGGGTGTACATCAACAAATCGTTTTGATTTGTGAATGAATATTTTATTTTTATTCGTTTCTAATAAAAATGATATTTTTATTTTTCTAACTTATTTTAGAAAATTTCGGCGGCATAACGGCGCTATACTAGAAACGGGATAAGGCCTAGCCTTGTCCCCGGTCTAATAATGGCCCACGCCATTCACATATCAATTTTAATCAATTTCCAATTCAACCAAACAAATAAATCAATCACCCAACATTCAACTAAACAAACAAGTCCATGGTCTGTGGACGATAGTGTCGAGTGCTACTAAACACCGTCTGCATCCTAGTATATATGTATAACTAGAAAAGAAGAGTTAAAGTGAGAAGTTCTCACCAATAGCTAAACCAAACGCCACGACTCTTCATATGTAGGAAATCTTCATCGTTCTTCCAACGCAGTCTGTTTCACGAAGTATATGTTAAAAATTATATTTTTAACAATGCTACTTCCTATATAACGATTGTATTTTTATAACGCCACTCATATAAAAATCACATTTTTATATTCTCTAGTTTATAGTCAAAATCATATTTTCTTTCTCGCTCTTCAGATAATAAAGATCATATTTTTATAATCATACATATATAAAAATCATATTTTTAATATGTCAATTATATTTCTAACTTCTCTATCATATAAAAATTATATTTTTAACCTTCACATCATATAAAAATTATATTTTTAGCCTTTCTATAATAAAAAAAAATTATATTTTTATTTTGTTATTCATATAAAGATTATATTTTTCTTCCAAATCATTTTACATAAAAATCGTATTTTTATGTTGCTAAACATCTTCATAAAAGTTGAATCTTTACTTTGCTAAAAATCTAATCTTTACTTCTTTAAAAATCATATCTTTTTGTTAAAAACATAAAAATCTAAACTTGTTTAGCTTAAAAAAAAATCGAATCTTCATGTAAATTTTAACCTAATTTTCTATGAATAAAATCCTATCATTTTCAGATTAAAAATCATATTTTTGGTCATATGAACAAAATTTAAAAGTAAATGAATAAATAAAATAAATAAAAAGGAATATAGAAACTCACTTATTCAGCGAAGGGGGAGGTGTGTCCACCATCGTCGCAGGTGGTTGGGGGGGATGAGATGGTCGGCGTTCTCCTTGGTGGCGGCGCGGGTTCCTAGGGGGAAAACGGGTTTGGGCGTTTGGTTCTCGAACGGTGGGAGGGGGAGGTCGGGTGCTCTGCTGGACGGAGGAGAGAGGCAAGGCGGAGGGTGGTGTGTTCGTGGCGGCGCTGGCCATCGGTGGGCCACGGGGCTGCGTCGGTGAAGGAGGAAAGGGGGTCGCGTCAGGGATTCGGGGACCAGAGGAGGAGTGGCGAGGCTAGAGGTGAAGGAGGCGGAGGGAAGAAGGTGGAGGCCGGGGGCTCGCGACGGCGCGCAACGCCTTGGAGGAGGAGCTTCCATCCTCCGTTCGTTTGGTTTTTTTTTATTTCCTTCGATTTTCTGACTTGGTCAACGGGGGTAAGGGAAAAGGTATAGGGGTTTTATACATATATATAATTTTATTAATATTTTAATTCCGAATTAGGTGCTTTCACATACGAACTCAAAACCGGACCCAACGACTGTCGCCCCTAGCTAATTACCCCCATTCCGAACACAATGGGATATGTTTCGTAACCCAACTCGGCTGTTATGATCAGTTTCCATCAATATTAAAATATAAATCAGTATATATTCCATTTGAACGTACATTTTTATTTACCGGGGCCACATATGGACTCTAAAAATTCCCAAAAAATTATTTCTAGTTTCGTATTGACAATACGGTCCTAACAAAACTAATTTCGTCGAATTCTGAGATCGTTTGAAAAATGGTCATTTTTCGGTCGATTAAATTCAACTGAATTTGGTCAAACACGTTTTCTTCTGCCACGCTCACATATTGATTCAGAAAATTATGAAAATTGAAATCTAGCCATAACTTGACGTCCCGGATCCAACAAAAGTGGTTTCGTCGAAAACCGAGGTCGTTTGCAAAATTTCCATTTTAAGGGCCTTTATATATATTAAAAATAGGGTCCGTTTGTCACAGGTCCCTATTAAGTTTCAAAATTAGGCTCACATCCGGTCTAACTTTTCATGTAAATTAGGTCCCTATTTTTCAAAAACATATAAAAAAATATTAAAAAAATATAAAAAAATCACCAAAATTCATTATTAAATAAAACACGTTCACACCAAAAAATTCAAGTGAAAAAACAATCAAAAACCACGTCAAAACCCAAAATAACACAAAATCAGCGAAACAACAGGTTTTAGCATGAAAAGATGCACCTATTCTTAAATAGTTGCACACATTCGTGCTTATATTTCAGTACTGCGACAAAACTGCAATATAAATGCATACATTTATGCAGCTAAACAGCATTATATGCATCCTTTCATGCATATATTCAAATTTGACATGTTTTTTCAAACATTCGCCATTTTCAGACATTGTTGCACACATTTATGCTCCTGTACAGAATATATGCATGCATTCATGCGCAAATTCAGAAGTCATCGCCCATTTTAAGTTTGTTGCACACATGCATGCATATATACAGAATAGTAGCACTCATGTATGCTAGTTTTCAACATAAATAGTTGCATACGTGAATCTCAGTTCAACTTTGTATGCATACATGTATGCACTTATTTACTAATAGTTGCATACATGTATGCGTATATTGGTCCAGATTTTCCGCATAAATACACTACATGAATATATGCATACATGTTTGCTACTATTGACAAAAGTTGCACAGAAGTATGCTACTTTTTTTTTTTAATTTGCGTGGACTCCTGGGAATATTTCCTGTTTTTTGGATTTTTTTTTTTTAGTGTGTGGCGCATTTTTTTTGGGTCAGAATTGGAAAAAGGCGAAGGGGAGAAGCAGGAGGCGAAGGCGGACCAAAAAAGAAAAGCGGCATCTCAATTCTAGGGACCGGAAACGCATACAAAGTTTGACTGGATGTGGCTTATATTTTGAAACTTTTTAGGGATGTGAGCCTAATTTTCACTTAAAAATATATATAAATTCCACAGCGACTTTTCTGAATTTTAAACTGGATGTAGCTTTCGACTTCTAAAGTGAAATATCAGTTTCTCAACTTCGTTAGAAAGATATTCTTATACAGATTCAAATATTTCTGGTTTCGCCTAATTCCGACTTAAAACGAATTCGGTATATTCATTTGAAATTCGAAATCGAATTTTCGAACTACCGCGCCATTTCAGACTCGTTATATATTTAAAATAAAATTATTCATTTTAACTTCGTCGAAAATAAATTTCTAGACGTTTTTATTTAAAATAAACTATTTTAAATATTCAAAATCCGTTAAAATAGCCAAAATAAAAATTTTAAACTGGCTCAGATTTTCCGGGTTGTTACTATAGACATGCATCATCTTCGTTTGTACTTGCAACCTAATTTGCATTAGAATAATAACGAGTCAGAATATACATATACAACACACACACACATACACTGCACACATGTACAAGGCTGTGCATAACAGCACACACAACATTCCACATTGCCACGACACTACAGAAAATGGTGCGGCAATGCAAAGTACAACAGGCAAAAGGTGATTCAAGACCAAGGGCAATGGCCAAGCATGCACATGGCAACAATATTGACACTTGCACAAGCCATCAAATAGCCAACTACCAGTTGTTCAGGTTCAAGATCATCAAGCGTGTACATAAACAATGTCGGACACCTTCAAAACAGAATGACCAACATAGCTATTTAACACAAGTGCACAAGGCCATGGAAACATCGAATAACAATGGTGCATGGCCAGTTAGGATCAGGTTTATGTGCAAGCAAAATGATCAGGACAACACGACATGGTAAAAGCGATGAGCGGGTACAATACAAGACAAACCACAAATAAGCAAGCACAGACTTAACAACTCAAGTGCAAAATGCCATAGTAGTGTACAAGTAAACAGAGAGAATGGAGATACATCATTGATTATCCCAGGTTACTCTTGGTCAAGGACAAAATGTACAAGACCATGAACAAGGCACATAGCTTAAGGAATAACAAAAACAGTAGCCAGTCAACATGCATGTACAAGATGACAGGTCAGACTAGCCATTGCATACAAATCAGGTGCCAATGACATTGAACACAAGCATGCCAAGTTCAAATGCTAACATAGACACATGAATAACTCAAGTGATAATGCACAAACACAGGGTTGATCAAGCCAGTATCAAGTTTCCGACATCGTGATAAATAGTGAAAATGGCACAGCACAAGTAAAAGTGCACAACATAAAATGGTTTTACACAAGCATGTAGCAAAAAGGGTAGACAATTTAAACCCAATTACACTGCAAATGACAGCAAATACACTACAGCATTACAAAACTATCTGAAAATACCCAATTTAAACCCAATAACACAATAGCAGCATGAATTCGAGGTAAACAAGCACATGGACATATCTATCATTTATATTTTTGAACCAAGGCATGAAAATTCAAATTAAACCCAATTTAAACCAATTCAGATTTAAATTAAACCCAATCTAAACCTGATTCAAATTCAAATTAAGTCGTGAGCTAATACTCATCTTCATTGGCGACGAGAAAGATGGACAACTGTGGACTGAAGGTTCGCCGGTTAGCCGAAGGCAGCGCGAGATGATGAGAAAGATAGACAACAGTGGATGGTTTATTGACAAAGGAAGATGGTGCGCTGAGTACTAAAACTCTAATTTGGGTTTTCGGTCACCATTGAAATTAAAAATAGGGAAGCCAGCCGAAAGTTTTAAAGTGTCAAAACAAGATAATGCCAGAAAGAAAATAGCGGGGGAAAAAATTGATACGAATTTCATACGGCCCAAAGCCGTATCAAATGAACTGATCTGAAGCTTTGTTGATCAACAGTTATATCTTACATGTTTGGGGAGGTGTGGATCGCCAAGAGGAAAGTTGATACGGCTATGAGCAGTATCAAATTTGATATGGCTAAAAGCATTATCAAATCTTTACATCCTCGTGTGCCAAATTTGCTGTTTTGGTGTAGTGCGAGATCGGTATTTATAACCCGTATCCCCGAATACGGATTGGGATATGACACTGGTTTTTCTCTAAGGCATGCAAGATGGGTATTCCAGGATCGGTATTCAGGGACAGTATTTTAGGATTGGTGTAAACCTCCTAATTCTTTAAGGATCAATATTCAGCGATCGGTATTCCGAGATTTGTATTCAGAGATCGATATTCTGGGATCAGTTTCAGGGATTGGTATTAAAGGATTGGTGTAAATCCTCTAAGTCTTCGGGGATCTATATTCGGGGATCGGTTTCAGGGACTGGTATTCAAGGATCAGTATTCCGGGATTGGTATTCAAAAAACGATATTCAGGGACCAGTTTTTTGCACCTGCCCCCTTTCCCTCCACTTATGATCACCGATAAATAGCCCCTTCCTGGGATGATTTCAGGATCCTTTTAGGTTACATTCAAGATAAGTAAACCCGCTAAATAAGTGAAGCAACAAATGGAAAAAATTGGAATATAAGTTTTGTACATTTAGACAATGTTTATGCAAATTTGAGAAAAAGTAAACCATGAGTTGCTATAATGTAAGTGCACAATATATTTTGTAGTAAAAAGGAGATTTCCATGTGTTAATATCCGAAAATTTAGTATTTCATATTAGTGGGTTGGGCAGTATGGCCTTGTAAATTAAGAAAGAGTAAGAAAAGGATGGATTAGGAATTTATATATACATTTGACGCAAAGGTGGCGCTAGACTAAAATTCAATTCAAACATAATTCTGGAGGAATTAGTGTGAAAGAGAAATTTTGACAAAGAAATATAATTTTGCGCAAAGGATTTGTGGTACGAAAGTTAAGAAACCACTTTGTACTTATCCCCACAGTTAAAATTATAAAAAGAACTTAAAAGGAAAAATATTTAAAAACATTTCTAGAAATTTTTCCAACTTTCAAGTTTAAAAGTTCACAGGTTTTAGAAATTTTCTGGTTTGTAATATTGAGAGTTGCATTAAAATAATTTTTGAGAAAATTATGCAAAAAAAATCGAAAGAATAAAGTGTGTTAACAAATTGTGGGGTTAAGCAATTAAAAGAAAGCGCAAATATAAATGGATTAGACATATGTTGTGCATAGATGAGCTAGAGACAGGTTTCATATAAATATAAATTATCTTGAATTAAAGGAACTAGCAGTTTTATTTTGAAAAGAAAATATAAGAGTTTTTCATAAAGGACGGATTGTGACACAATTTAACTTATTGGAACAAGAAGAATAATAAGATAAGCTTTTATGAATCAATAAGTTTGTAAGTAAACGTGTTTTGTTAAAGTGACAAGGAAATATCCAGCAAAAGAGATGTACAAAATATAGGTGAAATACCATATTTTGTGAAACCTATTTCAACAAAAAAAAAAGACAAAAAAGGGTACGGATCTGGTTTGAGGCTGTTAATGGCGACAGGGATTCTTCCCTTTTCAATAATTCATAGCGTTCTCTCCCTCATAGTCATTCCTCCTCCGTTCTCAATGACTCACTAATCCTCTTCTCCTTTTCCTCTTCTCCCCTGCTTTCGCTTGCGTGCCCTTAACTCAGATCCCCATTTATTTCATTTCCGATCTAACCCCTTAAGCCCCAATTTCCACGATCTTTCCAATCCTCTCCTCGGGTGTTCTTCTTTTCTCTACCACGCTTCAACCTCCCCGTTTTCTTCCTTTTCGTGGCGGCCACCATTTGGGTATTTCTTGCTCACCGTCTTACCTCTACAGTTGTATTCACGAACACCAACCGAACGATTCCTATGACGTGCTTCGCCATGAGTCCTCGCGATTCACTGCGATACATTGCTTGGTGTCTATTGTCCGACGCTCGTCTGACTATGTTAGGAGGATGGGGTCGGTTTTGGTGCTAGTTTGATATTCTATTTTGTCTTCAAGAGTTAGTAGGTTTTTTGTCTTGGTGGTGGTTTCGACTTGCAAGGGAGGTGAAGGTTTTGGAGCCTATGCATGCTTCCAAGGCAAGCAGTAACTTCATGCTCTTTTTTTGTTTCGCGTCTCACCTTGTTGGTCGTAATGGTGCAATTGTGGATCCTGATATTCAATGTTTGTTTAGGTTGTCGTCTTGTAGTCTCTGAATTGAGGGTTATTTAGTATATTCTGGGTTGATGTTAGTTGAAGAGGAGTCTATGGATTGTTTCCTATGAAGTTGGAGCTTTGTTTCGGAGTTGAGTTGCTGTTTTTAGGAGGAGTGAGGTTCTGGATTTTCAACAGTCTCGACATACAAGTTAAAGCCTAAGCTCTCAACTTTGCTTGGTATGGTCGGTAGTCCTTTGCTCGTTCCTTTCTGGCTGGCGCTTATTGGTGATAGCCTTGCTGCTCTGGTCACTCTACTTGTCCTATTCTATATCAAAATTCTAGGTGTTATTAGGTAGGGTTGTGCTTTGGAAGTTGGCATTGCCTTGTCATAGTGCTTGTGCATAGTTGGTGAAGGTTAGCCGTATTTGTCAGCGCTACTATGCAATTCTTGCAGCTGTTTCCTGTCACTATTTCGTGCGGCTGCTTGTCATGTCTTCATTTCCTTGCTATTGCAGGGTGCAGTTTCTGAAGACTCTTACGCAAGATATTTTGTAATGTGTAATAGATGTATTGTAATATCCTTCTGGGTTTGTTTCACCCTATGTCAATTGTACACATTGCTTTGCAGTGGGTTTGTGGTCTATTGCTTAGGTCACTAGGTTAGAATTGTGAAATGTAACATGCACAACCTGTATGAGATAGCACCCTGCGTGAAGACGTATAATAGTCTAATCATTTCAGGTTAGCTCATGTGTTGTATAAAAGCTATAGTAGTCGGACCACTCTATAAACCGACGGTGGTGTACGTTCCACCTTAAAGACCGATTGTAGTTGGTTGGTAATCTGCTAATCACTTGTATCATATGTAATTATTATTTGTTATAATAGTAAGTGTTTGCGGTCACTATAAAAATGGGTTGGCTTTGCGAAAAAACAAATAAATGAAAAATATTAAAATAATGAAGTTTTCTCATTACTTTACATAGAACACAAAAATTCTCTTTAGAAAATTTTCATACAAAACTTAATCTTATTATTTCCTCTTGAAAAAGAGCATGTATTAAACTAGATAAGAGCATCAATTGAGTTATAGAGCATAACCTTTTTTAAAGAAGAAAACTATGGTAGGTGAATAGAAGTAATTAATCATATTTTTTTTAAAAAAATAACTTTTGAGAAATGTTTTGAGAAAATAAAAATTTAAATGATTAAAGATGGTTTAGTAGAATGGTTCCAGTAGTGTGCATGAACAATTGGTAAAGGTATGAGGAATTATTTTGGTATGCAAGTAAACCTTAAAACTTGAGTCGTAATCATAAAAAGTTTTAAGGGAGAAATTAAGATATAAGAACGAGAAATGGTAAACACTCAAAGGTTATATAGTATTGTAAGTTAATTGAGAAAAAAGAAATTTTGAAAAGACGTCACTCACGCGGTTATTGTTTAATAAATTTAAGGTAATTTCAAACTTGCATGGTTTATGTGAAACAGATAAAGAGGAAATTCATTGTAAACATCTGAGATTTTTATAAGTAGAATTATGACATGGTTTGTAATGAATGAAAATCATATTTCAGCACTTCTTGAGGAAATAGGAAGGTTTGACATGTTGTCTCAATCTATGATGAAATGATAACTAGAGATACGCGACATGAGTTTGTGAAGGGTAGATGGAAAGGAGGAGTGCTATGGTTGTCTAGATTCAGTGATTAGGACCTTTATTATGTCAAATGGACATGGTCCTAGACCTCCTAGTCCTTTTGGATAGCTACATTTAGTTGTTGTATCTTTTACCTAGTGGTCATTGCAGTAGACTATATTTTCTTTTAGCACAGATTTGCACTAATATGTAGTATTATGTTTTATTATTGAAAAATAGAATAGTTTAGTGTGACATTCTCTTTCTAGGTGTTTGTGGTGATCACTAGAAAAGAATAAAAACATAGGATATTGTAAATAAAATAACAATAGAAGCAAAAATGAATAACTAAAAGAAAAACGAACAAAATTTCCAAAAAACAACCAAAACGATAACTACAATAAATAAGAATAACAAGAGAATTTTTTTCCAGAATAAGTATGGGGAATTGAAAAAGGAATTCTTTTTATATAAACTGTGCTTGCAAAAGAAAATAGGAATTTTTGTAGAGTAGCGATAAAAAGGTTCCAAGTATGGGGAAAAAGATACGTAAAAATGAGGTGGAAAAACCATAGAATTTTTCATTTTCTACCTTTTTCTAACATAAGAAATCAAATTCAGAAAATTAGATTTTTCTGAAATTCGAAAATTTAAGTTTGTTTGGTAGGGTTTAGATGAACTATGCCTTTATTCAGTAAGAGCATGGGAAAATTAGATGAAAAGAATTTTTATTTATATTTATTGCACACACATAGAAAGCGCCAGTATATTTAGATTGTGTATATCATGTTTTCAAAGGATTTATAAAAGAAAAAGCATTCATATAGGAGGTATCGTGTAGGCATTCTTGAATTTTTATGAAGTATTGCACTTTGCACAAGTACACGGATGGCTGAAAAAATGGACGTACACATGCTGGTTGTAAATTATGTGAGAAATTACATAATTTTACCCTTGCCAAATTCTGGGGACGAAATTTCCTAAAGGATGGGAAAATGTAACACCCCGCATTTTATATTAAATAATAAAATAAAATTTGTAATTTTATTGGAATTTGGTAGGAACTAATATCATTACATCCGTGGCGATTTTCTGATCAATTTAAACACATGGTTTGCAGAAGACGAACTTAAAACGAAGAAGATGTCATTAAAAAATAGTTTCAGAACAAATACCAAAAAATAAGAGGAAGAAAAATATATAGCTATTGGTACTTGGACCTAAGTCCTCAAGTTTAGGAAGCGTACACTTTACTGCTACACTATAACACTTTTGAAATAACCATATTAAGTGTATCGACTTATACCACTCATGTGTCAACAAACCCATGAACATGGACATTAATTTGCCTGGGTACGAAGTGGTGACACTGTATTGCTTGCGTGGTTTGATTATATTAGCATATTTTCATATTTTGGTTGATGTGGAAAATTCCTATTGGTTGAACAATGTGGCTGGCCAAGATTTAATCTAGAAATCCAACGGTCTGAGATCCTTGGCATGACCTATAGATAGACCCCTAGACCTTGCTAACTCCTCACAACACAATCTTTTCCCCTTTTTGATTCATTCTCTTATTTTAGAGAAGGAACAGCTAGTCTTTTATTTTAGAAACTAGCCAAATAAACTTTTAAGTATAGGGGAAGAGATTTATAATAATAATAATATATATAATCCTATTTTGAAGGCGGGATTCTCAACAACCAACGATTAAAACTTAGGATGACGGGTGAGTGAATTTAAATTATTCTTTTTAGTAATGATATATATTATCGTTTAATTCCTGTTAATTTAGCTTAATTTATAATTAGTTTAATTTAGAATTATTGGTATTAAATTATTTTCATATTAAACTTAGGTATAGTTTAATTAGGTTAATTTGTAGTAGTTTAATTTCTACTATACATTAATTTGACATATTATAATTAGGATTATTTACTGTAAATACATAATTATATTGTAAATTTGATAAAGTCAAAAAATAATTGTTTATAATTATTTTTGGGAAAATATAGGACATGATAATTAAATAAAGGAAAATATGACAGTAATGGGGTTTGAACCCCCAACCTCTTTGAATGTAATGTAATGCATTAACCAACTGGAGTAAGGAGCCTTTATTTTAACTTTTTGAGAGGAGTATTATAAGTACAAACCCAATTGTGCACAAATTTACAGTAAACATGTCAAATTTGAGGAAATAAATTGAGAACAGGAATTAATGTTCAAATTTGAGGAAATAAATTGAGAACACGAATTAATGTGTACCTATTAAAATAGGAAGTTAGGAATAGCCTAGATTGGTTAGTTAAGAAAAAGAGGTATATTTCCATAGTTTAGTATATAATTAAAATAGAGAACATAATTGCAAGAATAAAAGAAAAAGGACACATATTAGTTTGAAATATGGATTTATCTGTACGCGCACTTTTCAGTAGCATACAAATAATAAAAAAAATGACTTGTAATTATGGATTTCTATTGACGCAATTATCTTATACTATGGAAATAAATTTTTGTACATTTTTAGTAACCAATCAATTAGGAATAAACATAACTTCCTACAAGATAAACTTATAAAGATGGTAAGTAAAAGACTAACATAACTAAAAGGCGTTATGTAAAGGAAAATAGTGAGAAGTCAAGATGATGCATAATAGATGGAAAGAAATGTAATTAATTATGATAATTTCACGAAGAAAAAAAATGAATCATAATAGGTTGTTTGGTTTTCAACATGAAGGTTATAAACAAATATCAAATGAAGGCTTATTATAAGTCAACTTAAAGTGTAGACTAAGTTTAATAAGCATACTTTTATAGCTATGGTTGTATGGTGAAAGTAAAGACGATAATTTGAAATTTGTAATTAAAAGTGAAATGAAATAAGAAAGACTTGTTATAAACTTACAATTGTAAAATGCAACTTTATGGCAGTGGTGTGAAATTCTATGGCAATGGTTCCATTGTAAAACAATATTATACCATAGAAGTTATAATTTAAAAAGTGAAATGAAATAAGAAAAGCTTACTATGAATAAACCTAAAATTATGAATTAAGATTAATAAGAAAACTCTCTATGGTGGGTGTAACACCCCATAATTTAATACACCATAAATATATAAATAAGGTAATAAAATGAATATTAATTAGTCAAATATTCAGAATTAGTTAAAATGGAATTTACTGTTGCGTTCATTACGAAATTTTGGTTCAGATAGACTCTTGATTTTCGTAAATCAGATTAAGTATGAAGAAGTTATGAACTAAAGAAGATTGAACTAATATATATATATATATATATATATATATAATTAAATAAATAACCAGCTCAGAAAAGCAACGGTAACCCAACACCTAATCTGGGTCGACAAAGGGATCGACCCAGGTCTAAGGCGGGTCAACCCAAGTGGTAGGTGGGGCGACCCACCTGCATCCAGGACAGATTCCTGCTGTTGAATCTAGACTCATTTAGTTGCCAAATACACATGCTGACTCAGCTTGAGGTGGATGGTTGGATTTATAAAATGGTTTAGAATTATCCTAGCTGATCTATAAATAGGCTAGCGACCTCATCATTTTCTCACACGCAAACGTTCTTCTTCTTCCGCCAAACTATTTCTAAATTAAAAATAAGAAGATGCCGAGGTGCTACCTAAACGTAGATTATAGGACAATTCTAGTTTTTCTACAACAACAATTTAAAGAGACATTTTTTGGATCTAAATCAAACCACTATGAGTTCTAGTTATTTTAGATCTACTATTTAAACAATATTTTGACAGTAAATGAATTGGATCGGAAAAGTAACAATGTTTATATATTTATATGTTATTGTTTTACTATCAATTATCTATTCAGTTTACAGTTATTATATGTTCATATGTATACCTTTCTTCCCTATTCCTTTTGTGTCACTTATTTATTTATAGTCTTTTATATGCCTATTTATTCAGTTTGAGTTTGGTTCTGTTTTCTCCTTTTCCTTTTTTTTACGCTGAGCCTAGGCCATCGAGAGCCTAGACCATTCCCGTTATTTAAACAGTATTTTGACAGTAAATGAATTAGATCGGAAAAGTAAGAATGTTTATATGTTATTGTTTTACTATCAGTTATCTATTTAGTTACAATTTTTATATGTTCATATATGTACATCTTTCTTCCCTATCCCTTTTGTGTCTTTTATCTATTTACATTCTTTTATATGCATATTTATTCAGTTTGAGTTTGGTTCTGTTTTCTCCTTTTCCTTTTTATTTTATGCTGAGCCTAGGCCATCGAGAGCCTAGGCTACTTCCGTTAGAATTGCGTATATTAGGATAAATTGGAATAACTTGTAACGGCCGGGAAAATTCGATACTTGAATTTTCAACAGTAATACGAAATCCTGTATTACTCATCGAACAAAACCAAGTATTGAACTCCTGACTGTTAAGAGAAAGAAATTAGAGGATGAGATAGAAAAGATAGAACTAATAGAATAGAAGAATAAGAAGAACATCAGAGTCTTAGAATCTCACAGCGGAATTTTTACAAAATATAATATCACATTACATATCAGAGTTTGTTACATCAGAGTACATCATTCGAATACAACATCATACGTGATACTGGCCCAATATATAAACTGGATACTTAGATATAGATATAACTTCTAGATTGGTTCTTGAACTCCTACTCCACGATACTTCAAAGGATTCCATTAGTCACCTGGATCACTTGTCTACCCATAACGGGTGTTATGAGTACCCAAGAGTTTAAGAAAACACAGGAAATAAACTCTGGGTCAGTCGGGGGACTGGTGTGAGTAAAAACAGATAAAAGATGTAAACAACGAATAAGGATTTAGGTTTTCATGTTGACAGGTTCATTTACTTTAGAAATTATAGATCAATCCATGTCTAATATCTGGATAATGATCTAAGTATTTTATATCAAAACGTTTGATATTATAATAGTTTTTATCAAATAAATAACCATCTAGTGAAACGCTTGCATCTCACGTTCACATATATAGTATAAAATCGAAAACCGCAGAGCGCTTATTGGAGATTGGATTCCAACAGACAAGGTATGGGAGCACCTGCCGATCAGTGTACTCTAGAGGGTATACACTGGGGTTCAACAAGAACGTCTTGCAACCCGGCCACACATGACCGCCCACTCATTTAGCTTGAGTGTAGCGAATATATTGCCACCCTATGGTCGGTACCGACATGACCATTCCCGGGAGATACAGAATTGAAAAGAAGTAACGAATATGAATATTCTCTAGATTTGGTGACAATACACCCTGCTTGGGAATGACCCAACTAACCATGCTGCCTAGCCCAACTTCTGTCTTTCCTGGTTGATGAGGTTTTGAGGCTACGTTATCTTCTAAAACACCTGGCCACCGTTCACTTTGAATGCCACATCGTCAAATCCGTAATCACATATTGATTATACAATTACACTCTGGGTGTAGAATAAAGAGAAGTTACCTTCTCCCTACCAACTTGGTATATTCATAAAATCAACGGCGTGACCGTTGGAAATACTCTGTCAGACACTCGTCCCTACAAGTTGTCCTGGGACTGGACAAACCGAAGGTACTATAAAAATAGCCCTTGCATATCTCCGTCTTCAATTATCTTCAATAATCTCTGACACGCGACGTATAAATCAAATCGAAGTGGAATATAAATTCCGGACTCTTCGAAATGATCAGCGTAATGTCTTTTATAAATGAACCACCAAAGCGTGTGCGTCGCACACGGTATTTTATTCAATTTTGACTATCCTTTATGAATGGACAACTAAAGCACGTGCTTCGCACACGGTCATTAATTCAATTTGTTTATACAACATCTATTTACAATTTTATCTATCGTCTTATTTGTAAACTGTCTTCTTAAACCATCATTAATAATTCAATTCCTAGTTTATATCTTTATTTCCTATTATAAATCCTCTTTTATTTAATATTGTTTTACTTTTTAAACAACACTTATTTGTTGTTAAACAAATTCCTAAACCGAAAGTTTAAAAATACGCAACATCTCAGCACAATAGTCATACCCTACTTCTTTAGCTGAACCGTGAGTTGTCCTCAACAAAATTATGACTTTCCCTTCTTCGATCACAATTTCTCTTCTTCCTATTTATTTTTATTTTATAAAAATGTTTCAGTTTAAACTCTAGGATTTTAACTACATTTTTCTTTTCTTTTCTCTTCTCTTTTTCATACATTTATATTCTCTTATTTAAATCGATTCAATTAAATTTGAATAAAATAGCCTAATAGGCTCAAAAGTGCTAAAAACCCGTATTACCAACATTTCCTGACGACTTCCTCAAACCAGTCCCCTACTTCACTTCTTCTTAATTTGTATATACCTAAATTGAATGCTGTTAGTTAAGTATCTAGGATTTTTAAACAAACAAGATTTTCTTTTATTTATTTGTAGGCCCAATGTACAGCCCATCCAGGAAGGCCCATCCCGCGTTTCTTCTCCTCCCAGGTCCATTTCTTTGCCGACTTTCCGCTTGTATTCTTTCTTGCTTTTTGTTAGTGATCAAAACTGGAGGGAGCACGATCCTGACATTGAAAATCCAAGAATCCACTCGTGTGTGGCATCATAGAAAGAAAACTGATCGACATTGGCTGATCTCAATGATTTCCTTCGATCTGCTCTCTCTCTTCATCATCTTCTTTTCTTCTTCACCTGTTGCCCATTACTTTCATCTACTCTGTGCACTCTGTGCACCGTGCACCTGCATGGCCTCCTCCTCGACCACCTTGCCACCACTACTATCACCACAAACCAGAAACCAACGCCTGGATCCATTCCTTCCACCAATACTTGATTTAATACAGTAAACCGAAATATGGTACTTCCATTGACAGTTCATTAAAACTGCTTTTACCCAATTTGCCTCGCATCTCATTTTTTTCAAGACCGGTCACCTCCAGATTTTAGTCAGAGTTTGGTGACGACCCTCTGATCTTATCCCCCTCCATGCGATCATCAGAAACATCACCATCTCCACGCAGTTCGTCGGTGAGCACAGACAACCAAACATTAGTAGATACTATAATTCAATCTGATTTGCTAAACCCCGACCCTTAAAAATACAATTCGTATTTTTCTGGTGATCTCCATTCTCCCATGTGCCTCCAGTCCGGTCACCATGATTTCTGATCAGCCCCCTTGCCGTAATTTTCCCCAAATTCCTCTTTCTGGTTAACCCAGGAATTACCATCCCCTAAGCTACTAAAATTCCTGATTTATATATTAAAATTCATGGTATTAAATAGCAAATCCATCTATGTATTTGAATCCTACTCTAATGACATTTGAAAATCTGAGATTTAGTACCCTTTCACTGAAATTTGGTGATTTCTACTGAGATACAATATTGTTTGATTTCAACAGATTTTATAGAATACCCTACATAAAAATAAACAACTTTCATTTTGGTTTTGCTTCCTAAAACAAATTAAGATTCATGCGTTTAATTTTTAAATTTATAGTAAGATATATTTGTTCCTAAGGTAACACACACAATCAAGCTCAATTTCATCCAGTGATTTGAGCAGGCCTTCATACCATGTTTAAGTGATATAATACAATCTGTATCAGTCAATGAATACATAAAATTTGTATGTCTATATATATATAATTATGAAATAAGTTTAAAAAGGCAAGGTAGGAATCTACAGATTTCTAATATACATTGCCTGTATTTTTCCGAGTTCTTTGTTCTAAATTATTCTTTCCACAATCTAACCATTAAACAAACAAAAAGCCTGGATTAAGGTGATGAATATAAACATATATCTAGTTTAAATCTTCTCGAGTTAAACATCAAACATTTCAAAGTCTAAGGCTGTTTTACTCACAACCAATACTGCTATTTATATTTTGCTTCTCAGGTGGTTTAAACACTTAAGCTAACTACCTAACTGTGTTCACTCTCTATCAGCTCCTCTCTTTATCAACTTTCTTCTTCTGTCAAACTCATATATTTGCACAAATCAAATGCCCTCTTATACGTCATTATCTTAGTGATACATACATCGTTTGGCATCAGTAAACACATGTCTGCACCGATCTTTCTTCTCAAATTCAGATTCCTAATTACGTCTGAACTAGAGTTATGGATTTTTCAATCAACAGAATGTTGAAGTGCTTTTGTTTTTCAAACACTCAGAGGCTTGTTTCAAGTATTAACAATGATGTATGAAAATAGTAAGGAATACTATGTTTACTTGTTAAAATAATTTTCTATCACTTGCCTTTCCTATTACAGGTTATTTCACTTGTTTATCTCAGTCAATCTACAATTCAAATGTAAGGTTTCTAATTATGGTACATCACCATTAATTATATGTATGTATATACGCAAAAGACTATATCATCAAATACAAATCACAATATAGGTTTTAAATAAAATTAGAAGGGGAAGTTTACTCACTTAAGTGCTTTCCTCTCTCTTCCTAGTATGCTTCTTCCATTGTTTCACTTGATTTCCAATTGTTTGTGTGAGGAGATCTATGAGTTTTTCGTGTTATTTATAGCCAAGTTCTTACCATAAACAATTGAATTTTATTGTTGCTTACATTTTAAGCTATAGGATCTTTAGGTTAGACTTACCCCTCTTTGCTACTCTACAAATCCTATCTTATTTGTTTAATGAGGCTTATGCATTAAGGAAGAGTTGTTTATTTAGATATTTTTCTATCTTCCTTGTCTTATATTCTACCTTCTAGAGAAAAATCTTTCCAAAGCATACTTTATAAATTTGCCGCACATGGTTCATATCTTCTTAGATTTCATTTGACATATAAAATTGTTTTCTTACCTTCTAAGAACTTAGATATTTTACTAATATGAATTCTATATTTGCAAGTTGCATTATAAAATGGTTTACTTGCAAGATATCTTGCTAAGAAATGATTTAATACATGCAAGTTGTATGAGGCTTCTTAGGTGATGGATACAACCTACTTTAGCTATACTATTTGAGGTTTAATCACATTAAGTGTATTGACTTTCCTTCATACTTTTGTTTTATTGTCACATGATATTTTCACTATGCATTCATGTTATGATTTATTGTTATGATTTTATGTTTTAGTTGCATACTTATCATGTTTTCAAGATTCTACCACATAACTAAATATGTACATTTTTAGTGTATACATACACTTATACCATTTACACTTATATGTAAAACTGTTTTAGTCTGAAATGATAAATCTATTTTATGATTTAATTATCTCATTAAATCATTATTTATCATTAACAAAGACTAGCTAAAAACCGGGACATTACAGTCCACCCCCCTTAAAAGAATTTCGTCCCCGAAATTTAAAGAGTCACGCGTAGATTTTAGTTTTACTAAAGTCAAACACATCCATAACTATCTACTGCACTTACTCCTTATTTATTTTGAATTTAGTTATCTATTTCTAAAATCCAAAAATTCTAATTTTTATTACAAAATCAGCTTCTTAACTCATATGGGTCTATATTCTACTAATAACTCAAGTCTGGTCTTTATTACTGGGAAGTACCAATTTTATTCACTAGATATCACTCTAAATCTAATTCAACTTATTTAACATATCCTGGGCTGACCCTAATAATTTTACTCCTCCCATGGGTTTTTATGGTCGTCCTTAACAGCTTGATAAACATACTCAATCGGAAGATTTATTTAACGGTGACATAAGTCGATAACTCTAGTTGTCTTATACTAAAGATATAATTTATTTTAAAATTTCAAAATACGCTCTCTCAATATTTACCAAAACTCAATCTAGGGTGTTACTAACCCTATCTCTACTGAGTTACGCCACAGAGCCAAGGTTACTACTCAACCAATAGCTCTGATACCAACTGTAACGGCCGGGAAAATTCGATACTTGAATTTTCAACAGTAATACGAAATCCTGTATTACTCATCAAACAAAACCAAGTATTGAACTCCTGACTGTTAAGAGAAAGAAATTAGAGGATGAGATAGAAAAGATAGAACTAATAGAATAGAAGAATAAGAAGAACATCAGAGTCTCAGAATCTCACAGCGGAATTTTTACAAAATATAATATCACATTACATATCAGAGTTTGTTACATCAGAGTACATCATTCGAATACAACATCATATATGATACTGGCCCAATACATAAACTGGATACTTAGATATAGATATAACTTCTAGATTGGTTCTTGAACTCCTACTCCACGATACTTCAAAGGATTCCATTAGTCACCTGGATCACTTGTCTACCCATAACAGGTGTTATGAGTACCCAAGAGTTTAAGAAAACACAGGAAATAAACTCTGGGTCAGTCGGGGGACTGGTGTGAGTAAACACAGATAAAAGATGTAAACAACGAATAAGGATTTAGGTTTTCATGTTGACAGGTTCATTTACTTTAGAAATCATAGATCAATCCATGTCTAATATCTGGATAATGATCTAAGTATTTTATATCAAAACGTTTGATATTATAATAGTTTTTATCAAATAAATAACCATCTAGTGAAACGCTTGCATCTCACGTTCACATATATAGTATAAAATCGAAAACCGCAGAGCGCTTATTGGAGATTGGATTCCAACAGACAAGGTATGGGAGCACCTGCCGATCAGTGTACTCTAGAGGGTATACACTGGGGTTCAACAAGAACGTCTTGCAACCCGGCCACACATGACCGCCCACTCATTTAGCTTGAGTGTAGCGAATATATTGCCACCCTATGGTCGGTACCGACATGACCATTCCCGGGAGATACAGAATTGAAAAGAAGTAACGAATATGAATATTCTCTAGATTTGGTGACAATACACCCTGCTTGGGAATGACCCAACTAACCATGCTGCCTAGCCCAACTTTTGTCTTTCCTGGTTGATGAGGTTTTGAGGCTACGTTATCTTCTAAAACACCTGGCCACCGTTCACTTTGAATGCCACATCGTCAAATCCGTAATCACATATTGATTATACAATTACACTCTGGGTGTAGAATAAAGAGAAGTTACCTTCTCCCCACCAACTTGGTATATTCATAAAATCAACGGCGTGACCGCTGGAAATACTCTGTCAGACACTCGTCCCTACAAGTTGTACTGGGACTGGACAAACCGAAGGTACTATACAAATAGCCCTTGCATATCTCCGTCTTCAATTATCTTCAATAATCTCTGACACGCGACGTATAAATCAAATCGAAGTGGAATATAAATTCCGGACTCTTCGAAATGATCAGCGTAATGTCTTTTATAAATGAACCACCAAAGCGTGTGCGTCGCACACGGTATTTTATTCAATTTTGACTATCCTTTATGAATGGACAACTAAAGCACGTGCTTCGCACACGGTCATTAATTCAGTTTGTTTATACAACATCTATTTACAATTTTATCTATCGTCTTATTTGTAAACTGTCTTCTTAAACCATCATTAATAATTCAATTCCTAGTTTATATCTTTATTTCCTATTTTAAATCCTCTTTTATTTAATATTGTTTTACTTTTTAAACAACACTTATTTGTCGTTAAACAAATTCCTAAACCGAAAGTTTAAAAATACGCAACATCTCAGCACAATAGTCATACCCTACTTCTTTAGCTGAACCGTGAGTTGTCCTCAACAAAATTATGACTTTCCCTTCTTCGATCACAATTTCTCTTCTTCCTATTTATTTTTATTTTATAAAAATGTTTCAGTTTAAACTCTAGGATTTTAACTACATTTTTCTTTTCTTTTCTCTTCTCTTTTTCATACATTTATATTCTCTTATTTAAATCGATTCAATTAAATTTGAATAAAATAGCCTGATAGGCTCAAAAGTGCTAAAAACCCGTATTACCAACATTTCCTGACGACTTCCTCAAACCAGTCCCCTACTTCACTTCTTCTTAATTTGTATATACCTAAATTGAATGCTATTAGTTAAGTATCTAGGATTTTTAAACAAACAAGATTTTCTTTTATTTATTTGTAGGCCCAATGTACAGCCCATCCAAGAAGGCCCATCCCGCGTTTCTTCTCCTCCCAGGTCCATTTCTTTGCTGACTTTCCGCTTGTATTCTTTCTTGCTTTTTGTTAGTGATCAAAACTGGAGGGAGCATGATCCTGACATTGAAAATCCAAGAATCCACTCGTGTGTGGCATCATAGAAAGAAAACTGATCGACATTGGCTGATCTCAATGATTTCCTTCGATCTGCTCTCTCTCTTCATCATCTTCTTTTCTTCTTCACCTGTTGCCCATTACTTTCATCTACTCTGTGCACTCTATGCACCGTGCACCTGCATGGCCTCCTCCTCGACCACCTTGCCATCGCTACTGTCACAACAAACCAGAAACCAACGCCTGGATCCATTCCTTCCACCAATACTTGATTTAATACAGTAAACCGAAATATGGTACTTCCATTGACAGTTCGTTAAAACTGCTTTTACCCAATTTGCCTCGCATCTCATTTTTTTCAAGACCGGTCACCTCCAGATTTTAGTCAGAGTTTGGTGACGACCCTCTGATCTTATCCCCCTCCATGCGATCATCAGAAACATCACCATCTCCACGCAGTTCGTCGGTGAGCACAGACAACCAAACATTAGTAGATACTATAATTCAATCTGATTTTCTAAACCCCGACCCTTAAAAATATAATTCGTATTTTTCTGGTGATCACCATTCTCCCATGTGCCTCCAGTCCGGTCACCATGATTTCTGATCAGCCCCCTTGCCGTAATTTTCCCCAAATTCCTCTTTCTGGTTAACCCAGGAATTACCATCCCCTAAGCTACTAAAATTCCTGATTTATATATTAAAATTCATGGTATTAAATAGCAAATCCATCTATGTATTTGAATCCTACTCTAATGACATTTGAAAATCTGAGATTTAGTACCCTTTCACTGAAATTTGGTGATTTCTGCTGAGATACAATATTGTTTGATTTCAACAGATTTTAGAGAATACCCTACATAAAAATAAACAACTTTCATTTTCGGTTTGCTTCCTAAAACAAATTAAGATTCATGCGTTTGATTTTTAAATTTACAGTAAGATATATTTGTTCCTAAGGTAACACACACAGTCAAGCTCAATTTCTTCCAGTGATTTGAGCAGGCCTTCATACCATGTTTAAGTGATATAATACAATCTGTATCAGTCAATGAATACATAAAATTTGTATGTCTATATATATATAATTATGAAATAAGTTTAAAAAGGCATGGTAGGAATCTACAGATTTCTAATATACATTGCCTGTATTTTTCCGAGTTCTTTGTTCTAAAATATTCTTTCCACAATCTAACCATTAAACAAACAATAAGCCTGGATTAAGGTGATGAATATAAACATATATCTAGTTTAAATCTTCTCGAGTTAAACATTAAACATTTCAAAGTCTAAGGCTGTTTTACTCACAACCAATACTGCTATTTATATTTTGCTTCTCAGGTGGTTTAAACACTTAAGCTAACTACCTAACTGTGTTCACTCTCTATCAGCTCATCTCTTTATCAACTTTCTTCTTCTGTCAAACTCATATATTTGCATAACTCAAATGCCCTCTTATACGTCATTATCTTAGTGATACATACATCGTTTGGCATCAGTAAACACATGTTTGCACCGATCTTTCTTTTCAAATTCAGATTCCTAATTACATCTGAACTAGAGTTATGGATTTTTCAATCAACAGAATGTTGAAGTGCTTTTGTTTTTCAAACACTCAGAGGCTTGTTTCAAGTATTAACAATGATGTATGAAAATAGTAAGGAGTACTGTGTTTACTTGTTAAAATAATTTTCTGTCACTTGCCTTTCCTATTACAGGTTATTTCACTTGTTTATCTCAGTCAATCTACAATTCAAATGTAAGGTTTCTAATTATGGTACATCACCATTAATTATATGTATGTATATACGCAAAAGACTATATCATCAAATACAAATCACAATACAGGTTTTAAATAAAATTAGAAGGGGAAGTTTACTCACTTAAGTGCTTTCCTCTCTCTTCCTAGTATGCTTCTTCCATTGTTTCACTTGATTTCCAATTGTTTGTGTGAGGAGATCTATGAGTTTTTGGTGTTATTTATAGCCAAGTTCTTACCATAAACAATTGAATTTTATTGTTGCTTACATTTTAAGCTATAGGATCTTTAGGTTAGACTTACCCCTCTTTGCTACTCTACAAATCCTATATTATTTGTTTAATGAGGCTTATGCATTAAGGAAGAGTTGTTTATTTAGATATTTTTCTATCTTCCTTGTCTTATATTCTACCTTCTAGAGAAAAATCTTTCCAAAGCATACTTCATAAATTTGCCGCACATGGTTCATATCTTTTTAGATTTCATTTGACATATAAAATTGTTTTCTTACCTTCTAAGAACTTAGATATTTTCCTAATATGAATTCTATATTTGCAAGTTGCATTATAAAATGGTTTACTTGCAAGATATCTTGCTAAGAAATGATTTAATACATGCAAGTTGTATGAGGCTTCTTAGGTGATGGATACAACCTACTTTAGCTATACTATTTGAGGTTTAATCACATTAAGTGTATTGACTTTCCTTCATACTTTTGTTTTATTGTCACATGATATTTTCACTATGCATTCATGTTATGATTTATTGTTATGATTTTATGTTTTAGTTGCATACTTATCATGTTTTCAAGATTCTACCACATAACTAAATATGTACATTTTTAGTGTATACATACACTTATACCATTTACACTTATATGTAAAACTGTGTTAGTCTGAAATGATAAATCTATTTTATGATTTAATTATCACATTAAATCATTATTTATCATTAACAAAGACTAGCTAAAAACCGGGACATTACATAACTTGTAACAATAAAAAGGAGAATTAGGCATATTATGACATGATAACCTTTAACTGTAAAATTGGGATAATTACAAAAGGGAAGAATATGAAAACATGTTAATCTGAATTGATTGGACTTAATTTAAGATTAAATAGAACATGTTATTTATGAAGATCAGATGTAATTAAGTAAAACGAGTTACTATAACCTATATACATTTGAGCAGGTGCTTGTCTGTTTTTTGGGAAGGGTACACATAATAGCATTTATAGGAAATGCCATTTACAACCATGCTTATTAATGAACTTAAACCTGCTAAGTTAAACTTGTTAATTAATAAGCTAAGAGGTCCCACATCTTGCTGTTTATATCCAGTTTAGGACTCTTAAAATCCTAGTTACTTTGGGGCACAAGCTAGGGGCTGGCTTGTGTCAATCTTACTGTGCGGAACCCATATCAGTCAGTATCCCTGTTGTTATCATAGAGGGTCCTCTCACTAGGTAGAGGCAGGGAACACTAAACTGATATGGATTGTAAAAGGTTCAAACGATTGAAGGTGGGTATGGGCGCGTTCCGGCTGAGTCATGAGCGTGCATGGGTCCGATGGGGGAAGCTAAGACGATGTAACATGAACGAATTGGTCTGTGTCTTATAAGTTGACGGGTTAGGGACTGTTATCCCCTACTGTCGTGGCTGGTGTAGGATATTTGCGTAGTAAGGATACGATCGCATGGGTAGTAATTAGGGTAACACCTAATGCTGATACTCTAGTAGTTGGTGCAGAAAATTGTTCTTGGGAAATGAATGAGAAGCTTACTTGATCTTTACGTTGCCTTGTTATCTCATTTACTTCGTACTTGTATATTTTTACTGTATTTTCATATCCAGTTCTATTTATCTATCTTGATACTCCCTATCTTATGTTTATACTGAAAATCGCTAGAACTCACCAGACTTTATGTCTGACTTATTTTGTTTTTTTTCTCTCTCTTCCTTTCCCTCCTCAGGTTCTCATGGTGGTGGTGTTCAGTAGTGATCGTGATTTCTTTTAGCTTGGATTTGGATTTCTTCGGACTAGATGTATTGCTTTGACATTTGTTCTATCTTGTTATGGCTTTTAAGGAGGGATATGATATTATGGTTTTGTACTATGATGGTTTGTGTCATGAGGCAAATGGTTATAACTATTGTTTATGGTATTTAAAATTGTAATGATGTAATGGTGATTTTATAATAATAAAAGTTTTTCCACCACATATTTATATTCTGTCTTGTGAAATTATTCTCTGCATTATTATTGCGCTTCACAGAACTTAATGCATCCTCATATGGATGACATTAAGGGACTTGGGATGTCACATTTGGCATCAGAGCACTAGGTTACAAGATCAGACATAGTATTTTCAAGTAAAACCTATTTTTGAAAAACATATCCCCTCAAGTCATTAACAATATTCCTTCATTCTATTTTTAAAATCCTTGTTTCTTCGTTTTCAGCATGTCTGGGGCTCCGAATCTTCCCGAGGGCATTCGACTTTCGACATGGTTCTGTAGATACTTAGAGGCTACATCACCTGCCAAAGTGCAAGGAGATTCCTCACCCCAGTTGCAGCTGCAGTAGCTCTATCACCTCCTACATTCAACTTTTCTAAGCTTTGTAAGGATTTCTGCGCAATGGGTGGCAAGCCGCTTCGTGGCACTGAAGGTTTCATAGAGGCACGCAATTGGCTTAAAGAAAGAGAGAATGTGTTTGATTCATTGGAACTCGATGATAGGAGAAAGATTCAGTCAGCCAGATGACAACTGAAAGAGGAAGCTTCATACTGGTGGGAGGTGACTCAGGCGGGGCAAGCGGTAGCCACTTGGGATGAGTTTAAACGCAGATTTGAGATGAAATTCTTGTTACAAGCGGAGGAAGGAATGCAAATGGAGAAGTTTTTGAAATTGAAAGAAGGAGATATGTTAGTAAAGGAATATGTCAATATTTTCAATCAGCTAGCAAGGTTCGGTTTGGATTTGGTGAACACTCCACATAAGAAGGCACTAAGATCCGCGAAAGAGTTGAATCAACTTATACAAGGACTAGCATTGACATACATCCCGATGGGAGCGATTTTCGAGAGGCTATTTGACATGGCTTTGATGCACGAGGAAGTTAAAGAGGAGAAGAAAGAAGTTAAGACCGAAGAGAAAAAACCCAAGGCTGAGAAAAAGAAATGGTGGCCCAAGAAGGGGGCAGCTAAGAAAGGAGGAAAGACAGATTAGGCACTGACCAATTCGGAGGTTAAATGCCATGGTTTAGGGAATTTGTGGCACTTTTTGAGGGATTGCAAGAAAACAAAGAACGCTTGTTTGAGTTGCGGTCAAGTTAGACATTTTACTAGGCAATGCCCCCAACAAGCAAGGTCAGATGGCTGGATCGTGTAACGACTGCCCATAACCCCCGCACTTAATAAAGGAAATAATGCGCTGAAAGACGTGCCAGGAAGGTATGGACGATCGTCAAGGTAGAATAACACATGAAACCTGTCGTATAACTCACAGCGCACAGATAAAATATAATAGAACATATACAACATGATATAATAGTCAAGCACAATCGAACGGAATCTTAAACTTTTCATATCACCATGAAAATATCCATACAAGCAACTGGATTACATCAGAATCTGTACAAACAGCCTCACTAAAAGTTCACTCAGAGTAACATACATCAGCGGAAACAACTTATATGTATAGAAGATAGTAATACGTCAGCCTCTAGCTCGCCGTCACTCAGCAGCATCGTCCTCATCAAGATCTACTACCTGTTACCTAGTCTGCCCATCCACAAAATAGATAAACAACCTAAGGAAATAAGAGGGAAACATAAAGCCTTAAGTCTGACAACAGTCTTAATGAGTGTTAAAACAAATATCAACATTAACAATATGGAAAATAGGCAGTTCAATCATCTGATCTACCAACACATCAACAGAGAAGAATCCCAATCCCACTTCTTCTCCACAACCTATGGTGATAGCCTTGCCAGAGAATAAGAGAAATAAACAGATAATACATCCATAACAACCAATTATCAAGCGTAGACCACCTTAATCAAGTTCAATACTTCCCAAGAACAAACCACGAAGACCTAAACCAACATCAGATAAGCTCTCAAAAAATATCTCCCTCAACGTCGGATAATCCACGCAAGACAATACAATAAAACAACAACATCCATGACACTAGCTATCATCGTCTACCGTACCTTGAATCCATCATTAATCGTAAGACTGCCCCTATCGTGCCATCCGTCAAGATCTAATGGTAACCGTAATTCTAGCAAAACTCTATACGTCATCGTGACTCATATCTAGGCCCATCGTGACTGCCCAGGGTACTCGACTAATCATCTAGTCTTTTAGGCATCCCCATTATGCCCCTGCTTTTGAGTCCGCTAGAACCTCCGACTAACGACGATCCCTTAGTTCTTCATCTCTAGTCATCATCACCAACGACTACATCCATAAGCTCAAGGGCCATCTCGAGCAACCATTATCCACGAACTCAAACCATCTTGAGTCATCTTCATAACATCGTTGCTTCATCACCCGATCAACGATCACTCGACTTTGCCTCAAACATTCCACCTGAATTCTCCTTAAAGCTACGCCCATCGTCGAATCACCAAAAATCAACATCATTTGGTCAATATTCGATGGATCGTCCATGATACCTCAATGGATTGTATCCCACGATCCATGTCCCATCGTGTCTTCGACCCGATCCATCTCTTGTGCTCCACTTTGCAAAAACAAGTCGGCACATATCCACATATGCCGACCCAAACGACCCGACCATTCCCTAAACTGATCCATCACCAGAACGATCCATGCTATCCCAACAAAGCCGACTGGTTCATCAATACACATGAGCTGAACGCGATCCAAGCGATCTATCACCACTGACCAACCCTTACAAGATCCATCTCGAGCCAATCCTTCCATGGATCACGAACGATCCGTCAACACACCAACCAATCCAAGCCTTTCCACGAACCAAATCAATCCACCATGATCCACGCAATCTAAGCACACTACGATAAACATCTATGCATACAATTCATCCAAATCGACCAATTTCAACCAAACAATAAATAACACAACAAACAATCATCAAACAACATTAGCACAAAAAATAATTATTATACAGTCATAGGAAATTCACCAAATCATTATAAAATGATAAACGAATCAACAATTGGATCTAAACTTGCATAAACATACGATTTCAATGAATTTACCATTATAAGTAATTACATTAGACCCTATGGTGTGATCTGAATTCAAAATACACTCACCTCAATTAGATTTAGGTGAAAATAACTTGTATGAGTGAATATAAGATCAAATAAACCCATATACTCGATTGAATCCGTATGAGAGATGCATATCACTCACCAAATCTACAAAATAGCTCCAAAACAATGAATCTCTAATCCGGACAATGAAGAACAGTGAAGAACGACTCCTGAATCAACTTAATTGATGCGATCTAACCTTCTTCTATCTTGATCTTTAATCTTAGTTTATGAATTTATGAATTGAAATAAAGTAGAGGTGTATTTGGTTGAGCCAGAGAATCACAAACACCCAACTAAATGAAAAATGAAGAGACTAAACAATTCTCTTTACCCCTACGCTCCTATTTATAGCCAACGACCCCTAGCCTTAATGGACCTCACTAATCAGCCCATTAATGACTAATTAACCTATCTAAAAAACTAGCAAAACTAAAACAGCGATTCCTTCCAAACTGCTTAGCCAAATCTGTACTTTGACCACTCTACAAAATTGGAAACACCATTTGCGATCCAATGAAATCGATCCCAGCTTCTGATTCGATCCCAATCAAAATTTATCCACTAAGCAAAAACAATAGGGGCAAATGGTCACAAACAAGTTAGTAAAAATCATGGACATCTTTCACATCCCCATGAACAACATATAAAAAGATGAAAATGATCCGACCCTTGGGGAATTAAATAAAAATATTTTTCGATCCTCTGATACGTAAAATGCAGGTCATTACAGATCGTCTGGAGGACAAGTTCATGCTCTAGAGGCTGGTGGGACATATCGAGGTAGCAAAGTCATAGTCGAAGGTTTGATTTCTCTTTTTGACTATCCTATTAGGACTCTCTTTAATTCCAGTGATTCTCATTCATTCATCCAATTCTGTGGTAGATAATCTACACCTAGACACTAGTATTGTTTCTGATCCTGTTGTATTCTCAAACCCCATAGGAGGTATGGCTCATTTATCTATGACATATAGGGGTTTGAGAATTTCTATTATGGGTGTCGAGTTTGAATGTGACACATATGTTCTTGGCTTTATGGGTTATGGATTGATTCTATGAATGGATTGGCTAGCCATGTATGGTGCCATTCTAGAGTGTGAGAGTAGAGTTGTTAGGCTTCTGAAGTGCCACGGGAGAACTCACGAGATATCTTGTGACCCACGGCGTCAGTTATGCTCAGTTTTCTAGATTCACTTGATGCTTGAGTTGACGATCTTCGATCGGTACCCATAACCAGATATTATCCGGATGTGTTTGATAACGTTAGGAGATTATCTCTGAGGAGAGAGATAGACTTTCAGATTTACTTGGTTGAGAATGCGAAGCCAATCACTTTACCGGTGCGCCACATGGCTGCTAGAGAGAGGAGGGATCTCAATAAGCAAGTAGGTGAGCTATTCGAGAAGGGATTCACTAGACAGTGCATATCTGAGTGGGGAGATCTAGTCGCCTTTGCGACCAAGGAAGACAGCTCTCTCCGTCTATGCATGTACTATAAGGATTTGAATCATCTCACCAAGAAGAATAGGCACCCACTACCGATGATTGATGACTTCTTTGACTAACTAGTAGGCGCTTCGGTTTTCTCATAGTTGGATCTAGCCATGGGATTTCATCAGCTTAGGGTAGCAGATGATAGTATCGACAAGTCGACTTTCAGAACTCCGGACGGTTTCTTTGAGTAGTTGGTGATGCCTTTTGGGCTGACAAATGCACCTGCATACTTCGTTGATTTAATAAGCCGGGTGTTTAGGGATATTTGAATAAGTTCGTGGTGGTTTTCGTGGATGACATTCTGGTTTTCTCGAGGAGCCAGGAAGAGCATGCCTAACACTTAGGGGTGGTTCAACGCACTCTCAGATCGCATCAGTTTGAGGCTAAAATTTCTAAGTGTTATTTTTAGGGAAAGGAAGTAAGGTTCCTAGGGCATGTTGTCTCCAAGGATGGAATAGCGGTGGACCCTGTTAAAGTTGTCATGATACAAGATTGCGCAACCCTTAAGAATGCGACAAAGGAAAGGAGTTTCTTGGGGATGGCGGGTTATTACAGAAAGTTCATTAAGGACTTTGCACGGATATCATCTCCGCTCACCCGTCTGACGAAGAGGAAATCGGCTTTTTCTTAGAGCATAGATTGAGAGGATGCTTTCTAGAGGTTAAAGAGGGGCTATGACATCAGCCTCTACTCTGACTCTCCCCAATGGTAGCAAGGTGTACACGGTCTACACGATTGCATGTGGCACGGGGTTAGATGCCGTATTGATGCAAGAAGGTAGGGTGGCTTGTTACAGAAGTAGGCAATTGAGAGTTCATGAGAAGAGCTAACCTACCCACGACTTAGAGTTGGCTGCAATAGTGGTCGCACTTAAGTCTTGGCGACATTATCTACTTGGAGAGAGATTTGAGCTATACACGGATCACAAGTCGCTCAAATATTTGTTCTCGCAGAATGATCTCAATTTAAGGCAACAACGATGGATAGAGTTCCTTGCATCCTATGATTTTGATATAGCTAATACCCTAGGCAAGGGTAATGTGGTTGCGGACGCGTTGAGTAGGCAAAGGATGACCTTGAGTCCTTTGTACGTAGAGAGGCAGAGCTTGGAGTTTATCTCGACCTTTGATTTTAGGCCATCTACGAATTTTACGCTGGTTTGTTGGAATCATTAGAGGTGCAGCCTACTCTTTTGAAACATATAGGATCCACACAGCGAGAGGACTAACAGTTGGTGGACATCTTGGATAGACTCAGTGGAGGAGAGTCCTCTAGTCACCTAGCTAGATATTCTGTGGACGAGAAGGGGTGGCTATGTCGAGATGGAAGGCTGTGTGTTCCTCGAGTTGGAGACTTATTGAGGATAGTTCTTGAGGAGGCTCATTACTCTCGGATGACTATCCATCCGGGCGGTGACAAGATGTACCAAGATATGAAGAAAGTTTTCCATTGGATTGACATGAAGAAGGATGTTACAGAATTTGTGGCCCGATGTTTGACTTGCTAGCGAGTTAAGGCTGAATAAAGGAAATCTGATGGATTGCTTCAGCCCTTGGATATCCCACAATGGAAATGGGAGAGCTTCTCTATGGACTTTATTAGTGGACTTCTCAGATCGAGGAAGGGAAACACGATTATATGGGTAATAGTTGACATACTTACAAAGGGCGCTCACTTTGTCCCAGTCAAGAGCAATAGGACGATAGCTTGGTTAGCATCAATATACCTTAGAGAGATGGTCCGACTTCATGGGGTACCTTCCAGTATAGTAAGTGACGGTGACCACATCTTCATGAGTGAGTTTTGGAAGAGCTTGCAAGAGACATCAGGTACACAGTTACAAATGAGCACGACCTACCACCCTCAGACCGATGGACAGACTGAGAGAGTCAATTGTTCTTAAGGATCTATTGAGACTGTGTATCCTAGACATATGAGGGACGTAGGAGGAGCATCTCCCATTGGTTGAGTTTGCCTACAATAATATTTAATAGTCAAACATTGATATGGTGCCCTTTGAAGCACTTTATGGACGACCTTGTAGATTGCCGACATGGTGATGGGAGTCTACGGACAAATTTCTACTTGGGCTGAGATGGTGAGAGAGACTTCTAAGTTATTCGCAGACGGATGAAAGCGGCTCAGGACAAGAAGAAGTCATATGCCGATAGGAGGAGGACTGACTTGGAACTTAAGGTATATTATATGGTGTTTATCAAGGTATCACTTCCAAGAAATGTTGTTCGCTTTGGTTCAGTAGGGAAGTTGGATCCAAGGTTTATAAGACCATTACCCATAGTTGAGGGGATATTCCAGATGGCCTACAAAGTTAGACTATCAAAGAGGTTGGCAGGAGTTCACGACGTGTTCCATGTTTCCCATTTAAGGAAATGTCTATATGATTCAACAGAGGTAGTTGAGCCAAGTACGCTTGAGGATGTTGAAGTTGAGAAGGAAGCATCCGTTAGGGAAGTTCCTACCCATATTCTTGGATCGGAAGTCAAAAGGCTAGGCAACAAGGAGGTCAAGTTAGTGAAGGTGCAATGGGGAGAAGATCGAGACGATGCGACATGGGAACCTGAAGACAAGATTCACGCTTCTTACCCTTTTCTCTTTGAGAGTAAGCTTTTGAATTTGAATCTGTTGTTTCTATCGTTCAAGTATGTTTTTCCTATTTTTCAAATCTCAATCCTTAGGTAGAAGCCTATGGTTGGAAACATGTGTTTGAGACATGTTATATGTTTGATGATTGCAAGTGGATGCAAGTGTTTTCTAGTGGTTGCCAGTCGACATGCATACACACACATTAGGCACTAGATCGGCTCAAGCACAAACATAACGCATATGGGTGTGTGCGCATTTTAAATTTTCAATTGATGGAAATGATTGAATCATCACATGAATATTGCATTTCGGTGAATGGTTGTGCACACATATAGAAAATATATATGTATCATCAGTATTCTTTTACATTCATATTGGATACATGTCAAAAACATATATTGCATTAAATAGGTCAACTGAATCAGTCGATCGCCTGATTTTTGCATTAATGTAGGGGCATATACACAGAAAACCTTACATATGTTCATACAAAGCATTAGAAATTTTAAGGACAATGGATGCCAGTGGTTAATGGATGAGTAGATGGGTGTAGGTGGTTGCTAAATAATAGCATTGTTCTTTACTTGAAGATTTCAGGGATGAAATCCTTTAAGGAGAGGAGAATGTAACACCCCATAATTTAATGCACAATAAATATATAAAGGAGATAATAAAATAAATATTAATTGATAAAATATTCAGAATTAGTTAAAACGGAATTTACCATTGCGTTTGTTAAGAAATTTTGGTTCAGATGGACTCTTGATTTTCGTAAATTGGATTAAGCACGAAGAAGTTATGAACTAAAGAAGATTGAACTAATATATATATATATAATTAAATAAATAATTAGCTCAGAAAAGAAACAGTAAGTGGGCGACCCAGCGCCTAATCTGATCGACACAAGGGTTGACCCAGGTCTAAGGCGGGTCGATCCATATGTCGACCCAGATGGTAAGTGGGTCGATCCACTTACATGCAGGACAGATTCCTGTTGTTCAATCAGGACTCTTTTATTTGCCAAATATACACGCTGACTCAGCATGAGGTGTACGGTTAGATTTATAAACCTAAAATCTAATGGTTTAGAATTATTCTAATTAATCTATAAATAAGCTAGCAGCCTTACCATTTTCTTACACGTAAGCATTCTTCATTCTTCTTCCTCCAAGCTATTTCTAAAATAAAAATAAGAAGATTCCAATGTGCTACCTAATCGTAGATTAGAGGACAATTCTAGTTTTTCTACAACTAAAATTTAAAATGACATTTTCTGAAACTAAATCAAACCATTATGAGTTCTAGTTATTTTTAGATATGGTATTTAAATAGTATTTTGACAGTAAATGAATTGGATATGAAAAGTAACAATGTTTATATGTTATTGTTTTACCGTCGATTATCTATTCAGTTTATAGTTATTATATGTTCATATGTTCACCTTTCTTCCCTATCCCTTTTTTGTCTTTTATTTATTTGCAGTCTTTTATATGCCTATATATTCAGTTTGAGTTTGGTTCTGTTTTCTCCTTTTCCTTTTTATTTTACGCTGAGCCTAGGCCATCGAGAGCGTAGGCCTTTTCCGTTAGAATTGCATATATTTGGATAAATTGGAATAACATGTAATGATAAAAAGGAGAATTGGGCATATTATGACATAAGAGCCTTTGACTGTAAAATTAGGGTAATTACAAAAGGGAAGAATATGCAAAAAGGTTAATCTGAATAGGTTGGATTTAATTTAAGATTAAGTAGAACATGCTATATATGAGGATTAGAAATAATTAAGTAAACCAAGTTACTATAACCTATATATATCTAAGAAGGTGCTTGTCTGTTTTGGGGGAGGGGTTGTACATAAAATAACATTTATACGAAATGTCATTTACAAAAATGCTTATTAATGAACTTAAACGTGCTAAGTTAAACTTGTTAATTTATAAGCTAAAAGGTCCCACGTCTTGCTGTTTATATCCAGTTTAGGACTCTTAAAATCCTAGTTCCTTGGGGGAATAAGCATGGGGGTGGCTTGTGTCAATCTTGCTGTGTGGAACCCATATCAGTCAGTATCCCTATTGGTATCATAAAGGGGTCTCTCACCAGGTAGGGGCTAGGGCACGCTTTACTGATCTGGATTGTAAGAGGTTCAAAGAATGGAAGGTGGGTACAGGTGTGTTCCGGCGGAGTCATGAGCATGCATGGGTCCGATGTGGGAAACTAAGATGTTGTAACCCTAATGAATAAGTCTGTGTCTTATAAGTTGACGGGTTAGGGACTGATATCCCCTACTGTCATGGCTGTCACAGGATACTTGCGTAGTAGGGTGCCGATTGCATGGGTAGTAATTAGGGTAACACTTAATCCTGATATTCTATTAGTTGGTGCAGAAACTTGTTTTTGGGATATGAATGAGAAGCTTACTTGATCTTCACCTTTCCTTGTTATCTCATTTACTTCATACTTGTATATTATACAGTATTTTCATATCCAATTCTTTGTATCTGTCTTGATACTTCTTATCTTATGCTTATGCTGAAAATCACTGGAACTCGCCAGACTTTATGTCTGACCTATTTGTTTTTCCTACACTCTCTTCCTTTCTCCCCCGCAGGTTCTCAGGGTGGAGGTGTTCAGTAGTGACCGTGATTTCTTTCATCTTGGATTTGGATTTCTTCTGACTAGATGTATTGCTTTGACTTTTGTTTTATCTTGTTATAGCTTTTGAGGAGGGATATGATTTTATGGTTTTGTGCTCTGATGGTTTGTGTCATGAGACATATGATTATAACTATTTTTTTTGGTATTAGAAATTGTAACGATGTAATGGTGATTTTATAGTAATAAAAGTTTTTCCACTGCGTATTTATATTCTGTCTTGTGAAATTAGTCTCTGCATTATTATTGCGTTTCACAGAACTTAATGCATCCTCATATGGGTGACATTAAGGAACGTGGGGGTGTCACAGTGGCCATGTGATTAGATAATTCTGTGGTTCTATGGTGGTCTTATGATTAGACAACTCTATGGTATTATATGGTTCTATGGTATCCTTATGATTGGGCAATTTGATAGTCATATAGTAACTAATAAAGTTGATAAATAAGTAATTAAAATTCAGATTAAATGAACTGAATAATATTGTAAATAAACAGAAAGAAAGGCATGTAAAACACATAATAGTAAATTAGACACTGGGTGTAATAAAATAACAAATGACATGCGTTTGGACCAGTCCGAAGAAATAAAGAGCCCAATGGAGAAATCATTGTAGGCGTTTGGAGACACGATGGGAGCACATCCAATTAATATTCCACTGGACTGGGAAAAAGTTCGATACTTCTACAAAATGTGAGGATACTTAGAGATGTCCCTTTGCGGTGAGCCTAACGAAGCTGTACCCCTAGAGGTAGGTTCATGGTTACATCTATAGAGTATGCTTTAGCTGCATTTATGTTGAGAGCAGCCAGAAGACTGAGGGGATGCCAGGTTCGTGGTCAGGACCCAATAAGGATAGTAAGTCATGGGATACCTGTAATCGTCAATCAGAGTGAGTACGGGAAAGACTGGAGTTAAACCAACAGGCCAATGATCTTTCACTATCGAGACATTGGATGAGGAACAACGCCAAATTGTATGTTCAGATTGTTTGCTAAGGGCATGATCACTTAGCTCTTGAAATGGTCTTTTATTAGTTAGAGGGACCAGGTGGAGCCATAGCCACCAAGAAAAGAGATAAACCAAATCTATAGATATTTGTATTGTAGACCTAACAGAGCAGTCGTTTATAGATATAGGAATTCCCGTTTGAGTTCTATAGCGGAACTCATATAGTAGATAGTACTCTTTCGCAGCGTGGCGATGGTGACTCAGTACGCTTTAGTTGCGTGACCTAGTACGCTTTCATAGTGTGGTGATGGAGACTTAGTGTGCCTTCTTAGCATGGTCACGTATGCTTTCGTAGAATGACAATGGGGATCTAGTACGTTTTCGCAGGGTGGCGATGGAGACCACTCGAGAAGTGTACTACGGGAGTTTCTTGAGATGAGAGGCATGTGGCTACATATAAATGTGATTTACTAGGTTAATCTACTTGGGAGTAAATGAGTATGGTTTATGCGAAAATTGGAAGTGTCATGTGCAATAAACCCAAATAACTTAATAAAAGAAGCCTAGTGATAGAATAGTGTATAGAAAGTATAGTTTTTCCATTCACCAGAACTTTTTTTGTGATGCCCTCCTTATAGCAAACCCGCATTTTAAGCAGGTGTCAGAGATTTTACAGCTTAAAGGCATTTGCTAGTCAGTGTCATTATTATGGTGAGTATTTACTTACTATTTTATTTTATTTGTTCTGTTGTGAGATATTTTAATGTAAGCTCTGATATGTTTATCTTTCCCTTTCTGCAGGATACCAGACAAGCCAACTCGAGTTTTAATGAACTTGTATTTTAGAAATTTTCAAGGAATTCAAGCTCGTTGAAATTTGGGTTATTACATTAGCAATCTCCGACTTCAATCCCTGGATGAACATATCATTTCTCCTAATCACGATGTAATTGTTTCATGGGAATACCTAGGTAGTTCATCGAGCCTATTAACATACTCTATGACATTCTTATTGCCCTGCACCAGCATGTCAAACTTCTGAAATAACATTGCCTTAGCTCCTTTGGATAGATATCTATATCCAATAGATTCTTGAAATCCGCCCAAGTGGTTTCTTCATTTGGTACTCCAGCAGAGATACTATTCCACCAATTCAAAGCAACTCTTTATAATTGTCTTAAAGCAAGCCTTTTTTTTACTGGGAATAAGTCAATCCTAAGTTAGAGAAGATCCTCTCACAACTTTAAACCAAATTTTCTACTTAAACAACATCCATATTTCCGACGAATCGCTTCCCTCCTCCAAGGTAAATGTAGTCCTTGGTCAACTTGGCATATTTGTTTCCAAGTTATGTCGTAAGATTAGCTACTCCAATAGCAGTAGCATTAGTTCGGCAAAGCCTTCACCAACTCTAGCTTGCATTAACTGAATAAATAATAGGTACATATTTTCATTATCAATTGGTAGGGTTGCAGCACCTTCATTCTCATTAGTCTACGACCTTGATTCCCATGATCTTCAAGTCGAACATTTACATTAGTAGTGGTGTTCTGTATTGTAAGATAACAAAGGACGGTCAAAGATTATTGAGTAAGTATACTTATATAATGCAAATGCATTATAACATCGTTATTCCATACCTTTGTATTCTACTTTAATCTTTAGGTTTTATTAAAAATCCTTTTAAGAAAACATTTTTAAGTTTGCATAAATTAGGCTCTGATACCAAATTGTAAAACCTCATTCTTTAAGACCCAAAGTTAAGCGCTACAGTTGCAACAGACATTTATATAGTATTGGCTCCCGACGATAGGTAACGGAATGTTAATGAATCATAACATCAAAGAACATGAGAATACGAAATTTTTTGAAACAACATTCATTGATGACTTTTCATTACAAATTCGCATTCGTAAATTCTCATTCAGATCAAATATAATTATTACAAAATAAAACTCGAGGAGTGACATATAAAGATGTCCCCTTCGGCAATCATGGTCTAAACACAGGAAATAAGCACATGCCCTTACATACATCCAAATAATAAAACACACAGTGGAAAACTTAAAAATATCTAACTGCCTCCTACACATCCCTAGAAGCTTATTTGAAGAAGAAAAACCTGAAAATCCTAAATCTCAACCTACTCAAATGAGTACCTGAGAGTTTAAGGAAAAAACAAACACCGCAAGTCAGTCAAAAGCTGGTGTGAAAAATAATTTAACTACAGATCCAAAGGGATATGTAGTGAGGTTATGCCGTTGAGAAGAACACGTCTCCCTCCTACTAGTACCAAGAAATAAAGATAACTAATCCTATGCTCCTGCACTATAAATGGTTAGAATCATAATAATAGCAATAACTGATACAATTATAATGCGCATTATGCAGCATACAATAGATTTCTATCACCGTTATCATGACTAACTATCTTAACGGTTTCTTGATATTTAATTTTACCTACAAGTTACCTATTTGCCTTTAAGTTATCCAGTTGAGTTTTAATTGGATTTGCTATCCCTTACCAACTCGATTAACTATCCTCTTAGCACTGAAACATATCTATGTAGATGTGGATTAACCATTTCATACCTCGTAGTTTTACCTTCGGATTCTTATGAACCACCTAATGTGACTATCAATCACACATCTTAGAGTTTTACCTACGAATGATTATGAGCCTCCCAATGTGACTATCCATCGCACATCACTAGTTCTACCTTTTGTATGACTATGAACTTATGAATATATTGGATTCTTATTTCCCTAATATGTTTTAGTATAATTGTAATCGCCCAATTTACCCCATTTCATTGATCCCATTAGTGTCCCTAATGTGCTATACAATTACAATGACATAGCATGGTTATCTATCGTTCCTAATACAAGACTATAGCTTTTGACTAGATGGACGTAACATTCAAAATGACATAATGGTTCCCCGTCGAAGCCTCAAGTATAAAAAGATAGAAGCAACACCCTTATCAACCCTCTTCCCCTTTTCGAATCCCTCGTTGGGGTCGAAGAAAATAATAGGTAAAGCCCGCCCAATTTTATAAAGAGAGCAAGCTAAAATGGCCCTATCGACGAGAACAATGACAACAACATATCGAGGTAAAGTGTAACGACCGTAAATTTTGACACTCGAATTTTCGACAATAACACAAACCCCAACATTACTTGTCAAAAACCAAGTATCGAACCCTGACTATTAATAGGAAGAAATTAGAGGATGAGATAGGAAATATAGAATTATTAGAATAGAAGGATAAGAAGATCAGAGTCTCACACCGGAATGAACAAAATATAATATATCAAATACTTTGTTCAAAAGAACTGTATATATATTACAATATCAGAGTATAATTCATATCAATCAATACACACAGCGGAATAAACTAGTACCAGAATATACTGAACACGTTTCGACTTTGACTCCTTCTCCAGAACTCCAAGCGAAATCTAACCTGTAAATATACTCGGTCTGACCCGAGCACATTTGATTTAAAACAAAATTCACCCGGATCAATCTGGAATACTTTCAGTGGTAAATTCACAATCAAATCACTTGTTCAACTTTAGAAATCCTTTTTGAAAGAAAAGGATAATAGTAAGACCACCCCACACATAAATACGGACGGTTTTTACCTTACTATAACCCAAATCAGTTTTGATATATCAAAATCCAGTGATATTATAATAGTGTCTATCAAATCACAAATAAATAACTATCTAGTAGAACGCTTGCATCTCACGCTCTACATATTTATTATAAAATCAAAAACTACATGGCACTTATTAGAGAATGGATTTCAACAGACAAGGTATGAGATCACCTTCCGATCACTGTAATCTAGAGGGTATACACTGGGGTTCAACAAGAACGTCTTGCAACCCAGCCACACATGACCGCCCACTCATTTAGCTTGAGTGTAGAGAATATATTGTCACCCATGGTTGTCGGCTGTCCAACCGTCATCTGAAGATACAGAATCAAAAAGAAGAACAAAATGAATTTTCTCTAGATCGGTGACAGATATACCCTGCTTGGGAATGACCCACCTAGCCATGCTGCCTGCTCGATTTCTGTCATTTCTCGGTTGTGAGGCTAGAAGCTACTTTTATCTTCTAGAACAGCACGCTACCATTTACTTTGAATGTCAGATCGTCAAACCAGCCAAATCACTAATCAATTTCTTAAAAATATTACGGGTTTAAAAAGCTAAGAGAAAAGAATTCCTCCGCCACTAAACGTAATACCTTAAAGAGATCAACCATACGTGATTCGTTAAGAATACTCTGTCAGACATTCGTCTGTACCAGTCATCCAGGAACTAGCTGAACCGAAGGCACACTTCTACCGCATCCCATATAGGAATCACCCCAGGGATCAGTAGCGCGCAGTCCTTGCAAGCCGTAGATTCCAATCACGATAGAATCACAAGTCAGAATATCTCCGGGAGCGACCTAGAGACACCCAATGAGTAGTCCTTCCGCTCATAAAGATCAACGGTCTTCAATGCTCCATCTTTATACACATGTACGTTAGTCGCGAGCGCACAGTTGGTTTGAAGTGGTTTTGGGTCTATTTCCCCTCCCGATCTCTTTGAATCAACACGTCAAAAAGGTCTAAATAATATTCATTGATAGTTGGGGTTTTAACTATCAACTCAAACAGTATTGATCAGTACTTTGGCAGTTTAGACCCTTTTATTTCAAACCATTCATTCAAAATCATTATATCGATTTTTAAATCGAGTCTATACAAATCTTTTTTGTCTGGTTACTTGAAAACAATTCCAACTTTTATCTTCCTCTTGGCATAAACATCTTCAACATCTACTTTGTCATTTCCTTTATTCAAATTATATATATATATATATATATATATATATATATATATATATATATATATAAAAGCCCGTATATCCTCTATGCTCGTTTGCAAAATCAGATTATTTAAAACTACAATTTTCCATTTTTGGCGTATTTCCTAAAATTCTCTTTATCACTTTGCAAATATCATTATCTCAATCCATTTATATTTCTTCCATTGGAAATATTCTTTGAAATCTTTTTTTATATCTCCTATAATATGGGAATAAATCAAAAATTCTCTTTTACTTCTTTTATCATGATAAACTAAGACCAACTCTCGATAATAGTGGAATCGTTCAAGTTGGGGTATTCTATTTACCTCTCAGACCTTGATTGATAACGTTCTTATCTCGAGATAGATAGAAATTTATAACTCAAAACCTAATAACATTAATTCCGTTACCGTTTTATTTAACCTATGGTTTCTTTTTTTTGTAAACCATACTTTGTACTCGGAAATCTCTTTTACTCAATTATATAATTAATTAAGCTTATCAAAATGCAAACCCTTTTAGGGTTTAAACCTTTTCAATTTACTTACAAGCTCTGGATTTATACATTAATCCATTCTTTAAAATCCTTATTAAGTTAAATAAAATATTTAATTCAACCCGCTTAGTTGTTCTTGTAAACAATTATCTTTGATTTATCAATCTTCGGTAATTACTTCCCTTCCTTTCTTATAATATATATATTGTTCAGTAATTCTTTATAAAATAAAATTATAAATATAATTATATTTATACAACATTTATTTTAAATAACTTATAACAATAAACTTCGATTTAGTTATAAATATAGATTTATAGCTTTCAACTCTATCAATTCATCAAACGGCAAATCAACATCTAAAAATATAGATTTAGGCCCATTCACTGCCAACCACTTAATCAATACTGTTTATTGATTAAAACACAATGATCGTTGAATTTAAATTCAATAACCCGTTCAATAATCATCATTCAAATAGAATATAACACTATGTGGGGTGAACAATTCATATACAAATAATATGAAAAATAGATGACATATAATTTATTTGAGGAATCCGGTTAGATCCCTCCAACATGTCCTTCCCTGCATAACAAATATAATAATATTTCTAATAACATGTGCGATAATATTCAATCAATCATCCAATACGACGTCAAAATAAACGTCGACAACCATTCAAACAATCAACAGGCATCCAAGGCATCCAATTTATTTAATTAACGATAAATTTAAATTATATGAATTTAGCACATCATAATATTCCAGAAGGTGTGAGAGTTAACTCACCTTTGCGTTTTTGATTCGACGGTTCGCGTTATTAATTCCAGTTGGCTCCGTACCCGATCAAATTAGCTTTATCACGCTGCCTCTGTCGATACTATCCCATCGGCTTTTGTTTATAAGATTCTGTAAACGGGTATGTAAGTTGTACACATTAGAAGATTACGATTTTTATATGAATTTAAAATAAATTAACTAATTAATTACTTGTTCTAATTACCACAATTAAGCCCCTCCTTAATCACGTGTATTACCATCCACCAACCCCTTTCTTTAATTCCAAAAATTCTGATGCCACTTCTCAGCACGTTCCCTGTATTTTCCACTTCGTCACCACTTCTCTTTTCCCCTCTTTCCTATTAGCTACACACAAACTTCTGTTCCCATCACGTTACTCCATCCATTAGAAACAACTCCCCCTTTTGCTGCTCCATGACCGAAATTCATTCACCACCCCCTCCTTTCATACGCTTATACTATACACAGTACCTTTCTTCTTTGTCCCCAAAACTGCAGCTCCCTTTACATGCATGACCGAACATCTCATGCACTACGTTTCCTCTCTTATTTCCCTTCCCTTCATTACGTGAAAACATGACTCCTATAAACCAAAATTAAGCACCAGCTCCAACCTTCTTCTCACCGTTAAGAGTTACCACGTCTTCCATACACTGCTTCTCCCTCCATGTAAACAATTTCACCACTTCGGTTCTCCTCCCATTCCCCATGCAAAGCTTCTGCTTTGCCTTCTTCCTGTACCCGCATTCAACTCAAAGACTCCCCTCCACGTTGTTTACCTCTCACCTCCTTTTTTACCGCATGTCACCACCGCAAACTACTCCTTAAAGCCTCTGCAACCTCCTTCGCCACCTTCAGATGGACTGGACCCAAGACTACCGTACTTCGTTCACTTCGTTACCCACTTCCGTCCGTTTAAGAACACGGAGATCACATCAGTCCATTTGGAGCACCGACACTCAGATGCGAGTTGTCTCTACTTCCGCAATATATAACCTCCAACGTCTACACTGTCATGACACCTCGCTTCACCGACCCTCACCAGCCTGCCACCGCGACGTCCCCCATCCCCTCGGCTTCTAGCTCACCCATGCATCCAAAGGCCATGCTGTTCTTAATCGTTGAGGCAACGAAAATCTCTTACCAACACACTTGAGAGCTAAGGAGAGAAAGCCCTCGAAACTGAGAACTAAAAGAATCCAAGAACTCTTGAATCCATTATGGATTGGATTTTATAATGATATATGAAGTTTCGAATTAATAGGCTTGCTGTGTTCTTTCCTGGTTTGAGAAAAAGAACGATGGTGCTTCATCTTATATCGAAAAAGATGGATTGTACAGAGATATTTTCATTTTGTTAATTATATAGAGTGAGGCTATTGGTGAGGCTAGTACGGAAAATTTAAAAAAAGCATGGCGAGGTCTTCTGAAATGAAATAATGACAGCAGTATAAATGGGATAGAGCATAGCTAGGGTGATGGTTTTTCTTAAATGAAGGGATGGACAGAAAAGTTTCACAGTAAGGACGCGACGGATATTTCTTTTTATATGTAAGGTTAGGTCAGTGCAAGATTTTTATGGTACCGTGCTACACAAAATTTTATCATTTAAGGACCGTTATCGACAAAAATACAAATACTGTTGTGTTAAGCAACGTGCCACGATCCCAAAAATATAATAATATAGACAAGTTGGTTAATTTTGTGAAACCCCAAAATGCTGACATAGGGTGTAAAATACTCCAAATAAAAAGTAGCTTATTTCCCAAAATAAAAATTACAGTAAAATTCTAAAAATTATATTATAACTATGTCTCAAAGATCTTCTCCAAATTCGAAACCAATATCTCGTTATATTAAATAAACCGTTATGATCCATAAACGATTCCATAGCGACTATTTGAAAATTTGAATAGGACATAACTAACAATCTATAGCACGAAATCTCCATTTTTCTCTTTCATTAGAAAAATATAATTAAATCGATCCGGACGATTCTTGTTTCGCAGAATTCCGACTTATATCGGATCCTGAATATTAATTTAAAGTTCAAGTCAAAAATTACAAACTACCGCGGCGTTCTGGGCTTGTTTTATAATTATATATATATATATTCGAACTTCGTTTTATAAAATAAATTTGTTATAAAATCCATTATATTTCCAATATAATATATAATACACATTTAAATATTCCAATTTAAATGGCTGGAAAATCTGGGACGTTACATTCTTCCCCCTTAAAGGAATTTCGTCCTCGGAATTACAAGGTAAGAAGAATGCTCCGAGCACAATTATTTTAAAATAATTATTTTGAATTATTATCAAAATAAATTCAGACACTTAAATATTTTCGAAAATTTTCGTCAGCACCTCCTCTACACGGCTCGATCAGAACAACTACAACTACCACTCTGGGTCTCCAATATCCCAAAGAAAAACTAAAGCCAAATGGCTACCCAACTCAGAGGTAAAAGTAAATCACTCCAATCGATATATTAATGTTTACCTATTTGTCGGGCAACTCAATCTCCGATTTCGAAGCAAATCACTAACTGCTCTTCACTTGTACTTCAAATCTGTAACCAAATCAACTCCATAGCCTTCTGAAATCTGCACTTAAATCAATTTATAATGCAAATAACAATCCTAAATTATTCCATTCAACTTCTTCATTGACCTGTTTGATGAATTTTATTTAACCAATCCAACACCCAAATACCAACCAACCAAATTATTTGAATTATATTCAACATTGATTCTTACTGGTCTGTATTCACTTTGGTTTAACATATATTAATATCAATCGATTAATATTCGATAATTTCCATTATTATCCATTCGATTTTCAAATCCCAATTCAATTCCACTTAACCAATTAAACTTCATTTCCATATCCAATTAACCAATTGGTTTCTATCCAGTTCAATTCCATTCCATAATTCAATTTGAATTACAAGAAAATCAAGCAAACAACCAACATTACTATATATAGAAAATTAATTTATTTTTATATAAAAATATAATCTGGGCAAAATTATTTCATTTACCCTCTTTATAAAACAATATTGTGTCAATTTCCAATTCAATATGGTTTCTCAACACTTGAACCGATTAATCAGCACAATACAAAACACTTTATATAAAATTTACAAATACGGTCTCTTGCATATGTACTCAAACTCAATCTAGGGTGTTACTAACCCTATCTCTACTAGTTAAGCCACAGAGCCAAGGTTATCACTAAACCTTATGCTCTGATACCACTGCAACGACCAGAAATTTCGACGCTTGAATTTTCGACAATAACACAAACCCCTGCATTGCTTGTCAAAAACCAAGTATCGAACCCTGACTATTAATAGAAAGAAATTAAAGGATGAGATAGGAAAGATAGAACTATTAGAATAGAAGGATAAGAAGATCAGAGTCTCACACCGAAATTAACAAAATATAATATATCAAATACGTTATTCAAAAGATCTGTATATATATTATAATATCAGAGTATACATTCATATCAATCAATACACACAGCGGAATAAACTAGTACCAGAATATATGGAATACGTCTCGACTTCGACTCCTTATCTGGAACTCCAAGCGAAACCTAACCTATAAATATACTCGGTCTGACCCGAGCACATTTGATTTAAAACAAAATTCACCCGGATCAGTCTGGAGTACTTTCAGTGGTAAATTCACAATCAAATCACTTGTTCAACTTTAGAAATCCTTTTTGAAAGAAAAGGATAATAGTAAGACCATCCCACACATAAATACAGACGGTTTTTACCTTACTATAACCCAAAACAGTTTTGATATATCAAAATCCAGTGATATTATAATAGTGTCTATCAAATCACAAATAAATAACCATCTAGTAGAACGCTTACATCTCACGCTCTACATATTTATTATAAAATCAAAAACCGCATGGCGCTTATTGGAGAATGGATTTCAACAGACAAGGTATGAGATCACCTTCCGATCAGTGTACTCTAGAAGGTATACACTGGGGTTCAACAAGAACGTCTTGCAACCCAGCCACACATGACCGCCCACTCATTTAGCTTGAGTGTAGCAAATACATTGTCACCCACGGTTGTCGGCCGTCCAACCATCATCCGAAGATACAGAATCGAAAAGAAGAACAAAATGAATTTTCTCTAGATCAATGATAGATATACCCTACTTGGGAATGACCCATTTAGCCATGCTGCCTGCCGATTTAAGTCATTTCCCGATTGTGAGGCTAGAGGCTACGTTTATCTTCTAGAACAACACGCCACCATTTACTTTGAATGCCACATCATCAAACCCGCCAAATCACTAATCAATTTCTTAAAAATATTACGGGTTTATAAAGCTAAGAGAAACGAACTCCTCCGCCACCAGACATAATACCTTAAAGAGATCATCCGTACGTGACTCGTTAGGAATACTCTGTCAGACATTTGTCCATACCAGTCATCCAGAAACAGGATGAACCGAAGGCACCCATTTACCGCATCGCATATAGGAATCACCCCCAGGGATCAGTAGCGAGTAGTCCTTGCAAGCCGTAGATTCCAATCGCGACAGAATCACAAGTCAGAATATCTCCGAGAGTGACCTAGAGATACCCAACGAGTAGTCCTTCCGCTCATAAAGATCAACGGTCTTCAATGCTCCATCTTTATACACTTGTACGTTAGTCGTGAGTGCACAGTTGGTTCGAAGTGGTTTTGGGTCTATTCCCCTTCTGATCTCTTCGAATCAACACGTCAAAAAGGTCTAAATAATATTCATTGATAGTTGGGGTTCTAACTATCAACTCAAATAGTATTGATCAGTACTTTGGCAGTTCAGACCCTTTTATTTCAAACCATTCATTCAAAATCATTATATCGATTTTTAAATCGAGTCTATACAAATCTCTTTTGTCTTGTTACTTGGAAACAATTCCAACTTTTATCTTCCTCTTGGCATAAACATCATCAACATCTACTTTGTCATTTCCTTTATTCGAATTATATCTATATAAAAGCCCGTATATCCTCTATGCTCGTTTGCAAAATCAGATTATTTAAAACTACAATTTTCCATTTTTGGCGTATTTCCTAAAATTCTCTTTATCACTTTGAAAATATCGTTATCTCAATCCATTTATATTTCTTCCATTGGAAATACTCTTTGAAATCTTTTTTTTTATATTTCCTTTAATCTGGGAATAAATCACAAAATCTCTTTTACTTCTTTTATCGTGATAAACTAGGTCCATCTCTCGATAATAGCGTAATCATTCAAGTTGGGGTATTCTATTTACCTCTCAGACCTTGATCGCTAACGTTTTTATCTCAAGATAGATAGAAATTTATAACTCAAAACCCAATAACATTAATTCCGTTACCGTTTTATTTAACCTACGGTCTCTTTTTTTGTAAACCATACTTTGTACTTGGAAATCTCTTTTACTCAATTATATAATTAATTAAGCTTATCAAAGCGCAAACCCTTTTGAGTTTAAACCTTTTCAATTTACTTACAAGCTTTGGATTTATACATTAATCCATTTTTTAAAATCCTTCTTATTAAGTTCAATAAAATATAATTAATTTAATTCAACCCGCTTAGTTGTTCCTGTAAACAATTATCTTTGATTTATCAATCTTCGGTAATTTCTTCCCTTCCTTTCTTATAATATATATTTGTTAACCTATATAATATAAATCAAGAGTGGCAGCATGTGTTCGATTCGTAAAGAACCCTTAGATCGCAGTAGAGCCCTCCATTGGAGTTAACCTATTACGAATATTTGGATCGTTACAGTGCTTTAGTCAGTTCGCATAGTTTGGGTCGCTAAGCTCTTTGGATTGCCCCGCTCATTGATTCCTTTAATAAGACGACCTTCATCAGACCGGAAAAACCAGGATTAAGAGCGAACACAAGTCAAAAGTCGGCCACGCACCCTCCACTGCAATCACTCATCCTTAACCTCCTGGTCGCTCATCCGTAACCTCGTAAGTAAGGAACCCGAAAGCATTAGCGCTCGCACATGCATCATGTGACTGCTCTCCTAGATTGCAACTCTGCCCGCTCACTCCTCAGGCAGTCGCTCGTACACCAATCCAGAAAACTCCGGCTAGCCGCCCATGTACTCATCACCCGCTCAATTTATTCGAACCCATATGGCTGCTCGCCCCTATAGAGTCGCTTGTACACAACAGCTGGATGCAGCCGCTAACAGTTGGATACAGCAAAGCAATGGCACTCTCGTAATTAAGGGGACATATGACCTATGGATTGTGAATATGAACACCAGCTCATTTCCTCATGAAGACTCACCTATAAATAGGATAGAACTGCCACCAAAAAAGGGGAACAAAAAGGAACAATCACGAAATGCTGCCCAAATCATTCCACCACTAATGGAAATTACATTAACAACATCAAAGGCTAACTTCGTCTTCATCCATGATAAAATGAGCCGAACTGCCTCCTCCTTCAACTAAGAGAGTGATTCAAGCTCTCTCCCTCCACCATCCCTAACCAAAATCCACTATTTCCGCCATCTCGAGCTCTGGTCAAATCCTCTCTCACTGCCAAAAAACATCCTCAAGGCTTCGATTCTTGCCTCAATCGCCATGGATTCTCCGTTGGTCCTTTAAGTGTTCAAACCGTGAAGAGTATACCCTCACGTTCATCACACTCGAGGGATCTGACCATTTCCATAACGACCTGGAGAGAATCAAGTTGTATAAAAGAGGAAATACATTGCAGGAAGAGAGAATGAGCAGTGATGAGATGTTTAAGATAATGTATTTTGTAAATTGTTTCATGATAATGAAATCCTTACCAAAGTGGACGTAGTTCGATCTTAGTTCGAACCACTATAAAAATCCTTGTGCATTTACCTTTTTCCCGTTTACCTTGCGTTTGTGGCCCTACTTTACTATTGCATACCGAGTTGGTGAAGTACGATCTGCGTACCTTTGGTGTTTCAGCCATTTTTGGTGCAAACATTTTGGCGCCCACCATAGGGCCCTGTTCGCGCTTCCTTTTCACACTCTCTCACAAATTTGAAGACCTTGTGCTGAAACATTAAAACACTTCCTTTTCCATCATAATGGTGAAGCCAAAGAAGACCACGAATAAGATCGTTGGAGAAACTACCAATGACACTAATAATGAAACTACACCACCTGCTGATCGCTTTGAAGTCAGCGAAAACTCCATTGATGGGGCCGGCGTAACTAAAGCTGAGCTAAACGCCGCTATTGCCAATGTGAACCAACAAATGAACGCTTCTACCAAATATATGATGGAGAAACTTGATGCCATCCTTAATGCTAGACCAAATCCAGCCTCTTCAAACGTCAGTGATGATCTCTAAGAAAATGGCAACTCGCCTGCTTCTGATCTTAATCGCCACGACAATATGGGGTATGATGGCGATCGGTTTAACGACAAGGATGAAAATAACATTGAGAATTCAAAGTCAAAAACTAAGAATCATTCCGAGATAGAAGGCCAAAAAGTTACCAATCCTATCACAAGGGCACCCCCTCGCCGGGAAGGTAAAAGGCCGGAATTCTCAAACCTGGATCGTATCCCTAGGCGAACATTTGGAAAAGAACTCGGCTTCGCAGATTGTCATAATACTGAGGAGTACATCTCAGATATGATAGAGCGAATCATAAAGAAGAATCAAGTTGGTGATAGCAAAGAAAGGGAATGGGGTTTCTCTCCTGATAGGACTCCATTCACCGAGAGAATCCTCGAAGCAGAGTGTCCGAAGAAATTCAATCCTCCGACCTTGCCTCCGTATAATGGCCTTGTTGATCCCAACTACTTTTTGTTCAAATACGAGTGGCATATGAGTGCGGCCAAAGCGACCGATGAGATGATATGCACATACTTCCCTCTTTACTTAGAAGGCACCACATCATTATGGTTTACAAAACTGTCACCTAAAATCATAGGTCGATTCTCTGACTTAACCAAAAGGTTTAACGAGCAGTTCCGCTTGTATGCTACCAAAGCCAAGGACGCCATAACGCTTTCAGCAATGAAGAAGAATCCCGGAGAATATGTCAAAGCTTTTCTCAGTAGATTCAATGTCGCCCTGTCCGAAGTAAGAAATCCAGAACCTCGCATAATCCTTATGTCCCTAATTGGCGCCATAGATGAAAATAGCGAGTTTGGTAGATGGATTAAGATGAAAGAGCCAGCTACACTCGAGAAATTCTACAAGAAGGCCGAGGAGTACATGAGAAACGATGTTAATCCTCTACCCCTTCAGATTATTGATGTTAACCCACTTCTTGAAGCTCCCAAGAGTGCTGCTGCCCAGTATAATCAAAAAAATAATCAGGAGCAGAAGCGCGCCAATGACGGAAATGGCAACAAGGCCATTAAGAAATCTGACATTCAAAATGTCAGAGCTAACGCCCTTAAATGACACTCCTGAGAATATCTATCTTGCAACGAAGAATTCTGAAGAGTATGCGGAACCAAATCCGATGAGAATAAGTGATAAGGCAGTAAACTCGGGAAAATTCTGCAGATTTCACAACCAGCCTGGTCATAACACCAACGAGTGTCGACACCTGAAGAACCTTATTGAGGAACTAATCAAGAGGAATAGGCCGCAACAATATGTCAAGAACCCGCAGACTGCAAATCCTTCTACAACTTTCCAAGGGTCAGGGGCATCAAATAATCAGTCTACTCCAAGCAACAGAGCCCCAACTCAAACTGATCTAAGGCCAGTCATCAGATGAGAAACTTTCAATCCCAACGTTTCGGGATAAGCGATTGACATCGCTACTGCTTTACTTCATGCTCTATTTTCTACTTTAGTTCATACGTTACTTCATAATTTGCTTTCTGTTGCATTAAAAATCTTTTGTAAACAGTCTATTGTAATCTGCAAGTAACGCACTAAACACCAACTCTACAACTAATTTGAATGAATTTCTTGCCTGCAAAATTATATGTCAAACCAAAACTTGCTTAAAGAATGGTTTCATATTACAGGTCATCTGTCAAGCGCTTGTCCCCGTAATATGGTAACCAACAATGCTAATTCAAAAAGAAGAGCAGCAAAGGCCCAAACACTACACCATATCAGCCAATTTGGCACAGATGGATGCGAACATGTAATACGGGTAAAAGCCGTATCATATTTGATGGAGCTAAGATCCGTATCAAATTACATTTTGCGATCTGCGTCACCCCAAACGCCCTAAATCTGACCGTCCATCAACGAAGCCCCGGATTAGTTATTTTGATATGGCTTGGGGCCAAATTGAATCCGTATCATATTGTGCATCTCATTGGGCATTCCGAATAAAAGTTTTGGCTGCTCCCTTTTCCATTTGTTTTACTTTAATGGTGACAGAAAACCAAAATTAGGGTTTTCGGTCACCAAATCGTGCCTCCACCTTCGACAGGGACGAACAACCCTGTCCTTTGCCAGAAACGCAGCAACCCTACGTCTCCCTAACCCTCCTTCGACAGCGCAGGTGTGTGTTTCAATTGAATTTTGGCATGCATGACTGATAGTAGGGAACAAATTGAAATCTTTGTGTGATAGTTGATTGCCACTTTGTGTTAGTACTTCGTGTGTTAGCTGTTTTGATTGAATTGGTTTGTGTAAGTGTGTTAGGGACGAATCTGTGGTTATACCCTAAAGCCAGAGAAATCAAATTTGAATCATGTTTTGTGATAATGTAAAAAACATCTGAATGTTTGTTAGATTGCGGTATAATTTTTGTTAGAATTGCCATTGGATGTATGGTATAATTTTAGATTGAGGTATACAGTGGCGGAGCTAGGACCAGAATTTGGTGAGGGAACTATCTAAATAGTCGGGGTTTCAAGGGAGGTAGCCTAAAAAAATGGTATTCTGTAGGCAGTCTGCAAATCTGGATATAGACTTAATGTTGGGAAATATTCGATATATGTTCCGATACAACATCTCGATGCAAAATACATACTATCAGTTTTGATGCTTTAACAAAAGAATGCACTCATTTATGCATCATCTATATTCTTTAACAAAAGAATGCACTCATTTATAACCCTGTTATCTGATGTGCACAGTGCACTTAGAATGTTCAGGCACTGTTTTTTTACCAAGGCATATTCAGGCATTGTTAAATTAAATTTGTTTTGTTAAATTTGTTCTGTTTTGATGCTTTGACAAGTGTACTGAAAATATTTTAACAGGTTTGTTGAAAATTTTGGTCGATGGATTATTACTAGACTTTCTGGTTAATATTTTAATAGGCGATCCACCAGGTGGATGCATTTTAGCTCACGTGTAGGGTCTGGTATCCATGCTTATTAGCTTTATCCAAATGTCGGATGCTGCTGCACTTAACCTTAGTAAAAAGCTGCTTTCACTAGCAACTTTTCCCTTACTTTGTAGTAGAGACTTTAGTGTAAGTAATCTTGCACTACACAGTCTCTGCTTCAAAGAAACTGAAAGTTGCAAGTGAAAGCAACTTTTTCCAAAGGTTAAGTGAAGCGGCATTCGACATTTGGATAAAGCTAATAAGCATGGATACCCAACCCTACACGTGAGCTAAAATGCATCCACCTGGTGGATCGCCCAGTAAATTCTTAATCAGAAAGTCGAGTATGTGTGTCATCCTACGATGATGATTCGATATCTTTAGACATTGGAGAAGGTATATATTATTTTACACTTATCTCTATGTAGTATCTTACAAAAGAATTGAATGGACATGTACTTGTGTGCACATCTTGAATATTCTTTTTGTTTATTTGTTCCTTTTTGTGTGTATAGGAGGATGTTCTGTATGCTAGGGTACGAACTACCAGTGTTGCACATGGACTACACTTCAGGTGATTCTTCTTTTGGGTTTGCATTTTTAATAACTATTAATTTTCCACTCCTATGTAGTATGTACAGTTAATTTCATTTAAACGATATGGTCACATAGCAAAACCAGTTTACAACGTGTATTCATTAATTTTTGAGACATATACTGATCGACTACACAAACACATGGATGACGCTCAACTGGTCGCGACTAGTCGTGACTAGTCTACTAATCGAGATCAAACCATCGACATGAAGTCTGGACTTGCTTTTTGTATGAATTTAGGCCGTATGGGTAGAAATTAGTCGACTAATCGACTAGTCGATTCGATTAGGTTGTTATTAGGCCAGTGAAGTATTTGCACACAAACACACTGATCGAATACCGTTAAATTACACAAACACAATGATCGACTACCGTCAACTATACATCCAACTCTGATTCCCTCAACTATATAACCTGCGACATTGATTTTTTGTTACCATTGTTGTTATCACGTTTTCTACCAGAATTAACATTCAATGGCGCGTTCTGAACGTACTCTGCTGAATACAGATCTTGTAAAGAAGAGTCCTTGTAAAGAAGAGTTCTCATATTTCATATGGACTGATTCTACAGCAGGATAAATCTTTGGAAAACAAAACTCAATTAGTTTCATTTTATATCTGTATTAACGTACACTAAGCTCTTTATTCATGTTTGCATCTCAGTCACAGTGAGTTACAATGTCGATCTACTGTCCAGCTGTGAAGTATTTGTAACATGTTTCTTGTATTTTATAGGCAGTCCTATTGGAGAGTATGGTGCTTTTGTGTTGCTGGAACTCAGGCTGCATGCTATATATCACGATTCAGTTTTGCTGCCAAAGGAAACTTGAACTCCAGGCCGCTGACTATCGCGCTCAATCTTCCCGGCCGCGACTGGAGTTTTATCAGGCTGTTATCTTTTTACGTCATTTTTGTTACTACGTAATGTGATGAAAATCTTTGACAGTTTCCTTTTATTGTATATGTTTGTATGTACATCGTGTTATATGACATTGTAAAGCTTTAAGTATATATATATATATATATATATATATATATAAATTGTGTTATTCCTGTGTATACTGTGTGGTATGTATGGTCTGTGTTATGAAACATATGCGCTACAGTTTCTGTTATATATACACACACACATCTATGATATATATATATATACATGGATATATATATATATATATATGCACGCACACGTATAATTAGACATGGTCAAAGACCGTGTCTTATTAGACTTTAGATACGGCTAAAAGCCGTATGATAATATATTGAGATACGGTTGGTGGCCGTATCTAATAATTAGACACGCCACTTTTTGATACGGCTTTTTACCGTGCCCAACAGCTTTAGATACTGCTAAAAACACAGCTTAATCAGCATATATGGTGTAGTGAAACTACGAATAAGCGCCACAGCAAACAAGTACGGGAGCTGTAACTTTTGCCAAAAGAGCACTTCCCCAAGAGGAAGGTTCGAAACCTCGGTTCCTAAACCAGAATAGCTTGCCAAGTCAAGCATCCGACTAAACGACTGATAAATGCCCCATAAAGCGATACAATGGTTGCCTAACACGTTTGCGTAGCATCTGAAAAGTCAGATGTGAGGAACGACCGATTCGCTTACGTAACATCTGGAACGACCAGATGTGAAAAGCCTAACCCATTCGCGTAGCATCTAAAAAGTCAGATGTGAGGAACGACCAATTCGCTTACGTAACATCTAGAACGACCAGATGTGAAAAGCCTAACCCGTTCGCGCAACATCTGAAATGTCTGATGTGAGGAACGACCAATTCGCTTACGTAACATCTGGAATGACCAGATGTGAAAAGCCTAACCCGTTCGCGTAGAATCTGAAAAGTCAGATGTGAGGAACGACCAATTCGCTTACGTAACATATGGAATGACCAGATGTGAAAAGCCTAACACGTTCGCGTAGCATCTGAAAAGTCAGATGTGAGGAACGACTAATTCTCTTACGTAACATCTGGAACGACCAGATGTGAAAAGCCTAACACGTTCGCGTAGCACCTGAAAATTCAGATGTAAGGAACGACCAATTCGCTTACGTAACATCTGGAACGACCAGATGTGAAAAGCAAAATCCGTTCACATAACATCCTGAAAAAGTTGGATGTGAAGAATGAACAATATGTCTACATAACGTTTAAAACTTGGAGTACGAGGAATAGCGAGTTCCCCACTAATTGTCAGTATCAGAAAACACCTGATCTGATAACGACAAACATTAAGGTTGTGGTCAAAATCCTCTCTCGGGGCATTCTTCTCTTGAAGTCCACCAATGCTTGGGTCAATCAGTATAAGGGGCAATGAAATCCTCTAATACATAAAGTAGCCAAGCCAAAACACCCAAAATTTTGTTCTAAGTCTGACTGACTCGGGGTCACGGATGCGTATCATTTAAGAATAATAACATTTAAAGCTCGCAATCGACTTTAAGTTGGCTAACTAGCTCCAAGCGCTGATACGAATCCAAGTCGATATACCGTGGGCGTACGAGCAATATCCAATGAATTCTAAATCATGAAGTTAAAACAAGCACTCTGTTCAGTTCAAAGCAAAGTCTGCTATGAAACCCTATAATTAATCCACTATCGATAGAGACAATCGATGGTGACACATAAGTTCAATGCTACATAATTATCTGTCATCTTTTGTATACAGGTGGCATGTAGCACATTAACTCGAAGCATGGTTCGTTAGAAAACCGTCGCTGGACCTTAATGCAAAACAAAGAGTACAACAAAGAAAAAACAAAGGCTTAGAGTACAGCAGACAAAATGCATTATCACCACCACATCACGGGTCCAGCACAGAGATTCCAGACATAAACCAGCATAAGAGTAATTGGCGAGGGCCGGCACTCGCATATACAACCGGTCAAAGACATAAGCACAGAAGAAGATAAAAGACAAAGCAAGTCAATCATAATTCATGGTCCTGCCTCCTTCCATTACCAGATTTCCTTGGTTTCACATTCCCTTAGAGGAAAGATGTAGTGATTTTAGAGCCTTGATAAGCTCAGTCTTGTCATTCTCCATAGTACGGATCCGCCTGATGTTCTCCCTATTCAACCTTTGGAGGTCACAAGCAAGAGTATGCCAAACGCCCAAATGTCTTACAGCCTAGTTCCTAACCATGTCAATTTATTCCTTCAGATGACCCTTGACGGTATCAATTTGAGCCAGTGTAAAATCTTTCATGGCGTCCATCTTGCCAGACACAACCCAATTATCATATGGGTCTACTTCTAGATCAAGATTCATGCCATGTAAGAACCAACCCTCCAATCGCGCGGCGACCACCGGGTTACATGGATTAGGGACATAGCGAGGCTTGTCTATAATTGCTTGAAGACCTGCAGAAGTCGAAATGGGAATTGGAGAAGTCAAAGATGGTTGACCAGAGCTGGTCTGAGTGTTTGGCATAGAGGATTCATCCGGCTTAGGGCATTTCCCCAGATCGCCGTTGATCAAATTCCTTCTTTTCTTCTTTTCCCTATGAGTTTTCTCCACCTTCTTTCTCTTCATTCTTTTAAGCAAAGAAAGTTTCATCCTCAGACCTGGGAAGAGATGAAGTTGGTTTCAAATTGATTTGTGTGGAAAAAGAAAAAAACACATAATGATAAAAACCTGAATCATGAAGCTCCGGGTTCGAATAATCTGAATGATCGATTTGCTGAAGCATCAATGATACGCTGGATCAGAAGACGCTTCAGAATGAAGAACGGAATTAACCCTAAAGAGCCGCCATTAATAAGCTCAAAGTGGAGGAGTAGGAATGAGGAAGGATGGTGACAAAAGTCAAAGAGTAATATACAGGTAAAAGTGATTGGGCCAAATCCAGATTAAAGGGCCGATAGCAATCTGCGAAACTATGTGACCTAAAGTATGAAACGACCTAAAATATAGTGCGACCGAAGGATTACCACGACCTAACACATGCCAATACTGTTCAAATCGAAGCCTGTATTATTTTCAATCAATACAAACTTCACGGGGCAAATGTTAACCCATACAATATGAATCAAGAGTGGCGGTATGTGTTTGAGTCGTAAAGAGCCCTTAGATCGCAGTAGAGCCCTTAGATCGCAGTAGAGCCCTCTATTGGAGTTAACATATTACGAATATTTGGATCGTTACAGTGCTTTAATCAGTTCGCATAGTTTGGGTCGCTAAGATCTTTGGATTGCCCCGCTCATGGATTCGTTTAATAAGACGATCTTCATCAGACTGGAAAAACCAGGAGTAAGAATGAACACAAGTCAAAAGTGGGCCATGCACCCTCCACTGCAGTCGCTCATCCTTAACCTCCTGGTCGCTCATTCATAACCTCGTAAGTAAGGAACCCGAAAGCATTAGCGCTTGCACTTGCATCCTGTGACTGCTCTCCTAGATCGCAACTCTGCCCGCTCACACCTCAGGCAGTCGCTCATACACCAATCCGGAAAACTATGGCTAGCCACCCATGTAATCATCACCCGCTCGATTTATTCGAACCCATACGGCTGCTCGCCCCTATAGAGTCGCTTGTACACAAAAGCCAGATGCAGCCGCTGACAGTTGGCTACAGCGAAGCAGTGGCACTCTCGTAATTAAGGGGACAGACGACCTATGGATCGTGAATATGAATCCCAGCTCATTTTCTCATGAAGACTCACCTATAAATAGGATAGAACTGCCACCAAAAAAGGGGGGAGAAAAAGGAACAATCACGAAATGCTGCCCAAATCATTCCACCACTAATGGAAATTTCATTAACAACATCAAAGGCTGACTTCATCTTCCTCCACGATAAAATGAGCCGAACTACCTCCTCCTTCAACTAAGAAAGTGATTCAAGCTCTCTTCCTCTACCATCCCTAACCAAAATCCACTATTTCCGCCATCTCGAGCTCTAGTCAAATCCTCTCTCACTGCCAAAAAACATCCTCAAGGCTTCGATTCTTGCCTCAGTCGCCATGGATTCTCCGTTTGTCCTTTAAGTGTACAAACCGTGAAGCGTATACCCTCATGTTCATCACGCTCGAGGGATATGACCATTTCCATAACGATCAAGAGAGAATCAAGTTGTATAAAAGAGGAAATACATTGCAGGAATAGAGAATGAGCAGCGATGAGATCTTTAGGATAATGTATTTTGAAAATTGTTTCATGATAATGAAATCCTTACCAAAGTGGACGTAGATCTATCTTAAATCGAATCACTATAAAAATCCTTGTGCATTTACCTTTTTCCCGTTTACCTTGCGTTTGTGCCCCTACTTTATTATTGCATACCGAATTGGTGAAGTATGATCTGCGTACCTTTGGTGTTTGAGCCATTTTTGATGCAAACAATATTGTTCAATAATTCTTTGTAAAATAAAATTATAAATATAACTATATTTATAATACATTTATTTTAAATAACTTATAAAAATAAACTTCGATTTAGTTGTAAATATAGATTTATAAATTTAAAATCTGTCGATTCATCGAACGACAAATCAACGTCTAAAAATATATATTTAGGCCCATTCACTGCCAACCACTTAATTAATACTGCTTATTGATTAAAACACGACGATCGTTGAATTTAAATTCAACGATCAACATCCATTCAATAATCATCATTCAAAAAAAATATAACGCTATGTGAGGTGAATAATTCATATACAAATAATACGAAAAATAGATGACATATAATTTATTTGAGGAATCCGGTTGGATCCCTCCAACCTGTCCTTCTCTGCATTACAAATATAATCACAGTTCTAATAACATGTGCGATAATATTCAATCAATCATCCAATACGACGCCAAAATAAACGTCGACAACCATTCAAACAATCAACAGGCATCCAAGGCATCCAATTTATTTAATTAATGATAAATTTAAATTATATGAATTTAGCACATCATAATATTCCAGAAGGTGTGAGAGTTAACTCACCTTTGCATTTCTGATTCGACGGTTCGCGTTATTAATTCCAGTTGGCTCCATACCCGATCAAATTAGCTTTATCACGTTGCCTCTATCGATACTATCCCATCGGCTTTTGTTTTATTGGATTATGTAAACGGGTGTGTAAGTTGTACACATTAGAAGATTATGATTTTTATATGAATTTAAAATAAATTAACTAATTAATTACTTACGCTAATTGCTGCAATTAATCCCCTCCTTAATCACGTGTATTACCATCCACCAACCCCTTTCTTTAATTCCAAAAATGTCGATGCCATTTCTCAGCACGTTCCCTATATTTTCCACTTCATCACCACTTCTCTTTTCCCCTCTTTCCTATCAGCTACACAAAAGCTTCTATTCCCATCACGTTACTCCATCCATTAGAAACAACTCCCCCTTTTGCTGCTCCATGACCGAGATTCATTCACCACCCCCTCCTTTCACACGGCTATACTATACACAACACCTTTCTTCTTTGTCCCCAAAACTGCAGCTCGCTGTACATGCATGACCGAACATATCATGCACCACGTTTCCTCTCTTATTTCCCTTTCCTTCATTACGTGAAAACATGACTCCTGTAAACCAAAACTAAGCACCAGCTCCAGCCTTCTTCTCACCGTTAAGAGTTACCACGTCTTCCATACACTGCTTCTCCCTCCATTTAAACAATTTCACCAGTCCAGTTCTCCTCCCATTCCCCATGCAAAGCTTCTGCTTTGCCTTCTTCCTGTACCCGCATTCAACTCAGAGACTCCCCTCCACGATGTTTACCTCTCACCTCCTTCTTTACCACGTGTCACCACCGCAAACTACTCCTTAAAGCCTCTGCAAGCTCCTTCGCCACCTTCAGATGGACTGGACCCAAGACTACCGTACTTCGTTCGCTTCGTTACCCACTTTCGTCCGTTCAAGAACACGAAGATCACATCAGTCCATTTGGAGCACCAACACTCAGGCGCGAGCTGTCTCTACTTCCGCAATATATAACCTCCAACGTCTACACTGTCATGACACCTCACTTCACCGACCCTCACCAGCCTGCCACCATGACATCCCTCATCCCCTCGGCTTCTAGCTCACCCATGCATCCAAAGACCATGCTGTTCTTAATCGTTGAGGCAACGGAAATCTCCTACCAACACACTTGAGAGCTAAGGAAAGAAAGCCCTCGAAACTGAGAACTAAACGAATCCAAAAACTCTTGAATCCATATCGGATTGGATTTTATAATGATTTATGAAGTTTTCGAATTAATAGGCTTGCTATGTTCTTTCCTGGTTTGAGAAAGAGAAGGACGATGGTGCTTTATCTTATATAGAAAAAGAAGGATTGTACAGAGATATTTTCAATTTGTTAATTATATATAGTGAGGCTATTCGTGAGTCTATCATGGAAAATTTAAACAAAGCATGGCGAGGTCTTCTGAAATGAAAGAATGACAGCAGTAGAAATGGGATAGAGCATAGCTAGGGTGATGGTTTTTCTTAAATGAAGGGATGGACAGAAAAGTTTCACAGTAAGGACACGACGGATATTTCTTTTTATGTGTAAGGTTAGGTCAGTGCATGATTTTTATGGTACCGTGCTGCACAAAATTTTATCATTTAAGGACCGTTATCGACAAAAATACAAATACTGTTGTGTTAATCAACGTGCGACGATCCCAAAAATATAATAATATAGACAAGTTGGCTTATTTTTTGAAACCCCAAAATGCTGATATAGATTGTAAAATACTCCAAATAAAACGTAGCTTATTTCCCAAAATAAAAATTACAGTAAACTTCTAAAAGTTAAACTATAACTACGTGTAACGACCCAGGGTTTTCGGCCCCGAAAATCGACATAAATACATTAACATATCTCATGTCGATTTTCCAAAACACCGAGAACACTGGAACGTTTATAGAAAGAATTTAGAGGGTGAGATAAGAAAGAAAGAAATATAAGAATAAAAGAAGAAGAAGAAGAACCATCACAAACACAGAGTCTCACATCGCAGCGGAACAAAATATAATATAGAAATAAATTTTTATTGAGATTTTTAGAGAAAACACTTACAATATCAGAGTACAGCAACCTTTACTGGACAGTATAATGATCTGTCCCATATACAACACACATCGGAAAAGTATCTATATAATATCATACGTCTGAACTCTTCTAGCTCGTCTCTTCACAGCATTAGATAACCTGAACCTGTACACCCCGGGCTAACCCGAGCATTTACAGAACACCGGGTCAGTCTGGTGAACCAGAGTGAGATAAACTCGCACAGTATTAAGGGTAAAACATCCAATTATGATTTTAAAGTTCAAAATCTTTTCAAAAGAGAAAGGATAATCGTAAGACCAAATCCACACATAAACACGGACGATTTTTACCTTACGATAACCCAAAACAGTTTTGAAACCAATATCTTGTCTGATATTATAATAATGTCTAAATACAAGTAAATAACAATCTAGTGGAACGCTTGAATCTCACGCTCCACATATATAGTATACAGTCAAAAACCGCAAGCGCTTATTGGAGATTGGATTCCAACTATGACAAGGTATGGGACCACCTGCCGATAGTGTATCTCTAGAGGCGAATACACTGGGTTCAACAAGAATGTCTTGCAACCCGACCCTCACATGACCGACCACTCATTTCGCTTGAGTGTATCGAATGTATATCACCGACGGTTGGGATCAGCAACCACCTCCCGAAAAGGGACAGCATCGAATATAGATTAAAGAAGCAAATGGAATTTCTCTAGATAGGTGATTATACACCCTAATGGGAGCGACCCACATAGCCATGCTGCCTGCCCGATTTTTGTCATCTACTGGTTGTGAGGCTTGAGGTCAGAATTTCCTTTACAGCACCTGGCCACCATTCACTTTGAATGCCACATCGTCAGATCCGCCAGATATCACTAATTGACGTTCACAAAAATACTCTAGTAGTTCAGAGAACCGTCGTCCTCCGTACAACCGTGGTACGTTTGAAGAAATCAACGTACGTAATTCCTTTGGAAATACTTTGTCAGACATTCGTCCATACAAGTCATTCAGGAACAGGATGAACCGAAGGCACCCTCCTACTGCATCCAAGGAATCACCCTATAGATCAGTAGCGAGAAGTCCTGCAATCCATAAATTCCAATCACGACAGAATCACTGTTGAAATATCTCCGGCCGCTAAACCAGAGAAATTCAAATCAGTAGTTCTTCCGCTCATGAAGATCAACGGTCTTCATTTGCTCCATCTTCAATAATCTTCCTTCACGTATTTGCTGGTCGGAATGGTTTTCGAATATAAATTCGATCCCGGTCTTTCCGTGCCAACGATCGTATGGGTCAGATTTTGATAGTTGGTGATTTAACTATCAAATAAATAATTGTGTGAGTAACATGAGTTTTCCAGTTCAGTACCAGCACCACATGGCCTTTTTAATCAAAACGATTAGCGATAGTAAATCTTAAATCCTTAAATATTTCAACATTTCAAATATAACTTATTTGATGTAAGATTTACAAATTTTCCAAACTATTTCACTTTCATATCATATCAAATTCTTTATTCTCTTATCGTTTCAAAACCATTTACCATTTTATTAACATGTTTTATAAAACTCCTACATTCGAAAGTCTCTTTCTCGAATATAACTATTATTCTTTAATTCATTGATCAAGAGAAATACCATCTTTCCTTTTACTCCTTTTATGATACAATTTACCACTTGGATTTATGTTCTAAATCATATCACTCCCTTCATTACCAAAATTTACGTTTTAATCCTCTCGCTTGAAGTCTTATTCAATCAATTCTACTTAATACTACTATTAAGTAATGCTTTACACCTCATCTCCTTTTTATAAACTTTGTTTAAAAATCCTGGTTTAATACAACCCCTTTTACCTCAACTTCTTAATCCAAATGTTAATCCCACATTTATTTAAACAATCGTATTTGCTTAAAAACCTCCTTTAACAATTTCGGGTTTTAATATAAAATCCGTTCATAAATTCCTTTCACCACTTAATCAGATTTCATTACCACTCGGATCACTTCCATACAAAATCCTCATTTAAATAGAAACCTCTTAGATTATTATTAATTATATTAATAATTCACTTCACCATTTACCATCGCATCATTTATTAACTTATTTATTTGCTAAATAAATAATAAATTTCTTTTTAAAACCTTATTAGAATTGAACCATTATTCGTTAACCCATCTCGTTGGATTAACTCAAAATAATTAGTCCAAAAGTCAACTTAGTCAAATAATTGACTTTGCCAATCCAAGATATGATTACCTCATTAACCCATTCCAAATGATACTTTATTTAAATTAATTAATTTAAATAAATTCCTTTTTCTTTATCTCTCACTACGATTATTCGGATCTGTCACATTAAGTTAATCTTTGCTTATTTACTTATAACTCTAATACCTACCAGAAATTTCCTTTATAAATTCATTTGAAATCAATTATAAACTCAATAAATAAATAATAAATATTTATTTTCTTTTTACAAACTTCAATTCAAATAATAGATTTAAAAATCTATTTTCAGTTATAAAATAAATTTTATAACTTTGTCTCGTCGATTTACCTGACGGTAGATCGATATTTAAAAACGGTTAATTCATAGGCCATGTACTGCCAATCACTCAACCAATAGTACTCATTGGTTTAAACCAAACAAATGGTAAATTTTAGGTCAATATTCAACCATCTAATCAAAACAATTCAATCCAAATCTCATGACAGTCTATAATGACAATTCAATATCAACCACAACAATAAATCAAAACAATTCATTTATTAAAACACGTTTATAAAATAAACATGACCAATAAGGTAAGTTACCTTAATTGGAATCAATCGTTAAAATAACTATTTGTTTTCACTGAAATTAAACGACGTTTAATTTCATCAGTTCAAACAATATATATCAACAACCAGTCAATCATTAGCAACCATAGCACACAAAAATAAAAACCCAACTTATAAAATATAAGTGGGGAGAACTGAGTGAGTTTAACTCACCTTGATTTGATTTCATCGTTAGATCAGCTCGTTTCAGTCAAATTAAACGACATTTAATTTAACTGAAAAATCCAGCTACTGTCTGCCCTACTCGGTTCCCTTCCATCACGTAGTACTAGTTTTCATGGTCCCGGTGTTTTCCGTTTCATCGCATTCTGATCACGTACGCATTCGCAATTAATATTTGAAGTTGTACGAACATTAAAACTAAGTAACTTTTAAATAAAACAAGTTGGGCCTTACTTAAATTTCTTCAGCCCATCATCCAATTGAACCCGCCCACTCTTTCACCATAAAACAACAACGAAACCCTCATTCCCTTCAAAATCGTAGCCGCCACCAAGAATTACCAGAGGGAAAAGAAAACCCTCCACCGAAACCCACTCCACCGTTGCTCTCTCCGACCACAACAGACCGCGACGCCCTGCTACTACCTCGCATCGGCCTCATCCAGTTGCTCCGCCGCCCACGAAGGTTCTCCAACGAACGAGACTGATGACCGAACCCTAGCTCTTCGATTTGAACTGAAAAATCGCAGTACAGATAAGTATTTTTCCCAATTTTAATTTTTTTTTTGTTTTGATTTTTTTCTTTTTCCTTGGTTTCGAATTCGGTTTTTCTATACTGGGTTGATCTGGCTTGTGGTTGAACACACCGTGTGTATTTATACTAGAAAGGATTACTGTGATTTCGAATTGTTACATCCTAGTTAGAGACTTAGTTGTATCTAGATCCTAGTTGATTTTCCCCTGTTTATTTCAGGTATGTATGGTCGAACTGTTTGTGATATGTCGATGGATGTATGATATTTAACAGTGGGAAATGGTGCGGATTTTTGTTGGTTTCCATGTGCAAATCCTACACAACTGAACTGTTCCTATAGCTGACTATAAACCTACATGTATTGTTTGTTCATACTGTCATGTCTGCATGTACACAGATACCCAATTGTTTCTGCTCATATATGTACTTACTTTGAACTGTTCCTATATAGCTTAGCATACAGCTATGCCTTGTCCACTCACATGATCTATCCGAATTTAAAGTTATATATTTCCTGTGCAAGTTGTTTTGGTGATATTATCTGTCCAATTTGCAGATTTGAATCGTGATTTATATAAGTAGGATTTTCTTACATAAGATTTCCTGTTTGTATTGTCTATTCGTATTGAATTTCAGATCTGCATTGTCGTTGGTATTGTCATGTTTGCGTGTACACAGCTATCAAATTGTTTATTTTATTAGCAGATCTGAATTGTGCTATGTGCCAATATCAGAACAGCCTTTATATGAGATTTTCTGAATAAAGATACATTATTTGTTTCGATTGTTGCATTCATTCCTTTTTTATTTGAAATCTTTCAACTTCATACATATACCTATACATACTTTTCTAGCTACTCATAGTTGTCTTTTTCTTCCTTCTTTCTCAGATTGATTTGGTGATGGAAGACTGATGCTGTGAGGAGATAGAACGGGGACACATCAAAGGCAGTAACTGGGTGGCACTTGTACTTCATTGGTTGTTTATATGCGTGCATAGGCCTGTGCCATTGTAAATTTTGAAAAAGATTTGGTACATGTAAATTTGTAAAGTGCATATTTAATGTTACTGTTATGTTTAGTTGTAAAGAATTTGGACGGTGAGGAAAAGTTGTATTGACAGTAGAAAAATAAAATAAATGGATACAACACTTTGATTTACTTATATGTGTGGTTGTCTTTTTAAACTAATTTGATTGTTGTCGTATGCACATTGTCTCTAATTGTTTTTATTAGCTGCTTACTTCCTTGTCCATTTTTTCTTTGCATTAGTAAGCAATAATATATAATTGTATGTTGTTTAGATTAGTGCTACTGTGCTTATATGAAAGGCGTTGAACTCATATATTTCATTCATTTCATTAGGTAATATATTTTGTAATGTTTACATTAGCTGAATTTGTGGAGAGAATATAATTATATCACAAGTTCATACCACATAGAGCCGTGGTCCATGGATGCTTGGAAATATATAAACCGAAGTAAGATATAAGGTATGGTATAGTTGCTATAGTATCCACTACTTAATCAAGATAAATATCTTTATATATATACAAATATATATATTGATTGTGTATATATATTTACATGATTGTTATTCACGAACTAAAAATATAATTGGATTTCAAAATATTAAAAATAAATTATTACCGTAAATATTCAAATGAAAATAATATATTTTAAATCCATTAATATTCTAAATAAAAATAGAAAAATAAAATAAATATTTAACTAATAAAAATACGGGACATTACATTCTTCCCCCCCCTTAAAATAATTTCGTCCTCGAAATTGCTAAGGTAAGAAAAATGTTGCAAATCCCATTAACTTTTAAAAAAAAAATTATTTCAAGGCAAAACCAATTTATTATGGTAAAACAAAATTTTCAAAAATATCGAAAATATTCTAACATTTTAAATTCTCAGAAAAATTCAGCAGTTTATTTAACTCTTTATCAATCCATGGATGGATTATATTCATCCAATCTAACAAACAGACGACAGTCAATCAATAACCAGGGCACAACAGACTTAATCAAATCAACTAAATTCACATTCAATATTACTATTCAATTTTATTCAACATATTTGAACATCAACCGATTAATATTCGATTGATTTTTATTTAGTTATTATTCATTAAATTTCCAAATTCAATTCAAATTTATTTAATTTCAACATCATTTCTTATTTTATTCTTAATACCATTATTTATTATAAATTCCATTTCACTTAACCCAGTTAAGTTCAATTCAAATATTTGAATTTCATTCAAATCAATCAACACACAGTATTCCAATAATTTCATAAAATTATTTCTTTTCTATACAAAAATAAATTTCGGGTAAAATTATTTCATTTACCCCTCTACAAAACAATATTGTGCCCCTTATCAGTTCAACGCTTTTCAACACTTGAACCAATCAAACAACACAATACAAAACATTTGTATATAAAATTTACAAATACGCTCTCATATATATACACTCAAACTCAATCTAGGGTGTTACTAACCCCATCTCTATCGAGTTACGCCACAGAGCCAAGGTTATCACTAAACCAATAGCTCTGATACCACTGTAACGACCCAGGGTTTTCGGCCCCAAAAATGGACATAAATACATTACCATATCTCATGTCAAGTTTCCAAAACATCGAGAACACTGGAACGTTTATAGAAAGAATTTAGAGGGTGAGATAAGAAAGAAATATAAGAATAGAAGAAGAAGAAGAACCATCACAAACACAGAGTCTCACATCGCAGCGGAACAAAATATAATATAGAAATAAATTTTTATTGAGAGCTTTTAAAGAAAACACTTACAATATCATGGTACAGCAACCTTTACTGGACAGTTATAATGATCTGTCCCATATACAACACACAGCGGAAAAGTATCTATATAATATCATACGTCTGAACTCTTCTAGCCCGTCTCTTCACAGCATTCGATAACCTGAACCTGTACACCTCGGGCTAACCCGAGCATTTACAAAACATCGGGTCAGTCTGGTGAACCAGAGTGAGATAAACTCGCACAGTATTAAGGGTAAAACATCCAATCATGATTTTAAAGTTCAAAATCTTTTCAAAAGAGAAAGGATAATCGTCAGACCAAATCCACACATAAACACGGACGGTTTTTACCTTACGATAACCCAAAACAGTTTTGAAATCAATATCTTATCTGATATTATAATAATGTCTAAATACAAGTAAATAACAATCTAGTGGAACGCTTGCATCTCACGCTCCACATATATAGTATACAGTCAAAAACCGTAGGCGCTTATTGGAGATTGGATTCCAACTATGACAAGGTATGGGACTACCTGCCGATAGTGCATCTCTAGAGGCGAATACACTGGGTTCAACAAGAACGTCTTGCAACCTGGCCCTCACATGACCGACCACTCATTTCGCTTGAGTGTATCGGATGTATATCACCGACGGTTGGGATCAGCAACCGCCTCCCGAAAAGGGACAGCATCGAATATAGATTAAAGAAGCAAATGGAATTTCTCTAGATAGGTGATTATACACCCTAATGGGAGCGACCCACATAGCCATGCTGCCTGCCCGATTTTTGTCATCTACCGGTTGTGAGGCTTGAGGTCAGAATTTCCTTTACAGCACCTGGCCACCATTCACTTTGAATGCCACATCGTCAAATCCACCAGATATCACTAATTGACGTCCACAAAAATACTCTAGTAGTTCAGAGAACCGTCATCCTCCGTACAACCATGTTACGTTTGAAGAAATCAACTTACATAATTCCTTTGGAAATACTTTGTTAGACATTCGTCCATACAAGTCATCCACGAACAGGATGAACAGAAGGCACCCTCCTACTGCATCCTAGGAATCACCCTATTGATCAGTAGCGAGAAGTCCTTGCAATCCGTTGATTCCAATCACGACAGAATCACTGTTGAAATATCTCTGGCCGCTAAACCAGAGAAATTCAAATCAGTAGTTCTTCCGCTCATGAAGATCAACTGTCTTCATTTGCTCCATCTTCAATAATCTTCCTTCACGTATTCGCTGGTTGGAATGGTTTTCGAATATAAATTCGATCCCGGTCTTTCCGTGCCAACGATCGTATGGGTCAGATTTTGATAGTCGGAGATTTAACTATCAAATAAATAATTGTGTGAGTAACATGAGTTTACCAGTTCAGTACCAGCACTACATGGCCTTTTTAATCAAAACGATTAGCGATAGTAAATCTTAAATCCTTAAATAGTTTAACATTTCAAATATAACTTATTTGACGTAAGATTTACAAATTTTCAAACTATTTCACTTTCATATCATATCAAATTCTTTATTCTCTTATCGTTTCAAAACCATTTACCATTTTATTAACATGTTTTATAAAACTCCTACATTCGAAAGTCTCTTTCTCGGATATAATTATCATTCTTTAATTCATTGATCAAGAGAAATACCATCTTTCCTTTTACTCCTTTTATGATACAATTTACCACTTGGATTTATGTTCAAAATCCTATCACTCCCTTCATTACCAAAATTTACGTTTTAATCCTCTCGCTTGAAGTCTTATTCAATCAGTTCTACTTAATACTACTATTAAGTAATGCTTTACACCTCATCTCCTTTTTATAAACTTTGTTTAAAAATCCTGGTTTAATACAACCCCTTTTACCTCAACTTCTTAATCCAAATGTTAATCCAACATTTATTTAAACAATCGTATTTGCTTAAAAACCTCCTTTAACATTTTCGGGGTTTAATATAAAATCCGTTCATAAATTCCTTTCACCACTTAATCAGATTTCATTACCACTCTGATCACTTCCATACAAAATCCTCATTTAAATAGAAACTTCTTAGATTATTATTAATTAAATTAATAATTCACTTCACCATTTATCATCGCATCATTTATTAACTTATTTATTTGCTAAATAAATAATAAATTTCTTTTTAAAACCTTATTAGAATTGAACCATTATTCGTTAACCCATCTCGTTGGATTCATTCAAAACAATTGGTCTAAAAGTCAACTAAGTCAAATAATTGACTTTGCCAATCCAAGATATGATTACCTCATTAACCCGTTCCAAATGATCCTTTATTTAAATTAATTAATTAATTTAAATAAATTCCTTTTTCTTTGTCTCTCACTACGATTATTCGAATCTATCACATTAAGTTAATCTTTTCTTATTTACTTATAACCCTAATACCTACCAGAAATTTCCTTTATAAATTCATTTGAAATCTATTATAAACTCAATAAATAAATAATAAATATTTATTTCCTTTTTACAAACTTTAATTCAAATAACTGATTTAAAAATCTATTTTCAGTTATAAAATAAATTTTATAACTTTGTCTCGTCGATTTACCTGACGGTAGATCGATATTTAAAAACGGTTAATTCATAGGCCATGTACTGCCAATCACTCAACCAATAGTACTCATTGGTTTAAACCAAACAAATGGTAAATTTCAGGTCAATATTCGACCATCTAATCAGAACAATTCAATCCAAATCTTATGACAGTCTATAATGACAATTCAATATCAACCACAACAATAAATCAAAACAATTCATTTATTAAAACACGTTTATAAAATAAAATAAACGTGACCAATAAGGTAAGTTACCTTAATTGGAATCAATCGTTAAAATAACGATTCGTTTTCACTGAAATTAAACGATGTTTAATTTCATCAGTTCAAACAATATATATCAACAACCAGTCAATCATTAGCAACCATAGCACACAAAAATAAAAACCCAACTTATAAAATATAAGTGGGGAGAACTGAGTGAGTTTAACTCACCTTGATTTGATTTCGTCGTTAGATCAGCTCGTTTCAGCCAAATTAAACGGCGTTTAATTTAACTGAAAAATCCAGCTGCTGCCTGCCCTACTCGGTTCCCTTCCATCACGTAGTACTAGTTTTCATGGTCCCGGTGTTTTTCGTTTCATCGCATTCTGATCACGTACGCATTCGCAATTAATATTTGAAGTTATACGAACATTAAAACTAAGTAACTTTTAAATAAAACAAGTTGGGCCTTACTTAAATTTCTTCAGCCCATCATCCAATTGAACCCGCCCACTCTTTCACCATAAAACAACAACGAAACCCTCATTCCCTTCAAAATCGTAGCCGCCACCAAGAATTACCAGAGGGAAAAGAAAACCCTCCACCGAAACCCACTCCATCGCTGCTCTCTCCGACCACAACAGACCGCGACGCCCTGCTACTACCTCGCATCGGCCTCATCCAGTTGCTCCGCCACCCACGAAGGTTCTCCAACGAACGAGACTGAAGACCGAACCCTAGCTCTTCGATTTGAACGGAAACATCGCAGTACAGATAAGTATTTTTCCCAATTTTAATTTCTGTTTTGTTTTGATTTTTTTTCTTTTTCCTTGGTTTCGAATTCGGTTTTTCTATACTGGGTTGATCTGGCTTGTGGTTGAACACACCGTGTGTATTTATACTAGAAAGGATTACTGTGATTTCAAATTGTTACATCCTAGTTAGAGACTTAGTTGTATCTAGATCCTAGTTGATTTTCCCCTGTTTATTTCAAGTATGTATAGTCAAACTGTTTGTGATATGTCGATGGATGTATGATATTTAACAGTGGGAAATGGTGCGGATTTTTGTTGGTTTCCATGTGCAAATCCTACACAACCGAGTTGTTCCTATAGCTGACTATAAACCTACATGTATTGTTTGTTCATACTGTCATGTCTGCATGTACACAGATACCCAATTGTTTCTGCACATATATGTACTTACTTTGAACTGTTCCTATATAGCTTAGCATACAGCTATGCCTTGTCCACTCACATGATCTGTCCGAATTTAAAGTTACATATTTCCTGTGCAAGTTGTTTTGGTGATATTATCTGTCCAATTTGCAGATTTGAATCGTGATCCATATAAGTAGGATTTTCTTACATAAGATTTCCTGTTTGTATTGTCTGTTCGTATTGAATTTCAGATTTGCATTGTCATTGGTATTGTCATGTTTGCGTGTACACAGCTATCAAATTATTTATTTTATTAGCAGATCTGAATTGTGCTATGTGCCAATATCAGAACAGCCTTTTGTTAGCGTAGTTAATATTCTAATAAAGGGTAGTATAGTCTTTTCTTTTTATGTTTTGCCTATATATAAAGGCCTCTTGTGTTATTTAGGGTTAAGGCTTTCTCTTCTATCAGCCTCCGCTCTCAATGTATTTTGTTTGTCATTAATGTTATCATGGTATCAGAGCCTATTCTTCTCTAACAAATCCACAGTTCCAGCATCCGTCGTTCACTGCCTCTAAATCCGAATCAGAAAATTCTTCCCCAAATCCGTTAATCCCAATCACTGCACTTGAATCCACTGCCCTAATCCGTTAATCACTGCAGATCCGAATCCGAACAACCGCCCCACCAAAGTCGAATCCGACGTTCACTGATCCGACCAGAATCCGCTGTACCCAATCCGAAATCCGTTATTCCACATCCGCCGTTCACCAATTCGAATCCGCTGCACCAAATCTGAATCCGTCATTCACCAATCCGACGTTCACTTCATCCGTCGTTCACCACTGATTCGAGAATCCCATCGAGAATCCCACTGCCTCTAAATCCGAAGTCACGTCAAATCTGAAGTCTCATCCGCTGTCATATCCGAAGTCTAATCTGATTCCGTTAATCACTGCCTCAGTCGTTGTCTCAATCTCCTTTATAGACCTTGCCGAAGCCTCCTGTTCCTAGAAGCTCTTTCTCCTTAAGCCTTTAGTTGCTTGGAAGAGTTTTTTGTATGAGCCTTTAGTTGCTTGGAAGAGTTCTTTGTATGAGAACTGTGAGGACCGTACTCTTGCTCCCAGTCTTCTAACAACTCTGCATATTTCCTCAGACCTGAAGTCTCCAAAGTCTCTATCTCCTCAAATTTTGGTGGATGGCTTTTGAAAAAGGTGGATCGCTTTTGAATATATTAAATATTGGTTTAGGACTGGGACCAGGGTTGGACAGCTTGCCAAATGAACAGAAGTGGAAAGAGCAGCAAATTTTGGAGCTTGAAGTTTATTTGAAGAGAGTTGAGTTGCTAGAAGAGCATATTAGGTCTAAATTGGAAGAGCTTAAATCAAAGTTGACAGTTGAAGTAACTAGAGATGATTCGCTTTAAGCAGATGATAAAAATTATGCCATATCAGCTTCGTATCAAATAGGTTTGTCATCTAGTTCGTCAGGTATATCTTCTTTTACCAGGATTTTAGATTCTGGTGCTTCGAATCATATGTCACCTAATTTATCCTCTTTCACTTCTTTGGCTCCTAAAGTTTATGTGCCTGTCATGAGTGCTAGTGGTACATCTATGCCCGTACAAGGTGTTGGTTCAGTCATTACACCTTCTGTGTCATTATCTAATGTCTATCACATTCCTAGACTTGCATTAAATCTTGCTTCTGTTGGTCAAATTTGTGATAATGGCTACTTGGTTTCCTTTTCTTCTTCTGAATGTTATGTTCAGGATCCAAAGTCTCAGAAAGTGATTGGGACCGGCCATAGAGAAGGAGGACTTTACGTATTGGATCAGCTCAAAAATCCTAAGATTTCAGAGAATGCGGCTTCTGTTCCAGGTGTGGATGTTTCGTCTTTTCGTTTGAGTCAATCATCTTCTATGTTTTATTTGTGGCATTCTCGTCTGGGCCATGTATATAAGTCTCGATTGCAATTCTTAGTGTCTACAGGAGTTTTAGGAGATTTGAAAACTCATGACATTTCTGATTGTAGTGGTTGTAAACTTGCAAAATTTTCTGCTTTGCCCTTTCCACAAAGTAATACATTTTCTACTGCACCTTTTGATCTTATTCATTCTGATGTTTGGGGACCATCTCCTGTTTCTACAAAGGGAGGCTCTCGTTATTATGTCTCTTTTATTGATGACTGCACTCGTTATTGTTGGATTTATCTTATGAAATGTCGCTCAGAATTTTTTGGCATCTATAATGAGTTTCGATCTCTTATCAAAACTCAGCATGCAGCTGTCATTGAATGTTTTAGATGTGATTTAGGAGGTGAATATACTTCTCATGCTTTTAAGGAACTTCTTGCTTTAGATGGGACAATTTATCAGACTTCTTGCACTGATACTCCTGAACAAAATGGGGTTGCTGAAAGGAAACATAGGCATATTCTTGAGACTGCTAGGTCACTTTTATTGTCTGCTAGTGTTCCAAGTGAATTTTGGGGGGAGGCAGCTCTTACTCTGTTTATTTGATTAATAGAATTCCTACTTCTCATAATTCTGGCTTGACCCCCTATGAGAAATTGTATGGTTGTCCACCAGATTATTCTTCTCTTCGTGTTTTTGGTTCTACATGCTTTGTTCTTCTTCCTCATGTCCAACGGAGTAAGCTAACTTCACGGTCTGCGATATGTGTTTTTCTTGGTTATGGTGCAGGACAAAAAGGATATCGTTGTTTTGATCCAGTCAGTCATAAGCTATATGTTCGTCATGTTGTTTTTCTTGAACATATTCCTTATTTTACAATTCCTGATCGTACTCACAATATATCTATGTCTGATCATGTTCATATTGATCCCTTCACTGCTGATGATGATGAGCTACGTCCTGCTGCAAATCCAGACACTTCTATTGACTCCCCAACCACCCAATCACCTTCTGAGACAGTAGATACTAGTGAACGTCGATATCCTATCCGAAACCGTCAGTCTACTAGACGACCTGATTTTGAATATTCTTGTCTTTCCAGTTCATTTTCTTCATTTCTTGTTTCTATACATTGTCTCTCTGAGCCTTCATCCTTCAAAGATGCGGTTCGTGATCCACTTTGGAAACGTGCTATGGCTGAGGAGCTGACTGCTCTTCATCAAACTCATACTTGGGATTTAGTACCTCTTCCTGCAGGAAAACGTGCTATTGGTTCTCGTTGGATCTATAAGATTAAAACTAAAGCTGATGGATCTATTGAAAGGTATAAAGCTCGCTTGGTTGCTAAAGGTAATTCTCAAGAATATGGTATGGATTATGAGGAGACTTTTGCTCCTGTTGAAAAAATGACTACAGTTCGAACTCTTATTGCGGTTGCTTCTGTTCGCCACTGGAATATTACTCAAATGGATGTTAAAAATGCCTTTTTGAATGGAGATCTTCATGAAGAAGTCTATATGGTTCCTCCTCCTGGTATTGATCATCGACCTGGTGAAGTCTGCAGACTTAGGAAAGCTCTTTATGGTCTCAAACAGGCTCCCCGTGCTTGGTTTGAGAAATTTTCTACTGTGATTACTTCTCTTGGTTTTTTCCCGAGTAACCATGACTCCGCTTTGTTTGTCAAGTGTACCTCGCCTGGTCGAATTTTGCTTTCTCTTTATGTTGATGATATGATTATTACAGGCGATGATGTTCTTGGGATTAACTTGTTGAAGTCTGAGTTGACTCGAAGCTTTGCTATGAAAGACTTGGGTCCCCTTCGTTACTTCTTGGGTATTGAAGTTGCTTCTTCTCCAAAAGGTTATCTTCTTTCTCAGTCTAAGTATATTTCTGACATTTTTGAGCGTGCTCGTCTCTCAGATAATAAGACTGTTGATACTCCAATTGAGCTTAATGCTCGATACTTTATTTCTGATGGATCTCCATTGCCAGATCCTAATCTTTATAGAACGATTGTTGGAAGTTTGGTTTATCTCACTATCACTCGCCCTGACATTGCATATGCTGTTCACATAGTCAGTCAGTTTGTTACTTCTCCTACTACAGTTCATTGGGCTGCTGTTATTCGCATTTTGAGATATCTCCGTGGCACTCAGTTTCAGACTCTTTTGCTCTCTTCTACTTCATCTTTAGAATTATGTGCTTACTCTGACGCAGATTGGGCTGGTGATCCTACTGATCGCAAATCCACTACTGGCTTTTGTATTTTTCTAGGAGATTCTCTAATCTCTTGGAAAAGTAAGAAGCAGGATGTTATATCTCGTTCTTCAACAGAGGTAGAATACCGTGCTATGGCTTCTACTACTTGTGAAATTGTTTGGCTGCGATGGTTGCTTGCGGATATGGGTGTTTTCTTGCAGCGACCAACTCCCTTGCACTGTGATAATAAGAGTGCTATTCAGATTGCTCATAACTCCGTTTTTCACGAAAGGACCAAGCATATTGAGATTGACTGCCACATTACTCGCCACCATCTCCAGAATGGCACATTGACATTGCCATTTGTCTCTTCCTCCTTGCAACTTGCAGATTTGTTTACTAAATCTTTGTCACCTTCGCGCTTTCGGTTTTTGACTGACAAACTCCCGATGCTCATCGCTGTCGCATCATGAGTTTGAGGGGGGATGTTAGCGTAGTTAATATTCTAATAAAGGGTAGTATAGCCTTTTCTTTTTTTGTTTTTCCTATATATAAAGGCCTCTTGTGTTATTTAGGGTTAAGGCTTTCTCTTCTATCAGCCTCCGCTCTCAATGTATTTTGTTTTTCATTAATGTTATCACCTTTATATGAGATTTTCTGAATAAAGATACATTATCTGTTTCGATTGTTGCATTCATTCCTTTTTAATTTGAAATCTTTCAACTTCATACATATACCTATACATACTTTTCTAGCTACTCATAGCTGTCTTTTTCTTCCTTCTTTCTCAGGTTGATTTGGTGATGGAAGACCGATGCTGTGAGGAGATAGAACGGGGACACATCAAAGATAGTAACGGGGGGGGCACTTGTACTTCATTGGTTGTTTATATGCGTGCATAGGCCTGTGCCATTGTAAATTTTGAAAAAGATTTGGTACATGTAAAATTGTAAAGTGCAGATTTAATGTTACTGTTATGTTTAGTTGTAAAGAATTTGGACGGTGGGAAAAGTTGTATTGACAGTAGAAAAATAAAATAAATGGATACAACACTTTGATTTACTTATATGTGTGGTTGTCTTTTTAAACTAATTCGATTGTTGTCGTATGCACATTGTCTCTAATTGTTTTTATTAGCTGCTTACTTCCTTGTCCATTTTTTCTTTGCATTAGTAAGCAATAATATATAATTGTATGTTGTTTAGATTAGTGCTACTGTGCTTATATGAAAGGCATTGAACTCATATATTTCATTCATTTCGTTAGGTAATATATTTTGTAATGTTTACATTAGCTGAATTTGTGGAGAGAATATAATTATAGCACAAGTTCATACCACATAGAGCCGTGGTCCATGGATGCTTGGAAATATATAAACCGAAGTAAGATATAAGGTATGGTATAGTTGTTATAGTATCCACCACTTAAGCAAAGATAAATATCTTTATATATACGAGTATATATGCACGCCCAGTTGGGCCTGCATCTAATTACTTTGATGCTCAGACTTTGTATATCATTAGTTTATAGTTTATACTATGTTTTCAAATAAGCATGTTGTTTTCTTCTTTTCATAACAACATTGCATGATTTGATATTGACCTTATGTTAAATTATATTTCTTTTGTTTTTCAATATTTCATTGTTTCTATTAATCTTTTTTACTGCTTTCTTCGTTGTTTCTATTAATCTTTTTTTTATTGCTTTCTTCGTTATGCTCTTTGCAGAATTGATTAAATTTTCACTTTAACCTCTGTGTTTTACCTCTTTCACCAGGAATGTGTGGAAACATTTGAACAATTTATATATATTTCTTACTTTAATATTTTATTCAATGAATGTGTTTAAAAAATATGTATTTCATACTTATTTTTCATTCATCTTAATTACATGCCTAAACAACATCATTGAGAGGATTAACTCATTATGGAAGTAGATGTTCAACAAAAATTGCAGCTCAATATAATTGCAGACAATACAGAATTCTCTAGAATTTAGAATTATTATAATATTGCCCTAATTGCAGCTATAATCTGAATTTGTTTAATCTAGAATTTAGAATTATTAATATTATATTAATCTGAATTTTGGTCATATAAAATTAGGGCAATATTTTATTTTAAAAATAATTTTATTTTTAAGTCATATTAGGAGTACTAAGGCATGTGCGATGCACGTGCGTTGAACACATCGGTGTTATAGAACAATGGTTGTAATTTTTTTTTATTATGAAATAACTTTATATGAATGAAACATTTCATATTTTTCTATGCATATGTATACAAATAAACCATGTATATCCAAGCTACATATTGTAGAGCTGCTAGAAATGCTAGCACGTTTTTTTTTTAACTTCTAATCTTTATGACATAGAGAGGTACCTTGTTCACATCTAACACTCACTTGAACGATTACCTTGGATAATCATCACTGAAGGGCAATAATCTTAGAACTAATAACACTTCATATTTTTTTGACTCCCACGAAGGGCAACTTATTTGATGGGAAGAACAAAGATTATTATATGGTAAAACAAAAATTTAAAATTAACCCATGATCTAATAAATTACTTAAATAAACGAAGACATCATTTTTTTTCCTATGAACTTCTCTCGCTCTTAACAGTATTTAGCTCGACCTCTTGCAGGTTTTCTTGTAGGAACAACCTCTTCACCATCAGAGGGGCAGTCGCCATACTGTCAGATACCTTTCCTTTCTTTCCTCGCTTGTTCTTGAAATTCTTCAAGCTTAGCAAATGCTGATTTTTTTCTCTGCTGTCCCCTCTCTTCTTCTTTTCTATTTTTGCATAACCTTCCTTGAGCATAGCAACACTGGTACTGGATTCAACTTCTGCACCAAAAAGATCAAGTACTAAAACAGTTCCTGCATCTTTCTCCTTGGCTTTTCCTCCAGTTGTTTCTTTGTCCTCGATAATAGCTCTAAATTCACTTGAACTATCAACCGTACAACATTTGGTCAAATACTCAGCAGCTTCCCATCCATGTTCATCTTCCAAATTTGGAACCTTAATGTATGCAAGGCGACATAACTGAGCCAATCCAGGTTGTGAAGAAACCGAGGAGTCCATAGGTGTTAAACAGCTATATGGGGCTACTTCTTGATTCCCACAATCAATATAGAATACTTCAAACTCATCATTAGGAGAATCCACTGCACCTTCTGGTGCCTTGAGGATCATGGCTCTATTCCAAGATTCATCTCCATTGAACTGTGAAAGGATGATATCACCCTTTGTGGGATTGAATGAACCAATCAGAGGAGCTTCCGATAGATTCAATGAAGCAAGTTGCTGTTGTATTGTAGCAAATGTTTTTCAATCTTCTGTTGTTAGAATGAAAAATTGGCCTTCATCTAAGACTTCTGTTACTACACCCATGAGCTCCTCCTTCTGCTTTGAGTTATTAGCAAAACCACTTACCACTTGCTTCCTTCCTTCAACGTAATTCTCCCATATTCTAAGTTGTTTCTCTTGTGCAGATTGAGTTATTAGCAAGACCATTTACCACTAAACTACAATGTTCACATCCACATGAAATGTTAACCAAAAGTATATATGCATGCGTAGTTCATGTGTAAAATAACCTGATGTAGAAAGAAATAATATAAAAGAACCTAGCCTAAAGTTGTATAAAAGAACAAAACTTGAAGCATGGCACTGGTTTCATTCATCCAACAAAAAATTTCCTTTACACCAAGTACAGTCTATTTATAGGTATGCAAAACATGCAGCTGAAGAACAAAAATTATTATATCTGAGCCAAAGTAAGAAAACTACTTGTATTTTAGTCGAAATGTCGACGTAATTAGTCTCTCAAAGTCAATATGGATATCACCAAGATTAAATCATGATAGGTAAGCTGGGTACATACTCCTCCAAAACATATTCAAGGATATAATTTGTAGATCTAATATAATTTAGAGCTCGTGTAAATAAACATAGCATATTAATTGAAATCTAACGGTTACCCATCATAAGAGAGACTAAATTACCATACTAATGGAGTGCAATCATATAAGTACGAACTTGGACTAACTTCTGGTCTGAAGATATTAGATATTGAGTACAGTAAGGCCAAATTCAAAGAATATCCTATAATAATACAAATAGCTGACTTATAATAACGCTTATTCCTTTATAATAATTTATTTGAAGATAGTAGGTTGCTATAATGTCTGAAGTCTTTTATGCAAAAAGGATATTTCTATAGATTATTTTCAATACCTACCTAAACCTACTATTGTTGTATCTCTAACTCAAGCAAATTATGTATTTATTAGCCTGAAACTTTAGCACACTCAAATTAAATATTAATTGTGCAGTCAATGCATATCATTTTTATGTGAGATGCTGCAAAAGTGCTAGTTAGCTCATTTTTATTTTGTAACCTTAACTCATTTTTATTTTGCAATATCAACATTGTAAATTGTTTCCCATGACTTATTCAACAAAACTCATAATAAACAATTGTTGTAACCTTGATCAGTCCCCTTATCCATTGAAGATGATAGGTTTTGAAAAACTCACCAAAATTATTTAGGATCAAATATACTTCTATTTTGTTCAAAAAAATATAATATAGATTTTCAGGAAGCATATAAAGTTAGTTAAAAGAAGGAAATCTAAGTGGCAACCACCCCTTTAAATATGGCCAGCAAGTACAAAATTGCGCAAAAAAACATATGAATCTCTACATAATTAAAAGAGAGATGATACCTAGATTTAAATGTTGCCTCTTTAGTAATTCTCCTCTTTTCAACTAATCCGTCTCTAATCTAAAATTGCTTTTTTCCTCATGCTGCTATTTCACCTGCTGGAAAACTTGAAATTTAAACGATCTATTCATAGTTTATTGGATGTACAACCACAAAATGTTAATGCATATGATATTTTATTGGATTTGGTATGGAAACAAAAATTCACATAGGTAGGGAAATAAGTGTTGTTTGTATTTGTGCCACTGAAATATACTTTTAAACAAATGATTTATATGAGTTAAGTTTTTTTTGGACGTTTTAATTTAGTGTTTAAATAAATAAGTACTATTTGCTATTTATGCTTTTCCTTCCTTTGTGAACTTTGAAAGTATATGGTTATTGCTTTATATTATTATTTCAACAACCAATAGCTGATTTTGAAATTGGTTTAACTTTTAATGATCACTTTATAAGTTCAAATTTAGATCTGTCTTGAGGTGGCTTTTTACAGCCACTCATCAAATTCTTTGACATCACTTGACCGGTTCTCTATAAACATGATATTTAAGACCTGTGCAATGAACGAAAAACACGCCTGATGTTTGATCCATCCACACAATATTTTGCTATAATCCAACGATAATACTATTAAATAAGATTACGATTAGCTGCATGCTTGCTCTTTCTCTGTACTTTGCCATCCGCTGTACTGTTTTCCAATTTATCCATCTAGATCTTGATTGCTTATATGTACCTCTGTTACTTCAGTAAAGAAATGATTTAACTTATTACCATAAATATTTCATAGTATAGTGCCTATACACTACCATTTTCACTATACTTAGGTTAACACACACATTTATCCCTTGCTGAAGCAAAGAAAAACATGGCAAGCTGAGGTTTTTTTGACTGTACCACATGCTACTTCGAGGTGCGGTCATAATTGAAGCTGGAAATTGCACCATACAGTCTCACTGTTTATAATTATGACAGAAACAGAAAAGTCCATCAATAAACACGAAACATTTGCAACAAACTTTGATTCACGATCTAACCGATGCAATCATGCAAAAGTTGCACATCATAATCTAATGATGAATCCTATTAGAATCCACCGTTTCTTGAACTGTATCTGCAGTCGTCATTCATTCAATATTTGTTTGGCTAATTATTCGCTTTTAATGGTTCTTGTGAAAATCCAATGGTACGTATTAAAATTTAAAGCACGCAGTAATTAATGCCTGGAGCAAAGTCACTCATAAGCAGTTTATTTCAGACAAAGCAATTTGGTCTTTTTACTGATCTTTTATCCAACATAGGATACTTCTTTAAGATAAACAATGATAATCTTCGTAGCGACGGTAATTTAAAAGTTCACTTATAAAACATGAATATTCATAGAATATATCATATTATAGGCTTTTAGAAAGTCGAAAATATTAAATTTACTTAAGGAATTCAATTCAAAAAACGATAAGTACATTTCACTGGTACAGATTATTGGTTTTTGTTAGTGGCAGGGTGCAATGTATGATAGAGCATCACTACAGCATAGACATAAATAAAGTATTTGATTATTATTAGCAATATAACGGTTACTGGCTTATCAAAATTATGACAGAAACATAAAATGTTAAGGATAAGGGATGACTCATACATTCAATGGATAAGGATAAGGGATGACTCATACACTTAATACTTTCCTATTGTACTGTTTTCCCTTTATAACTTATTAATGTACTCCATCTATATATAGTATTGTAATGTAAATCAATAGGGCATGAATGATATTACAAAATTTGTTATCTTTTCTACAATACTTCATATTATTAGAAATTCTATCCTGGTATCAGAGCCTCCATAAATTTGGGATTGCTAACAATTGCTAAAAAAAAAAAAAAAAAAAAAAAAAAAAAATTAGCATCTACTGTTGGTAATAGAAAGCTGAAGCTATGGAAAAAATAAAGTTTGGTAGAGGTTGTGGCCGTAGTGGTAATTTCACTGCAAATGTGAGTAGCAATAATGAAGGTGTAGTACAAAAGGTTGTCGATGGTGATCGAGCATATGTTCCCACATTGACTGATGAACAATTCAATATCTTGATGACTACTCTCAATCAACACAAATTCTCCTCTACTTCAAAATTACATGGTAAGAAATTCTATGATGATCAATGGATCATCGACACTGGGGCCTCAAATCACATGTCTGGTAATATTGAATTGTTCACCCACTTGCATGATATACCTTCGTCTCCTGTTGGTTTACCAAATGGAAAAGTTACAAATGCTACTAAAGAAGGCCAAATAAAACTAAATGAAAAACTGATCCTAGAAAATGTATTATTTGTTCCTGCTCTTACTTGTAATTTGCTGTCTGTGTCTCAACTTTTGGAAAAGCAAAAGTTCATTATTTTATTCACTGACAAGCTATGTATTATACAGGACCACACTTTGAGGAACCTGATTGGAGCAGGCGTGCAGAGTAATGGAGTCTATCTTTATCAGCCAATTCATAGTTTTCAAGCAAATAAAGTGTCAGCAGTAGATTTGACAGTGTTATGGCATCGACGTTTGGGGCACCCTTCATCAAAAGTTTTGCTCCCTTTACTTGGAGTATATGGTAGTAGTAAGAACTGTTTTGACAATTGTGAAGTATGTTATCTTGCAAAACAACCTCGCACTTCTTTTCCAAATAGTGTGAGTAAAGCCAATGATTTATTTGATATTATTCACTGTGACATTTGGGGTCCTTATAATACTGCTTCAAGTTGTGGTGCACATTATTTTTTGACCATCGTAGATGATTGTTCTCGTGCTGTGTGGGTATACTTAATGGCTGGAAAGTATGAGGTTGGTCATTTGATTCAAAAAATTTGTGTCATGATTAATACTCAATTTAACAAAAAGGTGAAAATTTTGAGAAGTGATAATGGACAAGAGTTTGTTTTGAAATCTTTTTATGCAAAGAATGGTATGATACATCAAACTTCTTGTGTCGATACACCTCAGCAAAATGGTAGGGTGGAACGCAAACATCAACATATTTTGAATGTTGCTCGTGCTTTAAAATTTCAGGCTAATTTATCAATGGAGTTTTGGGGGGAATGTGTATTAGCTGCTGTTCATCTAATTAATAAGACCCCTACCCCTGTTTTGGACGGAAAAACACCGTATGAAGTTTTGTTTAAGCAACCACCGCCTCTATCTGATATACGTGTATTTGGGTGCTTATGTTATGTTGCAAATCGTCCTCGTGTAAAGGACAAATTTGACCTCGTAGTAGAAAATGCATGTTTGTAGGGTACCCTTTTTGTCAAAAAGGGTGGCGAGTTTATGATTTGGAAACTCATGAATTTTTTGTTAGCCGAGATGTAAAATTTTGTGAGAATATTTTTCCATTTGCGGATACTGTGGGTGATAATGATAATGCGCAAAGGGAGGCCTATTTGCACCAGCCTCCTTTGGAAGAGGATACTCAAGTGGTCAATAGTGACAAAGTTACAGAAGAGAATGGTAGGGCTATAAATCCGATGGATGATGATGGTGTTGTAGAACCAATGTCCCCAAGCAGTGACGAGCTTTATAGTACTGTTCCTTATGACACTATTACTCCTCTACGTTTAGGAGAGAGTTCTTCAGTAAGGGAGAGCGAACAACTCGGCAAAGGTTTACGAGTTCGCCAACCGTCTTCGAGATTAAAGGATTTTGTCACTTATACTGTTCATAAGATAGACTCCGCTACTTCTGCAAGGCCTGCTCAATCAAGTACCTCAGGTAAACCCTTTAATCTAGCTTGTTATGTTGATTATAATAATTTTTCTGCGAGACACAAAGTTTTTTTGGCAGCAATTACTAAAGGTAAGGAGCTGACTTCATTCAAAGAGGCGGTCAAAGATTCAAGATGGAGACAAGCTATGAAAGAGGAGATTGATGCACTTGAACGTAGTGGTACATGGACTTTGGAAGACTTACCTTCCGGAAAGAAGGCTATTGGTAGTGGATGGGTCTACAAAATCAAATATCGAGCTAATGGCGATATTGAACGTTTCAAAGGACGTCTTGTGGTGTTTGGAAATCGACAAGTCGAGGGTGTAGATTATAATGAGACGTTTGCCCCAGTTGCAAAAATGGGAACGGTTCGTATTTTTTTATCTGTTGCTGTCACACGAAATTGGGAGCTACATCAGATGGATGTTTGCAATGCGTTTCTTCATGGTGATTTGGAAGAAGAAGTATATATGAAACTACCTCCTGGGTACCATAGCCCTATTCCAGGAAAGGTATGCAGGTTACGTAAGTCTTTGTATGGTTTACGGCAAGCTCCTCGACAATGGTTTGCTAAATTATCAGATGCTTTGAGAAGTTTTGGTTTTGCCCAATCATATGCAGATTACTCCCTATTCACTTATCAACAGGGTAATGTTTCCTTGTATGTACTTGTCTATGTGGATGATCTTATTATTGCAGGTTCCTCTCAAAATGCGGTTTTGCAATTCAAACAATATTTGAGCTCTTGTTTTCATATGAAAGATCTTGGTGTGCTAAAATATTTCTTGGGCATTGAAGTTGCTCGTAGTGATGAAGGGATATTTCTTTCCCAAAGAAAGTATGCATTAGATATACTAACAGAAGCAGGAATGTTGGGTTGTAAGCCTATTGATACTCCAATGGAGCAAAATCATCGTCTTGCTAATGTTGAAGGAGAGCCATATCAACATCCAGATCGATATAGGCGTTTGGTTGGTCGTTTGGTATACTTATCTGTCACTCGTCCAGAGTTGAGTTACTCAGTTCATACTCTGGCTCAGTTTCTTAGCAATCCACAGGTTGCTCATTGGGATGCTGTTATTCGTGTATTGCGTTATATTAAAGGAAGTTCTGGTCAAGGTATTTTGTTACAACCTGGTGATATGCAACTGAATGCGTTTTGTGACAGTGATTGGGCAGCTTGTCCCAGAACTCGCCGATCATTGTCAGGTTATTATATTCTTCTTGGTAGGTCTCCCATTTCTTGGAAAACAAAGAAGCATCCTACAGTGGCACGTTCATCTGCATAGGCAGAATATCGCGCTATGGCAGTTGCTACTTGTGAACTTAAGTGGTTAAAATCATTGTTGCGTTCTTTCGGTGTACTACACTCTAGGCCAATGCGACTGTTCTGTGATAGTCAGTCTGCTCTTCATATTGCAAAAAATCCAGTATTTCACGAGCGAACGAAGCATATTGAAGTTGATTGCCACTTTATTCGTGATGAGTTACAATCTGGCAATATTTCTACAGCATATGTTCCGACTGGTCATCAATTGGCAGATATATTGACAAAAGCTCTTGGACGTCAGCAGTTTACATTTTTATTATGCAAGTTGGGCATTTGTGATTTACATGCTCCAACTTAGGGGGGAGTGTTAAGGATAAGGGATGACTCATACATTCAATGGATAAGGATAAGGGATGACTCATACATTCAATGGATAAGGATAAGGGATGACTCATACACTTAATACTTTCCTATTGTATTATTTTCCCTTTATAACTTATTAATGTACTCCATCTATATATAGTATTGTAATGTAAATCAATAGGGCATGAATGATATTACAAAATTTGTTATCTTTTCTACAATACTTCATATTATTAGAAATCCTATCATAAAAGTCCGTCAATAAATATAGAACCAAAGGAGTGGCAAAGCTAACAATGATTTGTTAAGCATGCACTGTTTGGAGTGTTTACTGCCAAAGAAAGTACAAAGTGCTCAATGGAAAATTCTCACATTTTACTGATGCATAACATGAAACAAAAGCTGAGTAAACAACAATTTCACAAAGAAATATTATAACTTTGGTGTATACCTACTCGAGATCCTTGGTTCTACCACAAAGACCATGAGTGAAGCTATTTCAGTAAGCTACCATCTACCTGCAGCAGTTTTAGCTATCAAGTAAGAAGAAAAGTCAAAATTAGCAATCGATAAAAATCACTTACATCAACGAAGCTGAAAGGAGGAGCTCTACTACTTCAGATATATAGCTTTCCCAATTCAATATGAGTTGCCTAATCAATTTAGAACTTGTAGTAGTACAAAATTGTCCAAAATTAAACGACAATGTAGACAGAAGCGAAATAGACAATTAGCAACTATCATAAAACCAAATTTTTTTACAATACCAAATTTTTATCATTCTTTTATCTATTTATAGTTAGTTTTTTACTATTGGAAATGTAAATAATATTTGTACTTTTACACATATATGCTCTAAGCAGAAATTTATCTATTTATAGTTAGTTTTTAGCTAATTTGAGCTCTAAGCAGAAATTTATCCTAACCTTGTTGTCGTTCTCGTGAAAGACCCTTACATCATTTAGATGCAAATATGCACTTACAGCAATATATATAACATAGAAAGATAAGGGTATACACTATAGAAAAGCACTAACAGATGCTAAAATAGACAGTACGCATCATGCTTTAATAAATTGCAGATTTCCATTCTATAATGATGATGAAAGATTCTTTTCATACAAAGGTAAAAAAATGAGATCAGATTATACATTTCAAAGACAACTTCAGACGATTGAAACAATGAAAATGTGCAATCTTAATATTACGTTGGCACAAAATATATAATTTGGTTACACAATAATCAACTGTATAGAATTTATACATCGCCTAAATAAAGTCAATGAAATAAAAAAAACAAAAATAAATAATGAAAGCTAAAAGCATGAGATAAATGGGTGTGTGTGTGTGTGTGTGTGTAGGTAGTTCAAACGAAGCAAAACACAAATGCTGCATACCTGTAAATCATTTTGTATGTGTGCGTTGTGTGTGTGTAGGCAGTTCAAACAAAGCAAAACACAAATGTTGCATACCTGTGAATCATCAAGCTCACCGAATGAGAACTCTGGAATATCCAAACGCAGTTGCTTTTCAGTTGTATGATTTCCTGTATCCTCCTCTTCTTTGTTCCATGTCCCCTTTTGTCTGCTATGGCTGTCATTAACTGAATACCTTGTAATAAGTTTAGAATTCCAATAAATAAATAGATATAAAAACAATGGTAAAAGAAATTTTGAAAAAAATTATGGTGTAAAGTCTGATTTTAATGTTACCTTGTTACAGCGAACCCTTATAACAATACGTTTAAGACCTTAAATAAATATTAATGAGCAAGTTAAATGTAACATAAACGATATATAACTCTAAATATTCAACAGTAATGAGCAAGTGAAATATATGTAACGGACACATAACTCTAAATAAATGCATTCCATATTCCACTAAACCGACCTTTGTTTTTTTCACCCATTCAATCTATATTTTGGTGACACTTACGTGGAATCAGATATAAAAACTAACCTGCGTACAACTTATCTGCTTTCTGAGAGCTCCATTACATTTGCTCTTCCTGAGGCATATTTGTTTAAACTTTAAAGTCTTTTTGGGCAACTATCCTCTGTGTGATCCATGCCTAACATGCTAATATAGTGCTTGGATATCTAGCTAGGGAGGAGAACTATGATGCAAGGGATCAACATGCTTTTCTTTCATTGCCTGATATTATATAATCACCCATATGTATTCCTGCAGCTTTATGTCTTTTTTTACCTTTTTTCAACAGTTGTTCAGCATTAATTTTATTTCTATTTCTACATTCCACTGGATGTTATTATTTATATGAAAGGCTTGTTGTCCTGCTTAGACATGTTCTACCCCAGATTATACAACTCTATGCTACTATATATTTGTTATGCATAGTAAAGCCAAAAAAAAGAATACAACTGTAAATCGCCAACCGAGACTTAGTGGCCAGTCTTTCTGAAGAATGTAAATAGAGTAAAAATTCGATTAAACTTGCTACAAAAAACATAAAATATACAAAACAAAATTAATAGTTGAACTTGTTATTACTCTCTCTCTCTCTCTCATCATTATTTCTAAACCAGATAATGAGCAGAGATGGTTTATGTTCAAATTCGAGACATATGAGTATATGTTCACTGTAAACTCATAGAGAGAGCAAGGCTGTTATATGGTAAGCAACTTAAACACATAAATGATAATTTTAATCTTTAAAAGAGTGTTAGCTTTGCTGGTTCACTCTAAAAAATGCGACAACAAAGCTAAGGAATCTCTAAACACAAATATAATACGATTGCACTTAGTTAGCCCCTTCATCTTGCACTAACTATTCTTACCTTTTCAATATTTTTTGATCTGACGAAATGACATCAGAAAATGTGGGAAAAGCTAATGAATCATCATCCCTCGTTACATTAAAACCAAAAAACAAATGAAAAAGTGAACTAATCTTTTGATCAAAAATTAAAAGGGGAAATTAAGTAAAGCGGTATTTTTGGAATAAAAAAATTTGACTTCAGACTTTATTAATTCTGTAATGGTAAAATATACATACCGTTTTGTTACGCTCGGGCATTTCGTCAAATACCTGGTCAGCAATGTATATCAGAAACATTTCAGCAAATACTTGATAAAAGGGAGAAGCCAATCACTCTACGATCACCTGAAGTTAATGCTGATGGTCAGGAAGACTTAAGAAGAAAAGAACATCAAGACAAAACAGAAATCCAAGACAAAAAAATTGAAGAAAGATGCGTGTGCACCTGTGTAGATGCAAAGATGTAATATGTGGTCCTGTGTAGCTGCAAAGAGGTAATCCGTGGTCCTGCGCACATATCTATTATATTATATGAAAGCAACCTTTCCTCAATGCCTTTTCAGATCCACTTTTGCTCAAAAATATAGGATGGTGCCATGTGTCCATCAGAACAAATCGTTCGGCTCGGATTCGCATCCAATCGAATCCCACGTTTTTCCCGTAACCGTATACACCAGCAGTCACTACCTTTACCTTCGCATTCCCTAAATTCCTCCTCTTCGCCCCCTCTTTAGTGTAATTGTTTCCCTGCAATTGTTAATGATCACGAGATCTCAAAGCCAAAAACAAAAGGATGCTAACATTATGGTATCAGAGCAAGATAATGAGCATTCATCAGACCCTCATTCAAACGATCCTTCCAGATTCTTGACCGAAGAAAGCAACAAGGAAGCTTCCTCATTTGATTCAATGACCACTGAAGGCATGTCCCAGCAAGATAAATGGCTGAAACAAGAACTGATTAACAATCAGCACTCCATATCTTTCAAGAGGCTCGAAAGGGATAATCAAGAATTACATGTGATGATAGACAACTTACAAGAATCTATGGAGAATTCTTTCTCAAATTTTTTTTCTGAACTGAAAGAGATGAAGGCCAACAAATCTACAACTACTTCTGCAGGTCAACATCCCAGATCCAGTGTGTATGTACCGCCTAATCAAAGACCACCACTCCTTAATCGTCAAGATCAACTGATAACAGATAATTCTCCATCAAGAAATTCTGAAAATAACCATAAAGATAATACTAAAGTCAAGATAAAGATGGATTTTCCAACATTCACTGGCAAAGATAGAGTTATAGATTGGCTACGACAAGTGGACAATTTCTTTCGATACAATAATACTGATGTGCAACAGTGGGTACATATTTGCTCTTACCATCTTAGAAAAGAAGCTTTACAATGGTTCTACAGGTACTCACGCAATACCCCAGATTATGATAACTGGACAACATTTTATAAAGCAATTCAGGTACGCTTTAATGCTGATGATCTTGATCGACCTTATGACACATTTTCTTCTTTAAAACAGACTACATCAGTCATGCATTATGTTAATCAGTTCGAACAGTTAGAAGGACTGATAGACAATGTAAACCCTGTACACTATTTGCAAAAAAAATTAGGAGGGTTAAGGGAAGAAATTAAATACCATGTTATTGCTGCAAAACCTCATGATTTCGATGAGGCAGTTTCATATGCTAAAACTATTGAAGCAAAATGGTTATCTAAAAATAAAAATAAAAAGAAATTTTCTTCTTTTACCTCTGTTAAGCCAACCGAGAAGTCAGGAACCCAACCTACTTTGAACAATAGTGATAAGTTTTCAAAGATCAAGAAACTGACCCCTCAAGAACTATTGGAAAAGAAAAAGAATAACATTTGCTATGGGTGCAATGAAAAATATTTTCCTGGACACAAATGTAAAAGTAAACAAGTATTTGTGATGGAGGGATTAATCAATTTAGATTCTGATGATTCAACTTCTGAAACTTTAAAATTAGCAGTACCTGAAGACTCTGTGTTTGATAATAAAGCACTATTCTCCATCTCCCTTAATGCACTGTTAGGAATACCTACTTTGAATACAATTAAGGTTAAGGGATATATAAATAACAAAGCAGTTATATTACTCATTGATTCTGGATCTACTCATAGTTTTATTGATAGTACTTTAGCACAGAAGTTAAACCTTAAAAAACAGCAAACTCGAGCATATGATGTTCAAGTGGCAAACGGTCAAAAGCTTTCAGGTAATGAAATCTGCTCTCAAGTTTTACTTTCATGTCAAGGCTGTAAAATGCCCATTGATTTGCTATTATTACCTATGGAAGGATGTGATATTGTACTGGGCATTCAATGGATGAAAGAACTCAATGAAATTTGCTTTAATTTCAATACTCTGCAAGTCAGATTTATTTATAAGGGAAAGGAATATACATGGCAGGGGTTAACTAATTCTTCTATTGAACATTTGAATGATAAAAATGTTTCTAAAGAGATTAATGCTGCATCTATTAAATTTATGATTTTATCAACAAACACCTTACCCCAAATTAGGAGCAAAATTCATCCTCAAATTCAACAAATCCTTGATAATTTTGCTTCCATTAGTACGCCACTGAAATCTCTTCCACCAAAAAGAGATTGTAACCATCACATTCCATTGCTCCAAGGATCTAAACCTGTTTGTTTACGACCTTATAGACATTCTTTTCATATAAAAAATGAGCTAGAAAAAATAATAAAACAAATGCTAGACACTGGTATTATTAGAAACAGTACTAGTGCTTTTTCTGCCCATGTTGTAATGGTGAAGATGGTATAGACCTTATTGTAGAATGGCCAACTTTTAAACCTTAATGTCAGTAACCATTAACCAAGTTGAAAGGGTGAAGGTGATAGCTTGGTTGTCTCTTATACCATATACGTGGTATTTCAAACATCAAGGGCTTATTGGAACGAAGCTTCCGGCAGTGTCGGAAGGGTTCTTCTGTCTTGGATCGATGCCATTGATGGTAAATAAGGACAAAACTGATTTATTTCTTTATGAAGTAATGTTTTTTACCTTCTTCACTATATTTGTTGAAATGTTTTTGTTTTATAAACAGTAGGACTGATCAAAATTCAGTCTATTCAAAAAAAAAATATTTTCAAAATAATGTAAATAATTAATCTTTTGATAATTATGGTTGTTAACATGTTACCACCCTAAGTCTAGCCAAATTAGGATATTCATATTAATTAACCAATACATGAAAAAAATCCCAAAAATTCATAGTAATTAGAGAATATCCTTCTCCAGCTTATATAAAAATGTCAAGTCCAAAATCATTAATTAATACCCTTAATTAATTACTTTCGTAATAAACAAGTATTTCAACATAGGAAATTCGTAAAAAAATCCTATAAGCATAGAAAATTATGAAATTAAAAGCCCATCTCCCACAACATATTATGAGAAACATATCGATGAATCAAGTCAGTCGGAGATGTGTAACTATATTTGTTAATGTAAAACTTAACCATTTACATGAAAATCAAGCATAAACAATCATAACAAAGCTTTGTTCTATCCAAACAATGTTAAAGCATCTCAGCAACATGACAATAATTGTGTAGTCAAAGAATCAATTCAAGCATACATAGAATCTGAATCCACATGGGTTTATGGATGGAAACTTGAGACTTGTTGTGCTAGAATCCTAAACTTTAATCTTCTTAGCTGTTTCCTTAGTTTTCCTTCTTCTTCTTACTTTTTAGTGGCTGGTCTCCTATGCCATTTTGTGTTAGGCCTTTAGAAATGAAATGATAAAGGTGAAGGAGTAGAAAGTATGTTTATATATGAGACTATATGTTTCCAATTTTGCTCATTTCATTTTCCTTCTTATGTTTATTCAGGTTGTTTAGTTTCCAAGGTCAACCCATTAATTATTAATTATAAATCTCATCTCATCATCCTCTGCAATACTCTTATTTAATTTATCTAATTAAAATAATAAATAATGTTAATTGAAATTAGGGATTTTATATGTATAAAGAACCCTACTATCTTTATATCCATAAAAACCATACTAGAATAGTAGGAAAAAGGAGTACAACAGGTATATTAATCGAACACACAAACATATCACTCAAAAAAGGCAAAAACAGTGGAACGAAACATCACCTTCATATCAAACGCCATCTGTCCATCCCAACTAACACATATAATCACCAAAGAAAACAACGACCAACCTTCATCATGAAGCTTTACTCCCCATTGAGCTACAGTCTCCTTTCCAAAAAATCCCGCACAATGAAAACTCGAGCCTTCCCTCTTATTAAATCTTCCCCTGTTTCCTTCCCTTCACATGTGATAATGTTGGAAATAAATGAGAAGATTGGGAAGAAGAGGTTGAGTGGTATTGGAGAAATATAAGTCCCACATTGTGTGTGATTTGTGATTATGTCTCCTTATATACCAAAGCCCAATATGCTATTTCAAAACAAAAGAAATGAACACATGAGGGCTTGAATGAATGGGTTATGGAGGCTTTGGGCTTTCATATTAAATATTAAAATGTCAAAGATAAGGGCCTTGAAAAACAGTATTTTTGCGCGGGTGTGAACGTTTGGACGAGCGGATGCATCTGTTCGTCTGAACAGTGATCGGGTGCGACTGGTTGAACCAGCGCGCCTGTACGGACAGTCGCGCCTACCCCAGAAGGGCACCCCTCCGCTGCTATATATAGGCAGCCTGCCAGAGCCATCAAAAACACGGAATTCATTCATTCGATCTCCTTCTTCTTCACTGCTCTGTTCTTAAAAAATACTCTCTTGAGTTCGTGTTGCTCTGCACTTGAAAGCGCTTCAAATTGCAGAGACCGGTCCGTTTTATCTTGGGAGACAATTGCTCGATAGCCTTCAGCGCCAGTGAGGGAGCAATATTGTTTCAAAGAAACAGATTTACTCTGGACTCGGACGATACTGAAAGGTACTCTTCTTCTTTTTCTGTTTTGCAACGTTTCTGCTCTGTTGCAATTCCGGTCGCGCTTTTCGCCGTTACTAATTCTGAAACAATTCAAATTATTAACGCTTCTTGACGTGACAATTGGATAGTGACAATTTATTGTTTGCTATCAGATTCGTACTGCATTTGCATTGTTACGAATAACAATTTTGAAACAATATTGTCGTTTTGCAGAAAACGATAATGGCTAAAAACAATAGTGGTCCTGCTGCGCCAACACCACCTGTAACCAATCCTTTTGCACCCATGGTTACGCCAATGGCACTGTCTCATGGAGAAAGGCCAGAAAAGTTCACCGGAGCGGACTTCAAACGTTGGCATCAAAAGATGCTATTTTACTTGACAACATTGGGCCTAGCAAAGTATCTTACAGAAGATGCTCCAGTCGTAGCAGAATTGGAACCGGATCCAGTTAAAGTTGAAGCCCATACTGCTTGGAAAAATTCTGATTTCATATGTAAAAATTACATCTTGAATGGCCTCGACAACAGTCTATACAACGTGTACTGCACTGTTGCAACATCCAAACAACTCTGGTTGGCTTTGGAAAAGAAGTATAAAACTGAAGATGCAGGCATGAAGAAATTCATCGCTGGGAAATTTCTTGACTTCAAAATGGTCGATACAAAAGCTGTGATCAACCAAATACAAGAACTGCAACTTATCATTCATCAATTAGAAGATGAAAAGATGACACTTAGCGAATCTTTTCAAGTTGCCGCTGCTATTGAGAAGCTTCCTCCGTCGTGGAAGGACTTCAAGAACTACCTAAAGCACAAGCGCAAAGAAATGACAATGGAGGAACTTGTAGTTCGATTGAGAATTGAGGAAGATAATAGAAATTCTGAAAAGAAGATTTCTCAAAATGTGGTTGCCAAAGCAAACGTTTTCGAGACGGACAAGTCCAATAAGAGAAAACGTGACAACCAACCTAAGAAGTCAAAGAAATTCAAGGGGTCATGCCATAATTGTGGAAAGAAGGGTCATAAAGCTGCAGAATGTCGCGGTCCACCCAAAAAGAAGAAATCAGAAGCGAATGTGGCAGAAGTTTCAGACGGAGTTTCTGAAATGGACCTGTGTGCAGTTGTTTCAGAATGCAACCTTGTTGGCAACAACAAGGAGTGGTTTGTAGACGCTGGAGCCACTAGGCATATATGCGCAAATAAGTGGATGTTCACAAACTACAAAAGTGCTACTAATGAAGAACAACTGTTTATGGGTAACTCGTCCACATCAAAGGTCGAAGGCAAGGGAAAGATTGTGCTGAAATTGACTTCTGGAAAAGAACTCACTCTAAATGATGTTCTCCATGTTCCAGAAATTCGCAAGAATCTAATTTCAGGATCGTTGCTCAGCAAGCATGGCTTCAAACTGACATTTGTGGCTGATAAATTTGTGTTGTCTAAGAATGGAGTGTACATAGGAAAGGGTTATGTATGTGATGGTCTATTTAAGGCTAATGTAACCACTGTTGTACCAAACAATGATATGAATAAAATTGAATCTTCTGCTTATATGGTTGACTCTCCTAATCTATGGCATTCTAGACTAGGTCATGTGAATTTTGATACTTTACAAAAACTGATCAATCTAGAATTCATACCTAAGTGTAGAATTGATTCAAATTACAAATGTCAAATTTGTGCTGAAGCCAAATTGACAAGAACATCATTTCATCATGTTGAAAGAGAAACCGAACCTCTAGACTTAATACATACTGATGTATGTGACTTGAAAATGTGTCAAACTAGAGGAGGAAAAAGCTACTTCATCACTTTTATAGATGATTGTACAAGATACTGTTATGTATATCTCCTTAGAAGTAAGGATGAGGCATTCGATATATTTAAACAGTATAAAGCAGAAGTTGAGAATCAACTCAATAGAAAAATAAAAGCTTTAAGAAGTGATAGAGGAGGAGAATATGAGTTTCCATTTGAGGAATTCTGTGCTGAGCATGGTATAATACACCAAACTACAGCTCCTTATTCACCTCAATCCAACGGTATAGCCGAACGGAAAAATAGAACTCTTAAAGAAATGATGAATGCCTTATTAATAAGCTCTGGCTTGCCAGATAATTTTTGGGGAGAAGCTATTCTTTCGGCAAATCATATTTTGAATAAAATACCACGAAAGAAAACTTCTAAGACTCCCCATGAACTTTGGAAAAACAGACCTCCATCCTACAAATACTTAAAAGTGTGGGGGTGTCTTGCCAAAGTGGAAATTCCAAAACCGAAAAAGGTTAAAATAGGACCAAAGACTATAGATTGCATATTCATTGGATATGCTCATAATAGTAGTGCATATCGATTTTTGGTGTACAAATCTGAAATTGATGACATTCATGAAAACACCATTATCGAGTCTCGAAATGCAAGATTTTTTGAGCACATTTATCCTCTAAAACCCTCTATTGAAACAAGTGTTCAAAAGAGGCCAAGAGATCCAGATACTCCTGAGGATAATGCTGATCAAAATAAAATGAATGATGAAACTGAGATAGAGGAACCGAGAAGGAGCAAGCGACAAAGGACCACTAAATCCTTTGGACCGGATTTCTATGCATATATGATAGAAAATGAACCTCTAACTTACCAACAAGCAATGTCATCTCCCGATGCTCCTTATTGGAAAGAAGCCGTCAATAGTGAAATAGAATCCATTCTACAAAACCATACGTGGGAACTAGTGGATCTCCCTAAAGGATCAAAACCACTAGGATATAAATGGATATTTAAGAAGAAACTAAAGGCTGACGGCTCAATAGACAAGTATAAAGCAAGACTTGTAATAAAAGGATTCAGACAGAAGCAAGATCTGGATTACTTTGATACGTACTCTCCAGTTACCAGAATAACATCAATTAGGATGCTTATTGCAATCGCATCTATATTGAATTTAGAAATACACCAAATGGATGTGAAAACTGCGTTTTTGAATGGTGAACTGGAAGAGGAAATATATATGCAGCAACCAGAAGGGTTTCTAAGCCCAGGAAATGAAAATAAGGTGTGCAAGTTAGTGAAATCTCTTTATGGCCTTAAACAAGCACCAAAACAATGGCATGAGAAATTTGATGAAGCAATGTTATCAAATGGATTCAAAATAAATGAATCAGATAAATGTGTCTATATAAAATGTATAGATGTTGGATATGTCATTGTTTGTCTCTACGTTGATGATTTACTGATCCTAGGAAGTAATAAGGTCATAATAAAGTCTACGAAGGACATGCTATCCTCTAGATTTGATATGAAGGACCTAGGAGTGGCCGATGTAATTTTGGGTGTAAAAATTATAAAGACACCACAAGGATATTCGTTATCTCAGTCACATTACATTGCTAAAATTCTTGAAAAATTCAAGCAGTATAATGTAACTGCTGCAAAATCACCAGTAGATATGAACCAAAATTGGGTAAAGAACACTGGTGATGGTATCTATCAGCTTGAATACTCTCGTATACTGGGAAGTATTATGTATGTCATGAATTGCACTAGGCCTGATATTGCGTACGCTGTAAGCAAGCTAAGTAGATATACCAGCAATCCTGGTAAAAATCATTGGAAAGCAATAATCAGAGTTCTAGGATATCTAAAGTATACACAAAACTATGTGTTGCAATATGATAAGTATCCTTCAGTAATAGAAGGATATAGTGATGCCAATTGGATAACGGGCTCAAATGACACAAAATCCACAAGTGGATATGTGTTTACATTAGGAAATGGAGCAATTTCGTGGAAATCATCCAAGCAGACTTGCATAGCAAGGTCAACAATGGAATCTGAGTTCATTGCTCTGGATAAAGCCGCGGAAGAAGCAGATTGGCTTAGGGGATTTTTAGAGGACATTCCAAATTGGGAAAAACCAGTACCTCCAATATGTATACATTGTGATAGTCAATCTGCTATAGGAAGGGCGAATAGTACATTGTATAATGGTAAATCTAGACATATTCGTCGTAGGCATAAAACTATAAGACAACTTCTCTCTAATGGAGTTATCACTATAGACTATGTAAGGTCAAAGGATAACATTGCGGATCCACTAACTAAAGGCTTGCCTAGAGAGAAAGTTCAAACCTTATCGAGGGAATGGGTTTAAGACCTATGATCTAAAAGTTTTTCTAAACGGAAACCCCACCTAGTTGACTGGAGATCCCAAGATCTAGGTTCAAAGGGACAACTAAGTTTATAGATAAACTTAATGGCACTGTTAAAATACAGACCATTCCTATGATAAGTCAGTGCACAACCCGTCGGAGAATAGGATAAGCTTAACTTTTAATGATGTCTATACTGTGGTGTTATAAAAGACCCAAGTGGAGTATTACGGGATACTCTTTATAGAATCACCTACGTGAGTGTAAAGACGCCGCTTCAAAAAGAATTGTAAGGTCGAATTCTTTAAACACTCATGAGACCAAGCAGGTGTTCATGGCAAAAACGAACACAAACAGAGAACCAAGGGGTTTAGAAACACTTAGCATGTGTTATCTTTATATACTTACACAAAAGGCTTACAGTTCAAAGACAATCTAGTCCACTGATTCGCCAGTAGGTTATAATGATAAACACTAGGAAAAGTTCAAGGCCATTGTGCTACTTTTACCGATACGTTAAATGTTTCACAAAATTTAAGAACAAAAAGAAATCTCTCATTCATGTGGGGGATTGTTGGAAATAAATGAGAAGATTGGGAAGAAGAGGTTGAGTGGTATTGGAGAAATATAAGTCCCACATTGTGTGTGATTTGTGATTATGTCTCCTTATATACCAAAGCCCAATATGCTATTTCAAAACAAAAGAAATGAACACATGAGGGCTTGAATGAATGGGTTATGGAGGCTTTGGGCTTTCATATTAAATATTAAAATGTCAAAGATAAGGGCCTTGGGCCTTGGGGCTCTTGGGGTCTCTCGTGATAATTGGGCCGCCGACTGTTAAAATGCGCGGAAAAACAGTATTTTTGCGCGGGTGTGAACGTTTGGACGAGCGGATGCATCTGTTCGTCTGAACAGTGATCGGGTGCGACTGGTTGAACCAGCGCGCCTGTACGGATAGTCGCGCCTACCCCAGAAGGGCACCCCTCCGCTGCTATATATAGGCAGCCTGCCAGAGCCATCAAAAACACGGAATTCATTCATTCGATCTCCTTCTTCTTCACTGCTCTGTTCTTAAAAAATACTCTCTTGAGTTCGTGTTGCTCTGCACTTGAAAGCGCTTCAAATTGCAGAGACCGGTCCGTTTTATCTTGGGAGACAATTGCTCGATAGCCTTCAGCGCCAGTGAGGGAGCAATATTGTTTCAAAGAAACAGATTTACTCTGGACTCGGACGATACTGAAAGGTACTCTTCTTCTTTTTCTGTTTTGCAACGTTTCTGCTCTGTTGCAATTCCGGTCGCGCTTTTCGCCGTTACTAATTCTGAAACAATTCAAATTATTAACGCTTCTTGACGTGACAATTGGATAGTGACAATTTATTGTTTGCTATCAGATTCGTATTGCATTTGCATTGTTACGAATAACAATTTTGAAACAATATTGTCGTTTTGCAGAAAACGATAATGGCTAAAAACAATAGTGGTCCTGCTGCGCCAACACCACCTGTAACCAATCCTTTTGCACCCATGGTTACGCCAATGGCACTGTCTCATGGAGAAAGGCCAGAAAAGTTCACCGGAGCGGACTTCAAACGTTGGCATCAAAAGATGCTATTTTACTTGACAACATTGGGCCTAGCAAAGTATCTTACAGAAGATGCTCCAGTCGTAGCAGAATTGGAACCGGATCCAGTTAAAGTTGAAGCCCATACTGCTTGGAAAAATTCTGATTTCATATGTAAAAATTACATCTTGAATGGCCTCGACAACAGTCTATACAACGTGTACTGCACTGTTGCAACATCCAAACAACTCTGGTTGGCTTTGGAAAAGAAGTATAAAACTGAAGATGCAGGCATGAAGAAATTCATCGCTGGGAAATTTCTTGACTTCAAAATGGTCGATACAAAAGCTGTGATCAACCAAATACAAGAACTGCAACTTATCATTCATCAATTAGAAGATGAAAAGATGACACTTAGCGAATCTTTTCAAGTTGCCGCTGCTATTGAGAAGCTTCCTCCGTCGTGGAAGGACTTCAAGAACTACCTAAAGCACAAGCGCAAAGAAATGACAATGGAGGAACTTGTAGTTCGATTGAGAATTGAGGAAGATAATAGAAATTCTGAAAAGAAGATTTCTCAAAATGTGGTTGCCAAAGCAAACGTTTTCGAGACGGACAAGTCCAATAAGAGAAAACGTGACAACCAACCTAAGAAGTCAAAGAAATTCAAGGGGTCATGCCATAATTGTGGAAAGAAGGGTCATAAAGCTGCAGAATGTCGCGGTCCACCCAAAAAGAAGAAATCAGAAGCGAATGTGGCAGAAGTTTCAGACGGAGTTTCTGAAATGGACCTGTGTGCAGTTGTTTCAGAATGCAACCTTGTTGGCAACAACAAGGAGTGGTTTGTAGACGCTGGAGCCACTAGGCATATATGCGCAAATAAGTGGATGTTCACAAACTACAAAAGTGCTACTAATGAAGAACAACTGTTTATGGGTAACTCGTCCACATCAAAGGTCGAAGGCAAGGGAAAGATTGTGCTGAAATTGACTTCTGGAAAAGAACTCACTCTAAATGATGTTCTCCATGTTCCAGAAATTCGCAAGAATCTAATTTCAGGATCGTTGCTCAGCAAGCATGGCTTCAAACTGACATTTGTGGCTGATAAATTTGTGTTGTCTAAGAATGGAGTGTACATAGGAAAGGGTTATGTATGTGATGGTCTATTTAAGGCTAATGTAACCACTGTTGTACCAAACAATGATATGAATAAAATTGAATCTTCTGCTTATATGGTTGACTCTCCTAATCTATGGCATTCTAGACTAGGTCATGTGAATTTTGATACTTTACAAAAACTGATCAATCTAGAATTCATACCTAAGTGTAGAATTGATTCAAATTACAAATGTCAAATTTGTGCTGAAGCCAAATTGACAAGAACATCATTTCATCATGTTGAAAGAGAAACCGAACCTCTAGACTTAATACATACTGATGTATGTGACTTGAAAATGTGTCAAACTAGAGGAGGAAAAAGGTGCTTCATCACTTTTATAGATGATTGTACAAGATACTGTTATGTATATCTCCTTAGAAGTAAGGATGAGGCATTCGATATATTTAAACAGTATAAAGCAGAAGTTGAGAATCAACTCAATAGAAAAATAAAAGCTTTAAGAAGTGATAGAGGAGGAGAATATGAGTTTCCATTTGAGGAATTCTGTGCTGAGCATGGTATAATACACCAAACTACAGCTCCTTATTCACCTCAATCCAACGGTATAGCCGAACGGAAAAATAGAACTCTTAAAGAAATGATGAATGCCTTATTAATAAGCTCTGGCTTGCCAGATAATTTTTGGGGAAAAGCTATTCTTTCGGCAAATCATATTTTGAATAAAATACCACGAAAGAAAACTTCTAAGACTCCCCATGAACTTTGGAAAAACAGACCTCCATCCTACAAATACTTAAAAGTGTGGGGGTGTCTTGCCAAAGTGGAAATTCCAAAACCGAAAAAGGTTAAAATAGGACCAAAGACTATAGATTGCATATTCATTGGATATGCTCATAATAGTAGTGCATATCGATTTTTGGTGTACAAATCTGAAATTGATGACATTCATGAAAACACCATTATCGAGTCTCGAAATGCAAGATTTTTTGAGCAAATTTATCCTCTAAAACCCTCTATTGAAACAAGTGTTCAAAAGAGGCCAAGAGATCCAGATACTCCTGAGGATAATGCTGATCAAAATAAAATGAATGATGAAACTGAGATAGAGGAACCGAGAAGGAGCAAGCGAAAAAGGACCACTAAATCCTTTGGACCGGATTTCTATGCATATATGATAGAAAATGAACCTCTAACTTACCAACAAGCAATGTCATCTCCCGATGCTCCTTATTGGAAAGAAGCCGTCAATAGTGAAATAGAATCCATTCTACAAAACCATACGTGGGAACTAGTGGATCTCCCTAAAGGATCAAAACCACTAGGATATAAATGGATATTTAAGAAGAAACTAAAGGCTGACGGCTCAATAGACAAGTATAAAGCAAGACTTGTAATAAAAGGATTCAGACAGAAGCAAGATCTGGATTACTTTGATACGTACTCTCCAGTTACCAGAATAACATCAATTAGGATGCTTATTGCAATCGCATCTATATTGAATTTAGAAATACACCAAATGGATGTGAAAACTGCGTTTTTGAATGGTGAACTGGAAGAGGAAATATATATGCAGCAACCAGAAGGGTTTCTAAGCCCAGGAAATGAAAATAAGGTGTGCAAGTTAGTGAAATCTCTTTATGGCCTTAAACAAGCACCAAAACAATGGCATGAGAAATTTGATGAAGCAATGTTATCAAATGGATTCAAAATAAATGAATCAGATAAATGCGTCTATATAAAATGTATAGATGTTGGATATGTCATTGTTTGTCTCTACGTTGATGATTTACTGATCCTAGGAAGTAATAAGGTCATAATAAAGTCTACGAAGGACATGCTATCCTCTAGATTTGATATGAAGGACCTAGGAGTGGCCGATGTAATTTTGGGTGTAAAAATTATAAAGACACCACAGGGATATTCGTTATCTCAGTCACATTACATTGCTAAAATTCTTGAAAAATTCAAGCAGTATAATGTAACTGTTGCAAAATCACCAGTAGATATGAACCAAAATTGGGTAAAGAACACTGGTGATGGTATCTATCAGCTTGAATACTCTCGTATACTGGGAAGTATTATGTATGTCATGAATTGCACTAGGCCTGATATTGCGTACGCTGTAAGCAAGCTAAGTAGATATACCAGCAATCCTGGTAAAAATCATTGGAAAGCAATAATCAGAGTTCTAGGATATCTAAAGTATACACAAAACTATGTGTTGCAATATGATAAGTATCCTTCAGTAATAGAAGGATATAGTGATGCCAATTGGATAACGGGCTCAAATGACACAAAATCCACAAGTGGATATGTGTTTACATTAGGAAATGGAGCAATTTCGTGGAAATCATCCAAGCAGACTTGCATAGCAAGGTCAACAATGGAATCTGAGTTCATTGCTCTGGATAAAGCCGCGGAAGAAGCAGATTGGCTTAGGGGATTTTTAGAGGACATTCCAAATTGGGAAAAACCAGTACCTCCAATATGTATACATTGTGATAGTCAATCTGCTATAGGAAGGGCGAATAGTACATTGTATAATGGTAAATCTAGACATATTCGTCGTAGGAATAAAACTATAAGACAACTTCTCTCTAATGGAGTTATCACTATAGACTATGTAAGGTCAAAGGATAACATTGCGGATCCACTAACTAAAGGCTTGCCTAGAGAGAAAGTTCAAACCTTATCGATGGGAATGGGTTTAAGACCTATGATCTAAAAGTTTTTCTAAACGGAAACCCCACCTAGTTGACTGGAGATCCCAAGATCTAGGTTCAAAGGGACAACTAAGTTTATAGATAAACTTAATGGCACTGTTAAAATACAGACCATTCCTATGATAAGTCAGTGCACAACCCGTCGGAGAATAGGATAAGCTTAGCTTTTAATGATGTCTATACTGTGGTGTTATAAAAGACCCAAGTGGAGTATTACGGGATACTCTTTATAGAATCACCTACGTGAGTGTAAAGGCGCCGCTTCAAAAAGAATTGTAAGGTCGAATTCTTTAAACACTCATGAGACCAAGCAGGTGTTCATGGCAAAAACGAACACAAACAGAGAACCAAGGGGTTTAGAAACACTTAGCATGTGTTATCTTTATATACTTACACAAAAGGCTTACAGTTCAAAGACAATCTAGTCCACTGATTCGCCAGTAGGTTATAATGATAAACACTAGGAAAAGTTCAAGGCCATTGTGCTACTTTTACCGATACGTTAAATGTTTCACAAAATTTAAGAACAAAAAGAAATCTCTCATTCATGTGGGGGATTGTTGGAAATAAATGAGAAGATTGGGAAGAAGAGGTTGAGTGGTATTGGAGAAATATAAGTCCCACATTGTGTGTGATTTGTGATTATGTCTCCTTATATACCAAAGCCCAATATGCTATTTCAAAACAAAAGAAATGAACACATGAGGGCTTGAATGAATGGGTTATGGAGGCTTTGGGCTTTCATATTAAATATTAAAATGTCAAAGATAAGGGCCTTGGGCCTTGGGGCTCTTAGGGTCTCTCGTGATAAATGGGCCGCCGACTGTTAAAATGCGCGGAAAAACAGTATTTTTGCGCGGGTGTGAACTTTTGGACGAGCGGATGCATCTGTTCGTCTGAACAGTGATCGGGTGCGACTGGTTGAACCAGCGCGCCTGTACGGACAGTCGCGCATACCCAGAAGGGCACCCCTCCGCTGCTATATATAGGCAGCCTGCCAGAGCCATCAAAAACACGGAATTCATTCATTCGATCTCCTTCTTCTTCACTGCTCTGTTCTTAAAAAATACTCTCTTGAGTTCGTGTTGCTCTGCACTTGAAAGCGCTTCAAATTGCAGAGACCGGTCCGTTTTATCTTGGGAGACAATTGCTCGATAGCCTTCAGCGCCAGTGAGGGAGCAATATTGTTTCAAAGAAACAGATTTACTCTGGACTCGGACGATACTGAAAGGTACTCTTCTTCTTTTTCTGTTTTGCAACGTTTCTGCTCTGTTGCAATTCCGGTCGCGCTTTTCGCCGTTACTAATTCTGAAACAATTCAAATTATTAACGCTTCTTGACGTGACAATTGGATAGTGACAATTTATTGTTTGCTATCAGATTCGTACTGCATTTGCATTGTTACGAATAACAATTTTGAAACAATATTGTCGTTTTGCAGAAAACGATAATGGCTAAAAACAATAGTGGTCCTGCTGCGCCAACACCACCTGTAACCAATCCTTTTGCACCCATGGTTACGCCAATGGCACTGTCTCATGGAGAAAGGCCAGAAAAGTTCACCGGAGCGGACTTCAAACGTTGGCAGCAAAAGATGCTATTTTACTTGACAACATTGGGCCTAGCAAAGTATCATACAGAAGATGCTCCAGTCGTAGCAGAATTGGAACTGGATCCAGTTAAAGTTGAAGCCCATACTGCTTGGAAAAATTCTGATTTCATATGTAAAAATTACATCTTGAATGGCCTCGACAACAGTCTATACAACGTGTACTGCACTGTTGCAACATCCAAACAACTCTGGTTGGCTTTGGAAAAGAAGTATAAAACTGAAGATGCAGGCATGAAGAAATTCACCGCTGGGAAATTTCTTGACTTCAAAATGGTCGATACAAAAGCTGTGATCAACCAAATACAAGAACTGCAACTTATCATTCATCAATTAGAAGATGAAAAGATGACACTTAGCGAATCTTTTCAAGTTGCCGCTGCTATTGAGAAGCTTCCTCCGTCGTGGAAGGACTTCAAGAACTACCTAAAGCACAAGCGCAAAGAAATGACAATGGAGGAACTTGTAGTTCGATTGAGAATTGAGGAAGATAATAGAAATTCTGAAAAGAAGATTTCTCAAAATGTGGTTGCCAAAGCAAACGTTGTCGAGACGGACAAGTCCAATAAGAGAAAACGTGACAACCAACCTAAGAAGTCAAAGAAATTCAAGGGGTCATGCCATAATTGTGGAAAGAAGGGTCATAAAGCTGCAGAATGTCGCGGTCCACCCAAAAAGAAGAAATCAGAAGCGAATGTGGCAGAAGTTTCAGACGGAGTTTCTGAAATGGACCTGTGTGCAGTTGTTTCAGAATGCAACCTTGTTGGCAACAACAAGGAGTGCTTTGTAGACACTGGAGCCACTAGGCATATATGCGCAAATAAGTGGATGTTCACAAACTACAAAAGTGCTACTAATGAAGAACAACTATTTATGGGTAACTCGTCCACATCAAAGGTCGAAGGCAAGGGAAAGATTGTGCTGAAATTGACTTCTGGAAAAGAACTCACTCTAAATGATGTTCTCCATGTTCCAGAAATTCGCAAGAATCTAATTTCAGGATCGTTGCTCAGCAAGCATGGCTTCAAACTGACATTTGTGGCTGATAAATTTGTGTTGTCTAAGAATGGAGTGTACATAGGAAAGGGTTATGTATGTGATGGTCTATTTAAGGCTAATGTAACCACTGTTGTACCAAACAATGATATGAATAAAATTGAATCTTCTGCTTATATGGTTGACTCTCCTAATCTATGGCATTCTAGACTAGGTCATGTGAATTTTGATACTTTACAAAAACTGATCAATCTAGAATTCATACCTAAGTGTAGAATTGATTCAAATTACAAATGTCAAATTTGTGCTGAAGCCAAATTGACAAGAACATCATTTCATCATGTTGAAAGAGAAACCGAACCTCTAGACTTAATACATACTGATGTATGTGACTTGAAAATGTGTCAAACTAGATGAGGAAAAAGGTACTTCATCACTTTTATAGATGATTGTACAAGATACTGTTATGTATATCTCCTTAGAAGTAAGGATGAGGCATTCGATATATTTAAACAGTATAAAGCAGAAGTTGAGAATCAACTCAATAGAAAAATAAAAGCTTTAAGAAGTGATAGAGGAGGAGAATATGAGTTTCCATTTGAGGAATTCTGTGTTGAGCATGGTATAATACACCAAACTACAGCTCCTTATTCACCTCAATCCAACGGTATAGCCGAACGGAAAAATAGAACTCTTAAAGAAATGATGAATGCCTTATTAATAAGCTCTGGCTTGCCAGATAATTTTTGGGGAGAAGCTATTCTTTCAGCAAATCATATTTTGAATAAAATACCACGAAAGAAAACTTCTAAGACTCCCCATGAACTTTGGAAAAACAGACCTCCATCCTACAAATACTTAAAAGTGTGGGGGTGTCTTGCCAAAGTGGAAATTCCAAAACCGAAAAAGGTTAAAATAGGACCAAAGACTATAGATTGCATATTCATTGGATATGCTCATAATAGTAGTGCATATCGATTTTTGGTGTACAAATCTGAAATTGATGACATTCATGAAAACACCATTATCGAGTCTCGAAATGCAAGATTTTTTGAGCACATTTATCCTCTAAAACCCTCTATTGAAACAAGTGTTCAAAAGAGGCCAAGAGATCCAGATACTCCTGAGGATAATGCTGATCAAAATAAAATGAATGATGAAACTGAGATAGAGGAACCGAGAAGGAGCAAGCGACAAAGGACCACTAAATCCTTTGGACCGGATTTCTATGCATATATGATAGAAAATGAACCTCTAACTTACCAACAAGCAATGTCATCTCCCGATGCTCCTTATTGGAAAGAAGCCGTCAATAGTGAAATAGAATCCATTCTACAAAACCATACGTGGGAACTAGTGGATCTCCCTAAAGGATCAAAACCACTAGGATATAAATGGATATTTAAGAAGAAACTAAAGGCTGACGGCTCAATAGACAAGTATAAAGCAAGACTTGTAATAAAAGGATTCAGACAGAAGCAAGATCTGGATTACTTTGATACGTACTCTCCAGTTACCAGAATAACATCAATTAGGATGCTTATTGCAATCGCATCTATATTGAATTTAGAAATACACCAAATGGATGTGAAAACTGCGTTTTTGAATGGTGAACTGGAAGAGGAAATATATATGCAGCAACCAGAAGGGTTTCTAAGCCCAGGAAATGAAAATAAGGTGTGCAAGTTAGTGAAATCTCTTTATGGCCTTAAACACGCACCAAAACAATGGCATGAGAAATTTGATGAAGCAATGTTATCAAATGGATTCAAAATAAATGAATCAGATAAATGCGTCTATATAAAATGTATAGATGTTGGATATGTCATTGTTTGTCTCTACGTTGATGATTTACTGATCCTAGGAAGTAATAAGGTCATAATAAAGTCTACGAAGGACATGCTATCCTCTAGATTTGATATGAAGGACCTAGGAGTGGCCGATGTAATTTTGGGTGTAAAAATTATAAAGACACCACAGGGATATTCGTTATCTCAGTCACATTACATTGCTAAAATTCTTGAAAAATTCAAGCAGTATAATGTAACTGCTGCAAAATCACCAGTAGATATGAACCAAAATTGGGTAAAGAACACTGGTGATGGTATCTATCAGCTTGAATACTCTCGTATACTGGGAAGTATTATGTATGTCATGAATTGCACTAGGCCTGATATTGCGTACGCTGTAAGCAAGCTAAGTAGATATACCAGCAATCCTGGTAAAAATCATTGGAAAGCAATAATCAGAGTTCTAGGATATCTAAAGTATACACAAAACTATGTGTTGCAATATGATAAGTATCCTTCAGTAATAGAAGGATATAGTGATGCCAATTGGATAACGGGCTCAAATGACACAAAATCCACAAGTGGATATGTGTTTACATTAGGAAATGGAGCAATTTCGTGGAAATCATCCAAGCAGACTTGCATAGCAAGGTCAACAATGGAATCTGAGTTCATTGCTCTGGATAAAGCCGCGGAAGAAGCAGATTGGCTTAGGGGATTTTTAGAGGACATTCCAAATTGGGAAAAACCAGTACCTCCAATATGTATACATTGTGATAGTCAATCTGCTATAGGAAGGGCGAATAGTACATTGTATAATGGTAAATCTAGACATATTCGTCGTAGGCATAAAACTATAAGACAACTTCTCTCTAATGGAGTTATCACTATAGACTATGTAAGGTCAAAGGATAACATTGCGGATCCACTAACTAAAGGCTTGCCTAGAGAGAAAGTTCAAACCTTATCGATGGGAATGGGTTTAAGACCTATGATCTAAAAGTTATTCTAAACGGAAACCCCACCTAGTTGACTGGAGATCCCAAGATCTAGGTTCAAAGGGACAACTAAGTTTATAGATAAACTTAATGGCACTGTTAAAATACAGACCATTCCTATGATAAGTCAGTGCACAACCCGTCGGAGAATAGGATAAGCTTAGCTTTTAATGATGTCTATACTGTGGTGTTATAAAAGACCCAAGTGGAGTATTACGGGATACTCTTTATAGAATCACCTACGTGAGTGTAAAGGCGCCGCTTCAAAAAGAATTGTAAGGTCGAATTCTTTAAACACTCATGAGACCAAGCAGATGTTCATGGCAAAAACGAACACAAACAGAGAACCAAGGGGTTTAGAAACACTTAGCATGTGTTATCTTTATATACTTACACAAAAGGCTTACAGTTCAAAGACAATCTAGTCCACTGATTCGCCAGTAGGTTATAATGATAAACACTAGGAAAAGTTCAAGGCCATTGTGCTACTTTTACCGATACGTTAAATGTTTCACAAAATTTAAGAACAAAAAGAAATCTCTCATTCATGTGGGAGATTGTTGGAAATAAATGAGAAGATTGGGAAGAAGAGGTTGAGTGGTATTGGAGAAATATAAGTCCCACATTGTGTGTGATTTGTGATTATGTCTCCTTATATACCAAAGCCCAATATGCTATTTCAAAACAAAAGAAATGAACACATGAGGGCTTGAATGAATGGGTTATGGAGGCTTTGGGCTTTCATATTAAATATTAAAATGTCAAAGATAAGGGCCTTGGGCCTTGGGGCTCTTGGGGTCTCTCGTGATAAATGGGCCGCCGACTGTTAAAATGCGCGGAAAAACAGTATTTTTGCGCGGGTGTGAACGTTTGGACGAGCGGATGCATCTGTTCGTCTGAACAGTGATCGGGTGCGACTGGTTGAACCAGCGCGCCTGTACGGACAGTCGCGCCTACCCCAGAAGGGCACCCCTCCGCTGCTATATATAGGCAGCCTGCCAGAGCCATCAAAAACACGGAATTCATTCATTCGATCTCCTTCTTCTTCACTGCTCTGTTCTTAAAAAATACTCTCTTGAGTTCGTGTTGCTCTGCACTTGAAAGCGCTTCAAATTGCAGAGACCGGTCCGTTTTATCTTGGGAGACAATTGCTCGATAGCCTTCAGCGCCAGTGAGGGAGCAATATTGTTTCAAAGAAACAGATTTACTCTGGACTCGGACGATACTGAAAGGTACTCTTCTTCTTTTTCTGTTTTGCAACGTTTCTGCTCTGTTGCAATTCCGGTCGCGCTTTTCGCCGTTACTAATTCTGAAACAATTCAAATTATTAACGCTTCTTGACGTGACAATTGGATAGTGACAATTTATTGTTTGCTATCAGATTCGTACTGCATTTGCATTGTTACGAATAACAATTTTGAAACAATATTGTCGTTTTGCAGAAAACGATAATGGCTAAAAACAATAGTGGTCCTGCTGCGCCAACACCACCTGTAACCAATCCTTTTGCACCCATGGTTACGCCAATGGCACTGTCTCATGGAGAAAGGCCAGAAAAGTTCACCGGAGCGGACTTCAAACGTTGGCAGCAAAAGATGCTATTTTACTTGACAACATTGGGCCTAGCAAAGTGTCTTACAGAAGATGCTCCAGTCGTAGCAGAATTGGAACCGGATCCAGTTAAAGTTGAAGCCCATACTGCTTGGAAAAATTCTGATTTCATATGTAAAAATTACATCTTGAATGGCCTCGACAACAGTCTATACAACGTGTACTGCACTGTTGCAACATCCAAACAACTCTGGTTGGCTTTGGAAAAGAAGTATAAAACTGAAGATGCAGGCATGAAGAAATTCATCGCTGGGAAATTTCTTGACTTCAAAATGGTCGATACAAAAGCTGTGATCAACCAAATACAAGAACTGCAACTTATCATTCGTCAATTAGAAGATGAAAAGATGACACTTAGCGAATCTTTTCAAGTTGCCGCTGCTATTGAGAAGCTTCCTCCGTCGTGGAAGGACTTCAAGAACTACCTAAAGCACAAGCGCAAAGAAATGACAATGGAGGAACTTGTAGTTCGATTGAGAATTGAGGAAGATAATAGAAATTCTGAAAAGAAGATTTCTCAAAATGTGGTTGCCAAAGCAAACGTTGTCGAGACGGACAAGTCCAATAAGAGAAAACGTGACAACCAACCTAAGAAGTCAAAGAAATTCAAGGGGTCATGCCATAATTGTGGAAAGAAGGGTCATAAAGCTGCAGAATGTCGCGGTCCACCCAAAAAGAAGAAATCAGAAGCGAATGTGGCAGAAGTTTCAGACGGAGTTTCTGAAATGGACCCATGTGCAGTTGTTTCAGAATGCAACCTTGTTGGCAACAACAAGGAGTGGTTTGTAGACGCTGGAGCCACTAGGCATATATGCGCAAATAAGTGGATGTTCACAAACTACAAAAGTGCTACTAATGAAGAACAACTGTTTATGGGTAACTCGTCCACATCAAAGGTCGAAGGCAAGGGAAAGATTGTGCTGAAATTGACTTCTGGAAAAGAACTCACTCTAAATGATGTTCTCCATGTTCCAGAAATTCGCAAGAATCTAATTTCAGGATCGTTGCTCAGCAAGCATGGCTTCAAACTGACATTTGTGGCTGATAAATTTGTGTTGTCTAAGAATGGAGTGTACATAGGAAAGGGTTATGTATGTGATGGTCTATTTAAGGCTAATGTAACCACTGTTGTACCAAACAATGATATGAATAAAATTGAATCTTCTGCTTATATGGTTGACTCTCCTAATCTATGGCATTCTAGACTAGGTCATGTGAATTTTGATACTTTACAAAAACTGATCAATCTAGAATTCATACCTAAGTGTAGAATTGATTCAAATTACAAATGTCAAATTTGTGCTGAAGCCAAATTGACAAGAACATCATTTCATCATGTTGAAAGAGAAACCGAACCTCTAGACTTAATACATACTGATGTATGTGACTTGAAAATGTGTCAAACTAGAGGAGGAAAAAGGTACTTCATCACTTTTATAGATGATTGTACAAGATACTGTTATGTATATCTCCTTAGAAGTAAGGATGAGGCATTCGATATATTTAAACAGTATAAAGCAGAAGTTGAGAATCAACTCAATAGAAAAATAAAAGCTTTAAGAAGTGATAGAGGAGGAGAATATGAGTTTCCATTTGAGGAACTCTGTGCTGAGCATGGTATAATACACCAAACTACAGCTCCTTATTCACCTCAATCCAACGGTATAGCCGAACGGAAAAATAGAACTCTTAAAGAAATGATGAATGCCTTATTAATAAGCTCTGGCTTGCCAGATAATTTTTGGGGAGAAGCTATTCTTTCGGCAAATCATATTTTGAATAAAATACCACGAAAGAAAACTTCTAAGACTCCCCATGAACTTTGGAAAAACAGACCTCCATCCTACAAATACTTAAAAGTGTGGGGGTGTCTTGCCAAAGTGGAAATTCCAAAACCGAAAAAGGTTAAAATAGGACCAAAGACTATAGATTGCATATTCATTGGATATGCTCATAATAGTAGTGCATATCGATTTTTGGTGTACAAATCTGAAATTGATGACATTCATGAAAACACCATTATCGAGTCTCGAAATGCAAGATTTTTTGAGCACATTTATCCTCTAAAACCCTCTATTGAAACAAGTGTTCAAAAGAGGCCAAGAGATCCAGATACTCCTGAGGATAATGCTGATCAAAATAAAATGAATGATGAAACTGAGATAGAGGAACCGAGAAGGAGCAAGCGACAAAGGACCACTAAATCCTTTGGACCGGATTTCTATGCATATATGATAGAAAATGAACCTCTGACTTACCAACAAGCAATGTCATCTCCCGATGCTCCTTATTGGAAAGAAGCCGTCAATAGTGAAATAGAATCCATTCTACAAAACCATACGTGGGAACTAGTGGATCTCCCTAAAGGATCAAAACCACTAGGATATAAATGGATATTTAAGAAGAAACTAAAGGCTGACGGCTCAATAGACAAGTATAAAGCAAGACTTGTAATAAAAGGATTCAGACAGAAGCAAGATCTGGATTACTTTGATACGTACTCTCCAGTTACCAGAATAACATCAATTAGGATGCTTATTGCAATCGCATCTATATTGAATTTAGAAATACACCAAATGGATGTGAAAACTGCGTTTTTGAATGGTGAACTGGAAGAGGAAATATATATGCAGCAACCAGAAGGGTTTCTAAGCCCAGGAAATGAAAATAAGGTGTGCAAGTTAGTGAAATCTCTTTATGGCCTTAAACACGCACCAAAACAATGGCATGAGAAATTTGATGAAGCAATGTTATCAAATGGATTCAAAATAAATGAATCAGATAAATGCGTCTATATAAAATGTATAGATGTTGGATATGTCATTGTTTGTCTCTACGTTGATGATTTACTGATCCTAGGAAGTAATAAGGTCATAATAAAGTCTACGAAGGACATGCTATCCTCTAGATTTGATATGAAGGACCTAGGAGTGGCCGATGTAATTTTGGGTGTAAAAATTATAAAGACACCACAGGGATATTCGTTATCTCAGTCACATTACATTGCTAAAATTCTTGAAAAATTCAAGCAGTATAATGTAACTGCTGCAAAATCACCAGTAGATATGAACCAAAATTGGGTAAAGAACACTGGTGATGGTATCTATCAACTTGAATACTCTCGTATACTGGGAAGTATTATGTATGTCATGAATTGCACTAGGCCTGATATTGCGTACGCTGTAAGCAAGCTAAGTAGATATACCAGCAATCCTGGTAAAAATCATTGGAAAGCAATAATCAGAGTTCTAGGATATCTAAAGTATACACAAAACTATGTGTTACAATATGATAAGTATCCTTCAGTAATAGAAGGATATAGTGATGCCAATTGGATAACGGGCTCAAATGACACAAAATCCACAAGTGGATATGTGTTTACATTAGGAAATGGAGCAATTTCGTGGAAATCATCCAAGCAGACTTGCATAGCAAGGTCAACAATGGAATCTGAGTTCATTGCTCTGGATAAAGCCGCGGAAGAAGCAGATTGGCTTAGGGGATTTTTAGAGGACATTCCAAATTGGGAAAAACCAGTACCTCCAATATGTATACATTGTGATAGTCAATCTGCTATAGGAAGGGCGAATAGTACATTGTATAATGGTAAATCTAGACATATTCGTCGTAGGCATAAAACTATAAGACAACTTCTCTCTAATGGAGTTATCACTATAGACTATGTAAGGTCAAAGGATAACATTGCGGATCCACTAAATAAAGGCTTGCCTAGAGAGAAAGTTCAAACCTTATCGATGGGAATGGGTTTAAGACCTATGATCTAAAAGTTTTTCTAAACGGAAACCCCACCTAGTTGACTGGAGATCCCAAGATCTAGGTTCAAAGGGACAACTAAGTTTATAGATAAACTTAATGGCACTGTTAAAATACAGACCATTCCTATGATAAGTCAGTGCACAACCCGTCGGAGAATAGGATAAGCTTAGCTTTTAATGATGTCTATACTGTGGTGTTATAAAAGACCCAAGTGGAGTATTACGGGATACTCTTTATAGAATCACCTACGTGAGTGTAAAGGCGCCGCTTCAAAAAGAATTGTAAGGTCGAATTCTTTAAACACTCATGAGACCAAGCAGGTGTTCATGGCAAAAACGAACACAAACAGAGAACCAAGGGGTTTAGAAACACTTAGCATGTGTTATCCTTATATACTTACACAAAAGGCTTACAGTTCAAAGACAATCTAGTCCACTGATTCGCCAGTAGGTTATAATGATAAACACTAGGAAAAGTTCAAGGCCATTGTGCTACTTTTACCGATACGTTAAATGTTTCACAAAATTTAAGAACAAAAAGAAATCTCTCATTCATGTGGGGGATTGTTGGAAATAAATGAGAAGATTGGGAAGAAGAGGTTGAGTGGTATTGGAGAAATATAAGTCCCACATTGTGTGTGATTTGTGATTATGTCTCCTTATATACCAAAGCCCAATATGCTATTTCAAAACAAAAGAAATGAACACATGAGGGCTTGAATGAATGGGTTATGGAGGCTTTGGGCTTTCATATTAAATATTAAAATGTCAAAGATAAGGGCCTTGGGCCTTGGGGCTCTTGGGGTCTCTCGTGATAAATGGGCCGCCGACTGTTAAAATGCGCGGAAAAACAGTATTTTTGCGCGGGTGTGAACGTTTGGACGAGCGGATGCATCTGTTCGTCTGAACAGTGATCGGGTGCGACTGGTTGAACCAGCGCGCCTGTACGGACAGTCGCGCCTACCCCAGAAGGGCACCCCTCCGCTGCTATATATAGGCAGCCTGCCAGAGCCATCAAAAACACGGAATTCATTCATCCGATCTCCTTCTTCTTCACTGCTCTGTTCTTAAAAAATACTCTCTTGAGTTCGTGTTGCTCTGCACTTGAAAGCGCTTCAAATTGCAGAGACCGGTCCGTTTTATCTTGGGGGACAATTGCTCGATAGCCTTCAGCGCCAGTGAGGGAGCAATATTGTTTCAAAGAAACAGATTTACTCTGGACTGGGACGATACTGAAAGGTACTCTTCTTCTTTTTCTGTTTTGCAACGTTTCTGCTCTGTTGCAATTCCGGTCGCGCTTTTCGCCGTTACTAATTCTGAAACAATTCAAATTATTAACGCTTCTTGACGTGACAATTGGATAGTGACAACTTATTGTTTGCTATCAGATTCGTACTGCATTTGCATTGTTACGAATAACAATTTTGAAACAATATTGTCGTTTTGCAGAAAACGATAATGGCTAAAAACAATAGTGGTCCTGCTGCGCCAACACCACCTGTAACCAATCCTTTTGCACCCATGGTTACGCCAATGGCACTGTCTCATGGAGAAAGGCCAGAAAAGTTCACCGGAGCGGACTTCAAACGTTGGCAGCAAAAGATGCTATTTTACTTGACAACATTGGGCCTAGCAAAGTATCTTACAGAAGATGCTCCAGTCGTAGCAGAATTGGAACCGGATCCAGTTAAAGTTGAAGCCCATACTGCTTGGAAAAATTCTGATTTCATATGTAAAAATTACATCTTGAATGGCCTCGACAACAGTCTATACAACGTGTACTGCACTGTTGCAACATCCAAACAACTCTGGTTGGCTTTGGAAAAGAAGTATAAAACTGAAGATGCAGGCATGAAGAAATTCATCGCTGGGAAATTTCTTGACTTCAAAATGGTCGATACAAAAGCTGTGATCAACCAAATACAAGAACTGCAACTTATCATTCGTCAATTAGAAGATGAAAAGATGACACTTAGCGAATCTTTTCAAGTTGCCGCTGCTATTGAGAAGCTTCCTCCGTCGTGGAAGGACTTCAAGAACTACCTAAAGCACAAGCGCAAAGAAATGACAATGGAGGAACTTGTAGTTCGATTGAGAATTGAGGAAGATAATAGAAATTCTGAAAAGAAGATTTCTCAAAATGTGGTTGCCAAAGCAAACGTTGTCGAGACGGACAAGTCCAATAAGAGAAAACGTGACAACCAACCTAAGAAGTCAAAGAAATTCAAGGGGTCATGCCATAATTGTGGAAAGAAGGGTCATAAAGCTGCAGAATGTCGCGGTCCACCCAAAAAGAAGAAATCAGAAGCGAATGTGGCAGAAGATTCAGACGGAGTTTCTGAAATGGACCTGTGTGCAGTTGTTTCAGAATGCAACCTTGTTGGCAACAACAAGGAGTTGTTTGTAGACGCTGGAGCCACTAGGCATATATGCGCAAATAAGTGGATGTTCACAAACTACAAAAGTGCTACTAATGAAGAACAACTGTTTATGGGTAACTCGTCCACATCAAAGGTCGAAGGCAAGGGAAAGATTGTGCTGAAATTGACTTCTGGAAAAGAACTCACTCTAAATGATGTTCTCCATGTTCCAGAAATTCGCAAGAATCTAATTTCAGGATCGTTGCTCAGCAAGCATGGCTTCAAACTGACATTTGTGGCTGATAAATTTGTGTTGTCTAAGAATGGAGTGTACATAGGAAAGGGTTATGTATGTGATGGTCTATTTAAGGCTAATGTAACCACTGTTGTACCAAACAATGATATGAATAAAATTGAATCCTCTGCTTATATGGTTGACTCTCCTAATCTATGGCATTCTAGACTAGGTCATGTGAATTTTGATACTTTACAAAAACTGATCAATCTAGAATTCATACCTAAGTGTAGAATTGATTCAAATTACAAATGTCAAATTTGTGCTGAAGCCAAATTGACAAGAACATCATTTCATCATGTTGAAAGAGAAACCGAACCTCTAGACTTAATACATACTGATGTATGTGACTTGAAAATGTGTCAAACTAGAGGAGGAAAAAGGTACTTCATCACTTTTATAGATGATTGTACAAGATACTGTTATGTATATCTCCTTAGAAGTAAGGATGAGGCATTCGATATATTTAAACAGTATAAAGCAGAAGTTGAGAATCAACTCAATAGAAAAATAAAAGCTTTAAGAAGTGATAGAGGAGGAGAATATGAGTTTCCATTTGAGGAATTCTGTGCTGAGCATGGTATAATACACCAAACTACAGCTCCTTATTCACCTCAATCCAACGGTATAGCCGAACGGAAAAATAGAACTCTTAAAGAAATGATGAATGCCTTATTAATAAGCTCTGGCTTGCCAGATAATTTTTGGGGAGAAGCTATTCTTTCGGCAAATCATATTTTGAATAAAATACCACGAAAGAAAACTTCTAAGACTCCCCATGAACTTTGGAAAAACAGACCTCCATCCTACAAATACTTAAAAGTGTGGGGGTGTCTTGCCAAAGTGGAAATTCCAAAACCGAAAAAGGTTAAAATAGGACCAAAGACTATAGATTGCATATTCATTGGATATGCTCATAATAGTAGTGCATATGGATTTTTGGTGTACAAATCTGAAATTGATGACATTCATGAAAACACCATTATCGAGTCTCGAAATGCAAGATTTTTTGAGCACATTTATCCTCTAAAACCCTCTATTGAAACAAGTGTTCAAAAGAGGCCAAGAGATCCAGATACTCCTGAGGATAATGCTGATCAAAATAAAATGAATGATGAAACTGAGATAGAGGAACCGAGAAGGAGCAAGCGACAAAGGACCACTAAATCCTTTGGACTGGATTTCTATGCATATATGATAGAAAATGAACCTCTAACTTACCAACAAGCAATGTCATCTCCCGATGCTCCTTATTGGAAAGAAGCCGTCAATAGTGAAATAGAATCCATTCTACAAAACCATACGTGGGAACTAGTGGATCTCCCTAAAGGATCAAAACCACTAGGATATAAATGGATATTTAAGAAGAAACTAAAGGCTGACGGCTCAATAGACAAGTATAAAGCAAGACTTGTAATAAAAGGATTCAGACAGAAGCAAGATCTGGATTACTTTGATACGTACTCTCCAGTTACCAGAATAACATCAATTAGGATGCTTATTGCAAACGCATCTATATTGAATTTAGAAATACACCAAATGGATGTGAAAACTGCGTTTTTGAATGGTGAACTGGAAGAGGAAATATATATGCAGCAACCAGAAGGGTTTCTAAGCCCAGGAAATGAAAATAAGGTGTGCAGGTTAGTGAAATCTCTTTATGGCCTTAAACAAGCACCAAAACAATGGCATGAGAAATTTGATGAAGCAATGTTATCAAATGGATTCAAAATAAATGAATCAGATAAATGCGTCTATATAAAATGTATAGATGTTGGATATGTCATTGTTTGTCTCTACGTTGATGATTTACTGATCCTAGGAAGTAATAAGGTCATAATAAAGTCTATGAAGGACATGCTATCCTCTAGATTTGATATGAAGGACCTAGGAGTGGCCGATGTAATTTTGGGTGTAAAAATTATAAAGACACCACAGGGATATTCGTTATCTCAGTCACATTACATTGCTAAAATTCTTGAAAAATTCAAGCAGTATAATGTAACTGCTGCAAAATCACCAGTAGATATGAACCAAAATTGGGTAAAGAACACTGGTGATGGTATCTATCAGCTTGAATACTCTCGTATACTGGGAAGTATTATGTATGTCATGAATTGCACTAGGCCTGATATTGCGTACGCTGTAAGCAAGCTAAGTAGATATACCAGCAATCCTGGTAAAAATCATTGGAAAGCAATAATCAGAGTTCTAGGATATCTAAAGTATACACAAAACTATGTGTTGCAATATGATAAGTATCCTTCAGTAATAGAAGGATATAGTGATGCCAATTGGATAACGGGCTCAAATGACACAAAATCCACAAGTGGATATGTGTTTACATTAGGAAATGGAGCAATTTCGTGGAAATCATCCAAGCAGACTTGCATAGCAAGGTCAACAATGGAATCTGAGTTCATTGCTCTGGATAAAGCCGCGGAAGAAGCAGATTGGCTTAGGGGATTTTTAGAGGACATTCCAAATTGGGAAAAACCAGTACCTCCAATATGTATACATTGTGATAGTCAATCTGCTATAGGAAGGGCGAATAGTACATTGTATAATGGTAAATCTAGACATATTCGTCGTAGGCATAAAACTATAAGACAACTTCTCTCTAATGGAGTTATCACTATAGACTATGTAAGGTCAAAGGATAACATTGCGGATCCACTAACTAAAGGCTTGCCTAGAGAGAAAGTTCAAACCTTATCGATGGGAATGGGTTTAAGACCTATGATCTAAAAGTTTTTCTAAACGGAAACCCCACCTAGTTGACTGGAGATCCCAAGATCTAGGTTCAAAGGGACAACTAAGTTTATAGATAAACTTAATGGCACTGTTAAAATACAGACCATTCCTATGATAAGTCAGTGCACAACCCGTCGGAGAATAGGATAAGCTTAGCTTTTAATGATGTCTATACTGTGGTGTTATAAAAGACCCAAGTGGAGTATTACGGGATACTCTTTATAGAATCACCTACGTGAGTGTAAAGGCGCCGCTTCAAAAAGAATTGTAAGGTCGAATTCTTTAAACACTCATGAGACCAAGCAGGTGTTCATGGCAAAAACGAACACAAACAGAGAACCAAGGGGTTTAGAAACACTTAGCATGTGTTATCTTTATATACTTACACAAAAGGCTTACAGTTCAAAGACAATCTAGTCCACTGATTCGCCAGTAGGTTGTAATGATAAACACTAGGAAAAGTTCAAGGCCATTGGGCTACTTTTACCGATACGTTAAATGTTTCACAAAATTTAAGAACAAAAAGAAATCTCTCATTCATGTGGGGGATTGTTGGAAATAAATGAGAAGATTGGGAAGAAGAGGTTGAGTGGTATTGGAGAAATATAAGTCCCACATTGTGTGTGATTTGTGATTATGTCTCCTTATATACCAAAGCCCAATATGCTATTTCAAAACAAAAGAAATGAACACATGAGGGCTTGAATGAATGGGTTATGGAGGCTTTGGGCTTTCATATTAAATATTAAAATGTCAAAGATAAGGGCCTTGGGCCTTGGGGCTCTTGGGGTCTCTCGTGATAAATGGGCCGCCGACTGTTAAAAGGCGCGGAAAAACAGTATTTTTGCGCGGATGTGAACTTTTGGACGAGCGGATGCATCTGTTCGTCTGAACAGTGATCGGGTGCGACTGGTTGAACCAGCGCGCCTGTACGGACAGTCGCGCCTACCCCAGAAGGGCACCCCTCCGCTGCTATATATAGGCAGCCTGCCAGAGCCATCAAAAACACGGAATTCATTCATTCGATCTCCTTCTTCTTCACTGCTCTGTTCTTAAAAAATACTCTCTTGAGTTTGTGTTGCTCTGCACTTGAAAGCGCTTCAAATTGCAGAGACCGGTCCGTTTTATCTTGGGAGACAATTGCTCGATAGCCTTCAGCGCCAGTGAGGGAGCAATATTGTTTCAAAGAAACAGATTTACTCTGGACTCGGACGATACTGAAAGGTACTCTTCTTCTTTTTCTGTTTTGCAACGTTTCTGCTTTGTTGCAATTCCGGTCGCGCTTTTCGCCGTTACTAATTCTGAAACAATTCAAATTATTAACGCTTCTTGACATGACAATTGGATAGTGACAACTTATTGTTTGCTATCAGATTCGTACTGCATTTGCATTGTTACGAATAACAATTTTGAAACAATATTGTCGTTTTGCAGAAAACGATAATGGCTAAAAACAATAGTGGTCCTGCTGCGCCAACACCACCTGTAACCAATCCTTTTGCACCCATGGTTACGCCAATGGCACTGTCTCATGGAGAAAGGCCAGAAAAGTTCACCGGAGAGGACTTCAAACGTTGGCAGCAAAAGATGCTATTTTACTTGACAACATTGGGCCTAGCAAAGTATCTTACAGAAGATGCTCCAGTCGTAGCAGAATTGGAACCGGATCCAGTTAAAGTTGAAGCCCATACTGCTTGGAAAAATTCTGATTTCATATGTAAAAATTACATCTTGAATGGCCTCGACAACAGTCTATACAACGTGTACTGCACTGTTGCAACATCCAAACAACTCTGGTTGGCTTTGGAAAAGAAGTATAAAACTGAAGATGCAGGCATGAAGAAATTCATCGCTGGGAAATTTCTTGACTTCAAAATGGTCGATACAAAAGCTGTGATCAACCAAATACAAGAACTGCAACTTATCATTCGTCAATTAGAAGATGAAAAGATGACACTTAGCGAATCTTTTCAAGTTGCCGCTGCTATTGAGAAGCTTCCTCCGTCGTGGAAGGACTTCAAGAACTACCTAAAGCACAAGCGCAAAGAAATGACAATGGAGGAACTTGTAGTTCGATTGAGAATTGAGGAAGATAATAGAAATTCTGAAAAGAAGATTTCTCAAAATGTGGTTGCCAAAGCAAACGTTGTCGAGACGGACAAGTCCAATAAGAGAAAACGTGACAACCAACCTAAGAAGTCAAAGAAGTTCAAGGGTCATGCCATAATTGTGGAAAGAAGGGTCATAAAGCTGCAGAATGTCGCGGTCCACCCAAAAAGAAGAAATCAGAAGCGAATGTGGCAGAAGTTTCAGACGGAGTTTCTGAAATGGACCTGTGTGCAGTTGTTTCAGAATGCAACCTTGTTGGCAACAACAAGGAGTGGTTTGTAGACACTGGAGCCACTAGGCATATATGCGCAAATAAGTGGATGTTCACAAACTACAAAAGTGCTACTAATGAAGAACAACTGTTTATGGGTAACTCGTCCACATCAAAGGTCGAAGGCAAGGGAAAGATTGTGCTGAAATTGACTTCTGGAAAAGAACTCACTCTAAATGATGTTCTCCATGTTCCAGAAATTCGCAAGAATCTAATTTCAGGATCGTTGGTCAGCAAGCATGGCTTCAAACTGTCATTTGTGGCTGATAAATTTGTGTTGTCTAAGAATGGAGTGTACATAGGAAAGGGTTGTGTATGTGATGGTCTATTTAAGGCTAATGTAACCACTGTTGTACCAAACAATGATATGAATAAAATTGAATCTTCTTCTTATATGGTTGACTCTCCTAATCTATGGCATTCTAGACTAGGTCATGTGAATTTTGATACTTTACAAAAACTGATCAATCTAGAATTCATATCTAAGTGTAGAGTTGATTCAAATTACAAATGTCAAATTTGTGCTGAAGCCAAATTGACAAGAACATCATTTCATCATGTTGAAAGAGAAACCGAACCTCTAGACTTAATACATACTGATGTATGTGACTTGAAAATGTGTCAAACTAGAGGAGGAAAAAGGTACTTCATCACTTTTATAGATGATTGTACAAGATACTGTTATGTATATCTCCTTAGAAGTAAGGATGAGGCATTCGATATATTTAAACAGTATAAAGCAGAAGTTGAGAATCAACTCAATAGAAAAATAAAATCTTTAAGAAGTGATAGAGGAGGAGAATATGAGTTTCCATTTGAGGAATTCTGTGCTGAGCATGGTATAATACACCAAACTACAGCTCCTTATTCACCTCAATCCAACGGTATAGCCGAACGGAAAAATAGAACTCTTAAAGAAATGATGAATGCCTTATTAATAAGCTCTGGCTTGCCAGATAATTTTTGGGGAGAAGCTATTCTTTCGGCAAATCATATTTTGAATAAAATACCACGAAAGAAAACTTCTAAGACTCCCCATGAACTTTGGAAAAACAGACCTCCATCCTACAAATACTTAAAAGTGTGGGGGTGTCTTGCCAAAGTGGAAATTCCAAAACCGAAAAAGGTTAAAATAGGACCAAAGACTATAGATTGCATATTCATTGGATATGCTCATAATAGTAGTGCATATCGATTTTTGGTGTACAAATCTGAAATTGATGACATTCATGAAAACACCATTATCGAGTCTCGAAATGCAAGATTTTTTGAGCACATTTATCCTCTAAAACCCTCTATTGAAACAAGTGTTCAAAAGAGGCCAAGAGATCCAGATACTCCTGAGGATAATGCTGATCAAAATAAAATGAATGATGAAACTGAGATAGAGGAACCGAGAAGGAGCAAGCGACAAAGGACCACTAAATCCTTTGGACCGGATTTCTATGCATATATGATAGAAAATGAACCTCTAACTTACCAACAAGCAATGTCATCTCCCGATGCTCCTTATTGGAAAGAAGCCGTCAATAGTGAAATAGAATCCATTCTACAAAACCATACGTGGGAACTAGTGGATCTCCCTAAAGGATCAAAACCACTAGGATATAAATGGATATTTAAGAAGAAACTAAAGGCTGACGGCTCAATAGACAAGTATAAAGCAAGACTTGTAATAAAAGGATTCAGACAGAAGCAAGATCTGGATTACTTTGATACGTACTCTCCAGTTACCAGAATAACATCAATTAGGATGCTTATTGCAACCGCATCTATATTGAATTTAGAAATACACCAAATGGATGTGAAAACTGCGTTTTTGAATGGTGAACTGGAAGAGGAAATATATATGCAGCAACCAGAAGGGTTTCTAAGCCCAGGAAATGAAAATAAGGTGTGCAAGTTAGTGAAATCTCTTTATGGCCTTAAACAAGCACCAAAACAATGGCATGAGAAATTTGATGAAGCAATGTTATCAAATGGATTCAAAATAAATGAATCAGATAAATGCGTCTATATAAAATGTATAGATGTTGGATATGTCATTGTTTGTCTCTACGTTGATGATTTACTGATCCTAGGAAGTAATAAGGTCATAATAAAGTCTACGAAGGACATGCTATCCTCTAGATTTGATATGAAGGACCTAGGAGTGGCCGATGTAATTTTGGGTGTAAAAATTATAAAGACACCACAGGGATATTCGTTATCTCAGTCACATTACATTGCTAAAATTCTTGAAAAATTCAAGCAGTATAATGTAACTGCTGCAAAATCACCAGTAGATATGAACCAAAATTGGGTAAAGAACACTGGTGATGGTATCTATCAGCTTGAATACTCTCGTATACTGGGAAGTATTATGTATGTCATGAATTGCACTAGGCCTGATATTGCGTACGCTGTAAGCAAGCTAAGTAGATATACCAGCAATCCTGGTAAAAATCATTGGAAAGCAATAATCAGAGTTCTAGGATATCTAAAGTATACACAAAACTATGTGTTGCAATATGATAAGTATCCTTCAGTAATAGAAGGATATAGTGATGCCAATTGGATAACGGGCTCAAATGACACAAAATCCACAAGTGGATATGTGTTTACATTAGGAAATGGAGCAATTTCGTGGAAATCATCCAAGCAGACTTGCATAGCAAGGTCAACAATGGAATCTGAGTTCATTGCTCTGGATAAAGCCGCGGAAGAAGCAGATTGGCTTAGGGGATTTTTAGAGGACATTCCAAATTGGGAAAAACCAGTACCTCCAATATGTATACATTGTGATAGTCAATCTGCTATAGGAAGGGCGAATAGTACATTGTATAATGGTAAATCTAGACATATTCGTCGTAGGCATAAAACTATAAGACAACTTCTCTCTAATGGAGTTATCACTATAGACTATGTAAGGTCAAAGGATAACATTGCGGATCCACTAACTAAAGGCTTGCCTAGAGAGAAAGTTCAAACCTTATCGATGGGAATGGGTTTAAGACCTATGATCTAAAAGTTTTTCTAAACGGAAACCCCACCTAGTTGACTGGAGATCCCAAGATCTAGGTTCAAAGGGACAACTAAGTTTATAGATAAACTTAATGGCACTGTTAAAATACAGACCATTCCTATGATAAGTCAGTGCACAACCCGTCGGAGAATAGGATAAGCTTAGCTTTTAATGATGTCTATACTGTGGTGTTATAAAAGACCCAAGTGGAGTACTACGGGATACTTTTTATAGAATCACCTACGTGAGTGTAAAGGCGCCGCTTCAAAAAGAATAGTAAGGTCGAATTCTTTAAACACTCATGAGACCAAGCAGGTGTTCATGGAAAAAACGAACACAAACAGAGAACCAAGGGGTTTATAAACACTTAGCATGTGTTATCTTTATATACTTACACAAAAGGCTTACAGTTCAAAGACAATCTAGTCCACTGATTCGCCAGTAGGTTATAATGATAAACACTAGGAAAAGTTCAAGGCCATTGTGCTACTTTTACCGATACGTTAAATGTTTCACAAAATTTAAGAACAAAAAGAAATCTCTCATTCATGTGGGGGATTGTTGGAAATAAATGAGAAGATTGGGAAGAAGAGGTTGAGTGGTATTGGAGAAATATAAGTCCCACATTGTGTGTGATTTGTGATTATGTCTCCTTATATACCAAAGCCCAATATGCTATTTCAAAACAAAAGAAATGAACACATGAGGGCTTGAATGAATGGGTTATGGAGGCTTTGGGCTTTCATATTAAATATTAAAATGTCAAAGATAAGGGCCTTGGGCCTTGGGGCTCTTGGGGTCTCTCGTGATAAATGGGCCGCCGACTGTTAAAAGGCGCGGAAAAACAGTATTTTTGCGCGGATGTGAACTTTTGGACGAGCGGATGCATCTGTTCGTCTGAACAGTGATCGGGTGCGACTGGTTGAACCAGCGCGCCTGTACGGACAGTCGCGCCTACCCCAGAAGGGCACCCCTCCGCTGCTATATATAGGCAGCCTGCCAGAGCCATCAAAAACACGGAATTCATTCATTCGATCTCCTTCTTCTTCACTGCTCTGTTCTTAAAAAATACTCTCTTGAGTTCGTGTTGCTCTGCACTTGAAAGCGCTTCAAATTGCAGAGACCGGTCCGTTTTATCTTGGGAGACAATTGCTCGATAGCCTTCAGCGCCAGTGAGGGAGCAATATTGTTTCAAAGAAACAGATTTACTCTGGACTCGGACGATACTGAAAGGTACTCTTCTTCTTTTTCTGTTTTGCAACGTTTCTGCTTTGTTGCAATTCCGGTCGCGCTTTTCGCCGTTACTAATTCTGAAACAATTCAAATTATTAACGCTTCTTGACATGACAATTGGATAGTGACAACTTATTGTTTGCTATCAGATTCGTACTGCATTTGCATTGTTACGAATAACAATTTTGAAACAATATTGTCGTTTTGCAGAAAACGATAATGGCTAAAAACAATAGTGGTCCTGCTGCGCCAACACCACCTGTAACCAATCCTTTTGCACCCATGGTTACGCCAATGGCACTGTCTCATGGAGAAAGGCCAGAAAAGTTCACCGGAGAGGACTTCAAACGTTGGCAGCAAAAGATGCTATTTTACTTGACAACATTGGGCCTAGCAAAGTATCTTACAGAAGATGCTCCAGTCGTAGCAGAATTGGAACCGGATCCAGTTAAAGTTGAAGCCCATACTGCTTGGAAAAATTCTGATTTCATATGTAAAAATTCCGTCTTGAATGGCCTCGACAACAGTCTATACAACGTGTACTGCACTGTTGCAACATCCAAACAACTCTGGTTGGCTTTGGAAAAGAAGTATAAAACTGAAGATGCAGGCATGAAGAAATTCATCGCTGGGAAATTTCTTGACTTCAAAATGGTCGATACAAAAGCTGTGATCAACCAAATACAAGAACTGCAACTTATCACTCGTCAATTAGAAGATGAAAAGATGACACTTAGCGAATCTTTTCAAGTTGCCGCTGCTATTGAGAAGCTTCCTCCGTCGTGGAAGGACTTCAAGAACTACCTAAAGCACAAGCGCAAAGAAATGACAATGGAGGAACTTGTAGTTCGATTGAGAATTGAGGAAGATAATAGAAATTCTGAAAAGAAGATTTCTCAAAATGTGGTTGCCAAAGCAAACGTTGTCGAGACGGACAAGTCCAATAAGAGAAAACGTGACAACCAACCTAAGAAGTCAAAGAAATTCAAGGGGTCATGCCATAATTGTGGAAAGAAGGGTCATAAAGCTGCAGAATGTCGCGGTCCACCCAAAAAGAAGAAATCAGAAGCGAATGTGGCAGAAGTTTCAGACGGAGTTTCTGAAATGGACCTGTGTGCAGTTGTTTCAGAATGCAACCTTGTTGGCAACAACAAGGAGTGGTTTGTAGACGCTGGAGCCACTAGGCATATATGCGCAAATAAGTGGATGTTCACAAACTACAAAAGTGCTACTAATGAAGAACAACTGTTTATGGGTAACTCGTCCACATCAAAGGTCGAAGGCAAGGGAAAGATTGTGCTGAAATTGACTTCTGGAAAAGAACTCACTCTAAATGATGTTCTCCATGTTCCAGAAATTCGCAAGAATCTAATTTCAGGATCGTTGCTCAGCAAGCATGGCTTCAAACTGACATTTGTGGCTGATAAATTTGTGTTGTCTAAGAATGGAGTGTACATAGGAAAGGGTTATGTATGTGATGGTCTATTTAAGGCTAATGTAACCACTGTTGTACCAAACAATGATATGAATAAAATTGAATCTTCTGCTTATATGGTTGACTCTCCTAATCTATGGCATTCTAGACTAGGTCATGTGAATTTTGATACTTTACAAAAACTGATCAATCTAGAATTCATACCTAAGTGTTGAATTGATTCAAATTACAAATGTCAAATTTGTGCTGAAGCCAAATTGACAAGAACATCATTTCATCATGTTGAAAGAGAAACCGAACCTCTAGACTTAATACATACTGATGTATGTGACTTGAAAATGTGTCAAACTAGAGGAGGAAAAAGGTACTTCATCACTTTTATAGATGATTGTACAAGATACTGTTATGTATATCTCCTTAGAAGTAAGGATGAGGCATTCGATATATTTAAACAGTATAAAGCAGAAGTTGAGAATCAACTCAATAGAAAAATAAAAGCTTTAAGAAGTGATAGAGGAGGAGAATATGAGTTTCCATTTGAGGAATTCTGTGCTGAGCATGGTATAATACACCAAACTACAGCTCCTTATTCACCTCAATCCAACGATATAGCCGAACGGAAAAATAGAACTCTTAAAGAAATGATGAATGCCTTATTAATAAGCTCTGGCTTGCCAGATAATTTTTGGGGAGAAGCTATTCTTTCGGCAAATCATATTTTGAATAAAATACCACGAAAGAAAACTTCTAAGACTCCCCATGAACTTTGGAAAAACAGACCTCCATCCTACAAATACTTAAAAGTGTGGGGGTGTCTTGCCAAAGTGGAAATTCCAAAACCGAAAAAGGTTAAAATAGGACCAAAGACTATAGATTGCATATTCATTGGATATGCTCATAATAGTAGTGCATATGGATTTTTGGTGTACAAATCTGAAATTGATGACATTCATGAAAACACCATTATCGAGTCTCGAAATGCAAGATTTTTTGAGCACATTTATCCTCTAAAACCCTCTATTGAAACAAGTGTTCAAAAGAGGCCAAGAGATCCAGATACTCCTGAGGATAATGCTGATCAAAATAAAATGAATGATGAAACTGAGATAGAGGAACCGAGAAGGAGCAAGCGACAAAGGACCACTAAATCCTTTGGACCGGATTTCTATGCATATATGATAGAAAATGAACCTCTAACTTACCAACAAGCAATGTCATCTCCCGATGCTCCTTATTGGAAAGAAGCCGTCAATAGTGAAATAGAATCCATTCTACAAAACCATACGTGGGAACTAGTGGATCTCCCTAAAGGATCAAAACCACTAGGATATAAATGGATATTTAAGAAGAAACTAAAGGCTGACGGCTCAATAGACAAGTATAAAGCAAGACTTGTAATAAAAGGATTCAGACAGAAGCAAGATCTGGATTACTTTGATACGTACACTCCAGTTACCAGAATAACATCAATTAGGATGCTTATTGCAATCGCATCTATATTGAATTTAGAAATACACCAAATGGATGTGAAAACTGCGTTTTTGAATGGTGAACTGGAAGAGGAAATATATATGCAGCAACCAGAAGGGTTTCTAAGCCCAGGAAATGAAAATAAGGTGTGCAAGTTAGTGAAATCTCTTTATGGCCTTAAACAAGCACCAAAACAATGGCATGAGAAATTTGATGAAGCAATGTTATCAAATGGATTCAAAATAAATGAATCAGATAAATGCGTCTATATAAAATGTATAGATGTTGGATATGTCATTGTTTGTCTCTACGTTGATGATTTACTGATCCTAGGAAGTAATAAGGTCATAATAAAGTCTACGAAGGACATGCTATCCTCTAGATTTGATATGAAGGACCTCGGAGTGGCCGATGTAATTTTGGGTGTAAAAATTATAAAGACACCACAGGGATATTCGTTATCTCAGTCACATTACATTGCTAAAATTCTTGAAAAATTCAAGCAGTATAATGTAACTGCTGCAAAATCACCAGTAGATATGAACCAAAATTGGGTAAAGAACACTGGTGATGGTATCTATCAGCTTGAATACTCTCGTATACTGGGAAGTATTATGTATGTCATGAATTGCACTAGGCCTGATATTGCGTACGCTGTAAGCAAGCTAAGTAGATATACCAGCAATCCTGGTAAAAATCATTGGAAAGCAATAATCAGAGTTCTAGGATATCTAAAGTATACACAAAACTATGTGTTGCAATATGATAAGTATCCTTCAGTAATAGAAGGATATAGTGATGCCAATTGGATAACGGGCTCAAATGACACAAAATCCACAAGTGGATATGTGTTTACATTAGGAAATGGAGCAATTTCGTGGAAATCATCCAAGCAGACTTGCATAGCAAGGTCAACAATGGAATATGAGTTCATTGCTCTGGATAAAGCCGCGGAAGAAGCAGATTGGCATAGGGGATTTTTAGAGGACATTCCAAATTGGGAAAAACCAGTACCTCCAATATGTATACATTGTGATAGTCAATCTGCTATAGGAAGGGCGAATAGTACATTGTATAATGGTAAATCTAGACATATTCGTCGTAGGCATAAAACTATAAGACAACTTCTCTCTAATGGAGTTATCACTATAGACTATGTAAGGTCAAAGGATAACATTGCGGATCCACTAACTAAAGGCTTGCCTAGAGAGAAAGTTCAAACCTTATCGATGGGAATGGGTTTAAGACCTATGATCTAAAAGTTTTTCTAAACGGAAACCCCACCTAGTTGACTGGAGATCCCAAGATCTAGGTTCAAAGGGACAACTAAGTTTATAGATAAACTTAATGGCACTGTTAAAATACAGACCATTCCTATGATAAGTCAGTGCACAACCCGTCGGAGAATAGGATAAGCTTAGCTTTTAATGATGTCTATACTGTGGTGTTATAAAAGACCAAAGTGGAGTATTACGTGATACTCTTTATAGAATCACCTACGTGAGTGTAAAGGCGCCGCTTCAAAAAGAATTGTAAGGTCGAATTCTTTAAACACTCATGAGACCAAGCAGGTGTTCATGGCAAAAACGAACACAAACAGAGAACCAAGGGGTTTAGAAACACTTAGCATGTGTTATCTTTATATACTTACACAAAAGGCTTACAGTTCAAAAACAATCTAGTCCACTGATTCGCCAGTAGGTTATAATGATAAACACTAGGAAAAGTTCAAGGCCATTGTGCTACTTTTACCGATACGTTAAATGTTTCACAAAATTTAAGAACAAAAAGAAATCTCTCATTCATGTGGGGGATTGTTGGAAATAAATGAGAAGATTGGGAAGAAGAGGTTGAGTGGTATTGGAGAAATATAAGTCCCACATTGTGTGTGATTTGTGATTATGTCTCCTTATATACCAAAGCCCAATATACTATTTCAAAACAAAAGAAATGAACACATGAGGGCTTGAATGAATGGGTTATGGAGGCTTTGGGCTTTCATATTAAATATTAAAATGTCAAAGATAAGGGCCTTGGGCCTTGGGGCTCTTGGGGTCTCTCGTGATAAATGGGCCGCCGACTGTTAAAATGCGCGGAAAAACAGTATTTTTGCGCGGGTGTGAACGTTTGGACGAGCGGATGCATCTGTTCGTCTGAACAGTGATCGGGTGCGACTGGTTGAACCAACGCGCCTGTACGGACAGTCGCGCCAACCCCAGAAGGGCACCCCTCCGCTGCTATATATAGGCAGCCTGCCAGAGCCATCAAAAACACGGAATTCATTCATTCGATCTTCTTCTTCTTCACTGCTCTGTTCTTAAAAAATACTCTCTTGAGTTCGTGTTGCTCTGCACTTGAAAGCGCTTCAAATTGCAGAGACCGGTCCGTTTTATCTTGGGAGACAATTGCTCGATAGCCTTCAGCGCCAGTGAGGGAGCAATATTGTTTCAAAGAAACAGATTTACTCTGGACTCGGACGATACTGAAAGGTACTCTTCTTCTTTTTCTGTTTTGCAACGTTTCTGCTCTGTTGCAATTCCGGTCGCGCTTTTCGCCGTTACTAATTCTGAAACAATTCAAATTATTAACGCTTCTTGACGTGACAATTGGATAGTGACAATTTATTGTTTGCTATCAGATTCGTACTGCATTTGCATTGTTACGAATAACAATTTTGAAACAATATTGTCGTTTTGCAGAAAACGATAATGGCTAAAAACAATAGTGGTCCTGCTGCGCCAACACCACCTGTAACCAATCCTTTTGCACCCATGGTTACGCCAATGGCACTGTCTCATGGAGAAAGGCCAGAAAAGTTCACCGGAGCGGACTTCAAACGTTGGCAGCAAAAGATGCTATTTTACTTGACAACATTGGGCCTAGCAAAGTATCTTACAGAAGATGCTCCAGTCGTAGCAGAATTGGAACCGGATCCAGTTAAAGTTGAAGCCCATACTGCTTGGAAAAATTCTGATTTCATATGTAAAAATTACATCTTGAATGGCCTCGACAACAGTCTATACAACGTGTACTGCACTGTTGCAACATCCAAACAACTCTGGTTGGCTTTGGAAAAGAAGTATAAAACTGAAGATGCAGGCATGAAGAAATTCATCGCTGGGAAATTTCTTGACTTCAAAATGGTCGATACAAAAGCTGTGATCAACCAAATACAAGAACTGCAACTTATCATTCGTCAATTAGAAGATGAAAAGATGACACTTAGCGAATCTTTTCAAGTTGCCGCTGCTATTGAGAAGCTTCCTCCGTCGTGGAAGGACTTCAAGAACTACCTAAAGCACAAGCGCAAAGAAATGACAATGGAGGAACTTGTAGTTCGATTGAGAATTGAGGAAGATAATAGAAATTCTGAAAAGAAGATTTCTCAAAATGTGGTTGCCAAAGCAAACGTTTTCGAGACGGACAAGTCCAATAAGAGAAAACGTGACAACCAACCTAAGAAGTCAAAGAAATTCAAGGGGTCATGCCATAATTGTGGAAAGAAGGGTCATAAAGCTGCAGAATGTCGCGGTCCACCCAAAAAGAAGAAATCAGAAGCGAATGTGGCAGAAGTTTCAGACGGAGTTTCTGAAATGGGCCTGTGTGCAGTTGTTTCAGAATGCAACCTTGTTGGCAACAACAAGGAGTGGTTTGTAGACGCTGGAGCCACTAGGCATATATGCGCAAATAAGTGGATGTTCACAAACTACAAAAGTGCTACTAATGAAGAACAACTGTTTATGGGTAACTCGTCCACATCAAAGGTCGAAGGCAAGGGAAAGATTGTGCTGAAATTGACTTTTGGAAAAGAACTCACTCTAAATGATGTTCTCCATGTTCCAGAAATTCGCAAGAATCTAATTTCAGGATCGTTGCTCAGCAAGCATGGCTTCAAACTGACATTTGTGGCTGATAAATTTGTGTTGTCTAAGAATGGAGTGTACATAGGAAAGGGTTATGTATGTGATGGTCTATTTAAGGCTAATGTAACCACTGTTGTACCAAACAATGATATGAATAAAATTGAATCTTCTGCTTATATGGTTGACTCTCCTAATCTATGGCATTCTAGACTAGGTCATGTGAATTTTGATACTTTACAAAAACTGATCAATCTAGAATTCATACCTAAGTGTAGAATTGATTCAAATTACAAATGTCAAATTTGTGCTGAAGCCAAATTGACAAGAACATCATTTCATCATGTTGAAAGAGAAACCGAACCTCTAGACTTAATACATACTGATGTATGTGACTTGAAAATGTGTCAAACTAGAGGAGGAAAAAGGTACTTCATCACTTTTATAGATGATTGTACAAGATACTGTTATGTATATCTCCTTAGAAGTAAGGATGAGGCATTCGATATATTTAAACAGTATAAAGCAGAAGTTGAGAATCAACTCAATAGAAAAATAAAAGCTTTAAGAAGTGATAGAGGAGGAGAATATGAGTTTCCATTTGAGGAATTCTGTGCTGAGCATGGTATAATACACCAAACTACAGCTCCTTATTCACCTCAATCCAACGGTATAGCTGAACGAAAAAATAGAACTCTTAAAGAAATGATGAATGCCTTATTAATAAGCTCTGGCTTGCCAGATAATTTTTGGGGAGAAGCTATTCTTTCGGCAAATCATATTTTGAATAAAATACCACGAAAGAAAACTTCTAAGACTCCCCATGAACTTTGGAAAAACAGACCTCCATCCTACAAATACTTAAAAGTGTGGGGGTGTCTTGCCAAAGTGGAAATTCCAAAACCGAAAAAGGTTAAAATAGGACCAAAGACTATAGATTGCATATTCATTGGATATGCTCATAATAGTAGTGCATATCGATTTTTGGTGTACAAATCTGAAATTGATGACATTCATGAAAACACCATTATCGAGTCTCGAAATGCAAGATTTTTTGAGCACATTTATCCTCTAAAACCCTCTATTGAAACAAGTGTTCAAAAGAGGCCAAGAGATCCAGATACTCCTGAGGATAATGCTGATCAAAATAAAATGAATGATGAAACTGAGATAGAGGAACCGAGAAGGAGCAAGCGACAAAGGACCACTAAATCCTTTGGACCGGATTTCTATGCATATATGATAGAAAATGAACCTCTAACTTACCAACAAGCAATGTCATCTCCCGATGCTCCTTATTGGAAAGAAGCCGTCAATAGTGAAATAGAATCCATTCTACAAAACCATACGTGGGAACTAGTGGATCTCCCTAAAGGATCAAAACCACTAGGATATAAATGGATATTTAAGAAGAAACTAAAGGCTGACGGCTCAATAGACAAGTATAAAGCAAGACTTGTAATAAAAGGATTCAGACAGAAGCAAGATCTGGATTACTTTGATACGTACTCTCCAGTTACCAGAATAACATCAATTAGGATGCTTATTGCAATCGCATCTATATTGAATTTAGAAATACACCAAATGGATGTGAAAACTGCGTTTTTGAATGGTGAACTGGAAGAGGAAATATATATGCAGCAACCAGAAGGGTTTCTAAGCCCAGGAAATGAAAATAAGGTGTGCAAGTTAGTGAAATCTCTTTATGGCCTTAAACAAGCACCAAAACAATGGCATGAGAAATTTGATGAAGCAATGTTATCAAATGGATTCAAAATAAATGAATCAGATAAATGCGTCTATATAAAATGTATAGATGTTGGATATGTCATTGTTTGTCTCTACGTTGATGATTTACTGATCCTAGGAAGTAATAAGGTCATAATAAAGTCTACGAAGGACATGCTATCCTCTAGATTTGATATAAAGGACCTCGGACTGGCCGATGTAATTTTGGGTGTAAAAATTATAAAGACACCACAGGGATATTCGTTATCTCAGTCACATTACATTGCTAAAATTCTTGAAAAATTCAAGCAGTATAATGTAACTGCTGCAAAATCACCAGTAGATATGAACCAAAATTGGGTAAAGAACACTGGTGATGGTATCTATCAGCTTGAATACTCTCGTATACTGGGAAGTATTATGTATGTCATGAATTGCACTAGGCCTGATATTGCGTACGCTGTAAGCAAGCTAAGTAGATATACCAGCAATCCTGGTAAAAATCATTGGAAAGCAATAATCAGAGTTCTAGGATATCTAAAGTATACACAAAACTATGTGTTGCAATATGATAAGTATCCTTCAGTAATAGAAGGATATAGTGATGCCAATTGGATAACGGGCTCAAATGACACAAAATCCACAAGTGGATATGTGTTTACATTAGGAAATGGAGCAATTTCGTGGAAATCATCCAAGCAGACTTGCATAGCAAGGTCAACAATGGAATCTGAGTTCATTGCTCTGGATAAAGCCGCGGAAGAAGCAGATTGGCTTAGGGGATTTTTAGAGGACATTCCAAATTGGGAAAAACCAGTACCTCCAATATGTATACATTGTGATAGTCAATCTGCTATAGGAAGGGCGAATAGTACATTGTATAATGGTAAATCTAGACATATTCGTCGTAGGCATAAAACTATAACTTCTCTCTAATGGAGTTATCACTATAGACTATGTAAGGTCAAAGGATAACATTGCGGATCCACTAACTAAAGGCTTGCCTAGAGAGAAAGTTCAAACCTTATCGATGGGAATGGGTTTAAGACCTATGATCTAAAAGTTTTTCTAAACGGAAACCCCACCTAGTTGACTGGAGATCCCAAGATCTAGGTTCAAAGGGACAACTAAGTTTATAGATAAACTTAATGGCACTGTTAAAATACAGACCATTCCTATGATAAGTCAGTGCACAACCCGTCGGAGAATAGGAGAAGCTTAGCTTTTAATGATGTCTATACTGTGGTGTTATAAAAGACCAAAGTGGAGTATTACGTGATACTCTTTATAGAATCACCTACGTGAGTGTAAAGGCGCCGCTTCAAAAAGAATTGTAAGGTCGAATTCTTTAAACACTCATGAGACCAAGCAGGTGTTCATGGAAAAAACGAACACAAACAGAGAACCAAGGGGTTTAGAAACACTTAGCATGTGTTATCTTTATATACTTACACAAAAGGCTTACAGTTCAAAGACAATCTAGTCCACTGATTCGCCAGTAGGTTATAATGATAAACACTAGGAAAAGTTCAAGGCCATTGTGCTACTTTTACCGATATGTTAAATGTTTCACAAAATTTAAGAACAAAAAGAAATCTCTCATTCATGTGGGGGATTGTTGGAAATAAATGAGAAGATTAGGAAGAAGAGGTTGAGTGGTATTGGAGAAATATAAGTCCCACATTGTGTGTGATTTGTGATTATGTCTCCTTATATACCAAAGCCCAATATGCTATTTCAAAACAAAAGAAATGAACACATGAGGGCTTGAATGAATGGGTTATGGAGGCTTTGGGCTTTCATATTAAATATTAAAATGTCAAAGATAAGGGCCTTGGGCCTTGGGGCTCTTGGGGTCTCTCGTGATAAATGGGTCGCCGACTGTTAAAATGCGCGGAAAAACAGTATTTTTGCGCGGGTGTGAACGTTTGGACGAGCGGATGCATCTGTTCGTCTGAACAGTGATCGGGTGCGACTGGTTGAACCAACGCGCCTGTACGGACAGTCGCGCCTACCCCAGAAGGGCACCCCTCCGCTGCTATATATAGGCAGCCTGCCAGAGCCATCAAAAACACGGAATTCATTCATTCGATCTCCTTCTTCTTCACTGCTCTGTTCTTAAAAAATACTCTCTTGAGTTCGTGTTGCTCTGCACTTGAAAGCGCTTCAAATTGCAGAGACCGGTCCGTTTTATCTTGGGAGACAATTGCTCGATAGCCTTCAGCGCCAGTGAGGGAGCAATATTGTTTCAAAGAAACAGATTTACTCTGGACTCGGACGATACTGAAAGGTACTCTTCTTCTTTTTCTGTTTTGCAACGTTTCTGCTCTGTTGCAATTCCGGTCGCGCTTTTCGCCGTTACTAATTCTGAAACAATTCAAATTATTAACGCTTCTTGACGTGACAATTGGATAGTGACAATTTATTGTTTGCTATCAGATTCGTGCTGCATTTGCATTGTTACGAATAACAATTTTGAAACAATATTGTCGTTTTGCAGAAAACGATAATGGCTAAAAACAATAGTGGTCCTGCTGCGCCAACACCACCTGTAACCAATCCTTTTGCACCCATGGTTACGCCAATGGCACTGTCTCATGGAGAAAGGCCAGAAAAGTTCACCGGAGCGGACTTCAAACGTTGGCAGCAAAAGATGCTATTTTACTTGAAAACATTGGGCCTAGCAAAGTATCTTACAGAAGATGCTCCAGTCGTAGCAGAATTGGAACCGGATCCAGTTAAAGTTGAAGCCCATACTGCTTGGAAAAATTTTGATTTCATATGTAAAAATTACATCTTGAATGGCCTCGACAACAGTCTATACAACGTGTACTGCACTGTTGCAACATCCAAACAACTCTGGTTGGCTTTGGAAAAGAAGTATAAAACTGAAGATGCAGGCATGAAGAAATTCATCGCTGGGAAATTTCTTGACTTCAAAATGGTCGATACAAAAGCTGTGATCAACCAAATACAAGAACTGCAACTTATCATTCATCAATTAGAAGATGAAAAGATGACACTTAGCGAATCTTTTCAAGTTGCCGCTGCTATTGAGAAGCTTCCTCCGTCGTGGAAGGACTTCAAGAACTACCTAAAGCACAAGCGCAAAGAAATGACAATGGAGGAACTTGTAGTTCGATTGAGAATTGAGGAAGATAATAGAAATTCTGAAAAGAAGATTTCTCAAAATGTGGTTGCCAAAGCAAACGTTGTCGAGACGGACAAGTCCAATAAGAGAAAACGTGACAACCAACCTAAGAAGTCAAAGAAATTCAAGGGGTCATGCCATAATTGTGGAAAGAAGGGTCATAAAGCTGCAGAATGTCGCGATCCACCCAAAAAGAAGAAATCAGAAGCGAATGTGGCAGAAGTTTCAGACGGAGTTTCTGAAATGGACCTGTGTGCAGTTGTTTCAGAATGCAACCTTGTTGGCAACAACAAGGAGTGGTTTGTAGACGCTGGAGCCACTAGGCATATATGCGCAAATAAGTGGATGTTCACAAACTACAAAAGTGCTACTAATGAAGAACAACTGTTTATGGGTAACTCGTCCACATCAAAGGTCGAAGGCAAGGGAAAGATTGTGCTGAAATTGACTTTTGGAAAAGAACTCACTCTAAATGATGTTCTCCATGTTCCAGAAATTCGCAAGAATCTAATTTCAGGATCGTTGCTCAGCAAGCATGGCTTCAAACTGACATTTGTGGCTGACAAATTTGTGTTGTCTAAGAATGGAGTGTACATAGGAAAGGGTTATGTATGTGATGGTCTATTTAAGGCTAATGTAACCACTGTTGTACCAAACAATGATATGAATAAAATTGAATCTTCTGCTTATATGGTTGACTCTCCTAATCTATGGCATTCTAGACTAGGTCATGTGAATTTTGATACTTTACAAAAACTGATCAATCTAGAATTCATACCTAAGTGTAGAATTGATTCAAATTACAAATGTCAAATTTGTGCTGAAGCCAAATTGACAAGAACATCATTTCATCATGTTGAAAGAGAAACCGAACCTCTAGACTTAATACATACTGATGTATGTGACTTGAAAATGTGTCAAACTAGAGGAGGAAAAAGGTACTTCATCACTTTTATAGATGATTGTACAAGATACTGTTATGTATATCTCCTTAGAAGTAAGGATGAGGCATTCGATATATTTAAACAGTATAAAGCAGAAGTTGAGAATCAACTCAATAGAGAAATAAAAGCTTTAAGAAGTGATAGAGGAGGAGAATGTGAGTTTCCATTTGAGGAATTCTGTGCTGAGCATGGTATAATACACCAAACTACAGCTCCTTATTCACCTCAATCCAACGGTATAGCCGAACGGAAAAATAGAACTCTTAAAGAAATGATGAATGCCTTATTAATAAGCTCTGGCTTGCCAGATAATTTTTGGGGAAAAGCTATTCTTTCGGCAAATCATATTTTGAATAAAATACCACGAAAGAAAACTTCTAAGACTCCCCATGAACTTTGGAAAAACAGACCTCCATCCTACAAATACTTAAAAGTGTGGGGGTGTCTTGCCAAAGTGGAAATTCCAAAACCGAAAAAGGTTAAAATAGGACCAAAGACTATAGATTGCATATTCATTGGATATGCTCCTAATAGTAGTGCATATCGATTTTTGGTGTACAAATCTGAAATTGATGACATTCATGAAAACACCATTATTGAGTCTCGAAATGCAAGATTTTTTGAGCACATTTATCCTCTAAAACCCTCTATTGAAACAAGTGTTCAAAAGAGGCCAAGAGATCCAGATACTCCTGAGGATAATGCTGATCAAAATAAAATGAATGATGAAACTGAGATAGAGGAACCGAGAAGGAGCAAGCGACAAAGGACCACTAAATCCTTTGGACCGGATTTCTATGCATATATGATAGAAAATGAACCTCTAACTTACCAACAAGCAATGTCATCTCCCGATGCTCCTTATTGGAAAGAAGCCGTCAATAGTGAAATAGAATCCATTCTACAAAACCATACGTGGGAACTAGTGGATCTCCCTAAAGGATCAAAACCACTAGGATATAAATGGATATTTAAGAAGAAACTAAAGGCTGACGGCTCAATAGACAAGTATAAAGCAAGACTTGTAATAAAAGGATTCAGACAGAAGCAAGATCTGGATTACTTTGATACATACTCTCCAGTTACCAGAATAACATCAATTAGGATGCTTATTGCAATCGCATCTATATTGAATTTAGAAATACACCAAATGGATGTGAAAACTGCGTTTTTGAATGGTGAACTGGAAGAGGAAATATATATGCAGCAACCAGAAGGGTTTCTAAGCCCAGGAAATGAAAATAAGGTGTGCAAGTTAGTGAAATCTCTTTATGGCCTTAAACAAGCACCAAAACAATGGCATGAGAAATTTGATGAAGCAATGTTATCAAATGGATTCAAAATAAATGAATCAGATAAATGCGTCTATATAAAATGTACAGATGTTGGATATGTCATTGTTTGTCTCTACGTTGATGATTTACTGATCCTAGGAAGTAATAAGGTCATAATAAAGTCTACGAAGGACATGCTATCCTCTAGATTTGATATGAAGGACCTAGGAGTGGCCGATGTAATTTTGGGTGTAAAAATTATAAAGACACCACAGGGATATTCGTTATCTCAGTCACATTACATTGCTAAAATTCTTGAAAAATTCAAGCAGTATAATGTAACTGCTGCAAAATCACCAGTAGATATGAACCAAAATTGGGTAAAGAACACTGGTGATGGTATCTATCAGCTTGAATACTCTCGTATACTGAGAAGTATTATGTATGTCATGAATTGCACTAGGCCTGATATTGCGTACGCTGTAAGCAAGCTAAGTAGATATACCAGCAATCCTGGTAAAAATCATTAGAAAGCAATAATCAGAGTTCTAGGATATCTAAAGTATACACAAAACTATGTGTTGCAATATGATAAGTATCCTTCAGTAATAGAAGGATATAGTGATGCCAATTGGATAACGGGCTCAAATGACACAAAATCCACAAGGGGATATGTATTTACATTAGGAAATGGAGCAATTTCGTGGAAATCATCCAAGCAGACTTGCATAGCAAGGTCAACAATGGAATCTGAGTTCATTGCTCTGGATAAAGCCGCGGAAGAAGCAGATTGGCTTAGGGGATTTTTAGAGGACATTCCAAATTGGGAAAAACCAGTACCTCCAATATGTATACATTGTGATAGTCAATCTGCTATAGGAAGGGCGAATAGTACATTGTATAATGGTAAATCTAGACATATTCGTCGTAGGCATAAAACTATAAGACAACTTCTCTCTAATGGAGTTATCACTATAGACTATGTAAGGTCAAAGGATAACATTGCGGATCCACTAACTAAAGGCTTGCCTAGAGAGAAAGTTCAAACCTTATCGATGGGAATGGGTTTAAGACCTATGATCTAAAAGTTTTTCTAAACGGAAACCCCACCTAGTTGACTGGAGATCCCAAAATCTAGGTTCAAAGGGACAACTAAGTTTATAGATAAACTTAATGGCACTGTTAAAATACAGACCATTCCTATGATAAGTCAGTGCACAACCCGTCGAAGAATAGGATAAGCTTAGCTTTTAATGATGTCTATACTGTGGTGTTATAAAAGACCCAAGTGGAGTATTACGGGATACTCTTTATAGAATCACCTACGTGAGTGTAAAGGCGCCGCTTCAAAAAGAATTGTAAGGTCGAATTCTTTAAACACTCATGAGACCAAGCAGGTGTTCATGGCAAAAACGAACACAAACAGAGAACCAAGGGGTTTAGAAACACTTAGCATGTGTTATCTTTATATACTTACACAAAAGGCTTACAGTTCAAAGACAATCTAGTCCACTGATTCGCCAGTAGGTTATAATGATAAACACTAGGAAAAGTTCAAGGCCATTGTGCTACTTTTACCGATACGTTAAATGTTTCACAAAATTTAAGAACAAAAAGAAATCTCTCATTCATGTGGGGGATTGTTGGAAATAAATGAGAAGATTGGGAAGAAGAGGTTGAGTGGTATTGGAGAAATATAAGTCCCACATTGTGTGTGATTTGTGATTATGTCTCCTTATATACCAAAGCCCAATATGCTATTTCAAAACAAAAGAAATGAACACATGAGGGCTTGAATGAATGGGTTATGGAGGCTTTGGGCTTTCATATTAAATATTAAAATGTCAAAGATAAGGGCCTTGGGCCTTGGGGCTCTTGGGGTCTCTCGTGATAAATGGGCCGCCGACTGTTAAAATGCGCGGAAAAACAGTATTTTTGCGCGGGTGTGAACGTTTGGACGAGCGGATGCATCTGTTCGTCTGAACAGTGATCGGGTGCGACTGGTTGAACCAGCGCGCCTGTACGGACAGTCGCGCCTACCCCAGAAGGGCACCCCTCCGCTGCTATATATAGGCAGCCTGCCAGAGCCATCAAAAACACGGAATTCATTCATTCGATCTCCTTCTTCTTCACTGCTCTGTTCTTAAAAAATACTCTCTTGAGTTCGTGTTGCTCTGCACTTGAAAGCGCTTCAAATTGCAGAGACCGGTCCGTTTTATCTTGGGAGACAATTGCTCGATAGCCTTCAGCGCTAGTGAGGGAGCAATATTGTTTCAAAGAAACAGATTTACTCTGGACTCGGACGATACTGAAAGGTACTCTTCTTCTTTTTCTGTTTTGCAACGTTTCTGCTCTGTTGCAATTCCGGTCGCGCTTTTCGCCGTTACTAATTCTGAAACAATTCAAATTATTAACGCTTCTTGACGTGACAATTGGATAGTGACAATTTATTGTTTGCTATCAGATTCGTACTGCATTTGCATTGTTACGAATAACAATTTTGAAACAATATTGTCGTTTTGCAGAAAACGATAATGGCTAAAAACAATAGTGGTCCAGCTGCGCCAACACCACCTGTAACCAATCCTTTTGCATCCATGGTTACGCCAATGGCACTATCTCATGGAGAAAGGCCAGAAAAGTTCACCGGAGCGGACTTCAAACGTTGGCAGCAAAAGATGCTATTTTACTTGACAACATTGGGCCTAGCAAAGTATCTTACAGAAGATGCTCCAGTCGTAGCAGAATTGGAACCGGATCCAGTTAAAGTTGAAGCCCATACTGCTTGGAAAAATTCTGATTTCATATGAAAAAATTACATCTTGAATGGCCTCGACAACAGTCTATACAACGTGTACTGCACTGTTGCAACATCCAAACAACTCTGGTTGGCTTTGGAAAAGAAGTATAAAACTGAAGATGCAGGCATGAAGAAATTCATCGCTGGGAAATTTCTTGACTTCAAAATGGTCGATACAAAAGCTGTGATCAACCAAATACAAGAACTGCAACTTATCATTCGTCAATTAGAAGATGAAAAGATGACACTTAGCGAATCTTTTCAAGTTGCCGCTGCTATTGAGAAGCTTCCTCCGTCGTGGAAGGACTTCAAGAACTACCTAAAGCACAAGCGCAAAGAAATGACAATGGAGGAACTTGTAGTTCGATTGAGAATTGAGGAAGATAATAGAAATTCTGAAAAGAAGATTTCTCAAAATGTGGTTGCCAAAGCAAACGTTGTCGAGACGGACAAGTCCAATAAGAGAAAACGTGACAACCAACCTAAGAAGTCAAAGAAATTCAAGGGGTCATGCCATAATTGTGGAAAGAAGGGTCATAAAGCTGCAGAATGTCGCGGTCCACCCAAAAAGAAGAAATCAGAAGCGAATGTGGCAGAAGTTTCAGACGGAGTTTCTGAAATGGGCCTGTGTGCAGTTGTTTCAGAATGCAACCTTGTTGGCAACAACAAGGAGTGGTTTGTAGACGCTGGAGCCACTAGGCATATATGCGCAAATAAGTGGATGTTCACAAACTACAAAAGTGCTACTAATGAAGAACAACTGTTTATGGGTAACTCGTCCACATCAAAGGTCGAAGGCAAGGGAAAGATTGTGCTGAAATTGACTTTTGGAAAAGAACTCACTCTAAATGATGTTCTCCATGTTCCAGAAATTCGCAAGAATCTAATTTCAGGATCGTTGCTCAGCAAGCATGGCTTCAAACTGACATTTGTGGCTGATAAATTTGTGTTGTCTAAGAATGGAGTGTACATAGGAAAGGGTTATGTATGTGATGGTCTATTTAAGGCTAATGTAACCACTGTTGTACCAAACAATGATATGAATAAAATTGAATCTTCTGCTTATATGGTTGACTCTCCTAATCTATGGCATTCTAGACTAGGTCATGTGAATTTTGATACTTTACAAAAACTGATCAATCTAGAATTCATACCTAAGTGTTGAATTGAATCAAATTACAAATGTCAAATTTGTGCTGAAGCCAAATTGACAAGAACATCATTTCATCATGTTAAAAGAGAAACCGAACCTCTAGACTTAATACATACTGATGTATGTGACTTGAAAATGTGTCAAACTAGAGGAGGAAAAAGGTACTTCATCACTTTTATAGATGATTGTACAAGATACTGTTATGTATATCTCCTTAGAAGTAAGGATGAGGCATTCGATATATTTAAACAGTATAAAGCAGAAGTTGAGAATCAACTCAATAGAAAAATAAAAGCTTTAAGAAGTGATAGAGGAGGAGAATATGAGTTTCCATTTGAGAAATTCTGTGCTGAGCATGGTATAATACACCAAACTACAGCTCCTTATTCACCTCAATCCAACGGTATAGCCAAACGGAAAAATAGAACTCTTAAAGAAATGATGAATGCCTTATTAATAAGCTCTGGCTTGCCAGATAATTTTTGGGGAGAAGCTATTCTTTCGGCAAATCATATTTTGAATAAAATACCACGAAAGAAAACTTCTAAGACTCCCCATGAACTTTGGAAAAACAGACCTCCATCCTACAAATTCTTAAAAGTGTGGGGGTGTCTTGCCAAAGTGGAAATTCCAAAACCGAAAAAGGTTAAAATAGGACCAAAGACTATAGATTGCATATTCATTGGATATGCTCATAATAGTAGTGCATATCGATTTTTGGTGTACAAATCTGAAATTGATGACATTCATGAAAACACCATTATCGAGTCTCGAAATGCAAGATTTTTTGAGCACATTTATCCTCTAAAACCCTCTATTGAAACAAGTGTTCAAAAGAGGCCAAGAGATCCAGATACTCCTGAGGATAATGCTGATCAAAATAAAATGAATGATGAAACTGAGATAGAGGAACCGAGAAGGAGCAAGCGACAAAGGACCACTAAATCCTTTGGACCGGATTTCTATGCATATATGATAGAAAATGAACCTCTAACTTACCAACAAGCAATGTCATCTCCCGATGCTCCTTATTGGAAAGAAGCCGTCAATAGTGAAATAGAATCCATTCTACAAAACCATACGTGGGAACTAGTGGATCTCCCTAAAGGATCAAAACCACTAGGATATAAATGGATATTTAAGAAGAAACTAAAGGCTGACGGCTCAATAGACAAGTATAAAGCAAGACTTGTAATAAAAGGATTCAGACAGAAGCAAGATCTGGATTACTTTGATACGTACTCTCCAGTTACCAGAATAACATCAATTAGGATGCTTATTGCAATCGCATCTATATTGAATTTAGAAATACACCAAATGGATGTGAAAACTGCGTTTTTGAATGGTGAACTGGAAGAGGAAATATATATGCAGCAACCAGAAGGGTTTCTAAGCCCAGGAAATGAAAATAAGGTGTGCAAGTTAGTGAAATCTCTTTATGGCCTTAAACAAGCACCAAAACAATGGCATGAGAAATTTGATGAAGCAATGTTATCAAATGGATTCAAAATAAATGAATCAGATAAATGCGTCTATATAAAATGTATAGATGTTGGATATGTCATTGTTTGTCTCTACGTTGATGATTTACTGATCCTAGGAAGTAATAAGGTCATAATAAAGTCTACGAAGGACATGCTATCCTCTAGATTTGATATGAAGGACCTAGGAGTGGCCGATGTAATTTTGGGTGTAAAAATTATAAAGACACCACAGGGATATTCGTTATCTCAGTCACATTACATTGCTAAAATTCTTGAAAAATTCAAGCAGTATAATGTAACTGCTGCAAAATCACCAGTAGATATGAACCAAAATTGGGTAAAGAACACTGGTGATGGTATCTATCAGCTTGAATACTCTCGTATACTGGGAAGTATTATGTATGTCATGAATTGCACTAGGCCTGATATTGCGTACGCTGTAAGCAAGCTAAGTAAATATACCAGCAATCCTGGTAAAAATCATTGGAAAGCAATAATCAGAGTTCTAGGATATCTAAAGTATACACAAAACTATGTGTTGCAATATGATAAGTATCCTTCAGTAATAGAAGGTTATAGTGATGCCAATTGGATAACGGGCTCAAATGACACAAAATCCACAAGTGGATATGTGTTTACATTAGGAAATGGAGCAATTTCGTGGAAATCATCCAAGCAGACTTGCATAGCAAGGTCAACAATGGAATCTGAGTTCATTGCTCTGGATAAAGCCGCGGAAGAAGCAGATTGGCTTAGGGGATTTTTAGAGGACATTCCAAATTGGGAAAAACCAGTACCTCCAATATGTATACATTGTGATAGTCAATCTGCTATAGGAAGGGCGAATAGTACATTGTATAATGGTAAATCTAGACATATTCGTCGTAGGCATAAAACTATAAGACAACTTCTCTCTAATGGAGTTATCACTATAGACTATGTAAGGTCAAAGGATAACATTGCGGATCCACTAACTAAAGGCTTGCCTAGAGAGAAAGTTCAAACCTTATCGATGGGAATGGGTTTAAGACCTATGATCTAAAAGTTTTCCTAAACGGAAACCCCACCTAGTTGACTGGAGATCCCAAGATCTAGGTTCAAAGGGACAACTAAGTTTATAGATAAACTTAATGGCACTGTTAAAATACAGACCATTCCTATGATAAGTCAGTGCACAACCCGTCGGAGAATAGGATAAGCTTAGCTTTTAATGATATCTATACTGTGGTGTTATAAAAGACCCAAGTGGAGTATTACGGGATACTCTTTATAGAATCACCTACGTGAGTGTAAAGGCGCCGCTTCAAAAAGAATTGTTAGGTCGAATTCTTTAAACACTCATGAGACCAAGCAGGTGTTCATGGCAAAAACGAACACAAACAGAGAACCAAGGGGTTTAGAAACACTTAGCATGTGTTATCTTTATATACTTACACAAAAGGCTTACAGTTCAAAGACAATCTAGTCCACTGATTCGCCAGTAGGTTATAATGATAAACACTAGGAAAAGTTCAAGGCCATTGTGCTACTTTTACCGATACGTTAAATGTTTCACAAAATTTAAGAACAAAAAGAAATCTCTCATTCATGTGGGGGATTGTTGGAAATAAATGAGAAGATTGGGAAGAAGAGGTTGAGTGGTATTGGAGAAATATAAGTCCCACATTGTGTGTGATTTGTGATTATGTCTCCTTATATACCAAAGCCCAATATGCTATTTCAAAACAAAAGAAATGAACACATGAGGGCTTGAATGAATGGGTTATGGAGGCTTTGGGCTTTCATATTAAATATTAAAATGTCAAAGATAAGGGCCTTGGGCCTTGGGGCTCTTGGGGTCTCTCGTGATAAATGGGCCGCCGACTGTTAAAATGCGCGGAAAAACAGTATTTTTGCGCGGGTGTGAACGTTTGGACGAGCGGATGCATCTGTTCGTCTGAACAGTGATCGGGTGCGACTGGTTGAACCAGCGCGCCTGTACGGACAGTCGCGCCTACCCCAGAAGGGCACCCCTCCGCTGCTATATATAGGCAGCCTGCCAGAGCCATCAAAAACACGGAATTCATTCATTCGATCTCCTTCTTCTTCACTGCTCTGTTCTTAAAAAATACTCTCTTGAGTTCGTGTTGCTCTGCACTTGAAAGCGCTTCAAATTGCAGAGACCGGTCCGTTTTATCTTGGGAGACAATTGCTCGATAGCCTTCAGCGCCAGTGAGGGAGCAATATTGTTTCAAAGAAACAGATTTACTCTGGACTCGGACGATACTGAAAGGTACTCTTCTTCTTTTTCTGTTTTGCAACGTTTCTGCTCTGTTGCAATTCCGGTCGCGCTTTTCGCCGTTACTAATTCTGGAACAATTCAAATTATTAACGCTTCTTGACGTGACAATTGGATAGTGACAATTTATTGTTTGCTATCAGATTCGTACTGCATTTGCATTGTTACGAATAACAATTTTGAAACAATATTGTCGTTTTGCAGAAAACGATAATGGCTAAAAACAATAGTGGTCCTGCTGCGCCAACACCACCTGTAACCAATCCTTTTGCACCCATGGTTACGCCAATGGCACTGTCTCATGGAGAAAGGCCAGAAAAGTTCACCGGAGCGGACTTCAAACGTTGGCAGCAAAAGATGCTATTTTACTTGAAAACATTGGGCCTAGCAAAGTATCTTACAGAAGATGCTCCAGTCGTAGCAGAATTGGAACCGGATCCAGTTAAAGTTGAAGCCCATACTGCTTGGAAAAATTCTGAATTCATATGTAAAAATTACATCTTGAATGGCCTCGACAACAGTCTATACAACGTGTACTGCACTGTTGCAACATCCAAACAACTCTGGTTGGCTTTGGAAAAGAAGTATAAAACCGAAGATGCAGGCATGAAGAAATTCATCGCTGGGAAATTTCTTGACTTCAAAATGGTCGATACAAAAGCTGTGATCAACCAAATACAAGAACTGCAACTTATCATTCGTCAATTAGAAGATGAAAAGATGACACTTAGCGAATCTTTTCAAGTTGCCGCTGCTATTGAGAAGCTTCCTCCGTCGTGGAAGGACTTCAAGAACTACCTAAAGCACAAGCGCAAAGAAATGACAATGGAGGAACTTGTAGTTCGATTGAGAATTGAGGAAGATAATAGAAATTCTGAAAAGAAGATTTCTCAAAATGTGGTTGCCAAAGCAAACGTTGTCGAGACGGACAAGTCCAATAAGAGAAAACGTGACAACCAACCTAAGAAGTCAAAGAAATTCAAGGGGTCATGCCATAATTGTGGAAAGTAGGGTCATAAAGCTGCAGAATGTCGCGGTCCACCCAAAAAGAAGAAATCAGAAGCGAATGTGGCAGAAGTTTCAGACGGAGTTTCTGAAATGGGCCTGTGTGCAGTTGTTTCAGAATGCAACCTTGTTGGCAACAACAAGGAGTGGTTTGTAGACGCTGACTAGGCATATATGCGCAAATAAGTGGATGTTCACAAACTACAAAAGTGCTACTAATGAAGAACAACTGTTTATGGGTAACTCGTCCACATCAAAGGTCGAAGGCAAGGGAAAGATTGTGCTGAAATTGACTTTTGGAAAAGAACTCACTCTAAATGATGTTCTCCATGTTCCAGAAATTCGCAAGAATCTAATTTCAGGATCGTTGCTCAGCAAGCATGGCTTCAAACTGACATTTGTGGCTGATAAATTTGTGTTGTCTAAGAATGGAGTGTACATGGGAAAGGGTTATGTATGTGATGGTCTATTTAAGGCTAATGTAACCACTGTTGTACCAAACAATGATATGAATAAAATTGAATCTTCTGCTTATATGGTTGACTCTCCTAATCTATGGCATTCTAGACTAGGTCATGTGAATTTTGATACTTTACAAAAACTGATCAATCTAGAATTCATACCTAAGTGTTGAATTGATTCAAATTACAAATGTCAAATTTGTGCTGAAGCCAAATTGACAAGAACATCATTTCATCATGTTGAAAGAGAAACCAAACCTCTAGACTTAATACATACTGATGTATGTGACTTGAAAATGTGTCAAACTAGAGGAGGAAAAAGGTACTTCATCACTTTTATAGATGATTGTACAAGATACTGTTATGTATATCTCCTTAGAAGTAAGGATGAGGCATTCGATATATTTAAACAGTATAAAGCAGAAGTTGAGAATCAACTCAATAGAAAAATAAAAGCTTTAAGAAGTGATAGAGGAGGAGAATATGAGTTTCCATTTGAGGAATTCTGTGCTGAGCATGGTATAATACACCAAACTACAGCTCCTTATTCACCTCAATCCAACGGTATAGCCGAACGGAAAAATAGAACTCTTAAAGAAATGATGAATGCCTTATTAATAAGCTCTGGCTTGCCAGATAATTTTTGGGGAGAAGCTATTCTTTCGGCAAATCATATTTTGAACAAAATACCACGAAAGAAAACTTCTAAGACTCCCCATGAACTTTGGAAAAACAGACCTCCATCCTACAAATACTTAAAAGTGTGGGGGTGTCTTGCCAAAGTGGAAATTCCAAAACCGAAAAAGGTTAAAATAGGACCAAAGACTATAGATTGCATATTCATTGGATATGCTCATAATAGTAGTGCATATCGATTTTTGGTGTACAAATCTGAAATTGATGACATTCATGAAAACACCATTATTGAGTCTCGAAATGCAAGATTTTTTGAGCACATTTATCCTCTAAAACCCTCTATTGAAACAAGTGTTCAAAAGAGGCCAAGAGATCCAGATACTCCTGAGGATAATGCTGATCAAAATAAAATGAATGATGAAACTGAGATAGAGGAACCGAGAAGGAGCAAGCGACAAAGGACCACTAAATCCTTTGGACCGGATTTCTATGCATATATGATAGAAAATGAACCTCTAACTTACCAACAAGCAATGTCATCTCCCGATGCTCCTTATTGGAAAGAAGCCGTCAATAGTGAAATAGAATCCATTCTACAAAACCATACGTGGGAACTAGTGGATCTCCCTAAAGGATCAAAACCACTAGGATATAAATGGATATTTAAGAAGAAACTAAAGGCTGACGGCTCAATAGACAAGTATAAAGCAAGACTTGTAATAAAAGGATTCAGACAGAAGCAAGATCTGGATTACTTTGATACGTACTCTCCAGTTACCAGAATAACATCAATTAGGATGCTTATTGCAATCGCATCTATATTGAATTTAGAAATACACCAAATGGATGTGAAAACTGCGTTTTTGAATGGTGAACTGGAAGAGGAAATATATATGCAGCAACCAGAAGGGTTTCTAAGCCCAGGAAATGAAAATAAGGTGTGCAAGTTAGTGAAATCTCTTTATGGCCTTAAACAAGCACCAAAACAATGGCATGAGAAATTTGATGAAGCAATGTTATCAAATGGATTCAAAATAAATGAATCAGATAAATGCGTCTATATAAAATGTACAGATGTTGGATATGTCATTGTTTGTCTCTACGTTGATGATTTACTGATCCTAGGAAGTAATAAGGTCATAATAAAGTCTACGAAGGACATGCTATCCTCTAGATTTGATATGAAGGACCTAGGAGTGGCCGATGTAATTTTGGGTGTAAAAATTATAAAGACACCACAGGGATATTCGTTATCTCAGTCACATTACATTGCTAAAATTCTTGAAAAATTCAAGCAGTATAATGTAACTGCTGCAAAATCACCAGTAGATATGAACCAAAATTGGGTAAAGAACACTGGTGATGGTATCTATCAGCTTGAATACTCTCGTATACTGAGAAGTATTATGTATGTCATGAATTGCACTAGGCCTGATATTGCGTACGCTGTAAGCAAGCTAAGTAGATATACCAGCAATCCTGGTAAAAATCATTAGAAAGCAATAATCAGAGTTCTAGGATATCTAAAGTATACACAAAACTATGTGTTGCAATATGATAAGTATCCTTCAGTAATAGAAGGATATAGTGATGCCAATTGGATAACGGGCTCAAATGACACAAAATCCACAAGGGGATATGTATTTACATTAGGAAATGGAGCAATTTCGTGGAAATCATCCAAGCAGACTTGCATAGCAAGGTCAACAATGGAATCTGAGTTCATTGCTCTGGATAAAGCCGCGGAAGAAGCAGATTGGCTTAGGGGATTTTTAGAGGACATTCCAAATTGGGAAAAACCAGTACCTCCAATATGTATACATTGTGATAGTCAATCTGCTATAGGAAGGGCGAATAGTACATTGTATAATGGTAAATCTAGACATATTCGTCGTAGGCATAAAACTATAAGACAACTTCTCTCTAATGGAGTTATCACTATAGACTATGTAAGGTCAAAGGATAACATTGCGGATCCACTAACTAAAGGCTTGCCTAGAGAGAAAGTTCAAACCTTATCGATGGGAATGGGTTTAAGACCTATGATCTAAAAGTTTTTCTAAACGGAAACCCCACCTAGTTGACTGGAGATCCCAAAATCTAGGTTCAAAGGGACAACTAAGTTTATAGATAAACTTAATGGCACTGTTAAAATACAGACCATTCCTATGATAAGTCAGTGCACAACCCGTCGAAGAATAGGATAAGCTTAGCTTTTAATGATGTCTATACTGTGGTGTTATAAAAGACCCAAGTGGAGTATTACGGGATACTCTTTATAGAATCACCTACGTGAGTGTAAAGGCGCCGCTTCAAAAAGAATTGTAAGGTCGAATTCTTTAAACACTCATGAGACCAAGCAGGTGTTCATGGCAAAAACGAACACAAACAGAGAACCAAGGGGTTTAGAAACACTTAGCATGTGTTATCTTTATATACTTACACAAAAGGCTTACAGTTCAAAGACAATCTAGTCCACTGATTCGCCAGTAGGTTATAATGATAAACACTAGGAAAAGTTCAAGGCCATTGTGCTACTTTTACCGATACGTTAAATGTTTCACAAAATTTAAGAACAAAAAGAAATCTCTCATTCATGTGGGGGATTGTTGGAAATAAATGAGAAGATTGGGAAGAAGAGGTTGAGTGGTATTGGAGAAATATAAGTCCCACATTGTGTGTGATTTGTGATTATGTCTCCTTATATACCAAAGCCCAATATGCTATTTCAAAACAAAAGAAATGAACACATGTGGGCTTGAATGAATGGGTTATGGAGGCTTTGGGCTTTCATATTAAATATTAAAATGTCAAAGATAAGGGCCTTGGGCCTTGGGGCTCTTGGGGTCTCTCGTGATAAATGGGCCGCCGACTGTTAAAATGCGCGGAAAAACAGTATTTTTGCGCGGGTGTGAACGTTTGGACGAGCGGATGCATCTGTTCGTCTGAACAGTGATCGGGTGCGACTGGTTGAACCAGCGCGCCTGTACGGACAGTCGCGCCTACCCCAGAAGGGCACCCCTCCGCTGCTATATATAGGCAGCCTGCCAGAGCCATCAAAAACACGGAATTCATTCATTCGATCTCCTTCTTCTTCACTGCTCTGTTCTTAAAAAATACTCTCTTGAGTTCGTGTTGCTCTGCACTTGATAGCGCTTCAAATTGCAGAGACCGGTCCGTTTTATCTTGGGAGACAATTGCTCGATAGCCTTCAGCGCTAGTGAGGGAGCAATATTGTTTCAAAGAAACAGATTTACTCTGGACTCGGACGATACTGAAAGGTACTCTTCTTCTTTTTCTGTTTTGCAACGTTTCTGCTCTGTTGCAATTCCGGTCGCGCTTTTCGCCGTTACTAATTCTGAAACAATTCAAATTATTAACGCTTCTTGACGTGACAATTGGATAGTGACAATTTATTGTTTGCTATCAGATTCGTACTGCATTTGCATTGTTACGAATAACAATTTTGAAACAATATTGTCGTTTTGCAGAAAACGATAATGGCTAAAAACAATAGTGGTCCAGCTGCGCCAACACCACCTGTAACCAATCCTTTTGCATCCATGGTTACGCCAATGGCACTATCTCATGGAGAAAGGCCAGAAAAGTTCACCGGAGCGGACTTCAAACGTTGGCAGCAAAAGATGCTATTTTACTTGACAACATTGGGCCTAGCAAAGTATCTTACAGAAGATGCTCCAGTCGTAGCAGAATTGGAACCGGATCCAGTTAAAGTTGAAGCCCATACTGCTTGGAAAAATTCTGATTTCATATGAAAAAATTACATCTTGAATGGCCTCGACAACAGTCTATACAACGTGTACTGCACTGTTGCAACATCCAAACAACTCTGGTTGGCTTTGGAAAAGAAGTATAAAACTGAAGATGCAGGCATGAAGAAATTCATCGCTGGGAAATTTCTTGACTTCAAAATGGTCGATACAAAAGCTGTGATCAACCAAATACAAGAACTGCAACTTATCATTCGTCAATTAGAAGATGAAAAGATGACACTTAGCGAATCTTTTCAAGTTGCCGCTGCTATTGAGAAGCTTCCTCCGTCGTGGAAGGACTTCAAGAACTACCTAAAGCACAAGCGCAAAGAAATGACAATGGAGGAACTTGTAGTTCGATTGAGAATTGAGGAAGATAATAGAAATTCTGAAAAGAAGATTTCTCAAAATGTGGTTGCCAAAGCAAACGTTGTCGAGACGGACAAGTCCAATAAGAGAAAACGTGACAACCAACCTAAGAAGTCAAAGAAATTCAAGGGGTCATGCCATAATTGTGGAAAGAAGGGTCATAAAGCTGCAGAATGTCGCGGTCCACCCAAAAAGAAGAAATCAGAAGCGAATGTGGCAGAAGTTTCAGACGGAGTTTCTGAAATGGGCCTGTGTGCAGTTGTTTCAGAATGCAACCTTGTTGGCAACAACAAGGAGTGGTTTGTAGACGCTGGAGCCACTAGGCATATATGCGCAAATAAGTGGATGTTCACAAACTACAAAAGTGCTACTAATGAAGAACAACTGTTTATGGGTAACTCGTCCACATCAAAGGTCGAAGGCAAGGGAAAGATTGTGCTGAAATTGACTTTTGGAAAAGAACTCACTCTAAATGATGTTCTCCATGTTCCAGAAATTCGCAAGAATCTAATTTCAGGATCGTTGCTCAGCAAGCATGGCTTCAAACTGACATTTGTGGCTGATAAATTTGTGTTGTCTAAGAATGGAGTGTACATAGGAAAGGGTTATGTATGTGATGGTCTATTTAAGGCTAATGTAACCACTGTTGTACCAAACAATGATATGAATAAAATTGAATCTTCTGCTTATATGGTTGACTCTCCTAATCTATGGCATTCTAGACTAGGTCATGTGAATTTTGATACTTTACAAAAACTGATCAATCTAGAATTCATACCTAAGTGTTGAATTGATTCAAATTACAAATGTCAAATTTGTGCTGAAGCCAAATTGACAAGAACATCATTTCATCATGTTGAAAGAGAAACCGAACCTCTAGACTTAATACATACTGATGTATGTGACTTGAAAATGTGTCAAACTAGAGGAGGAAAAAGGTACTTCATCACTTTTATAGATGATTGTACAAGATACTGTTATGTATATCTCCTTAGAAGTAAGGATGAGGCATTCGATATATTTAAACAGTATAAAGCAGAAGTTGAGAATCAACTCAATAGAAAAATAAAAGCTTTAAGAAGTGATAGAGGAGGAGAATATGAGTTTCCATTTGAGAAATTCTGTGCTGAGCATGGTATAATACACCAAACTACAGCTCCTTATTCACCTCAATCCAACGGTATAGCCGAACGGAAAAATAGAACTCTTAAAGAAATGATGAATGCCTTATTAATAAGCTCTGGCTTGCCAGATAATTTTTGGGGAGAAGCTATTCTTTCGGCAAATCATATTTTGAATAAAATACCACGAAAGAAAACTTCTAAGACTCCCCATGAACTTTGGAAAAACAGACCTCCATCCTACAAATTCTTAAAAGTGTGGGGGTGTCTTGCCAAAGTGGAAATTCCAAAACCGAAAAAGGTTAAAATAGGACCAAAGACTATAGATTGCATATTCATTGGATATGCTCATAATAGTAGTGCATATCGATTTTTGGTGTACAAATCTGAAATTGATGACATTCATGAAAACACCATTATCGAGTCTCGAAATGCAAGATTTTTTGAGCACATTTATCCTCTAAAACCCTCTATTGAAACAAGTGTTCAAAAGAGGCCAAGAGATCCAGATACTCCTGAGGATAATGCTGATCAAAATAAAATGAATGATGAAACTGAGATAGAGGAACCGAGAAGGAGCAAGCGACAAAGGACCACTAAATCCTTTGGACCGGATTTCTATGCATATATGATAGAAAATGAACCTCTAACTTACCAACAAGCAATGTCATCTCCCGATGCTCCTTATTGGAAAGAAGCCGTCAATAGTGAAATAGAATCCATTCTACAAAACCATACGTGGGAACTAGTGGATCTCCCTAAAGGATCAAAACCACTAGGATATAAATGGATATTTAAGAAGAAACTAAAGGCTGACGGCTCAATAGACAAGTATAAAGCAAGACTTGTAATAAAAGGATTCAGACAGAAGCAAGATCTGGATTACTTTGATACGTACTCTCCAGTTACCAGAATAACATCAATTAGGATGCTTATTGCAATCGCATCTATATTGAATTTAGAAATACACCAAATGGATGTGAAAACTGCGTTTTTGAATGGTGAACTGGAAGAGGAAATATATATGCAGCAACCAGAAGGGTTTCTAAGCCCAGGAAATGAAAATAAGGTGTGCAAGTTAGTGAAATCTCTTTATGGCCTTAAACAAGCACCAAAACAATGGCATGAGAAATTTGATGAAGCAATGTTATCAAATGGATTCAAAATAAATGAATCAGATAAATGCGTCTATATAAAATGTATAGATGTTGGATATGTCATTGTTTGTCTCTACGTTGATGATTTACTGATCCTAGGAAGTAATAAGGTCATTATAAAGTCTACGAAGGACATGCTATCCTCTAGATTTGATATGAAGGACCTAGGAGTGGCCGATGTAATTTTGGGTGTAAAAATTATAAAGACACCACAGGGATATTCGTTATCTCAGTCACATTACATTGCTAAAATTCTTGAAAAATTCAAGCAGTATAATGTAACTGCTGCAAAATCACCAGTAGATATGAACCAAAATTGGGTAAAGAACACTGGTGATGGTATCTATCAGCTTGAATACTCTCGTATACTGGGAAGTATTATGTATGTCATGAATTGCACTAGGCCTGATATTGCGTACGCTGTAAGCAAGCTAAGTAGATATACCAGCAATCCTGGTAAAAATCATTGGAAAGCAATAATCAGAGTTCTAGGATATCTAAAGTATACACAAAACTATGTGTTGCAATATGATAAGTATCCTTCAGTAATAGAAGGTTATAGTGATGCCAATTGGATAACGGGCTCAAATGACACAAAATCCACAAGTGGATATGTGTTTACATTAGGAAATGGAGCAATTTCGTGGAAATCATCCAAGCAGACTTGCATAGCAAGGTCAACAATGGAATCTGAGTTCATTGCTCTGGATAAAGCCGCGGAAGAAGCAGATTGGCTTAGGGGATTTTTAGAGGACATTCCAAATTGGGAAAAACCAGTACCTCCAATATGTATACATTGTGATAGTCAATCTGCTATAGGAAGGGCGAATAGTACATTGTATAATGGTAAATCTAGACATATCCGTCGTAGGCATAAAACTATAAGACAACTTCTCTCTAATGGAGTTATCACTATAGACTATGTAAGGTCAAAGGATAACATTGCGGATCCACTAACTAAAGGCTTGCCTAGAGAGAAAGTTCAAACCTTATCGATGGGAATGGGTTTAAGACCTATGATCTAAAAGTTTTCCTAAACGGAAACCCCACCTAGTTGACTGGAGATCCCAAGATCTAGGTTCAAAGGGACAACTAAGTTTATAGATAAACTTAATGGCACTGTTAAAATACAGACCATTCCTATGATAAGTCAGTGCACAACCCGTCGGAGAATAGGATAAGCTTAGCTTTTAATGATATCTATACTGTGGTGTTATAAAAGACCCAAGTGGAGTATTACGGGATACTCTTTATAGAATCACCTACGTGAGTGTAAAGGCGCCGCTTCAAAAAGAATTGTTAGGTCGAATTCTTTAAACACTCATGAGACCAAGCAGGTGTTCATGGCAAAAACGAACACAAACAGAGAACCAAGGGGTTTAGAAACACTTAGCATGTGTTATCTTTATATACTTACACAAAAGGCTTACAGTTCAAAGACAATCTAGTCCACTGATTCGCCAGTAGGTTATACTGATAAACACTAGGAAAAGTTCAAGGCCATTGTGCTACTTTTACCGATACGTTAAATGTTTCACAAAATTTAAGAACAAAAAGAAATCTCTCATTCATGTGGGGGATTGTTGGAAATAAATGAGAAGATTGGGAAGAAGAGGTTGAGTGGTACTGGAGAAATATAAGTCCCACATTGTGTGTGATTTGTGATTATGTCTCCTTATATACCAAAGCCCAATATGCTATTTCAAAACAAAAGAAATGAACACATGAGGGCTTGAATGAATGGGTTATGGAGGCTTTGGGCTTTCATATTAAATATTAAAATGTCAAAGATAAGGGCCTTGGGCCTTGGGGCTCTTGGGGTCTCTCGTGATAAATGGGCCGCCGACTGTTAAAATGCGCGGAAAAACAGTATTTTTGCGCGGGTGTGAACGTTTGGACGAGCGGATGCATCTGTTCGTCTGAACAGTGATCGGGTGCGACTGGTTGAACCAGCGCGCCTGTACGGACAGTCGCGCCTACCCCAGAAGGGCACCCCTCCGCTGCTATATATAGGCAGCCTGCCAGAGCCATCAAAAACACGGAATTCATTCATTCGATCTCCTTCTTCTTCACTGCTCTGTTCTTAAAAAATACTCTCTTGAGTTCGTGTTGCTCTGCACTTGAAAGCGCTTCAAATTGCAGAGACCGGTCCGTTTTATCTTGGGAGACAATTGCTCGATAGCCTTCAGCGCCAGTGAGGGAGCAATATTGTTTCAAAGAAACAGATTTACTCTGGACTCGGACGATACTGAAAGGTACTCTTCTTCTTTTTCTGTTTTGCAACGTTTCTGCTCTGTTGCAATTCCGGTCGCGCTTTTCGCCGTTACTAATTCTGGAACAATTCAAATTATTAACGCTTCTTGACGTGACAATTGGATAGTGACAATTTATTGTTTGCTATCAGATTCGTACTGCATTTGCATTGTTACGAATAACAATTTTGAAACAATATTGTCGTTTTGCAGAAAACGATAATGGCTAAAAACAATAGTGGTCCTGCTGCGCCAACACCACCTGTAACCAATCCTTTTGCACCCATGGTTACGCCAATGGCACTGTCTCATGGAGAAAGGCCAGAAAAGTTCACCGGAGCGGACTTCAAACGTTGGCAGCAAAAGATGCTATTTTACTTGAAAACATTGGGCCTAGCAAAGTATCTTACAGAAGATGCTCCAGTCGTAGCAGAATTGGAACCGGATCCAGTTAAAGTTGAAGCCCATACTGCTTGGAAAAATTCTGATTTCATATGTAAAAATTACATCTTGAATGGCCTCGACAACAGTCTATACAACGTGTACTGCACTGTTGCAACATCCAAACAACTCTGGTTGGCTTTGGAAAAGAAGTATAAAACTGAAGATGCAGGCATGAAGAAATTCATCGCTGGGAAATTTCTTGACTTCAAAATGGTCGATACAAAAGCTGTGATCAACCAAATACAAGAACTGCAACTTATCATTCGTCAATTAGAAGATGAAAAGATGACACTTAGCGAATCTTTTCAAGTTGCCGCTGCTATTGAGAAGCTTCCTCCGTCGTGGAAGGACTTCAAGAACTACCTAAAGCACAAGCGCAAAGAAATGACAATGGAGGAACTTGTAGTTCGATTGAGAATTGAGGAAGATAACAGAAATTCTGAAAAGAAGATTTCTCAAAATGTGGTTGCCAAAGCAAACGTTGTCGAGACGGACAAGTCCAATAAGAGAAAACGTGACAACCAACCTAAGAAGTCAAAGAAATTCAAGGGGTCATGCCATAATTGTGGAAAGTAGGGTCATAAAGCTGCAGAATGTCGCGGTCCACCCAAAAAGAAGAAATCAGAAGCGAATGTGGCAGAAGTTTCAGACGGAGTTTCTGAAATGGGCCTGTGTGCAGTTGTTTCAGAATGCAACCTTGTTGGCAACAACAAGGAGTGGTTTGTAGACGCTGGAGCCACTAGGCATATATGCGCAAATAAGTGGATGTTCACAAACTACAAAAGTGCTACTAATGAAGAACAACTGTTTATGGGTAACTCGTCCACATCAAAGGTCGAAGGCAAGGGAAAGATTGTGCTGAAATTGACTTTTGGAAAAGAACTCACTCTAAATGATGTTCTCCATGTTCCAGAAATTCGCAAGAATCTAATTTCAGGATCGTTGCTCAGCAAGCATGGCTTCAAACTGACATTTGTGGCTGATAAATTTGTGTTGTCTAAGAATGGAGTGTACATAGGAAAGGGTTATGTATGTGATGGTCTATTTAAGGCTAATGTAACCACTGTTGTACCAAACAATGATATGAATAAAATTGAATCTTCTGCTTATATGGTTGACTCTCCTAATCTATGGCATTCTAGACTAGGTCATGTGAATTTTGATACTTTACAAAAACTGATCAATCTAGAATTCATACCTAAGTGTTGAATTGATTCAAATTACAAATGTCAAATTTGTGCTGAAGCCAAATTGACAAGAACATCATTTCATCATGTTGAAAGAGAAACCGAACCTCTAGACTTAATACATACTGATGTATGTGACTTGAAAATGTGTCAAACTAGAGGAGGAAAAAGGTACTTCATCACTTTTATAGATGATTGTACAAGATACTGTTATGTATATCTCCTTAGAAGTAAGGATGAGGCATTCGATATATTTAAACAGTATAAAGCAGAAGTTGAGAATCAACTCAATAGAAAAATAAAAGCTTTAAGAAGTGATAGAGGAGGAGAATATGAGTTTCCATTTGAGGAATTCTGTGCTGAGCATGGTATAATACACCAAACTACAGCTCCTTATTCACCTCAATCCAACGGTATAGCCGAACGGAAAAATAGAACTCTTAAAGAAATGATGAATGCCTTATTAATAAGCTCTGGCTTGCCAGATAATTTTTGGGGAGAAGCTATTCTTTCGGCAAATCATATTTTGAATAAAATACCACGAAAGAAAACTTCTAAGACTCCCCATGAACTTTGGAAAAACAGACCTCCATCCTACAAATACTTAAAAGTGTGGGGGTGTCTTGCCAAAGTGGAAATTCCAAAACCGAAAAAGGTTAAAATAGGACCAAAGACTATAGATTGCATATTCATTGGATATGCTCATAATAGTAGTGCATATCGATTTTTGGTGTACAAATCTGAAATTGATGACATTCATGAAAACACCATTATCGAGTCTCGAAATGCAAGATTTTTTGAGCACATTTATCCTCTAAAACCCTCTATTGAAACAAGTGTTCAAAAGAGGCCAAGAGATCCAGATACTCCTGAGGATAATGCTGATCAAAATAAAATGAATGATGAAACTGAGATAGAGGAACCGAGAAGGAGCAAGCGACAAAGGACCACTAAATCCTTTGGACCGGATTTCTATGCATATATGATAGAAAATGAACCTCTAACTTAACAACAAGCAATGTCATCTCCCGATGCTCCTTATTGGAAAGAAGCCGTCAATAGTGAAATAGAATCCATTCTACAAAACCATACGTGGGAACTAGTGGATCTCCCTAAAGGATCAAAACCACTAGGATATAAATGGATATTTAAGAAGAAACTAAAGGCTGACGGCTCAATAGACAAGTATAAAGCAAGACTTGTAATAAAAGGATTCAGACAGAAGCAAGATCTGGATTACTTTGATACGTACTCTCCAGTTACCAGAATAACATCAATTAGGATGCTTATTGCAATCGCATCTATATTGAATTTAGAAATACACCAAATGGATGTGAAAACTGCGTTTTTGAATGGTGAACTGGAAGAGGAAATATATATGCAGCAACCAGAAGGGTTTCTAAGCCCAGGAAATGAAAATAAGGTGTGCAAGTTAGTGAAATCTCTTTATGGCCTTAAACAAGCACCAAAACAATGGCATGAGAAATTTGATGAAGCAATGTTATCAAATGGATTCAAAATAAATGAATCAGATAAATGCGTCTATATAAAATGTATAGATGTTGGATATGTCATTGTTTGTCTCTACGTTGATGATTTACTGATCCTAGAAAGTAATAAGGTCATAATAAAGTCTACGAAGGACATGCTATCCTCTAGATTTGATATGAAGGACCTAGGAGTGGCCGATGTAATTTTGGGTGTAAAAATTATAAAGACACCACAGGGATATTCGTTATCTCAGTCACATTACATTGCTAAAATTCTTGAAAAATTCAAGCAGTATAATGTAACTGCTGCAAAATCACTAGTAGATATGAACCAAAATTGGGTAAAGAACACTGGTGATGGTATCTATCAGCTTGAATACTCTCGTATACTGGGAAGTATTATGTATGTCATGAATTGCACTAGGCCTGATATTGCGTACGCTGTAAGCAAGCTAAGTAGATATACCAGCAATCCTGGTAAAAATCATTGGAAAGCAATAATCAGAGTTCTAGGATATCTAAAGTATACACAAAACTATGTGTTGCAATATGATAAGTATCCTTCAATAATAGAAGGATATAGTGATGCCAATTGGATAACGGGCTCAAATGATACAAAATCCACAAGTGGATATGTGTTTACATTAGGAAATGGAGCAATTTCGTGGAAATCATACAAGCAGACTTGCATAGCAAGGTCAACAATGGAATCTGAGTTCATTGCTCTGGATAAAGCCGCGGAAGAAGCAGATTGGCTTAGGGGATTTTTAGAGGACATTCCAAATTGGGAAAAACCAGTACCTCCAATATGTATACATTGTGATAGTCAATCTGCTATAAGAAGGGCGAATAGTACATTGTATAATGGTAAATCTAGACATATTCGTCATAGGCATAAAACTATAAGACAACTTCTCTCTAATGGAGTTATCACTATAGACTATGTAAGGTCAAAGGATAACATTGCGGATCCACTAACTAAAGGCTTGCCTAGAGAGAAAGTTCAAACCTTATCGATGGGAATGGGTTTAAGACCTATGATCTAAAAGTTTTTCTAAACGGAAACCCCACCTAGTTGACTGGAGATCCCAAGATCTAGGTTCAAAGGGGCAACTAAGTTTATAGATAAACTTAATGGCACTGTTAAAATACAGACCATTCCTATGATAAGCCAGTGCACAACCCGTCGGAGAATAGGATAAGCTTAGCTTTTAATGATGTTTATACTGTGGTGTTATAAAAGACCCAAGTGGAGTATTACGGGATACTCTTTATAGAATCACCTACGTGAGTGTAAAGGCGCCGCTTCAAAAAGAATTGTAAGGTCGAATTCTTTAAACACTCATGAGACCAAGCAGGTGTTCATGGCAAAAACGAACACAAACAGAGAACCAAGGGGTTTAGAAACACTTAGCATGTGTTATCTTTATATACTTACACAAAAGGCTTACAGTTCAAAGACAATCTAGTCCACTGATTCGCCAGTAGGTTATAATGATAAACACTAGGAAAAGTTCAAGGCCATTGTGCTACTTTTACCGATACGTTAAATGTTTCACAAAATTTAAGAACAAAAAGAAATCTCTCATTCATGTGGGGGATTGTTGGAAATAAATGAGAAGATTGGGAAGAAGAGGTTGAGTGGTATTGGAGAAATATAAGTCCCACATTGTGTGTGATTTGTGATTATGTCTCCTTATATACCAAAGCCCAATATGCTATTTCAAAACAAAAGAAATGAACACATGAGGGCTTGAATGAATGGGTTATGGAGGCTTTGGGCTTTCATATTAAATATTAAAATGTCAAAGATAAGGGCCTTGGGCCTTGGGGCTCTTGGGGTCTCTCGTGATAAATGGGCCGCCGACTGTTAAAATGCGCGGAAAAACAGTATTTTTGCCCGGGTGTGAACGTTTGGACGAGCGGATGCATCTGTTCGTCTGAACAGTGATCGGGTGCGACTGGTTGAACCAGCGCGCCTGTACGGACAGTCGCGCCTACCCCAGAAGGGCACCCCTCCGCTGCTATATATAGGCAGCCTGCCAGAGCCATCAAAAACACGGAATTCATTCATTCGATCTCCTTCTTCTTCACTGCTCTGTTCTTAAAAAATACTCTCTTGAGTTCGTGTTGCTCTGCACTTGAAAGCGCTTCAAATTGCAGAGACCGGTCCGTTTTATCTTGGGAGACAATTGCTCGATAGCCTTCAGCGCCAGTGAGGGAGCAATATTGTTTCAAAGAAACAGATTTACTCTGGACTCGGACGATACTGAAAGGTACTCTTCTTCTTTTTCTATTTTGCAACGTTTCTGCTCTGTTGCAATTCCGGTCGCGCTTTTCGCCGTTACTAATTCTGAAATAATTCAAATTATTAACGCTTCTTGACGTGACAATTGGATAGTGACAATTTATTGTTTGCTATCAGATTCGTACAGCATTTGCATTGTTACGAATAACAATTTTGAAACAATATTGTCGTTTTGCAGAAAACGATAATGGCTAAAAACAATAGTGGTCCTGCTGCGCCAACACCACCTGTAACCAATCCTTTTGCACCCATGGTTACGCCAATGGCACTGTCTCATGGAGAAAGGCCAGAAAAGTTCACCGGAGCGGACTTCAAACGTTGGCAGCAAAAGATGCTATTTTACTTGACAACATTGGGCCTAGCAAAGTATCTTACAGAAGATGCTCCAGTCGTAGCAGAATTGGAACCGGATCCAGTTAAAGTTGAAGCCCATACTGCTTGGAAAAATTCTGATTTCATATGTAAAAATTACATCTTGAATGGCCTCGACAACAGTCTATACAACGTGTACTGCACTGTTGCAACATCCAAACAACTCTGGTTGGCTTTGGAAAAGAAGTATAAAACTGAAGATGCAGGCATGAAGAAATTCATCGCTGGGAAATTTCTTGACTTCAAAATGGTCGATACAAAAGTTGTGATCAACCAAATACAAGAACTGCAACTTATCATTCGTCAATTAGAAGATGAAAAGATGACACTTAGCGAATCTTTTCAAGTTGCCGCTGCTATTGAGAAGCTTCCTCCGTCGTGGAAGGACTTCAAGAACTACCTAAAGCACAAGCGCAAAGAAATGACAATGGAGGAACTTGTAGTTCGATTGAGAATTGAGGAAGATAATAGAAATTCTGAAAAGAAGATTTCTCAAAATGTGGTTGCCAAAGAAAACGTTGTCGAGACGGACAAGTCCAATAAGAGAAAACGTGACAACCAACCTAAGAAGTCAAAGAAATTCAAGGGGTCATGCCATAATTGTGGAAAGAAGGGTCATAAAGCTGCAGAATGTCGCGGTCCACCCAAAAAGAAGAAATCAGAAGCGAATGTGGCAGAAGTTTCAGACGGAGTTTCTGAAATGGACCTGTGTGCAGTTGTTTCAGAATGCAACCTTGTTGGCAACAACAAGGAGTGGTTTGTAGACACTGGAGCCACTAGGCATATATGCGCAAATAAGTGGATGTTCACAAACTACAAAAGTGCTACTAATGAAGAACAACTGTTTATGGGTAACTCGTCCACATCAAAGGTCGAAGGCAAGGGAAAGATTGTGCTGAAATTGACTTCTGGAAAAGAACTCACTCTAAATGATGTTCTCCATGTTCCAGAAATTCGCAAGAATCTAATTTCAGGATCGTTGCTCAGCAAGCATGGCTTCAAACTGACATTTGTGGCTGATAAATTTGTGTTGTCTAAGAATGGAGTGTACATAGGAAAGGGTTATGTATGTGATGGTCTATTTAAGGCTAATGTAACCACTGTTGTACCAAACAATGATATGAATAAAATTGAATCTTCTGCTTATATGGTTGACTCTCCTAATCTATGGCATTCTAGACTAGGTCATGTGAATTTTGATACTTTACAAAAACTGATCAATCTAGAATTCATACCTAAGTGTAGAATTGATTCAAATTACAAATGTCAAATTTGTGCTGAAGCCAAATTGACAAAAACATCATTTCATCATGTTGAAAGAGAAACCGAACCTCTAGACTTAATACATACTGATGTATGTGACTTGAAAATGTGTCAAACTAGAGGTGGAAAAAGGTACTTCATCACTTTTATAGATGATTGTACAAGATACTGTTATGTATATCTCCTTAGAAGTAAGGATGAGGCATTCGATATATTTAAACAGTATAAAGCAGAAGTTGAGAATCAACTCAATAGAAAAATAAAAGCTTTAAGAAGTGATAGAGGAGGAGAATATGAGTTTCCATTTGAGGAATTCTGTGCTGAGCATGGTATAATACACCAAACTACAGCTCCTTATTCACCTCAATCCAACGGTATAGCCGAACGGAAAAATAGAACTCTTAAAGAAACGATGAATGCCTTATTAATAAGCTCTGGCTTGCCAGATAATTTTTGGGGAGAAGCTATTCTTTCGGCAAATCATATTTTGAATAAAATACCACAAAAGAAAACTTCTAAGACTCCCCATGAACTTTGGAAAAACAGACCTCCATCCTACAAATACTTAAAAGTGTGGGGGTGTCTTGCCAAAGTGGAAATTCCAAAACCGAAAAAGGTTAAAATAGGACCAAAGACTATAGATTGCATATTCATTGGATATGCTCATAATAGTAGTGCATATCGATTTTTGGTGTACAAATCTGAAATTGATGACATTCATGAAAACACCATTATCGAGTCTCGAAATGGAAGATTTTTTGAGCACATTTATCCTCTAAAACCCTCTATTGAAACAAGTGTTCAAAAGAGGCCAAGAGATCCAGATACTCCTGAGGATAATGCTGATCAAAATAAAATGAATGATGAAACTGAGATAGAGGAACCGAGAAGGAGCAAGCGACAAAGGATCACTAAATCCTTTGGACCGGATTTCTATGCATATATGATAGAAAATGAACCTCTAACTTACCAACAAGCAATGTCATCTCCCGATGCTCCTTATTGGAAAGAAGCCGTCAATAGTGAAATAGAATCCATTCTACAAAACCATACGTGGGAACTAGTGGATCTCCCTAAAGGATCAAAACCACTAGGATATAAATGGATATTTAAGAAGAAACTAAAGGCTGACGGCTCAATAGACAAGTATAAAGCAAGACTTGTAATAAAAGGATTCAGACAGAAGCAAGATCTGGATTACTTTGATACGTACTCTCCAGTTACCAGAATAACATCAATTAGGATGCTTATTGCAATCGCATCTATATTGAATTTAGAAATACACCAAATGGATGTGAAAACTGCGTTTTTGAATGGTGAACTGGAAGAGGAAATATATATGCAGCAACCAGAAGGGTTTCTAAGCCCAGGAAATGAAAATAAGGTGTGCAAGTTAGTGAAATCTCTTTATGGCCTTAAACAAGCACCAAAACAATGGCATGAGAAATTTGATGAAGCAATGTTATCAAATGGATTCAAAATAAATGAATCAGATAAATGCGTCTATATAAAATGTATAGATGTTGGATATGTCATTGTTTGTCTCTACGTTGATGATTTACTGATCCTAGGAAGTAATAAGGTCATAATAAAGTCTACGAAGGACATGCTATCCTCTAGATTTGATATGAAGGACCTAGGAGTGGCCGATGTAATTTTGGGTGTAAAAATTATAAAGACACTACAGGGATATTCGTTATCTCAGTCACATTACATTGCTAAAATTCTTGAAAAATTCAAGCAGTATAATGTAACTGCTGCAAAATCACCAGTAGATATGAACCAAAATTGGGTAAAGAACACTGGTGATGGTATCTATCAGCTTGAATACTCTCGTATACTGGGAAGTATTATGTATGTCATGAATTGCACTAGGCCTGATATTGCGTACGCTGTAAGCAAGCTAAGTAGATATACCAGCAATCCTGGTAAAAATCATTGGAAAGCAATAATCAGAGTTCTAGGATATCTAAAGTATACACAAAACTATGTGTTGCAATATGATAAGTATCCTTCAGTAATAGAAGGATATAGTGATGCCAATTGGATAACGGGCTCAAATGACACAAAATCCACAAGTGGATATGTGTTTACATTAGGAAATGGAGCAATTTCGTGGAAATCATCCAAGCAGACTTGCATAGCAAGGTCAACAATGGAATCTGAGTTCATTGCTCTGGATAAAGCCGCGGAAGAAGCAGATTGGCTTAGGGGATTTTTAGAGGACATTCCAAATTGGGAAAAACCAGTACCTCCAATATGTATACATTGTGATAGTCAATCTGCTATAGGAAGGGCGAATAGTACATTGTATAATGGTAAATCTAGACATATTCGTCGTAGGCATAAAACTATAAGACAACTTCTCTCTAATGGAGTTATCACTATAGACTATGTAAGGTCAAAGGATAACATTGCGGATCCACTAACTAAAGGCTTGCCTAGAGAGAAAGTTCAAACCTTATCGATGGGAATGGGTTTAAGACCTATGATCTAAAAGTTTTTCTAAACGGAAACCCCACCTAGTTGACTGGAGATCCCAAGATCTAGGTTCAAAGGGACAACTAAGTTTATAGATAAACTTAATGGCACTGTTAAAATACAGACCATTCCTATGATAAGTCAGTGCACAACCCGTCGGAGAATAGGATAAGCTTAGCTTTTAATGATGTCTATACTGTGGTGTTATAAAAGACCCAAGTGGAGTATTACGGGATACTCTTTATAGAATCACCTACGTGAGTGTAAAGGCGCCGCTTCAAAAAGAATTGTAAGGTCGAATTCTTTAAACACTCATGAGACCAAGCAGGTGTTCATGGCAAAAACGAACACAAACAGAGAACCAAGGGGTTTAGAAACACTTAGCATGTGTTATCTTTATATACTTACACAAAAGGCTTACAGTTCAAAGACAATCTAGTCCACTGATTCGCCAGTAGGTTATAATGATAAACACTAGGAAAAGTTCAAGGCCATTGTGCTACTTTTACCGATACGTTAAATGTTTCACAAAATTTAAGAACAAAAAGAAATCTCTCATTCATGTGGGGGATTGTTGGAAATAAATGAGAAGATTGGGAAGAAGAGGTTGAGTGGTATTGGAGAAATATAAGTCCCACATTGTGTGTGATTTGTGATTATGTCTCCTTATATACCAAAGCCCAATATGCTATTTCAAAACAAAAGAAATGAACACATGAGGGCTTGAATGAATGGGTTATGGAGGCTTTGGGCTTTCATATTAAATATTAAAATGTCAAAGATAAGGGCCTTGGGGCTCTTGGGGTCTCTCGTGATAAATGGGCCGCCGACTGTTAAAATGCGCGGAAAAACAGTATTTTTGCGCGGGTGTGAACGTTTGGACGAGCGGATGCATCTGTTCGTCTGAACAGTGATCGGGTGCGACTGGTTGAACTAGCGCGCCTGTACGGACAGTCGCGCCTACCCCAGAAGGGCACCCCTCCGGTGCTATATATAGGCAGCCTGCCAGAGCCATCAAAAACACGGAATTCATTCATTCGATCTCCTTCTTCTTCACTGCTCTGTTCTTAAAAAATACTCTCTTGAGTTCGTGTTGCTCTGCACTTGAAAGCGCTTCAAATTGCAGAGACCGGTCCGTTTTATCTTGGGAGACAATTGCTCGATAGCCTTCAGCGCCAGTGAGGGAGCAATATTGTTTCAAAGAAACAGATTTACTCTGGACTCGGACGATACTGAAAGGTACTCTTCTTCTTTTTCTGTTTTGCAACGTTTCTGCTCTGTTGCAATTCCGGTCGCGCTTTTCGCCGTTACTAATTCTGAAACAATTCAAATTATTAACGCTTCTTGACGTGACAATTGGATAGTGACAATTTATTGTTTGCTATCAGATTCGTACTGCATTTGCATTGTTACGAATAACAATTTTGAAACAATATTGTCGTTTTGCAGAAAACGATAATGGCTAAAAACAATAGTGGTCCTGCTGCGCCAACACCACCTGTAACCAATCCTTTTGCACCCATGGTTACGCCAATGGCACTGTCTCATGGAGAAAGGCCAGAAAAGTTCACCGGAGCGGACTTCAAACGTTGGCAGCAAAAGATGCTATTTTACTTGACAACATTGGGCCTAGCAAAGTATCTTACAGAAGATGCTCCAGTCGTAGCAGAATTGGAACCGGATCCAGTTAAAGTTGAAGCCCATACTGCTTGGAAAAATTCTGATTTCATATGTAAAAATTACATCTTGAATGGCCTCGACAACAGTCTATACAACGTGTACTGCACTGTTGCAACATCCAAACAACTCTGGTTGGCTTTGGAAAAGAAGTATAAAACTGAAGATGCAGGCATGAAGAAATTCATCGCTGGGAAATTTCTTGACTTCAAAATGGTCGATACAAAAGCTGTGATCAACCAAATACAAGAACTGCAACTTATCATTCGTCAATTAGAAGATGAAAAGATGATACTTAGCGAATCTTTTCAAGTTGCCGCTGCTATTGAGAAGCTTCCTCCGTCGTGGAAGGACTTCAAGAACTACCTAAATCACAAGTGCAAAGAAATGACAATGGAGGAACTTGTAGTTCGATTGAGAATTGAGGAAGATAATAGAAATTCTGAAAAGAAGATTTCTCAAAATGTGGTTGCCAAAGCAAACGTTGTCGAGACGGACAAGTCCAATAAGAGAAAACGTGACAACCAACCTAAGAAGTCAAAGAAATTCAAGGGGTCATGCCATAATTGTGGAAAGAAGGGTCATAAAGCTGCAGAATGTCGCGGTCCACCCAAAAAGAAGAAATCAGAAGCGAATGTGGCAGATGTTTCAGACGGAGTTTCTGAAATGGACCTGTGTGCAGTTGTTTCAGAATGCAACCTTGTTGGCAACAACAAGGAGTGGTTTGTAGACACTGGAGCCACTAGGCATATATGCGCAAATAAGTGGATGTTCACAAACTACAAAAGTGCTACTAATGAAGAACAACTGTTTATGGGTAACTCGTCCACATCAAAGGTCGAAGGCAAGGGAAAGATTGTGCTGAAATTGACTTCTGGAAAAGAACTCACTCTAAATGATGTTCTCCATGTTCCAGAAATTCGCAAGAATCTAATTTCAGGATCGTTGCTCAGCAAGCATGGCTTCAAACTGACATTTGTGGCTGATAAATTTGTGTTGTCTAAGAATGGAGTGTACGTAGGAAAGGGTTGTGTATGTGATGGTCTATTTAAGGCTAATGTAACCACTGTTGTACCAAACAATGATATGAATAAAATTGAATCTTCTGCTTATATGGTTGACTCTCCTAATCTATGGCATTCTAGACTAGGTCATGTGAATTTTGATACTTTACAAAAACTGATCAATCTAGAATTCATACCTAAGTGTAGAATTGATTCAAATTACAAATGTCAAATTTGTGCTAAAGCCAAATTGACAAGAACATCATTTCATCATGTTGAAAGAGAAACCGAACCTCTAGACTTAATACATACTGATGTATGTGACTTGAAAATGTGTCAAACTAGAGGAGGAAAAAGGTACTTCATCACTTTTATAGATGATTGTACAAGATACTGTTATGTATATCTCCTTAGAAGTAAGGATGAGGCATTCGATATATTTAAACAGTATAAAGCAGAAGTTGAGAATCAACTCAATAGAAAAATAAAAGCTTTAAGAAGTGATAGAGGAGGAGAATATGAGTTTCCATTTGAGGAATTCTGTGCTGAGCATGGTATAATACACCAAACTACAGCTCCTTATTCACCTCAATCCAACGGTATAGCCGAACGGAAAAATAGAACTCTTAAAGAAATGATGAATGCCTTATTAATAAGCTCTGGCTTGCCAGATAATTTTTGGGGAGAAGCTATTCTTTCGGCAAATCATATTTTGAATAAAATACCACGAAAGAAAACTTCTAAGACTCCCCATGAACTTTGGAAAAACAGACCTCCATCCTACAAATACTTAAAAGTGTGGGGGTGTCTTGCCAAAGTGGAAATTCCAAAACCGAAGATATGCTCATAATAGTAGTGCATATCGATTTTTGGTGTACAAATCTGAAATTGATGACATTCATGAAAACACCATTATCGAGTCTCGAAATGCAAGATTTTTTGAGCACATTTATCCTCTAAAACCCTCTATTGAAACAAGTGTTCAAAAGAGGCCAAGAGATCCAGATACTCCTGAGGATAATGCTGATCAAAATAAAATGAATGATGAAACCGAGATAGAGGAACCGAGAAGGAGCAAGCGACAAAGGACCACTAAATCCTTTGGACCGGATTTCTATGCATATATGATAGAAAATGAACCTCTAACTTACCAACAAGCAATGTCATCTCCCGATGCTCCTTATTGGAAAGAAGCCGTCAATAGTGAAATAGAATCCATTCTACAAAACCATACGTGGGAACTAGTGGATCTCCCTAAAGGATCAAAACCACTAGGATATAAATGGATATTTAAGAAGAAACTAAAGGCTGACGGCTCAATAGACAAGTATAAAGCAAGACTTGTAATAAAAGGATTCAGACAGAAGCAAGATCTGGATTACTTTGATACGTACTCTCCAGTTACCAGAATAACATCAATTAGGATGCTTATTGCAATCGCATCTATATTGAATTTAGAAATACACCAAATGGATGTGAAAACTGCGTTTTTGAATGGTGAACTGGAAGAGGAAATATATATGCAGCAACCAGAAGGGTTTCTAAGCCCAGGAAATGAAAATAAGGTGTGCAAGTTAGTGAAATCTCTTTATGGCCTTAAACAAGCACCAAAACAATGGCATGAGAAATTTGATGAAGCAATGTTATCAAATGGATTCAAAATAAATGAATCAGATAAATGCGTCTATATAAAATGTATAGATGTTGGATATGTCATTGTTTGTCTCTACGTTGATGATTTACTGATCCTAGGAAGTAATAAGGTCATAATAAAGTCTACGAAGGACATGCTATCCTCTAGATTTGATATGAAGGACCTAGGAGTGACCGATGTAATTTTGGGTGTAAAAATTATAAAGACACCACAGGGATATTCGTTATCTCAGTCACATTACATTGCTAAAATTTTTGAAAAATTCAAGCAGTATAATGTAACTGCTGCAAAATCACCAGTAGATATGAACCAAAATTGGGTAAAGAACACTGGTGATGGTATCTATCAGCTTGAATACTCTCGTATACTGGGAAGTATTATGTATGTCATGAATTGCACTAGGCCTGATATTGCGTACGCTGTAAGCAAGCTAAGTAGATATACCAGCAATCCTGGTAAAAATCATTGGAAAGCAATAATCAGAGTTCTAGGATATCTAAAGTATACACAAAACTATGTGTTGCAATATGATAAGTATCCTTCAGTAATAGAAGGATATAGTGATGCCAATTGGATAACGGGCTCAAATGACACAAAATCCACAAGTGGATATGTGTTTACATTAGGAAATGGAGCAATTTCGTGGAAATCATCCAAGCAGACTTGCATAGCAAGGTCAACAATGGAATCTGAGTTCATTGCTCTGGATAAAGCCGCGGAAGAAGCAGATTGGCTTAGGGGATTTTTAGAGGACATTCCAAATTGGGAAAAACCAGTACCTCCAATATGTATACATTGTGATAGTCAATCTGCTATAGGAAGGGCGAATAGTACATTGTATAATGGTAAATCTAGACATATTCGTCGTAGGCATAAAACTATAAGACAACTTCTCTCTAATGGAGTTATCACTATAGACTATGTAAGGTCAAAGGATAACATTGCGGATCCACTAACTAAAGGCTTGCCTAGAGAGAAAGTTCAAACCTTATCGATGGGAATGGGTTTAAGACCTATGATCTAAAAGTTTTTCTAAACGGAAACCCCACCTAGTTGACTGGAGATCCCAAGATCTAGGTTCAAAGGGACAACTAAGTTTATAGATAAACTTAATGGCACTGTTAAAATACAGACCATTCCTATGATAAGTCAGTGCACAACCCGTCGGAGAATAGGATAAGCTTAGCTTTTAATGATGTCTATACTGTGGTGTTATAAAAGACCCAAGTGGAGTATTACGGGATACTCTTTATAGAATCACCTACGTGAGTGTAAATGCGCCGCTTCAAAAAGAATTGTAAGGTCGAATTCTTTAAACACTCATGAGACCAAGCAGGTGTTCATGGCAAAAACGAACACAAACAGAGAACCAAGGGGTTTAGAAACACTTAGCATGTGTTATCTTTATATACTTACACAAAAGGCTTACAGTTCAAAGACAATCTAGTCCACTGATTCGCCAGTAGGTTATAATGATAAACACTAGGAAAAGTTCAAGGCCATTGTGCTACTTTTACCGATACGTTAAATGTTTCACAAAATTTAAGAACAAAAAGAAATCTCTCATTCATGTGGGGGATTGTTGGAAATAAATGAGAAGATTGGGAAGAAGAGGTTGAGTGGTATTGGAGAAATATAAGTCCCACATTGTGTGTGATTTGTGATTATGTCTCCTTATATACCAAAGCCCAATATGCTATTTCAAAACAAAAGAAATGAACACATGAGGGCTTGAATGAATGGGTTATGGAGGCTTTGGGCTTTCATATTAAATATTAAAATGTCAAAGATAAGGGCCTTGGGCCTTGGGGCTCTTGGGGTCTCTCGTGATAAATGGGCCGCCGACTGTTAAAATGCGCGGAAAACAGTATTTTTGCGCGGGTGTGAACGTTTGGACGAGCGGATGCATCTGTTCGTCTGAACAGTGATCGGGTGCGACTAGTTGAACCAGCGCGCCTGTACGGACAGTCGCGCCTACCCCAGAAGGGCACCCCTCCGCTGTTATATATAGGCAGCCTGCCAGAGCCATCAAAAACACGGAATTCATTCATTCGATCTCCTTCTTCTTCACTGCACTGTTCTTAAAAAATACTCTCTTGAGTTCGTGTTGCTCTGCACTTGAAAGCGCTTCAAATTGCAGAGACCGGTCCGTTTTATCTTGGGAGACAATTGCTCGATAGCCTTCAGCGCCAGTGAGGGAGCAATATTGTTTCAAAGAAACAGATTTACTCTGGACTCGGACGATACTGAAAGGTACTCTTCTTCTTTTTCTGTTTTGCAACGTTTCTGCTCTGTTGCAATTCCGGTCGCGCTTTTCGCCGTTACTAATTCTGAAACAATTCAAATTATTAACGCTTCTTTACGTGACAATTGGATAGTGACAATTTATTGTTTGCTATCAGATTCGTACTGCATTTACATTGTTACGAATAACAATTTTGAAACAATATTGTCGTTTTGCAGAAAACGATAATGGCTAAAAACAATAGTGGTCCTGCTGCGCCAACACCACCTGTAACCAATCCTTTTGCACCCATGGTTACGCCAATGGCACTGTCTCATGGAGAAAGGCCAGAAAAGTTCACCGGAGCGGACTTCAAACGTTGGCAGCAAAAGATGCTATTTTACTTGACAACATTGGGCCTAGCAAAGTATCTTACAGAAGATGCTCTAGTCGTAGCAGAATTGGAACTGGATCCAGTTAAAGTTGAAGCCCATACTGCTTGGAAAAATTCTGATTTCATATGTAAAAATTACATCTTGAATGGCCTCGACAACAGTCTATACAACGTGTACTGCACTGTTGCAACATCCAAACAACTCTGGTTGGCTTTGGAAAAGAAGTATAAAACTGAAGATGCAGGCATGAAGAAATTCATCGCTGGGAAATTTCTTGACTTCAAAACGGTCGATACAAAAGCTGTGATCAACCAAATACAAGAACTGCAACTTATCATTCGTCAATTAGAAGATGAAAAGACGACACTTAGCGAATCTTTTCAAGTTGCCGCTGCTATTGAGAAGCTTCCTCCGTCGTGGAAGGACTTCAAGAACTACCTAAAGCACAAGCGCAAAGAAATGACAATGGAGGAACTTGTAGTTCGATTGAGAATTGAGGAAGATAATAGAAATTCTGAAAAGAAGATTTCTCAAAATGTGGTTGCCAAAGCAAACGTTGTCGAGACGGACAAGTCCAATAAGAGAAAACGTGACAACCAACCTAAGAAGTCAAAGAAATTCAAGGGGTCATGCCATAATTGTGGAAAGAAGGGTCATAAAGCTGCAGAATGTCGCGGTCCACCCAAAAAGAAGAAATCAGAAGCGAATGTGGCAGAAGTTTCAGACGGAGTTTCTGAAATGGACCTGTGTGCAGTTGTTTCAGAATGCAACCTTGTTGGCAACAACAAGGAGTGGTTTGTAGACACTCGAGCCAATAGGCATATATGCGCAAATAAGTGGATGTTCACAAACTACAAAAGTGCTACTAATGAAGAACAGCTGTTTATGGGTAACTCGTCCACATCAAAGGTCGAAGGAAAGGGAAAGATTGTGCTGAAATTGACTTCTGGAAAAGAACTCACTCTAAATGATGTTCTCCATGTTCCAGAAATTCGCAAGAATCTAATTTCAGGATCGTTGCTCAGCAAGCATGGCTTCAAACTGACATTTGTGGCTGATAAATTTGTGTTGTCTAAGAATGGAGTGTACATAGGAAAGGGTTATGTATGTGATGGTCTATTTAAGGCTAATGTAACCACTGTTGTACCAAACAATGATATGAATAAAATTGAATCTTCTGCTTATATGGTTGACTCTCCTAATCTATGGCATTCTAGACTAGGTCATGTGAATTTTGATACTTTACAAAAACTGATCAATCTAGAATTCATACCTAAGTGTAGAATTGATTCAAATTACAAATGTCAAATTTGTGCTGAAGCCAAATTGACAAGAACATCATTTCATCATGTTGAAAGAGAAACCGAACCTCTAGACTTAATACATACTGATGTATGTGACTTGAAAATGTGTCAAACTAGAGGAGGAAAAAGGTACTTCATCACTTTTATAGATGATTGTACAAGATACTGTTATGTATATCTCCTTAGAAGTAAGGATGAGGCATTCGATATATTTAAACAGTATAAAGCAGAAGTTGAGAATCAACTCAATAGAAAAATAAAAGCTATAAGAAGTGATAGAGGAGGAGAATATGAGTTTCCATTTGAGGAATTCTGTGCTGAGCATGGTATAATACACCAAACTACAGCTCCTTATTCACCTCAATCCAACGGTATAGCCGAACGGAAAAATAGAACTCTTAAAGAAATGATGAATGCCTTATTAATAAGCTCTGGCTTGCCAGATAATTTTTGGGGAGAAGCTATTCTTTCGGCAAATCATATTTTGAATAAAATACCACGAAAGAAAACTTCTAAGACTCCCCATGAACTTTGGAAAAACAGACCTCCATCCTACAAATACTTAAAAGTGTGGGGGTGTCTTGCCAAAGTGGAAATTCCAAAACCGAAAAAGGTTAAAATAGGACCAAAGACTATAGATTGCATATTCATTGGATATGCTCATAATAGTAGTGCATATCGATTTTTGGTGTACAAATCTGAAATTGATGACATTCATGAAAACACCATTATCGAGTCTCGAAATGCAAGATTTTTTGAGCACATTTATCCTCTAAAACCCTCTATTGAAACAAGTGTTCAAAAGAGGCCAAGAGATCCAGATACTCCTGAGGATAATGCTGATCAAAATAAAATGAATGATGAAACTGAGATAGAGGAACCGAGAAGGAGCAAGCGACAAAGGACCACTAAATACTTTGGACCGGATTTCTATGCATATATGATAGAAAATGAACCTCTAACTTACCAACAAGCAATGTCATCTCCCGATGCTCCTTATTGGAAAGAAGCCGTCAATAGTGAAATAGAATCCATTCTACAAAACCATACGTGGGAACTAGTGGATCTCCCTAAAGGATCAAAACCACTAGGATATAAATGGATATTTAAGAAGAAACTAAAGGCTGACGGCTCAATAGACACGTATAAAGCAAGACTTGTAATAAAAGGATTCAGACAGAAGCAAGATCAGGATTACTTTGATACGTACTCTCCAGTTACCAGAATAACATCAATTAGGATGCTTATTGCAATCGCATCTATATTGAATTTAGAAATACACCAAATGGATGTGAAAACTGCGTTTTTGAATGGTGAACTGGAAGAGGAAATATATATGCAGCAACCAGAAGGGTTTCTAAGCCCAGGAAATGAAAATAAGGTGTGCAAGTTAGTGAAATCTCTTTATGGCCTTAAACAAGCACCAAAACAATGGCATGAGAAATTTGATGAAGCAATGTTATCAAATGGATTCAAAATAAATGAATCAGATAAATGCGTCTATATAAAATGTATAGATGTTGGATATGTCATTGTTTGTCTCTACGTTGATGATTTACTGATCCTAGGAAGTAATAAGGTCATAATAAAGTCTACGAAGGACATGCTATCCTCTAGATTTGATATGAAGGACCTAGGAGTGGCCGATGTAATTTTGGGTGTAAAAATTATAAAGACACCACAGGGATTTTCGTTATCTCAGTCACATTACATTGCTAAAATTCTTGAAAAATTCAAGCAGTATAATGTAACTGCTGCAAAATCACCAGTAGATATGAACCAGAATTGGGTAAAGAACACTGGTGATGGTATCTATCAGCTTGAATACTCTCGTATACTGGGAAGTATTATGTATGTCATGAATTGCACTAGGCCTGATATTGCGTACGCTGTAAGCAAGCTAAGTAGATATACCAGCAATCCTGGTAAAAATCATTGGAAAGCAATAATCAGAGTTCTAGGATATCTAAAGTATACACAAAACTATGTGTTGCAATATGATAAGTATCCTTCAGTAATAGAAGGATATAGTGATGCCAATTGGATAACGGCTCTAATGACACAAAATCCACAAGTGGATATGTGTTTACATTAGGAAATGGAGCAATTTCGTGGAAATCATCCAAGCAGACTTGCATAGCAAGGTCAACAATGGAATCTGAGTTCATTGCTCTGGATAAAGCCGCGGAAGAAGCAGATTGGCTTAGGGGATTTTTAGAGGACATTCCAAATTGGGAAAAACCAGTACCTCCAATATGTATACATTGTGATAGTCAATCTGCTATAGGAAGGGCGAATAGTACATTGTATAATGGTAAATCTAGACATATTCGTCGTAGGCATAAAACTATAAGACAACTTCTCTCTAATGGAGTTATCACTATAGACTATGTAAGGTCAAAGGATAACATTGCGGATCCACTAACTAAAGGCTTGCCTAGAGAGAAAGTTCAAACCTTATCGATGGGAATGGGTTTAAGACCTATGATCTAAAAGATTTTCTAAACGGAAACCCCGCCTAGTTGACTGGAGATCCCAAGATCTAGGTTCAAAGGGACAAATAAGTTTATAGATAAACTTAATGGCACTGTTAAAATACATACCATTCCTATGATAAGTCAGTGCACAACCCGTCGGAGAATAGGATAAGCTTAGCTTTTAATGATGTCTATACTGTGGTGTTATAAAAGACCCAAGTGGAGTATTACGGGATACTCTTTATAGAATCACCTACGTGAGTGTAAAGGCGCCGCTTCAAAAAGAATTGTAAGGTCGAATTCTTTAAACACTCATGAGACCAAGCAGGTGTTCATGGAAAAAACGAACACAAACAGAGAACCAAGGGGTTTAGAAACACTTAGCATGTGTTATCTTTATATACTTACACAAAAGGCTTACAGTTCAAAGACAATCTAGTCCACTGATTCGCCAGTAGGTTATAATGATAAACACTAGGAAAAGTTCAAGGCCATTGTGCTACTTTTACCGATACGTTAAATGTTTCACAAAATTTAAGAACAAAAAGAAATCTCTCATTCATGTGGGGGATTGTTGGAAATAAATGAGAAGATTGGGAAGAAGAGGTTGAGTGGTATTGGAGAAATATAAGTCCCACATTGTGTGTGATTTGTGATTATGTCTCCTTATATACCAAAGCCCAATATGCTATTTCAAAACAAAAGAAATGAACACATGAGGGCTTGAATGAATGGGTTATGGAGGCTTTGGGCTTTCATATTAAATATTAAAATGTCAAAGATAAGGGCCTTGGGCCTTGGGGCTCTTGGGGTCTCTCGTGATAAATGGGCCGCCGACTGTTAAAATGCGCGGAAAAACAGTATTTTTGCGTGGGTGTGAACGTTTGGACGAGCGGATGCATCTGTTCGTCTGAACACTGATCGGGTGCGACTGGTTGAACCAGCGCGCCTGTACGGACAGTCGCGCCTACCTCAGAAGGGCACCCCTCCGCTGCTATATATAGGCAGCCTGCCAGAGCCATCAAAAACACGGAATTCATTCATTCGATCTCCTTCTTCTTCACTGCTCTGTTCTTAAAAAATACTCTCTTGAGTTCGTGTTGCTCTGCACTTGAAAGCGCTTCAAATTGCAGAGACCGGTCCGTTTTATCTTGGGAGACAATTGCTCGATAGCCTTCAGCGCCAGTGAGGGAGCAATATTGTTTCAAAGAAACAGATTTACTCTGGACTCGGACGATACTGAAAGGTACTCTTCTTCTTTTTCTGTTTTGCAACGTTTCTGCTCTGTTGCAATTCCGGTCGCGCTTTTCGCCGTTACTAATTCTGAAACAATTCAAATTATTAACGCTTCTTGACGTGACAATTGGATAGTGACAATTTATTGTTTGCTATCAGATTCGTACTGCATTTGCATTGTTACGAATAACAATTTTGAAACAATATTGTCGTTTTGCAGAAAACGATAATGGCTAAAAACAATAGTGGTCCTGCTGCGCCAACACCAACTGTAACCAATTCTTTTGCACCCATGGTTACGCCAATGGCACTGTCTCATGGAGAAAGGCCAGAAAAGTTCACCGGAGCGGACTTCAAACGTTGGCAGCAAAAGATGCTATTTTACTTGACAACATTGGGCCTAGCAAAGTATCTTACAGAAGATGCTCCAGTCGTAGCAGAATTGGAACCGGATCAAGTTAAAGTTGAAGCCCATACTGCTTGGAAAAATTCTGATTTCATATGTAAAAATTACATCTTGAATGGCCTCGACAACAGTCTATACAACGTGTACTGCACTGTTGCAACATCCAAACAACTCTGGTTGGCTTTGGAAAAGAAGTATAAAACTGAAGATGCAGGCATGAAGAAATTCATCGCTGGGAAATTTCTTGACTTCAAAATGGTCGATACAAAAGCTGTGATCAACCAAATACAAGAACTGCAACTTATCATTCGTCAATTAGAAGATGAAAAGATGACACTTAGCGAATCTTTTCAAGTTGCCGCTGCTATTGAGAAGCTTCCTCCGTCGTGGAAGGACTTCAAGAACTACCTAAAGCACAAGCGCAAAGAAATGACAATGGAGGAACTTGTAGTTCGATTGAGAATTGAGGAAGATAATATAAATTCTGAAAAGAAGATTTCTCAAAATGTGGTTGCCAAAGCAAACGTTGTCGAGACGGACAAGTCCAATAAGAGAAAACGTGACAACCAACCTAAGAAGTCAAAGAAATTCAAGGGGTCATGCCATAATTGTGGAAAGAAGGGTCATAAAGCTGCAGAATGTCGCGGTCCACCCAAAAAGAAGAAATCAGAAGCGAATGTGGCAGAAGTTTCAGACGGAGTTTCTGAAATGGACCTGTGTGCAGTTGTTTTAGAATGCAACCTTGTTGGCAACAACAAGGAGTGGTTTGTAGACACTGGAGCCACTAGGCATATATGCGCAAATAAGTGGATGTTCACAAACTACAAAAGTGCTACTAATGAAGAACAACTGTTTATGGGTAACTCGTCCACATCAAAGGTCGAAGGCAAGGGAAAGATTGTGCTGAAATTGACTTCTGGAAAAGAACTCACTCTAAATTATGTTCTCCATGTTCCAGAAATTCGCAAGAATCTAATTTCAGGATCGTTGCTCAGCAAGCATGGCTTCAAACTGACATTTGTGGCTGATAAATTTGTGTTGTCTAAGAATGGAGTGTACATAGGAAAGGGTTATGTATGTGATGGTCTATTTAAGGCTAATGTAACCACTGTTGTACCAAACAATGATATGAATAAAATTGAATCTTCTGCTTATATGGTTGACTCTCCTAATCTATGGCATTCTAGACTAGGTCATGTGAATTTTGATACTTTACAAAAACTGATCAATCTAGAATTCATACCTAAGTGTAGAATTGATTCAAATTACAAATGTCAAATTTGTGTTGAAGCCAAATTGACAAGAACATCATTTCATCATGTTGAAAGAGAAACCGAACCTCTAGACTTAATACATACTGATGTATGTGACTTGAAAATGTGTCAAACTAGAGGAGGAAAAAGGTACTTCATCACTTTTATAGATGATTGTACAAGATACTGTTATGTATATCTCCTTAGAAGTAAGGATGAGGCATTCGATATATTTAAACAGTATAAAGCTGAAGTTGAGAATCAACTCAATAGAAAAATAAAAGCTTTAAGAAGTGATAGAGGAGGAGAATATGAGTTTCCATTTGAGGAATTCTGTGCTGAGCATGGTATAATACACCAAACTACAGCTCCTTATTCACCTCAATCCAACGGTATAGCCGAACGGAAAAATAGAACTCTTAAAGAAATGATGAATGCCTTATTAATAAGCTCTGGCTTGCCAGATAATTTTTGGGGAGAAGCTATTCTTTCGGCAAATCATATTTTGAATAAAATACCACGAAAGAAAACTTCTAAGACTCCCCATGAACTTTGGAAAAACAGAACTCCATCCTACAAATACTTAAAAGTGTGGGGGTGTCTTGCCAAAGTGGAAATTCCAAAACCGAAAAAGGTTAAAATAGGACCAAAGACTATAGATTGCATATTCATTGGATATGCTCATAATAGTAGTGCATATCGATTTTTGGTGTACAAATCTGAAATTGATGACATTCATGAAAACACCATTATCGAGTCTCGAAATGCAAGATTTTTTGAGCACATTTATCCTCTAAAACCCTCTATTGAAACAAGTGTTCAAAAGAGGCCAAGAGATCCAGATACTCCTGAGGATAATGCTGATCAAAATAAAATGAATGATGAAACTGAGATAGAGGAACCGAGAAGGAGCAAGCGACAAAGGACCACTAAATCCTTTGGACCGGATTTCTATGCATATATGATAGAAAATGAACCTCTAACTTACCAACAAGCAATGTCATCTCCCGATGCTCCTTATTGGAAAGAAGCCGTCAATAGTGAAATAGAATCCATTCTACAAAACCATACGTGGGAACTAGTGGATCTCCCTAAAGGATCAAAACCACTAGGATATAAATGGATATTTAAGAAGAAACTAAAGGCTGACGGCTCAATAGACAAGTATAAAGCAAGACTTGTAATAAAAGGATTCAGACAGAAGCAAGATCTGGATTACTTTGATACGTACTCTCCAGTTACCAGAATAACATCAATTAGGATGCTTATTGCAATCGCATCTATATTGAATTTAGAAATACACCAAATGGATGTGAAAACTGCGTTTTTGAATGGTGAACTGGAAGAGGAAATATATATGCAGCAACCAGAAGGGTTTCTAAGCCCAGGAAATGAAAATAAGGTGTGCAAGTTAGTGAAATCTCTTTATGGCCTTAAACAAGCACCAAAACAATGGCATGAGAAATTTGATGAAGCAATGTTATCAAATGGATTCAAAATAAATGAATCAGATAAATGCGTCTATATAAAATGTATAGATGTTGGATATGTCATTGTTTGTCTCTACGTTGATGATTTACTGATCCTAGGAAGTAATAAGGTCATAATAAAGTCTACGAAGGACATGCTATCCTCTAGATTTGATATGAAGGACCTAGGAGTGGCCGATGTAATTTTGGGTGTAAAAATTATAAAGACACCACAGGGATATTCGTTATCTCAGTCACATTACATTGCTAAAATTCTTGAAAAATTCAAGCAGTATAATGTAACTGCTGCAAAATCACCAGTAGATATGAACCAGAATTGGGTAAAGAACACTGGTGATGGTATCTATCAGCTTGAATACTCTCGTATACTGGGAAGTATTATGTATGTCATGAATTGCACTAGGCCTGATATTGCGTACGCTGTAAGCAAGCTAAGTAGATATACCAGCAATCCTGGTAAAAATCATTGGAAAGCAATAATCAGAGTTCTAGGATATCTAAAGTATACACAAAACTATGTGTTGCAATATGATGAGTATCCTTCAGTAATAGAAGGATATAGTGATGCCAATTGGATAACGGCTCAAATGACACAAAATCCACAAGTGGATATGTGTTTACATTAGGAAATGGAGCAATTTCGTGGAAATCATCCAAGCAGACTTGCATAGCAAGGTCAACAATGGAATCTGAGTTCATTGCTCTGGATAAAGCCGTGGAAGAAGCAGATTGGCTTAGGGGATTTTTAGAGGACATTCCAAATTGGGAAAAACCAGTACCTCCAATATGTATACATTGTGATAGTCAATCTGCTATAGGAAGGGCGAATAGTACATTGTATAATGGTAAATCTAGACATATTCGTCGTAGGCATAAAACTATAAGACAACTTCTCTCTAATGGAGTTATCACTATAGACTATGTAAGGTCAAAGGATAACATTGCGGATCCACTAACTAAAGGCTTGCCTAGAGAGAAAGTTCAAACCTTATCGATGGGAATGGGTTTAAGACCTATGATCTAAAAGATTTTCTAAACGGAAACCCCGCCTAGTTGACTGGAGATCCCAAGATCTAGGTTCAAAGGGACAACTAAGTTTATAGATAAACTTAATGGCACTGTTAAAATACATACCATTCCTATGATAAGTCAGTGCACAACCCGTCGGAGAATAGGATAAGCTTAGCTTTTAATGATGTCTATACTGTGGTGTTATAAAAGACCCAAGTGGAGTATTACGGGATACTCTTTATAGAATCACCTACGTGAGTGTAAAGGCGCCGCTTCAAAAAGAATTGTAAGGTCGAATTCTTTAAACACTCATGAGACCAAGCAGGTGTTCATGGCAAAAACGAACACAAACAGAGAACCAAGGGGTTTAGAAACACTTAGCATGTGTTATCTTTATATACTTACACAAAAGGCTTACAGTTCAAAGACAGTCTAGTCCACTGATTCGCCAGTAGGTTATAATGATAAACACTAGGAAAAGTTCAAGGCCATTGTGCTACTTTTACCGATACGTTAAATGTTACACAAAATTTAAGAACAAAAAGAAATCTCTCATTCATGTGGGGGATTGTTGGAAATAAATGAGAAGATTGGGAAGAAGAGGTTGAGTGGTATTGGAGAAATATAAGTCCCACATTGTGTGTGATTTGTGATTATGTCTCCTTATATACCAAAGCCCAATATGCTATTTCAAAACAAAAGAAATGAACACATGAGGGCTTGAATGAATGGGTTATGGAGGCTTTGGGCTTTCATATTAAATATTAAAATGTCAAAGATAAGGGCCTTGGGCCTTGGGGCTCTTGGGGTCTCTCGTGATAAATGGGCCGCCGACTGTTAAAATGCGCGGAAAAACAGTATTTTTGCGCGGGTGTGAACGTTTGGACGAGCGGATGCATCTGTTCGTCTGAACAGTGATCGGGTGCGACTGGTTGAACCAGCGCGCCTGTACGGACAGTCGCGCCTACCCCAGAAGGGCACCCCTCCGCTGCTATATATAGGCAGCCTGCCAGTGCCATCAAAAACACGGAATTCATTCATTCGATCTCCTTCTTCTTCACTGCTCTGTTCTTAAAAAATACTCTCTTGAGTTCGTGTTGCTCTGCACTTGAAAGCGCTTCAAATTGCAGAGACCGGTCTGTTTTATCTTGGGAGACAATTGCTCGATAGCCTTCAGCGCCAGTGAGGGAGCAATATTGTTTCAAAGAAACAGATTTACTCTGGACTCGGACCGATACTGAAAGGTACTCTTCTTCTTTTTCTGTTTTGCAACGTTTCTGCTCTGTTGCAATTCCGGTCGCGCTTTTCGCCGTTACTAATTCTGAAACAATTCAAATTATTAACGCTTCTTGACGTGACAATTGGATAGTGACAATTTATTGTTTGCTATCAGATTCGTACTGCATTTGCATTGTTACGAATAACAGATAAATCACCATAAGGAAAGCAAGTCAGGATATAGTTCTGAAAGATTGTAGAAAATATGAAGCTTTGTGAGAAAGGAGGAAGTTGGATTCCCCAACTCGACAGTCTCTTTGCTATATGTAATATTTGATTCACCTCTTTTTATGCAAACATTGACATCTTCTTTGCATTCTAATTACATCATATCGATTGGTACTAAGTCATCTTTTGCATGTTTAAAATCAGTCTTTCCTCTAATCTACTAAGTATCAAGTGACTGATTATTGTTTACTGTAATGGGTTCGATCAGATTTTAAGCCTTTCTAGTTTCTGGTAGCAAGTCTGGATGGAATTGATCATTTGCTACAATACTACCAGCAAACATATTTGTAGAAAACTTGGCTGTGCAATTCCGTCCAAGTATATCCATTAATGATTTATGATTGATCCATCGATCAAACCACAGTAATGTAGCGCAACCATTTGCTATATCTCTATCAAAAATGTTTGTTGGGTTCCATCTATTATTCATCGTGTGTTTCAATGTGACAGAGAGATTATTATCAATATTCATCGCCCTAATTTCGTGCTATATACATGTTCTTAATCTAGGAAGACCATAAGTTTTATTTTTGGGAGTAAATTCCAGTTTAATTTTATCCTAGCCTTAGTTTGAAGATTAATTAGATGTCATAGTTCAGTATAATACTTCGTATTCTTCAAACTGGAATCGGTCTTCCCGAAATCGATCAAAGATGAATGTGAAAATCAATCGGAAACGTTTCTGCTGTGGGGATTCCTTTCGTACAGCAAGAGACTGCAGAAATTTGATTCGATGTTTCAAGTGCGGTCGATCTGGTCATCGAAAAATTGTCTATCCAGAATTTTATAGGGGCAAATCGACTTTAGAATTACAGAAGTTTAACTGTTCACAATTATGCCAGAAGCTTATTTCTTTCTTGAATATGTATGAATTGACGGAATCAAAGCAGAAAAAGGAAGGGGCGTATATGTTGCTGATGTTGGGTTGGCATATTGAAGGGATAGTGGACGGTATTCTTTGGCAAAAGAGAGATTCTTGTGAACCAAGAACATGTATCTACCCTTCTTTACCGCGCCCATTAGAGAGGAGAGAACATGCTCTCCCATTCTGTTTGAATTTTCTGAAACTAAACAGGATTTTCTCTGATTCGAAATCGAAGAATAAGATGAAGGGTTTACATATGTTAAACGAGATTCTGAATCATTTTGATATCATTAATACCACGGTTAATTGTAAACCTGTTGTGTCTGCCTATCAGTATGTTTTGAAATGTAACAATGTTGTAGCGATGAGTAGTAATGAATCTAGTGGTTCTAGTATTGATGATGATGAGTTGATGGGTCATACGATGTAGTTAATGGATAAACAGCAGGTAGGTTGTATGCTACTCGATCCATCTGTGCAGGTATGTTTAGATATGGGTTCAAATCCATGTGTAAAAGCCATGTATAATCCATCTGTACAAGTAGATATTGGTTCAAAGATATTAAGGGAAAACGGGATGGTAGAGGTGATAACAGGAATTGATAGTGTTGATTTTCAGAACTTTGAAATAGACTAATTTATTGAGTATAATCCTATTTTGGCAACATCTGATATGTTTGGGGAGGAAACTGATGAGTGGCAAGTTGCCGATGACTTATGTTTATACAATAGTTTTGGGATACTAGGATTTTATGGAGACAGAGAGGACTATTTAGAGAAGGTTGATGGTAATAGTTTATCTGAAACGAATTGTGGTAATTATTATTGTTTAGGAACTGAGAATAAGCATATAGACAGAAGGCAGAAATCGAATTCATGTGGGAGGAAGAATGATAAGTATACTATAGATTCACTGCATGGTATTAATGGGGCAGATAATATTGTTGGGCAAACTAATATTTTATTGATTGACGATGTGATGCGTACTAGTTTAGATAGTCGAATGGAAATTCAGTATGCGATGATTGATAGGGAGCATGATGGAATGAATGGTAGGAACATGGGATTGCACGTGGGAGAATACAAGGGGGAAGGAAGAGATATAATTCAATAGGGGAACTTGGTTAAGAATATCAAATAATTCGATAAGCATGACATGCAGTACTGGTAGTAGGCTTTCAAAATATTGTAGAGTAGTTAGATGGGGTTGAGAGTTATATCATCAATGTCGAGTCCTTGTTTTTGGTTACCTCAGAGGAGTAGTTAGATGGGGCAGAGAGTTGTGGACACACTTAGGCAGGTCGATGATATAGATGAGGTTGGTATAATAGAGGGTAGTTTGGAGATTTCTATATTAGTGATGTGGCCTCTACATCGACAAAAAGGGGTAGACGAAAGAAGAGGACTCCCATTACTGGACTTGTCCGACGTAGTGCTAGATCTAATGCTTCATAATTATATGGTAGGTCGCTGGATTTGAGTGCTAATAGCAGCACTTCGAATTTGGGCTTAGGTATAATTTCTGTTTATGGCAGTGGCCATTCACTATTTGCTTTGGGTAGTTTACCCACCAGTCAATTATGTCGTTTAGCTGATGAAACATCATTCATTTTTATGGATACTGAGTTAGATACCGATTTCATTAGAAGTAGAGAATTAGAGAGGGTTAATTCTTTAAAATGATGAGACTTGTTAGTTGGAACATTAGGGGTCTTAATGATCGTAAAAATGTGATAAAATAAGAACTTTTTTTAAAAAAATTAATATAGATATTGCATTATTACAGGAAACAAAAATTGAAAACCCTGATTTAAGAATTTATATGAGCTTAGGCGGTTCTCACTTTCATAACTGGGTTTGTATACCAGCTATTGGTAGTGCGGGGGTTTAGTGATTGGTTGGAGGGATAATCAGTTTAGACTTATTCAGGAAATTCCTAAAAAAACATTCCCGTCATATCTTATTATCCTCCCTAGTAGATAATATTATTTTGGGTATTGCTAATGTACTAGTGTGAACCCGTGCTACGCACACGGGTTGTCGCTATAAGGTAACACTGAAAATAACGTAAAACTATTATATTATTCGACCTTGCAATAACTTGTTTCAGCTATTAAATTAGTACTTTTTAAAACTTAAATATTGCATACTATTATGTAAACTTAGTAACACAAAAATACCAGCAAGTACAGATGAATATGTCATTGTGTAAATATGTAATTGGATGGAATAAATGCAGCACATTCCTGAATAAGTACAATTCATTTGTCAATGGGTACAAATGCTAATATACTGACCAAGTAGGTGGTGATTAAAAACAATGACATGTTAATAGCATTCACTTTATATCAGACCAAGGAGGTACATATGTTTCAAATATACACGTATTACAATATAAGATCAGATAGTTTGTAACTGTCCCAACCATCAAAGCATGAATTTATTTGTTAAATAACTTCAGCTAGCATGCACTGGTTGATCCATTTGTCAGCATTCTTCACTCCCTTCATGCAAAAGGCAACACTGGCTTTTGTACCAGTCTTCAAAGACTTGAAAAAAAATGAAATAAAACAACCTTAAAAACAACGCATACTTCTACATTGACCTTATGACTATATCTGTCAAAAAAAAAGGCCTTTAAAGAATGTCATACTATAACCCAGAACACCGTTAATGGTAAATATAGGCAAAGCCTTCCAGAATACAATTGCTGACCACTCTGTACATCAATCTGACAAAGGTAAAAATGTTTGGAGTTCTTTTAATCAAATGACTTAAAAGAACTTACTACAAATGAATAAAATATGTAAATAACAACCAAATAGTAAAATTTTATAAAAATTAAGCTAAACTCGCATCTTGTAGTTAAATGCATAGGTGTCAACATCTATAGAATCATTTCTCTCCTCCTCCTTTATATTCTAGACAAATAATTTCTTCTAAAATCGGCTATAAGTTTATAACATCAATCTAAAAGAGGAAAACGAAACTTTGTAATGAAAGATTTGCCAGTTCTAAGTGAATAACAAAGCATACCTTGAGACAACATCAATTTAGAAGAAGACAGTGATGTTGTCTTCGCCATTAAAGAAACCTGGAAGTACAAACACATCTCTTATATGCAAGATAAAATATACTGAAATCTCAGAAAGATGTATATGTAGTAGTATGTTTTCACAATAAAATCCATTTAATATGTTGGGTGCTATCTATTCTGTAATACAAAAACATGGCTATAATATAAACATAATGATAAAAAATATCTCATACTTCAAGGCTAATTTCCTTATTCAAACTTCCAGCTGCTTGGAACTAAATACAGCGCCAACCATACGCATAGTACCCACTCAAAAACCCAAAAATTAACACAACTTTTCTTTAAATTATTCCGACATGTTCCTGAAATATAACATTTTATTTCTATAGTCTCTTAATCGGGCTTGTGCATGCATTCAATACAAAGGCATGTCTATTAGAGAATGTGGTCAGAGTAAATATAATTGATATAGTTGTGGCAACGAAAAGTAAACTTAAGCAAATTTCATCTACTGCATTTTCTAAGCAATTTGGTAAAATATGATGCTAGTGCATTCCTGTTCAGTGCTTCGACTAATGATTTTTTTTTTTTTTTTTTTTTTTAACATATGACTAACTCTTAAAGGTCCAAAGAAATTATTTTTCCTTTATCTAAAGTTAGGCCAGAGCTGCAATTTGTGTCACTAAGATTATATATCAGTCCAAAACAATTATAGTAGACTGTTAATTATGTAGTTGTTACAAAAAAATAATCACAGATAAAGTTAAAAATCGTATATTAAAAAAACCCTACTACATAGTATGAAGCTTTATCACAGCCATGTAGCAAGTATTAGAAGCATGAATATTTTGACAGGGAAATTTACTTCGTAGTTTGTGAAATTCAACATCCATAAATTTCTTATGCAGCGCAATACCAAATTGTCCAGAATTTACAACTATCATATAATTCTACTCTTAAAATACAAATAGGAAAAATGAAATTATAAATAACATGTAAATATAATAGGAATAACATGCGATACAATATATCAGGAATGATATAAATACATACAATCGAGAAATATAAATAGCAAAAGGAAGAAGTAAAATATATTAGGAATAATATATAGTGGCAGGAGCAATACACTCTTATTTTGAACCTCCCAATCCAATATCTCAAATTACCTGCTATAACTTTTGGCAAAAAACCTTTCAGTTTCTATTCACATTTGAAATCTACACTATATCAAAATTATGTCTATGAAATAATGCAAACGTAAAATTTTATCCTCTAAAATTGCACTTACTCCTCGATGTTTATCTCTATGAGAAATTGTTGGATCTAGAATAACCCTAGAGGGGGGGTGAATAGGGTTTTTCACAATTTTTAACTGAATTAAAAACTTAACGAGATATATAATAATAAACTGATCACAGAAAATAGCAGAAACAGAAATGCAGAAAATAAATCACACACAGATGTACCCAGCTTCGGCAAAACCCTGCCTACTGCTGCATTTCTAAGGTTTCTACTAGGTGATAGAACAGTTCCCACATACAAGACCATGTGCACTCGCAAACCCTGCTCCTATTCTAACCCTACGCTCAAACCCCTAGACTGATCTAAACCCCTAGATCAGATTTCCCGAATTACAAAACCTGTAACTCGTAACTCAGATTTACAGACTCTGAAACTGACAGTCAACTCCTTGACTAAACCCCCCTAGATTTTACAGACCTAGAACTGTTCAGAAATGATTTTACAACACAAAAAAAACAGAATGTAAAACAAAAAAAATGTAAACCCTAGTTCTTAAAATAAAATAAAAAAGGAGTTTATATAAAAGGGGTCATCCCCTTTTCCTATTAAAAAACGGCCGGCCCATTTTCTTTTCTTGCTTCATTCTTCTGCCCGATCCTCTTTTGCCTCTGAGAAAAAATATGGCGGCTAGGGTTTTCTAGGGTTTTTGAAATCCACCCAAATCCGAATCGATTGCTTGATGAAAAGACTAATCTCTGAAGCTCGAATTCATTGCTATGTGATTCCTCGATTGCGGCTTTATCTGATTTGGGATTTTTCCCTGGCGATCGAAACTCTTGGAAAAATTGTGAGTATCTTCTGATTTAAAATTGATTTCACTGAATTTTTGGAGTTGATTTTTTTTTGTGTGTTCCACCTCCTATGCCAGGGATGAAATCGGTGTTAAATAGGGATAAATAGAAACCCTAAATTTGATCTCTGATTTCGCTATATTGACTTGATCTGATTGATTGGCTTTCTCTTTTTGATTCCACCGCTTTGAATGAATTTGAATCTGCTTTTATGAAATGAGAAGTTCTGGAAAGAATTTATTTGTGCCCTCTTGAATTCGATTGATGCAACTCTTAAAAGTCTGCATGATTTCTGCCTTTTTAAAAAAAACTGTTGCCAAAAAATAAGGAATTGGTTTCTGGAAAAAATTAAACTCTTTCTAAATATGATTTTCTGCAAATTAAAACTCCTTGGCCCACTGTTAAAAACTCTCGAACATTTCTGGTAAGAAATAAACTGATTAATCTCCTTGGTTCTTATGCATCATTCTGGAAATTTGTATATGTAAATGATCGTGTGTCCCCCAAGTGATTTCTTGCTTCAAAATTGACTCATTGACTTGTTACTTGAATCAACTTCAATCACCTATGACACAGCAGTAAATCTGGAAAATAAATTTTCCATATATTGTCATTTTTGTATTTTCAAAAGACTGTACTACTTAATTTCTGGAAAATATTTGAATGAGTTTTCCCTTGATTGAAGTCAATCAGATTTGAAATACATGAACAAAAACTGGAAATGAGTTTCTGTGTTATGAGTTGCCTTTGTATGTATGTATACCAGAGCATAAATGTGCTCTGTTATTTGCTGTTTCACTTATGTATACTGAAGTGTTGCTTGTGTATTTGAGTATCCTTGACCAATTATTTTTGGCATGTCCACTTTTGCTGTTGACATTTAACCCTGTATGCATCACCACCTTGAAAGCTCCCTGTATTTTGAACTTGTTCCATGCACTGTTTTGATCTAAATCACTATTTGAACCTTGTCTTGATCTATGTTGATGTCCCATGCTGATATGAGCCTTTTCATACTACTGTTTGCATTGCTGAACACTTGTAGTTTGCTTACCATCCCAATTCACCAGTATTGTTTGCTTTAGTGATCGACCATTTGTGTGTTGAAACTGCATGCTTAAAACAGTGAACTTGATATATGTAACCACTCTGAATGTCTTCATTGTTCTTCCATTTGGTATACACTTGCTGACATGTGATACTTGACCTCTTATTTGTTGTGTACACATTCTTGAACATTTTGAACTGTCACCTTTGTAAAACTGCTACTATGTCCATTGTTGCATTGCATCATGGGCATTTATGTGTTTGTTCACCTGCATCACTTTTGGGCATTCCTTGACTATGAACTTGCTGTTTTCACTTAAGTAACATGCTATGACCCTTGATCCTTTTGATTTAATTCTGGAACCTGAGTACATGCAGCCATGCTTGTAGTAGCTCTGTTTTGATCCATGCACCACTTGATCATTGCTTTGGCTGCACCATAACTTGAGTTTATGCTGAAAATATTTTGGCTCGGCCATTTTCTTTGAGTTGTGCTGTATACTTGAATTTGAGCTGCTTCACTGATTTTGTTTCTTGCTTGGGCTGGTTTGAGTTGATTCATGCAAGCTCGACCACTTTTGCACTCTAGCTTGCTTGGCTCGACTCCATGCTTTGACACTTTGAAATTGATTGCTTTCTTTGAGGTTTTGATCATGTTTGTTTGTGTTGACTTTGTTGTTTTTCAAATATGCACTGAGTTGAGAAGGTCCACGTGGCTACTCCTCAGTTGCACGCTGAATTGGCGAGGCAGTGCACACGTGTATACACGTGTGTACATGCAGCCATCAGACGAGTTTTCCCTGTCCCTGCATTGAAATATATATGTTGTCTGCCTTGTGGTATTTACAGTGTATCACTGTGAATATCACAAGCTGTCTAGACACAGATTGATGGTTTTATAATTCAGATCAAGTCATGAAAAATGATGAGAAACACACCAGAAATCTGAGGCAAATAAAATTTTAAAATAAAATTTAAATTTGCATGTATTCTGTTTTATTTCTATTGCAGTGTATTGTGTGTGTGTTTCATGTGTGACAGGTAAGCTGGGATGACTGGACTGACAAGCTGAAGACAAGAAGACAGTGTGTGGTGTCAATGAGTGTATGAGTCTGTGTATACAAGTGAAAATGGATATATATGAAATGTAAACTGAATGAATGTATGAGTGTTGCAGTGAGGAGCTGTGTATATATGAAATGTACTGATGTCTGTAATAAACAAGCTTGATTGAAATAAAATATCATTTTATTGTTGTCAAACGAACTTGTCTATTTTATTCTGTTTATACAAGTACAAATATTCTGTGAATGTATAAGTAGTGGAGTTACAAATAGTTGTACTGTTTGAATATTGAAATAAAATATTCTATTTAAATAAAATATTGCATTCATTGCTGTGATGTATATATATAACAGTACAATACCAAACACATTTATAATAAAAATATATTTGGTTGTTATCATCAAACAAAAATCATATAATTGTGTATACAACACCGTTATATACAACAATCTCCCCCTTTTGATGATGACAAACAAATAAAAGATTTTGAATATAATAAATGTGTTTGTTTGTGGATATTTGAACTCCCCCTATTTAAATGCTCCCCCTACAACAGAAACTCCCCCTATAACTATGCATGAGTAAATTGTATGAATAATTAAATTTTCAAAATTGAAAATATTTATAAAATATTCACTCATAAATCAAAATCTAATCCATTCTCCCCCTTTTGTTATCATCAAAAGGATACAGATTTTTAAAATATAGATGAAAAATGACTAACAAATACTATATTAGCTTAAGAGGAAGAACAGTCATCATAAATCTCAATCAGTCAAACAAAAATCATAATATTCTAAGAACAGGTGGCATATTTCACATTGTAGAAAATGACGGATATACGATGAATTTTATAAAAATGAGGAGAGTTATAAAAAATATGAATATTTCCCAATTATTTTCAAAAGGAAAAATTAAAGCACCAAAAATGGTGATGGATTTGGATTATAATTAAAAATTCAATTTAAGTGAGAAAATCGAATAATCTCAAATCTCAATATCTATCAATCAACAAATCATAATACGTCATAATATTTTCAACACATTTCACAGATTAGAGAGATGGATTGATAGGTCGATTTTTACACACCAGGGAGAATTTCAATTTTATTTCAGTTTTTAGCACATTTATTTATTTATTTAAGAGCACACTGACCATGCATAACCAGAGCTTGGATTTTTAAATGAGGTCAGTCGCAGCTTAAATTATAAGTTGTCTCTTAACCATGCATGACCAGAGCTTGGATTTTTAAATGAGGTTAGAGACACACTTATATATTTATTATATATATTTATTATTTCAGTTTTTTTTTTAAAAAAAAGAAAAACTCCTTGGTATAAAACCAATATATGGATGATAGAAAATGTGGTAGGTACAGAAATGGACTGTGAAATAAATTTCTAAATTAATTATATTATGAGATATGACCAACTGTATCTGGATTATTGAAAATTTTCAATTATCACTAATTCTAAATAATAATATAACCACAATTCCATCACAAATATTTTCACTGTTTATTAAAAAAAATTAAACTCTCCACATTTATATAAACTCATAACGGATGGCAGAAGGATGATAAGTAATGAAGATTGCCGTGAAATAATTGCCAGTTCAAAGATATTATAATAAATATTTAACCATCATGAAAATCTAAATAAAATTCTCCTCTTGTTGTGAAATATACTGCAGTCACAATTCATCACAATTTCTAAATCTGATTATAATTTTGATGAATTATAAATACAGTTTAATTTGGATATTGATTTCAATTTCTGAAAGAATAATCAATAAATAATTTTAAAATTGAAAATCAATTACAAGAGTAATATGCTGATCTATACATGACAAGAGGGAAAAAAATATATATATACAGCAAAAAAAAATATGCAGCACTTTTAAACTGATACTACATGGTGTCTCTACAAAGTGAAAAATCAGAACAGATGGATGAGACAAATATAAGGCGCTTCTGATACCAAATGTTCTCGCTTTCTCGAGGATTTTAATGACACCCCGGTGGCAAACAAATGGTACCTCAGTCAACAAAAGATACTTAATTACAAAGCAAGCAACTCATGCACACAAATCAAAGCACGATACACCTTTGATACCAAATCAAGCAGTCCTAAAAAAAATATTTACAAATCAATTTCTTATAATCAGAGCAGCATGATTCCAAAACAAACATTTTTAAAAAAACAGTATCAGAGCAGCACAGAGAAATCAGTATCACAACAGACTTGTCAAGATGTTGGTCACATAAGGTGGTTCATGATTCAAGATTTGCAAATATACTCTATTTTAAATCATTTGAAGAAATGTGAAAGTATTAGGATTTAATGAATCTATCACACCAGGTTATATTTCAGATTCAAGATATGTGTGAGATCCAATAAATCAATAATTTCAAATGATTTTAAACAAACATATATTCAAATCAAATAATCATGAAATAACAATGATTTTCAAAAGACCAAAAAAAAATTTTCAAGAATTTCTCAGAACTATTTCCGACAAGCCCAAGAGAAATTTCAGGTCATTTACATCAAATTTGAAAATATTCATGATCGGGATAATTTATTTGAAATCACATGAATCAATGTAAAGTTTTGGGATATAATGAATCAGTCACACGAGATTGACAATTTCAAAAATAAGAGGTGTGTGATATTCAAAATATCTAGAATTTCAGATGATCTCAAACAAACATATTTCAATATAATGATCATGAATAAAGATGAATTCCAAGATGTATCACTGATACAAGCCAATCTGAAAATCAATGAAATTATCACAACTGATAAATAACAGAGTGTTGTAATGAGTATAATATTTTGAGCTTTTCTAAAATGAATTTGAATAAACTCAGAACAACAAAGGTGTGTGACATTTCATTAAATATTCAGATCTTCAAAAATTTAGAATTCTAGTTAACAGTGTTCAAGATATGATATGAATGCATTAACACTGTTATGAATTCAACAATCAGAGAATAAACTTCAAAACAATTGCAGATAATTACAAGATTAAATTCAGAATCCGGAAATGATTATAAACAAGAGAGTTCTATTCAAATAAAATGAATTTCCAGAAAGTCATGAGAACTGCAATTGGAAGTTTAAGAAGCACAAAATAAACAAAGAGATATGGTAGTGACTAATCAAAGAAAAAAAACAAACAGAAGGAAAATAAAATAGAAAGGGGTAGAAGAAGGAGAAATAAACAAAGAAAAAATATATTTACAAGGATGAAGTTAGAAATCATACCTGATTCACAGAAGACGTTGTGGATCTCTAACTCATCAGTCTTGGCTAAGGAACAGTGGATGATTCAATAATATGAAGCAGTTTGAATCACTTTTCTCTTTTCAGCACAGTTGTTCCTCAGCCACTTCAGGTACCTAATAGTTGATAGGATCGAGTGGTCTAACAAAATTTGTAAAACCACTCACAGTTTCGTTCACGTGTTTTGGTACCCAGACTTGTTTATATAACAAACCATCCGAATTTACCTTTGTGCCTTTAGGAACCCAAATCTGCTTGAATTTAGTCAAAGTCGTTTTATTTTTATTCAGGATCCAAGATTGTTTAAATGGTTTATTATAAAACGATTTCTCATTACAATTTCGATTCAAAAAACCTTTGAAATTTTCAGAGTTCAAATTTTCAACGTAGTTCTTTCCAAAGCAATTTGAGGGATTTTTCAAATCATTTGAATTTTGTTTTCCAAAAACATTATTCTTCCCAAAACCAAGACCACGTTTATTTCCAACAGAAAGTTGGTTTTTCAACAACATATACAAAGATTTTTCACCGTTTGAAAATTTAGATAAAATTGTTTCAAGTTGTTGAATTTCAGTTTTAAGATCATCGTTTTCTTTTATTAAATCTGAACAACGACTTTTAGTGATCTTATATCTTTCAAACTCAGATTTCAAAACCAAATTTTCATCATTAAGCAATTTGATTTTGGTTTGGGACTTGGCCATTTCAGAATCAAAATATTTTCGACTTTCAGATTCAAGTTTCTTCCAATTTTCAATTTCGATTTCAAGTTCTTTCAAAATCAGATCTGTTTTCAACAAACTATCATTTTCAGCGTTTTCATGTTTGGAATTTTTGATAGCCTTGAAATTTATAAATTCCTTTTGTAAACAATTGTTTGCATCTTTCAGCTCAATCTCGTTATCTTTTAAAATTAAAATTTCTTCTTCAAGCCTTCGAACATTATTATTGAAATGAACGAGATCAGATTTTAATTTCAAACAATTTTCACAATTAGAATTTTCAAATTTCACGACATTTGACAATTTCGTTTCCAAACAATTTATCTTGTTGGTCAACTCAGAATTTATAGATTTCAGAGATTTATTTTTCGATTGGAGTTTGTCAACAGATTTGGTTAAATCAACACAAAAATAAACCAGATCTTCATATGAAAAATTTCTTATCTCATCATCTGTTGAGTCTTCATCAGCTGATTCATCTGTTGAACAAGAATCTGAATCTGAGTTGACAGTTGAGGGTTTTGAGAAGTTGCTGTCGTTTCCATATCTTGTAGTTAGAGCTGTCCAAATTTCCTGCGCAGTTAAACAATGAGAAATCAGACTGTATTGATTATCATCAAGGTGAGAATACAGAATATGTGTAGCACGAGAATTAGAAGCTTTATCTACCATGTCAAACCCATTGATAACAACATCCCAACATTTAATATCAACAGATTTTAAATAAAATTCCATTTCAGATTTCCAATTTAAAAAATCTGTTCCAGTGAAAATAGTTGGAGATGAACTGGACTGACTTTCTGTGGACTGACAGCAAGGGTTACCCATGACTCTAGAGTTAATGAAATTACCAGGCTCTGATACCACTTGTTGGATCTAGAATAACCCTAGAGGGGGGGTGAATAGGGTTTTTCACAGTTTTTAACTGAATTAAAAACTTAACGAGATATATAATAATAAACTGATCACAGAAAATAGCAGAAACAGAAATGCAGAAAATAAATCACACACAGATGTACCCAGCTTCGGCAAAACCCTGCCTACTGCTGCATTTCTAAGGTTTCTACTAGGTGATAGAACAGTTCCCGCATACAAGACCATGTACACTCGCAAACCCTGCTCCTATTCTAACCCTACGCTCAAACCCCTAGACTGATCTAAACCCCTAGATCAGATTTCCCGAATTACAAAACCTGTAACTCGTAACTCAGATTTACAGACTCTGAAACTGACAGTCAACTCCTTGACTAAACCCCCCTAGATTTTACAGACCTAGAACTGTTCAGAAATGATTTTACAACACAAAAAAAAACAGAATGTAAAACAAAAAAAATGTAAACCCTAGTTCTTAAAATAAAATAAAAAAGGAGTTTATATAAAAGGGGTCATCCCCTTTTCCTATTAAAAAACGGCCGGCCCATTTTCTTTTCTTGCTTCATTCTTCTGCCCGATCCTCTTTTGCCTCTGAGAAAAAATATGGCGGCTAGGGTTTTCTAGGGTTTTTGAAATCCACCCAAATCCGAATCGATTGCTTGATGAAAAGACTAATCTCTGAAGCTCGAATTCATTGCTATGTGATTCCTCGATTGCGGCTTTATCTGATTTGGGATTTTTCCCTGGCGATCGAAACTCTTGGAAAAATTGTGAGTATCTTCTGATTTAAAATTGATTTCACTGAATTTTTGGAGTTGATTTTTTTTTGTGTGTTCCACCTCCTATGCCAGGGATGAAATCGGTGTTAAATAGGGATAAATAGAAACCCTAAATTTGATCTCTGATTTCGCTATACTGACTTGATCTGATTGATTGGCTTTCTCTTTTTGATTCCACCGCTTTGAATGAATTTGAATCTGCTTTTATGAAATGAGAAGTTCTGGAAAGAATTTATTTGTGCCCTCTTGAATTCGATTGATGCAACTCTTAAAAGTCTGCATGATTTCTGCCTTTTTAAAAAAAACTGTTGCCAAAAAATAAGGAATTGGTTTCTGGAAAAAATTAAACTCTTTCTAAATATGATTTTCTGCAAATTAAAACTCCTTGGCCCACTGTTAAAAACTCTCGAACATTTCTGGTAAGAAATAAACTGATTAATCTCCTTGGTTCTTATGCATCATTCTGGAAATTTGTATATGTAAATGATCGTGTGTCCCCCAAGTGATTTCTTGCTTCAAAATTGACTCATTGACTTGTTACTTGAATCAACTTCAATCACCTATGACACAGCAGTAAATCTGGAAAATAAATTTTCCATATATTGTCATTTTTGTATTTTCAAAAGACTGTACTACTTAATTTCTGGAAAATATTTGAATGAGTTTTCCCTTGATTGAAGTCAATCAGATTTGAAATACATGAACAAAAACTGGAAATGAGTTTCTGTGTTATGAGTTGCCTTTGTATGTATGTATACCAGAGCATAAATGTGCTCTGTCATTTGCTGTTTCACTTATGTATACTGAAGTGTTGCTTGTGTATTTGAGTATCCTTGACCAATTATTTTTGGCATGTCCACTTTTGCTGTTGACATTTAACCCTGTATGCATCACCACCTTGAAAGCTCCCCGTATTTTGAACTTGTTCCATGCACTGTTTTGATCTAAATCACTATTTGAACCTTGTCTTGATCTATGTTGATGTCCCATGCTGATATGAGCCTTTTCATACTACTGTTTGCATTGCTGAACACTTGTAGTTTGCTTACCATCCCAATTCACCAGTATTGTTTGCTTTAGTGATCGGCCATTTGTGTGTTGAAACTGCATGCTTAAAACAGTGAACTTGATATATGTAACCACTCTGAATGTCTTCATTGTTCTTCCATTTGGTATACACTTGCTGACATGTGATACTTGACCTCTTATTTGTTGTGTACACATTCTTGAACATTTTGAACTGTCACCTTTGTAAAACTGCTACTATGTCCATTGTTGCATTGCATCATGGGCATTTATGTGTTTGTTCACCTGCATCACTTTTGGGCATTCCTTGACTATGAACTTGCTGTTTTCACTTAAGTAACATGCTATGACCCTTGATCCTTTTGATTTAATTCTGGAACCTGAGTACATGCAGCCATGCTTGTAGTAGCTCTGTTTTGATCCATGCACCACTTGATCATTGCTTTGGCTGCACCATAACTTGAGTTTATGCTGAAAATATTTTGGCTCGGCCATTTTCTTTGAGTTGTGCTGTGTACTTGAATTTGAGCTGCTTCACTGATTTTGTTTCTTGCTTGGGCTGGTTTGAGTTGATTCATGCAAGCTCGACCACTTTTGCACTCTAGCTTGCTTGGCTCGACTCCATGCTTTGACACTTTGAAATTGATTGCTTTCTTTGAGGTTTTGATCATGTTTGTTTGTGTTGACTTTGTTGTTGTTTGAGGTTTTGATCGTGAGCTTCATTTTCGTTCTGAAAATCGTTGGGTTGAACTTGAGGAGCAGTAGGAGATGGGACATTAGTCACAGTTGTGGTGGTTTCATAGCTGGTTGAATTATGGGGTTTAGTTAGACGTATGCTTTTACGTTTATGTTTTCTTGCTGAAATGGGTAATTGAGACTGTTTGGTTGGCAGAAAAAGCTTGGACTGCATAGATTTAATGTAAAATGAGCTAAGTAGATGGTAAAAAAAGTAGGAGTTAAGTTACACAAAGAGAATTACCTTAGTCATGATGTGTTAGGAAGAGAACAAAACTGAGGAGTAAAAAAGAGAGGCTATGAATGTGGAAGGAAGAGTAAAGAAGGTGTTATGTAAATTTATAGCGATTGAGTACCATATGTAACTAATAAATGCGTTAAATCTATAATATCAATTGGTAATATACTATATATGAATCATATGTAAGATAATGAATTTTAACAAAACATTCAATATTTCAAATCCGAAATAAGCATATATGAAAAAATTAATTGTATATACTATATACAATTAATTTAAATAGCTTTACTTATAAAAGGGATGAATCATATGTAAGATAATGAATTTTAACAAAACGTTCAATATTTCAAATCTGAAATAAGCATATATGAAAAAATTAATTGTATATACTATATACAATTAATTTTACTTGGCTGTAATTAACAATTATACATAAGTCATTCCTTATATATATAGCGATTAAATAGATTTACTTATAAAAGGGATGATGTGCGCTGATTTTGGTAAGCTAAGAATAAATGAAACGATGTGTGTACAAATCCAGGCCGTCCTTTGTCCAAACTAAGAATAAATCTCAGCCGCTCTTTGTCTCCATGTTTGTCTCCTGGTTTGTCTTAGGGGGCAATTTTATTATATAGAGCATCTGAAACAGAAATGAAAAAAGTATTTTACATAGGCAGGTGGATATGATAATGTAAAATATTGTTCAGTGGAAATTATCATCAATTGTTTTGGCATGTTTCTTGCTTGGCCACGTGTAATTATAAACTCATAGTTAATGGTTAATAAATGAGGCCTGCAACAACTAATCCTACACATAACTATATTTTCGTCTTATTTCTTTGATATAATTTTATAAACTGTGATCAAGTAGTTTACATACACAGGTGGATATGATAGGAGAAGCAATATTTATAACAAATTGGTTTAATATATAAGATGATAATATCAATAATGGGCAATGAATGACATATATCTTCCCTTCCATTGCTCGTTTGTAATGTTGGTTAAAAAACTTAAATAAGTTTGGCAAAATGTTGCAGGGAGGTGCTAGAGTTTTACACTATTTTTTTATGAGTTGGTGTTGATTTGCTCAATTCCCCATGTCCAAACTGAAGCGGAAATGGAAGACCACTATAGCAATTGTACGCAAATCCAAGCTTCAACTTAGAATCTTGTTATATATTTAATAATGTAACAAAAGCATTGAAATGTGTAAGGAGCAACTCAGAGTAAAAAAATGAAAGAGAACGAAATGCAGAAGTCAAAAGTAATATAATTAGGCTCATTCATATCCTATCTCTTTGAATTTTAAGCTATAACCCATCTTAAACCTGAATCGAGAGTAATAAGTGAACCCATGAGATTAAAAAAGTATACATCTAAAGGTTATGATTCACTTACCTTAGCTATGTTGTTGCCAATCTATAATCAATGTAACAGCTGACCAGTTTCGTCATCAATCTTGAATCATCCTAGCAATTAATGTAAAGTTTGATGATGGCCGGGAAATGCAAAAAAAGTCAGTAAATTGCAATTTTGAAATTTCCACTTAATCAAACAATACCAATATTCAGTTATTAAATGTGATGAGATTAATATTACCAACATCTCAATAGCATTTATTTAACTATATCAAAAATTGCTTGAAACTTTATGTAAGTAATAATACCGTAAAAAACCTATTAAACCAATCTCTAAATTGAATTTTTCAAGCGTAAGCTACCTCTGTTTAAACGAACGAATTCTAAATCTGCAGGCGCCAAGCAGATAAAAGATTGCGGTACAAAGAAAGAATTTAGATCCGCGCAAAACCCTTCGTCATTTTCTTCTTTTTCTATATCCGTTCGTTCTTCTTTCCCGGTCGCTCTAGCAGATCCCTGGCTTTTCAGCTAACTATCTTATTTCTTCTAAATAAAAAGCTTTAAGATGGTAATGTATTCATTTTGGAGAGAAAGAATAAGATGGCGTGATAAAAAAGAGAGAATATGGCAATCGTGTGGGAAGATGAGAACCGAACTATGATAAATAAGAGTGGATAGAAATCTGTCCTGGGGGACTTGTTAACGTGGCTAAAAAGGTTAAAACCGTTAAGCAGTAATAACCCGTTTAATTGTTTGCTTATTTGGTTGATTGACAGTCGCTTGATGTCTTTACTTTTTTTATATCTGAACCGCTCTTTGCTGGTATGATAATATCTCACGTCTGCAAGTATAATAAATAATAATTTATTTAGGTAGGACACTGTTAAAATGGCAATAGATTTTTATATTTACACAGTATAATATAATGTTAATATATTAATAATAGGATATTTATATTAGTAAAAAATGCTGTTGGATATATTTCTTTTTTTAACACATGTCATTTATCGTAAACTATATATATAAAAATGAAGTTGATTACAATAGTTGATAAACTAATTGTACTTGCCATTTATCGCAAACTATATTAAAAAAGTTGTTCAACTTGTGATTCATCTGATTTAGGCATCATTTTCATTAATGTCAATTTAATATATATGATTGCATAATTCAAGTGCTTAAATTAAGAACAGCAGCATAAATACATTAGCATCGATTTTCCATTTTTACAACTATAAATTAATCAAACCTAAGTGGAAATATATTTATGGAAATAAATGAACAGGAAACACGAATGGTAATATGCAATTACAGTAGCGACACAATACCAAAGTATTTAAAGTAAACCAAAAATGCACATTCAGTAAAGGTGATTGTTGAAGGAAACTGACAAAATAATTAGGTAGTTATAATAGTAGATGAAAAAGATGTCGGCGTAAATAAATACCATTTATATTACAAAGTCACGTTCATTCCAAGGAAGAATGCAAAATGTTACAGGTATAAAAAAGGAAAAATAAAAATATAAAAGAAACCGAATTTACTTTCCATGGTGAAAACATTCAAATAAGGAATTGTTTTTCATCCAATTCAATTCTTAATTTTGTGCCAAAATTATACCAAAGAAATAAGACGAAAATATAGTTATGTGTAGGATTAGTCGTTGCAGGCCTCATTTATTAACCATTAACTATGAGTTTATAATTACACGTGGCCAAGCAAGAAAAATGCCAAAATATAAAAGAAACCGAATTTACTTTCCATGGTGAAAACATTCAAATGAGGAATTGTTTTTCATCCAACTCATAGTTAATTTTGTGCCAATAGGTTTATGAAATTATACCAAAGAAATAAGACGAAAATATAGTTATGTATAGGATTAGTCGTTGCAGGCCTCATTTATTAACCATTAACTATGAGTTTATAATTACATGTGGCCAAGCAAGAAACATGCCAAAACAATTGATCCTAATTTCCATTGAACAATATTTTACATTATCATATCCAACTGTGTATGTAAACTATTTGATCACAGTTTATTAAAGTATACCCAAGAAATAAGACGAAAATATAGTTATGTGTAGGATTAGTCGTTGCAGGCGTCATTTATTAACCATTAACTATGAGTTTATAATTACACGTGACCAAGCAAGAAACATGCCAAAACAATTGATCCTAATTTCCACTGAACAATATTTTACATTATCATATCCACCTGCCTATGTAAAATACTTTTTTCATTTCTGTTTCAGATGCATATGCTAGGAGAAGCTATATTTATAACAAATTGGTTTAATTAAAAACTTAAATAAGTTTGGCAAAATGTTGCAGGGAGGTGAAATAGTTTCACACTACTTTTTATGAGTTGGTGTTGATATTTTACATGAGGCATAAAAGTGTGCATAGGAAGTTAGAAACATAAAGTAAAACTGAGTCGACAACATGAGCAGGTGCACAAAAAAAACAAAAAAAACGTGTAGCAGAACACAAAATTATGCAATATACTGCTTATGTATAAGAGTTACATAAGGGAAATGGGTACACAGAGAAATACATCTAGGTGTTTATACCGGAAATGCAAATGAGAAACAAACGTAATTTATTAGTGCAGAATACATTCTCAGTTTCATAAATTTAAAAAAAAGAAATTTGACGCCAGATGCTCTGCCTGGATCCTGTCACAGTCCGCAAACTGCAGTTTAAAAGAAATTGGTTAGTAAAGGAATACGTATGATACATATAGTTGTATGAATGGTGGAAAAAAAATTGTATCAAACCACTGCATTCCAATGAGCTTCGTCTTCGTTATCCGTATGTTGTGGAGTAGTAGGCGGAAGATCGTGAGCTTCATTTTCGTTCTGAAAATCGTTGGGTTGAACTTGAGGAGCAGTAGGAGATGGGACATTAGTCACAGTTGTGGTGGTTTCATAGCTGGTTGAATTATGGGGTTTAGTTAGACGTATGCTTTTACATTTATGTTTTCTTGCTGAAATGGGTAATTGAGACTGTTTGGTTGGCAGAAAAAGCTTGGACTGCATAGATTTAATGTAAAATGAGCTAAGTAGATGGTAAAAAAAGTAGGAGTTAAGTTACACAAAGAGAATTACCTTAGTCATGATGTGTTAGGAAGAGAACAAAACTGAGGAGTAAAAAAGAGAGGCTATGAATGTGGAAGGAAGAGTAAAGAAGGTGTTATGTAAATTCATAGCGATTGAGTACCATATGTAACTAATAAATGCGTTAAATCTATAATATCAATTGGTAATATACTATATATGAATCATATGTAAGATAATGAATTTTAACAAAACATTCAATATTTCAAATCCGAAATAAGCATATATGAAAAAATTAATTGTATATACTATATACAATTAATTTAAATAGTATTGTTTGATTAAGTGGAAATTTCAAATGGTATTGTAAATGGTATTGTTTGATTAAGATAATGAGCCCATAACCGAGCCCATAATCCGAAATAAACATTCAATATTTTAAATGGTATTGTTTGATTAAGTGGAAATTTCAAAATTGCAATTTACTGACTTTTTTTGCATTTCCCGGCCATCATCAAACTTTACATTAATTGCTAGGATGATTCAAGATTAATTGTAAAATACTTTTTTCATTTCTATATAATAAAATTGCCCCCTAAGACAAACCAGGAGACAAACATGGAGACAAAGAGCGGCTGAGATTTATTCTTAGTTTGGACAAAGGACGGCCTGGATTTGTACACACATTGTTTCATTTATTCTTAGCTTACCAAAATCAGCGCACATCATCCCTTTTATAAGTAAATCTATTTAATCGCTATATATATAAGGAATGACTTATGTATAATTGTTAATTACAGCCAAGTAAAATTAATTGTATATAGTATATACAATTAATTTTTTCATATATGCTTATTTCAGATTTGAAATATTGAATGTTTTGTTAAAATTCATTATCTTACATATGATTCATCCCTTTTATAAGTAAAGCTATTTAAATTAATTGTATATAGTATATACAATTAATTTTTTCATATATGCTTATTTCGGATTTGAAATATTGAATGTTTTGTTAAAATTCATTATCTTACATATGATTCATATATAGTATATTACCAATTGATATTATAGATTTAACGCATTTATTAGTTACATATGGTACTCAATCGCTATAAATTTACATAACACCTTCTTTACTCTTCCTTCCACATTCATAGCCTCTCTTTTTTACTCCTCAGTTTTGTTCTCTTCCTAACACATCATGACTAAGGTAATTCTCTTTGTGTAACTTAACTCCTACTTTTTTTACCATCTACTTAGCTCATTTTACATTAAATCTATGCAGTCCAAGCTTTTTCTGCCAACCAAACAGTCTCAATTACCCATTTCAGCAAGAAAACATAAACGTAAAAGCATACGTCTAACTAAACCCCATAATTCAACCAGCTATGAAACCACCACAACTGTGACTAATGTCCCATCTCCTACTGCTCCTCAAGTTCAACCCAACGATTTTCAGAACGAAAATGAAGCTCACGATCTTCCGCCTACTACTCCACAACATACGGATAACGAAGACGAAGCTCATTGGAATGCAGTGGTTTGATACAATTTTTTTTCCACCATTCATACAACTATATGTATCATACGTATTTCTTTACTAACCAATTTCTTTTAAACTGCAGTTTGCGGACTGTGACAGGATCCAGGCAGAGCATCTGGCGTCAAATTTCTTTTTTTTAAATTTATGAAACTGAGAATGTATTCTGCACTAATAAATTACGTTTGTTTCTCATTTGCATTTCCGGTATAAACACCTAGATGTATTTCTCTGTGTACCCATTTCCCTTATGTAACTCTTATACATAAGCAGTATATTGCATAATTTTGTGTTCTGCTACACGTTTTTTTTGTTTTTTTTGTGCACCTGCTCATGTTGTCGACTCAGTTTTACTTTATGTTTCTAACTTCCTATGCACACTTTTATGCCTCATGTAAAATATCAACACCAACTCATAAAAAGTAGTGTGAAACTATTTCACCTCCCTGCAACATTTTGCCAAACTTATTTAAGTTTTTAATTAAACCAATTTGTTATAAATATAGCTTCTCCTAGCATATGCATCTGAAACAGAAATGAAAAAAGTATTTTACATAGGCAGGTGGATATGATAATGTAAAATATTGTTCAGTGGAAATTAGGATCAATTGTTTTGGCATGTTTCTTGCTTGGCCACGTGTAATTATAAACTCATAGTTAATGGTTAATAAATGAGGCCTGCAACGACTAATCCTACACATAACTATATTTTCGTCTTATTTCTTGGGTATACTTTAATAAACTGTGATCAAATAGTTTACATACACAGTTGGATATGATAATGTAAAATATTGTTCAATGGAAATTAGGATCAATTGTTTTGGCATGTTTCTTGCTTGGCCACATGTAATTATAAACTCATAGTTAATGGTTAATAAATGAGGCCTGCAACGACTAATCCTATACATAACTATATTTTCGTCTTATTTCTTTGGTATAATTTCATAAACCTATTGGCACAAAATTAAAAATTGAATTGGATGAAAAACAATTCCTCATTTGAATGTTTTCACCATGGAAAGTAAATTCGGTTTCTTTTATATTTTGGCATTTTTCTTGCTTGGCCACGTGTAATTATAAACTCATAGTTAATGGTTAATAAATGAGGCCTGCAACGACTAATCCTACACATAACTATATTTTCGTCTTATTTCTTTGGTATAATTTTGGCACAAAATTAAGAATTGAATTGGATGAAAAACAATTCCTTATTTGAATGTTTTCACCATGGAAAGTAAATTCGGTTTCTTTTATATTTTTATTTTTCCTTTTTTATACCTGTAACATTTTGCATTCTTCCTTGGAATGAACGTGACTTTGTAATATAAATGGTATTTATTTACGCCGACATCTTTTTCATCTACTATTATAACTACCTAATTATTTTGTCAGTTTCCTTCAACAATCACCTTTACTGAATGTGCATTTTTGGTTTACTTTAAATACTTTGGTATTGTGTCGCTACTGTAATTGCATATTACCATTCGTGTTTCCTGTTCATTTATTTCCATAAATATATTTCCACTTAGGTTTGATTAATTTATAGTTGTAAAAATGGAAAATCGATGCTAATGTATTTATGCTGCTGTTCTTAATTTAAGCACTTGAATTATGCAATCATATATATTAAATTGACATTAATGAAAATGATGCCTAAATCAGATGAATCACAAGTTGAACAACTTTTTTAATATAGTTTGCGATAAATGGCAAGTACAATTAGTTTATCAACTATTGTAATCAACTTCATTTTTATATATATAGTTTACGATAAATGACATGTGTTAAAAAAAGAAATATATCCAACAGCATTTTTTACTAATATAAATATCCTATTATATTCACTAATTCATCGAATAAAACCTTAAATGTGACAATTTCAATACGTATGTCGCATATATATTAAAACTAATAGTTAAAAAGATTTTTCTATTAACTATAAAGATATACAATTCAAATACCATAAATATTTTAAATGAATGACGTTAACAAAACTATGTTATTATTCATTTATCTCAATAAACTTACCTACATTATTGATTTTTGTTTCTACCCTAAAAAACATATTTTGACATTTCTACAGTTATGTGCAATTTCATCGACTGTTCCCTGATCTTTCATGTTTAGATCCATGTATTTAAATTGCTTACAAAATCTCAAATTTAAATTATTTTAATAATATATGTGTCAGTCGTATATGTATATGCATACATACTAATAAAAGCAACAATACCAGACATACATATCACATACGTATATTTGTGTACATAAATAATAATAACAAAGTTAATTTGTAAATTAATTATAATCATTTATATACATAAACAAATAAATTTATCATACACAACGTTAAAAAGTTCTATTTTTAACTTCGAATAACTCCACATTAAAAACTCTGTTACCTTTATATAAAATCATTCTCAATTAACACATATTATTTATTCTTAAGTCAATATATTTTTACTAAGTACATAATTTTAAATTTCACATATGTAATGTAGATAAAAAGAAAAAACTTAAATAATATTTGTTAACTCATCTAAAATTATTATAATATGTTAATTTCAAAAAGAGTAATTGCTCATAATTGTAAGAATAATTAAATTATTGTATTACTTAAAAGATATATAAGTTGCATTACACATGTCATGTAAAAACAACAATAATAATTTATATTTTATTTATTTTGATGAATTCATCGTATAATATATAATAAGGTTCCAACTTTAACATTAAAATTTTAAAATCTAAATTTTATAATATTATCGTGTGCAACGCACGGGTTACACACTAAGACAAACCAGGAGACAAACATGGAGACAAACCAGGAGACAAACATGGAGACAAAGAGCGGCTGAGATTTATTCTTAGTTTGGACAAAGGACGGCCTGGATTTGTACACACATCGTTTCATTTATTCTTAGCTTACCAAAATCAGCGCACATCATCCCTTTTATAAGTAAATCTATTTAATCGCTATATATATAAGGAATGACTTATGTATAATTGTTAATTACAGCCAAGTAAAATTAATTGTATATAGTATATACAATTAATTTTTTCATATATGCTTATTTCAGATTTGAAATATTGAATGTTTTGTTAAAATTCATTATCTTACATATGATTCATCCCTTTTATAAGTAAAGCTATTTAAATTAATTGTATATAGTATATACAATTAATTTTTTCATATATGCTTATTTCGGATTTGAAATATTGAATGTTTTGTTAAAATTCATTATCTTACATATGATTCATATATAGTATATTACCAATTGATATTATAGATTTAACGCATTTATTAGTTACATATGGTACTCAATCGCTATAAATTTACATAACACCTTCTTTACTCTTCCTTCCACATTCATAGCCTCTCTTTTTTACTCCTCAGTTTTGTTCTCTTCCTAACACATCATGACTAAGGTAATTCTCTTTGTGTAACTTAACTCCTACTTTTTTTACCATCTACTTAGCTCATTTTACATTAAATCTATGCAGTCCAAGCTTTTTCTGTCAACCAAACAGTCTCAATTACCCATTTCAGCAAGAAAACATAAACGTAAAAGCATACGTCTAACTAAACCCCATAATTCAACCAGCTATGAAACCACCACAACTGTGACTAATGTCCCATCTCCTACTGCTCCTCAAGTTCAACCCAACGATTTTCAGAACGAAAATGAAGCTCACGATCTTCCGCCTACTACTCCACAACATACGGATAACGAAGACGAAGCTCATTGGAATGCAGTGGTTTGATACAATTTTTTTTCCACCATTCATACAACTATATGTATCATATGTATTCCTTTACTAACCAATTTCTTTTAAACTGCAGTTTGCGGACTGTGACAGGATCCAGGCAGAGCATCTGGCGTCAAATTTCTTTTTTTTAAATTTATGAAACTGAGAATGTATTCTGCACTAATAAATTACGTTTGTTTCTCATTTGCATTTCCGGTATAAACACCTAGATGTATTTCTCTGTGTACCCATTTCCCTTATGTAACTCTTATACATAAGCAGTATATTGCATAATTTTGTGTTCTGCTACACGTTTTTTTTGTTTTTTTTGTGCACCTGCTCATGTTGTCGACTCAGTTTTACTTTATGTTTCTAACTTCCTATGCACACTTTTATGCCTCATGTAAAATATCAACACCAACTCATAAAAAGTAGTGTGAAACTATTTCACCTCCCTGCAACATTTTGCCAAACTTATTTAAGTTTTTAATTAAACCAATTTGTTATAAATATAGCTTCTCCTAGCATATGCATCTGAAACAGAAATGAAAAAAGTATTTTACATAGGCAGGTGGATATGATAATGTAAAATATTGTTAAGTGGAAATTAGGATCAATTGTTTTGGCATGTTTCTTGCTTGGCCACGTGTAATTATAAACTCATAGTTAATGGTTAATAAATGACGCCTGCAACGACTAATCCTACACATAACTATATTTTCGTCTTATTTCTTGGGTATACTTTAATAAACTGTGATCAAATAGTTTACATACACAGTTGGATATGATAATGTAAAATATTGTTCAATGGAAATTAGGATCAATTGTTTTGGCATGTTTCTTGCTTGGCCACATGTAATTATAAACTCATAGTTAATGGTTAATAAATGAGGCCTGCAACGACTAATCCTATACATAACTATATTTTCGTCTTATTTCTTTGGTATAATTTCATAAACCTATTGGCACAAAATTAAAAATTGAATTGGATGAAAAACAATTCCTCATTTGAATGTTTTCACCATGGAAAGTAAATTCGGTTTCTTTTATATTTTGGCATTTTTCTTGCTTGGCCACGTGTAATTATAAACTCATAGTTAATGGTTAATAAATGAGGCCTGCAACGACTAATCCTACACATAACTATATTTTCGTCTTATTTCTTTGGTATAATTTTGGCACAAAATTAAGAATTGAATTGGATGAAAAACAATTCCTTATTTGAATGTTTTCACCATGGAAAGTAAATTCGGTTTCTTTTATATTTTTATTTTTCCTTTTTTATACCTGTAACATTTTGCATTCTTCCTTGGAATGAACGTGACTTTGTAATATAAATGGTATTTATTTACGCCGACATCTTTTTCATCTACTATTATAACTACCTAATTATTTTGTCAGTTTCCTTCAACAATCACCTTTACTGAATGTGCATTTTTGGTTTACTTTAAATACTTTGGTATTGTGTCGCTACTGTAATTGCATATTACCATTCGTGTTTCCTGTTCATTTATTTCCATAAATATATTTCCACTTAGGTTTGATTAATTTATAGTTGTAAAAATGGAAAATCGATGCTAATGTATTTATGCTGCTGTTCTTAATTTAAGCACTTGAATTATGCAATCATATATATTAAATTGACATTAATGAAAATGATGCCTAAATCAGATGAATCACAAGTTGAACAACTTTTTTAATATAGTTTGCGATAAATGGCAAGTACAATTAGTTTATCAACTATTGTAATCAACTTCATTTTTATATATATAGTTTACGATAAATGACATGTGTTAAAAAAAGAAATATATCCAACAGCATTTTTTACTAATATAAATATCCTATTATATTCACTAATTCATCGAATAAAACCTTAAATGTGACAATTTCAATACGTATGTCGCATATATATTAAAACTAATAGTTAAAAATATTTTTCTATTAACTATAAAGATATACAATTCAAATACCATAAATATTTTAAATGAATGACGTTAACAAAACTATGTTATTATTCATTTATCTCAATAAACTTACCTACATTATTGATTTTTGTTTCTACCCTAAAAAACATATTTTGACATTTCTACAGTTATGTGCAATTTCATCGACTGTTCCCTGATCTTTCATGTTTAGATCCATGTATTTAAATTGCTTACAAAATCTCAAATTTAAATTATTTTAATAATATATGTGTCAGTCGTATATGTATATGCATACATACTAATAAAAGCAACAATACCAGACATACATATCACATACGTATATTTGTGTACATAAATAATAATAACAAAGTTAATTTGTAAATTAATTATAATCATTTATATACATAAACAAATAAATTTATCATACACAACGTTAAAAAGTTCTATTTTTAACTTCGAATAACTCCACATTAAAAACTCTGTTACCTTTATATAAAATCATTCTCAATTAACACATATTATTTATTCTTAAGTCAATATATTTTTACTAAGTACATAATTTTAAATTTCACATATGTAATGTAGATAAAAAGAAAAAACTTAAATAATATTTGTTAACTCATCTAAAATTATTATAATATGTTAATTTCAAAAAGAGTAATTGCTCATAATTGTAAGAATAATTAAATTATTGTATTACTTAAAAGATATATAAGTTGCATTACACATGTCATGTAAAAACAACAATAATAATTTATATTTTATTTATTTTGATGAATTCATCGTATAATATATAATAAGGTTCCAACTTTAACATTAAAATTTTAAAATCTAAATTTTATAATATTATCGTGTGCAACGCACGGGTTACACACTAGTAGTTTGCTTACCATCCCAATTCACCAGTATTGTTTGCTTTAGTGATCGGCCATTTGTGTGTTGAAACTGCATGCTTAAAACAGTGAACTTGATATATGTAACCACTCTGAATGTCTTCATTGTTCTTCCATTTGGTATACACTTGCTGACATGTGATACTTGACCTCTTATTTGTTGTGTACACATTCTTGAACATTTTGAACTGTCACCTTTGTAAAACTGCTACTATGTCCATTGTTGCATTGCATCATGGGCATTTATGTGTTTGTTCACCTGCATCACTTTTGGGCATTCCTTGACTATGAACTTGCTGTTTTCACTTAAGTAACATGCTATGACCCTTGATCCTTTTGATTTAATTCTGGAACCTGAGTACATGCAGCCATGCTTGTAGTAGCTCTGTTTTGATCCATGCACCACTTGATCATTGCTTTGGCTGCACCATAACTTGAGTTTATGCTGAAAATATTTTGGCTCGGCCATTTTCTTTGAGTTGTGTTGTGTACTTGAATTTGAGCTGCTTCACTGATTTTGTTTCTTGCTTGGGCTGGTTTGAGTTGATTCATGCAAGCTCGACCACTTTTGCACTCCAGCTTGCTTGGCTCGACTCCATGCTTTGACACTTTGAAATTGATTGCTTTCTTTGAGGTTTTGATCATGTTTGTTTGTGTTGACTTTGTTGTTTTTCAGATATGCACTGAGTTGAGAAGGTCCACGTGGCTACTCCTCAGTTGCACGCTGAATTGGCGAGGCAGTGCACACGTGTATACACGTGTGTACATGCAGCCATCAAACGAGTTTTCCCTGTACCTGCATTGAAATATATATGTTGTCTGCCTTGTGGTATTTACAGTGTATCACTGTGAATATCACAAGCTGTCTAGACACAGATTGATGGTTTTATAATTCAGATCAAGTCATGAAAAATGATGAGAAACACACCAGAAATCTGAGGCAAATAAAATTTTAAAATAAAATTTAAATTTGCATGTATTCTGTTTTATTTCTATTGCAGTGTACTGTGTGTGTGTTTCATGTGTGACAGGTAAGCTGGGATGACTGGACTGACAAGCTGAAGACAAGAAGACAGTGTTTGGTGTCAATGAGTGTATGAGTCTGTGTATACAAGTGAAAATGGATATATATGAAATGTAAACTGAATGAATGTATGAGTGTTGCAGTGAGGAGCTGTGTATATATGAAATGTACTGATGTCTGTAATAAACAAGCTTGATTGAAATAAAATATCATTTTATTGTTGTCAAACGAACTTGTCTATTTTATTCTGTTTATACAAGTATAAATATTCTGTGAATGTATAAGTAGTGGAGTTACAAATAGTTGTACTGTTTGAATATTGAAATAAAATATTCTATTTAAATAAAATATTGCATTCATTGCTGTGATGTATATATATAACAGTACAGTACCAAACACATTTATAATAAAAATATATTTGGTTGTTATCATCAAACAAAAATCATATAATTGTGTATACAACACCGTTATATACAACAGAAATCTTTTAGGAAACACCTCTAATTTTTTTTAAAGTAGATGGAATCACCTTTTCAATATCAGTTATGCCCTTACCGTTTGAAACTCTAATAAATCTTGGAAAAATGTGTTACTGTACACAACACATCAAGTTTATTCAATTCATTTTCCACATTACATATATTCTTCGAAACGATGAAAAACAAAAGGAGAAAAACAATCAAAAAATATTTCAGCCCAGCATTTTGATTTCTCTAAGTGTTGGAAAATAATCGAATAGTTACAAAAATTCTGTAAATATTTGTTCAATTTTCAGTAATTTTGGTAAAATACCTTTTTACCTTATATAAAATAATTCCGCATGGAATGTATTCATGGATAGCTTTTGATGAATATTGATTTTCCTAATTAGATGCAGTATATTATTCATATTTCAATCATGCCATATATACACATTTAAGCTATTTTGGTCAAGAAACTCATTCATGCCACGAATATCAAATTATCCAAAAAGAATTTAAGGTTTCAAAGGCTATAATTATACCTTTTATGGTATATGAGATCAAAACATCCAGCATGTAGATAAAAACACCTTTTCAATATCAGTTATGCCCTTATCGTTTGAAACTCTAATAAATCTTGGAAATATGTGTAACTGCACACAACACATCAAGTTTATTCAATTCATTTTCCACATAACATATATTCTTCGAAACGATGAAAAACAAAGGGAGAAAAACAATCAAAATATATTTCAGCCCAGCATTTTGATTTCTCTAAGTGTTGGAAAATAATCGAATAGTTACAAAAATTCTGTAAATATTTGTTCAAATTTCAGTAAATATTTTGGTAAAATACCTTTTTACCTTTTATAAAATAATTCCGCATGGAATGTATTCATGGATAGCTTTTGATGAATATTGATTTTCCTAATTAGATGCAATATATTATTCATATTTCAATCATGCCATATATATATATATATATATATACATTTGAGCTATTTTGGTTAAGAAACTCATTCATGCCACGAATATCAAATTATCCAAAAAGAATTTAAGGTTTCAAAGGCTATAATTATACCTTTTATTGTATATGAGATCAAAACATCCAGCATGTAGACCTATTGCATAAATAATTTTATAATACAAACCACAAGTATGAAAAGATAAACAGCTAGTAAACATAATAGGCGTAAGATAAAATACAATCTATTAGGATCATATGTATACACACATATGTTAGGAGTAAGATAAATTTACATGTATGTTTTAATATAACACATGACTACTAAAAATGGAAGCTAACAAAAGAGGTCTCATAATTTTCCTAGTGTTAAAAATATTAATATAATTCTAAAAAGAAAACCGTAAAAATGAAATGTAAATAGCATCAAATATAATAATTATAAGAAAAAATACAATATATGGGGAATGATGTAAATCCAAATATGTTAAAATTTAAGATAAATCCACATTTAAGGTGTAATATAAACTAAGGGCTAATAAAATTTGAGAATCAGTGAATGGGGCTGGTAATCCAATTTGTATCATACTATTTATACTGTTTAGGAATACACACACACACACACACACACACACACACACACACACACACACACACACACACATATATATATATATATACACACACACACACACACGTGTGTGTGCGCATTTACTCTTGCACATAAAAAAAAGAGTAGATATTCTATATCTCGATTCTAAAATATGAAACCAAAAAAAAAAAGATAAAATACAGTAAGAGCTATCCTCTGTAACTTCTTAGCAAAAATATGTTTTCTTTTATATCAATGTAAGCATAAGTTGACTCAAACACAATCAAAATAACTTTTTTGGCAAATTAATTCATGCCACATTTATAAAAACAGCTGCAAGTTTTTTTTTTTCATTTTATAGAAATCAAAATCCAATGTCTTATGGCAATCACAAATATGAAACTACAAACTAAAGGCTGAGTTAAAACATATGTAGGATTTCGTGTATTCTAGCAGCCAGAGTTATTAGTTGGAAGCTACATGTCAAATCCTATTATTAACCCATGCTTAAGAAGTTGTACAGTGAAAACATATGCTACTTAAGGTAGAAGAAATAAACAGATAACAATAGCTAGTTTGTGTACTAATCCTCAGACATGGAAACCAAAATGTTGCAAAACAACTGGAATCAATCCCAGGTGACAACAATAACGGTAGCGATGGAGGCCACAGTTATCCGAACATATCAATAAGATAACAAACCAAAAACCACCGATTTAAAGTGTTTTCTTTCAATATTTTGGATATTGAATTCTACATTAATATGCAACTATATATGAGAAAAGGAGTTTTTTTTTTCTTTTCTTTTTTTCAAACTACAAATAACAGCAGATCTTTTCAGTATTTTCGCAGACAGGGACGAAGCCAGGAATCTGGTTAAGGGAAGGGGGGGTGGGGGATTCGAAGGGGGGCCAAAAAAATTTATTTCACACCGGTTTACCCTGAATTTGTCTTAATTTCAACTAACAATGTCTCGTATCAAGTTTTGGACAAAAATATTGTGTAAATATTGAAAAAAATGCCTTAAAATAGTAATTTTAGACTAACGGGGTTAAATCTATATAAAAAAATTTGTAATAATATATTAAAATCAAAGGGGGGGGGGGGGCACCGCCCCTACGTATTGCATGTTGATTTTTGTTGATTTCCAGTTTTCCTATGATTCACGTGATTCTCAAGGAATACAGGTGCAATTTATAAGAACTAATTGAAATAAAATTTTACCTATTTTGAAAAGTCTACGGTGTGTTTTCAAAAGCGCACTGACATAAAGAATAAGATAAATGTACAAATAGGTTTGTATAATTCTCAAGTATTCTAATTCTGAAAATAGACAAATGTATTAGTTTGCCATAATCAGAACTCAGTATTGCCATAAATATGTCAGGATGTGTAATTAATTACAGCATATACTATAATTATATTTTTTGAAAGGAAGTTTGATTTTACATTTACTGTAGTATACAAAATCACTTCCACTGCTCATTTTCTCTCACATCTCACAATGGAAACAGTTTTCTAAGCTGAAAATATTATCACAATCTTATAAAGGCAAAAGTTTTTCTAGGCTGAAAAAATATCATATTCTTATCAAATTACACCACCCCACTCAACTAAAAGCTGCTTTTTTCAATTAGAAGATCTATACAAATTCAACCAGATAGGAAAAAATTGAAGCTTTATACTGCCAAACACCATATTATATTTAATCCCCGATGAAATACACTAAATCATTTATAACAACATAACCGTCAGCATTCTGAATGTCCAACAACGCAGAACTAATGAACAACAAAAATACAAAATTTAATTTGATTCATACAGACATTAACAAATCCAAAAAAAAAAAATAGAAAACTGACGGCTTCCTTGCAAGCATCGAGATTAGAAACTGACCGCTAGATGAAGAGAAGCTTTCTATATGAAAATCAACCATTAAATTCAAAGCTGAGAAGATGTATCAAGACAAAATAGATCACAACAGCAGATTTAAATTACACTGTTAGAGCTTCCGTTCAGGGAAAATTGCAATAACTATGTCTTTCGCAAATTTGCTTTAAAAAAAGGATTTGAAAACATTCAAAGCACGTTTGTGTAAATTATTAAAAATTGGATTTACTGGATGAACATGATTGGTTGGCATATTTAATGTATTGCTGCCAAAATGCTGCTAAATAAAACGGGACAAAATAGATCACAACAGCAGATTTAAATTACACTGTTAGAGCTTCCGTTTAGGGAAAATTTCAATAACTATGTCTTTCGCAAATTTGCTTTAAAAAAAAGATTTGAAAACATTCAAAGCACGTATGTGTAAATTATTAAAAATTGGATCTACTGGATGAACATGATTGGTTGGCATATTTAATGTATTGCTGCCAAAATGCTGCTAAATAAAACGGGAAGATGCAATACTTTACCAGGTTTTGGGAAGCCCGGGAAGGAAAAGAGAAACTGAAAGCAAAATGTCGACTGAAGCAAAACCGAGCAGCGGCTAAGAGCAGGCACAGATGCAGGTCAACCGATCAGAATATATCGTAATGGAAACGATTAGATCGAGAAGCAAAGGCTGGAACGTGGGAGATTGGCAGAAGAAGCGGTGGAAGATCCCAAATAGAATCGGCAGTAGAGAGGAGAAGAATATTCGGCATGAAGCAAAATTTCACTGGATTAGGGTTGGACGAATTCCTTCCCTAACTTTGGATGGGCAAGGAAGAATCAACGATGGGGATGTGTTATATGGACAGGTGGCAGCCTAAGGGATTTTTAGCGGATTGGAAATGAAAGGTCCCAAGCGGTCAGTGAAGAGATACGGACCGGTATTCCACTAACGGCGAGGATTGAAACTATGCACACGTGTCGACTTATGAATTTTTTGGAAAATCTGGATTTGAAGAGTCTTCGAAGGAGGATTGTGCTTTCATATAATACTAGTGTGAACCCGTGCTACGCACACGGGGTTCACAATATAATTTCTTAGCAGTGTATTTTTAATTTTTATTTAATTTATATGAATGTTATGTAACATGTTTATGGAATGTAACCTAAATTATTATTAACTATTATTATTTGTTAATCAAATTGAATAATCGTTAAGCACATAGTATAATTGATACTTATACAACATGATGGTTTATACAACAAATAACATCAATTATCAGTTATTCATAAGATGTTAACCGTTTAAGTACTAAACACACATATTTATTATTTTTCTAATAACGCCAAAGTACTGCAAACATCATTCCAATGTAATTTTTTTTGGAATAACCAATGTATGTTACTCTTTAATTCAAATATTCATGCAAATCTAATAAATGAGAAAATACGATATAAGATACGCTAGAAGATAACTAATGTCACAACACAAAAATATTTTTGGATAAACATGAAGACACTATAGATGAATATCTCCAATCACTATTTTTAAAATGTTTTATAATATTCTAAGGATCATTTGACGTATTTTGAGGATCATATGACGTTACTGCATTTTAGAGCACGAAGAATCTTTACCACATATTCTTTTTAAGGTTACAAACAATCATTAATAAGTATGATGCCGAGGTGGTTGGATTTTTTTTTCTGAAACCTACATAACTTAATACATTATTGTCTCCAATCACTATGAAATTTTTAATTTACATTGAATATAAAAAACTGAGAACATAAACTTAAAATTAAAGATATTAACTAATTTTTGATTAAATCCAAACTAATTTTTTCCTTCACACTATTTTCCTGTTTAGGATTAATCAATGACATGGTGACCTGAATATTCTATTTGTTCATAGTTAAAATAATTAATTGGAATCAATTTGAGAATTGAATTACAGTTAACACTTTAATATTATGGACATATAGTAAGAGATATTCATTTCTCTCTGAAGCAAAGGTAAAAGTGATTTATCAAACTAATATTTAACTAAAAATGTAAGGTCTCAAACTAACATCAATATCTTTGGGATTATAATTATAACTCTAGTGATAAATTTGTTAAACACATGGAATCTGATAGAGGCAAGTCAACATTGTTCACCTTTCAGTAGAAAAAAATTAAATTAACTAAATTATACATATTATCTAATTTATGTATAATTTGTGTACAAAAAATTAGCATGTTTTTTTGTTGTTTTAAAATTTAATAATGTGAGAAATAAGAATTTAAAAACATATACATTTAAAAAATATAACATTATGGTACTTTAAAGCTTGGACTCTACATAATTTATATTTTCAGTAATTTGTCGACCTTGCTTGTGAAGAAAATGTTCACAATTTTGATTTATAGTTATTATACCCAAATCATTATTTTTCGAGGAAATATACTCAAATCACTATGCATCAAAAAATTGAACAAAACAAATAAATGATATAATTGTAATTCAATTTATAAATTGTTAATGACATTAAAATTTTACATATAAATAAATGCAAACATATAGTCACTGTGATAATGAATATGAATTTTTAGGATATAAAGCTGTTAGTAAAATTGAATTAATGTATTTATTATTTTAAATTTGATAGATTTGTTATAATTGAGGTAAATATAATTACCATTAATATGATAACTAAAGGAAAACATAATTATTATTAATTACTATAAGTATGTTAATTAAAAGGAAACATATGTGTGTGTATATATAATTATTCCTAAAAATTATATTTTGATTCAATTAACAAAATTGAAATTATGGAATAACTTAACCCAAATTTATGTTAAAAATTCCCCTATTATGTTTTGTTATTGTACACAAAAGACATATATGATAACTCTTGTAATTTCATGTTTTAAGCACATGATGTGTTTCAAAAAATCACTTGCCTTTGTTGCAAACATATTTTACTATTTGTTGTCAACATACAAATACTAATATATCCATTTTTACAATGGTAAATATATAATGAATTAGTTCATTACCATAATTAATTGTGTTTAAAAAAAATTAAAAAATAAAGAAGAAAAACAAAGTTATAACACCCAGCTGATAAGAAAAATCCACTCATACTACAATTTAACTAACCTTGTATATCATTTTAATATCGAACCTTGCTAAAAAAATGCAAATAAGAAAATTGTTTACATGTACTAAAAAATAAAAATCAAGTAAGGTGTTAATTGAGATATTTATACCATAATATTAGAAAACTCAACATACAAAAAAAAATTAAAATCAAGAGCTAATATTTCAAAAAAAAAAAAAATCAATTTTGATGGAAATAATATTTTTTCTTAGAATTTCGAAAAAACTTTTTATCATTACCGGTGTAAGATGGAACATAAGGCACATGAATTCTCCAAGAGAAAAGTTAAGATTTCAATGCACAAAACAATGAGTTAGTCAAAATGAATTCACAAGAATATTTTCCCCTTTTTATAAGCAAAGAATACTAATGGCCTCATTTTCTTTATACATACATACATACATACATACATATATATATATATATATATATATATATATATATATATGTTACAATAGGTACACGTGACTAACAATAATTTGAACTTGTAAATTATAAAAATATAGAGATGAAACATTTGAATACTAATTGTTCAATTTATATCCAAATAGACAGTGTTAAGAAGTGAAACTAAGAAACCAAACAATAAAGAAAAGTTCTTAGACTTAAAGAATTTATATATATTACTACAGCTTATGTATATATAATAAAATAAATAATAAGAATGATAAAGAAGCATTCAGTTGAAAATGATTTTAGTAAGTATACGAAAATGAATTTGGGACTATGAATTATTAACATTAATAGTGAAAATTTTAAATTGTGACTACCTAAAAGGGGATGGAAGACACGCTGCTATGGAAAACTGAGCGAGGCACATGTCTGAACTCACTTTTCCATTATTATTTTCCTTTGAACACATGTCAGCATAGTGTTTTTATGGCAGAAACGGAACCTAAAGGTTTTCAAAGGAACACGGGTCTTTCATGTACATTGAAACTGGAAAGTTTATTTTTATAAGTTTAGTAATTTGTTAATCTTGTTTATGAAGCAAATGCATATAAATTTAGTTTACAAATAATATGTCAAAATGCTTATGAATATAATTTTTTGTGCACACAGCTATTTATAAACATGAATTAAGATACTTTTAATTTTGAATTTTGAATTCAAAACTAATTAATCTATGAAAATAATTAAGTAAATTAGTTAACATTAATGTGATTATTGAATGCAAGCACAATTACCATTACCATTACCATTAATAATATTATTAAAGGTAAACATAATTGCCATTAATACGCTAATTAAAAGGAAATGTAATGTGTCTATAAATATATAAATACTTTTAAATATTAATACTCTAATTCAAATTTATGTTGAAAATCTCATTATAGTTTTTGTTATTACACTCAAAAGACATATATAATCCCTCTTGTAAATTCATATTTGAAGCATATGATATTAGATTTAATAAAATCACTTTCCTTCATTGAAATCATATTATGTTATTTATTGTCGATATACAATTATTAGCATGCTATTATTCATAATGGTAAATATACAGTTAATTAGTTCATACATGATCGATTTTAAGTTTAAATTAATTAAGGAAAATATATTCATCACGCCTATCAAAATAAGAAAAATTCACTAATATGGTAATTTATCCAACCTTATATACCACTTTGATATTGAATCCAACTGCAAACTAAAAAAATCAATTACATGCACTGAAGAACAAAAGTCAAGTAAGGCGTTAATTGTGATATTTATACAATAAATTTAGAAAACTCATTAGATTGAAAATATTGAAAATCATAACCTAATTTAAAAAAAACAATTGTGATGTAGATAATATTTAGCTTATAACTTAAGGAAAATAAATTACCTTCACCGATGTAAGATGGAATAGAAGGCACATAGATTTTGCATGAGAAAAGTTGAGTTTTCAATTCATAAAACAAATATTATTCATAATGAATTCATCATAAATTATTTTGATTTTTGATTTTATTTTTTATTATAAAGCAGTAGAATTAGGGAGGTATGAAGCATACAATATAGTCTGTGTATAGAGAAGATGTAATTAATGTTATGGAAGTACGGATAGGAGAAAATGAAATGTTTTTTCTAAGTAAAATTGAGAGAAAGCATAGTAACAAATTAATCCAAATGACTTAAAGAAAGTGTGACCTTTCAATTCTCCAAAATTAATAAATAGTGTTAATATTTATTTTAGAAGTAGTAAAGGTAATGATTTTTCTAGAACTAATAAGCTGTGAGTGTTTAATCTTAGATTGATTGAAAAGTAGAGAATACTATTGCATTATATATATACACACATATGTATATAACTGAATATATACATGTGCCTAGATATAGAAATGAACACTTTTGAATATTAATTGTGGAATTTATATTTGAATGGAGTAGTGTTAAGAAGGGAAAATGAGGAGTCATACTACGAAGAGAAAGTGCTTGATTACAAAAAAATTAAAATTAATTCTATTTAACTTTATGTATATAATAAAACTAATAATAAGAATGATAAAGAAGCATTCAGTTGGTGGTAATTATAGAAAGTCTGTGAAATGAATTTGGGGAATGTAAACTATAAAAATTAATCGGGATTCTTCAAATAGTGAATGTCTAAAGTGAATGGAATGCACATTACTGTAGAAAACCAAGAGACGTATGCTTAAACTCTTTTTTCCACCATTGATTTATTTCTCAGGGCAAATGTCAGGATAATGATTTTTCGGAAGAAACGAAACTGAAAGGTTTTAGAGGAAGAGCATTCATATAATAGAATATATAATAGATTTGTATTTGAAGCATATGATATTGCATTTTATAAAATCACTTTCCTTTGTTAAAATTCATATTTTGTTATTTATTGTCAATATACAATTAGTGGCATACAATTTTTAATAATGGTAAATACATAATGAATTACCTCATGCATGATTGATTTAAGTTTAAACAAATTAAGGAAACCAAATTCATCACGCATAATTGAATAAGAAAAATTCACTAAGAAATGCAAATAAAAAAAAATTACATATACTGAAACAAAAATCAAGTAAGGTGTTAATCGAGATATTTGTACAATGAGATTAGAAAATTCATTATACTAAAAAATTGAAAATCAAAACCTAATATTGAGAAAAAAAAATGATGTAGATAATATTTATCTTAGAACTTAAGGAAAAGAAATACCTTCACCGATGTAAGATGGAATAGAAGGAACATTGATTATGCATGAGATATTTTGATATTTCAATGCACAGAACAAAGAAATAGTCATAGTGAATTCATTAGAAACTTTTTTTTTTATTTTGTTATTTCTTTAAAAGCAAAGAAATTAGGAAGATACAAAGCATAAAATTTTGTTTTTTGTAAACAAAAGATGCAACTAAACCATGGGAGTAAGGACAGGAGAAATGAAATATTTTTTCAGAGTAGTAAATTTAAGGGAAAGTATATAAATAAAATAATCCAAATAACTCAAAGAATAGGTGGAAAAAAATTAAAGGCGTTAATTTAGATATTTATACAATATTATTAGAAAACTCATCTTACTAAAAAGTTGAAAATCAAAACCTAATATTGAAAAAAAAAAAATTGTTAGAGATAATATTTAGCTTAGAATTTAAGGAAAAAATTACCTTCGTTGGTGTAAGATGGAATAGAAGGCACATATATTTTGCATGAGAAAAGTTGAGATTTCAATCCATAGAACAAAAAATTAGTCATGACGAAGTCATCTGAAATTTATTTTACTTTTTGATTTTGTTTTTTAGAAGCAAAACAATTGGGAAGAATTAAGCATAAAATATTTTTTATGTATAGAGAAAACAAATATTCAACTACATAATTGGGAAGTATAAAGCATAAAATATTGTTTATGTATAGATTATCATCCAAATATTACCATATGTTTGAATGAGACAATGTAAGAAATAAAATATACAGAAATTGCACTAAAGTCTTTCTTATGAATTTTAGGATGTAGTAATACCTTACAGTGAGGACACAACAATAGAAGAATGAGTAATGAGAATGAGTACCTTACTATGAGTTACCTTGATTTGCAATCAAAGTAAGAATTCAGAGCTAGTCGAACAACATACGAAAGCTAGAGCATACACGGAGACAATATTGGTAGAAATCAGCAAAGATTAGATGTATCATACTATTTGGGTGTAGAAGAGAAAATTAAGGAGAAGTAGATACTGTTAGATCTGGTGGTTTAGGTAGCTTTTCATCCATATGGCGAAGAGATAATGAAAAGGAGGAAAGATAAAAGGGGATGGTGGTTGAATAGAGTTTTTCTATAGTGATTGGAAAATGCATAGAAAGAGATAGTTTTTTTTGTATTCGTTGAGAATAGGGTAGAGCATGGATGAAGGAAAGTGGAAGTTTTTTTTGGGAGCGGGTGAAAGTTTGTGTATGGAGAGAAAGGCAACCGTTCGGTTTGCATAGTTACACATGGTAGAATCTTGCTTTATTGAAGCAAATGGAACCGAACAGACTTGAAATGAACAATCCGCTTTCATATAATATAATAGATAATATATAAATAAATTTTAAACTTTAGGATGTATAGAAATCTGGAAAAGAAAATAGACGATATTGTGAAAAAATTAAGTGGAAGTGAAAGAATTAGAAAATGAAAAATATACAAATTGATTTTTTTTTTTAAATATATAATACTAAGACAATCTACAAAACGTTAATGAGTCCATCAGAATCTCTTCAAAAAGTACCTGTAGTTATGAAGATAATCTATGAACATTAATAAGTCCAATAGAATTCTTTAAAGAAACAATGGTAGTGAGCAAAAAGTAATGATAAATTGATGAATATTGAAGTGCCGCGACACATGGCAATACGTGTGCTTTTTAATAAATTGGAACCGAAAGGTCTCCAATGGATCATTGTGCTTTCATATAATCTTAAAAACATTTGAAAATTGACTTTTTTACATGCATATACATATAATAGAGTGAAATAGATACATGTGATTAGTGAAAATTTGACTGTATAGAAGATAAAAACATTTGAATATTAATTGTTGCTATTTCTACATATGTGACTTTTTTAAAACTAATATAGAAAATTGCTTAAACTTAAAAGCATTAAAATTAATTCTATCGAACAATATACCAGATATAGTAATAATAAAAATGATAAAGTAGAGTGCAACTGACAGTAATATTAGCAAGTATGTTAAAAAGATTTTAGGTCAGTTACTTTTTAACATTAATTAAGGAAGTTATTCAATCGTAAACGTCTAAAAGTGGTGGAAGTTGCTTGCTATAGTAAATCAAAAGACATACATGTATGAGCTCACATCAAGTGGGCACTAAAGAGATAAGGGCGGTTACTGTATTGTATAGCGAGGATTGAAACATTGTACACGTGTCAACCTGTGAATTTTTTTGAAGAATCTGGATCTGAAAGGTCTTTAGAGAAAGATTGTGCTTTCATATAATATAATAGACGATATTGTGAAAAAAAGTACCTGTAGTTATGAAGATAATCTATGAACATTAATAAGTCCAATAGAATTCTTTAAAGAAACAATGGTAGTGAGCAAAAAGTAATGATAAATTGATGAATATTGAAGTGCCGCGACACATGGCAATACGTGTGCTTTTTAATAAATTGGAACCGAAAGGTCTCCAATGGATCATTGTGCTTTCATATAATCTTAAAAACATTTGAAAATTGACTTTTTTACATGCATATACATATAATAGAGTGAAATAGATACATGTGATTAGTGAAAATTTGACTGTATAGAAGATAAAAACATTTGAATATTAATTGTTGCTATTTCTACATATGTGACTTTTTTAAAACTAATATAGAAAATTGCTTAAACTTAAAAGCATTAAAATTAATTCTATCGAACAATATACCAGATATAGTAATAATAAAAATGATAAAGTAGAGTGCAACTGACAGTAATATTAGCAAGTATGTTAAAAAGATTTTAGGTCAGTTACTTTTTAACATTAATTAAGGAAGTTATTCAATCGTAAACGTCTAAAAGTGGTGGAAGTTGCTTGCTATAGTAAATCAAAAGACATACATGTATGAGCTCACATCAAGTGGGCACTAAAGAGATAAGGGCGGTTACTGTATTGTATAGCGAGGATTGAAACATTGTACACGTGTCAACCTGTGAATTTTTTTGAAGAATCTGGATCTGAAAGGTCTTTAGAGAAAGATTGTGCTTTCATATAATATAATAGACGATATTGTGAAAAAAAGTACCTGTAGTTATGAAGATAATCTATGAACATTAATAAGTCCAATAGAATTCTTTAAAGAAACAATGGTAGTGAGCAAAAAGTAATGATAAATTGATGACAATTGAAGTGCCGCGACACATGGCAATACGTGTGCTTTTTAATAAATTGGAACCGAAAGGTCTCCAATGGATCATTGTGCTTTCATATAATCTTAAAAACATTTGAAAATTGACTTTTTTACATGCATATACATATAATAGAGTGAAATAGATACATGTGATTAGTGAAAATTTGACTGTATAGAAGATAAAAACATTTGAATATTAATTGTTGTTAATTCTACATATGTGACTTTTTTAAAACTAATATAGAAAATTGCTTAAACTTAAAAGCATTAAAATTAATTCTATCGAACAATATACCAGATATAGTAATAATAAAAATGATAAAGAAGAGTGTAACTGACAGTAATATTAGCAAGTATGTTAAAAAGACTTTAGGTCAGTTACTTTTTAACATTAATTAAGGAAGTTATTCAATTGTAAACGTCTAAAAGTAGTGGAAGTTACTTGCTATAGTAAATCAAAAGACATACATGTATAAGCTCACATCAAGTGGGCACTAAAGAGATAAGGGCGGTTACTCTATTGTATGGCGAGGATTGAAACATTGTACACGTGTCAACCTGTGAATTTTTTGAAGAATCTGGATCTGAAAGGTCTTTAGAGAAAGGTTGTGCTTTCATATAATATAATAGACTAGTGCGAACCCGTGCTTCGCACACGGATATTGCAAAAATAGTTTATATGCAGTATAGAATTAAAATAGTTTTGAAATAATAAGATATTCTACTTAGTACTAACATGTGGTTATATTAAACATTAGTACGACACTGTCATTATTAAGTCATTATAATAATAATTTATTAGAATACATAAAACAAATTTAGGGGAAATGTTTAAAATGGCGAAGGGTACTTTTCCATTGTAGGAGAAAAAGAAAATAGAGAAAGTAATGCACTAAACAGTAAAAAGAATGGACTCTGCTAAATGTAGAAGTAGAAGCAAGTAACAAAAAAAAACTTTTCTTGCATATTGTCCTTCATTAAATTGAGTTATGTTTAGAAAAAGCACATATATTTAACAGTGGCAACCATCATTGTTTTAACTACTTTTAAACATAGACCGAAAAATAGTGTGGTACTAATTTCTACATAAGCATAACCAGGTATATAAACTTCAAGGAAATCTGCATGCATGAGACAGAGTACAACAGATGGGCAACAACAATTTATATAAGAAGACTTGGTTTTACAGTTCTTTTTTTTATTAAATGCAACGCAACACAAAAGAGGGACATGAGTATTATAATACAACCAAAATTAGTTCCACATAGTAGTTATAGTCCTAAGTGTGAAGCGCAATGACCCCTGCTTTTTCAGTTCAAAATCTCCATGTGCTGTCAGCCTAACAGATTAAATTGTTAACTTATTTCTCCTTTAAAAGCAAAGAACCACAACACTGAACAAATTTTTCAAACAATATACTTGTCAAGGTTGGACAAAATAGCAGAGCAACCTGGGCAATGAACAAATGTGCGTAAGTAGAGGATTTCATAAATTCATTACAATGCGTAAAACGAAACAAAAGAATTCTGTAAGCAGAACACATTTACATTTAGTCAAAATATCCTTCTGTCAATGAAGATAAAGATGTTTTAAAAACAGATGGAAAATGTAAAAAAATTAGTAGAAAATATAAAGTCTATAATCTAAAAACGGAAAACTGCAATATAGCAGAAAAATGATGCTACCTAGACGTTGTAGGTTTGTCTATTAAACTTAATAGTCTGCGCTTATACAGTCTTGTAATATTTTTAATCATTTGACCTTGACATGAAGCAATATTATAGAGAATTTTACATTCAATAGAATTTATGATGCAAGTTTGCTTCCTTCAATAATATTATATTTATATATGGTAGTACTTTGATTTACATAACATAATTTTATTACCAAATATTTACTTCAACAAAAGTAAATTGAATATATTTTACAGAATGTTGTGAATATTAATAATCATTAATAACTTGCAAAATTAATGTAGTTAATTTTTCCAAGAATACACCAATTTTGTCATACTACATATGCCAATTCGAATAAAAATGAAATTTCAATATGATCTTAGACCATTATAGCACTGGTCTTATCATATTATATATGTTAAACCAAAAAAATATGAAATTTCAACCATATATAAAGTTCACAACAAATGGAATTTTCCACTGCTATGCATTTATAACCAATATGTGCTTTACTGCCAAGTTTGCAATCAATCTGTTTGCATATATAAAGTAAAAGGGGCAAGAATCACATTGTGTGCTTTACTGCCAATAGAATCGCTTCATCGCCTCTATCAGCCATGCCCACTATAAATTCCATACAAATAAAATTACATTTAAAACTCATTAATTGTTTATAAACTTCTTTTTTAATTTAATTTGCTTAATAACTAAAATAGTTTTATAATGCAACTAATTTGTAATTGTTGTTTGAAAAAAATTAAGTGGGGTCAGAGATTTCTCGCATGGTAAAAAAGGGAAATATAAAGGATCAATTAAATATCACTTCATAAATGCATCAATTTTTTTGTTTACGATAATCATGCTAACATATGTAGAGATCTAATATGTCAAAATGGTTAGCTAAAAATTATAATGAATCTACAAAAGTTTCTGTCCATAGAACCAGCTGAGTCCATTTGTTAACATATCTAGAAATATTTCTTTCATTTTCTAATCAAAGCAGTGGTATTGGTCCAAAACAGATTGATTGAGATATTACTACACATACATGTCAAAACAGAAGTCGTACCTCCCCACATGGATGGATCATATTAAGCTCTTAAGGATCCATCTTCTTTTAATCCTCCTATTTCAGAATATTCAGCATAACCAGGTATATAAACTTCAAGGAAATCTGCATGCATGAGACAGAGTACAATAGATGGGCAACAACAATTTATATAAGAAGACACGGTTTTACAGTTCTTTATTCTAAATGCAACGCAACACAAAAGAGGGACATGAGTATTATAATACAACCAAAATTAGTTCCACATAGTAGTTAATAGTCCTAAGTGTGAAGCGCAATGACCCCTGCTTTTTCAGTTTAAAATCTCCATGTGCTGTCAGCCTAACAGATTAAATTGTTAACTTATTTCTTCTTTAAAAGCAAAGAACCACAACACTGAACAAATTTTCCAGACAATATACTTGTCAAGGTTGGACAAAATAGCAGAGCAACCTGGGCAATGAACAAATGTGTGTAAGTAGAGAATTTTATAAATTCATTACAATGCGTAAAACAAAACAAAAAAATTCTGTAAGCAGAACACATTTACATTTAGTCAAAATATCCTTCTGTTAATGAAGATAAAGATGTTTTAAAAACAGATGGAAAATGTAAAAAAATTAGTAGAAAATATAAAGTCTATAATCTAAAAACAGAAAACTGCAATACAGCAGAAAAATGATACTACTTAGATGCTGTAGGTTTGTCTATTAAACTTAATAGTCTGCGCCTATACAGTCTTATAATATTTTTAATCATTTGACCTTGGCATAAAGCAATATTATAGAGAATTTTACATTTAATAGAACTTATGATGCAAGGTTGCTTCCTTCAATAATATTATATTTATATATGGTAGTACTTTGGTTTACATAACATAATTTTATTACCAAATATTTACTTCAACAAAAGTAAATTGAATATATTTTACAGAATGTTGTGAATATTAATAATCATTAATAACTTGCAAAATTAATGTAGTTAATTTTTCCAAGAATATACCAATTTTGGCATACTACATATGCCAATTCGAATAAAAATGAAATTTCAATATGATCTTAGACCATTACAGCACTGGTCTTATCATATTATATATGTTAAACCAAAAAAATATGAAATTTCAACCATATATAAAGTTCGCAACAAATGGGATTTTCCATTGCTATGCATTTATAACCAATATGTGCTTTACTACCAAGTTTGCAATCAATCTGTTTGCATTTATAAAGTAAAAGGGGCAAGAATCACATTGTGTGCTTTACTGCCAAAAGAAATGCTTCATCGCCTCTATCCGCCATGCCCACTATAAATTCCATACAAATAAAATTACATTTAAACTCATTAATTGTTTATAAACTTTTTTTTAATTTAATTTGCTTAATAACTAAAATAGTTTTATAATGCAACTAATTTGTAATTGTTGTTTGAAAAAAATTAAGTGGGGTCGGAGATTTCTCGCACGGTAAAAAAGGGAAAAATAAAGGATTAATTAAATATAACTTCACAAATGCATCAATTTTTTTTGTTTACGATAATCATGCTAACATATGTAGAGATCTAATATGTCAAAATGGTTAGCTAAAAATTATAATGAATCTACAAAAATTTCTGTCCATAGAATCAGCTGAGTCCATTTGTTAACATATCTAGAAATATTTCTTTCATTTTCTAATCAAAGCAGTTGTATTGGTCCAAAACAGATTGATTGAGATATTACAACACATACATGTCAAAACAGAAGTCGTACCTCCCCATATAGATGGATCCTATTAAGCTCTTAAGGATCCATCTTCTTCTAATCCTCCTATTTCAGAATATTCAGTAATATTAACCACCAGAAACGTGTTGCATAATGCTTGAATTGCTCACCGGCCAAAACCTATGAGCAACGGTAATCCCTAAATATGATGAAGATAACACGAATGTGAGAGGGTAACTAAGTTAACAAAGATTAAGGGGAAATAAGTTCACAATACTCAAATGCATATGAATGGACGAAAACAAAAATCAATCTTCCTTCAATCGTGGCATTAACATATATACTATTTGTATTGGTTACCAAGAATGACTTCAATAAACAAATATGAAAACTAAAATTTATAATCTACCACTCGGTCCAATCCTGAAGTAAATAACACCATTTCGCTCATGCAAATCTGTTAGTTGAACTATTAAATCGTTATATGATGATTGCGTCACATGACACATTACCATGTATTGTATTCATCATTATCACTGGTCTACCAAAAATGAAAAATATGTATGTTTCAAATTAAAAATAAGCATAATTCCCTTGAAATTTGCAGGTTTTAAACCCAAAAAATGATCTCTCTCTAAATATTTTCAATGCATCCTGAATAAATTTAAACAAACTTCAGAAAAAAAGAATAAACAATGAATAATAGGTAGTATGAACGAATATATAAGCTTTTTGTTATTAACATGTCAAGTTAAAGTAATTATCAAGAGTTATAGAAAATGATAAGAAAAACATATGCAGGCATATACCCACTTGAGGAGTTCACTTTTGTAATAATTTCTCTGAGTATCTGAGTAGACGTTGTTAGGTAATGTATTGGGATATTTACGTTAATTAGAATTTATTTATGTAATAAGTTTCCTACCTTATCCAAGTAAACGTTTTTCCATAATATATTAGGTTATTTACCTTTAATAATTATATTTGGACAACGAACAGTTTGTATATTGTTTATCATTGCCAAATACAAATCTTTCAAGATTTCATCATTGCACCATTTTGATTTGGGAATTTGCCAAAAAAACCTATATTGCAAAATTTGTTGATTGCACTCGTAAGGTTTGTATACATACTTTCATGTAGATCATTGTGTTATGCTGTGCGAAATCTAATTTTATTTATTCATATACGAAAGCTCTCTTTAATCTTTAAACGAAATGTAATTCTAGAAAGAAAAAAAATCAAACAAAAACGGAAGCATGAATGATACAGAATTATAGCAGGGAGTAGATTAGGGAATTATGTAAAAGCTGAGGAAACTATCAAATGTTACCCAAATAGATGAGGCGAGGCATGAATTGGAAGGAATGCACGTATAAGACTTCGCCCATAATCTCCTTTTCGGTCTTAATTCTCCTATTGCAATCTACTCCTTTGGTCATTTGTCTTGCGTAAAGAGGGGCTAAGCAAGGATGAACTCTCATCACATCATCTAGGGCTAAGCAAGGAATCGACAAAAATCAAATGTAGCATACCATCCGTGTAGAGAAGGGAAGGAAAATAGTGAAGGAGAATACCGTCGGATCTGGTAGTTTCATGGGTTTTTCTTCTATTTGTCGCAAGAGGTAATGAATATAAGGAGAAGATAGGTTTGGTTGAATGGAGTTTTTGATTGGAGAAGACAGAGAAATGGGAAGGTTTTTCTCGTGAAAATAGGAAGGCGAATGTTTTTTTGGGAGCAGGTGAACGTGGGTGTGTGTGAAAGGGAAGGCAACCGTTCGATTTGGGTAGTGGCCACGTGTTGCAATCTTGATTTTTTGAAGAAAATGGATCTGAAGAGACTTAAGAGGAAAGATTGTGCTTTCATATAATATAATAGATATGGTCTTCACACAAAAATAAAGAGGAAAATTTTGTGGAATGAATGTACAGAGTTCAGAAATCATGTCCTAAATCAATGGATTGTGGGGGGAGGGGGGAGATTTTATTATTACTAGGTTTTTAGGGGAGAGATCGCCTCGTGAAGGTGAATTCTATGATATGGAGGAATTCAATGGTTTTATTTTAGACAATAATTTGATTGAAATCCCATTAAACAATAGATTGTTTACCTGGTCTAATGTGAGAGATGTTCCATCTCTTGCTCTATTAGACAGATTTTTTTATTAGTAATGAGATAGAGGATAGGTTCTCTGTGTGTACAGTAGAAGGTTTGCTTTCCTATATTCAGATCATTGTCCTATCATTCTTTCATGTGAATCGAATTTATCCATTAGCAATAGTTTTAAATTTGAAAAAATGTGGCTTTTAGATTATAGCTTTTCTAATTTAGTTGCTTTTAAATGGAATTCCTTATTTTATTTTAATAATTTGTATGTGGGTAGTTCAGCTAAGATTTTTGTTGCGAAGTTAGGAAAACTTAGAGTTTTTCTAAAACGTTTGAATAAGTATGTATTTGGTTGTGTTAGAATTAGTAAAGATAAGATTATGTGTGTGATGTTTGATTAAGATAAGATTAGTGAGAATAGGATTCTGAATCCTAATGAACGTGATAAACTTTGCAGCCTTAAGAATGATCTTAAATTGATACCAGAGAAAGAGGAGGTCATGTGGAAGCAAAGGGCTTGTATATAATGGATTAAAGAGGGTGATAATAATACGATTTTTTTGATACCGTGGCTAATAAGAGAAGACGTAACAATTTCATTCAGTAGATTGGGATTTTATATGTGAGTTATTATTAGCTAAGCGTTTAGTATAAGGTGGATTAATTGTATCATGCTATTACTCAAATCTGGCTGTTCTAATATTATAGTTAATGGGGTTGTAGGAAAGAAAATTCAGTCTAAAAGGGGCTTAGACAAAGTGATCTTTTATCGCCTCTTTTATGTAATCTCGTTGTTGACGTTTCCACCAAAATTATTAAGATAGCGGAGAGGAAAGGTGTATTAGGTTATGTAGGTAATGGGGTTTTTAATAATGAATTTCTTCACTTCAGTTTTCTGATGATGCACTGTTATTTTCCTCTCACTTACCCAAACATATTATAGCTTTGAAATTTATACTTTATTGTTTTGAGATGCTTTCTTGTCTCAGAATCAATTTTGATAAAAGTTCGGTTATGGTTCTACAATGTTGAGAACTAAGTTGCCAATGCCTTAAACTGTTCAACTATGAATTTTCCTTTTGATTATTTGGGGTTAAGATTAGGCCTTCAAAACTTAAACATGATGATTGGTTGACTATTATTGATAAAATTAATAATAGACTATCTAGTTGGAATATCATATTTTTATTAAGAGCTGGTAGATTAATTCTTATTAACTCTGTGTTATCTGCTATTCCTACATATTGGATGGTCGTTCATTGTTTTCCTCAATGGGTGATTGAAAAAATTGCCAGAATTAGATGTAATTTTCTATGGAGTGGAGAAAACATTTGTAAGAGTTACAAATGTTTAGTTAATTGAGAAGTGTGTTGTAGATCCAAGAAGGATGGGGGTCTTGGGGTTATCAATCTATATAATTTTTACTCCTCGTTGTTAGCTAAATGGTTGTGGAAGTTTAGGAATCCCGAATTGTCGGCAACTTGGAAGCAAATAATATTTAAATTTTGTTATGATGGAGACAAAATTATATTTGATACTAGTTATTTTTGGACTAAAAGATTATCTTCTTTTTGGAATTCCATATTGAAATGTTTTGATTTTTTTTAACTTAAGTTGTACGTTGATTGTCCATTTGGGAGATATTACATTTTTTTTGGCATGATTCTTAGATCACTAGAGTGCCCCTTAAAATAGAATTTAAAGAACTTTATGAGATTTGCAGCTTTAAGAATGCATTGATTAAGAAAGTATATAGAGGAAGTTTAGATCCCCCGTGGGAATTTTCAATTGAGAATATTTTAGACGTCACAGTGTTCAGGCAATTTGCCTCATTACGAGCTAAGTTGTCTATGTATCATATTGATAATAATGGTGATAACATTTATTGGGAACTTGATAAGAGTTTAAAGTACACTTCTAAATCTATGTATAAGTTCCTTAATTTTACAGGTATTTCGATTTTAAAATTTAAGCGTATTTGAAAGACTAATGCTCCACCTAAAGCCATATTTCATATGTTGCTGATTATCCATAAGAAACTAAACTGTAGAGCAATTAAGAAAGAAAAAAAAAATTATTTTTGATTCTAAGTGTTGTTTCTGTAGTATATGATGAAAGTGTTGATCATTTATTTTTCTCTTGTACTAAAACTTTCTATATATTAAAAATGGTTTTAAAAATTCTGTTTTTAACTATTCCGATATTTTTAGGAATTGTGATTATTATTGGAATTGTTTTAGATTTAATTTTAATTTTAAATATAGTTATATGTACTAGATATGTTAGTAGCTATTATCAGTTGGTTTATTTGGTTTAATAAAAATAAGAGAATGTTTCATTCTAATTCGGTTACTATAGATAAATTAATTATTAAGATCGTAACTTTCGGTCTAGATTGGTTTTCTAACCCTCGGTATAAGTTATGTAGGGATCCTATGTTTAAAATATTTCTAGGTTAAAGTTAGAAATAATTTGAGTTTGTTTACTAGGATTAATAAGTATTTTAGTTTCAATAGGATTTGCATATGTTATTGATATCTGATTTTAATGAATATTATAGTTGGTTCTTGCTATCCTATGGTTTTTTTATTCACACACACACACACACACACACACATATATATATATATATGTGTGTGTGTGTGTGTGTGTGTGTGTGTGTGTGTATGTATGTGTGGTTGTTAGCTATTTTTGTTTAGTCTTTTTTAGGTTACAGGTAGTTGATTTTATGCTGTGGAGCTTACTGGAAAGCAGATCCGGAGAGTTCTTTCTTTCATTATGATTTTATGTTCACATGTATTTTTTGGAGAGACCATTGTATTGTGTAGGACTAGATATACTTCGGTATCGGGTGGTGACCTTGCCGGAACTTGATTCTGAAGTATGATGGGCGGCGGTTTATCTAGACTACCATCCTATACATTTAGTCATAGTCCATGATGGTTATGTACTTTTGGTTACCTGCCAGGCATGTTGGCGGCTAATGTGGTGTGGACTATGTGTTTCTTTATATATATATATATATATATATATATATATATATATATATATATATATATATATATAATGGTGACCTCACCCTTTCCCCCTGAAACCCTAGCTGGAGAAAAAGAATACAATGACGGCGGTGGGTGGCAAGGGGCTCGATGCAAGGGGAAATAATCATTTGCAGATGTAATCCGATAATCCCCACGCGTTGCTCAACCTTCAAACAATCAAAACCCTAGGAACTGGGCTGATGTTTTCGATTCTCAAATCAAGGTTTCTGGCGATCTACAATATTTCAAACCTTTGCAAATTGGCAACGCCAAATATCAAGTCATTGACAATCTGGATTACGAAGAATCGAATAAAATCTGGGATAGGTAAAAGACCTTATTTTTTATACTTTAATGCTTACATCAAAAGGTCGTGGAAGCCCAAAGGGACATGGGATGTTTATCCTAGGAAAAATGGCTTCTTCATCATCAAGTTTCAGCTCAAAGAAGATTATGAGAGGATATTAAAAGGGGGTCCATGGTTCATGGACAGTAAAATGATATTTATGAGAAAATGGATGGCATATTTCAATTTTGAAAAAGCGATGCTCACTTCATACCCAATCTGGGTAAAATTCCCAAACCTTAATCTAGCTTTGTGGAATACTCGATGCATCAGTAAGTTAGCGAGTATCATTGGAAAACCACTGGAAATAGATGAAAATACCAAATTGGTCAAAAAAAAAATCAGTTTTGCCAAAGTTCTTATAGAGATTACAACAGACTCAGAACTGCCTAAATTTATCAAAGCTTACGATAAACATGGTAATACTTATGAGCAGATAGTGGAATATGAGTTTGTCCCACCTAAATGCACTACATGCAAATGTTTTGGGCATTTCGATACATATTGTACTACAGTTGCACCAGACAAAATGTGGGTTAGAAAACCTATTTCCCCCGAAGTTAGCACTTCCAAAAAACTAGCTTCGCCAAAAAGAGCTGTACACAACGAAGCTAGCACGTCTACAGTATCTACATCAAGCCCTACTATCATGATTCCACCATCGCCTAACGTGGGGCAGACTGAATCATCTGAAGCATCTCGTAAAGGTCCAGATCAAAATCAGTCACAGGTTCAAGCAGAGGCAGATGTCCCATGTTCAGTTCGTCAACATGTGGAGCCCAGTCAAGAGGAGGAGGTGGATAAGGAACCAGACTCTTTGGATGATATTCAGCAGCTGGAAATTCACTTGGAGGATTCTGAGGAAGAGAACACAGAGGAACCAAAAATAAGTGGTCTCACTGAAGAAAATGAGGAATACAATGCACAATTTCAACAAAAAGAGAAGAAAGCTGATGTTACAAGTGCTTTGGTTGGTGCTACTCCAGTCACTAGGAGCAAATCCGCCAAAACTTAATGTCGATCCTATGCTACACTCATCAATTAGACCTCTACAACTTTAGGGATAAGTATAAGCCCTCAATAATTGCAGTTTTGGAAAATAAGTTTTCTCAAGAAAACTTAGATTACTTCAAAAACCGCATGGGTGATCAATGGCACACCTGTGATAACTTAAATACCTCCCAAAAAGGTCGTATTGCCATTTTTTGGGATGTGTCGTGTTGGAAGTGTGCATGTTTGAATTATGAAAATCAGCAAGTTAATATTCGTGCAACTAACTTAGGTGGACTTGACATTTGCATCTCGTTCATTTATGCAAGTAATTTGGCTGAGTGTTGTTATGGAATACTATAATAGATAATGCAAAAAGTATTCATTCACCATGGCTGGTTTTAGGTGACTTTAATGTTGTTCTACGTACTAGTGAGAAAAAAGGTGGACTTACCCTTAAGCTCTCCCAGGTCTCATAATTCAATAATTTCGTACTAGCAAGTGGATTATCAGAAATCCCCCATTCAGGTCTGCAGTACACATGGAGAAGTGGTGAGCCTAAGAAAATCTCGTCAAGACTTGATCGATCACTCGCAAATGCAAATTTGTTAAACCAGATCAATGGTCTTAACGCTACTGTCTTAGCCTCGTCCACTAGTGACCACTCCCCGCTACTCATAAGGTTTAATGATGCCACGAATATCAAAGGCAGACCTTTAATATATGCTAACCATTGGCATCTAATTCAGGGTTATTATGATGCAATCATTTTCAATGAAATCCCCATCCCAAATGGCAATAGTATGTTCAAATTAGTGATGGTACTCAAACAATGCAAATTCAGACTGAAAGAATGGAACAAAACAAGACCTAAAGAGGGTGACTTATTTCAAGGCCTCCAAGATCAACTTGAACACACCAAAAGGCTCCTTGATTTAGACCCTTTAATTGATGGGCTTAACTGTGACTTCTATGAAGTGCAAAGACAACCGAAGGAAGCTTTATCAAAAAAAAATCTTTGGAAATCATGCAAAAAGCCAAAGAGAAGTGGCTTACGAAGAGAGATGAATGCAATAAATTCTTTTATACTAAAATGTCACAAAAGAAACACCATAACAATTTGCTTAATTATTTAAATGAACAGAGAGACTCCATAAAGCAGATCAAACAACTTGAAGATGCAGCTATTGCATATTACTCATATCTATTTAATGGGGACTATGATGAAAGCTTACCCAGTTTTGAGTGTTGAAGGCAAATCTTTGTTGAGGGGAGGCTGCTGCTTGGTGGCGACATCAGCAAGAGGGAAGTGAAGAAAGCCTTGTTCACCATTCACAACGATTCCAGCTCTGGCCCTGATGGAATGTAGGCAGCCTTCTTCAAATTGAATTGGAAAAACCTGAAAGAACATTTGTTGGCAGCTTATTAGGAGGCTTTGAACTCATCTGAATTTACAAGAGAAATTAATCATACTTTTATTTCTCTAATCCCCAAAGTGCAGAACCCTACTAGAATTGAAGACTATCGACCAATTGCATGTTGCAATGTGGTCTACAAAGTGTTAAGCAAAATCATCTGCAATCGTCTGAACACTGTGCTACCAGACCTAATTTCACAATGCCAAAGAGCATTTATTAAGGGAAGATTCATCTCTGAGAATTCCCTTATGTCCCATGAACTTGTTCGAGAATTCAATAAAAAGGGTGCTGATAAGCTATGTCTGAAAATTGACCTACATAAAGCTTATGATAGAGTCAATAGAGAGTTCATCATACACATGCTAAGATCAATGGGGTTACCAACCAACCTGCTAAACTTAATTCGATTTTGTCTTAGTTCCCCCACATACTCTTTTCTTATTAATGGCGTTCCTAAGGGTTTCATCAATATCACAAGGGAAATTAGACAGGGGGACCCACTCTCCCCATACTTATTTGCATTTGCAATGGAATGTTTCACGCTCCGAATGGAATTGGCAACTAAGTAGAGGCTAATAATGCCAATTTATAACCATCAGTCAAAAGTCACCCACTTGATATATGCAGATGAGTTGCTGGTGGTGTTTAAAGCCTCCTCTACAGTAATAACACATATGAAACACATTTTTTCTAATCTTGAAAAATGGGTTGGACTAAAGGTCAATGATCTCAAAACAAAATGCTATTTTAATAAATTCTGCAGTCGTAAGCGTGAATTTCTAGAAGCAATTGGTGTCCAAGAAGGTACTTTTCCAGTCAAGTACTTGGGGTACCACTGTCAAATAACACGACTACAGATGCTGAATGTGGTAAACTAGTAGATGACATTCGATAGAAACTACAAGGATGGAGATCCAAACTTTTGTCATTTGCTGGCAGAGTGGAATTGGTACACACTATAATTACTTCGAAGGTTAGATTTTGGTTACGAACTTTCCAAATTCCTGACTGTTCGATAGAAAAAATTAACACAGTGTGTGCAAACTTTATTTGGAAGGGTGGGCTACATAAAATCAGCTACAAGCTTTTGTGCAGGCCCAAAAAAGAAGGAGGTGTTGGGCTGAAAAATCTGTTAGGTCTAAAAAAGGCCTATGGGCTTAAGATCGCTTGGAATTTAATCTCTTTTGAAAATTTGTGGGCCGTGTGGATGAGGGCCAGATACATTAAAAACAATTTCTTAACTTCAACCATAGACAACAACTCGTCAATAATATGGAAGACTTGTATTAAATTTAGACATGAACTCAAGAGTAGAATTCAAAGAGAGATAGCAAATGGGAATTCGACATATTTGTGGCATGACCCATGGCTGAACGGTGAGAGCTTAACTGATAGACGTGGATGGGAAAATTTCCCATCCTATGGTGCACCAACTGTCACAGTGAACACAATCATTACTAACAACTCATGGGACTGTAACAATAATCTGGTGGCATGTAATCTAGCTAATGAACTAGCAGATAAACGAATTACTCCAAACAATATTGAAGACTCGTGGAAATGGGCTGAGGGCAATTTTAACTTTAGTAATGTTTGGGACAACATCAGACAAGAGCATCCTAAAGTTTCATGGAGCACAGTAGTGTGGACAAAATCTTGTCCACCAAAAATGTAACAAGTACTATATAAAGCAGTTCTAGACAGATTACCTACAAAAGAAAGACTGTACAGCTGGGGAATCATAGACGAAGACAGATGTCTATTATATAACAGAGCAACGGAAACCCTAAGTCATCTGTTCCTCGAATGTCCGTATAATAGAAGACTTTGGGCCATACAAAAACTGAAATGCTTCAATACTGATCAAATTGGAAGCATGGAAGGAGAAATTAGTTACCTGCACAATGGGAGAAATATGTCTCAATTGATGATAGAGGTTGGCTAGATTGGCCTCGCTGCCACAGTGTGGTAGGAAAGAAACACCAATGCTTTCAAGAAGAAATAGAAAGAAATGTTAGCAAACGCAGCAGCAATTAACATAGAAATTGCAATAATTATCGGAAGAATTAAATCAAAGTATCTCACCATTGCAACGGAACGAGAACTATTGCAATTGGAGAAGTGGAACTGGAGGGCAATGACTGAAGGAAGGAGACAAGAGAATCTACGATCGCCATGAAATCACTGTGCACTAATTTTCCAATTGGGAACTTTTCTGTGCTTTTGTAGAGAATGAAAAATGAACAAAAAGCTTTCCTTTATATGTATTATGTAACCCGTATGTGATAAACGGGCTTTGTATTATTGGGCCGAGCCGGCTTTTGGGCTGAAATAAAAATTTACCCACTTTCAATATATACATATATGTGTGTGTGCGCGCGCGTGCGTGTGTGCGCGATGTCTTCGTTTTAGAAGATCACACAATTTTTTTTCCAAAAAATAACGCTCTAAATTTAATATGCCCAACTAGCTGCTGATAACAGATGGATATCCCAACTCTATAGTCTACTAGTTATGTAGAAAAGGTAAAATAATTGTGGCGTTAGCATAATCAATTGACAAAGAGAATCCCAAATATTTAACTGGGAGGTTATTCTGGTGCATATCCAATGTTCGAAGAATTATCTTCTTATTAGAAACTATGTTGCTGAAATAAACCTAAGATTTTAGTTGGTTTATTCTTAAAACAATTAGTTGTCTAAGATCATCAACTTTAGTAAAATGCCAGGCCAATTCGTATAAAAATATCAAATTCATCTTGTCAGATAAGTCATCACCATCCAGATTTGACCTTGCTCTAGTCAAGACTTTCTAATATTTCAAATGATCCTGCATAAGTTAAGTAGAATCATTTACCTCCATGGTAGTGAGACATTGGTGGTTGAAGAAGTATCACCAGTTTCTATGTCTATGACAAGGCTAGTAGATATGTTTTAAGTTGTCTCCACGCCCGCCAATAGCTAATGTGTATATATATATATGCAAATGTTTGAAAATGAGTGCTTTCTTAATAACAATATACAATTTCAATACAAGTAACACTCAATAGAAATAATACAACTAAGTACATCAGACTACACAACCCTGGTCATAATCTTCAATGAGTGATATCAACTTATGAGATAATGTATTTGTTGTGAAGTACTCTGATTCAAGTGTCAAACGCATGAGAAATCACGGTATACGTACATTCACGTATGTACTTATTCCTTAAGCCTACTTTGGTTTCATTTGATGTTCCACCTTTAGTTTACACATTCATATCATATAAATGGTATTACTATGTAAATTTTATATTTCATATTACTTATATAGAAGTAATTTTTTATAATATTTTGTTAATAAATTGTTGTTTAATTAATTTTAATTAATTAACTGTTTAGTTAATTTCATTTTTGTATTCCAATTACAACTTTAATACTGGATATATCTACTATAAACTTTCTATTGTATACTATCACCTATATAGTTGTAACATACTTATCTTATATGAGCATATCTTTAACCAATTAATTTACCTTTAACTAATTTGTCCAATTAAACAATTTAGATCACAGTAAATCAATTCTAAAATTAACTTGATACATACATGTATACCCATGTTATCTTACACATTTAAAATAGCATAACTTATATTAATCCATATATTTAATATTTGTAAGTATTTACTTAGCTTTTTTAATTAATTTATTTTATTAATCTTACTAATAAATTAAAGTTCTGAAATTAATTTTAAATATTTTCAAGCATTTTGAAAACATGATTATGTTTTCAAACATTTTGAAAACATGTGTTGCATTATAACTTTTATAATAAATATGTTTTTTCTTTACACCTGACTTCTAAATTTAAAATCTCTTCATAATTTTAAATATTGTTTTGAAAATTAGCCAAGGCCCAATTCAAAGTAGGATTTTTTTATTTAGGGAAATCTTTAGGCTCACTTCACCTTTCAGGCTAGGCAGGAAACGATGTAGGATATGATACTTAATTACTTAACTCCTATCCTAGACATTACCTTTCTGGACACTGTACTAAGTAGAAAAGCTTAATTAATTGACTCGAACATGGCTAATTTATGCTATATAGACTATTGGACTCTAAAAGCATTATTGAAACAAGGCTAGCCTCTATCAGAAGACATAGGTGAAATTCAAAAAAGTTAACCTTGTTGGATCTTTAATATGCCTACAAAGTCTAATTACATTAGAACTTTTTCTACATTTCGTTTAAATAAAATCAATATTTGTTTCCGTTTGTCAAATGGAAATTTAAGTGCAGTATGTATGTAATATGCGTTTGTGAGTTTAAGCACGACAAAAATCAAAGAAAGAAAATTTCTCATTTCTTAGTATTAATATATGCAATAAATATAGGAAAGAAATAATTAATATATAGATAGAAACCTTTTATTTCTTTTTATATAATTAGATTAAATGTATTTCAAATGACATTTGCAACTAAATTTTTATATACATTTTTTGTCCAAGTTTCCTTTTCTTTTTTCTTTTCTTTATAAAATATACATGCGTAATGGTAAATAAGTTTTAAAATCAAGATTGCCCACTATAACAGTAGTCCAATTAAAGAGAGCTAGAAAACAAATTCTATAGTTTCGCACAAATTTCATTTTGATTTAGACTAAAGTAACATAAACATATGTATAATAATATTCAAATAAATTGCTAGATTTATATCAAATTTGAGATATCATATATATATTTATATATATAAAGATTGTAATTTAAAAAAAAAATTCATTTAGTGCTAGCAAATATGATTCAGTTTTTAACTTAGGAAAGAGTGAGAAGACTGCAAATTTTAGAAAAATAAAGGAATACATTTAATTTTAGATCAAAATATCCAAAAGGAATCATTTGGATAATAACTGTGCAACATTTGAAATGCAATTTTATAGTAATTTTAAACAATGAAAAAATGTGTTTCATTAACCTTTATGTATATACAAAGTTTTATATGCAACACTATGAAATAATTTCACCTTCTTTTCTAATTCTAAAACAATAAAAAAAAATATGTTGAACAACTTGATAACAAATTCATTGTATGATAATTTCGATTTAACTATAAAAAGGAAAAGGAGTAAGAGAGATAAAAGATTTGGACAATTTTAATCATAGTAACACATAATCGATAATTTAACTATAAAAAGGAAAAGGAGTAAGAGAGATAAAAGATTTGGACAATTTTAATCATAGTAACACATAATCAATGGGCATGTAAATAAGAATAGATCTAAATTATACTACCAAAAGAACATATAATTATCAAAAATGAGCAAATGGGGGTTTAAGATATTTAGAAGAACAATACAAAAAAATAAAGAGACATTATGTGAGTAAAAGATCTAAGTCATTTCGACATGATGATTATCCGAATAAATAAAGTTGGATTTACTTAAAAAGACAATCATTTCAACCTTGAATGATGAATCAAAAACTCATAGGTTTAGAACTCAACCTCTAGATGTTACAAGGATAAAGAAGCAAGAACCAATTAGATTTATTTGTTTTGTTTGAATCTAGTTTATGAAATGTTTATCTTCGCGGAGGCCATTAAGGAAAAGGAGAAGCGATTGCAGAAGAAAAAGTAAAGCCTGTATAGAGAAGGTGAATGAAATGTGATGGAGTGGATATGTTTTAAAGGAAATTTTGAAACCTTTTAGTCTCCTCCTTTGAAACCTTCACTATTTAATTCCAGATTGAATTTCAACAAAATATATTTTGTCCTTATCATATATATGTTAGAAGAAATAGACATAAAGGGTAAAGGACATAATTCATTACATATATAACAATTAAGTAAGCCATAAATTAGATGTTCATTTCTTTCTTTTAATTTCTCCTTTAGAATTTCGAATCATATTTGAAACCTATTTTCTTTTTTCATTATGCATGTAGGCCTCAATTAAAAAGTTATAGAAGACACTTAGTAATTAATTTATTTAAATCCAATTTAAATATTTTATGGATATCGCGCGTTTTACTCCTATAGACGCACTTTATTAATTATTAATTCAAACAAATTAAATGAATTTTATAATTAGCATATGATAACTAGTAATTAATTTACAATAATCTATTAATTAATTAAATCGCATGGTTTGTTCTGGGTATTATCATTAAGGTGGTGCAGCTCAAATGTGTAAATTCAGTTTAATATTGAACTACTCGAATATTAAAGTTCACACATTACTTAGAAAGTGGTGTGACATTTTGGTTAAAGTTATATCTTACTTATCTTTTGGTAAAATCCAGTTTTACTTAATTGGGGGGACACTTGAAACTAACACTTATTTGCAGTTATTCTCTTTTTTAAACTAATTTACTTTGGATTTACGAAATTTGGTAATGGTCAAATAGGAAAATAGTGTGAAGGACAAAATGAACAAAAAATTGTTCCATAAGGACAAGAGGTTAAACTTTTGTTCACATGGACAAATTTTAGTGTAAAGGAAGGAATTATAATTGGCCCCTGAATTCCTCCATTTACACTAAAATTTGTCCTTACGGATAAAATTTTAGCCCCTTGTCCTTATGGAACAATTTCTTGTTCATTTTGTCCTTGAGGCTAAAAACCCCATGGTCAAAATTCCAAAAAATTTCACAACCAAATTTGCATTCGAAACATAAAGTTTTTGGTTCAACTAACAATTAGTATCAACCCTATAGCTCTGGGCAGAGACTTTGAATTTCGATTTGACATCAGTTAACCATGATAACTGACCTCATATAATTGAGAAGATGGATCCTCTCTTAAATAATGTTTCACTTCCGAAGCACTCGACCCAACTATAGTCATTCGATGGATGCCATTCCATGATTTAAATATAATAAAAGTGGAGGTTCCATGTTAAAGAGCAACAACATTCTCAAGTCGAGATTATATGAATCGAAGGAAAAACTATCAAGTGAATCATTCCATAGTTATCTATTAATTATCAGTATACAGCCTATTTGAATCCCTAATAACCATGAATAATACATTTCCCAACATTTGGGAAGCATTATGTAATTTATCCTTAATGGACGTATTAATATCTAGTCTTGACAAATCTTAACTAAAAACACTTAAAAAGGTTATTTGTTTTTATCATGATAACTTACTCACGTATACAACGCTAACTATTACCACAAAGCATACCACTTATGTATTTTTTTTATAAAATGTACTTCCAATTTAATTTACAAATATAACCACATTATATCACATATATCATAAAAACAAAACACTTTTTATTCATACAAGATCAGTCAACGAGTTAAATATGTATAACATGATACATAATTTCCCTTAGGGAATACACTTAACTTTATCATAGACCCCATGGACAATTAATATCTCACCCTGGACGGACTCTAACCCATACGCTTAATACCTAATAAGAAGCGGACCAACACAAGGACTCCTCAGCATGCACTTATTCAGCCATTTAATACTTTATATAGTTAAAGAAAGATCGGTCGCTCAATATCCAATAAAGGAAGATCGTCTGATCACTACCTGTACTCCTTAGGACAAATCCATAAGGAAAGGGACAAATCCAACCACTTAATACCCTTAATGGCGGATCCAACGACTTAATACCTAAATCCTAAAGTAGATCCTTTCCTCATTCTATGACTGTAACGTTATGTTACTTCACAAGTTAGTTAAAAGGGAAGATTTCTTCTGACTTAGTTACTTAAATCATTAAAATCCTCCTAATTTTCTTCTTTGGTAGGGAGTTGGACCCAATAACCACTTAATACCTCAACTCTTAAAGTATACCTTCTTTGGAATACCCTCACCACTTATTTGTACAATTTAGTACCTTAATAAAGGTAGGTCAAAACTCTCACATAGTCAAGGGTTATTGGATAGTGATATCTCACATAAGTAGTAAGTACATCTGATTGCTGGTAGCTCCAAAGTAAAGGGCGAGCTTTTATCGAATAGATTTATTGGCCTCATATCACTAATAAATTATGTCCAATTAATTATTATCCTTAGTTGGATTATTACTATTTCATTTTAGTATTAGACTCGGTCAGATATAAATTACTCATAATCCTCATTGAATCTTTATACCATAAATGTCAACCTTGAAAAGACTACGAGAGTAGGATTGAATAATATAGAAATAAGTGTATATGTGGAATACTTGATAGAGTGATATAATTTACTTGATATAACTATGAAAGTAAATATATAATGAAAAAAACTATATAAACTAATATCACAAGTAAATGTAGTAAATAAAAGTAAATGACACCACGAATTTTTATATTGGTTCGAAGCATTGTCTTACGTCCAGTCTCAAACTCCTTCTGGAATTTCAACTAAACAATAACTCTTTCTTAACCCAAAGGAATAAGTCTTTACAACACTTGACCAGCGGAACAGGGACTTGAGCAGCATAATATGATTTTGCCTCAGCAGCCGAAGAGGACTTGATGCGCCTGAGCAACAGAACAGGACTTCTCACAATAAAAAGAAATTTATAGTCTATATGTGTTCTTTGATAACACGGATTGTCTTTTTATAGTACATCCTTCTTATAATCTTCTCCTCGAGTATGTGTATATACAGTTTAAGTATATGAAAATAAGGAAGAAAGATATTGCTTGAATGTTGAGTATGAAAGTGCGTTCAAACAATTTTCAGAATGCAGAAAATAGATTATTAGAAATATATAGATAGATCAGATCAGAAGAGAGAAAGGTGTATTTGTTTGATATTAGTGTGTGTGTGTGTGTGTGTGTATATATATATATATAGGGCCGGCTATTTGGACACAAAATTAAACACAAAGGGAGAGACACAAAGCCTCCACCGTTGGATTTGTTTGTCTTTATGTGGAGAGTGTAATTCATGGGAGAATCCTGTGGTTGAGATTTATTGTGTGCAATTTTGTGTCCTCATTTTGTGTCTAAATAGAGTTTCCCTATATATATATATATATTGATTTAATAGTTTTAACTTTTAGCGAAGAGATTCAATGGAAATTAGTGTGTAAATCTTTTTATATAAGGCCATTTCTCTTCAGAAAAATGGTGACTTTTCAAAAAATATAGCCGTTATAAAATTCAGTCGACTGAAGTTCTAAGTCGGTCAACTAAAAATTCAAACATGTGTGTGTGTGTGTCTATATATATATATATATATATATATATATATATATATATATATATATATATATATATATATGTACTGTGTAATTGCGCATGGTGCCCAAAATTTTGCAGGTTGGTCAACTAAGATGGTAAATTTTGTGCAGCATGCACAATTTCCTATATATATAATATTCTTGAAGTATAGTTATATATATTTCTCGAGGAGAGATTTTAACAAGTTAACCTATGACTCAAGATTCGATATTCATCTTATCCTCTAGCTTGAGATCTTGTTGTTGTATATTTTCTTTTTGTCGCCTTACTTGTCGTTCTTTGTGTCATGAATCAAAACCGTGACTTAACATTTTCCCCTTTTTGATTAATGACAACTTGTAAATGAAAATGTTACTCGAGGATATAATAATAAATATTTATATTTACTCCCCCTGAATATGTGATGAGATATCCTACATCTGTAAATAATTATAAATTTTTTCTCTCCCTTTTTGGTTGATGACAACCTGTAAATGAAAATGATATTCGATGACATAATGATAAATATTTTGTAGTTACTCCCCCGTAATATGTGGCGAGAAATATCCTGCATTCGTAGATAATTATAAATTTTCTCCCTCTTTGTCATCGACAAAAAGGAAGATAACGAAAGATAGGCTGGATGAAACATAGCATATCCATAACATAGATAATGTTACAAACCAATAGAAAACCTATTAAATGGAACGTTACCAACCAATAGGCAAGATGCTAGGAAGATTAAGCATCAAGCCCCAACCTTTGTCATTATGAACAAGGTACTTTATAAGAAAGGACGTTCACTCCCCTACTTGAGATGTGTAAGCCTTGAAGACGGGCACAAGTTTTTAAAGGAAACATATGAGGGTTTCTGTGGAGATCATTCTAACGGAATCAAACTAGCAAAGCGAGTTATGCGACAAGGCTTCTATTGGCCGAAAATGGTTAATCAAGAGATTGAGTATGTCAAGAAATGTGAGAAAAGCCAAAGGTATTCCAAGGTACCCTGATTAACTCCAAATGACTTAACCACCATCTCAAACCTATGGCCTTTTGATGTATGGGGAATAAATTTAATTGGACCCTAAACAATATCTAAGGGATGCGCTAAATATGCGGTGGTAGCAATCGACTACTTTACTAAATGGGTAGAAGCAGAACCACTCACAAATATCACGTCTAAAAAGGTGCTAAGATTTGTAATAAAGAATATCGTTACCGAATTTGGAATCCTCTATAAAATCATTTCAGAAAATGGAACACAGTTTGAAAGTGAAGAGTGCACATGGTTTTGCAATAAAAATGGAATCGTAAAGAGTTTCTCTTATGTACCACATCCAAGGGAAAACGGTGTTGTTGAGGCTGCAAACAAAACCATAAAGACAATCTTAAATAAACAGTTAAACCAACCTAAAGGTAATTGGGCAGATGAGTTGCCATTAGTTTTTTGGGCACATAGAACCTCCGCTAAGACGGTGACAGGGCACACTCCATATTCTCTAACATATGGATGTGAGGTTATGCTTCCAATCGAAGTTGAAATTCCTTCACACAGAAGAATAGCTTATGCATTTGGTACAAATCAAGAATTGTAAATGGAATCTTTAGACCTAATCCAAGGGTTAATATGAAGCAACCATTAGAACAGCTGAATATCAAAGAAGAATCACTAAGTACTCCAACTCAAGAGTAAGAATGAGAACTTTCCTAAAAGGAGACACGTTCTTGCGAAGGGTAATGGAAAATACTAAGAATCCAACGGATGGACCCCTTGGTTCAAACTGGGAAGGACCCTTGTGTTAGAATTCAGATCCAGAGAGAAGAGAGAGAGATACAACGATAAACAATTAAAAGGCTACATTTTATTGATTGATGGATAGCTATTACAAAAGAAGATAATTGCTTAATTACAATGCTAAACATTGGCTTTACTTATAGATGAGAGAGAGCATTCTAGAATAGAATATTCTAGAGAATATTTGGATCTATACCAAATATAGACCAAATTAATACAATTCTAATATAACTCATGATTAATGCAATCCTAATGTAACCCATAAATAAAAGGAAACATATTTTATTATTATCTCTAACATCCCCCCTCAAACTCACGATGCGGAGAATCATGAGTTTGCCAAATAGAAGCTGCGAAGAAACTGCCAAATAGAGGTTTGCCAAATAGAAGCTGTGAAATAGAAGCTGCGAAGAACAAACCAAAAACAACCACCAAATACCAAATACTCAACAACAATCTTCAATCCAAAACAATCTTCAATCTGATCGGTAAGCAAAAGATCTGAGCGGCTAAATGACAAAACTGGTCCCCGGATGAGTTTATATGTTTGCATTCCCCAAACATATCAAACGAAAACAAAACTAAACCAAAATGGGATGATTTTGTATGTTTGCATCCCTCAAACATACAAACAAAACAAAACCAAATCAATAAGGATGATCAACATATGTTTGCATCCCCCAAACTTACCTTACAGTAACCACCTACCACCTTCAATCAACGTCAATTGCCCTCCTAATAAACAGGGTTACTGATATAGACATCAACACATACAATAGCATACAACACAAACTTCAGTCTTTTTTTTTTTTTACAAAACTACAAAACAAACAAAACCACAATCATAGACCACCATACCACTTTCTTCCATTCAAAACAAACACGCCATTCAAATTCCTCCCATTCACATATCCATATACTCCTCAATAACCAATACTAGCATCTAAATACCAAAACATCACCAGTTTCAGCTGCAACCACCTCTCCTCCGTATGAGCACCTTTGCAAAACATCTGCACCAGACATAGCTTCACAGAACACCTATCGGAATTCACTTCGCCCAATTCCATCGTTATCCATCACTTTCCACCAATTCAGTAAATTTACCAGAGTCACCACCTTCTTTTGAAATGCCACCAAATCTTACTACCTCACTTCGCAATTCACCTTTGCCTGCCTATGCGACTGAAGCCAAGAATAGCGACTCCTAAATCGAACGCTTGAACAATAATCACCCTCTCTCTATCTCTCTGTGTAGCATGCTGGTGGAAGAGAGAAATATTTTTGCAATGGAACTTCGAGAATTTCAGAATTAAACAAACTGAACATAACCAAAAAAAGGAAAAACATGGAAAATCTGTGTAGAATTGAAACTAAATACCCTCTCTCTCTGTCTCTCTGTATAATCAGGCTCTGATACCATGTTAGAATTCAGATCCAGAGAGAAGAGAGAGATACAACGATAAACAATTAAAAGGCTACATTTTATTGATTGATGGATAGCTATTACAAAAGAAGATAATTGCTTAATTACAATGCTAAACATCGGCTCTACTTATAGATGAGAGAGAGCATTCTAGAATAGAATATTCTAGAGCATATTTGGATCTATACCAAATATAGACCAAATTAATACAATCCTAATATAACTCATAATTAATGCAATCCTAATATAACTCATAAATAAAAGGAAACATATTTTATTATTATCTCTAACACCTTGATCATTCATCAAGAACTCACACCTGGAACATATCGACTTTGCAAACCAAATGGTGATATCGTACCAAGAACATGGAACGCATAACATTTAAGACCATACTTTTCAATGATAAATGGATGAAAGAAGGTCTTCTTAAGTATATCAACATGTTTAGCGGTACGAAAACTCCTTAAAATTTGGAACTACCCAAACGGGTGAAACTACCTACAATTGTAAAAAAAACCTTATCATCGCCTGGATTGCCAGGGCAAGGCATCTCCCGGAGGAAGGTAGTGTGTAAGCCTCTAGCCGCGTCCAAACCAGAAAGGGCCAGCATCAAAAGCGTAAGCCTCTGATCCATGCCTGGAATGATCGGGATAGAGCATCTAAATAAAACACGCCCTGTCTCTGCTCTAGAAATGAGCACACCTTGCTTCTGCTATAGAGATGAGCATGCTCTACCTCTACTTATGTCTTCGTCCGGCGGATGGGAATGAATGCTCTAGAGGATCACAATAAGCACGCCCTACCTATGCTCTAAAATGACACGCCCTGCCTCTGCTTCGACTAAGCACGTCCTGCCTATGCTCTAAAATGATCACACTCTACCTCTGTTTATGTCTCATCCCGCAGAAGGGAATGAAAGCTCGAAGGAAGCGCTCTAAGAACATACATACTCTGCTTATTTCTCGTCTCGCAGGAGAGAACAAAAGCTCAAAGGGAGAACTATAAGCACACACTTGCCTCTGCATACACATTATCCTGCTGAACGGAACAAAATCTCAAAGGGAGCGCTCAAAGCACATACAACCTCTGCTTTAAAGGATCAGCCTGGAATAGGCACCAAAAGTACAAATACCTGAATCTAGGTTTCAGTTCGGGGCTTCTATTATAATCAGATATGTATTTCTGGTCTTCTACTAAATACCCGAATCTGGGTTTTGGTTCAGACATCTATTTTTGCCAGATTTGGATTTCCAGTCTTCTATCATTAATATCCAAATATGGGTTTTGGTTCAGGACATCTATTATTGCCAGATTTGGATTTCTGGTCTTCTACGATTAATACCCGAATCTAGGTTTTGGTTCGGGACAATTATTATTGCTAGATTTGGATTTATGGTCTTCTATCATTAATACCTGAATTTGGGTTTAGGGACTTTTATATGTTACCAGATATGGATTTATGGTCTTCTATTAAATACCTGAATCTGGGTTTCGGTTAGGAACTTCTATTATTTCCAAACATGAATTTTTGGTCTTTTATCATTAATACCCGAATATGGGTTTCGGGTCTTCTATCCATTATTACCAGATATGGATTTCTGGTCTTCTATCAAATAACAGAATCTGGGTTTTCAGATTTCTATTATCAGACACGAATTTTTGGTCTTCTATTAATACTGAATCAGGGTCTCAAGATTGTAATTCTTATTTCTATTATCAGACACGAATTTTTGGTCTTCTATTAATACTGAATCAGGGTCTCAAGATTGTAATTCTTATTTCCTAAAAAATAGGTTTTCGGGATTCTATTACAAAAACTCAAGTCAGAAATAGATCTTTTTATCGTACTTCCGTGTAGATATTCTGGACTTATAATGCTCTCAAAAGTAAATTTTTATAATTGCAATATTCAAATACTTGAATTAGAGTTGCAGATTTTCCTTTCTCATTTCCAGGAAAAGGTTTCTAGACTTCTGTTGACGTGCCTAAAATATGGAATTCAGGCCTACTGCCATATTTTCGGAAAAGGGTTTTTTGAATTGACCTTGGGGTCGATATCTCAAGTTTTCCATGATGAAACCTTCTAACGAAGATTATGTTTCCTTACACCTCTTAATAGGAGGTTTACTAAGCTTATGATATAAAAAATTTGTTGTTCATTACTTCAGAAAAACATAGGGTATGAGTAACCATACTATCCTATTGCAGGTTTTTATCTGTCACTTGGTTTCGGTATAGATGATACATAACATAATATGAGAAAATCATTGCATACATCTTACTTTAAGGAAAAGATTAACGCAAGAAATGCTAGTTGTTGTATTTTGCATAGGAAATGCAGAAAAAATTCTGAATGAAGAGATTCGAAACCGAAGAGAAACCAAATACAACACAAGGTACATGCACAAGCTACAGAGCTATTCATAGAAACACATTATAAGGTGGTTGCACCAAAAGATGAACAACAATGCTGGAGGAAGCAGAAGTTTGAACCACTGACTTAAAAAGTTAGGAATACCCCTTCACTAGGGGCAAATGTTACTACAAGGATTCGACACCAAAACTGATGATAAGGTGAAGGGGTATCGTATTACGGTTGATACCAAAGCATAAAGATGAATGAGACGTAGCCGACACCAAAGCAAGGATGCTATCGGCACCAACATGGGGATCACACTGCTTGGTGTCGATACCAAGACAACGAAAGAAGCATGTAATCGACACCAACATGTTGGGAACAATTGGCTTGGTGTCGATACTAATGGGTGAAGTGGATGATCTAGTTTCGATTCCAAAGAAAAGAAAGCAAAAGCCTAAAGTTGGTATCAAGGAAGCAAGATTAAAGCATAGAGGCGATACCGAAAGCTAACGCATTGAGTAGTGAAGTGAAGCCAATCATTGGAGCAAAGTATCAATATCGAAGGAAGCAATATCGCAAAAAAAGAACGAGTAACACGATACTGAAATCAAATGGGAGCATGAAGCCAACAACAAAATAAAGGAGCAAACAAAGTGCTATCGATACCAATAGGATTGGTATCGATACCATTGCCAAGAGCAACACCAAAATCAAAAAGAAAGAAGTGTAAAAGCAGTTCCTGGAGACAGGCCGACACTAAGAAGTCACTACCGAAGCTAGGGTGCCGAAAGCGGAAGACACCAAAGAAAACCAATACTAGGAGCCTTTGAGGAAGGTCGATACAAAAAAACTGGTACCGAAAACAAAGAAGAGCCGGTGCCGAAGGATTGTGGCAGATACGTGCTTCCTACTTGATAATTGCCGAAGGAGGCCCAGATTATCTATAAATAAGACCCTAGGGGTCACATTTTGGGGGACCTTTTCTCATTCCACAAACTTGTACTCATTTTTAAGAGACCAAACCCTAATTTTTAAATCGAATTAGGGATTTCCACATCAATTGTATTACATTCATGATAAATGAAAAAGAGAAAATCGAGATAATACTTACTCTCGATTCGATAATCATATTGTGTCCAAATGGGTTTAACAGGGTGTTATTACTAACCTCATACGTGAAAGATTTAAGCAAAAACGGATCGAAAGGATAATCATTGAGTGAAATCAATGAGTTTCCCTTCATGATTAATATTTGTGCCTTAATCTTTCCGTAATAATCCTAACATAGCACAAAATACAAATGACTTATTGTAGCCTTATGACACAATAACTGACACAACCAAGGCCTCTTGTAGGCTGGATCGATGTAAAAGTATCATCTTTTGTCATTAAGGGCTATGATATATTATTAAATGTAACTGTCGTGGTATTTTGGCCTGTTTCTTCTCAGCATAATGTATATTATTCTATCTTGAATATGTGGTACACCTATGTAACAAGGCTTTCTACACCTTCAATAAGCTTATAACGCCCTAATCCCAAGGTAAATGTTGATCCTTAGGTCTCGTAAGTGTGATACTCAGCTCTTGAAGGAGGAGTAACTAATATCTCGGCTTAAGATCTTGATATTTAGGAAAAGGCAATTTAAGCCGAGCTTGTTGGAATTAGTTTATCCCTAGGTATCCTCTAGGTTGATCAACCTCTATGTTCCATTATACATGTTATGTAAATCCGCAAATTGGGTGTTGACGATTTTTATCGTTAACATTATACATCAGTGTACAGGAGTTACATTAGAGTACAACGGTTACAAAGTGAAAAATACTAAACTCAGCGGAAGACTGTGAGTGGTCCAATATAATAGCTCCAGCAAAAATCCATAATCCTACTCTAACTGACTCCAAGGCTAAATCTGCAAGCCAAACTACTAGTTTCCCATATGAAAAATTATGGGCACCCAGAGTTTAGGTGAAGGAAGTATAAAATCCAGGTCAGTCATGAGACTGGTGTGAGAATTCAAAACAGTTACCTTTAGATTTATTTTAAAGTTAGGTAAATCACAGGACCACGCCGCTAAACACGGAACAAGTTTACCCTATGTGAATACCAGTGCATAGAAATTCACAATGATTTTTTGAAAAATGAAACTAACATAAGGTCTCGTGGCACACACACAATGAAAACGCACACTTGGGCAAGGTTTGTCCTTATGTTAGTCAAAAATGCTTTAATACGCGAGAACCATTTGATATTATTATCAGTGCACAGTGTGAAAATCAATTTCAAAAGTACATGTATCAATCATAGCTAACATAATTCCCCACCCCATTATACTGATGTATTCCTACCAGTAACCGACAGGCTATAAAACTAAAACCGTGTTGGCTCGTAGTGGAGATAAGATTTCCAACAAATGACTAGGCAAAGGAACTTCCTTATCGAACCGATGGGTACGCATCTAGAGGGTGACCCCGAGAACCAAACAGGCTCTCTGTCAATACGAGGCCGGCATCCCCCTTATTGGATAGGTTAGATCGCGCCTAAGGAGGTCATCCCCTAGTCATTACCAACCTTTAAATCGGGATCCCGCACCAACAACAACCACAAAAGTAGAAGTTTACCACATAGGTTAATACATGGGCTCCATACCATGGTACACCTTCTATCTAGAAGGGAACGATTATCTATATCCTCACCGCATCTTTCCTGTTTCGGCAATTTTACAGGGTGTGAAGCTTGTCGAGGTCGCGATGTACACAAAGCTACACTTCAATAAGCCATGCTTTGATCATTAATAGCTCATCACTTAAGTATGACATATTGTCCATTCACCACATAGAACTGATATCCATCAATATATAACCTCTAAGCTCATACGTCTGAGAGATGGTTGTTAAGTTAAGAAAATAAATTCTCCACCACCAAACAGATATATAACAAAGATAAATGCTACGTAGTAAATTGCAATGTTAGACACACAATCCATACAAGTCCGTTCTAGGTCAGAACGAAACTAAAATCCAGAATTCCTCCAAATACGTCCAGACTACTTGCTACCTAACTGATACAAAATCCATCTACAAATGGGAGCTACCCATGTGAGACATTCAGCAAGTAGACCTTTCGATGTGAAGGGTCCCAATCTTCAACATCGTCTTCATATGCTTATTTTCTCCAAATGACGTTTTATTATCCGGAATGGTTTTTCAGATGCAATTTCTGATCCCGGTCTTTCTGAATAATAAGCGCTATTTTAAAACCATGTGGATATACAGGACCAAATCAAGTTTCAAACCATACTCAGTGTTTGGGACCTCAAATTATCACTTAAAACACTTTATTACTCGTTAGAAATCATTTACTAAGGTTTGGAAAACATTTATAAAGTTAAATCCCTTTAAAACTCAATACTGAAATAAACAGCATTACAAAAAGTGTTTCAAAATACCGATATTGTCTAGTTTAAGTAAAATGACCTTTTTAATACCCAAAACTTCATAATTTCAACACAAATTACTTTTAAATAATTAATTATGATTTTACAACTTTTTTCCATATTTTTAAATAATTTATAACAGTCGTTTACCATTATAGTCAACGAATTGCACTTACAACGACCTTTTCTAAAACCATTTTGAACATAATTTGAAAATTATATATATCAAAATATGAAAAATATTTTTTTATTCGGAACCTAATATGATTTAGAAATAAACATTTCTGTTTTCAGGAAAATCCGATTTAAATTGCTCAAGTTATAGCCATTTAAAGTTAGCGGTCAAAATTTGCGAATTGGAGCTGCGCGACACGTTTTATTTTGACCGTAATGTAACTTAATATAAAAATTATTTTGAAATACTTCAAAATACTTTAGAAAACCTTATATAATTCCAATTTCACCTTATATTTAAATGAATAAAATATTCATTAAGTCACTGAATTGGTCCGAGACTTATCTGATACCCATATAAATCCACATCTGTGTGTGTAACAAGTGTAGTGCACATACAACAACCACGAAGCAACCATGCATCCATCACACAAGTGTATGTGTGTGTGTGTATATCAGTGTATACATGTGCATGTATAAGCGTTCGATAATGAACACTTACACTTCAATTATTACTAATTAACCACATAATTAACAACCATTCACACAAAATCAAAGTAAACAAATATAAGTGTTAAGTTCTCACCATAGGATTTCACTACTCCAACCTTTATTGCTAGACTGCTAGTTCGACTACAACTATCTCGAACTGACTGTTTGACGTCACCGACTTTTCAGCAGTTATGTATATAAACTTAAACAATAATTTCTTTTTTTATAGGAGGAAAAGTGTGGATGATGAGCTTGGGGAGGAGAGTGGCCGAGGTGGGGGCCATGGAGGAGGTGGTGACATGGCCGAGGGTGTTAGGGTAGGGTTGACGTGGCAAGGCCATGGGGAGTAGGAGGTAACGACAACAAGGAGGAGGTGGAAAAGAAGGGGCTTAGGGCCGAAAATCAAGGAGGAGGAGAAAATTAAGGGAAGGAGGAGAAAAAATGGAGGAGATTATGTTGCCATGGCTAAGCTTAAGAAAGGAGGTAGAAAAATGAAGAGGAAGAATGAATGAAAAGGAGGAAGAAAAGGGGCTTATTTATAGTGGTGAGGGAGGGGGCTAAATGGGGTTTTCCAAGGGGGTTAGGTGTACTTTTCCAAGGCAAAATCATAGGCTTGAGGAAAAACCATGTGCCTTTGGAAATCAAAACCATAGACTTGTGTACTTGGTTTTTCCATGGTATTGGCAGCGCGTATTTGCAACGTATTGAAGTATTACGGAACGGTTATGCCTATATATATATATCATTATATTTCAAATTCTATTCAATTTTTGAAAATTCTGATCGAACGACCAATAATTCAAACACATCCTGACCTTATTATCAACTATTTTAAACTGCGAATAAGTCTCCAGTTTATTTTAAAAACTTGTATACTTACTAAACTTAATTCTTTATATTTTGACAAAATCCTAGTTTACTACTAACAAAATTCAGGAATGCTATATTCTTCCCCTCCTTAAAGAAGTTTCATACTCGAAACTGAATAAGAAAGGAATACAAAAGGAAATAGATAAAAGATAGAGTTTATCGAGAGTTAGGCTAAGTCTCAAAATCAATTCGATGGTCGGGTAGAATTTCTGCAAATTCTCTTTTGTTTCCAAAGTACAGTCTTTTGGATCACCACTCCATTGTACCTTAACAAGCTTCACAAACCTGTTCCTATAACTTCTCTCATTTTGAATCATGATCTTGATAGGCTCCCTTTTAACTACCAGTTTGGGTGTAATCTTCAAATCCTGTTGAGCGACTTCTTCTATAATCTGGTCTGGGTTATGTACATACATCCTAAGATTAGATACATGTAACACATCATGCATACGAGGCAACCATTCTGATAATTGTACTGGGTAAGCTAACGGTCCAATTCTCTCAAGAATAGGAAATGGTCCAATATACCATGGAGTTAACTTTCCCATTTTCCCAAATCTAATAACTTCTTTCACCGGGGACACTTTCAGAAATACAAAATCTCCAACCGCAAATTCCAAAGCTCTACTCCTTCGATCAGCCTAGCATTTTGGTCGATCCTGGGCCATTTTTAGCTTCTACTTAATGAAATCCACTTTCTCTGTCGCATCTCTAATCATATCCGGTCCAAGAACAAGCATATCACCAAACTCAACCCAACATATTGGTGATTTGCATGGACAACCATAGAGTGCTTCAAATGGTGTCATCTTAATACTAGCTTGGTAACTATTATTATAAGAAAATTCAATCAATGGAAAATGATTTTTCCACGAACCTCCGAAATCGAGAACACACGCTCGCAACAAATCTTCCGAAATCCTATTGACTCTTTTTGTTTGTCTATCCGAATGTGGATGATAGGTAGTACTACAGTTTAACTTAGTTTTCAATTCATCTTGAAAACTTCCCAAAAATGACCGGTGAGGATAAGGTTACGATCATTCATGATGCTGCTTGGAATTCCATGTAACCGAACGAATTCCCTGATATATAACTCTGCTAAACTAGCAGCAGTCCTAGTGGGATTTACCGAATGAAATGCGCTCTTTTAGTTAGGTGACCTACAATAACCCATATTCCTTCATTTCCTTTACGACTGCGAGTTAAACCATCGATGAAGTCCATCGAAACTTGATCTCACTTCCATCTTGGTATCTCCAGAGGCTGAAGTAATCCCAGAGTCATCTGCTGATCACTCTTTATTTGCTGGCAAGTGGCACATAGGCTGACATAAATAGATATGTCCCTTTTTATCGTCTTTCACCAAAAAGTGCGCTTGATATCACAGTACATTTTATTGGTTCTTGGATGGGTGCCAAACTTGGACTTGTGGCACTCATCCAACACCTCCTGCTTGAGCTTTTTAATATTCGGGACACATATTCTTCCCTTTAACCTTATGGTACCTTAATCATCTATTTCAAAGTTCGTCTTTTCTCCTTGTTGAATTCTTTTAACAATTTCTTATACAAATTCATCCTTCCTTCGCCTGCGAGCATTCTTCTCTAGGAGAGTCAGAGCGATAACTAAGTAGGTTAGGCCATCATACTTTCGACTTAAGGCATCGACAACAACGTTGGCTTTTCTAGGGGTACACCGGATATCTAATCATAGGGTGCTAGGAATTCTAATCATCCTTGCTATCTCAAACTAAAATCCGTTTGAGTGAACAGGTACTTCAGGGGCTTGTGGTCAGTGTATAACTTAAATTTTTCTCCAAGCAGATAGTGTTTCCAAATTTTCAAAATGAATATCACCATGAGAAGCTCCAGATCATGCGTTGGATAATTCGTTTCATGGGGTCTGAATTTTCTGCATGCATAGGCGGTTACTCTGCCTTCGTGCATCAAAACGACACCAATTCCCTCTTTACAAGCATCAGTATAGACGGATAATCCTTTTTTGCCATTAATAATAGCTAGTACTGGCACGATGGTTAATATTTTCATTAACTCATTGAAATCTTTTTCATATTTGGAGGACCAATTAAATATAGCATTCTTCATCGTTAACTTAGTCAAAGGAGAGGCTATTTCTGAAAAATCTTGGAAAAATCTTCGGTAGTATCTAGCCAATCCTAAGAAACTTCTGACTTCCTTCGAGGTTGTAGGTTACTTCCAATCTAAAATAACAGAAATGTTTTTTGGATCCACTGAGATTCCTTTTTCAGATACAATATTCCCGGGGAATTTCACTTCTCTTTTCCAAAAGTGACATTTGGAAAGTTCAGCTTTAAACACATTTTTTCTTAATATCTCCAAGGAAATTCTTAAATGCTCAACGTGTTCTTCCTTAGTTTTAGAATAGACCAGGATGTCATCAATGAAGACTAAGATGAATTTATTCAATATGTCATGGAATACTCGAGTCATCAGGTCCACAAAATAGGCAGGGACATTCGTTAATCTGAATGGTATTACTAACCATTCATAGAGGGTACCGGGTCCACGAAAAGCATTCAAATGGATTCAATCCTCTACAATTCTCAATTGATGGAAATTGGTAGCCAAGTCCATTTTTGAGAAGAATCGCGGTGCACCACTTAACTGGTCAAATATGTCATCTATACGAGGCAAAGGGTAGGGTTTGTTTATTAAGGTCCTATAGTCAACGCATAACCTTAAGGAACCATCAGATTTAGCGACGAATACTACCGTTGATCCCCAACTTGGACGGCTAGGTCGAATGAATCATTTCTTCAAAAGATCTTGGATTTGCTTATTCAACTCTTCCCTCTCTTTCAGGACCATTCTATGACTAGGATGGACTACAGGTCTTGCATTGGGTACTAAGTCGATTCTACCTTCAATTTCTTGGTGGGGAGGAAGGCTATTGAATTCTTCAAATACGTCAGGAAAATCCCTAACGACAGGTATAGTTTCTAGGTCAGTGCTAGGGTAACCCAGGGTATACATTAAACTATCTCTTTTAGGGTTAGGGCCTATACAAGATAATTCGATAAAATTCCCAAAACTCGTTTTTATCAGTGCTTTCCCATTTACACAATCTAATTTGGCTTCATACTTATCTAACCAATCCATTCCGAGTATAACCTCAATTTCGTTGAAATCGAGGATAAATAGATTGAAAGGGAACTCATAGTCTAAATAAGAGATATGAATATTTTCATAATACAAACACAAGCTAGTGGGTCCTCCTTCCATATTACTTACACATAGGTGTTCGTCAACAAATTTGGGTTTAAGTTTTAATTCTTCTACCAGTGGTTTGGAAATGAAACTATGTGAGGCACCAGTGTCGAACATAACTCGAACTAATCTATCAAAATAAAAAAATACCTTCCAAAACAACTTTCCGTTTATCACCGCTAGAAGTCGAGGGTTCACCCTTGATAGAATAGACCTTTGCCACTTCAGCTTTCTTCATCACAGATAGTCTTTGATCATATGTCTCGGTTTGTGGCAATAGAAACATTCTGGGGTTCCTTGGTTTGGGCTTTCCTGAATTTTTCAGCTTCTTACAATCACATGAATAGTTATCTTTATCTTGGCAATTGCAGCAGGTGGCTTTCTTCAGATAATTCTCCTTAGCTCCGGACTTTTCCTTATTCTGCCAAGGTTTCTTTCTGTCGAACTTTCTCTTTTTCTCGTTTTTTCCATTATTTCCTTCCTTTGTTTCAGTACCCTTCTTCTTTTCAATGGTGGCATACCTATATCCCATATCTACTAAGTCAACAAATGATTGCTTGATGTGTGCAGTCAACCTCTCGTATACTTTGGATTCATCCCCTTAATAAATCTTTCATTTTTCTTCATCGGGGTGTTCATCAATTCAGGTCCAAAGAGAGAAAGCTCATGTATTCTTCAAATGACATATTACCTTGCTTAAGATTCATAAATTCTTCATACATTTGGGAAATTCCTGCTAATGGCATGTAACATTATTAAAAACTTCTTTGAAATCCTTCCATGAAAAGTCATCCTCTGATTTCCCTTAGACGATAGTCTCCCACCATGTAGCAACTCCATCTTGAAATTGCCATGTAGCTAGCATCCTCTTTTGGTTATCTTCCAAATTAATTCCTTTGAAATCTCCTTGCATGAGTTAATCCAGGCTTGAGCTTCCATAACATTGTCAGATCCCTTAAATGGTTTTCCGCTCAGTTTCGCGTAATTCTTGTTCAGAATTGGAAGGCTAGTTTGAGTCGGGGCTTGAATCTTGGTCTCATTAACTGCCGTAGCATCATGATCATTGGTGGCGGTACTGATTCCTCCTCTACATCTGCTTCTACTGCTCATTTTCTACTATCTGAACATAGTATGAAATGTTGTTAGGTATGCAAACGAATTACCAAAGGACTATGAAACAGCTTAAAATCTATTTATTGGATTCTACTCATTCTAGGGTATTGCTAACCCCATCTATAATGAGCTATCTAATGAGTTATATCCCCAAGCTTTGTATGAACCAAAGCTCTGATACAACACCATAACGACCCGTCTTTTTGCTAGGTTAAAACCTGTAATTAAACTGACTCAAACCGTTCATAAAAACGGATTGTTATAGGTACTTACACATTTGAAAAAGAAGTAAAAGAACTTTTATTTATCGTTATAATAATTTTATACATTATATTACAAGAGTTACATCAGAGTACAACTGTACGCAGTGAAAAATACTAAACTCAGCGAAAGTTTAAGCATGCCCCAATATAATAGCTTCAGCTAGAGTCCAAAATCCTGCTCTAACAGACTCCAAAACTAAATCTACAAACCAAACTACTAGCTGCCCGTATAAAAAATTATGGGCACCCAAAGTTTAGGTGAAGGAATAATAAACTTCAGGTCATTCATGGGACTGGTGTGAGAACTCAAAACAATTACCTTTAGGTTTATTTTAAAGTTAGGTAAATTACAGGACCACGCCGTAAAACACAGAACGGGTTTACTCCATGTGAATACCAATGCATAAAAATTTGCAATGACTTCTTGAAAAATGAAACTAACATAAGGTCACGTGTTACGTACACAATGCAAACGCACACATGGCGCGAGGTTTGTCCTTATGAAAGTAAAAAAAGCTTTAATACACGAAACAATTTGATAGTATTATTAGTGCATAGTGTGAAAATCAATTTCGAAAGTAAATGTATCAATCATAGCCAACATAATTCCCCATCCGATTATACTGATGTACTCCTGCCCGTAACCAACAGGCTATACACCTAAAACCGTGTAGGATCGTAGTGAGGATGAGGTTGCCAATAAATGACCAGGCAAAGGAACTTCCTTACCGAACAGATTGGTACGCCTCTAGAGCTGTGCAGTTAAAGCCCCGTTAAAGCACTGCAAAATCCCCGCTATAGCTTATAGCACCCTTCAACGGCTACGCTATTTCTATTTAGCGCTGATGAACAGTAGATCCGCTTTAAGCTCTGCTATTTTCTGCTACACCCGCTAAATCAACACTTTATAGCACCCGCTTTATAAATATTAATATAAGAAGCTTGATTTGACTAGTTCTCTTTTAAAATAAATCAATAAAGTTAGCGTAAAAAGATAATTTCAACACATAAATGTCTAATATATGGTAGAAATCTATTATAGTCGTCAATTCTAATGTTTGTAACCATGATATTCTTTGATTTTATTATATATAATAAATACCAGTTTCTTCTACACAAATGAAGTGAGAATGATAATTAATAAATTTTAAAATACTTATTTTCACATCTAATATGCTTTTTTGCACCTCCATTATATCCCTGCTATTTCCCAGCTTTATCCCCGCTATACATTTTTGCACCTCCACCGCTGCAGAGCCGCTAAGCGCTTTAACTGCACAGCTCTAGTGGGACACCCCGAGAACCAAACGGGCTCTCTGCCAACATGAGGCCAACCTCTCCCTTATTGGATTGATTAGATTGTGCCTAAGAAAGTCATCCCCTAGTCGTTACCAACCTTTACACCAGGATCCCACACTAACAACAACCATAATAATAGATGTTTATCACATAGGTTAATACCTAGGCTCCATACCATGGTACACCTTCTATCTAGAAGGGAATGACTATCCATGTCATCGCCGCATCTTTTCTATTTTAGCCATTTTACAAGGTGTGAAGCTTATCGAGGTCACGATGTACACAAAGCTACGCTTCAATAAGCCATGCTTTAATCATCAATAGCTCATCACTTAAGTATCCCATGTTTTAAATTCACCATGTAGAACTGATATCCATCAATATATAACCTCTAAGCTCGTACGTCTGAGAGACGGTTGTTAAGCTAAGAGAATAAATTCTCCACCACCAAACATATATATATTTAACAAAAATCGGTGCGTCGTAGTCAATTACAATGTTAGACACACAATCCATACAAGTCCGTTTTGGGTCTGAATGAGACCAAAATCCGGAATTCCTCCAAATACGTCCAGACTACTTGCCGCTTAACTGATATAAAATCCATCTGCAAATGTGAGCTGCCCATTTGAGACATTCAGTAAGCAGACCTTTCAATGTGAAGGGTCCTGGTCTTCAACATCGTCTTCATATGCTTATTAGCTTCAAACATTGTTTTATTATCCGGAATGGATTTCAGATCCAATTTCTAATCCGGGTCTTTCCAAATAATAAGCGCTATTTTAAAACCATGTGGATATACATGGCCAAATTAAGTCTCAACCCATATTCAGTGTTTGGGAGCGTAAATTATCACTTAAAACACTTTATTAATCGATTGAAATCATTTACTCAGGTTTGTAAAATATTTATAAAGTTAAACCCCTTTAAAACTCAATATTGAAATAAACAACGTTACAAAAGGTGTTCCAAAATACGAATATTGGCTAGTTTAAGTAAAACGACTTTTATAATACCCAAAACTTCATAATTTCAACCTAAATCACTTTTAAATAATTAATTTTAATTTTACAATTTTTTCCCATATTTTTAAATAATTTATAACAGCCGTTTACCTTTATGGTCAACGAACTGCATTTACAACGAACTTTTTCAAAACTGTTCTGAACATAACTTGAAAATTATGTATCGAAATCTAGAAATTATTATTTTTTATTTGAAAGCCAATATGATTTAGAAACAACCATTTCCGATTTCAGGAAAATCCGATTTAAATTGCTCAAGTTATAGCCATTTAAAGTTAGCGGTCAAAAACCGCAAATGTCATTGCGCGACACGTCCAATTTTGACCGTAATATAACTAAATATAAAAATTATTCCAGAATACTTCAAAATACTTTAGAAAACCATTATATACTTATATAAACTATTTTAAACCATTTTAAAGCAATATTTCAACTTTTCCAATTTCACCTTATATTTAAATGAATAAAATATTCATTATATTACCGAATTGGTCCGAGACTTATCTGATACCCATATAAATCCACATATATGTGTGTAACAAGTGTAGTGCACATAGCCTTAATAACAACCACGAAGTAATCGTTCACCCATCACACAAGTATATATGTATATATAACTGTGTATACATGTTTATGTATAAGCGTTCGCCAATGAACGCTTACACTGCAATTATTACTAATTAACCACATAATTAACAACCATTCACACAACATCAAAAGTGAACAAATATAAGTGTCGAGTTCTCACCTTTGAGTTCCACAATGCCAACCTTTATTGCTAAACTGCTAGGCCGACTATAGTTATCCCAGATTGACTGTCTGACAACATCGATTCCTCCTGGGCTCATAGAGGTTAAGGTCTGCGTTAGAAGAACCAAGGGCATGCCTTGATTGCGATATATGGCAACCTAAAGACTTGGATGGACCGGCGTGGGGCGGCGAGACTAGTAGCCCTGTGATAGCGACTCGTCGTCTACCTACCATCTTGAGTCAATCGAGATACGTGAAGCGGAAAGGCGGAGAACTCCTAGAGACCATATACTTGCTATCTAGTTATGGTTGCGGATGGCCATAGGTTAGTGGGGCATAGAGGGGCCTACGTATAGTTCTCATTTTTTTTCAAGGTGTGCCTTTCATTAGTTGAGGGAGGGGTCGAGTGGGACCATAGCCACTAGAAAAACAGACCTTAACATCTGCATCAGCAGATAACTTCAAGCTCCCGACCGAGTTCCGTATTTCTTGATTAGCCCTGGTAGGTATGATTCATTGATTTTATTTTTCTGTACTTTAGTTTCATCTCAGTTATTATTTAGTTCATAAAAAAAAAAACCAAAAAGGAAAAAGTTACTATTTGCTACAGTACGAACTTTGCTACAGTGTTTTCTGAACATTTTCCAGCTATGTCAGCTTAAAAATATTCTTTTGGACATAATTAGGTTATGAGTCTAAGTTTCTATATATAAATATTTCTTTGGAAATTATAAATCATAATCTGCACTTTCTGGTAAAATTATTACGCAAGGTGTAGGAAACGAACCATTGCTGTGCCCTAATTAGGTGAAGCGACGATATAAGCTTGTTATTATCTTAATTCGAGGCTTAACCTAACCATAAATCCACGGTTTTTTATAAAACTAAATTGGGGTATCGTGTCTAGCCGCTTAATTTAGGGTCAAAACTAATTTTGCTAAAAAGTAAGGATTAAGCATTTATTGTTACAAAGATTTTATATAGAAAATTCTGAAAGCTTATAACTTAATTATGTTCGAAAGGCTTTTCTAAATGGATAAAAATATGCTTATTGTTCCTGATAAACACAAATGTCATTTCAATTTGGACTCTGAATTATACGACCATATAATTCATATACCTACCCATGAGAATCCCGAAAATGGTATTCAAAATTTAATGGTCGATTTACTTCAAGAAATAAAAACAGACATTAAAGAGTTAAAACACAAATTGTATAGACAAACTATTAATGGAGGAAGGTTTGGGCAAAACATGTCAAAAATTCATTGGTTAAATAGAATTAGGATGGTAAAATATACATCAGAAGAAAAAAATAAGATTGATGTTAATGAAATAAATCAGACTTACTATCAGGATTTTCTGAAGCTTCAAGAAAAAGAAATAAACGGAGAAATAGAAAGTGCTGAACTTTATTCATATTATGAACAACACTCAGCTGCAATAAATTATTTCAAGAAAAAAGAAGAAACTTCTTCTTGTGAAGATTCTGAACATGAATCTGAAGACTCTATAGAGTCATATGATTTATTTGACACATCAGATGAGATTATTTTCAAAATAAACACAAACGGAGCGGAATCCAGTAGATCAACAATGATGCTTCCCGCACCGGAAGGATCATCTAGGGTTGATGTACCAAATCCAGATATAGTAATGGGAGAACAAGATGAAAATACATATGAAAATAATACTGAAGATCCCTATCCACAAATGTTAAGACATGGTACTAGATCTGATTGGATTAAGTATCATTCTTCTCGCAAACGCTTAAAGAACTTTTACAATGATCAACCAAAAGATACTCTTAATTTTAATATTGATAAAATTCCCCATAAAAAGATTCGAAAATATATACTAACTTGGCTTCAACATATTTCTGGAACTATATATTTATTACCTCCCCAATTAAACATTCCTGAATTTATAAACTATGCAACAAGTTATTGGGAAGGAGATGCTTTAGCTTGGTTAATAAATCTAGAACAAACGAATTCAACCCAATTACAGGCTATTAAAAATAATCAAAATAAACAAGATGCTTTGGGAGATTTATGTAAGCTATTACTTGCAGATTTTATTGGAGAAACTTTTCTAGATGATATTCACTATGAAAAACAATTACTAAAGATAACTTTATGTGATATTTGTATGTTAGAAGAATTTACAGCCAAGTATATTGGATTACTTTTTCATTTAAAGAATTTTGATCAAAAGATCTTTTAAAGGCTTTTTTACAAAAGTACCATATCCATGGAATAATATGATCCAAGAAAGATATAACTTTCTAAGACAAAGCAATACTGATGATAATCATGCCACGGGCCTCTTAAAGAAGGCATGCATGGAAACAATGGAAAGAGTTTGTGAACAGACTAGTGCTCAAAAAGAAATGAAAAATAAAATCTAACATTCTAAACTAGAATTTAATTGTTGTACAAAATACTCAGAAAACATTAACGCACAGTTTGGATGTCAACCTAAATATGAAAAGCGGTTCAAAAACTTCAATAGGAAAAGGAAACCTAAGTACAAAATTACTCGAAGAAAATGGAAACCCGAATATAAGAAAAAAATTCATAGAAACAATAAATTTTCAAAGAAAAAATCTATTAAAAAGAAAAACTTTAAAAAGGGTTGCAAATATTTTAAATGCAATCAAGAAGGACATTATGCTAATGAATGCCCTGCAAATGTTAAAAATATTATAATATCAAATATTGAAGAATACGGTATTCATGTTGGCACTATTGAGGATATATCAAGTGATGCTAATTCTTCTATATATGAAATTGAATCATTTTATTCAGATACTACTGAAGAAATTGATGACGTCATTGATGATTTTGACAATTTCAAAGTCAACATGATAACTATAAATCAAACACATAATCAAATAAAAATAATACCATTAACAGTATACGCAATCCTCCCTAAAAAGGAGAGAATAAACTCTCCTGGATATACTTTATATGCGGCAAAAAATATTGCTTTAAGAAGATATTATACTACAGAAGTCTTTTTAGACTTATTAATAAAAATTCCTTTGGGATACTATGGAAAAATATATAATATTCCTAAACATACAAAAGAAAATATTTTTATAACACATGGTTTAATTGAACCTCTTTCCAAAAATAATGCTACTATATTATTCAAAAGTACTAGTTTGGAAAATAAAGATTATATTATAGAACAAGGAGACCCAATTGGACTTTTAGTTATTCATAAATATGAAGATCTTCCGATTATAAAGGAAGAAATATATGACTGTGATACACTCATCCCATTGGGCGGTTCAACATCTCATTCTTCACGAAATAATGAAACTGAAACATATCGTGAATATAGAATATACATGAATACAATTTCATCTGAAGAAACATCAGACTCACAAATTCCAGATTGTGAAGGAGAACAATTTATTATTACAGATGAAGATCTGGAAAAATTAAAAGAGGCAATTCCAAGATCAGATAAAAGGGAAATTTATAAACCCATAACTCTTAAATCTAGATTCCTTAATCAACATACTTATGTATTTGAACGAATGCAAGGAAATGTTAAACTAAAAGGAGATGAAGATTTTACTTCTATAAGTCTTCTAAATAAAAATAAAATAGAAAAATTAAAAGCAAAATATCCTAAAATGAGATATTTACATATAGGATTGATACAATTAAAAATTACAGCCCTTTTTAGATCTGGAATAAATACTCCCATCATGATAGTATGCATGGATGAAAGAATAATAAACAATCCTCTAAATAGTATTATAGGAGGAGCTAAATCTAATTTAGCAAATAGATTATTTGGAGTAAATATACATCCTGATTTTTGTATAAGCCTTGAAGATAAAAATATTGAGAAAGCATGTACTTTATCAGTAAATTTACATAATATTGAGCTATTAGCAGGCTCTAAGGTCTTAGGAATTCAATGGGAACGTTGTATGGCTTTAAATGATACGGCTACATTTAAATCTATTACTCTGAAACAATTCGTAAAATTATTAAAGGTTGGAATGGGAAAAACGATTCAACCTAGACTAGTAGACATGAGACACTTAAAATTTGATAATGAAATTCAAGTTTTCATAAAATCTCTTAGACCAAAAGTACAAATACCTACAGAGTATTTTGTTGCTTCAGGAAATACTATTTCCACTATAGTAAAAAAGAATGAAGAAGATTCAATATCAGATAAACCAAGAAGATCACTATTTTTATCAGAAGTTGAACTAACATATGACATTCTAAGAGGAATAAATAATCGTATGAGTTTTTGAAAATCTGACCCAATGGAAGGAAAAACCATACGGGTACTTGATAAGCAAAAGGAACAAGAACCTAACCGAATGGTAATAAAGGTTCCCTCTGAAAATATAAAGCATTATGATTAGACATCTTGATCTTAAAAAGAAAGCTCAATTACATATATATCTTCCATTAACAATATGTATTCCTGATTACCAGGAATTCACAATACATGCTTTACTAGATTCTGGTGTAGAAGCTAGTCTATTACAAGAAATATTTATTCCCCAATAATTTTGGGTATCTTTAGACAAAAAAGGTATGCTAAACGATTTTATGGGAAGACAAGTTCCTGTAAATCACAAAGTCAAAAAACTTAAGGTACAAATACCTGATATACATGGAAACAACAAAATTTACAATTTTGATTTCGCTTTACTGCCGAAAGAATTTGGCGTTGATTGTATTCTTGGAATGGACAATCTTCGTCGTTTTCCACCATTTGATAAACACTACTTTGAATTCGATGGAGCCTTGATTCTAAGAGTTCCTTTACCTGCAGCAATTGCAGGCCATTGTTTACCAGCAGCACAACGTGGTGATAACCCTATAACTCTGATAGACAACGTAAAAATTCCAACGTTAGTACAACCAAAAGTTTGCACTTACAACATAAAAACATCTAATGAATTTGAGATATTAATTCATAATATGCTTGAACCTTTGTATTCGGAAAATCCATTAAAATGGTTCGATAAAGCACCAAGGTATTGCAAAATTGAATTAATGGAACAATATAAAGATGTCAAGGTTCGGGTAAACAGCATTATGGTTTCACCTGTGGATAAAGAAGAATTTGCAAAACAAATAAAGGATCTTTTGGATTTAAAACTTATACAAAAGAGTTTTAGTACTCATTCATCTCCAACATTCTTAGTTAGAAATCATGCTGAGGTAAAAAGAGGAAAAGCGAGAATGGTAATAAATTACAGAAAACTTAATAGTCATACTAAATTTGATGGGTATTTTATTCCATCCGCTGAACATTTAACTAAGCAAATCCAAGGAGCAAAATATTATAGTAAATTTGACGCTAAATCTGAATTTTGGCAACTAAAACTTTCTGATAAACAATCTATTGAATTAATAGCGTTCAGTTGCCCTCAAGGACATTTTGAATGGCTAGTTATGCCTTTTGGATTAAAAAATGCACCTCAAGTATTTCAAAAATGGATGAACTCTATATTTGGACACTTACCTTTTACGCTTGTGTATATAGATGACATTTTAGTTTTTTCTAATAGCGCTGAAGAACACAAAGAACACCTTTTAGTAGTAGTCCAAATCTTATTACAAAATGGTGTAATACTTAGCCCTAAAAAAATAGAATTGTTTAAAATAGAAATTGATTTTCTTGGAAAGAAAATTAAAAATGGCCAAATTGAACTTCAACAACATATATACACTAAAATAAAAGATTTTCCTGATACTTTTAACATTGAAAGAACTTCAAAAATTTTTAGGACTATTAAATTATGGTAGAAAATTTATTCCTAATCTATCAGCAATAACACAAAACTTGCAAAAAAAGCTTACCGAAGAACAAGCTAAATATAAACAACAAAGTGGAGAACAACCAAGAAGATGGAATACAGATAAAATTAGTATTTCCTTACACTCTAAGGAAGAAGAGGAAATAAAGAAAATAAAAGAACTAATTAAGGATCAAAAAATCCTTTATTTTCCTTCAGAAGAAGAACTTCTTACACTTCAAACTGATGCTTCTGACAATTGTTGGGCTGGAGTATTAATTGCAAAACAAAAAGAGGTTGTAGCATATTCTTCGGGAAGATTTAACAGAACTCAACTCAAATATGCTACTTATGACAAAGAATTACTAGCTATCAAAATAGCCATCAAAAGTTTAAAAATATACCTCTTGCATAGACAATTTATAATAGAAACAGATAACAAGTCTGTTGCTCAGTTCTTGAAAAGAAAAACTGTTAATAACCCTGAAGAAAACCTTAGAAGAATAAGACTAGCAATGTATTTAGAAATTTATAATTATGATGTTAAATACATTCCCGGCTATACTAATTTTGCAGCCGATCTTCTTACCAGGTTATGAGATGGATGAAGAAGACCTTAAAAGAGTAAAGGAGTTGCTAGAAAACATGAAAAGATAAGAAAATTTTCAGCAAATCAAATCTTCTAAAAAAGCAAAATCAGGAGAAGCTTCTTCTTCTCAAACAATCTCTCCCAATGGAGAAGACAATGAAAAAGTCCAACAGACTAAACCAATGGCAACAGACAAAGCCAAAGCTATGACTTCCACTGGAGTCCAGAAATTTGTTCCAATGAACAAAGGAAAAGCTATTGCTCCCACAGGAGCACCAAAGCCTTACACCTCTGCAGTCATAAAGGACTGGTATAATCAAGAAATGAGAGAATCTAATCCAAGTCTGTATGACAACTTTAATGGTTGCTTTAAAGCAATACTGTCATCTGACCATAGAGCTGCAAATTACTGGTTAACACAACTAGAGAAAAAATATTTGGGATTAAAAGGTACTATATCCCAAAAGGATAAAAAAATTCAAGACACGCAAAAGATAGTACAAAGGCTGTTTTTGTACTCTACTACTTCCAGGTCGGAGGCACTAAATTCAAAAGAAGCAAAATTGTTCACAGACAATACAGCTACTCAAAGTGAATTAAAAACCATATTTTCACAGATGCAAACGTCAGATCTTGTGAATTTAAGAATTCAAGATTTTCTTGAATTACTTAAACTCTACGGAATTGATAATACAACAACTAAAGAACTTGAAGCTGAAATGACAGTACAAGACATGATTTCCTTGTACCAGCAACAACTAATAGAAGAAAGCCAATTTCTTCTGTTCTTCAAACAACTAGAAGATACTGAACTAATTACTCTTTTAGAAAAAGAAGAGTTAATCCTTAACAACAATAGAAGACTAAGGTTACTCGCATGCTTTTCAGAAATTCAAAAATACAAAAGGCATATTAGAAAAGGATTGGTTCATGAAATATTTGTCAACACAAGCCACCCTGAAGAATATGCATATTTTATTCCAGATATGTGCAAAGAAAAGCTTGATAAATACTCAAGCAGGTTTTTTACTATGTTCATGTTCAGGGTATGGAGCATTTGGGAAGAAAGGCAGTACATTCGTCTGTTCCCTTCTGTTCAATTATGGGAAATCCATAGGGTGATAGACAGCCCACAATACGATACAATAAAATTCTGCAGAAAAGATTTTAACGAAAGTGAAGAAAGAATCAAAGAAGCCGAAGAATTCTTCACTGAAGCAATTAACAAAACAGAGATCGGAGTACACTCAGTCACAGAAGGAAAGACAGTTCTAGTGTTCGACTATTTGTCCGAATTCGAACCATCTACAGACAGAATCATCAAAGTGCAAAGGTTTCTAGACAATCTCAATGTTGGACCAATAGGAACAATGGCTCAAGAACTATATTTTGAAGAACAAGTCGAAAAGGAAAGAAGCAGACAAGATTCAGTAATGAGAGACACTTTAGGCACGTACCCGTTTGATGACGAGTCAATGGCCAATCTTGACTTACAAGACTAAACAGAAGCATAGTGGACCTAAAACCACTTTTTACCGACACATTATTACCTTTACCGACACATTATCCTTCCAACACATTATTATCCTACCTACACATTATTATCTTTACCGACACACTATCCTACCGACACAAACCGACACATTATCCTACTATTACTCATACATAATTGAGGACACCTCCTCATCTAGAAATTAACAGATGGATCCTATAAAAGAAGACGTGTTAAACCTACTACACCTACTACTAGAGGGAACTCAAGTATAAAAGGAGCTGAAGAAGTCAGTAGAGGATCATCGAAAAAATACTCTCTTGTTCTCTGTAATAATTATCTTTTCATATTCCGAGTGCTTCGTAATATTAGTTTGTATTCTATCAGTTTGTAATAATATTAAGTTCTTCTTTATCCGTAGGTGAAACCATAATGTTGTTTACCCGAACCTTGACATCTTTATATTGTTCCATTAATTCAATTTTGCAATACCTTGGTGCTTTATCGAACCATTTTAATGGATTTTTCGAATACAAAGGTTCAAGCATATTATGAATTAATATCTCAAATTCATTATATGTTTTTATGTTGTAAGTGCAAACTTTTGGTTGTACTATCCTTCCCAATAACTTGTTTCATAGTTTATAAATTCAGGAATGTTATATTGGGGAGGTAATAAATATATAGTTCTGGAAATATGTTGAAGCCAAGTTAGTATATATTTTCGAATCTTTTTATGGGGAATTGTATCAATATTAAAAGTAAGAGTATCTTTTGGTTGATCATTGTAAAAGTTGTTTAAGCGTTTGCGAGAAGAATGATACTTAATCCAATCAGATCTAGTACCATGTCTTAACATTTGTGGATAGGGATCTTCAGTATTATTTTCATATGTATTTTCATCTTGTTCTCCCATTACTATATCTGGATTTGGTACATAAATTCTTCGTACATTTGGGAAATTCCTGCTAATGGCATGTAACATTCTTCAAAACTTCTTTGAAATCCTTCCATGAAAAGTCATCCTCTGATTTCCCTTAGACGATAGTCTCCCACCATGCAGTAGCTCCAACTTGAAATTGCCATGTAGCTAGCATCCTCTTTTGGTTATCTTCCAAATTAATTCCTTTGAAATCTCCTTGCATGAGTTAATCCAGGCTTGAGCTTCCATAACATTGTCAGATCCCTTAAATGGTTTTCCGCTCAGTTTCGCGTAATTCTTGTTCAGAATTGGAAGGCTAGTTTGAGTCGGGGCTTGAATCTTAGTCTCATTAACTGCCGTAGCATCATGATCATTGGTGGCGGTACTGATTCCTCCTCTACATCTGCTTCTACTGCTCATTTTCTACTATCTGAATATAGTATGAAATGTTGTTAGGTATGCAGACGAATTACCAAAGGACTATGAAACAACTTAAAATCTATTCATTGGATTCTACTCATTCTAGGGTATTGCTAACCCCATCTCTAATGAGCTATCTAATGAGTTATATCCCAAAGCTTTGTATGAACCAAAGCTCTGATACAACACCATAACGACCCGTCTTTTTGCTAGGTTAAAACCTGTAATTAAACTGACTCAAACCGTTCATAAAAACAGATTGTTATGGGTACTTACACATTTGAAAAAGAAGTAAAAGAACTTTTATTTATCGTTACAATAATTTTATACATCATATTACAAGAGTTACATCAGAGTACAACTGTTACGCAGTGAAAAATACTAAACTCAGCGAAAGTTTAAGCATGCTCCAATATAATAGCTTCAGCTAAAGTCCAAAATCCTACTCTAACAGACTCCAAAACTAAATCTACAAACCAAACTACTAGCTGCCCATACAAAAAATTATAGGCACCCAAAGTTTAGGTGAAGGAATAATAAACTTCAGGTCAGTCATGGGACTGGTGTGAGAACTCAAAACAATTACCTTTAGGTTTATTTTAAAGTTAGGTAAATTACAGGACCACGCCATAAAACACAGAATGGGTTTACTCCATGTGAATACCAATGCATAAAAATTTGCAATGACTTCTTGAAAAATGAAACTAACATAAGGTCACGTGTTACGTACACAATGCAAACGCACACATGGCGCGAGGTTTGTCCTTATGAAAGTCAAAAAAGCTTTAATACACGAAACAATTTGATAGTATTATTAGTGCATAGTGTGAAAATCAATTTCGAAAGTAAATGTATCAATCATAGCCAACATAATTCCCCATCCGATTATACTGATGTACTCCTGCCCGTAACCAACAGGCTATACACCTAAAACCGTGCAGGATCGTAGTGAGGATGAGGTTTCCAATAAATGACCAGGCAAAGGAACTTCCTTACCGAACAGATGGGTACACCTCTAGAGCTGTGCAGTTAAAGCCCCGTTAAAGCACTGCAAAGTCCCCGCTATAGCTTATAGCACCCTTCAACGGCTACGCTATTTCTATTTAGCGCTGATGAACAGTAGATCCGCTTTAAGCTCTGCTATTTTCCGCTACACCCGCTAAATCAACACTTTATAGCACCCGCTTTATAAATATTAATATAAGAAGCTTGATTTGACTAGTTCTCTTTTAAAATAAATCAATAAAGTTAGCGTAAAAAGATAATTTCAACACATAAATGTCTAATATATGGTAGAAATCTATTATAGTCGTCAATTCTAATGTTTGTAACCATGATATTCTTTGATTTTATTATATACAATAAATACCAGTTTCTTCTACACAAATGAAGTGAGAATGATAATTAATTAATTTTAAAATACTTATTTTCACATCTAATATGCTTTTTTGCACCTCCATTATATCCTTGCTATTTCCCAGCTTTATCCCCGCTACACATTTTTCCACCTCCACCGCTACAGAGCCGCTAAGTGCTTTAACTGCACAGCTCTAGAGGGACACCCCGAGAACCAAACGGGCTCTCTGCCAACATGAGGCCAACCTCTCCCTTATTGGATTGATTAGATTGCGCCTAAGAAAGTCATCCTCTAGTCGTTACCAACCTTTAAACCAAGATCCCACACTAACAACAACCATAATAATAGATGTTTATCACATAGGTTAATACCTAGGCTCCATACCATGATACACCTTCTATCTAGAAGGGAATGACTATCCATGTCATCGCCGCATCTTTTCTATTTCAGCCATTTTACAAGGTGTGAAGCTTGTCGAGGTCACGACGTACACAAAGCTACGCTTCACTAAGCCATGCTTTAATCATCAATAGCTCATCACTTAAGTATCCCATGTTTTAAATTCACCATGTAGAACTGATATCCATCAATATATAACCTCTAAGCTCGTACGTCTGAGAGACGATTGTTAAGCTAAGAGAATAAATTCTCCACCACCAAACATATATATATTTAACAAAAATCGGTGCGTCGTAGTCAATTACAATGTTAGACACACAATCCATACAAGTCCGTTTTGGGTCTGAACGAGACCACAATCCGGAATTCCTCCAAATACGTCCGGACTACCTGCCACTTAACTGATATAAAATCCATCTGCAAATGTGAGCTACCCATTTGAGACATTCAGTAAGCAGACCTTTCAATGTGATGGGTCCTGGTCTTCAACATCATCTTCATATGCTTATTAGCTTCAAACATCGTTTTATTATCCGGAATGGATTTCAGATCCAATTTCTAATCCGGGTCTTTCCGAATAATAAGCGCTATTTTAAAACCATGTGGATATACATGGCCAAATTTAGTCTTAACCCATATTCAGTGTTTGGAAACGTAAATTATCACTTAAAATACTTTATTAATCGATTGAAATCATTTACTCAGGTTTGTAAAATATTTATAAAGTTAAATCCCTTTAAAACTCAATATTGAAATAAACAACGTTACAAAAGGTGTTCCAAAATACGAATATTGGCTAGTTTAAGTAAAATGACCTTTATAATACCCAAAACTTCATAATTTCAACCTAAATCACTTTTAAATAATTAATTTTAATTTTACAATTTTTCCCATATTTTTAAATAATTTATAACAGCCGTTTACTTTATGGTCAACGAACTGCATTTACAACGAACTTTTTCAAAACTGTTCTGAACATAACTTGAAAATTATGTATCGAAATCTAGAAATTATTATTTTTTATTTGAAAGCCAATATGATTTAGAAACAAAAATTTCCGGTTTCAGGAAAATCCGATTTAAATTGCTCAAGTTATAGCCATTTAAAGTTAGCGGTCAAAAATCGCAAACTGTCATTGCGCGACACGTCCAATTTTGACCGTAATATAACTAAATATAAAAATTATTCCAGAATACTTCAAAATACCACTATATACTTATATAAACTATTTTAAACCATTTTAAAGCAATATTTCAACTTTTTCAATTTCACCTTATATTTAAATGAATAAAATATTCATTATATTACCGAATTGGTCCGAGACTTATCTGATACCCATATAAATCCACATCTATGTGTGTAACAAGTGTAGTGCACATACCCTTGCCCAAAAAAAAAAAACAATTGTAGTGCACATACTATGACTAATAACAACCACGAAGTAATCGTTCACCCATCACACAAGTATATATGTATATATAATTGTGTATACATGTTTATGTGTAAGCGTTCGCCAATGAACGCTTACACGTCAGTTATTACTAATTAACCACATAATTAACAACCATTCACACAACATCAAAAGTGAACAAATATAAGTGTCGAGTTCTCACCTTTGAGTTCCACAATGCCAACCTTTATTGCTAAACTGCTAGGCCAACTACAGTTATCCCAGATTGACTGTCTGACGTCACCGATTTTTCAGTAGTTATATATATGTATAATATATACACACGCTTAAACAATAATTTATTTTTTTATTCGAGGAGGAGGTTGGCCGAGGTGGGGTCCGTGGAGGAGGTGGTGACATGACCGAGGGTTGTGGGGTCGGGCTAACATGGCAAGGCCATGTGGGGAGGGAGGTAATGGCGGCAAGGAGGAGGTGGAAAAGAGGAGGCTTAGGACCGAAAATCAAGGAGGAGGAGAAGGAGAAATTTAAGGGGAGGAGGAGGAAAAATGGAAGAGATTATGTTTCCATGGAAGCCATGGCTAAGCTTAAGAAATGAGGTAGAAAAATGAAGATGAAGAATGAATGAAAAGGAGGAAGGAAAAGGGGCTTATTTATAGTAGTGAGGGAGGGGGATAAACGAAGTTTTCCAAGGGGGTTATGTGAATTTTTCAAAGGCAAAACCATGGGCTTAAGGAAAATCCATTGGCCTTCGGAAATCAAAACCATGGACTTGTGTACATGGTTTTGTTATGGTATTGGCAGCGCTTATTTGCAATGTTTTGAAGTGTTATGAAATGGTTATGCTTATATATATCACTATATTTCAACTTATATTCAACTTTTGAAAATTCTGATCGAACGACCAACAATGCTAAAACATCCTGACCTTATTATCAATCATTTTAAACTGCAAATAAGTATACAATTTATTTAAAAAACTTATATACTTATTAAATTTAATTTCTTTAAATTAGGACAAAATCTTGGTTTAATACTAACAAAATTCAGAAATGTCACACACCTTTTCTCTTCTTCTTTGATTAAGCTTACTTGTTTTAGTTTAAATTTCTTAGAATATTGGAGTTTCAAAGGTGAAGATGGAAAGAAGAAAAAGAGCACTTAAAACTGAAAAATGAAATAGGGATAGGTAGCATGTATATAAACATGTAAAAAGTAAGTTTGAAATTCAAAATAAAACCAAATAAAATGAAAACCAGTTATACAAGTTTAGACAAGTGTCAAAAATTGTACAAGTGTATTAAATGAGAAAGAAAGTTTTGGTAGAAGAGGGTGCAAGTCATGATACCAAGCTAAAACCCATTTATGCACTAAATCAAATCATAGCCTACATTAAATTTTAAAACATTTTAAGTTAAATAAAAATACATAGTCACATCATCAACTATTTAATCAATTTATAAAACGTTGAAATGCACTTAAGATTTTTGTATTTACAAATCTTTTATATCCATGCAAATGCAAATAACAAAGGTAACATGCAAATTTTAAAACCAAACTTATATTTAAATATAAGTACTTACACATTCATTTTAGAACTATTAACTCTATTTTAAAATAGCATTTATAAAAATAATATAAGAAACGTAATTTCTTATAACCAAAACTTAATTTACACAACACCAGAAATGCCAAATTGTCATGCTTATAACCGTGAGTAAGCATTTTACTCATGGTTATAACCGTTAAGTAATGTGCATTGGTGATTTTTATCACGCATGTTATCACGGTTATATCCGTGACGAATACCAACGCATATTATCACGGTAATAACATTGATAATATTTTTATCCTCACAGTTATAAGTGTGATAATATTTACTTCTCCAACGGTTATAAGTGTGATAATATTTACTTTCCTAACAGTTATCAGTGTGATATTATTTGCTCTCCCAATGGTTATAAACGTTGTTAATACTGGAATTGTAATGCTTACAACCGTTATTATTCGATGATCACTAACGGTTATAAACGTGGTTTATATATTAATTTTAATGACTACTCCTTCATTTACCACACTAATAACCATGCCAAATTGTATATAGTACGCTACGTACATAAAACACCTATATTTTATATCAAATATGCATAAATATATATTTAGTGTTATTGTTGACTACATATAGTAATAGCATTAGAATAGCAAATAGTATGTAAAACATACCAAATTTAAACTAGGAAACATCAGTTATACACGGTTATTGACATACATAATAAATTTCAAACTGTGGATAATACAAATTTACATACAAACATACTGTAGAGAATAAGCGTTCTTTGATACAAACACCATAGGACCATGTTACAAAAGCTTAAGCTTGAAACCCTATGATACATACAAAAATATTTAAATCTGGTTAAAACAGAATGGTTAAAACAATATTACTGAACGGTGCAGATAAAAAATCATATAGAACAAAGACCGAAAGCAGTGGAATAACACATGGACGTCATTTCATCATAATTCCATTTACCGAAAGATGAAAACCCGATTCATGATATTTGCAGTGTCCGCACAAATATAAACTTCATCTCAATGTGAAATCCTACCATCTCCACTACAGTTTACACAACCAAAAGCAACCTTAACCTCCCCTTGTCTAAACCTCTACCTATCATCTTCATCATATCCAAAACAGCACTCATCGTCACCCAATTCAAAAATAATCAAACCAAACATCTTCATAGACAAACTGTCTCATACCTTCACCACCAAAACCAGACAGTATCACCTTCCCCAGCATCACCACAATTTGCAGCAACTACCCAGTTTGCAGCAACTAGATCGGATCACCACAGTATGAACCCTTGCGCACTACCACATGCTATCTTTACCTTCACCACACATCCATCCCTTATCCAAAGACATCAATCACCCACAACCAAATCAATCAACTCTGGACAACGCCTCCGACGACCACATTAAACTTCACACCATAATCTCCTTAGCCCTTCTGAACAACCTGAAATCTTACCATATACTACTTGTATACTCGGTTCTGGTTCTGGAATCAACATATACTCCAATCTGAAATCTGATATCATCAGAATTCACCAAACCACCAACCATCATCACACATATACCTTTAGATCTGAACTGCCCCGAATTCAAGCCTTATCATCCCTCGCTGAAGCCTGCCAAGCCAACTTTGCATAGCCAAAACTGTTTCATACAAAACTATCATCAACACACTTATTATTCCTCTCCTTCTATATCTGATAAAAAAACTATCTTCGGTGCAATCAAAATGCATATAGGCTCTCTTCCTTATGGAGGATCACACATTTTTGCATCAAAAAAAATGCATATAGGAATGTATTATCTCCTTCTGATTCATTTAAAGATATAAAACACTCTTCATCAGAGTCATATCTCACTCTCCTATTACTAGAACAATTCATAACGTTCTCTTATATATTATTAGAGTAACATCATTCAATAAACAAATGCTCATTAGATTCAGGAGCATTAGAGCATAAAAAACACATTGAATCAGGAAGAACTCCCATCTGGAATGAACTATCCAGTATGCAAGACATTCATCATCACTTTCCATAGGAAAAAAAATTGGAATGCCACAAGATGACCAAATACTGCCATGCTAAGGAAAAAATCTATAGCAACATTTTCTCCTGAAATTAGTTTGTGAACACGCTGACTAACCAAACTACCTCAACCATACTTGAATAAAACACCAAAAGAAATCATTACTAGAATCAATTTTAAATGACAAAGTGAGTCCGGTATTATGTTGCACATCATCATAAGTAAATAAAGTAGCCAAGTAAATTTTTTGTTGCTTCAATTTGACTTACAAATTTGATAATATTATAGGGGACAGAGTACTAATTTTGAATGAACCACAATAAGTTTGGTTTGTTCTTTGATGTGACTAATTGATTCTGTATATATCTACCTCGTTTTTGTACAACTAAAATATTATATTACTTTTTTATCTAACATGCAGACCTATAGAGCCACCCCATTAGTGTAGGTAGCGTTTGCAAAATCAAACTAGCTTGGCAAGTCAATAGCTTAAAAATGCGTTGTTGACGTTGGAGGTGTCCTACATTGCAGTTCATAATTTATGTTTTAACTCGAAAACATGCGAAGATGAATTTTTCATTAGCGATCTAAGTTTAACTCGAAAACAGGCAAAGACGAATTTTTCACCAGTGATCTAAGTTAGATAACAAACGCTCCAACTGCAATTTAAATAATAATTTGATTTTAATAAGAGTATTCCCAACAAAATTAACACCTGCAACTATTGTAAAACTGTGGGAGCCTGGCAAAACTGCCTAGGATGAGGGTCCAGACCACTGTAGCTTGGGAATGGTATAGACAGCTCAAAGCGGAAAGTCACAAAAAAAATTGATATCCCATACCCAAAAAACGTCATGGTAATACTAACTTAAGCATGTTATATAACTAACAAACATTAAGAGTACATTTAGCAATAAATTAAAATCATGATTTGCTTATGTTTATACTTATTTGCTTGCAATAGAGTTGATTTTATGCTTTCGCGCCTATTGAGTAACCAGTTAAAAAAAATGTAAATTACAAAAAGGGACTTTGTGGTATGAAATTGAAAGCTTACGATTAGGTGAACCCTTTGGACTTACAGACTGGATGAAGCTTCTTCTATTGCCAAGCAGGATGACATTTGTAATGCCCCACCTCTATACTCGAGTTAACCAAGGTCATTGCAAGCAATGATGTCAATTAACACGAAGAATAAGGCTGTTAAGGAGCGACCATCTGTATAATAGCTTTGAACGGGAGTTAAACGTATCAGATAATGTGGTCTTACTTTTTCAAATCTCATAAGGAAATCCGAAAAATCAAATTCAAGTTCAAAACTGCTACACAACGGCTGTATATAATTCGGAATCAATATAAAATAACATAAAAATATAACCAGAGTCAGACACAGATATTCATATCACAAAGACAGAAATGGATATGAATACAACCCATAAGTGTGTACACAAAGTTAGTGGTCATAATCGATTCACTATACGATAAAAGAATAGGTGCAAAGGCTGCACAAAATATTATGTATAGAAAAGAATCTTGGTCTCCTATACATATAAACCCAAAAAGTACAATGCTAAAGTAGTTCGCCCAAAAGTGGATGATAGTCTATGCTGAAATCAATAAGAATCACCTAAAATACCTCAGTCTGACCCGAGTATTATTTACATAAAGATAAACAATAAACAGATCAGTCTAGCTGTACTTATCTCATAAAATATGATATAATAAGAGATAAAAATAAATGTAGACATGCATACGATAATAATAATGTCACGCATAAGTGTGAAGCCCAAAAATTTCTACGGTGTATCTCAAGAATCTATATCGGAGCTATAACAGAATATCTCATTCAAAGTTATACAACTACTCTCAGAAATGACAAATCATATCAAATCAATACGAAAATTGACAACTCAAATGTCAATGAAACTCAGATTGATAAATTAATATCAATAGTCTCCAATTTGATAAATTAATAACAATAAACTCAGTCTGATAAGTGAATATCAATAAACTCAAATTCCAGAAATCGATAATAAGAAATCCAGAAATCTCAAAAAAGGGGGCAAGGCCTATCTCAAAATGGGAGCCCGAAGACTCACCAACACATGTATCCCAAATAAGACGCGATCTTTAGGTAGCTAGCCTATAATATTGAGCAGAAGCTCCTCAAATGATCCGAAGACCGCAGGTTGCGACCCCGTAAAATGGTCCGAAGGCCGTCAAAAGCATGAATCCACAAAAATGGACCAAAATTCCTCAAAATGATCCAAAGACCATTAAAATATTCAAAATGAACCGAAGTTCCTCAAAATGATCCGAAGATCATTAAAATACTCAAAATGAACCGAAGTTCCTCGAAATGATCCGAAGATCATTAAAATGCTCAAAATGAACCGAAGTTCCTCGAAATGATCTAAAGATCATCAATGACCAAAATTGATCAAGTATAGTGTAAACTACGCCAAGTTAGTAACTATAAGAGTTGAGCTACATGTCCCATAACCACTTGCTGTACTCAAATATTTACGAACAAGTTGTATATTCCAATAGAAATACGAAATGATCATTGCCATGGTTTTCAATCGAACAAGTCCAAGAATTAACCGACAAAGCAAATGCAAGGGTTCATAATCCTTGTTTTTACTAGGGCACTTAATTAGATTTCTCATACGAACGAGAAAAAGGTTTATCAAATATATACAAGTAGATTTGTAAATCAATTTATAAAATAACTTCATCCAATGAAGTCGGATAAGAAACCAATTTGGAAAATAACTTCATATGATGAAGTAGAGTTAGAAACCATTTGGTAAAAGATTTTGTATCTACTAATAATTTAAAACCCCTTTATAAAGTTTCAAAGTGGCAAATATCGTGTAATAGAGATCGAAATATCGATCGAACAAAGAATTCACGTTTTAATAGCGTAAATTAAACCTCACGAATACCAATAACAAAATTTCACATTTAAAAATATGAACTAAACCATCAAAATCGGTATTTAATGAATCAAATAATTATCGATGAACTCGAATTGCTGAAATCTGCGAACTAGTGAAACTGAAAATTCACAGAAAAAGGCCGAACGGTCCGGGCTTCGGTCGAGAAAGAGTCTGGATGAATCTAAATTGTGGACCGAGGTCACTCCAGTCCACAGTCAATACCAGTCGACTGGTCGATTCTGACCAGTCGAATGGTCGATTCTGACCAGTCGAATGGTCGATTCTGACCAGTCGACTGGTCGATTCTGACCAGTCGACTGGTCTGTACTGGGGTTGTTACCCAGAAAGACCACCAGTCGACTGGTTTGAATCTACCAATCGACTGGTCTTGGCCTGGGCTGTTGCCTAGGTCAGACAGGGAGGGTTTTGACCATCCCAGTCGAGCACCATCGATCGTGCGTGACCATTCGAGTCTCGTGAACACTTCGGGACGTCAACGAGGCCTCTAACGATCACAGTATCATCTCATAGACCCCGAATGCAATGATTTTGGTTTTAAGCTCTAAAATGAACATAATATTAAACCAAAGCAATCAAACGTGAAATAAGCGAACTGTGATGTCTTAGAACTTGCCGGTGCGACAACGGAGCCTCACAATATCGCCAAAAGAACTCATAGCACATGCATTCGATTGTGTGTACAATTTAAATGAGAAATTCCAATTTATCAAAACATAAACGCATGAAATCGGTTAAGTTACACTAACCTAACCAATCCACTAGCATATGCAAACTCAAATGAACACTAAATTACACTTTTACAAGCCAATAGCTTGTGCCATAGATATGAGTTCATAAAGAACTCGCCTTTGATCTTAATATGGAAGGAGAAGCTCCAACACAAAGCAAGATCAATCTCTATTCAATAAGAACTCAAGAATCCTCAGCCTAATAGCAAATGCATGAATCTCCTAAGAGTTAGGCTTAGGAAAATTTCAGAAATTGAAGAGAGAATAGGTTGGAGAAGCTGGAGAAGCTTACCCGAGTTTCTACATGTGATTTCTTCTTGATTTGTGCTCATAATTGAAATCCCTAGCTTAGGAATTTTAATTTCCCATCCTTTTCCCCATTTTTACTTATGTTTTGAAGAGAGGAAAGGAATGAGGGAGAGAGGGCTGATGGGGGACTTAAAGGAGTTAGCTAGGTTAACCATTCAAGCCCTAACCAAAGTCCCAATTTTCACAAACTGGAAACATATCGAAGCTTATAGTTTTCGAACACGTAAGCGACGTTTTGAACTCAATGGAAGTGGTTTCGAGTCCAAATTCATCCGTATGCAAAATGTGACTTTTTGGGACATATATTCGTTTAACAACTAATGATGTTATATTTAAATAAAATATTTAAATACATTATCGTCAAATATGTTGGTTGTTACAGACTTTCCCCCTTAAAGAAATTGCATCCCCGCAATTACTTATGGAAAACCCCATATAGTAACAACCAAGCATTAACAAAGAATTGATATACAAAAAATATAATGAACTAAGAGATTCACTTATGAATTATTACATAATTTTAAACTTTGAGTTATAAATCACTATATAACTTATGTTTATACACGTATAATGCTCAAATAAAAGTCACGAGCATATACGAGCTACTAACTCGTTTTTCTAATAAGTGATTTCAAGAAAATAGAATTTACCTTACTTATATTCTAAACGTTCTAAACCTCAATTTCAATAATTATTTAAATTTTAATCGCGAACTACTTCACCGCGATTTTTTTAAAAATTTGGTTTAGACGTATCTAAAAAATTTCAAGATGAAATTCAAATCTTTTTCTTTCATTAGAATTATTTAAATTATTAGAGGTTGGAAGAATTTCATAAAATTCGAAAACTTTTGATTTTCAAATTCACAAACAGCAAGGATGAGTTCAAACCAATCGAGTTACAACCCCAAAAATTCATGAGTAATGTGAAATACAAAAATACGTCTTCTTTAAGGTCATTCTCATTGTTATGAGAATTTATAAAACATAAGGAAGCTAACGAATCTAAATTAGAATCGTTAAGAACTACAAAATCTGTCTCATAGATATGAGATGTCGAAGATGGATGATATTCTCAGAAAATAATATGCCGACCTCAGAATGGACAGGACAATCCATCCCGAGAATCACCACGAAACTAAAACAAACAAGATATGCCAATAAGCATGGAAAGAATAACCGCATAAAAGAGAGTTAATAATCCATAATAACATGATTTTTTTTAAATATAAATCAACTAAAGTTAGTCTCAAGATTAATTTCTCAAAGGAATAACAACTTATTGCGAAGTTGATCTAGCAAAATACAAAACCCAATTTAGTATATGTAAGATAAAAGGTGGGAATTCATGCAAGATCCCCAATTACAAACGCTCGGAGGTCGAAAATTGAAACCCAGAAAAAAGAGACTAAGAACAATAAAAAAAAATATAACTTATTGCTTTCTAAAAGAAGATCCGAGATCATTTTCAATTAAAACTCGAATCACCCAAGCTCTAGAAGTCACTCAAAGATATCTAGAAAAATATAAAACGGATAGACACTCAAACCATAACAAGTGTGAGCATATAAATCCACAAATAAAAATGTTATTCAAAAATGGTTCTCATAACGCAAGAATGGATTCACACAAAAGTCCACAAAAACACAAACGAGGGCACAACAAACGAACATGTAAGCAATTCGTGTCATAATTAAATAAAGAGAGCCCATGAATTACTGAAATCACCATATTATCACAAATAATTCGATGTCTTTGAAGCAATATAAATATATATAAGGTAGTCATCACGAAAATGGTGAAATCACGAATAACACAAAAACACATAAACAACATGAAGTGGATCCGCATAGACTACATTCTCGACAAGGTCGCTCACACCTCACAAAAGCGGTTTCACCATTATGACAAGGTCGCCTACACCTACCCGAGCAGTTTTGTCAATTCTCTACAAAATGTATCACATAATTAGAAAACTCAAATACTCCACAAATGATCTAAAGATCAAAACCACAAAGTGATCATCAATAATCAACAAAGAAAGCATAATTTACATTTAGCTAGTAAATAGGTGAGTTTAGCCAAAAGTCCTATAACCACTGACTTAACTCAAATATTCACGAACAAATTATAAATTCCACTATAAAATGCAAAAATGATCAAAGCATAATTGCAAAAAGGCATAAACCAAAGGTTACTCAAGAAAACATATAAACGGCCATCATAACCGAGCGTAAGAAGAATGGAAACAAATTCAAACAATTCTTACTTATAAATATGGAAATAAATCTCGATGATGCTGCAGTCATCACCATTATTATTTTCTTTAAATATATCGAGTTTGACATCCAATAATGAAATTGAATTTCATCTGAGCAAGTCTAAAAATTAACTGGCAAAGTAAACGCAAGTGTGTTGACCCACTCATTTTTACCAAGACGTTTAATTAAATTCCTTATTCAATCGAAAAGGCAAAATTACTTATTTGAAACAAGTAATCACTCAAAAGTAAAAGAGAATACTTAATTATTTCCTAATGAAAACTAAACTCATAACGATAGCAAAATAAATGGGTAATGAAAACTCAATGTAACATGTAAGAATTCTCACAAACATAGGTTTTGAAAATCTACATACTAGATACAAAACAAGTGCCTACTAATTACTAAGGACGTGATGTCTTTAAGTTTCTTTGACGCAAAGAAGGTAGATAATCACAATTTTAAAAGAACTCAAATGAGATGATCACGGTAACCATCATCATAAAGGATAAAGAGGATTGTACCCTTTATAGGCATTATTTTCCTTATCAAAAAAGGATATCTCAAATTCATAGTTAAAAATTCAAACTATGAAAGGGATAAAGGAAATATACAGTGGTCATATATATCCCATTCTCAAATTATTATTTTATTAAAATCCCTACAGTTCCAAATAGCAATCAATACTAATGATTTGTCTCGCCATTTATTTATATAAAGTTGCTAATGCTACGGTTCAATGGCGATGCACATCATTAATATTTAATATAAGGGTTGTGTTGGAATCATCTCATTAAAGTGTTCCAAAACTCTTATCGATATCATGGCGTCCCACTTCTCAATTAGAACTCTTAACATACTCAATGGGCAACTCAACACGATAAATAAAGTACGTCCAAATAGGGGCGCAAATTTGTAAATAAATTATCAGGGGTGCAACCATTTACTTACGAACTAAATTTGTAATCACAAATAATAAATGAAAACATCTTATAGCGCTTAGCAGAAATAATTTATTCGTTTTCGCCTCGCAAAGCTAATCTCAAGTGGATTAATATTTTACTTAGCCAAAATTTATTTTATTAAACCATTTTTAAAAATAATTTAGAAATCTTCAAAACTAAGCCCCAAAAGTTATTTCAACCCAAAAATAGAAAATAATTTCTAAATTTCTACTCAAGAAAAGGGATGAGACTCTAGGATTGTCTAGGCCAAGACGTCAAAAGATGAAGTAAAAAAAATTGATTGGTCAATCAAGGATCAAGATATAAGATAGGATATGACGGGTCCTAAGACACAATTTAAATCCTAAACTAGATTTCCTAAGAAACTTAGGACAATGATCCTCGCCATAATATCTTATATTGTTCCAAACTTAGCTCTGATACCATGTTGTAACTCCCCACCTCTATACTCGCGTTAGCCAAGGTCATTGTAAGTAATAATGTCAACTAACATGAAGAATAAGGCTGTTGAGGAGCGACCATCTAAATAATAGTTTTGAACGAGAGTTAAACGTATCGGACAATGTAGTCTTACTTTTTCAAATCTCATGAGGAAATCCGACACATCTAATTCAATTTCAAACTGCTACACAGCGGCTGTATATAATTCAGAATCAATATAAAATAACATAACAATATAACCAGAGTCAGACACAGGTATTCATATCACAAAGGCTGAAATAGATATGAATACAACACATAAGTGTGTACACAAAGTTAGTGGTCATACTCGATCCACTATACGACAAAAGAATAGGTACAAAGGCTGCACAAAATATTATGTATAGAAAAGAATCTTGGTCTCCTATACATATAACCCAAAAAGTACAACACTAAAGTAGTTCGCCCAAAAGTGGAGGATAGTCCATGCTGGAATCAAGAAGAATCACCTGAAATACCTCGGTCTGATCCGAGTATTATTTACATAAAGATAAGCAATAAACGAATCAGTCTAGTTGTACTTATCTCATAAAATATGATATAATAAGAGATAAAAATAAATGTAGACATGCATACGATAATAATAATGTCACGCATAAGTGTGAAGCCCAAAAATTTCTACGGTGTATCTCAAGAATCTATATCGGAGCTATAAAAGAATATCTCATTCAAAGTTATACAACTACTTTCGAAAATGACAAATCATATCAAATCAATACGAAAATTGACAACTCAAATGTCAATGAAACTCAGATTGATAAATTAATATCAATAGTCTCCAGTTGGATAAATTAATAATAATAAACTCAGATTGATAAGTGAATATCAATAAACTCAAATTCCAGAAATCAATAATAAGATATCCAGAAATCTCAAAAAAGGGGTAAGGCCTATCTCAAAATGGGCGCCCGAAGACTCACCAACACGTGTATCCCAAATGAGACACGATCTCTAGGTAGCTAGCCTATAATATTGAGCCGAAGCTCCTCAAATGGTCCGAAGACCGCGGGTCACGACCCCGCAAAATGGTCTGAAGTCCGTCAAAAGCATAAATCCACAAAAATGAATCAAAATTCCTCAAAATGATCCAAAGACCATTAAAATATTCAAAATGAACCGAAGTTCCTCAAAATGATCCAAAGATCATTAAAATACTCAAAATGAACAAAAGTTTCTCGAAATGATCCGAAGATCATTAAAATACTCAAAATGAACCGAAGTTCCTCGAAATGATTTGAAGATCATCAATGATCAAAATTGATCAAGTGTTGTGTAAACTACACCAAGTTAGTGAATATAAGAGTTGAGCTACATGTCCCATAACCACTTGCTCTACTCGAATATTTACGAACAAGTTGTATATTCCATTAGAAATACGAAACGATCATTGCCACGATTTTCAATCGAACGAGTCCAAGAATTAACTGTCAAAGCAAATGCAAGGGTTCATAATCCTTGTTTTTACTAGGCCGTTTAATTGGATTTCTCGTACGAACGAGAAAAAGTTTTATCAAATATATACTAGTAGATTTGTAAATCTATTTATAAAATAACTTCATCCAATGAAGTCGGATAAGAGACCAATTTGAAAAATAACTTCATATAATAAAGTAGAGTTAGAAACTGTTTGGTAAAAGATTTGATATCTACTAATAATTTAAAACCTTTTATATAGTTTCGAAGTGACAAATCTCGTGTAATAGCGATCGAAATAATGATCAAACAAAGTATTCACGTTTTAATAATGTAAATTAAACCTCACGAATATCAATAACAAAATTTCACATTTAAAAATATGAACTAAACCATCAAAATCTGTATTTAATGAATCAAATATTTACCACAAATCGATGAATTCGAATTGCTGAAATTTGTGAATTAGTGAAAAAGAAAAGTCACAGAAAAAGGCCAAACGGTCCGGGCTCCGACCAGGAAAGTGCCTGGATGAATCTAAACTGTGGACTGAGGTCTCTCTGATCCACAGTCAATACCAGTAGACCGGTTTGTACCTTGGATGTTGCCCAGGAAGACCACCAGTCGACTGGTCCAGACCTGGGTTGTTGCCCAGGTCGGATAGGGAGGGTTTTGACCCTCCCGGTCGAGCGCCATCGATCGTGCGTGACCATTCGAGTCTCGTGAACACTTCGGTACTTCAACGAGGCCTCTAACGATCACATTATCGACTCATAGAACCTAAATGCAATGATTTTGGTTTTAAGCTCAAAAATGAACATAATATTAAACCAAAGCAAGCAAACTTGATATAAGCGGATTATGAAGTCTTAGAACTTTCCTGTGCAACAACGGAACCTCGCAATATCGCTAAAACAACTCGTAGCATATGAATTCAATTGTGTGTACAATCTAAATGAGAAATTCCAATTTAATGTAACATAAACGCATGAAATCGGCTAAGTTACACTAACCTAACCAATCCACTAGCATATGCAAACTCATATGAACACTAAATTACACTTTACAAGCCAATAGCTTGTGGCATAGATGTGAGTTCATAAAGAACTCACCTTTGATCTTAATATGGAAGGAGAAGCTCCAAACCAAAGCAAGATCAATCTCTCTTCAATAAGAACTCAAGAATCCCCAAGCTTATAACAAATGAACGAATCTTCTAAGAGTTAGGGTTAGGAAAATTTCAGAAATTGAATAGAGAATAGGTTGGAGAAGATGGAGAGGAAGATGGAGAAGCTTACCCAAGTTTATGCACTTGATTTCCTCTTGATTTGGGCTCCTAGTTGAAATCCCTAGCTTAGGAATTTTAATTTCTCACCTTTTCCCCCATTTTTACTTATGTTTTGAAGAGAGGAAAGGAACGAAGGAGAGAGGGCTGATGGTGCACTTAATGGAGTAGGCTAGGTTTAGCCATCTAAGCCCCAACCAAAGTCCCAATTTTCACAAACTCGAAACATATCGAAGCTTATAGTTTTCGAACACGTAAACGACGTTTTGAACTCAATGGAAGTGGTTTCGAGTCCAAATTCCTCCGTATGCAAAATGTGACTTTTTGGGACACATATTCGATTAACAATTAATAACGTTATATTTAAATAAAATATTTAAATACATTATCGTCAAATGTACGGGTTGTTACAGACATTCAACTTGGTTAACAACACGAGGAAAACGTGCAACTACAAGCAAGTATTCAAGTTTATTCGAACTGAAATTGCTTACACCAATTGCTTTAGCTTTTCCAGAATCGTATAATTTCTCCATTGCAGACCAGATGGCAGGTATGTCAGTAGGAATAACATTCTCAGGGCCCAAAGTAGTACCTTTCCTAAGCTTATATGGCCAGTGTATCTGAAATATTGTTGCATATTGATTAGCCAAGACCATAAAAATTTGTTGATAATGGTCCTTTTGCAATTACAAGTGAGCGAAGTATAGTAATGCTAAATAGCGAGGTCAGATTGTATAATCGAATTAATACTACCATGAGATAAGATAAATACAAATATGCTCTATTAACAAATATAGAAAAATGCAATGAACAATGAGGTACCAAATATAGGTTCATGTAATCAAGATGTAAGTATTTTAGAGTAGTATCTAATGCCATGGGTACATCCTCTAGATCAAGTTTAGGGCACCTGATATGAGTGAGTTATCATGTTAGTAAATATGCTAATGACAAACAAAATGTAATTTATTTGATAAGATGTTTTTGAGATAGTTACCAGAGCATGGAGGTCATGAACAAATCTTCACGCTTAACAACACCATCATCAAATAGTTTCTTAAATGCCACTCCAATCTGAAATAATATTTGCATTAAATATTAATTTACATCCAACTTGAAGGAAAATTTTCCATTAAAATGTTTATTTCTTTGGGCTACACAAGAACATTTCAGCACTGATAATCTTAGAAAAAATCAGGTGCGCATTAGTAACTTCATTTACCAACTTCATTTTGTCTATTTACTGTCATATTTAGTAAACATGCTTGCATTTATCACAAGAATATCTTTTTCAACTAACAGGAAAACAAAATCTTTTGGAAACCTCTTTCTTATTAACCATTTAGACATCATTTTTAAATGCTGATTTGAAATATCAATTCATCTGTTTTAGGAGATAAGACCGGTATTACGAGAGCATGTCTTTGGATTTTGTAACTTAAAAATATAGGAAAATGAAAAAAATGTTGTGCGTCTTGAGATGATAATGCTTCAATTTTGTGCCTTCTTCTCCTGTTACGTGTCCTGATATGTATAAGAAACATATTGGTTACATGCATAATCCAGAACATTTAATTTTCTGAATATCAAAAGTGATATATAAATTGGTTACATGCATAAGGAAGTTTATTTGTTTCATATATACGGGCAACTATGTTTTTTAAAAAACGAATTATAAATTCTTCACATGAGCCATGAAATAATAACTAAAGCACATACCAAAGTGCATGTAAGTATAAATTCCATGTCTGCATTATAATCTGTATATGCTGAAAACAACAAACAGTTAAATGAAAGAAGTCAATGTAAACCTACACATTTCTGATCAATCACTTAAAGGTAATTTTCTATTATACATTTTAGTTGATTTTACTGATTTATGATGAGAATTCTTTCCTCGTTAGGCTGCACCACTAAATGAATAGTCTATTCCAACTCCCCATTTCCAACAGCCGCCAACGACTATTACGGGACTGTTGGAAGCCGTTGAAAACCGATAGAATAAAGACCGTTGGCGGCCGCTGGAAATTTTCCTATATATTTTCCAGAACGTATGACCTGCTGCTTATTATTCCTTTTCACCATCCCTAGTTCGATTTCTCCCCTAATTCCACCATTCTACCACCTTCAATTTCGGTTCCTCCACCCCAACAACCACCTCAAGCACCTCCGACATCATCTACAAGCTTCTCCGACCCGTCTCCATGCTTCTCGCTCCCCGAGTTAGGTAATTTTCCTAAACCTAATTTTTAGATTTTCATTGATTTTGGGTTTAATTTGAAGTTTTCTTGACTCCTAATTGTTTGTATATGTATATTACATCATGTTACTCCCTAATTGCTATTGTTATCACTGTAATGATCAAATTCTTAGGAATTGTTAGCATGTATAGCATATGCTTGGTTTTTGCATTCTTACAATGTAATCTAATCGAACCCTTAAATGCAAAAAATTGTTATGAATTGTTAGCATTTTAAAATAGCAATATCTCAGTAAATGATATATGAAGATAAATTATTAAGTTTTCAAAATCATGATTTTTCAGTTTTTGCCACTTCATTGTGCATTGCATTTTTCAAAATCATGATTTCTTCTTATGTATTGTAACGAATCTATGTGATTTTTTTTGTTGTAATTTTGAGGGATTTGATTCACAATTTGAAAAGTTATTGGATAATTATAGCTACAAAGAAAAATAATTGTTATGTGAAACATAAATTCCATTTAATCTACCGGAAAAGGAAATATTTTATAATCTTATCAGGATGGTTAGTGTGTAGATTTAAAATGATAATAATGGTATAATTAGTATAAGAATTATTTGATGGTAGGTATATGTTCGTACTCTCAATGACATCTCCAAAACCCTTCTCAAATATTCCTTAATCACACTTGAAATAATGGCCAAAAAATTGGCACACGCAAACTTCCGAAACTCTCCTATGGATTTAATTAGAAAATATTAACATACGTAAGAAGAAATCATGGTGCTTGGTCTTCACAAAATTACCTTACTTTTTTTAAATTAGAATATTTCATATGAAGTCATATTTTTCGGAATCGAAGCTCTAACAAAGAGTGTTTCTCAGATGGTTTTGCTTATACATTTTGTTTTATAATCTATACTATACTATTAAAGCTGAGTTTCATTTTCTCTGCTCTCAGGCCCTCTCACGAAACGCACTATATTTCTGCCACGTGTTTTTGTAAGAGAAATCGTCACTGCCCTTGACAGAAACAAAAAAAAACTCAATCGTCTTTTTCGTCTTTTTGCCTCAATTCCGTACCTGTGAATGTTTCAAAATCGTTCTCCCTTTCCTTTTTCTTATACCAACTCGAATAGTCATTTCTCCCAATCGACAACCCGATTCTTATCCAACAACCATATCTCCATGCAAACCTGGATCCATGACAATGGACAACTGAACAGGCATTTGGAGGACATGGATAAATAAGCCCCATGGCGCCATCCAACTCCACATCATTTGGAGCCAGATCTACGAACCTGGAGATATTTTCAGTTCCCCATAGATACCAAATCAGGCACGGTAGGTTCGATAACCATAGATCCCTTACTACGCTTCAATTCAAAGGGTATAATTTATGCTATTTCAATTGTTATTGCTCTGATTTGCATGAATTATTAATTTTATTTGTTTTTGTTTACAGATTCTTCAGTTTTTTATTTTTAATCATAGTAATTCTACTCAAATTTATTTTGGCTTTATTTTGTGCTTCTTATGTTTATTTCTACTTCTGCTTTTCCCAAAATGCTTATAAACCAGTTCCTATTTTCTTCGCATGGATGGCTGGTATAAAAAACACTACCATTGATGTTGTCTAAATGTTTACTTTCTATGAGTTGTTTGTTAAAGAGACCGTATGAAGTTTTTAATTTGACTGAAAATTGGTAATGGAACATAATTTTGTTCCTTTGTCTTCCACCTCGGCTGTTTGGTTAAATGCCATAATAAGTTTATTTTTGAGTAATTGGTTTACTTAGTTCATTATTACATGCTTTTTATATCTATGCTCCAACTAACATAAGGAAATCTCCTTCTGACTTTCTATTATATAATAATCTTTCTGACTTTCTATTATATAATATTCTGTAGTTATACATAAAAGTGATTTTGAGTTGTTTCTGTTGCGGTGCTTTATTGATATTTGATTAAAACCTTCTAATTTTTTCCAGTCCTTTTGAAGTTCCTCCAAAATTCAATTTCTAAATTTAGTCGGATGTAATCCCAGCAAACTAGGCATGCTAACCATTATATAATTTTCCATGTAAGAAAGAATGAAATTTTCAAAATAGTACAAGATGGATCCAATTTGGTTAAATCGATTTGAATTGGAGTATAAATACTTATATTCTTATTTATACCTGGGACGGGTTCATTTGAAGTGTGCAGACGTTCTTGCAGCCTTATAGGTAAGCTTATTGTGTTATAATTTACTAGCTCCAAACATACAAACATGTGCATGAAGGCATTTTATGGCTGCAAAATGATTTCTATCTTGGCAGTATAGGTAAGCTTACGCATATTCTTCTTTGGCATATATTACAAGTGTCAATGACATTCATGAATTTCATATGAATTAAATATATGGGTGTATCTACGTTATTTCCTTATGTTACTTTTACATCATTTTAATTTTTGCCATTTAATGACCATTTGTAGTTTGTTTCATGGGAGATTACTCTATGTTTTTTTTCTCTTTTGAATCAACTAATGATTAGTCTCCATTTAATTTTAACCATTCTTTCCATATTAAATTTGCTGGTTTTGTTAATAACATGCTTAGATATGAAAAATGTATACTGGCTTTTAGTCATGATGAGATAAAGTCATAATACAGTCTCTTACTTCCCTTAAAAGCATTGATGGAGTTTTGGAGGTTCATATACAATTGATTGTGTCTTTTCTCATCTTATGCGTTTTGAACTTTTGTAATTCGTACTCCCTATCTGGAAGTTATGTCACATTTTACTGCATATTTATAGCCTGCCTCTTTAATGAGAAATGTAAAAAGGTCAACAGTAGTTATTAATTAGTGACATATCCAGAAGTTTACTTTTTCGAGCTGGTAAAATATTATTTTGTTGAATTTAAATAATTAATTGGTCTGATAAGTTGGTTGCCTTAGTTTCTGAATGTGATACCTTTAGTCTTTGTTTCAGCCAACTGATTTGCCACTGAAATATTTTTCGCTGCACCTGATGCACTGACTTCTTTTCATTGCCTATTAACATGCTTGATTTTTTAGAGCCCTTGCCAAATAATTTTGATTTCAATTCATTTTAAAGTGTGTTTTATAGTCTTTTTTTGTTTTTTTTTTGTTTTTTGCTCTTGGTTACCTATTCGTAGACCAGCTTGATCATATGTTCAATCTACCTATTTATTTTTTACTTTTGATTTCTTTACATCATAAATATACGGTGCTTTAGTTCAATGGGTAACTTTAACCTAAAAAATAAATTTTAGTAGGCATGTTTTTTTAATATATATTTGTTTGTTTCAAAAATGAATTAAGATGGAACTAAATTCCGCAGGTACTCTGGAGTCAAGATGGCATTAAACATCAGTTAATTATATTCCTCCTTGAATTCACTAGGTGAGTACATTGCTCTACTGAAAAGTTCAAATGTATTATCTTAATTTTTTGCTTTATCCGTTCAGTTAATAGTTCACTTTCAATGTTACTTATATCAATGAATTGGTTGTCCATGATGTTTGATGTGCCCAACATGGAATAAAATTTAGGAATTTATATCGCGGTTCATCATTCTTTTGAAGCACGGCTTTTTTACCACCTGCTTGTGTGTAGTTAAAATTAAAATAGTAAATACTACTTGCAACATATATTATAATTATACTTCAGTTAATATGTTTCATTCAAAAGTATATTTACCCACATGTGCCAAACACTCAATTGTAAAAATAATAGGTCATATTTCTTAATGCTTAGAATGTTTATATCGCATGTTAAGCATTGACATTTTCTCCCCCTCTTTTTGCTCCAAAGCAAAGCATCATGCATGCAATATTTTGCAAGTTTGACACTTCACTTTTTTCGAATGCACTTTATTTCGTCCCTTGTCATCTAAACATGAAGTCTCTTTCGTTTTATTGTTTTTAAGTAGTTTTGCGTCTAAACAAAAGTGTGTCCGCCATGCATATTATTTGAAAAATAATAATTTTGAAAACACGAAACTCAAAACACAGTTTTATTTTTATGAAAGTGGGTTTCATACTCAAAATTTTGGACTTTTGGTTGAATAACAAATCAACATGTAAAACTGTCTATGACTGAAAATGAAGTTATTGGAGGGAAAGGCTGTCATTATCATTGATAGCTATTTCTATTTTGAATATTTCTATTTTAGTCCCGAAAAAAGAAAACATATTGTTTGCTTTTGTGCTGCAAATGAAAATACCATTTATTTATGTTCATACATGTCCCCAAATATATTTTTGGTTTATTCATTTTATGATTGCTTTTGTGTTGCCCAAGTTTATTGATTTTATGATTGACTACACCGTCAACCTTGTTTGCATAAACACATGCATGTTAATAATTTTTAAAAACAAACAAATAAATTAAAAAACAATAAAATGCTCGGATTTGGTTTGTAAAATGTAGAGCACTTTTGATATGACTATGTCGTAGTATTTGAAATCCAATTTTATATCTATGTGGAAGATATGTTATGTCTGACTCTGATTCAAGCTCAGGCTCTGGCTCTGGAGGAAGTAGCATTACCCGACATGCCGGTGATGGTAGTGGCGGTTAGTTAGATCGTTCAGTTGTTTACTTGAAGTCTAAGGCTGACCATACGTCAGTATCAAAATTAGCAGCATAACAGTTTAATTTTTTGTACATAATATATCTATATTCTGTAAAGTTCTAATTTATATTTAATGCAGGTGGTTTAAGTTGGAGCGATCTCAGATGGTTCTAAATATTTCTAAGGATGCATATATGGATAGAATGAGTGATTTCTGGCCTAAGTGGAGCAGGGTCCCAGAAGACGTCAGAGAGAATGTCTGGTAAGATTTTCTGATAAGTTTATACCGCATTACAAATCGGTTAAATACAAATAAATAAGATTAACAATATTTTCTCATTGTACAAGGCGCGGTAGATGTGCAGGAGCCTAACATAAGTCTAGTTCGGCGACACTGGAACTCAAAGGTCGCCAGGAATTACAGGGAGAAGATGAATGAGATTAAAAAAGCGGGGAAGAAACCAAGGTGGATGAGCGATCAAGTGTTTAATAAGATAGTTGCGTGGTGGGACACGGATGAGTTCAAGGTAATTCTATAACGAATATAATTTATTTTTTTGTTGATTTTAAATAATTAGTTAATGTACATTTGCAGGCTAAGTCAGCAAGGAACATCGCAAACAGGAACAAGAATCCAGTAACTCATTGTGGAGGATCCAAGTCTTTCCAGTATCACCGCGAGGACTTGGTAAATTTGCCAATTATTACATTTGTATATTGATCGGTTCAGTAATTAACTTTGTGGAATTAAATTATTAAAATTATCAATTGCGAGAAAAAGCTCGTGGACATCCCGTGTCCTACATGGTCGTATTTACTCACACACACACATCCAGGCATGTAGACGAGGCTGACAATGTCACTTATCAGTGGGATGATCATGATAGGGCGACAGCTGCATATGTATGCGTATTTTAGATTTTATTACTCACATCGATTAGTTTATTAATTACAAGCTAATGTAAAATAAAATCAATATTCTATTACTTTTCAACTGGAATTGTTTTTTGCGTTATAGGTAAGATTTCAGGAGGCATATGCTCATGCGCTTGAGGAGTCTGGTGGTGATGAGTTGACGCCGGAGGAGGAAGACAGCCTATTTGTTGCTGTTATGAATCTGTCGCAGCAAAGTAGGCGTTATGGATTCGGTAAACTGACAGTAATTATTCGTTTTGAATACATATAACAAATTAGCGTTTAAATATAAAATGTTATAAAATTTTATGGAAACTTAAAGGATAAAAATTTCTAATGTCCGTATTGTATGAAATTGGTAAAAATTCTTCTATAAAATAATCGAAATTTCTCTGTGTTTTTAAGTAAATTTTTAATAATTTTCATTGAAGCTGTAACGACCCAGAAATTTTGATGGATGGAAATAAAATATTGAAGATTTAGAACATTAAATATCAATTGGATATTTGGTTTAGATATTTAAAATCAAATATTGTTTGAATACGAATTAGAATTTCAATCTTTAAATTCAGATTGGTGGGTAGAAATCAAATATTTATCGTGAAATATCTGAATTGAATTCGGTAAGGTAGTTGAATTGGATTTGAAGTTCGTCTGGAAAATATCCATGGGTGATTTTAAAAATTAACGATTTCAAATTGTAAATAGATTGACGTTAAACGAATTGAAAATTTTATTTTTTGACAGGTACGAGAATTGGCTTGGATATTTGTATTTTTGTATATATATATATATATATATATATATATGAATTGAAAATTTAGTATTTGAACGGAGTTGTGGAGGGACAAATAGAATACAAGCAGTGAACCGATAATAGATTAAAATTTAATTATAACAAAACAGTGTCGGTGTACAACCAAATTGATTTTTATTACATTCAGACCGCGAAGGCGGAGCGGTATATATAAATTTTGACACACTTGAAATTGGCATTCGCGGTATGAATTTTTGAGCGTACAATGATAAATCACTATAGGGTTTAACCACGTTATCACTTACCCAAATACATTCCTTTCCCCATACGTTGCCTCCTCAGATATTACCCTCCTTAGTTAAAATACGTGAGCTACTGTTCGTTCCTTGGATGCCACGGTTCCTTCCTTATAAATTGAAACCCTCTTTCCCCATTTTCTTCACCGAAAATCATTCTTTCCTCCCAGATAAAAATCGAAGCTTTTTCCCCTTTTAATGGCCTCCGCAGCAATTAAAACTTCTCCAATCTCTTCAGCAGCGAAACCACTTCCTCCTTTCCTATTTTAATGGCCCCCCTTCAACTTTATACTCTAATTGAATCTGCGAGACACCGCCTAGCGAATCCAGTCGCCACTTGAAAACCGCAAGCATCGTCGCAAAGCCAGCACCCAATCTGTTAACTGTGTTCGCTTCCTTTCTACTGTTAGAGGTGAGTATTTATACTCACGATTGATTAATCATTGTTTCAAGTAATTTATCTTCAGTATAAACTTGAATACAATACCGATTTTGGGTTGGTTGTTGGCTGCTATGTGTTTGCTGTTGGATTTCGATTGTTGCCTGTAAGTTTCGCCCAACATGTGTGAAACTTGATTTTTATCCTTTGAATGCTGGAAATCATTGTTGATTTCCAGGAAACAACGAACTGTTTTATTTCTGTCAAAAATAATTTAAATTTGTGGCCCTGGGAAATTTCTGGAAATATTGATTCTTCTTCATTTGGCATGAAGAAAAAATAGTAATAAAAACACTGGAAAACATCGGGCATTGAACTGTCCAGAAATTCAATTACATTGAATGCAAACTTGTATTCTTACATTGTGCACGACACACTGCTATTTACATAAGCGGTATATATATTTTTGGAAAGAAAATCTTGGTGAATTGGCATGGGTTCTTTCCACATACAGTTTCAACTTCTCTTTGCCTTATATGCTTACAGTGACTCAATATATTTTTCTTTATTTAGCATCATAAAGTTGAAGCAACATGAATTGAAATTGCTATAATGATCATCGTCACTAGGTTTTCACAAAGTACCTTTTTTTGTCTAGTGAACCAGACATTTCATTAACATTGATATACTCTGAAACTAGTATGCCACTCGAACCTTTTAGGTTAGTTTATGAATTGTATTCTTAAGACAGGGTGGATATCACCATGTATTAGCTTCCTACATAAGCTTTATATTTGTCTACATGAAAATGTACATTTATATGTACGTGTAATAGAACTAAGAGGTGTTAGATGGATACCATGTGTTAGCTACCTACCAATGGGTCATTAGTTCAAAGCCAATATGGGTTCATCAACTCAAAAATGTTTTTACCAGTACATTGTTTCAGTATAATGTCATCACATTATACCAGCATGTTATTCAGTTATCTTAATTTCATGAAGGATGTTTAGATTGGGTCACATGTATCAATGGAATGGTAAGTTAAAATTTCGATTTCCTTAGCTGGAAATGTCAGTAGTTCAAGTCTATATATGAATATGAAATACATAGAAACTGCTATTCATTTTATAATATGATCTATCATGTGAACTAGGCATGCTGTATTGGAACATTTGCATTGCGTGTAAGGTTACATGTTTCAACTAGTCATTCAGTCCCGGTTTTATGCCATTTGAAATCTTGCCCCTTTTTATATGTGCAGGTTGATGTAAATCTTCCCTTTGAAAACACTATAGGGTATAACCCAAAACGTACATTTGTGCTACACTTGAAATTTGTCATGTTCATATTGGTTTTTCCCTGTTTGGTCTCGAAAAGTTTATGACACATTTTGTTTCACACTTTATCTCTTTACTGGCATGGGAATTCACATATTTATTTTTCCTTATTCCTGAAAAACCTGAAACTTTGACTGGATTTAGATAACCTGGAATTTTGCCATACTGGGTAGTAATGTTGGAATATATAAGGTATATATGTAATTGGATTTGATTTTAAAAACTTGGAACTTTGAAATGGCATTGGATAGGTTGGTTTATGTCCTCTTGCTGGCCTCACATAAAATTCACATAAGTTAGCATGCCGAACCCTGTTATATTAAGAATACATATTATCCCTTGTTACATTTGGCATTGTGGTTATCCAAAGCACGCTGAACGCTGTCATTTATGTATCCTTAAACTTTATCCAGTTGATCACCTTGTGCCAATGTCTGTTGCTTTCGATTTATACAACTTTGCGTCAAGGTATGAACACATTGATTTAGCTCTCTTAGATGCCCTGCCACCTACGTGCCTAGACCCTTGATATTGATTCGGCTGTTACTGGGTAAACTTTGTACCCGCGCTGCCACGAAGATTGTATACTCATGCACGCTTTATAATCTTCATTGCACTATTCATTTGCACGTGCTGTTCAATTGAAGGATGCTGAGGCAGTGTACTCGTGTATATTATCTACACATGAGTGCATATGCAAGCTCCTGTGTCCGCTCCTCACCGAGAAGTAAAACTGATAGGAACAGATACTACCACTGTCTATTTTATTTATATATGACATCGATGCTGGGGTTGACTGTTATATTTTAGTTTATATTAAAGTTAATTTACTTGAACTATGATTAATCCTGACTCGAGTATTTTACGTTTTTGCATGAAATGCTCGGGTCAGACCCTGAGCGTTACAGATTTTAAAGATGTCAGTTTGGGATTCGAAGATTGGCAAAGCTGGGATTCCGAAGACACGCACTCTGAAGATTTTAAACCAGTAAATATATTTCTCTTGTATTTCAAACTGTACTTTCGTTCCGCTGTATAGGAAAAACTTTGTATTAAAAACTCTTATTAATATATAAAAATCTATTCCGCTGTTCAATACCATGTTATTTAATTATGCTATGTTTTCTGTGTTGATTCTGTTTTAAACTTTGTAAGCTAAATAACGATCCGTCGATCTGGACGTTTTAGATTGGTTTAATTACCAATTTGAAGCGGTCAAAAAGGCGGGACGTTACAAGTGGTATCAGAGCTTTGGTTTATTCAAAGCTTAGCTTATTGAGTTTAAAAACGGGTCTTGAAAAATAATAATAAAAGGTTTTGAAATATGAAATTTGATTGTATTTTTAAAATAGATTTTGAAGGTAAATTATTTTGGAAGTATTATTTTGAAACCAGTATTTTGAAACTAATACAGCGGAAAAAGAATTATGAATTTAATTTTTGTTCGGAATCCCCAACCTTCAGAAGTCTTCGAATCCAGGTTTGCGAAAATTATTCTTGGATAAGGTCCCTCTTAGATTTGAATCTAGAATCCATCATCGAATGGTATCTAAGGAAGATTAGTATAAGAGTAATCAACGCATCGTGTATTTTAGCAATCTAAGAGAACTGAAATAAGAATTCAGATGGAAATTCGAAGTCGTTTCAAAGACGAAACGATGAATCCTATTCGGAATATAAATAAAAAAGTGAAAGGGTTATAATTGGAATACGACTTTATTAAATTTGATTAATTTATTCAGAACGTGATAAGATAAATTATAATTGGTTTTAAACCAATAACGTGTAATCGAATATATGAATTCGATAGCGAAGTATAAACCTGTTAACTAATTAACAGAAGTAAAGTATATTTGAAAATATAAATAAAGCATGAATGAGAAATTTAGTCTGAGAATGGAAAATTTAGAAATTTTAAGAATATAAAGATGTGAATGAAGCGACGAACTTAATAATTGGAAATTTGGGGAAAATAATTGGTTTATTACCAATAAAGTCATCAATTTGAGTTGATATTAGATATCTGAATTGATTAAGAGATCAAAACTGAAATTTTGAAATTTGAATGGAAATTTGAGGATGTTCGATTTGAGATAGTGGATATAGAAATTTTTGGAACTTATATGAGGAATGCATAAAATATAGCGAAGTCGAGAGATATTGATTTGGAAGGTGATCGATGTAAAATGAAATCGTATATAAAGAATTTATATAAGAACGATGGGTTGAAAAACGTGATTTGGAAATCTTATGTAAATTGATATAAGTATGAATTATGAGAAGTATGAAATAAAAAAACTATATGTATATAGTATTATATGTTTTCAAATTTCGATAAGGAAAGTACCTACCTTCTCCTTGAATTTCGAGCTTGGTTGAGATATGCTACTGGTGGTAGTAGGTTGTCCGGACATAAAACTCATGAGTTGCCGTGGAGCACGACTGCTAGCGAAATTCGCAGGGCTGCAGATAGCCTACGGCGGTCGGATGTTTCCTGAGGGAATCAGGCATAACCATTGTGATCGCTGCGATCTAGAGTCGTTGGAATTCGGCCGTGTAGCGAAATTCGCAGGGCTGCAGATTGCCTACGGCGGACGGATGTTTCTTGGGGGAACCAAGCGTAACCATTGTGACTGCTGCGATCTACAGTCGAATTGTAAGGGCGTAATCCGCAGAGCTGTGAAAGCTTACGGGTATGGATGTTTCCTGGGGGACCCAGGCGTAACCATTGTGTACCTGCGGTCCACTGGTATATCTTAGTGATAGTGAGTCACATGTTTAATGCAACAGTTTGTCTTCATGACATGATTTGTCTTCGTGATTTGATTCATCCTCATGACTTGATATATTTCCATAATTCTGTGATTTGTTTTTGTGACCTGAGATAGAGAAGTCAATGCTCAGTGACCTCAGATATTTTCTGATTCTTAAATATTTTCTCTGTTGATTTGTCCATGACGAAATTCGCAGGGAAGTGATCTCCTACGGATACGGATGATTTCTGGGGGATCCGGACGGAACCATTGTGTATCTGCGATTCATGAACAATTAACACATCAATATCACATTGGTACTTCCTGTATCTGTTTTCAAAAGGATTTTTGAAATATTTTCACTAGGAGTTGAAATAAGGATATTTAGTACTTGGAGATTTTAGTCGTGCGCCTGGCCAGCGTATGCCTAACATCTGTAAGAACAACAATAGACTTGTCAAACTCGAGTTATCAAATAATTTTAAATTAAAATATACTTAATTTAATAAAGAGAATTTTTCTTTAGAAAAATAATACGAATGTTTCTGTATAAAGATTATAATGCATTTCAAATTTTGGGAATTCTCAAGTTTTCAATTTTTAAATTGTCAACTTGAAATGGAAATGTTATTTGCACTCTTCAATGGGTGTTGGAAAATTTATTATGAATTAAATGTAAAGAGATTGGGTTGATTATTGAAAAGCCTAGACCCATTACAGATTGCAACAATGGACAAGTAAACATTGACAAATGAAGTCTATAAAGAAATTGGGAGTAATTTGAGCTGCATAAATCCAACTTATGCATAACTCGAGATTTAAAAAGAGAGTGGTTTTGAAAAGGGAATTTGATTTTTCCTAGTTGATTGAACATGATAGAAATAAGGTGGATTGATGCATTAAATATCGACATTTAAAATAGTTATGAAAAATTTCACATAAATAAGACAAATTGGTATATACATTGGTATAACTCTAACGATCTCTCCTTTTCGAGGACAAAAAGTTTTAAAGGGGGAAAATTGTAACGACTCAGAAATTTCGATGGGTGGAAATAAAATATTGAAGATTTAGAACATTAAAAATCAATTGGATATTTGGTTTAGATATTTAAAATCAAATATTGTTTGAATATGAATTAGAATTTCAATCTTTAAATTCAGATTGGTGGGTAGAAATCAAATATTTATCGTGAAATATCTGAATTGAATTTGGTGAGGTAGTTGAATTGGATTTGAAGTTCGTCTGGAAAATATCCATGGGTGATTTTAAAAATTAACGATTTCAAATTGTAAATCGATTGACGTTAAACGAATTGAAAATTTTATTTGTTGACAGGTACGAGAATTGGCTTGGATATTTGTATTTTTGTGTATATATATATATATATATGAATTGAAAATTTAATATTTGAACGGAGTTGTGGAGGGACAAATAGAATACAAGCAGTGAACTGATAATAGATTAAAATTTAATTATAACAAAACAGTGTCGGAGTACAACCAAATTGATTTTTATTACATTCAAACCGCGAAGGCGGAGCGGTATATATAAATTTTGACACACTTGAAATTGGCATTGGCGGTATGAATTTTTGAGCGTACAATGATAAATCACCATAGGGTTTAACCACGTTATCACTTACCCAAATACATTCCTTTCCCATACGTTGCCTCCTCAGATATTACCCTCCTTAGTTAAAATACGTGGGCTACTGTTCGTTCCTTGGATGCCATGGTTCCTTCCTTATAAATTGAAACCCTCTTTCCCCATTTTCTTCACCGAAAATCATTCTTTCCTCCCAGATAAAAATCGAAGCTTTTTCCGCTTTTAATGGCCTCTACAGCAATTAAAACTTCTCCAATCTCTTCAGTAGCGAAACCACTTCCTCCTTTCCTATTTTAACGGTCGCAACTTCAACTTTAAACTCTAATTGAATCTGTGAGACACCGCCTAGCGAATCCAGTCACCACTTGAAAACCGCAATCACCGTCGCAAAGCCAGCACTCAATCTGTTAACTGCGTTCGCTTCCTTTCTACTATTAGAGGTAAGTATTTATACTCATGATTGATTAATCACTGTTTCAAGTAATTTATCTATAGTATAAACTTGAATACAATAGCGATTTTGGGTCGGTTGTTGGCTGCTGTGTGTTTGCTGTTGGATTTCAATTGTTGCCTGTAAGTTTCGCCGAACATGTGTGAAACTTGATTTTTATCCTTTGAATGCTGGAAATCATTGTTGATTTCCAGGAAACAACGAACTGTTTTATTTCTGTAAAAAATAATTTAAATTTGTGGCCCTGGGAAATTTCTGGAAATATTGATTCTTCTTCATTTGGCATGAAGAAAAAATAGTAATAAGAACACTGGAAAACATCGGGCATTGAACTGTCCAGAAATTCAATTACATTGAATGCAAACTTGTATTCTTACATTGTGCACGACACACTGCTATTTACATAAGCGGTATATATATTTTTGGAAAGAAAATCTTGGTGAATTGGTATGGGTTCTTTCCACATACAGTTTCAACTTCTCTTTGCCTTATATGCTTACAGTGACTCAGTATATCTTTCTATATTTAGCTGCATAAAGTTGAAGCAACATGAATTGAAATTGCTATAATGATCATCGTCACTGGGTTTTCACAAAGTACCCTTTTCTGTCTAGTGAACCAGACATTTCATTAACATTGATATACTCTGAAACTAGTATGCCACTCGAACCTTTTAGGTTAGTTTATGAATTGTATTCTTAAGACAGGGTGGATATCACCCTGTATTAGCTTCCTGCATAAGCTTTATATCTGTCTACATGAAAATGTACATTTATATGTACGTGTAATAGAAATAAGAGGTGTCAGATGGATACCATGTGTTAGCGACCTACCAATGGGTCATTAGTTCAAAGCCAATATGGGTTCATCAACTCATAAATGTTTTTACCAGTACATTGTTTCAGTATAATGTCATCACATGATACCAGCATGTTATTCAGTTATCTTAATTTCATGAAGGATGTTTAGATTGGGTCACATGTATCAATGGAATGGTAAGTTAAATTTTCGATTTCCTTAGCTGGAAATGTCAGTAGTTCAAGTCTATATATGAATATGAAATACATAGAAACTGCTATTCATTTTATAATATGATCTATCATGTGAACTTGGCATGCTGTATTGGAACATTTGCATTGCGTGTAAGGTTACATGTTTCAACTAGTCATTCAATCCCGGTCTTATGCCATTTGAAATGTTGCCCTTTTTATATGTGCAGGTTGATGTAAATCTTCCCTTTGAAAACACTATAGAGTATAACCCAAAACATACATTTGTGCTACACTTGAAATTTGTCATGTTCATATTGGTTTTTCCCTGTTTGGTCTCGAAAAGTTTGTGACACATTTTGTTTCACACTTTATCTCTTTACTGGCATGGGAATTCAAATATTTATTTTTCCTTGTTCCTGAAAAACCTGAAACTTTGACTGGATTTAGATAACCTGGAATTTTGCCATACTGGGTAGTAATGTTGGAATATATAAGGTATATATGTAGTTGGATTTGATTTTAAAAACTTGGAACTTTGAAATGGCATTGGATAGGTTGGTTTATGTCCTCTTGCTGGCCTCACATAAAATTCACATAAGTTAGCATGCTGAACCCTGTTATATTAAGAATACATATTATCCCTTGCTACATTTGGCATTGAATATCCAAAGCACACTGAACGCTGTCATTTATGTATCCTTAAACTTTATTCAGTTGATCACCTTATGCCAATGTCTGTTGCTTTCGATTTATACAACTTTGCATCAAGGTATGAACATGTTGATTTAGCTCTCTTAGATGCCCTGCCACCTACGTGCCTAGACCCTTGATATTGATTCGGCCGTTACTGGGTAAACTTTGTACCCGCGCTGCCACGAAGATTGTATACTCATGCACGCTTTATAATCTTCATTGCATTATTCATTTGCACGTGCTGTTCAATTGCAGGATGCTGAGGCAGTGTACTCATGTATATTATCTACACATGAGTGCATATGCAAGCTCCTGTGTCCGCTCCTCACCGAGAAGTAAAACTGATAGGAACAGATACTACCACTGTCTATTTTATTTATATATGACATCGATGCTGGGGTTGACTGTTATATTTTAGTTTATATTAAAGTTAATTTACTTGAACTATGATTAATCCTGACTCGAGTATTTTATGTTTTTGCATGAAATGCTCGGGTAAGGCCCTGAGCGTTACAGATTTTAAAGATGTCAGTTTGGGATTCGAAGATTGGCAAAGCTGGGATTCCGAAGACACGCACTCTGAAGATTTTAAACCAGTAAATATATTTCTCTTGTATTTCAAACTGTACTTTCATTCCACTGTATAGGAAAAACTTTGTATTAAAAACTCTGATTAATATATAAAAATCTATTCCGCTGTTCAATACCATGTTATTTAATTATGCTATGTTTTCTGTGTTGATTCTGTTTTAAACTCTGTAAGCTAAATAACGATCCGTCGATCTGGACGTTTTAGATTGGTTTAATTACCAATTTGAAGCGGTCAAAAAGGCGGGACGTTACAGAAGCATTAAATTTATTCATATTCTTTCTAAAATATTCATATGTAATAAGTTTTAACATTTTGCAACTCAAATTAGTCACAAAAATAAGTTTTCAAATTAAGCACTGAAAGTAATATGGTTCATTGAGCACTAAATTCTTCTCTGTATTTTTCTATATTAAAATCAACTTTTAACTTAAAATCAAAGTTAAATAGTTTATTTCTTTATTAATTCAAAACATAAAGTTAAATTCTGAAAAATGAATAATTAAACGAATATAAATCTAGTTAAGGATTTGAATTTGAATTGCAAAAGTTCATTGATATTAGAAATCAAAGTTTTTTGTTCCACTAATGCATGAGAGAAAGATACTAAAATAGGACAATTATTTCGTTTTATTCTAAACTGAGGATAGTTTAGTAATATGTATGGTGTATACTAAGCAAAAAGTGGTGTATATGACTTAATTTTAAAAAATTGTGTATCTAAAACAGTTTATGGTGTACAAATAGAATTTTCTATATTTTATATGCTGACATGACCTTTTTTTGTTCATTCTATTTTCGGTTCTACAAGCTTAGAAGGCCCAAGACAAAGCAGAAATTAAGGAGATGCGAGCCATGATTGAGCAGGTGCAGGACCAGAATCGTCTGCGGGCTATACAGATTGAGGAGCTGAATCAAAAAGTTACGGAGTATATGCACAATTATGGTACTTTTCCTTCATCGTCTGCTTCCGGAGGCGACGAGCACGATGAAGCTTGAGGTGTGTTTTTTTGTGTGTTTGGCTTAGAGATGGTGATGATTTGTTTTGATGTTGTATATATTGGTACTGAGTAGGTGGGACTTTTGGATGGTTTGTTTTGTTGATGATGATATATTTTGATGGTTTGTATATATTGGTACGGTTTGTAGACATGTAACGTTGACATGTTGGTTATTGAGACGTTTTGATGGTATGTTTTGTTAATATTGAAGTACGTTTGTTTTATGCTGGTTGTTTATAATATTTATGGTATATATGTGTGGAATTGGATTAGAATTGGATTTGAAATGGAGTAGATTGGAATTGGGGTAGCTGGAAGGAAATAAGCTTGATGCTATATAAAAAAACCCAATTTTTCCAACGACTTATTGGTTGTTCCTTTGAAACGGTTTCCAATGGCATTTAACCGTCTAAAGCCGAAAGAGTCCGTGGGTTCATTGGAAACCGTTGGACTACGTTGTTTGCATTCCAACGACTTCAGACGGCCGCCAATGGCTCTGAGCCGTTGGAATAGCCGTGTATTCTTGTAGTGCTGGCGTCAAATTCAAAGAATCAGAGACAGTGGAATTTCTATCTTAGTAAGATATTATTTATTAGGTCTGGTATAAAAGATACTCGTTACACAAAACATTAGATCATGTAGCGTAAATACTTGGCCCACAAGAGCAGGAAAACAAGTGACCAAATATAGAGAATTAAACAAAAAGTATGAGTGCATGTGGAAATAAATGAGACTGACCTCAGTGGCCAGTGCAGTAATGAAATAAACATAATAAAACAGTTCGAATACACGCGTATAATGAGCCGAAGAATGAATCAATCTAAATTTGTGTCGATCTCACACTTCATTCTAAAATGAATGGTTTGATTGAATAAGATGCCGAATGTCAGAATAAATTCGTACAAGATATACGTGAATGGCCAAATCTGAAATAAGAATGGGGACATCATGGGGTTTACACAGGTTCTAGCACATTTAAAGTTTCGTACAACTTAATCTTTTCATTTACAGAGCTTTACTTCGGGTGAATTGTTCTGTACTGAACCCCCCGTCCCCCGTGTGCCCACCCAATCACGGCCTCCGGATTTCCGCCTTTTTTAGTTAAATCCCTAAATTATTGAAGACCTTAATTGCAAAAGGTGCAAATCAGAGAAATCGAGGCTGTTGGGCACACGGGGACAGGAAGTTTCGGGACAGAAGAGTTGGACTAGGTTTACTTCTTATTTTCATCCTAAAATAAACAGTGTAGTTCACATTGCGTTGGCGCTCTCTCCCTCTGTTATTTCCTCCTCCTCCTTACAAAGCCACTGCATGTACATAAAACAACAACCATTGTTCATCACCCTCCTTCTGACTTAGGAAACCTCTCCAAACAAATTTCATGCACTTCACAAATCTTCCTTCCACTCTCAAGCCATCAACCGACAACCGATTTCAACTTCTGGAAAACCGGTCTTCAACTCCACGACAGGATCTGACCACTACACCACAACCCACCATATCATTGACAATTTATATGCAGCAATCTATAAACAAAGATAGAAAATAAATATGACAACTAGAAACTTTAACAACCAATTGCATACCAATTAGCCGAGGAAGTTTGTGTGCTTGGCACGAGTTTGCCCTTGTATTATTAATGCACTTTGATATGCATAAAAACAACTGCGGGCTCGTATATATGAAACATCCAACCCTTATATATATATTATAAAATTGATCATTTTCTAAATATCAAAAGTAACAATAATTAGGATGAAAAGACTTGTGGTTTCTGTTATATAATGTGAAATAACTTATACTTGACATTAGAATACTGTCAACTGAGTTGACTTTATTGAATGTAATCTGAGCAAGAAGCTGCACGTAAATCAAGTGTTTCTCTACTAATTTAAAAGGCAAATTTATTGAATTTTTACACTTTTATGCAAGGACAACCACACTGTTCGAAGTCGGGTGGTGAATTAGACTTCGCGAATTCAATGAAATTTCGAACTCCTTGTATGTATTTAGCGAGAAGTTTTATTTGTCCCTAACAAGGCATTAAAATACAACACTAAGATAAAATGCAATACATAAAACAAGCATGGGAAAAAAGTAGATCTTGATTTCTTATTAAGACAAAATGCAATACATTAGCTCAATTAAGTACATTTACAGGTTCAAAAGCTTGGAGCATATGCTTAATACGATGGGATTTTCAATACAAAAATTGACAGTAAGGTAGGTATGACGAATAAACGTTAAAGTTGAAGGGAGTTTTGTAATTTGTAGACATTATATTGTTATTTTATTGCTTATTTGTCTACAATTGTACTCTTTATAATAGTTGCATGCAAAATATTTTGCTTGCTATTTGAAGTTTTGAAGTTGCAAAAAAAAGTTAAACTAGTACCGGTGTACAACATGACTATAAAAATATATCAAACATGAAGTTGATGGAAAACAAAATTGAGATTACAACAAGAAACCAATAAATTCATGAAGGAAACAAACCAAACTTAAACTCAACAACGAACTTAAATTTTATAAATTTTCAAAGTAGTAATGAATCCAAACCATCAGCATCTTATTTTACAACCAACGTGGTCAAGTCCATAGTCCATGATGCCACAACAGCCAGGATCATAATAACGACTCTCCGTGAACTACCCAACCTAAATGTCGAATACGAGTGAAGGATTGTTGCAACAAGAATGATTAAACAACTTCCTGGTAGAACCAGCTCGTAATAGTATACATGTCTGATACTATAAATTAGTCTAATAACTAAATGAATACCGTGGAAATAAAAGACAACATACAGTTGGTCAAACGATAACTAGATGTGTTCTTAACAAGAAAAAAACTAACCGACACTTCTGGGTCAATATGATCCAAAGCAACACCCAATAAACCCTCATCCGAAGGATACTTCTCATAAGTGTTAACCTGATTACTTGAACTGTCATCACAAGGAATAGAAACATCTTCACCATCAACTAGGGCCGGCGTAGGCCTAGTGCTAACCGTGCCCATGCACCGAGCATCAAAAGAAGAAGGGCAACAATTCTTCTTCGCATGAAGGTAGAAGAGAAGATGGGAAAATTCGAAGCAAGCACAAGTAATAGCGTAAAAAAAGTCGAAGGAAGCGCAAGACACATCAGAGATGGAGCCACACAGGTCGAAAGCAATAGAGAAACACATGCTAAGAACCTTGGCCCTTATCACTGAATTGTCTAATTGGCAAAAAGGTAAAAAAAAAATGTTGCTAATAGATTTTTAACATTCACTCAATGTCTAATTGTTAACATGATTTCTTGCGTAGTTGATTTTCTTTATAATTCATTCATTCAAGTTTCAAGATTTTTTTTATTACTACTGTTTTGGTGTTGAACTACTTGTCTTAGTTATTCAGCCTACTTGTTTGTTAAATTGTCTAATACAACAATGTCATATTTCACTTCTTATGTCACATATTATTATCAGTGATATTTGTTGAGAAATTACGCAGATTTCCTTATGATTATATTTGTAGAGAAAAGAAATGAAATGTAGAATGGTAAGAGACACACAAATTTGATAACGGAGTTCGGCCAATTATGCCTACGTCTCCGGGCTGCTGCAGATCTTTTATTTCAGAGAATATTACAAAGTGATTACACAAAACACTTTACACTCAACACTCGATCTCACTCTCTTCTTGCTCTCCTCTTCTTCTTAGTGGATTTGGAATGAGATTGGGATGAGATGATAAGTTATGAAGAAGAAGGAGGTATTTATAAGGTGAGAAATGGTTGGTGGTGGTTGGTGGCTTGGTTGGTGGCCCGGTTGGTGGTGGTAGGTGGCCGCCCATGTTTATTGTATGGGTTGTTGGTTGCACATGTAACAACCATTCTAACAATCTCCCACTTGAAGACTGATTTCAATCCGTCTTCACACATTGATCGATGCAACAGCCATTTTGCTCTTTTTACTCTAGCAGACCAACTGAAGTTGAGCACAACTTCAGTTTATCGATAGTTACCGTCTTTGTCAACATATCTACTGGATTCTTGCTTCCTTCGATCTTTTGTTGAAATCCTTTGACAACTAGTCGATCTTCGTATCTCTTGGAGTCATCATGCTCCTCTTTCACCCGATACACCCATTTATTATGAAGTGTCTTCTTTCCTATGGGTAACTCAGCTAGTTCCCATGTCTGGTTGAAGATAAGAGACTTCATCTCATCTTCTATGGCAAGCTCCCACTTGCTAGCTTCTTCAACCTGAGAAGCTTCATCATAGCATTCAGATTCCCCTCTTTTCCACTTCATGCCTCCTCTGGCATCTTGTACTCTAAGGGAACCGAAAGACCTCTGTAAATAAGCTGTTATGTTGACTGCTTCTGCGCAGAACTGCTTTGGTAGACCTGATTGTATACGAATGCTTCTGGCTCTTTCTGTCAACGTTCGATTCATACGCTCAGCTACACCATTGTGTTGAGACGTACCCAGCATGGTTCTCTTTTGCGAGTGATCATCGATGAAAGTAACGAAGTAATGCTTTCCACCAATGGATGAGATGATTGTTGGCCCCCAAACATCGGAATGAACAAGCTCCAGCTTTTCCTTCTTTGGGGTTTTACCACTTATTTGAAAGCTGACTCTCTTCTGCTTTCCAAATATGCAATTTTCGCACACGCCTATTTCTACTGACTGTAGACCTGGAAGTTTCCCCTTCGAGTGCATAATCTTCATTCCCTTTTCACTCATATGGCCTAGCCTCTGGTGCCATATGTTGGAATTTTCGTTGCTAGCTGCAACAGTGATCGAACATCGCGCTCCTGATGTCATGTAAAGAATACCACTCTTCTTGCCTTGAGCAATCGTCATTGCACCCTTCGAAATTTTCCAGTCATCACCATGGAAAGTCGTAGTATAGCCTTCACTAGCTAATTTCCTACGAAGATCAAATTCTTTCTCAAATCTGGTATGTGTCTGACATCCTTTAGCTCCCAAACTGACGCATTCAGCTTAATCTTCACAGAACCTTTACCAACAATATCACAAGGTTGGTCGTCACCAAGATATACCTTTCCAAGATTTCCAGAGGCGTACCTTTCGAAGAATTCTTTCTGCGAAGTGGCATGAAACGATGCTCCAGAGTCTAGCACCCAAGACTCTTCCTTACTCTCCAAAGAGCATATCAACGCTTCATCTCCTCCTGAGGTAGAAGTAACATTTGCCTCTGCCTTCGCCTCATGATCCTTTAGCGCACTTCTACATTGATTTTTGTAGTGTCCGGTCTTTCCACAGTTCCAACACTCAACGGTCTTTGAGCTGTGGGAATTGTTTGGAATGCTGGATTTAGATCTCAAATTCTTACCTCGGTTGTTCGATTTGTTGCGTCCATTTCCTCGTGTTGAGTTACTTCCTCTTGATTGTGTATGCAGAATTGAAAATTTTGATGACTCACCAGAATCTCTTCGCCGGATCTCTTCACTGAGAACCATATCGCGAATATCATCAAATTTTAACTTATTGCTTCCCGACGAGCTACTCACTGCTGTGACAGTAGCATTCCAACTTTCTGGCAGGGAAGACAAAAGTATCAACGCGCGTACTTCTTCATCAAACTCAATTTCAACTGAACTTAACTGAGTAGTAACTGTATTCAGTTCGTTGAGATGTTGAGCTATCGATGCACCTTCTGTCATCCGCAAATTGAACAACCGCCTCATCAAATGAACTTTGTTAGAGGCTGATGGCTTCTCGTACATACTGGAGAGAGCCGCCATAAGACCTACCGTGGTCTTTTCTTTTGCTATGTTGAAAGCAACATTGCGAGATAACGTCAATCGAATAACTCCAAGAGCTTGTCTATCAAGAAGAGCCCAATCTTCATCCTTCATATTCTATGGCTTCTTTTCTGAGAGAGGTTGATAAAGCCTTTTCTGATACAGATAATCTTCAATCTGCATTTTCCAAAAGCCAAAATCAGCTCCATCAAACTTCTCGATTTTCACCCTTCCTTCATCTGCCGCCATCGCTCCCACTCGAGTTTGATTTCTTTTCTAACAAATTATGGCTCTGATACCAGTTGTTGAGAAATTACGCAGATTTCCTTATGATTATATTTGTAGAGAAAAGAAATGAAATGTAGAATGGTAAGAGACACACAAATTTGATAACGGAGTTCGGCCAATTATGCCTACGTCTCCGGGCTGCTGCAGATCTTTTATTTCAGAGAATATTACAAAGTGATTACACAAAACACTTTACACTCAACACTCGATCTCACTCTCTTCTTGCTCTCCTCTTCTTCTTAGTGGATTTGGAATGAGATTGGGATGAGATGATAAGTTATGAAGAAGAAGGAGGTATTTATAAGGTGAGAAATGGTTGGTGGTGGTTGGTGGCTTGGTTGGTGGCCCGGTTGGTGGTGGTAGGTGGCCGCCCATGTTTATTGTATGGGTTGTTGGTTGCACATGTAACAACCATTCTAACAATATTCACTCTTCCAGGCCAGTTGTGTTCATTTCACATGTGCTGTAGGCGTATAACTATTTCATAATAGTGCATGTAGCACATGAATTAGAAACTTTGTTAGAAAGTTCCTTTAATTTGCTTGTTGCTACCAGTTTATGTGCTATTTTTAGATTTAGTACTTTTAATTTAATAAATTATATTCCAAAAGGAATCATTTCTATAGGTTTTATATTTTTGTGTTCCAAGTACCTATCAGCGTGTTTGTGACTGAACCTTTTCCAAACTACTTACATGGTTTTCCTTCTTTTTTTTTCCTTCCATTTATAGTATTTTTTTTTTCAGTTTTCAATCATTTTCAAATTTATTGACAATGCAAAATATGAAACTACCAATTAATATTTTAATTTAGAAACTAGATATGTCGTTATGTATTTCTTAATGAAACAATATTGCCTTCTCTTTTGCTTATATTCCAGTTTGAGATTAAAAGAGATTAATGAACGATCTAATTTATTTTCTATTAGGATTTTGGAAAAGAAAGATAATTGTTCAAATGGGACCTTTAGATGTAATTTAAAAAAAAAGTTACAATTTTTGTATATACTTAGAATTTGCTAAGTTTGTCCTTAAAAAGAAAATGCTCTTTTGTATATACTTAGAGTTACAATTTTTTATTAAATTTACAAATTATACAAGGAAAAAAATTTAGCTGCAAATTTATGTTAACTTAATTTTGGAAATGATTATTATAAAGTAAGCTATTTATTTTTTAAACCTAACTTATAGTTAATTGTGTTTAGTGAATGATATGATTTGATATTACAATAAACATGAATTTTGTTGTTCATGAATAATATTTTCAAATAGGAAAAAACATAATGTATAATTATATAAAAAAATATATTTAATATCATCGAGCGGTATTCAACCAAAAAGACATCATTTAAAAATTCGCATCGGGCACTATAAAGCTCAGAACCGGCTCTGTCATCAACCACAAAAGAATAACTCATTCGATCGTTTATAGAGTTACGAATTGATAAAAATCTAGAACTAAAATAGACAATGGTATTCAAAGCGTTAAAGTGATAAAGAACTTTGTCAAACAGCTTGTGTTCGTCAGCAAATATATTTGGAAAACAAAAATGTTTTTTAGTAATAAAAAAGACATGCAAAACCTAAAATAATGCTCTTTAAAAGAAAAAAAGTTCGGATAAAGGAGGAAGTACATCCCAACAAAAGAGTTTGATTTTAAAAAAATATGGAAAAGAACCATCTTCCAAAGGTTGTCATGATGCCAAAACACGTTTTCTCAGAGATATAAACCATTACAAATTAAAGGAGAAGAAGAAACATCTGTATAACATTCCTTGATCAAAAGAAATTTGAGAAAAAAATGAAAACAATGACCAATCAAAGTGGAATTATCTCAACAGGAATGAAACGATTTATCGGGACTGGACAAAAATTTATGACCAAAAAAACCGCAATATAAACATCTAATTGGATCTTGACAACTCACAGCTCTATGTGAACGATCACCACATCTGAGACAATGGTTCTCAAGATTTTTACCCAATGACCAAGGCTTTCGAGATGATATTAGAGTGGATGATGTCCAGTTGTATTCTCTTAAACCGACCCTAGATCAAACCCTAAATCCACTACAGTGGTTTATCCAACCCATGATTCGCCTTCACCAAATACAGTAATGACATCTAAGAAAATGAAACATACATAACTAAATACGGATGTCGAAACGAGGTGGAGTGGAAGATAAAAGCAAATCCAAAATTAGCCGGAATCGCAGCTGATTGGGAAGAACGAAAACCTAATTGAAATCTTTAAGCGCTGAAACAAGGGTTGTATGATTTGGAAGCGTGATAAAGAGAACAAGGAAATGACAATTTTGCCCCGGAGATGAAGTTGGGTAACGATATTAACCGTGACTAAATTGAATAACGGTAATAACCATTACAACTTTGTAACAATAATAACCGTGACAATTAATAAAGAAATAAGTGTGACAAATAAGCATGTTTGGTGTTGTGTAAATGGGGATTTAAATTACAAAACCTATCATAGAATATTTAAATCAATTAAATATTCAAAATTTAGTTTAATAAAATTTCGGGTTGTTACACCCTTGTACATTCAGCTTTACCTACCTTATTGGAGTTGGACCCTTATTATTGAACCCAAAGATTGGTTTTGGACTCAGCTTTAGATTTCCTTTAGGAATGTTCATCTAGTCGAGGATATGCTTAAGGATGACATTGACTGCACTCCCTGTGTCTACTGGAATCCTCGTGACCATAGAAAGTCTGATTTGTGCACTGATTAACAAATAGGTCGTTGTGTGGATGATGAATTTCCTTTGTAGTTTTTAGGGTGTTAAGACTAACGCATGCATCTAAAGATCTTTCAAAGGAATCCTACATAATAGATCTTCTTGTATTGAAAATATTTCTTCTTCAGTTTCTTTAATAAAACGATTATTATCCCCTCGACCATTCCCGTCTATACGCAGTCTACCATGTATTACACCTATATGATTAATCAACGAGCTTAAGTTTAGAATATCTTCATCTCCAATAGCATTTACGATCTCATTAGGAGATCTTTGTAATTCCTCTTCCATTCGAGGAGCATTTCGGTTATTCCGGACAAACTCTTTCAATTGTCCCTCTCGGATCAGTTTTTGAATGATTCCTTCCAATACTTCACATTCGTTTGTTTAATGGCCATTTTTCTTATGATAAACATAGTAATCGTCGCCTTTTTTATTTTTGCGCTAGTTTGAGCTTACCTTTCCTTTCATAGCCGCGTATGAAAGATACTGGTTTATTTAAAGCAACTGGATTATTATTGTTTTCATCCCATCAAACTCTCTTTTGGAATCGGTCAATAACATGTCATGGGTTTGGTGTTAAAGTTATTGAGGTAATCACCCAATAACTTGTCATGTCTTTGCTTAATGTCTGCTACAACCGTGTAATGGACAGTAGGTTCTTCGCGAATGCATAATTAAGCAGCAAATTCATAAGGAAGATGATTGCAAATGTAGCATTTTGTGTGATTGCCTGTAAGATAATTAGATGTTGTTTAATTAAAGTGAGCAGCAATTTCATAAGAAAGATGATTGCAAGTGTAGCAATCCTAACTTTTATGTGACTACCTGTGAGATAATTAGATGGTGTTTAATTAAAGATTTAACTTGATTTAGGGAGGTTAACTCGTAAAAATCCTTAAATTAAGAGAGTTAAGGGTTTTGACAATCATAAGTTGAAAATAGATTGGATTGCGATTAAACTACGTTGGGGCACAACACAATCCAATATCAATTGAATAATTAAAGAATAAATACAAATTTGAATATTTAATCATTAAATTGATTTTTTTGATAAATTTAATGAATCTGGAATTAATTTAGTGAAAATTTGGATGATTAAATAATGTTGAGTTAGATTAACTTAAATAAGCCAATGAAAGGGTTTATTTCGAAATACAATTATGTAATTAAAAAAAAAACTCCAAATAAAGTTTTGTAAGCTTTATAAGATTGAATTACGAATATTTAAGAGATTTATATGTACTTGTTGCATTGAATCTCAAGTTTGATAAAAAAAATATAATTTTGAATGTAAAATTATATTTCTAAGCTTGTTGAGTTGTAAATAAGGAATAAAAAGTAAATATTGATTTAAAAATCAATATCTAAGTATGTTAAAATATTTTTAATAAGATTTCATGTTTATTTTAACAAGAAGTTATAATTCACACAAAGTCGAACTTAAAATGTAAGCTTTGTCAATAAAAGATGTAAAAATGTACTACTAATTGTAAAATATAATTTTTGTGTGAAATATTAATAAAATAGAGTTAAAAAGAGTTAGAAATGTTTTAATTGTGTTGTGTAAAATTTTATAAAGTTATGAAATGTAAAAGTTATAAGTTTAGACAAATTATAGTGTAAAACATTATTTTTGTGAACATGAAAAAAAAATGTGTAATGTTTAAAACGATGTTCTATGTGTAATGTTAAAAACGTTGTTTAAAAAGATTAAAAGTGTTTAAACATGTACAAATATGTTAAAAAATATTTACAAAAGAGTTAAAATAATATTTGCCTTGTGTTTGTAAATTTTATCTATTAAAACCTGTAAAAAGTAGAGAAAAGACGACTAAATTGTGATAATAACTGGCAATTAGGCCTAATATGGTATTAATGAGCTAATTGGGTCTCTAATTATACTTAACACCTAATTAGCCTACGAAAGATGCAGAGAAAACTAATTTTGGCACGTTCTGAAACTTATAGTAAAACAGAAAAAAACTTACCTTTTTCTTCTTGATTCCTATTACAGTAAAGGGAAAATTAAAATTCCTCTCCAAATTTTAAGTCAAAGTTATAGCATACTTAATCAAAACTGAAAGAGAGTGCTAGTTAAACATGTCTACAGCTAGTTGATTTACAGGTGTTTTCTAAGCATTTTGAAGCCAAAAGTTATTATCTCCTCAAAATCCTTTGCTGAAACAAGCTAATTCCAAATCTAAGATGAGTGTACCTCACACTTTCTAGTTTAGCAGTGATATATGTTTAAATATGTACTTAATTCGTCAAATTTGTAGAAACTGTAAGATACAGTTCAAGTGTTGTTTCAACTGTGAAAAATAGCCCCGAGTTCATCTTTGGGCTGCTATATCTTGCTTGTTTCACGTCAAAATCAAGCCAAACTTTTTCTAGAACATAATATTGTTGCTAACCTTTGCGCGTGCCAATATTTATGTCGTTTCGACCTCAGTTACTATCTGAAATGTGTCTCTGAAGTTGAGTTCAAAGGAGAGTTGCACCCAAGAACAAACTCATGTAATCCTTCTCTCCAGGGTGGACACCTATGTGTCGACCTACATGCTACCCAGGTTGACACCTAGGGTCAACCGATCGCCTAACTAGGTCATCAGTCAAGTCGAGCTTAGGTTTGAATGTTGCTTGTTGTGTCGTGTTTCAATGTTTTGCAAGGTTAATTTCTTGGTTAAGTTAATCAATTTAAAGAACTTTCTAATGATGTTTAACCTATGGCTTAGATTCTATTGAGGCAAGCTTATATTATACTCAATCTGTACTTTGGATTTGCAGTTTTGTATTGGTTTTGAATAATGTTTTCATATTGAAATTTTATGTATTAGTTGGCTCATTTTATAAAATGATTTTGGAAGGAATTTCCTTTATAAATAAATAAATATATCACTTTGAGACAGAGAATTTTTCTACGATTTGTTTTACAAAAATCATCTCAAGGCTATAATATAGTATTTTCTGAAATATAAAGATTTTCAAAGAAAGAAATCAAAAGTTTTCAGAATAGATTTTCGAACTTGTTTTCTCAAACCAAACATTTTCTATTTATAAAACAACATGTTTTTGCACACTTCGAGAATGTGAGAACGTGATTTAAATAATATTATAAATCACGGTGATATGACACGTACATTAATTATATCGGTCGATTAAAATTATTGTTGTTTTTCAACGTGAAGTACACAATCTTATAGTAAATCGATTAGTGAAATATACGGTACGGAACGTATTGTTTTATTTTTTTGAGTTACTATTTGGAAGTCTATGACACATTATGTTGTTGTTTTGCCAATACTTGGACTAGTGGATCCTATATTCATATTTAAAGTTGGCGGGCTATCATGGACTAGTAGGTTTCATTCGAGAAAGGTTGGTCTCCTATGAATAGTACTTGGTAGGAAGGTAGGCCACTTATTGGACTAGTGAATACTATTTACATAGTTGGTGGGGTAATATTCGGACTGGTGGGTCATGTTAATTATATTGTTGTTTTCTAAATTTTCTGGTCATATTTCTAGAATTTAGATGTTTACAAATGTTCTCACCATTGCTGATGATGTTTATTTTTTATATAACCTGAGTGTTATCATGCTATTTATATTTTGGTGATTTCATTCATGTTGGCTTGAACTCTTGAATGGATTCTAAATGTTGTGCTGTGATGATTTCCTACTTGTTGATGTGCCATGAAAATTATACACCTTTTACCTAGCCAGAAAGCTTGGTGCTTTATGATCAATGTAAAACCTTATGCCTTTTGCAATAAATCTAAACTTGTTCACCAAACTTACGACATTGAGTATTCGTGTCGTAGATTCTCTTTTGAGATGGTATGCCATATAGGATATTACTTTACGTCATCTTATCATAATCATACTGTTTCAGCTAGACTGACCTGAATATTTTATACTCGGGTCAGACCGAGTATTTACAGGTATCGCTTGATGTAGATATATTATATCCAGCTTCTTCTTTGGACCACTTACCTCCTTTTGATTTCTTTAGCGAGTTTTGACTTGTACATGGTATTTTTGGTGTACACTGATGATTGTACATAATGGGAATGGATGTAAGTATATTGTGGATGGTATATCGACTGATGTATATTATTTTATGTTGTATTTGATGTATGTATATATTTGTGACTATGTTGTTGCTCTACGAACTGTGGAACTTTGTATGTTATTTTTTGTTCTGGATCAATCCTATTGTCATCGTAGTACTAAAATAGATAAAAATTGAGTACTTCGATCCACTTAAGATTGAAAAAAAGAGCACTTTGTCTACATATTTAAGACTTGCCTAATAGAATTACGCATGGTCACTCCTAAACAGTCGTATTCCCCGTATTAATAGACAACATAACTCATTAATGCCCTTTGTTAATAAAGATATTAGGATGAGGTGTTATAGCAAGAGTAGTTGGTCCTTTTGCGATATTGGCAGTACCATTTTGCGGTTGCACCTTGAAACATGACTGGGGATAACCTCCATCGAACTGCTCCAAATGCATAGTAAAGATCCATTTTGCTAACAAATGTCAATAAGTGATCATTTGGATCGGCCTCCCTTGTTGGTAGACATGTGAAGTGAAACACCCCACCTCCGTTAAGGTCACTCACAAAGGGAATGCCTTAACTTTGGTGGAGGTTTATAAGTAAAAGTCACAGATAAACACAAGACAGATATAAACACACATATTTTAAGCAACGGGAAAACAACAGACTTTTATTTCATAAATACGTGTTCATACAAAACATTTCCATAACTGTCTCATAATACTTCCAAAAACATTACATCCTCATTACTGTCTTGATTATTAAAGAAGCACAAAACATAAATAAAGTAACAAAAATCCCCATAATGATATCCAAAGACATGATCTGTAACACCCCACCTCCGTTAAGGTCACTCACAAAGGGAATGCCTTAACTTTGGTGGAGCATTTTAGTAAACAGAACAGAAACTTACAAGAAAGATAAAATAGTACTTCGAAAATTTTATCTTTATTACAGTGCAAACAGAAATCAATATGGTTACATCCTTTCAAATCTCAGAATTCAAGTACAAATATCAGTCTTGTACAAAAGCCTTCAAATTGCATGGTTTAAAATCATAATCCCCATAGAACGGGAGCTATACAAAGCCAAGCCATACTTTAAGCACTTCAAGCAGAGAGAAATCCGGATCAAGCTAAAGTATTCCCTCCTTGGATAACCTGGGGGGTAAACGGAAGAAAGGAGGCGAAACAACAAGGGTCAGACAAAAAGTCTGGCAAGTCCAGTGACTTTCAGCATATGAACAGATAATAATAATATGACATGAACATAAAACTGGATGAGAGATAACTGTAACAGTTGTAGCAGATATAATAGAAGAACAGAATGACATAAACTATTGCTTTACATTTCTTTGCACTAATACTAGTATAGCAGAATTAGGTGTCACCCTAATGTCTAAATTGAAGCAGGAACGGGTACAGAATACTTTAACAGAAACATAATGCTAATAATGGGCCTTTACTACCCGATCTGAAACAGACAGAAGAAGAAACAGATTTATCCCTATGGAGACAGAATGTGGAATTAGGTGTACACTAGTAATGGGCCTTTACCACCCGAACAGACGGTACCACACAGAAACAGACAGATGTTACCACCCAACAGAAACAGACGGTACCAACAGAAACAGACAGAACTAAGCGTACCCTAAAACCCTACCCCAAGCGATCGGCTCCCTAATACATAAATATCCTGTGTCGGCCCTACAGTAGGGTGTATCACTCCCTAAAGTGACAACCAATTGGCACAGACCTATTTACAGATGTCACGGCGTCTTACATCCTCAGAGGCAGACCGGGATCCATGCACGCACATGACCCGGTTGGAACGCACCATCAACACCCCTCGCCATTATCAGAATGAACCACTTATAATTAGTTCAGTAAGCGTGCCCGGACCCTACCTACTGTTGGGTCAAAGTTTTGATACCAGAAAGGGTTACTGACTAATATGGGTCCCAAACAACAGATGACACAAGTAATTCCCCTCCTAACCTTGTGTCCCCAGACTAACAGATTTCAGATTAACTTGTTTACAAGTTCAGACATACAGAATTCAGATTTACTAATTCACAAATTAAGTTAACAAGTTTTCAGACTAACAGGTCAGATGTACAGATTTTTCAGATTTGTCTAACTTTGTATTGGGTCTACAGATTCATGGATGGGTTTTACTACATCTATTAATCCCTTTGGTTTAACCCTATTTTCCCCAATACGTTTTAGACGTCATTCTTATCTTAGATTTTGCATTAATTAAACTATTAATGCACAGACCTCTCACATTAGGTCGGTAGCTTGTGGCCGCTGGATATGCCGGGCGGTTCCGGGCAGACTTCTGCCACAAGCCAGACCTAACCTCGTGTCTTACGCATGTTATGACTAACTTCTCACATTAGAACCTATTGTTTGCGGCCACTGGATGTGCCGGGCGGTTCCGGGCAGATTTACGCCGCAAACTCATTCTAACCTCGAGTTAGCCATGTTTATCTTTGCGGCCAATTAATTAATAATTTACCGTTTATGCGCACGCCCAATATATATGCCAATTCAGATTATATCAATAACAGGATGATTATATCAACATAGCAGATAACAGATTTTATATGACTTAACGGATTTAACAGATTTAGCAACTTAGCAGATTTTGGCATATAACAGGTTAGGCATTTCAACCGACAAATTTAACAGATTAGGCATTTCAATCTAATTAGCAGTCTAGGCAATATAACAAAACTAGTAGTTTAGGCAACTTGACAAATTAGCAGATTTAGCAAATTTAATATTTCTAAAAGTTCTATTTACATGCCTTGCCCAATCATAAATTGGCCTAAATTCATATGCCTACATAATTGTCATGATTCACAACATATACTCCATGTTTGCATAAGCGCAGAATATGGACATAATTTGCCATATAACATATGTTCCAATTTTTGTTAAACTAGCATCTTACAGCAGATTCACATATAAATTATACCAAATATAACCATTAATTTCAATGCATGCCATATATCCAAAAATCCCTATTTAGGTGTAATCACAATAATAGATATCCTAATTAATGTAAATCATTACACCTAAGTTTCCATATCTTCTTCTTTTTGAGTCATGAATCATTATGCAAACTACACCCAACAATATAAATCTTTAAATCATATCTTCTAAAAATCAGATCTTGACTTTTATATGCATTTTGTCCAAAGTCTCAAATCATATGTAATCTTACAATGGTTCCTCTTTTCTTCTATCATAGAATATGCATAGATCCAAATCTAGTTTACAACATATGCTCATTAATTACAGTTCTAAATTACAACATAACTATGCATACAACATGCATAAATTATATGTTCATAGTCAAATTTATGCATATGTCCAATATATTTTATGCCTCAGACCTAAAGTCATACATTCAATTTAGTCTTGTCAAATTTCGCATCATTCATTATTTATCCCAAAATTTGCGTTCATACGTTCATCTCTTATGAGATTAGGCACAGGCTCGTGGTAGCATGGCTATAAAAACAGAAAAGAAGAAAAGGGATACAGAACAGTCACAGAAAAACAAATCTGACAGAAGAGAATATATATACAATCTCAGATTCAGAATTAAAAACATATCAAAATTATAATTAACGTTTATAGCGGAAAATAACTGTACTTGCCTTGGTTGGATTCTAAAAGAAAAAGGTATTGTATTTGTTCTCTTTTAATCCTAATCAGAATTGGAGGAAGAAGAAGCACAAGTCCTAGCTTAGGTTTCAGCAGAGTAGAGACGCCATTGATTTATTTATTTTTAGAGAGGAAAAGAGCAATGGAGGCTAGAGAATTGTATATGAGATTTAGGTTTAGGTTAGGGATGTATATATAGGTGTAGGAAGTTATTTAGGACCATTAGATTAACCTTGAATCATGAGAACCATTCAAATGCAAAATCTGCATTTGAGCGAATCGGCCCACGGGATGACAGCCAAACACCCTGGATTAACCCCTAGTCGACCCAGCGGGACTCGGGTCGACCTCAAAAATGGGCCGGTTCGGTTATTCCCCCTCCCAATTCGCTGTTTTGAACCTTTTTTTTGTATGTTTATTTATTTAATTTTTATATATATCTATATATATTTCTCTCATATGCATACAAACTTCAAGGCTTAATAACTTCTTCATAATTAACCATTTTTTTTAATTTGTGAACATCACTATTATTAGAAATACGGGGTGTTACATTCTCCCCTCCTTAAAGGATTTCGTCCCCGAAATCTTTAAGTTAAGAAGAATGTCTCCTACCATCCAACATCCATCTACTCAATCATCAATCACTGGCGTCCATTGTCCTTAGAAACTTCTAATGTTGTATGAACATATGCAAAGGTGTGTGTATATGTTCCTTATCTAATGCAAAGATCAGGCGGTCCACTGATTCAGCTGACCTCCTTAATGCGAATTATGTCAGTGCCATGAGTCCAACATGTATGCAATTTTCCTACTGGATACATATCATTTCTATATGAGTGCACAACCATTCAGTCATATGCAACATCCATGTGCTGAGTCAATCATTTTGCATCCACAAAAATTGAAAAATGCTCACACATCCATATGCAGTATGAGAGTGTTTTCGAGCCGATCTAGTGCCTAGTGTGTGCATATGCATCCACGAGCAACCACTAGCAACCACTTGCATCCACTTGCAACCATCAAACATAACATGTCTCAAACACATGTTTACACCCATTAGTTTCTACCTAAAGTTCGAAGATTCGATCGATAGGATACAGTCGAATGATGGAAGCGAGTACAGATAGAACGAAGACTTGGTTCCCATTAGACATTGGTTGAGAAAATAATTCCCCTAAGTATCAACCCCAAAGACCGAAATCAATATCAGATTGACACTCAGAGGATTACCCTCTTTAGACAATGTCAGAACTGGAAATAAGAATTATTCAGATATTTACAGACTACTGATACAGATCAGGTTCCCTAATGATTCTTAGGAAGCTAAGCAAGATAAAATCATATCCCACAAAACCTCAGAATGTATGCGTCATACTTGACGCCTAACACAGATCTCTCTCAAACCCCAATCTATCACAAACAGATTAATCATAACCCTTATGGGTTTGAGTCTACAGCGGAATCAGAAACAATACTAGTATTAAAGTGCAGAGTATCGATTACAGAATCAAAATGCCAGAATCAGAAAGAGTTTTAACTCAACAATCAGATAATGAAATTAAACTTCTCACAGAAAGTTTTCCTAATTCTATCCTATCCACTAGCCTCGAGAGTGTTCGCCTGCCCTCCAGAAGTAGGTCCTATCTTCTGCCCTTGCCCTCGTTTCTTCGGGCAGTCCCTAGTGAAGTGTCGCATCTCACCACAGTTGAAGCAAGCGGCCTTCTTTGAATCCACTTTCTTATCGTGTGTCCTATCCATGTCTCCCATGTACGTTCTCCATTCGTGACCTTCCACCAAAATGAAGCTTCATCCTTCATTAACCAAGCAGCTGCTTGAACCTTCCTCCCATCATCTATCTCAAAGGTACCAACAAGTCCTCCACTTCGTTCAGCCAACTTCTAGCCCCGACAACGTCTCAGTCCCATAAAGCGGTTTTCCGCCCATCGCACGGAAGTTCTTACATATCTTAGAAAAAGCATCTATACGCGGAGGAAGAGATTCAAAAGGGAAAGAGGAAGGAACTCGAAACAAAGAATCGAAAGAAAGATATATGGCTTTTGGGGATTATGTTTTTTTTTCAAAATAAGCTTTACTTTTGAAAATACTTCCTTTTTAAAACATAGTTTTCAAAAACTTTTTATCAAATCTGGTAACCTTCAGCTCTGATACCAAGTGTAACACCCCACCTCCGTTAAGGTCACTCACAAAGGGAATGCCTTAACTTTGGTGGAGCATTTTAGTAAACAGAACAGAAACTTACAAGAAAGATAAAATAGTACTTGGAAAATTTTATCTTTATTACAGTGCAAACAGAAATCAATATGGTTACATCCTTTCAAATCTCAGAATTCAAGTACAAATATCAGTCTTGTACAAAAGCCTTCAAATTGCATGGTTTAAAATCATAATCCCCATAGAACGGGAGCTATACAAAGCCAAGCCATACTTTAAGCACTTCAAGCAGAGAGAAATCCGGATCAAGCTAAAGTATTCCCTCCTTGGATAACCTGGGGGGTAAACGGAAGAAAGGAGGCGAAACAACAAGGGTCAGACAAAAAGTCTGGCAAGTCCAGTGACTTTCAGCATATGAACAGATAATAATAATATGACATGAACATAAAACTGGATGAGAGATAACTGTAACAGTTGTAGCAGATATAATAGAAGAACAGAATGACATAAACTATTGCTTTACATTTCTTTGCACTAATACTAGTATAGCAGAATTAGGTGTCACCCTAATGTCTAAATTGAAGCAGGAACGGGTACAGAATACTTTAACAGAAACATAATGCTAATAATGGGCCTTTACTACCCGATCTGAAACAGACAGAAGAAGAAACAGATTTATCCCTATGGAGACAGAATGTGGAATTAGGTGTACACTAGTAATGGGCCTTTACCACCCGAACAGACGGTACCACACAGAAACAGACAGATGTTACCACCCAACAGAAACAGACGGTACCAACAGAAACAGACAGAACTAAGCGTACCCTAAAACCCTACCCCAAGCGATCGGCTCCCTAATACATAAATATCCTGTGTCGGCCCCACAGTAGGGTGTATCACTCCCTAAAGTGACAACCAATTGGCACAGACCTATTTACAGATGTCACGGCGTCTTACATCCTCAGAGGCAGACCGGGATCCATGCACGCACATGACCCGGTTGGAACGCACCATCAACACCCCTCGCCATTATCAGAATGAACCACTTATAATTAGTTCAGTAAGCGTGCCCGGACCCTACCTACTGTTGGGTCAAAGTTTTGATACCAGAAAGGGTTACTGACTAATATGGGTCCCAAACAACAGATGACACAAGTAATTCCCCTCCTAACCTTGTGTCCCCAGACTAACAGATTTCAGATTAACATGTTTACAAGTTCAGACATACAGAATTCAGATTTACTAATTCACAAATTAAGTTAACAAGTTTTCAGACTAACAGGTCAGATGTACAGATTTTTCAGATTTATCTAACTTTGTATTGGGCCTACAGATTCATGGATGGGTTTTACTACATCTATTAATCCCTTTGGTTTAACCCTATTTTCCCCAATACGTTTTAGACGTCATTCTTATCTTAGATTTTGCATTAATTAAATTATTAATGCACAGACCTCTCACATTAGGTCGGTAGCTTGTGGCCGCTGGATATGCCGGGCGGTTCCGGGCAGACTTCTGCCACAAGCCAGACCTAACCTCGTGTCTTACGCATGTTATGACTAACTTCTCACATTAGAACCTATTGTTTGCGGCCACTGGATGTGCCGGGCGGTTCCGGGCAGATTTACGCCGCAAACTCATTCTAACCTCGAGTTAGCCATGTTTATCTTTGCGGCCAATTAATTAATAATTTACCGTTTATGCGCACGCCCAATATATATGCCAATTCAGATTATATCAATAACAGGATGATTATATCAACATAGCAGATAACAGATTTTATATGACTTAACGGATTTAACAGATTTAGCAACTTAGCAGATTTTGGCATATAACAGGTTAGGCATTTCAACCGACAAATTTAACAGATTAGGCATTTCAATCTAATTAGCAGTCTAGGCAATATAACAAAATTAGTAGTTTAGGCAACTTGACAAATTAGCAGATTTAGCAAATTTAATATTTCTAAAAGTTCTATTTACATGCCTTGCCCAATCATAAATTGGCCTAAATTCATATGCCTACATAATTGTCATGATTCACAACATATACTCCATGTTTGCATAAGCGCAGAATATGGACATAATTTGCCATATAACATATGTTCCAATTTTTGTTAAACTAGCATCTTACAGCAGATTCACATATAAATTATACCAAATATAACCATTAATTTCAATGCATGCCATATATCCAAAAATCCCTATTTAGGTGTAATCACAATAATAGATATCCTAATTAATGTAAATCTTTACACCTAAGTTTCCATATCTTCTTCTTTTTGAGTCATGAATCATTATGCAAACTATACCCAACAATATAAATCTTTAAATCATATCTTCTAAAAATCAGATCTTGACTTTTATATGCATTTTGTCCAAAGTCTCAAATCATATGTAATCTTACAATGGTTCCTCTTTTCTTCTATCATAGAATATGCATAGATCCAAATCTAGTTTACAACATATGCTCATTAATTACAGTTCTAAATTACAACATAACTATGCATACAACATGCATAAATTATATGTTCATAGTCAAATTTATGCATATGTCCAATATATTTTATGCCTCAGACCTAAAGTCATACATTCAATTTAGTCTTGTCAAATTTCGCATCATTCATTATTTATCCCAAAATTTGCGTTCATACGTTCATCTCTTATGAGATTAGGCACAGGCTCGTGGTAGCATGGCTATAAAAACAGAAAAGAAGAAAAGGGATACAGAACAGTCACAGAAAAACAAATCTGACAGAAGAGAATATATATACAATCTCAGATTCAGAATTAAAAACATATCAAAATTATAATTAACGTTTATAGCGGAAAATAACTGTACTTGCCTTGGTTGGATTCTAAAAGAAAAAGGTATTGTATTTGTTCTCTTTTAATCCTAATCAGAATTGGAGGAAGAAGAAGCACAAGTCCTAGCTTAGGTTTCAGCAGAGTAGAGACGCCATTGATTTATTTATTTTTAGAGAGGAAAAGAGCAATGGAGGCTAGAGAATTGTATATGAGATTTAGGTTTAGGTTAGGGATGTATATATAGGTGTAGGAAGTTATTTAGGACCATTAGATTAACCTTGAATCATGAGAACCATTCAAATGCAAAATCTGCATTTGAGCGAATCGGCCCACGGGATGACAGCCAAACACCCTGGATTAACCCCTAGTCGACCCAGCGGGACTCGGGTCGACCTCAAAAATGGGCCGGTTCGGTTATTCCCCCTCCCAATTCGCTGTTTTGAACCTTTTTTTTGTATGTTTATTTATTTAATTTTTATATATATCTATATATATTTCTCTCATATGCATACAAACTTCAAGGCTTAATAACTTCTTCATAATTAACCATTTTTTTTAATTTGTGAACATCACTATTATTAGAAATACGGGGTGTTACATGATCCGAGCAAAAGAGATCTAAACCACACATCTGCTGTCTTGAAGCTTGCAAAGAGTCTGACTAAGCTGGGTTGTTTCCTCCCTATGGACCTGAAGGGGAGGGGGGGACGAAAGAAAAGAAGACGAAAAGAAAATAGAGTCAGACATAAAGCCTGAGTAAATCTAGTGACTCTTCGGTATGTGAATAAGAAAAAGGGCATGATAGATATAAACTGAAAACAGGAAATTATCATAAGCTAAGGGAGTGTAGTCTAGAATCGAATATACTATCACACCCACACTATATCTCTGCACCTACTTGAACTTATTTTAACTAGCACCCCATGCTGAGGGTGAAGTGATCCCCTTTTTCTAAAGATCGGCTCCTACTCGCAAAAACACATGTGTCATATGGCCCCCAAGAATTGTAGATACCTCTGATGGTCCCACCATGGGGTGTATCAAGACCCATGATGGCGGCCCCGACACAATTCTAGAATACATAGGTTATACTACTGGTGCCCCAGTGCCCTGTTTGTCTGCTCCGGAGTGTGTGCACGCCCGCACCCCGTTAGAACCCACACCGTGCACCCACCGCCGTCGTTTTTGACCGCTTACAATCAGCCCAGTAATCGTGCCCCACCCTGCCTAGTTTTAGGGTACCATGATACCTAATTTGGGTTACTGCTGAAACGGGTCCCTCGTTACTAGGGTTTTCTCGTCAAACATGTTAAGTGGTTAAGTGTCTGTATTTACCTAACCTCACCCATCAATTCTTGTTAACATGTTGAATTTGGTTAAGTGTTTTAAGTTGACTTAACCCTACCATCTGTCCTTAGCCTCTTAAAGCACCGACCACTCACATTAGACAGATATCGCTATGGTTACTAGATATGCCGGTCGGTTCCGGGCAGGTTTACACCGTAGCTCAGTCTAACCTCGGGTCCTTATTGGGCTTAATGCTTAACCACCCACATTGGATAGGTATTGTTGTGACTACTGGACAACCGGGCGGGTCCGGGCAGATTTACATCACAACTCAATCCAACCTCGGGTTAAGCATATCGTATTTTCTAAATTTACGTATTTATCTCTTTTTATTTTTATATGTAAATGTTTATGGCCCAATTATCCAAATTCATTATTTTTGGGTATAACATTTTATACCGCCTAAATGTCACAGTCGTTGGCATGTGCCAAACATGCCAACACATATTTTTTTTCTTCATGTTTTACACCCAACGCTATTACCCCCGTTTGTACGTTCGCAATATTATAACAAATGTTGGTCTCGACACAATTCAGCCCAACTTTATAAACATGAGAAAAGGGGAAACCAAGAACATGTAACATTTTACAATACATAAAGGTGTGTAGCGCATGAACTTGCAATTTAGCGATTCAACTAGCATAAACAATGGGTCATGTGAACTTGCATTCAAATAGGCATATAACTAAATAGGTGTCACATGAAATGGCATAATTTTTGACTTGCCTAGATGTGAGTTTAAACATATATAATTAGGCGTAATGTCAAACACCAAACTAGCATGTTACATGTTCATAAAATGTCCACTTTTTGACATAACCCAAAGGTGTAAACTAACTTCAAATTATGAAGTCTACTTTAACATGAAACTATTATAATTTGTGTACCCAAACGGTACTCATCTAAACCCAATTATACTTGCAAATAAACATAAGAATGTATACATAGGTTTTTGGGTCATGGAGGCATAAAAGGTCTCAATCTAGAACATGTTTACATAAGTCTTAATTTAGACTTAGAGGATGTATATAGTCCATGCCATCGACATAAACATAAAGGGATCAAATTCTAGTTTTTGCCACAAACTTGCAAGTGCTATTATTTTCATATACAAATGTCGAATAGGCTTGCATCAATCAATTTATGCCACAAATATCAATACACAAATCATGACAGAATCATTACAATACACAGAATTTACATCATTATTATACAATAACACAATTCTATTTTCATTTACATCGAATCACGTCACAGTTTTTATTCATATTCTAAAAGATCACTATACTTACAACGGTTGATGAATTCTTGTTTTCTGGTTTCTGTATTCTGATTTGGAGATGCTCTCCTTTGGGTAGCAAAGTTGCGTTGAATAATTTGATTAAGCTTTAGTTTTCTTCTTAATTTAATTCATCTCTAAGCTCCTCTCTCTTGATGGCTACGCTCAATTCCTTCCCGGCAGCATGACGACTCCAATCTTATTTTTTTGTGTGAATTTTAGTTAAGACTTAGGGTGTATATATAGAGTTTCAGATTGTTTTGAGCCGTCAGATGAAGACAGAAGGAATCCAAACCATACAAAGTCCAAAAAGCCAATCAAGAGGTGACATGTCAGCCTAAATGACACACCGAGCCACAGAAATTCGAGCCAGAGCCAGACCCAGCCAGCCAAGTCGACCAGGCAGGTCGACACCCAGGTCGACACTATGGTCGACCTGGGGTGACCAGGTCGACACCATGTCGACCCTATAGTCGACCTGGTCACTGGGCGGGAATTTTCCCGCCCATCCCAGTTTGAGCCTGTTTTTCGAATTTTGAACTTGAAACTGAGCTGTTTGAATTTTTTATTTAATTCTGAAACTTCCGAAGGTCATAACTCCTTCATACGGAGTCTGATTTACGCAAACTCGGACTCTATCTCAAGCAGAATTCCGAGACGAACGCAATGGCGTAACCCGTTTCCCTTAATTATTTCATTAAGAATTAATTACACTTTAATTTATGAAGTTTAATGTTATAGAATTTACGGGGTGTTACATTCTCCCTCTCTTAAAAGGATTTCGTCCCCGAAATCTTCAAGTTAGGAAGAATGTATATCCTATCATCCAATCATCCATCTACTCAACCAACAAACACAGGTGTCCACTATCCTTAAAAGACTTCTAATGCTTCATGATCATATGCATAGTGTGTGTACATGCCCTTATCTAATGCAGAAATCAGGCGGTCTACTGATTCAGTTGACCTCCTTAATGCGAATCATGTAAGTGTCATGAATCCACTATGTATGCAAATTTTTTTTCCTACTCATAATTCTACATGAGTGCACAACTATCCATACAAATGCAACAACCATATGACAACATATCAAGTTTCAACCATATACAAATGAGAATACATATATGCATATGCAATATGAAGTGACTGAGCCGATCTAAAACCTAGGGTGTGTGTGTATATGCATCCATGAGCAACCACTAGCAATCACTAGCAACCACTTGCAGCCATCATCCATAACATGTTTTCAAACACATGTTTGCATTCATTAGTTTTCTACCTAAGGAGTTAGGAAAAGGACCGAGAAGATATACCTAAAAAGATAGATAAAGCATATCTTAAGGACAAAGAGAGATCAAAGATGTACCCTCAAAAAGAAAAGGGTAGGCAGCGCGTACTCTGTCCTCAGTTTCCCAAGTCGCGTCTTCCTCGGCGTCGCTCCATTGAACTTTGACGAGCTTGACTTCGCGATTGCGTAGCCTTTTCACTTCAGTTCCTAAGATGCGGGTTGGAACTCTCCTCACAATTGCTTCATGTTCCACTTCGGCCTCTTCTAGAATGCTAGGCTCCACCACTTCCGCGGACTCATGTAAACACTTCCGGAGGTGAGAAACATGAAAGACATTGTGAACTCCGGCCAGTCTCTCGGGTAGCTCTAATCTATAGGCCATCTTCCCAACCTTCTCAATGATAGGAAACGGTCCTACAAATCTCGGTGCTATCTTTCCTGTGGATCCAAAGAGAACGACATTCCTTAAAGGAGATACCTTAAGGAAAACCCTGTCCCAAACCTCAAACTCAAGGTCGGTCCTTCTCTTGTCTGCGTAGGATTTCTGTCTATCTTGGGCCGTTTTCATCCTTCTTCGTATCAAGTCTACTTTTTCTGAAGTCTCTCTAATCATGTCTGGTCCAAGAATAAGCTTATCTGTAGACTCCCACCAACAAGTTGGTGATTTGCACGGTCTTCCATATAAGGCTTCGAACGGTGCCATGCCTATGGTAGCTTGGTAGCTGTTGTTGTAGGCAAATTCCACTAAAGGAAGGTGATCCTCCCATGTCCCTCCAAAGTCAAGAACGCAAAGTCTTAAAAGATCCTCTAAAACTCTATTTACCCTTTCCGTTTGGCCATCGGTTTGGGGGTGATAGGCCGTGCTCAAACATAACTGTGTCCCAACAGCTTCTTGCAGACTCCGCCAAAACTCGCTTGTGAAGATAGGGTCTCGGTCACTAACAATGCTGGAGGGTATCCCATGGAGTCGAACTATCTCCTTAAGGTAAAGAGACGCTAGAGATGAGGCAGTCCTTCTACTCTTAACAGGTAAAAAGCGGGCGCTTTTTGTAAGCCTATCCACTATTACCCAAATGCTAGTATTGCCCATTCTTGACCTAGGCAGCCCATCAACAAAGTCCATTGAAATACTATCCCACTTCCACTGTGGGACCTCTAGGGGATGAAGCGGTCCTCCAGGCTTTTTCTGTTCCGCCTTGACCTGTTGGCATATCATACACTTAGAAACGAAATCTGCCACGTCCTTCTTCATGCCGCTCCAAAAGAAAACTCTCTTTATGTCCTTGTACATTTTGTCTCCGCCTGGGTGTATTGTCATCTTGGAATGATGTGCTTCCTCGAGAACCTTCTTTATCAACTCCCTTACTTGTGGGACACATAGTCTTCCATCGCGTCTCAGCCAGCCTTTATCACCGATAGAGTACATACTGAGGTGACTAGAAGTCTCACCCCTAATTAGCTTATCAACCACTTCAACTAGCTGAGGGTCTTCATGTTGTGCAGTCCCTATTGTATCCAAAAGAGTGGGGTGCACTTCAAGAGATGTTAACAAACCCGGTACGAAATCAGCGGAGGGCCTAAAGTTAAAACTGGCTATATACTCTAGGCTTTGACTTTCTATAAAGAGTGGGCTTAGGGTCAGCTTCTTTCTACTCAAGGCGTCTGCTACTACATTTCCCTTGCCCGGAGTATAGGAAATCTCAAAGTCATACGAGGCAAGAAACTCCATCCATCTCTGTTGCCTCAAGTTAAGATCTTTCTGCGAGAAAAGATATTTCGACGATTTATGGTCAGTGTAAAGTTCGAACTTCTCACCTAGGAGATAATGGCGCCAAGACTTAAGTGCAAAGATGACGGTGGCTAACTGAAGATCGTGGGTTAGGTAGTTCTTTTCATGAACTTTCAATTGCCTTCCACCATAAGCTACTACCCTCCCTTCTTGCATCAAAACAGCGCCTAGCCCTGTCCTGCATGCGTCCCTGTATACTGTGAACATCTTGCTTCCATCTAGCAGAGTTAGAACTGGGGCTGTTGTAAGAGCCCTTTTCAAGCGTTGGAAAGCAAACTCGCAATCCAAGTCCCAAGTGAACGCTAGATTCTTCTTTGTTAGCCTTGTGAGTGGAGCTAAGATTTTTGCAAAATCCCTAATGAACTTACGGTAGAAACCCGCTAGCCCTAGAAAACTTCTGACTTCGGTTGCGTTTCTTGGTGCCTTCCAGTCTTGCACCACAACTACTTTTGCGGGGTCCACGGCCAATGTAGCACCCCACGTCCATTAATGTCACTCACAAAGGGAATGCATTAACTTCCATGGAGGTTTTAAGTGAATATAGAACAGTAAAATTACAACAAGACAGATATAAAATAGTACTTGGAAATTCAAAAACTTTATTTCATTGTAGCAGAAGTCAAAACATGTTTGATTACATCATAACACCATATTCAATGTCAAGTACAATATCTATCTTGATAAAACAAGTACATAATCCCATTACATGAATAGCCATTAAAAAGAAAGATAACAAGCTGGACTTTACTTCAGCAGTCCAAGCTTTCCAGAAGATAAGCGATCCAACTAGACTCCACTAGAACTTGGCCCAACCTGCGGACCTGAAGGGAGAAAAAGGATGGAAAAGAGGGGGTCAGACATAAAGTCTGGTGAATATGATAATTCTACAATACTATTACCAAAATAACTGGACTAAGGCATAAGCTGGAAAACAAGAAAATGTCTATGAAGAGCAGATTAAGGACATAGACAATCGCTAAAGGCAACGTTATAGGCGCTCCTAAATACTAAAGGATAAACACTATACTGCACCACACCAGTCACCCTAAAGATTTATCCCACTTAGCTTCACTTAGAAACTTTCCCAATGGCTTTACGTACCCCTAGCTGACTACATAGGTGCCGCCTGCCCCTATCTCCACTAGGTGTACCCTACTTCCCATTATTCGATCGGCTCCCTAACTCGTAGATACCCGTGCTGGCCCCACAGTGGGGTGTATCACTCCCCTAAAGTGGCAACCTGATACAACGGACATGCACGGCTTATACCTACACGATGCAACAACGTCTTACCTACCAGCCCGGGTCCACACACGCATATGAAACCCGTTGGACTTGCGTTGCCACCGCTCCCTGTTTTGGCCTCTTATAGTCAAACCCAGTATGCGTGTCCCGTCCTCGACTTGGGTCGAGCCCACAAAGATACGTTTTGGGATACTGGTTGAAATCGGCCCCCACTATTTACCACAAGCATTCCACCTAAGCTTGTTCCCATTAGTCCATCCCACTTAACCCACTTAGTCATGTTCATTTACATGTGTGTTTGGTTAAGTCTAATCGTATTTCAAATGCCTCTAAGGCAACCACCAGATTCCTCATGCCACCCAAGGCACCTACTTAACCCCCATGTCCCACCTTACATGATTATCTGGTTAAGTATTTCTTAGTTCATTAAGGCCATAACCTCATAAAGACCTCTCACATTAGACTGGCATTTATGGCAGCTGGATTTGCCGGGCGGGTCCGGGCAGTCTTACACCATAAAAGAGTCTAACCTCGTGTCTTTACAACTGTTATGCTTTAGTTTGGGCCTAGGACCTCTCACATTGGGCCGACATTTGTGACTACTGGATTTGCCGGGCGGGTCCGGGCAGGTTTACATCACAAACGGGTCCAACCTCGTGTCCTAAGCATTGATTATTAATAATAATCCACTTTCCCCCAATTTTAATAATTCCCTACTTGAATTATTAATTACTTCCAATTTTTAACAATGTCCATAATTGACTCAATTATGGACATCCATTCATGGTATGCAAAATCTTACAAAATTGCACCCAATTTATTAATTCCTAATATTACCCCTACCCCACGTTTGAACGTTCATTCGCAAAATATATGTTAGACTCGAATAGCCTAACTCATAGCATAAAAGAGATTATCATAATAACAACATGTATATGTGACCAAATGAATCATAATAAGGGGTGAAACTTGCATATGTCCAACTTGCATAGATTATACATGTCATGGACCTAAAGGTGTCAACTTGTTCAAAATTCACCTAATATGATCTCAATCAATTTTCATAAACTTACATATGAACATGTGTGAATCAACATCATCTAATTTTTTAACAACATGGTTTTATATGGGTACACCTAACTCAATAGGCAAATTCCCATAATCAAGTTTTATTTAATTATAGTTTCAAGTTTATGGGTACACCTAACCTAATAGGCAAATTCCCATAAACAAGATCCATTTAAATTAAGAAAAAAAAAACATAACTTTAAGCATGATCCAACAACATCATGATTTTTCAACATAATATAGCATGATTTATAACATGGCATAGTATGATAGTATAACATAGCTTGACATGATTCTCAACATAGCACGACATAGCATAAGAGAATTTACAACATAGCATGACATAGCATATATAATTTACATCATACGACAACATAATAACATAATAAGAGATCCACAATATATAGAATTTACAATTACAAATCACATCACTTTCTTGTGATCCATTCATAACTGAGTCAAATTAGTTTGTAATAGTCTTGTGAGAATCATCATACTCACCAACAAAAGAAAAGAATTAGAGAAAGAGAGATCTTTTGATTTGATTTGTGTAGATTTAGTTGTAGATGATTAGGCTTCCTCTTCTTAGTTTGTGACGGCTATGCTGAACTCCATGGCAGCAGCATGACGGTAGCTTCTCTAATTTTACAAGTGATTTAGGTCTAGGGTCTACCCACTTGTTTATAGATTTTAGAATTCATTTAGGCCATTAGATTTAACCTAGAAATAACCGCAGCCGTTCAGACAAGATGGGGTTTATCTTGTTGACTCAGCAATGAGTCAGAAGTGACTCAGCAAACACTCAGCATATTAATAAACTTCTATTCATGTCATAAATATATATATATTTTCTACAATGTACATATTAGATACATCCCCCTTTACTTATTATTGTTTTTATATACATATTAGATACATCCCCTCTCTCACACACTTATTAATATTTTTATATTCATATTAGATACATCCCCTCTCTTACACACTTATTAATATTTTTATATTCATATTAGATACATCCCCTCTCTTACACACTTATTAATATTTTTAGCAACTTTAGTGTTAATAGAAAATTCGGGGTGTTACATTCTCCCCTCCTTTTAGGATTTCGTCCCCGAAATCTTCAAGTCTGGAAGAATGTATATCCTACCATCCAAACGTCCATCTACTCATCCATCATACACAGGCATCCATTGTCCTTAAAAGACTTCTAATGCTTTATGATCATATGCAAGTGTGTGTACATGTCCTTACCTAATGCGAAATCAGGCGGTCTACTGATTCAGTTGACCTCCTTAATGCAAATTATGTAAGTGTCATGAATCCATTATGTATGCAAAAGATCCTAATTGCTTACATACTACTTCTATATGCGTGCACACCCATTCAACCGAATGCAGCATCCATATGATGGTACAACCATTATACATCCATTATACTAAATACATCCATATATATGCAATATGCAATATGAAGTGACTGAGCCGATCTAGTGCCTAAAGTGTGTGTATATATGCATCCACGAGCAACCACTAGCAAACACTTGCATCCATTTTGCATCCATCATACATAATATGTCTCAAACACATGTTTCAACCATAGGATTATCCTAACTAAAGGTCAAAGATACTAATGAGAGGACATACTAAAGATAAGATAAGATAAGCTAAGCGACAAAGGAGAAATTAAAAGACATACCCTCAAAAAGAAAAGGGTACAACGAACGCATCTTCTCTTCTGTCTCCCAAGTTGCGTTGCTCTCATCATCTCCCCATGGCACTTTTTCCAGTCTGACCTCTCGATTCCTCAACTTTTTGATCTCTGACCCAAGAATGCATGTAGGAGCTCGTCTAATTGTTGCATCACGCTCTATTTCCACCTCTTTAAGCAAGCTCGGCTCTACCACCTCCGCGGTCTTGTGCAAACACTTCCTCAAATGTGATACATGGAATACGTCGTGTACTCCACTAAGTTTCTCAGGCAACTCCACCCTATATGCCATCTTCCCAATCCTGTCTTTTACAGGAAACGGCCCTACAAACCTTGGTGCTAATTTCCCCACGGACCCAAAGCGAACAACATTCTGTAACGGAGATACTTTGATAAAAACCATGTCCCCAATGTCAAACTCAAGATCTGTCCTCCTCTTATCAGCATACGATTTTTGCCTATCTTGTGCTGCTTTCATCCTCCTTCGAATCAACTCAATCTTCTCCGAGGTTTCCCTAACCATATCGGGCCCAAGTAGGATTTTATCGGTAGATTCCCACCAACATGTAGGCGAACGGCAAGGCCTTCCATAAAGAGCTTCGAAAGGTGCCATGCCAATACTAGACTGAAAGCTATTATTATATGCGAATTCTACTAATGGAAGGTGCTCTTCCCATGTACCCCCAAAGTCTAGGATACAAAGCCTTAAAAGATCCTCTAGAATGCGATTCACCCTCTCGGTCTGGCCGTCTGTCTGAGGATGATATGCGGTGCTCAAACATAGCTGAGTCCCTACCGCCTCTTGTAAACTCTTCCAAAATTCGCTAGTAAAGATGGGGTCATGGTCGCTTACTATACTAGAAGGAATACCGTGCAAACGAACTATCTCCTTAATGTATACAGAAGCCAACCACGGAGCAGTCCTCTTACTTTTCACGGGAATAAAATGGGCGCTTTTCGTAAGTCTATCTACTATAACCCAAATCCCCGTGTTACCCTTCCTTGATCTTGGTAATCCATCCACAAAATCCATTGAGATGCTTTCCCATTTCCATAGTGGAACTTCTAATGGGTGAAGCAACCCACCGGGTTTCTTTTGTTCTGCTTTAACTCGTTGGCACACCAAGCATCTAGCGACGTACTCGGCCACATCCTTTTTCATACCGGCCCAAAAGAAAACCCGCTTTATATCTTTGTACATCTTATCCCCGCCGGGATGAATGGTCATTTTTGAGCGATGAGCATCATCAAGAATGGCCTTCCTTAAGTCTTCGTCTTGTGGTACACAAAGTCTATTATCCCTTCGTAACCAACCCTTATCGTCTAGGGTATACCTACGAAGATGGCTTGACGACTCCCCCCCCCCTTTGAGCTTTTCTACTATCTCAACCAACTGTGGGTCGTCTCGCTGTGCCTCACCAACCCGTCCTAGAAGTGTAGGTCTAACCTCCAAGGATGCTAACAGACCGGGTACTAAGTCAACGGAGGGTCTAAAGTCAAACATAGAGATGAATTCAAAGCTTTGTCGTTTAACAAACAACGGACTCAAGGACAACCTTTTCCTACTTAAGGCGTCTGCCACCACGTTACCCTTGCCCGGGGTATATGCTATTTCAAAATCGTAGGAGGCTAAGAATTCCATCCACCATTGCTGCCTTAAATTCAAATCCTTCTGAGAGAATAAGTATTTTAATGATTTGTGGTCAGTGAACAGTTCGAATTTCTCACCAAGAAGATAGTGACGCCAAGACTTAAGCGCGAAAACAATTGCGGCTAGCTCTAAGTCATGCGTGGGGTAATTCTTTTCATGAACCCTCAACTGCCTTCCACCATAGGCTATTACTCTTCCCTCTTGCATGAGGACCGCGCCAAGTCCCGTCCCACAAGCATCCGTATAGATGGTAAACGGTTTATTCCCGTCTGGCAGCACTAAGACTGGGGCTGAAGTTAAGGCTCTCTTTAAACGTTGGAACGCATCATCGCAATCTTTGTCCCACGTAAAAACCAGGTTCTTCTTCGTTAACCGTGTTAATGGAGCTGATATTTTTGCGAAGTCTTTGATAAACTTCCTATAATAGCCAGCCAACCCCAAGAAACTTCTTATTTCGGTTGCATTTTTAGGGACCTTCCAATCTTGGATGGCCACTACCTTTGCGGGATCCACTGCTATCCCTTCTTTGGAAACCATGTGCCCTAAGAACCGTACTTCCTTCCTCCAGAAGTGACACTTAGAAAATTTTGCCTTAAGGTTATGCGCTCGAAGGGTTTCCAACACTTCCCTAAGATGTAGGGAGTGCTCTTCTTTATTCTTAGAAAAGACTAAGATGTCATCCACAAAGACTACCACGAATTTGTTAAGGTATTCCCTAAACACCCTACTCATCAAATCAACAAAATATGCAGGGGCGTTTGTCAAACCAAAGGGCATCACTAGCCATTCATAGAATCCGTCAGGAGTCCTAAAAGCAGTCTTATCTATACTATCCTCAGCCACTCTCAGTTGATGAAAGCTAGTGGCTAAGTCCAACTGCGAAAACACTGAGGCGCCAACTAACTGATCAAAGAGATCGTCAATCCTCGGCAGTGGGTGTCGGTTCTTTTTAGTAAGCTTGTTTAGTTCTCTATAGTCCATACAAAGTCTAAGAGACCCATCCGCCTTTGTGGCAAAAACTACTGGAGCACCCCACTCCGATATACTACGTCTTATGAACCCCTTCTCAAGCAACTCCTTTACTTGCTTATTGAGTTCCCTCCTTTCACGAGGAGCCATGTGGCGCACTGGCAAAGATACAGGTTTAGCATTATCCACAAGATAAATTCGAAAGTCTATCTCCCGCTTTGGAGGTAAGCCCTTCACCTCCTCAAACACATCCGGATATTCCCGGACCACTTCTACCGATCGCAGGTTCTCTACAGACGCGTCAAGCGATTCAAGATAACTTAGCATAACGGAATTTATGGGATTACAAAAGATGTCGAGAGCATTACCAAGGCGAGTCACAAGCCTAACTACTCTCCTTTCACAATCAAGAATGGCCATATTTCTAGACAACCAATCCATTCCTAAAATTAGCCCATAGACCGTGAAGCCCAATACATAAGCATCACATCTAAATTCAACGCTAAGTATAGAGATTTTCAAATCCAAACATATCATGGTCAAATGAGCCGAACCCCCAATTGGATTTGAAACGACCAAGGGATCCTCTACTAAACTGGTGTTCAAGTGCAGTGATTCAACTAATGATGCAGAGATAAACGAATGAGATGCGCCAGAATCGAATAAGGTACGGACAGGATGATCAAACAGAAAAACTAAGCTTTCAACAGAAATTGTTCTACCTCTTTCTTGCAGCGGTGGGCCGCAATAGCCTGAACTTGCCCCCTTGCCTGCCCTGGTGCCATAAGAGCCTGCACCTGTCCTCCCGAGGTAGACCCTGCCCTCTGCCCCTTCTTTGGACAGTCCTTCACTAAATGTCCCGCATCTCCACAATGAAAACAACCAGTCTTCTTTTTCTTTCTACAATCTTTGCTGAGATGGCCAGGCGTCCCACAATTGAAGCATTTCTTCTTCCCTTTGCCATTATTGTTTTTACCACCCTTCTTATTTTGCTGTTGGGGTTTCTTCTGATCCCCTTTCTTTTCAACTGCCTTATCCTCATGCATAAGTGCCATTTCTACTAGCGTTTCAAAGGTGGCTCCCATAGGGATGTGGGTCATAGCCAACCCTTGCAACGGTTCATTCAAGCCTTTAACGAACCTCAAAGCTTTCTTCTCTGGCGTGTTCACCAACTCCAAGCCAAACCTTGCTAACTGATTAAATTTATTGACATATTCCTTTACTGATGAGCTCCCTTGCTTTAGTGCCAGGAATTTTTCCATATTTAAGTTCTCCTCTGCCCTTGAAAGAAACTTTGCCTCAAACCTTCGTCTGAAATCCGCCCATGAATCAACTGGACGTTCCCCGTTAGTGACCTCCCACCAAAACGAGGCCTCTCCCTTCATTAACCAAGCAGCTAAACGGACTTTCCTCCCATCTTCCACTTCAAAGATATCCAACAATTCCTCAGTCTCCTTAAGCCAATCTCTGGCCTCCACAAACGTCTCAGTCCCTTGAAAAGTTTTTCCTCCCATAGCCTTGAATTCCTTGCACGTCTTTGCAAAAGTGTCAACACGAGGAGGAGGAGGAGGAGGAATGGGTGCAACTAGGGGTGGAGGAGTATCCGCTGGGCCTGCAGTGGTGGCCCTAGCCTCCAAGTATCTCCTAAACCACCCTGGAATCGTCACACCTTCTGGGAGATTAAGATCTTCAGCCATGCTGAAACGAAAAAGGAAAGATTCAAAATGGAGAATTCGAAAGATAAAGATAAGGATGTGGCTATTTGGGATTATGTTTTTCATAAAAACTCTCTTTAAATAACATGTTTTTTTTTTTTTGAAAGCACTTCTTCCAAAAATACTTTAGAAAAAAAAATATTTTCTAAAAAAAAAAAAAAATTTATCTGTTCTGGTAACCTTATGCTCTGATACCACGTGTAGCACCCCACGTCCATTAATGTCGCTCACAAAGGGAATGCATTAACTTCCATGGAGGTTTTAAGTGAATATAGAACAGTAAAATTACAACAAGACAGATATAAAATAGTACTTGGAAATTCAAAAACTTTATTTCATTGTAGCAGAAGTCAAAACATGTTTGATTACATCATAACACCATATTCAATGTCAAGTACAATATCTATCTTGATAAAACAAGTACATAATCCCATTACATGAATAGCCATTAAAAAGAAAGATAACAAGCTGGACTTTACTTCAGCAGTCCAAGCTTTCCAGAAGATAAGCGATCCAACTAGACTCCACTAGAACTTGGCCCAACCTGCGGACCTGAAGGGAGAAAAAGGATGGAAAAGAGGGGGTCAGACATAAAGTCTGGTGAATATGATAATTCTACAATACTATAACCAAAATAATTGGACTAAGGCATAAGCTGGAAAACAAGAAAATGTCTATGAAGAGCAGATTAAGGACATAGACAATCGCTAAAGGCAACGTTATAGGCGCTCCTAAATACTAAAGGATAAACACTATACTACACCACACCAGTCACCCTAAAGATTTATCCCACTTAGCTTCACTTAGAAACTTTCCCAATGGCTTTACGTACCCCTAGCTGACTACATAGGTGCCGCCTGCCCCTATCTCCACTAGGTGTACCCTACTTCCCATTATTCGATCGGCTCCCTAACTCGTAGATACCTGTGCTGGCCCCACAGTGGGGTGTATCACTCCCCTAAAGTGGCAACCTGATACAACGGACATGCACGGCTTATACCTACACGATGCAACAACGTCTTACCTACCAGCCCGGGTCCACACACGCATATGAAACCCGTTGGACTTGCGTTGCCACCGCTCCCTGTTTTGGCCTCTTATAGTCAAACCCAGTATGCGTGTCCCGTCCTCGACTTGGGTCGAGCCCACAAAGATACGTTTTGGGATACTGGTTGAAATGGGCCCCCACTATTTACCACAAGCATTCCACCTAAGCTTGTCCCCATTAGTCCATCCCACTTAACCCACTTAGTCATGTTCATTTACATGTGTGTTTGGTTAAGTCTAATCGTATTTCAAATGCCTCTAAAGGCAACCACCAGATTCCTCATGCCACCCAAGGCACCTACTTAACCCCCATGTCCCACCTTACATGATTATCTGGTTAAGTATTTCTTAGTTCATTAAGGCCATAACCTCATAAAGACCTCTCACATTAGACTGGCATTTATGGCAGCTGGATTTGCCGGGCGGGTCCGGGCAGTCTTACACCATAAAAGAGTCTAACCTCGTGTCTTTACAACTGTTATGCTTTAGTTTGGGCCTAGGACCTCTCACATTGGGCCGACATTTGTGACTACTGGATTTGCCGGGCGGGTCTGGGCAGGTTTACATCACAAACGGGTCCAACCTCGTGTCCTAAGCATTGATTATTAATAATAATCCACTTTCCCCCAATTTTAATAATTCCCTACTTGAATTATTAATTACTTCCAATTTTTAACAATGTCCATAATTGACTTAATTATGGACATCCATTCATGATATGCAAAATCTTACAAAATTGCACCCAATTTATTAATTCCTAATATTACCCCTACACCACGTTTGAACGTTCATTCGCAAAATATATGTTAGACTCGAATAGCCTAACTCATAGCATAAAAGAGATTATCATAATAACAACATGTATATGTGACCAAATGAATCATAATAAGGGGTGAAACTTGCATATGTCCAACTTGCATAGATTATACATGTCATGGACCTAAAGGTGTCAACTTGTTCAAAATTCACCTAATATGATCTCAATCAATTTTCATAAACTTACATATGAACATGTGTGAATCAACATCATCTAATTTTTTAACATGGTTTTATATGGGTACACCTAACTCAATAGGCAAATTCCCATAATCAAGTTTTATTTAATTATAGTTTCAAGTTTATGGGTACACCTAACCTAATAGGCAAATTCCCATAAACAAGATCCATTTAAATTAAGAAAAAAAAAACATAACTTTAAGCATGATCCAACAACATCATGATTTTTCAACATAATATAGCATGATTTATAACATGGCATAGTATGATAGTATAACATAGCTTGACATGATTCTCAACATAGCACGACATAGCATAAGAGAATTTACAACATAGCATGACATATCATATATAATTTACATCATACGACAACATAATAACATAATAAGAGATCCACAATATATAGAATTTACAATTACAAATCACATCACTTTCTTGTGATCCATTCATAACTGAGTCAAATTAGTTTGTAATAGTCTTGTGAGAATCATCATACTCACCAACAAAAGAAAAGAATTAGAGAAAGAGAGATCTTTTGATTTGATTTGTGTAGATTTAGTTGTAGATGATTAGGCTTCCTCTTCTTAGTTTGTGACGGCTATGCTGAACTCCATGGCAGCAGCATGACGGTAGCTTCTCTAATTTTACAAGTGATTTAGGTCTAGGGTCTACCCACTTATTTATAGATTTTAGAATTCATTTAGGCCATTAGATTTAACCTAGAAATAACCGCAGCCGTTCAGACAAGATGGGGTTTATCTTGTTGACTCAGCAATGAGTCAGAAGTGACTCAGCAAACACTCAGCATATTAATAAACTTCTATTCATGTCATAAATATATATATATTTTCTACAATGTACATATTAGATACATCCCCCTTTACTTATTATTGTTTTTATATACATATTAGATACATCCCCTCTCTCACACACTTATTAATATTTTTATATTCATATTAGATACATCCCCTCTCTTACACACTTATTAATATTTTTATATTCATATTAGATACATCCCCTCTCTTACACACTTATTAATATTTTTAGCAACTTTAGTGTTAATAGAAAATTCGGGGTGTTACAGCCAACCCTTCTTTGGACACTACATGCCCAAGAAATCTTACTTCTTCCCTCCAAAAGTGGCATTTGGAAAATTTTGCCTTTAGTTGATGTGATCGGAGAGTATCCATGATTTCTTTCAGATGTTGAGCATGCTATTCCTCATTCTTTGAAAAGATCAAAATATCGTCTACGAAGACAACCACGAATTTGTTGAGGAATTCTCTGAACACTCTGCTCATTAGGTCTACGAAATAAGCGGGTGCATTTGTCAAGCCGAAAGGCATGATAAGCCACTCGAAGAAACCGTCTGGGGTTCTGAACGCCGTTTTATCAATGCTATCTTCAGCTACTCTTAGCTGATGGAACCAAGTTGCCAGATCAAGTTGGGAGAAGACCGACGCACCTACAAGCTGATCAAACAAATCGTCGATTCGGGGAAGAGGGTGCCTATTTTTCTTGGTCAATTTGTTTAACTCCCTATAGTCAACGCAAAGGCGAAGCGAACCGTCCGCTTTGGTTGCGAACACCACTGGAGCACCCCATTCCGAAATGCTCCGTCTAATGAATCCCTTTTCGAGAAGCTCTTTAACCTGCTTATTGGAGCTCCTTTCTCTCCTTTGGAGCCATGTGTCTGACAGGTAAAGCTACGGGCTTTGCATTATCCACAAGATATATGCGGAAGTCTATTTCCCGCCTCGGAGGTAAGCCCTTCACCTCCTCAAAGACATCCGAATATTCCCGGACTACTCTAACCGACTGCAAATTCTCAACAGAAGCATCAAGCGACTCTAGATAACTAAGCATAACAGCATTCAAGGGATTACAAGAAATTTCTGGAGTGTTACCAAGCCGAGTCAAGAGTCTAACTACTCTTTTCTCACAATCAAGAATGGCACCATTACTGGATAACCAGTCCATGCCTAAGATCAAACCATATCCCGAGAAGCCCAAAACAAAGGCATTACAACTAAACTCAACGCTGAGAATAAAGATTTTCAAAACCAAACAAACCATTGACAAATAAGCGGAGCCCCCAATTGGATTTGAAACTACTAAGGGATCCTCTACCATACTAGCGTCTAGATGCAGTGATTCTACTAAAGCAGATGAAATAAAGGAGTGTGATGCGCCAGAGTCAAAAAGTGTGCGAACTGGATGATCATAGAGATAGACTACACTTTCTACAGAAATATTACTACCTCGTTCTTGCGGAGGTGCTGCCAGTGCATGAACTTGTCCCCCTGAAGTGGATCCAGCCTTCTGTCCCTGCCCTCGCTTCTTTGGGCAGTCCTTAGCCAAGTGCCCAGTCTCTCCGCAATGGAAGCAACCACCCATCTTTGCCTTCCTCTTTTGGTAGTCTTTCGATATATGTCCAACAATGCCACAGAAATTGCACTTTCTCTTCTCATGGGGCTTATTGTTCTTCCCTCCTTTCTTGAAGTCTGTTTTCTTAGCCTGTAAACCTTCTTTCTTTTCCTCCACCTTAGTCTCTTTCTTGCCCTTGTCTTCCTCGTGTAGCAACGCTATGTCCACCAAGCTTTCATAAGTTGCTCCCGTGGATACATGGGTCATAGCAAGGCTGTGTAGAGGCTCATTCAGACCTTTGACGAAGCGAAGCGCCTTCTTGTGTTGGGTGTTTACTAAGTCCAGCCCAAATCTGTCCAGTTGATTAAACTGATTGACGTACTCCCTGATCGTCATGCTCCCCTGTTTAAGAGTTAGGACTTCTCCATTTGCTGGTTTCTTTCAGCTTGGGAGAGGAATTTCATCTCAAACCTTGTCCTGAAATCTTCTCATGTTTCCACTGGCCTCTGAGCATTGGTGATCTCCCACCAATAGGAAGATTCAACTTTAAGCAACCACACTGCTAGCTGTATCTTTTGCCTGTCACCAACTTCGAAGATGACAAACAGATCCTTGGTCTCCTTTAGCCAGTTTCTTGCTCCAACAAAGGATTCTGTCCCATAAAAGTCTTTTCCACCCATAACCTTGAAGTCTCTTCATGTTTTTGCGAAGGCATTTCCACGAGGAGGAGGAGGAGGAGGAACCGCTGCCACTGGAGGAGGAATGTCTGCTGGGCCCGCACCATTGGGCCTAGCTTCTAAGTACCTCCTAAACTAGCCGGGTATCGATACTCCTTCTGGAAGGTTAAGGTCTCTAGACATGCTGAAACAGAAAGGAAAGATTCAAAACAAAGGATAGAGAGAGACAATGCACATGGATTTGGGGGATTATGCCTTTTAAAAATAGAACATTTTTTCTTGAAAAATGCTTCTTTAAACTTTCTTTTGAAAACAATTTCAAAAACTTTTATCTTATCTGGTAAACCTATGCTCTGATGCCAAGTGAAACACCCCACCTCCGTTAAGGTCACTCACAAAGGGAATGCCTTAACTTTGGTGGAGGTTTATAAGTAAAAGTCACAGATAAACACAAGAAAGATATAAACACACATATTTTAAGCAGCGGGAAAACAACAGACTTTTATTTCAGAAATACGTGTTCATACAAAACATTTCCATAATTGTCTCATAATACTTCCAAAAACATTACATCCTCATTACTGTCTTGATTATTAAAGAAGCATAAAACATAAATAAAGTAACAAAAATCCCCATAATGATATCCAAAGCCATGATCCGAGCAAAAGAGATCCAAACCATACATCTGCTGTCTTGAAGCTTGCAAAGAGTCTGACTAAGCTGGGATGTTTCCTCCCTGTGGACCTGGGGGGGGGGGGGATGAAAGAAAAGAAGACGAAAACAAAATAGAGTCAGACATAAAGCCTGAGTAAATCTAGTGACTCTTCAGTATGTGAATAAGAAAAAGGGCATGATAGATATAAACTGAAAACAGGAAAGTATCATAAGCTAAGGGAGTGTAGTCTAGAATCGAATATACTATCGCACCCACACTATTCTCTGCACCTACTTGAACTTATTTTAACTGGCACCCCATGCTGAGGGTGAAGTGATCCCTTTTTTCTAAAGATCGGCTCCTACTCGCATAAACACATGTGTCATACAGCCCCCAAGAATTGTAGATACCTATGCTGGTCCCACCATGGGGTGCATCAAGACCCATGGTGGCGGCCCTGACACAATTCTAGAATACATAGGTTATACTACTGGTGCCCCAGTGCCCTGTTTGTCTGCTCCGGAGTGTGTGCACGCCCGCACCCCGTTAGAACCCACACTGTGCACCCACCGCCGTCGTTTTTGACCGCTTACAATCAGCCCAGTAATCGTGCCCCACCCTGCCTAGTTTTAGGGTACCATGATACCTAATTTGGGTTACTGCTGAAACGGGTCCCTCGTTACTAGGGTTTTCTAGTCAAACATGTTAAGTGGTTAAGTGTCTGTATTTACCTAACCTCACCCATCAATTCTTGTTAACATGTTGAATTTGGCTAAGTGTTTTAAGTTGACTTAACCCTACCATCTGTCCTTAGCCTCTTAAAGCACCGACCACTCACATTGGACAGATATCGCTACGGTTATTAGATATGCCGGTCGGTTCCAGGCAGGTTTACACCGTAGCTCAGTCTAACCTCGGGTCCTTATTAGGCTTAATGCTTAACCACCCACATTGGATAAGTATTGTTGTGACTACTGGACAACCGGGCGGGTCCGGGCAGATTTACATCACAACTCAATCCAACCTCGGGTTAAGCATATCGTATTTTCTAAATTTACATATTTGTCTCTTTTTATTTTTATATGTAAATGTTTATGGCCCAATTATCCAAATTCATTATTTTTGGGTATAACAATTTATATCGCCTAAATGTCACAGTCGTTGGCATGTGCCGAACATGCCAACACACATATGTTTCATATTTTACACCCAACGCTATTACCCCCGTTTGCACGTTCGCAATATTATAACAAATTTTGGGCTCGACACAATTCAGCCCAACTTTATAAACATGAGAAAAGGGGAAACCAAGAACATGTAACATTTTACAATACATAAAGGTGTGTGGCGCATGAACTTGCAATTTAGCGATTCAACTAGCATAAACGATGGGTCATGTGAACTTGCATTCAAATAGGCATATAACTAAATAGGTATCACATGAAATGGCATAATTTTTGACTTGCCTAGACGTGAGTTTTAAACATATATAACTAGGCATAATGTCAAACACCAAACTAGCATGTTACATGTTCATAAAATGTCCACTTTTTGACATAACCCAAAGGTGTAAACTAACTTCAAATTAAGAAGTCTACTTTAACATGAAACTATTATAATTTATGTAACCAAACGGTACTCATCTAAACCCAATTATACTTGCAAATAAACATAAGAATGTATACATAGGTTTTTGGGTCATGGAGGCATAAAAGGTCTCAATCTAGAACATGTTTACATAAGTCTTAATTTAGACTTAGAGGATGTATATAGTCCATGCCATCGACATAAACATAAAGGGATCAAATTCTAGTTTTTGCCATAAACTTGCAAGTGCTATTATTTTCATATACAAATGTCCAATAGGCTTGCATCAATCAATTTATGCCACAAATATCAATACACAAATCATGATAGAATCATTACAATACACAGAATTTACATCATTATTATACAATAACACAATTCTATTTTCATTTACATCGAATCACGTCATAGTTTTTATTAATATTCTAAAAGATCACTATACTTACAACGGTTGATGAATTCTTGTTTTCTGGTTTCTGTATTCTGATTTGGAGATGCTCTCCTTTGGGTAGCAAAGTTGCGTTGAATAATTTGATTAAGCTTTAGTTTTCTTCTTAATTTTATTCGTCTCTAAGCTCCTCTCTCTTGATGGCTATGCTCAATTCCTTCCCGGCAGCATGACGACTCCAATCTTATTTTTTTGTGTGAATTTTAGTTGAGACTTAGGGTGTATATATAGAGTTTCAGATTGTTTTGAGCCGTCAGATGAAGACAGGAGGAATCCAAACCATACAAAGTCCAAAAAGCCAATCAAGAGGTGACATGTCAGCCTAAATGACACACCGAGCCACAAAAATTCGAGCCAGAGCCAGACCCAGCCAGCCAAGTCGACCAGGCAGGTCGATAGGTAGGTCGACACCCAGGTCGGCACTATGGTCGACCTGGGGTGACCAGGTCGACACCATGGTCGACCCTATGGTCGACCTGGTCTCTAGGCGGGAATTTTCCCGCCCAACCCAGTTTGAGCCTGTTTTTCGAATTTTGAACTTGAAACTGAGCTGTTTGAATTTTTAGTTTAATTCTGTAACTTCCGAAGGTCGTAACTCCTTCATACGGAGTCCGATTTACGCAAACTCGGACTCTATCTCAAGCAGAATTCCGAGACGAACGCAATGGCTTAACCCGTTTCCCTTAATTATTTCATTAAGAATTAATTACACTTTAATTTATGAAGTTTAATGTTATAGAATTTACGGTGTGTTACATGAAGGGATGGGTGCTGCCATGATTTCATCTATAAAGGGTGTGACACGGTCATTGTTGTTGACTTGTTCATCAAGAGTTCTTTTTTCCTTAAGTAAGTCTTTGATGGCCTTTCCTGCCATTCACATAAGCTTTGGTGTTGAAGTAATTCTTCTAATTTGGATTGTATCCTTTAATAGTGAGAATACTTGATTGATGATGAAAAGAAAAAGAAATAGTTGTGACATTGATAATGAATTAGAAGGTTCTCTTAAAAATCTGTTTCAGGAATGTTTTGATTCATAAAAAGGAAATTTAAAACTATTTGTAATTATAGAAGATAAAATAGAATCAGAAAGTGGTGAATCTGAAGATTATCTGGATAGTTATTTAGAAGATGAATGCGAAGGAAATTGCGATCCTTAGAAGCTTTATATAAAGCCAATGGATTGTTTGTTTTAACTTAAGAAGAAAACTTTACTCTATATATTATAGATAAAATTTCTAATTCAGAAGAAAAGAAAATTACGTCAAACAAATACAAAGAATCTGACAAAAATAAAAATGGTGACAAACGACCAAAATTTAAAGAACATGAAGAATCTAGGTCTTAAATAATCCTTTTTTTAAAAAAGGATTTAAATTGTGTATACTAACTAGGCGATTGGAGCTATGGTTAGGCCTATCAATCAATATTTTCAGATTCAGATGATATCATATATGTATTTTTATCTACATCCAAAATTATTTTTAGATATTAGATATCTGCATCTGTGGATATAGACGGATACCGAATACTTATCTTATATGTTAGCAATTAATAAACTAAAAAAATATAAATGGATAATTTTATTTTAATTTTTTCTGTTCTGTTAGTTATTGAAATGTTAGCAATAAATCGATATACAATAATAATAAATAGATTTTAGCAGTTGATATTCATTTATCACATATAATATAAACTTCAAACTGAATAAAATAATTAAAAATTGAACGAATAATTTTTTGATATATGTTCTTATATCTATGTCTATATCTGTTTTTTAAAATATTGAACCCATCCACAACCGTGGTTCATGCCTTAAAGGCTCGAACCATTGGACTTGTTAATTATTTCTACTTCCCACACTGCCTAATCATGCCCGACTCGCAGTCTCAAATTGCGAATTTTTTTTTTGAAAGTCTGTTAACAAAATGGCCGAAGGCCGAAAGACCAATAAAAATTAGGAAAAAAGAAAAGCAAACCGAGTACAAACCCGCTTACATACAATAAAACACCCACTACCGATATAACACAGCAAACCCTCCAAACCCTAACAAACTTTAGAGCCATGGCTACTACTCTCTTCTTCTGTTTAGTGGGAATCGAAGAAATCTGGTTCAAGGAGGCTTTCTGACCTCCGCATCACTTCTATACTTCGACATGCCATTAAAACTCTCCTTATCAAGCTTAAAGTTTCCTCTATTGTTAACAATCAAGCTGTTAAGTCTCAAAGGAAGTGAAATCTCTAGAGAAATTTCAACTTTCCTTTGTCTTGCCTCCGTGATTTGCTAGAAGCATCTTTAGAAAAGTAGAAAGTCCGATTTCCAATAATGCTCAGATCTGGAGTAATACACTTCAGATCTGAGTGTTTCAAAGCTGGATCCGTGAAAGAAGAAGTATTTCCTTGTCTTGAGCAGCTAGATTCGTCATTATTCCAGACAGATAAGTGATATATTCACCATTTAGTTTACTTTTGTAATGGGAATCATCAATTCGTTGTAGAAAGTTGTTGAAATTATTATTGGCATTATTATGCAGCAACGGCAAGAATAGATCACTGTTGAAAGCTTGATGCTTAGAATCACTATAATTGTTTAAAATGACCATTTTACTTCCCCTTTCTTTTCATTCTTTTGAGTGCAGGCTTCTCAAGTAGGAAGATAGTCTTGTTGTGGCTCATAAGAAAGATGTCAACTTTGATGCCATTTCTCATATCATCAGGAACACTGTTGTTCGAATAATCATTCCTGTAAGTAGCAGGTACATGATTATTTCTATTATTATAATTATTATATAGGTTCATTGCATTGTCTATTTGTACACTTCCCTTTTTAATACTTGAATGGTTATTCATATCAGGGTGATTGTCAATAATATGGGAGCCAGATGAAAGAGAGGCTATTGTGATATCACTCTCTTTAACCATGTTGTCTTTAACCTCATAAGAAAGTTTACCCCTTTTTAAGTATTCCTCAATACCTTCCTCATATCTGTCACTATCATTCAAAATCAAGTTAGACTGATTTGAAATATTATTATGCTTGCTATGTTTGAGAAGTAAAATGTTAACTTAAGAAACAACGGACTTCAATAGTTGATGACAACTATTTTCAATGTCATTGTGAAGTCGACCATTTCTTTCTTTCCATAAATGATAAATACAAGTAGAAACGTAAACACAAGGTTTGTTAAAGTCATCCTTTCTAGACTTAAACACATTTTGAATGTACTGAATATTATCTTTGAGACTATTCAGAGAAATATTCAGATTGAAATTAAGCATGGATTTAATGTTATACCAAATAAATCTAGAGAATGAGCAATCAAAAAATAAATGTTCGGTGCTTTCATTCTCAGATTTACATAGTAGACATCTAGTACTACCATTAGTACTCCATTTAAAACATTTATCTATAGTAGGCAATTTGTTTAGAATAGCAAAATAAGTACAGTAGGCCATTTTAGGACTATTTGCATTATTCCAAACAAACATTGCACCAGTCAACACAAACAAATTCTCCTTTAATATAATTCCAAGTATTTTTAAAAGAGAATTTGTCTTTAGTTGAAAGCTTCTAGTAACATGCATCTTCACTAATGCTAGTATCTATGTAACAACCCGAAAAATCAGAGCCAATTTAAAAAATTTATTTTAGCGATTTTAACGGATTTTGAATATTTAAAGTGATTCATTTTAAATAATAACGGCTAAAAATTTATTTTCAACGAAGTTAAAATGTATAATTTTATTTTAATTATATTACGAGCCTGAAATGGCGCGGTAGTTTGAAAATTCGATTTTAAACTTTGAACAATAATACATAATTCAATATAAGTCAGAATTGGACGAAACAAGAAATATTTGTATCTGATTAACTATATCTTTCTAACGAAGTTAAGTAACTGAGATTTCACTTTAAAATTAAAAGTTACGTCTAGTTTAAAATTTAAAATAGTCGCTATGGAATATATACATATATTATTTATATTTATAATATATATAAGGCCCTTAAAAATGGAAATTTTGCAAACGACCTCCGTTTTTGACGAAACCACTTTAGTTGGATCCAGAATGTCAAATTATTGCTAGATTCCAATTTTCATAATTTTTGGAATTAATATGTGAGCGTGGCGCATTTAAACGCGTTTGACCAATTCTAGTTGAATTTAATCGATTGGAAAATGGTCATTTTCCAAATGGTATTCAAATTCGACGAAATTAGTTTTGTTAGGACCGTATCGTCAAAAGATGGCCAGATTAATTTTTCTGGAATTTTCAGAGTTAGTATGTGACCCCGATAAATTGAAATGTTCGTTTGAATTTAAAATATAATGATTTATATTTTAAATTTAGCGAAAACAGATCGTAACAGCCGAATTGGGTTACGATACATATCCCATTGTATTCGGAATGAGGGTAATTAGCTAGAGGCAACAGTCATTAGGTCTCGTTTGGAGTTCGAATAAAAAGTCAACCTTTTTGAAAATTAAATTAAAAATATATAAAACCATTTTTTTCACTTTAGCCCCCCCTCTTTACTATTCTCCAATCAGAAAATTCGATCCCCAAAGTTAAAAAAATGGCGCCAATCGCCTCTCTACCCACCGCTGCCGCATTGCCTCCGCCTTCCACTCGCCTCCGCCCCACCCATCGTCGGCCGACGTTGATACCCCCTCCTCTCTCCAGTCCGTCGAACCCCCTGTATCGCGAGCCACAAACCCCTCAACCCCCTAACTGAAACCCACCACCACCAGAAGACGAGCCGCCACACACCCCTGCGCTGCCTGAACGCACTGCGCCACCCTCCAATTCCGGCGCCGCCATTTCCCCCGACCTCCAGCGCTGCCTATGCCCCCTTCCTCAGAAAAATCGATTTTTCTGTAAGTATTATCTAATTGTTTAGTTTCATTGCATAATTAATTTATTTAAATTAGTAAAAAGATCAGAGTTTTATAAATAGAAAGGGGCATTGATTTTAGTTCATAGAAAAGATTCGATTTTTATTTAAAAAGATTAGATTTTTAACTTTAAAAAGATTATATTTTTTAACATTAAAAAGATTTGATTTCTATAATATAAAAGATTTGATTTTTATTTTAAAAGATTAGATTTTTATATGTATAAAGCAAAGATAAAAATTAGATTTTTACATGTATATAGCGAACATAAAAAAATTTGGTTTTTATATATACAACGATATAATAAATATATTATTTTTATGGTTTAAAATGTAGTTATAAAAACACGATTTTATCATGAAAGAGGACTTATAAAAATATAACTTTTAAATGAGTAGCGATATAAAAATATTATTTTTATATGAGTAGCATAATAAAAATGTGATTTTTATTATATGAATAGCGAATCAAAAATATGATTTTTATTTATGTTGTAGCGAAATAAAAATCTGATTTTTAATACAAATGCGTGAAACATACTGCGTTAGAAGCACGGTGAAGAACGCTACTCATAGGAAATAAATACGAACCGTTCAGAAATAAAGAATGGAGGAGTGGATCCCAAAGGTGAGAACTCCTCACTATAATTTTCTTTGTATAGTTATTTATTTTATAACTGCATATATGAACTGCTCCCCATCGTCCACAAACCATGCACGACTTGTTTGATTGTACTGCGTTGTGGTTTTTGGATTGAATGATTTGTTTGTTTGAATTTGGTTTGGGATTAGAATGGATTTGTTTGGATTGATTATTGTGTATGGCGCGAGCCAGTATCAGGAGAGGGGTAATGCTAGACATTACCCGATTTCAATATCGCGCCGTTGTAATGCCGAAATTTTCTGAAATAAAAAGTGTTAGTTAAAAATATCACTTTTAGTGAATGTATGAACTATTAAAAATAGGAAATTGTTAAAATAAATAATTTAACGTTAAAAATATAATTTTTAACGTATAAATGAACGGCATGGAACTCTCCTGGAATGAAAATGAATATCCATTTACAAATCGGATGATTTGTTTACGTACACCTATTTAACTGATCTTGATTTGGATGATAATTTTTACACATCGCCCAACTAAACAAATAAAATCTGTGTTTGTTGATTGAAACCCCACCCGGGTATTGGGATGATATTTGACTTACACTAATCCCAATTGTGTAACGATATGTCGATCGATGGGTTGACAGGATGTTGTTAGCGTTAATTATTTATATTTAATGCTTACACAGTGTAGAAAGCACTTTGGTTGATGGTTGATTATTTATTATGCTTGTTATACACATGTGTGTATGAAATCCATATAACTAACATTATATGGTAGCTGATTGGGTCTGATTCCAGTTCAAAAATAACAAAGATTTTAAATAACAAAGATTTTAAAATAATATTCAGTAAAGGATTAAAATATTGTAATACGTGAAGCCGTATTGATTAGAGTTGCGCCATTTTGACGCGAACGATATTTATATCGATTTTATCCATTTTTATAATGAATAGCGAAAAGGAAAAGATTTCAAAATCTGATATTTGGAAAATATTATCATTAAAATATTTTAATGATAAAGGTAATTCAATTTTGATTTAAAATTGAAGTAAAAGTGGGAATCGTTTTAAAACGAATTTATAAAATACGTTTTGAACGATATATATATATATATTATGTATATATATATTAATGGTTTGAATAGAGCGCGTCGTGCTACGGCCGTTCGCGAATTTCAACCATTGACTTAGAATTGATATTACGGGAGATCCGACCGTCGGATTCTCCTAGAACTGGAACCGTTGGGTTCGTATCGAAAAGATCTTTCCAACGAATATAAGAGATTTGAAATCTAACGTTTGGATTTGTAATTATGTCCAAATCAAATTTGGAAAAGGTCGCTGTAAGTGCAGTTCGATGACCGTTTATGGAAATCGACTGAACGGGCCTTGATAAAATTATTAAAAATATTAATAATTTTCGAAAATCATAATAAATGATTTGGAAAGAATTAGGATGAAAAATTCCATATTTGAAAAGATAAAAATATATTTTTATCAAAATGAACTAGTTATGAACTAGAATTATAATTCGATATTTTTAAATAAATAAATTGGATTTGAAATGGTTTTAAAAATAACCAGAATTTCCAGTATAAGAATTGGAATGGATTTGAATTGAAATTATCCTCGGAATATTTTGATATTGGATTCCGTGACTATACGGATATTGTGAAGGAATTCGGAAGATAGATATATATCGTTATTCCCCATACTATGTATGTTGGTTTCAGAAATTGATATTGAAATATAAGCCGATGTATTTTCTATTCAGAGCCTTGTATTTAATATCAAATGGGATTTTTGGTTTGTCATGAACTGTGTCTTCACTAACACTGTTCTTAAACCCAGTTGAGAAAAGATTAAATCTTTTTATTAAGATTTAATGAAGTTTACCAATTACTTAATATTTAATTGGAATTGAATTGAATTGAATTTTGGGTTTGTCGTGAATGGTATCTTTAAAAATGCTGTTCTTAAAACCAATGGAGTTAAGAAAATTAGAACCTAACTGGATATTAGCTAAGTTGAATGGTTTCCTGGGTATTGATCTGATGTTGGTTTCGGCCTTCGGGATTAATACTTAGGGAATTTTTCTCTTACTAATTTACGGTTAGAGACTGATGGAATGGTGTCTTCAGTAACACTGTTCTTAAACCCCGTGTGAAAATAGTAAATCTTTTAGTTAAGATTATTGGTGTTTCCAGTTAATTAACATTTAATTAGAATAAATGGAATGTGAATTGGGTTTATCATGAGCTGTGTTTTTAACGACATTCGTTCTTTAACCCGATTTACAGTGAAATGGGATTTGGAATTTATAAATCTTTTATTTAGATTTAACGGGAATTTTCCGAAGTAAAGTTTTTCAATTTAATATACTGGAATGGAATGGAATTTGATTTGGTAATAATCGAAGTAAACTTCTGTGGAGGAAGACTGTTACTATATATGGAATTTAAAAGGCTTTGCCGTTATTCCATTTATATTATTAGTCGGATACGGAAATTGATATCGATTATATATTGATTTTTTTCCCTGAAGATTCCATAATTAATGGAATGTGATTTTGGGTTTATCGTGAGCTGTGTTTTAAACGACATTAGTTCTTTAACCCAGTTAAAGACAGGATTACATGTCTATCATTGTATTTCGAACTGTATGGTTGATCTCTGCTAGATATATATCTGTTTGGTGGTGGAGAATTTATTCTCTTGCTTAACACCCTTCTCTAAGACGTACGAGCTTAGAGGTTGTATATCGGCAGAAATCAATAGTACGGTGTAGATTGTCGATGCGGCATGTTTGTGTTTCCAAAGTTAAATAATCATTAATATTGATTTTTTGGAAGATTAAAACTAAGTGGAGTTTTAATGAATCTTTAATTAGATTGAAATGGAATTGATAATTTAAATTATCAAATTTGGGAAATGATCGAGAATAGAGTATCACCAGTTTTGGTCCTAGCGATAGTTAAATCTTTAATTAGATTTGAACGTGAAATGGTAATTAAATTTGCCGATAACACCGTGGTGTTAGATATGGAGTACGACCAGTTTTGCTCCATGGGATGAATAGGTGGGGATTGAGAAATAAAATAATTGATTACTTCGGTAAGGATCGCTAATCCCGACTAGTTTGGAAAACCTTAATATGGTTTGATTGATATCCAAAGGAAGATTAAAGAATAAATTTAAAATAATTTATTTTTGATAAAATTAATGGGAACCTTTCCCTAAAGACATGAATATTTGAATAAAAGAATATTCTGGATTTTAATGAGGCGTATGCTGTGTTTTATAGCACTTGTTTATTATATACGCGAGTTATTCAGAAAGGCCGGGTTTATACCCATTCTGAATAACTGATTCGACGATAAGTCGACGATGAAGATGGTGGTTGAAGACCGGAGGTCTTCACATCGTTTGGATGATAACCGATGCCTTGATTGGGTTGTACACCCAAGATGAGGTAATAAGTGGTGATCATCCAGACGTACTTGGAGATCGACGGATATGCGAGTGCCTCTCTCCTGTATTGGACATATGGGAGAAGAATAAGGTGCCTCCGGTTTCGTTCAGATCCAGAACGAACTTGTAAATGGACTGTGTGTCTGACATTGGATTTTATTCTGTGCTGATTGATCTCTAATAAATATATATCTGTTTGGTGGCGGAGAATTTATTCTCTTGCTTAACGCTCTCTGAGACGTGCGAGCTCAGAGGTTATATATCGATAGACATCAGTCGCATGGCGTGAATTGCCTTTGTGGCATGATGAGATGCAAATGATCAAAGCTTCTGTTGAAAAGCAGAGTCTTGTGGTTGAAGATCAAAGCATAGCTTTAATATAGCGCCGCTTTGTGTATAGAGTTAATTCGCGAGCCTCACACCTCGGTATGAGTCAAAAACGGGATAAGGGAACCCAAGGAGGACATGACGTTTCTTTATAGCTATGGGTGGTGTCAGCGTTTACAAGCCCTGACATTTATATTATTTTTACCTATGTGGTTGTTGGATTGCGAGGCGCCTCAGATATATCGGTTACTACGGAGCCGGTGGATAGGTCTGCTGGGACCGAGAAACATGTGTTCAGGAATTGCCAATCCACTAACGTAAGTGTGGACTGGCCTTGGAGGATCCAGGGTTTTCCTAGAGTGTGCAGTCCCGAGACATTTCTAGAGTGTCTCGAAGTGGGCTAGGAGTACATCCCTTTCCTAGACTCATGATGGAAATCCAATTTCCAATACGTGACATTTCGATTTTGATTGTAGAGCCTAGTATTGGCGACATGATAGATGGTACACATGCTGCCTATGATTGATACATTTATATTTGAAGTCGTTTTCTTTACGTATAGTAATAATAAAAGATTAAATTTCGCGTATCAAGCATTATTTGGCTATTATAAGGTAAAATCCTATCCTGCGGCTTGCGTTGCATTGTGTGATGGGACCTGGGTCTTATAATAGCTTCATTTTCTTTATTTAGCATTGCGCTGTTTGTTATATGCACTGGTATTCTTGGGGTTAAACCCGTTCCGTGTTATATGACGTGGTCTCTTGATTTACCAAACTTTGAAAACCAAGTAAATAACTGTTTTGGTTCTCACACCAGTCACATGACTAACCTGGAGTTTATTGTTTTAACCTAAACTCTGGGTGCTCCTATTTTCCACACGGGCAGCTAGGAGTTTGGTTTTGCAGATTTATATTCACAGGATCCTGGTTTACAGCTGGAGCTATATTCGGAATGCTCTATATCCATTTATCTCTTTCAGTTGTATTTTGTATTATTTTCCGCTGCATTGTAAATTGTAAATCTCTGATGTTTATCAAATGTGTATTATTTGTTTATACTCTGTTGTGTTCTTGTACTCTAATGTAATTGTTGTAATAAGCAATGAAATGTTCTTCTGTTTGTGTTCCGATTAGTCTTGATTTCAAAGCAATCTGTTCTTTTTCTTCTCTTCGGAGACCGGGGAGGTTCGAGTTGCTACATTTGGTATCAGAGCTTTGGTTTACAGAGCTCGAGAATAAGACACGTTAGAACCAAATGAAAAAATTCATCAGAGACTAGATTAGTAATATCCAATTAGAATGACTCGTTAGAGATGAGATCAGTAGTATCCTAGAACGAGTGTAAAGAGTGTTATTTTTAAAAATAAAAATGAAAGCAAATTTTGTTTTGAAAATTTAATCTAATTATACATATTTGAATATTTATTTTAGATTGATTTGGACAATCTAGTATATGAAGATTTTGCATATACGCCAAACTAGCGTGTATATGAAGTCCCAAATATACTGGATAGATATAGAATCACACTTTAGTCGCCCGGAGATGATTCTGATGATTGATATATCATCATCAGAGTTTATGTTCGAGTCTCGAAAGTGGGATATTTATATATTTCCAATTAATTGGTGTAAGAACCAAAAACTAGATAGGGCTTATTATTGTGAATTGGCATCAAAAACATGATTTTTGGGTATATAAAAATTATGAATTTGAAACGTTAACCAACTAATTGATTGCTGGTTGTGTTGTTTGATTATTAGTTTGACTAATAGAATTATTGAAACCGATTTGTGAATGAAAGGTAAATTTAGCCAATTTGAATCAAATATCGAACTGACAAGAAAATTTGTTAGAATTGCATATATGTACATGTATAAATATTGAACAGGTCATAGTAGGGAAGTTAAGAAGAGCAATAAAATTGTATGCCTGACAAATAGGTGCATGTTTATTGTATTTCTTGGGGTTTTGATGATTTTATGAGCCGATTGGCTTTTTCTTTTTCTTTTTGAGACGAGAGGGCCTGTGTGGCGGTTTGGGGATTTTCCCGGTGCTTCCCGTACAAAGGAGGCTATGGCGAAATTTTTCGAAAATTTAGGGTGTTAGCCAAATTTTTGAAAAATTTGAAAAGTTTTTAGAAACTGAAAAGTTGAAAAACTTAAGCCATAATTCAAATAATGAAAGTTGAGTTGGTTAGTTAAACAACTTTCAGCTCCGTTCCTTTTCGAGGACAAGAAGATTTTATGTGGGGGAGATTGTAACAACCCGGAAAATCAGAGCCAATTTCAATTTTTTATTTTAGCGATTTTAACGGATTTTGAATATTTAAAATGATGTATTTTAAATAATAACAGCTAAAAATTCATATTCGATGAAGTTAGAATGAATAATTTTATTTTAATTATATTACGATCCTGAAATGGCGCGGTAGTTTGAAAATTCGATTTCAAACTTTGAACGATAATACATAATTCAATATAAGTCAGAATTGGACGAACAAGAAATATTTGAATCTGATTAACTATATCTTTCTAACGAAGTTAAGAAACTGAGATTTCACTTTAAATATTAAAAGTTACGTCCAGTTTAAAATTTAAAATAGTCGCTATGGAATTTATATATATTATTTATATTTATAATATATATAAGGCCCTTAAAAATGGAAATTTTGCAGATGACCTCCGTTTTCGACGGAACTACTTTTATTGGATCCGGAATGTCAAATTATTGCTAGATTCCAATTTTCATAATTTTTGGAATTAATATGTGAGCGTGGTGCATTTAAACGCATTTGACCAATTCTAGTTGAATTTAATCGACTAGAAAATGGCCATTTTTCAAACGGTCTTCAAATTCAACGAAATTACTTTTGTTAGGACCATATCGTCAAAAGATAGCCAGATTAATTTTTCTGGAAATTTCAGAGTTAGTATGTGGTCCGGTAAATTGAAATGTTCATTTGAATTTAAAATATAATGATTTATATTTTAAATTTAGCGAAAACAGATCGTAATAGCTGAATTGGGTTACGATACACATCCCATTGCGTTCGGAACGGGGGTAATTAGCTAGGGGCGACACTCGTTGGATCTCGTTTGGAGTTCGAATAAAAAGTCAACCTTTTTGAAAATTAAATAAAAATAAAAATATATAAAACCATTTTGTATCACTTAAGCCCCCCCTTACTATTCTCCAATCAGAAAAGCCGATCCCCAAAATTAAAAAAAAAGGACGCCCGTCGCCCCTCTACCTACCGCTACCGCATCGCCTCTGCCTTCCACTCGCCTCCGCCCCACCCATCGTCGGCTGACGTTGACCCCCCTACTCTCTCTAGTCCGTCGAACCCCCATGTATCGCGAGCCACAAACCCGTCAACCCCCTAATCGAAACCCACCACCACCAGAAGACGAGCCGCCACAACCCCCCTACGCTGCCTGAACGCGCTGCGCCACCCTCCAATTCCGGCGCCGCCATTTCCCCCGACCTCCAGCGCTGCCTATGCCCCCTTCCTCGGAAAAATCGATTTTTCTGTAAGTATTATCTATTTGCTTATTTTCATTGTGTAATTAATTTATTTAAATTAGTAAAAAGATCAGAGTTTTATAAATAGAAAGGGGCATTGATTTTGGTTCATAGAAAAGATTTGATTTTTATTTAAAAAGATTAGATTTTTAACTTTAAAAAGATTATATTTTTTAACATTAAAAAGATTTGATTTCTATCATAGAAAAGATTTGATTTTTATTTAAAAAGATTAGATTTTTATATGTATAAAGAAAAGATAAAAATTAGATTTTTATATGTATATAGCGGAGATAAAAAAATTTGATTTTTATATATACAACGATATATTAAAAATATTATTTTTATGGTTTAAAATAGAGTTATAAAAACACGATTTTATCATGAAAGAGGACTTATAAAAATATAATTTTTAAATTAGTAGAAATATAAAAAATATTATTTTTATATGAGTAGCAAAATAAAAATGTGATTCTTATTATATGAATAGCGAATCAAAAATATGATTTTTATTTATGTTGTAGCGAAATAAAAATCTGATTTTTAATACAAATGCGTGAAACAGACTGCGTTGGAAGCACGGTAAAGAGCGCTACTTATAGGAAATAAATCCGAACCGTTCAAAAATAAAGAAAGGAGTAGTTGATCCCAAAGGTGAGAACTCCTCACTATAATTTTCTTTGTACATTTATTTATTTTATAACTGCATATATGAACTGCTCCCCGTCGTCCACAAACCATGGACGACTTGTTTGTGTTGAGTCAAAGCTTCAACGGTTATTTTGATTTATGACAAGAAGAAGCTTCCACATCGACAAAAAGAAGACGAGATGACTTCATAGGTTAGAAGTAGATTATTTAGAGTTATAAAATGTTAAAATCTATCCTCAAATGATCATACTTCTAATTGCTTTAAAATATTACTCATGAAAACATTTTTTATGCATTTGGTCAAAAACATGTCGACCTACAATTTTTCATAGGTCAACAGGTTTTTAAAATGTAACGGTCAAAAAAAAGGTCGACCTATAATTTTCTATAGGTCAACAGGTTTTTGAATTACAACGGCTAAAAACATGTCGACCTATAAATTTCTATAGGTCAACAGCTTTTTGAAATTTCGTGAAAAGTCATCTTCCTTCTTTAAGAGTTGCATCCATTTCTCTTCATGAATAATCACTTATTTTAGATGCAACTTTTCATCAACAATTGCAACCTCTCGATTTCTATAAATACATGAGTTCGCAATCATTCAAATCACCGAATTTACTCTCTATTTTCTGATCTATCTTGCATTATTCTTTTCTCTCAAAAAGCACTCAAAAGCATTCAATTATCGTTTGAATCTCCAAGCATATTTCATACACTTGTGATTCAACTCGATAATTTACTTCCTAATCTTTCTAAACATCAAAATACATTTGAGGATAAGATTATAGGAAGGGTGTACTCAATCATTGACTATTCAGTGTTGAAGAAAGAACACATTCAAGGTCAAACTCTTGTAATCATCTTGTGAGTAAGCTTGTAGCCCGTGAAATCAAGTGGGTAAGCTTGTAGCCCGTGAAATCAAGTGGGTAAGCTTGTAGCCCGTGAAATCAAGTGGGTAAACTTGTAGCCCGCAAATCAAGTAGTGTTAACCTGTTCCTCCGGGTGAAGAGAGGGCGTTGTTTAGTGAAAAGCCGAAGAGGAGCTTCGGGACTGGACGTAGGACGGGAGGTCCGAACCAGTATAAAAATCCTGGTGTCATTATTCTTTACTTTACTGCATTTATCTTTTATTAGATATATATTGCAAATAATTATCCGTATGTCTGTTGAATAAGTTAGATTATCATTTACTTCCGCATAGCCATATTATAGATCCTGCATAAGTCGTACACACCGACTTTTCATTTGGTATCAGAGCACGGTCATCATATAACCGTAACACAGTTATTTGATATATTCTAGTAATATGGCAAATAACACAAGCACCAGCACTAACACTTACACTGAAGGTCAATCTACACAAAGACCTCCTTTCTTTAATGGCCTAAACTATAGTTATTGGGCAACACGTATGGCTTTCTATATGCAATCAACAAGTTATGATGCTTGGAATGCTACTCAGAAAGAAATAGTTAATCCAACTACTGAGTATGCAGAATGGACTCCTGCTGAGAAAACAGCAGCAACAGTAAATGCAAAAGCAATAAATATGTTGTTTTGTGCAATAGATCAAAATGAGTATAACCGTGTTAGTATCTGTACCACTGCTTATCAAATTTGGCAAACGCTAAAAACCACTCATGAAGGTACTAACAAGGTTAAACAAGCAAAAATAGCTTTGTTGAAAAGCCAATTCCAAAATTTCAAAATGAAGCCAAATGAAACAATCAATGAGATGTATTCAAGGTTTCAAACCATTCATCATGCTCTTATTGGGTTAGGACAAAAATATTCTGACTTTGATGTAGTTTCAACAATCCTACATTCACTGACTAATGAATGGGAAGGAAAAGTATTAGCCATAGAAGAAGCTAATGATCTTTCTACCATGAAGCCAGATGAATTGATAGGAAATCTAATGTCCTACGAAGCAAATTTACAGGCTAGAAGAGAACAAAAAGAAGAAAAGAAAAATGTTGCTTTTCATGCCGAAAAAGATGAAGACATTTCAGATTCTGAAGATGAAGACGTAGCACTTATTGCAAAAGGTTTTAAGAAGTTCTTGAAGCAAAGAAAAGCTATTCGATACAATAAAAAGAAGTTTGGATCAAATAAACCATCATCTTCAATTATGGAATGCTTCAACTGTCACAAAAAGGGACATTTGCAAAAAGATTGTCCGGATAAAAAGAAGAAATCCGAAAAATTCAAGAAGGACAAATCAAAGAAAAGATCATTCTCAGTAACATGGGATGATTCAGACTCATCTTCATCTGATAGCGAAAGTGACTCAGACACTGAACAAGAAAATATATGTTTTATGGCAACAGAGGATGAGGTACAAATTCCTACTCTTGAGGATATGCTTGATATTTATGATAAATTAATGGTTAAATTTAAAGATACAAAACATCAATTAAAAGAAGTCAAGACAATGTTGAATAGATCAGAATTAGAACGAGATATGTTAAAAGATGAGAAGAAGATAGTAGAAGAGGAACTTGAAAAGGCTCAAGAATCATCTTCTAATTATAATTCTCAACTATCTCTTTTGACTCAAGAAATTGAAGTTCAAAAAGAGAAGAATGATATTCTCACTACTGAAAATCATGAGCTTAAAGCAAAAGTTAAGATTTTAGACCTTGAAAAAGCTAGTTTACAATCAAAGTTAGACGACATTACTAAAAATGTTTCTAACTTTAACAAAGGTCGAGAAAATTTGACAAAAAATATTGAGAATTCACAATCAGCTACAAATAAGCAAGGATTGGGATATAAGAAGCAAGTTATCAAGAAACATCATGGTAAAAGAAAAAAGAAAAATAAGGTAGTAAAAGAAACTGAAGCTAAGAAAAATCTGAGTTTATTATATTCCAAACCAAAATCGAGTGTGAAATCTCAAAAGAAGAATGTCAAATCTATAAAAGTATGGGTTCCTAAAACAAATAATACTTTGATTAGGAACAAGTACATTCAAAATTTCTTGAGTACTGTGCATCATAATCCAAATTATTTGTATAAAGGAGATACCAGACCCATATGGGTTTGGACTCCTAAGACCTAACTCTTAGGACCCTATAAAAAGTGGGTACCATGAACTTAACTTTATTTTTTGCAGGTCCCACTAAAGAAAAGAGGAAGATGGATTTTGGACAGTGGTTGCTCGAAGCATATGACTGGAGACAAGAGCATATTGACGAATATTACATACTTTGATGGGGGCTCAGTCACTTTTGGAGATAATTCAAAAGGCTTCATCATTGGCAAAGGCGATGTGAGCAATTACGGTACATCTAATTTACCTCTTATTACGAATATCATGCTAGTTAGAAATCTAAAACATAACTTACTTAGTATTAGTCAGTTATGTGATAAAGGGTTTACGATTTCCTTTTCAAATGACAAATGTAACATACTTGACCAAGATAAAAATTTAGTTTTTGAAGGATATAGAGACAGAAATATATATATTTTAAATATGAATTTTAATCAAAATTCAAATATGTGCCTTATTGCTAAGGAAAATGATCCATGGATATGGCACAAACGGTTCTGTCATATAAACTTTAAAACTATTGACAAGCTAGCTAAAAATGATCTAGTCAAAGGTTTACCAAAACTGAGTTTCAAAGTTGACAATCTTTGTGACGCTTGCCAAATCGGAAAATTAACCAAGTCATCATTTAAATCTAAGAAGGTAATCTCGACGTTACAACCACTTGAACTATTACATTTGGATTTATTTGGACCTACTCAAATACAATCCATAAATCATAGTCGGTATGTGTTTGTAATCGTTGATGATTATTCTCGTTATAATTGGACTATGTTTCTGAAAAATAAAAGTGACACTTTCGAAAAATTCAAATCTTTCGTCAAACGTATTCAGAAATCGAAGGGACTTAAAGTCAAAAATATAAGAAGTGATCATGGCGGAGAGTTCGAAAATAATGAATTTGAACATTTTTGTACAAAGAAAGGTATATCACACAATTTTTCCTTTCCTAGAACTCCACAACAAAACGGGGTTGTAGAACGGAAAAATCGAACATTACAAGAATGTGCAAGAACATTATTAAATGGAAGCACACTATCAAAACATTTTTGGGCAGAAGCTGTAGCAACTGCGTGTTATGTTTTGAATCGAGTTTCCATTCGACCTCTAACTAAAAATACACCTTATGAATTATTTAATGAAAGGAAGCCAAATATTTCGTATTTCAAAGTTTTTGGTTCGAAATGTTTTATTTTAAATACGAAAGATCACCTTGGAAAATTTGATTCAAAAGCTGACGAAGGAATCTTTGTTGGTTATTCGGATCGAAGTAAGGCTTATCGTATATTCAATAAAAGAACCAAAATTATTGAAGAATCACTTCATATATCTTTCGATGAATACTACAAGTATCCAAATATAACTAACAATGATGATGAAAATATTAATACAAATGACATCATTGTCACAAATAATGACTCTGACTCCGAGAATATCAATAATGATGACACCATTGTCACAAACGATATTACTCAACCTACTGTGGTAGTTTCTCCACCTAGAATAAGATCTCCTCCAAGAATATTGAGAGATCATCCGGTTCAAAATGTCATTGGAGAAGTATCATCTCAAATTAGAACTCGAAGTCAACTTAACCAAATGGGACATGTTGCATTTATTTCAAATATCGAACCTAAGAATCCTAAAGAAGCTGCTACCGATGAATATTGGATCATTGCTATGCAAGAAGAACTAAATCAGTTCGAACGCAATGATGTATGGGAACTTGTTCCAAGGCCATCCGATCAATCAGTTATCAGAACTAAATGGGTTTACAAAAACAAGGCTGACGAACAAGGAAACATAACTCGAAACAAAGCACGGTTAGTAGCACAAGGATATAATAAAGAAGAGGGTATCAATTATGAAGAAACTTTTGCACCTGTCGCTAGACTAGAAGCAATTCGAATACTTCTATCTTTTGCTTGTCACCATAATTTTAAATTATATCAGATGGATGTCAAGAGTGCGTTCCTAAATGGTTTTATAAAAGAAAAAGTATATGTTGAACAACCACCTTTATTCAAACATGAAAAATATCCAGATCATGCTTTCAAGCTTAAAATGGCTTTGTACGGTTTAAAACAAGCACCACGTGCTTGGTATGAACGACTACGAAGTCATCTTATCAACTCTGGATTTCAAATAGGAAAGGTTGATCAAACATTATTTATTAAACATTCGCACAAAGATATACTTGTTGTTCAAATATATGTGGATGACATAATCTTTGGTTCAACAAACGAGAGACTTTGTAAAGAATTTTCAGATATCATGACCAAAGAATTTGAAATGTCACATATGGGAGAGTTATCATACTTTCTTGGTCTTCAAATTAAACAACTTTCAAATGGTATTTTCATAAATCAAGAAAAATATTGTGAAAATCTTGTTAAAAGATTCGGACTTGAAAATACTTCTGGAAAACCGACTCCAATGAGTACCACTAGTCATCTTGAAAAGGATGAAAGTGGAAAGAGTGTAGACCAAAAGACGTATCGTAGTATGATAGGTTCTCTCCTATATTTAACAGCTAGTCGTCCTGACATTATGATGAGTGTTTGTTTGTGTGCACGTTTTCAAGCTGATCCTAAGGAATCGCATTTGCAAGCAGTGAAACGAATTATTCGATATCTTAATAACACCAAAGATTTCGGTCTTTTCTATCCTAAGAATGTGCATTCGAATTAGTATCATATAGTGATGCTGATTTCGGAGGATCACGAATGGATAGAAAGAGTACAAGTGGTACGTGCCATTTCATTGGAAAATCACTTGTCTCTTGGTTTAGTAAGAAACAAAATTGTGTTTCACTATCGACATGTGAGGCAGAGTATATTTCAGCAGCTTTGGCATGTACACAGATTATATATATGCAACAAACACTTAGAGACTTCGGTATGAATTTATCAAATTCTACTATATATTGTGATAACACAAGTGCGATAAATTTATCCAAAAACCCTGTTAATCACTCTCAGACTAAACACATTGACATTCGACATCATTTTCTAAGAGATAACATTGAAAAGGGAAATATAAATCTTGAATACGTCAATATAGAAAACCAACTAGCTGATATATTTACAAAGCCTCTACTAGAATCGATTTTTGTCAAGTTACGTAGAGAGCTAGGCTTGGTTTCACGAAAAGAACTCGAAGAATAATATTTTGTTTAAAAACAATAAGAGTTCGTATTTGTTTATCAGAAACCAATGTCTTTTCTTTTACTATATATAGAAGAGGATTTTTCTACGGTAAAACATATACAAACCATCCCTTTTATTTTCTCATAATAGAAAACTCTTTCTATATATATGTTTATTTTTTGAGTGCTTTCATACAATCATTCTCTCAAACTCCTATAACTTTTAAAATACTCATGGCGCACATCTGTGAGAAATGTGTTGAAAACTCCCACATTTCAATCACGAGTTCCGAACCGACTGAATATAACTCCCCAAAAACACCAGAGCATCCACCTGGTTTTCATCCACCTTCTCGAACGCCAGGAACCACGCCTACTCCTAAGAGAAGAAAGAAAGTTTTGTTTTGCTCTCCCCGAACTAAGGAAAAGATAGACGAAATGCACTATTATCAACAACAAATGTTTTACGAGCAAAAACTGACGACTTCTCGTTTGACATACCTCGAACGATTAGCTACTCTCTTCTACGGCTCTGACAGGCATAATGTACATGAGCCAATGCCAATACCATCGTCTTCACGAACTCCGAACTCATGGGATAGAAATTATCAAAACAATGAAGGAGCTAGTGGAAGGTTCAACCCTTGGGAACCAAAGAATTCATGGGAGCCAAGGAGATAATTTATATCGTTTAAACTTTTCATTGAAAATAAATTTGTATTTTGTCTTTCAAGTATTTGTTGTTTTGAAATCTTGTTGTTGAATAAAAATTTGTTTTAATATATATATATATATATATATATATATTTTATTTTTTTCAAAACCAGAAAAACAAAATTTTCTAGCACCTGTCGACCGATCATAATCATCCTATCGACCGATCAAGGCATTTTTAGCCTAAATATAGCAACCAGAAAATCGAAAGGTCGACCTTTCAAATCTCAGCTGTCGACCGGTGTGTCTACAAAATTTTGTTCAAAAAGATCCAGAACTTAGACCTGTCGACCGGTCTATGAACCCCTGTCGACCGCCATAGTTCAAAATTAAGTTCTTTTTCAAACAGAACTTTTATCGGTCGACCGCCCCAATCCGACCTGTCGAACGGTACGCTCAAAATCAATGGTACAAATTTTCCAGAACTTTTCTCGGTCGACCGCCCCCATTCTAACATGTCGACCGGTCAGTTAAGATTTATATGTCCAAATTGTTCCAGAACTTTTTTCTGTCGACCGCCCCACTCCAACATGTCGACCGGTTTGTTTAAAAACATATACATTAATATTTCCAGAACTTTTAACGGTCGACCGACCCTATAATACCTGTCGACCGGCCAGAACAAAAAATTGTCTATTTTTTTCAGAACATTTCACGGTCGACCGGCCTAGGATTATCTGTCAACCGGTTTCGCTGAAACTTGCCTTTTCACCCAATCAACACGTCCTTTCCTTTTTCAAACTAATAACCCTTCATCCAAAGGTCATTTCTTTTCATTATCTCCCTTCTTTAAAAACCCTACGTCAAATTTTTTTTTCAATCTATCTTCAACAGAAACAATGGCCCCAAAGCAAAAGAAGTCCAAAACATCATCTTCTCAAGCCCCTGTTCAACCTATTGATACCCAAATCAAACAATGGCTAATGGATCCTCTTGCGGTGAAGAGGTGGAATAAGATGAAAGATTACACTATTCACCATGGATCTTTTCTCAAGTTCTCTGATTTCATTCTCTACAATGTTAGAGAACTATCAAACAGAGCGGGTATGGATTCTCTTCTAGATTTTGAAGATAATCATGTTGAGATAAGCCATATTCTGATAAAATTATTCTATGCAAATCTAAATTTAGAAAAGTTTAAACCTCAAAACTCGGATAATTGCTTATGGTCAGTAGTTTGTGGCCAACATATCTTTCTCTCCAAAGATCGGATGGCGGAAATTCTTAAAACTCACAACGACGGTATTCAATTCACTAGTAATTTCTGCCCTATTCATCTTCGAGATAAACATAGTCACCTTTTTATCGAAGACCATAAGTCAAGTACTAAAGGTATCAATCTACGACCATCGACTAGAGTTTTACATCTTTGAATCACACATTCTCTTCTTCCGAGAACTGGAAATTTTGATGCGGTATACAGAGAAAATTTTAGGGCACTGTATGCCATTTATGCGAATATCAGGGTTAATTGGGTTGATATGATATTTGACGAGATTTTGACGGTGAATAAAAGCTCAAGGCCTCACTTGTTTTATAACGAGTATATAATGCGTTGTCTCATGGAATGTGGCGTTAGATCTCCTCCGTCTAAAATTTCAATACCGAAATGTATTGATAAAGCGTCTAAAAAAAGGATGAAGCTACCCGAACCGTGTTGTACCATTATTCCTTTTGAGCAATATGTCGAACAAGGTCCTCCGGAGACTTCTTCTTCACAAATCCCTAGGCAAAGGCCTGAAGACGTTACAATTCCACCTCCTACTTCTTCGACTAAGGAAACTCTTGAGCAAATTACACGTAATCAATTTTTACTCGAAGCTCGACTGAAACGTACCGATAATAAAATTGACCGCTTGGACACCAAACTCGATAAGCGTTTCAACAAATTAAAATCTTTCTTTGGAACAATTTGGGAAGCGATCTCTTGTGCTTCAACCTCCACCCTTGCTCAAGATCCCGGAAAACGACCAATGCCACCTACGTTTACATGGTCTTCGTCTGAAGAAGGTACTAGCTCTAGAGCAAGTACCCAACATACTCGTGGTCACGGACTGTCGCATATTGAAGAAGGAGCTCATGACGATATTGAGAAGGACAATGGTGACAGCGACAATGAGGAACAAGAGGAGGAAGGTGACAAAGACGAAGAAGAAGATAGTGATTCAGATTGGCCACCGCAATCACCACAATAGTCCTTACATATCTTTTCTTAATCTTTAAACACTTAAATTTGCGTTTGTATTAATTATGCTACTACCTGGTGCTTCTAATGTGTTCATTTGGTTTGGCTTGTAATATGTACGACAATCTATGGTTTTCGTAGTATGGTTTCTCTATGAATTATTGCTTTCTCTTTTACATTGTTATGGATACCCTTTTTGTCGATGACAAAGGGGGAGAAAATATTACTAACGAATGCCATGCAGATTATATATAATTCAGGGGGAGCATATATACAGGGGGAGAAATAGACAAGGAACAATATCTTTATTACGCCATGTTGTCATCAATCAAAAAGGGGGAGAATGTTGAGTCAAAGCTTCAACAGTTATTTTGATTTATGACAAGAAGAAGCTTCTACATCGACAAAAAGAAGACGAGATGACTTTATAGGTTAGAAGTTGATTATTTAGAGTTATAAAATGTTAAAATCTATCCTCAAATGATCATACTTCTAATTGCTTTAAAATATTAATCATGAAAACATTTTTTATGCATTTGGTCAAAAACATGTCGACCTACAATTTTTCATAGGTCAACAGGTTTTTAAAATGTAACGGTCAAAAAAAAGGTCGACCTATAATTTTCTATAGGTCAACAGGTTTTTGAATTACAACGGCTAAAAACATGTCGACCTATAAATTTCTATAGGTCAACAGCTTTTTGAAATTTCGTGAAAAGTCATCTTCCTTCTTTAAGAGTTGCATCCATTTCTCTTCATGAATAATCACTTATTTTAGATGCAACTTTTCGTCAACAATTGCAACCTCTCGATTTCTATAAATACATGAGTTTGCAATCATTCAAATCACCGAATTTACTCTCTATTTTCTGATCTATCTTGCATTATTCTTTTCTCTCAAAAAGCACTCAAAAGCATTCAATTATCGTTTGAATCTCCAAGCATATTTCATACACTTGTGATTCAACTCGATAATTTACTTCCTAATCTTTCTAAACATCAAAATACATTTGAGGATAAGATTATAGGAAGGGTGTACTCAATCATTGACTATTCAGTGTTGAAGAAAGAACACATTCAAGGTCAAACTCTTGTAATCATCTTGTGAGTAAGCTTGTAGCCCGTGAAATTAAGTGGGTAAGCTTGTAGCCCGTGAAATCAAGTGGGTAAGCTTGTAGCCCGTGAAATCAAGTGGGTAAACTTGTAGCCCTCAAATCAAGTAGTGTTAACCTGTTCCTCCGAGTGAAGAGAGGGCGTTGTTTAGTGAAAAGCCGAAGAGGAGCTTCGGGACTGGACGTAGGACGGGAGGTCCGAACCAGTATAAAAATCCTGGTGTCATTATTCTTTACTTTACTGCATTTATCTTTTATTAGATATATATTGCAAATAATTATCCGTATATCTGTTGAATAAGTTAGATTATCATTTACTTCCGCATAGCCATATTATAGATCCTGCATAAGTCGTACACACCGACTTTTCAGTTTGATTGTATTGCGTTGTGGTTTTTGGACTGAGTGATTTGTTTGTTTGAATTTGGTTTGGGATTAGAATGGAATTGTTTGGATTGATTATTGTGTATGGCGCGGGCCACTATCAGGAGAGGGGTAATGCTAGACATTACCCGATTTCAATATCGCGCTGTTGTAATGCCGAAATTTTCTGAAATAAAAAGTGTTAGTTAAAAATATCATTTTTAGTGAATGTATGAACTGTTAAAAATAGTAAATTGTTGAAATAAATAATTTAACGTTAAAAATATATTTTTTAACGTTTAAATGAACGACATGGAACTCTCCTGGAATGAAAATGAATATCCATTTACAAATCGGATGATTTGTTTATGTACACCTATTTAACCGATCTTGATTGGGACGATAATTTTTACACATCACCCAACTGCACAAATAAAATCTGTGTTTGTTGATTGAAACCCCACACGGGCGTTGGTATGATATTTGACTTACACTAATCCCAATTGTGTAATGATATGTCGATCGATGGGTTGACAGGCTGTTGTAAGCGTTAATTATTTATATTTAATGCTTACACAGTATAGAAAGCACTTTGGATGATGGTTGATTATTTATTATGCTTGTTATATACATGTGTGTATGAAATCCATATAACTAACATTATATGGTAACTGATTGGGCCTGATTACAGTTCAAAAATAACGAATATTTTAAAATAATATTCAGTAAAGGATTAAAATATTGTAATACGTGAAGCCGTATTGATTAGAGTTGCGCCATTTTGACGCGAACGATATTTATATCGATTTTATTCATTTGTACAATGAATAGCGAAAAGGAAAAGATTTCAAAATCTGATATTTAGAAAATATTATCATTAAAATATTTTAATGATAAAGGTTATTCAATTTTGATTTAAAATTGAAGTAAAAGTGGGAATCGTTTTAAAACGAATTTATAAAATACGTTTTGAACGATATATATATATATATATATATATATATATATATATATATATGTATGTATGTATGTATGTATGTATGTATATTAATGGTTTGAATAGAACGCGTCGCACCGCGGCCGTTCTCGAACTTCGACCATTGACTTTGAATTGATATTACGGGAGATCCGACCGTCAGATTCTCCTAAAACCGGAACCGTTGGGTTCGTATCGAAAAGATCTTTCCAATGAATATAAGGGATTTGAAATCTATCGGTTGGATTTGGAATTATGTCCAAATCAAATTTGAAAAAGGTCGCTGTATGTGCAGTTTGATGACCGTTTATGGAAATCGACTGAACGGGCCTTCATAAAATTATTAAAAATATTAATAATTTGTGTAAAAACATAATAAATGATTTGAAAAGAATTGGGATCAAAAATTCCATATTTGAGAAGATAAAAATATATTTTTATCGAAATGAACTAGTTATGAACTAGAATTATAATTCAATATTTTTAAATAAATAAATTGGATTCGAAATGGTTTTAAAAATAACTAGAATTTCCAATATAAGGATTGGAATGGATTTGAATCGAAATTATCCTCGGAATATTTCGATATTGGATTCCGTGACTATACGGATATTGTGGAGGAATTTGGAAGATAGATATATATCGTTATTCCTCATACGATATATGTTTGATATTGAAATATAAGCCGATATATTTTCTATTCAGAGCCTTGTATTTAATATCAAATGGGATTTTGGGTTTGTCGTGAATGGTGTCTTCACTAACACTGTTCTTAAACCTAATTGAGAAAAGATTAAATCTTTTTATTAAGATTTAGTGAAGTTTACCAATTACTTAATATTTAATTGGAATTGAATTGAATTAAATTTTGGATTTGCCGTGAATGGTATCTTTAAAAATGTTGTTCTTAAACCCAATGGAGTTAAGAAAATTAGAACCTAACTGGAGATTAGCTAAGGTGAATGGTTTCCTGGGTATTGATCTGATTTTGGTTTCGGCATTCGGGATTAATACTTAGGGAATTATTCTCTTACTAATTTACGGTTAGAGACTGATGGAATGGTGTCTTCAGTAACACTGTTCTTAAACCCCGTGTGAAAAGAATAAATCTGTTAATTAAGATTATTGGTGGTTCCAGTTAATTAACATTTAATTGGAATAAATGGAATGTGAACTGAGTTTATCGTGAGCTGTGTTTTTTACGACATTCGTTCTTTAACCCGATTTACAGTGAAATGAGATTTGGAATTTATAAATCTTTTATTTAGATTTAACGGGAATTTTCCGAAGTAAAGTTTTCCAATTTAAAATATTGGAATGGAGTGGAATTCGATTTGGTAATAATCAAAGTAAACGTCTGTGGAGGAAGACTGTTACTATATATGGAATTTAAAAGGCTTTGCCATTATTCCATTTATATTATTAGTCGGATACAGAAATTGATATCGATTATATATTGATTTGTTTTCCGTGAAGATTCCATAATTAATGGAATGTGATTTTGGGTTTATCGTGAACTGTGTTTTAAACGACATTAGTTCTTTAACCCAGTTAAAGACAGGATAACATGTTTATCATTGTATTTCGAACTTCATGGTTGATCTATGCTAAATATATATCTATTTGGTGGCGGAGAATTTATTCTCTTTCTTAACACCCTTCTCTAAGACGTACGAGCTTAGAGGTTGTATATCGGCAGAAATCAATAGTACGGTGTAGATTGTCGATGCGGCATGTTTGTGTTTCCAAAGTTAAATAATCATTAATATTGATTTTCGGGAAGATTAAAACTAAGTGGAGTTTTAATGAATCTTTAATTAGATTGAAATGGGAATTGATAATTTAAATTATCAAATTTGGGAAATCATCGAGAATGGAGTATCACCAGTTTTGCTCCGAGGGATAGTTAAATCTTTAATTAGATTTGAACGTGAAATGGTAATTAAATTTGCCGATAACACCGTGGTGTTAGATTTGGAGTACGACCAGTTTTGCTCCATGGGATGAATAGGTTGGGATTGAGAAATAAAATAAATGATTACTTCAGTAAGGATTGCTAATCCCGACTAGTTTGGAAAACCTTAATATGGTTTGAATGATATCCAAAGGAAGATTAAAGAATAAATTTAAAAGAATTTATTTTGATAAAATTAATGGGAACCTTTCCCTAAAGATATGAATATTTGAATAATAGAATATTCTGGATTGGAATGAGGCGTATGTTGTGTTTTATAGCACTTGTTTATTATATACGCGAATTATTCGAAAAGGCCGGGTTTATACCCATTCTGAATAACTGATTCGATGATAAGTCGACGATGAAGATGGTGGTTGAAGACCGGAGGTCTTCATATCGTTTGGATGATTATTGATGTCTTGATTGGGCTGTACACCCAAGACGAGGTAATAAGTGGTGATCGTCCAGACGTACTTGGAGATCGATGGATATGCGAGGGCCTCTCTCTTGTATTGGACATATGGGAGAGGAATAAGGTGCCCCCGGTTTCGTTCAGACCCAGAACGAACTTGTAAATGGACTGTGTGTCTGACATTGGATTTTATTCTGTGCTGATTGATCTCTATTAAATATATATCTGTTTGGCAGTGGAGAATTTATTCTCTTGCTTAACGCCCTTCTCGGAGACGTGCGAGCTCAGAGGTTATATATCGATAGACATCAGTCACATGGCGTGAATTGCCTATGTGGCATTCTGAGATGCAAATGATCAAGGCTTCTGTTGAAAAGCAGAGTCTTGTGGTTGATGATCAAAGCATAGCTTTAATATAGTGCCGCTTTGTGTATAGCATTAATTCGCGAGCCTCATACCTTGGTATGAGTCAAAAACGGGATAAGGGAACCCAAGAAGGACATGAGGTTTCTTTCTAGCTATGGGTGGTGTCAGTGTTTACAAGCCCTGACATTTATCGTAGCACCCCGCATTTTTAATATAGTTAGATATGTTTATATGCATGGAAATATAAATAATGGTGATGTGCAATTTAAATTAGTGGAAGAGGCTGAAAAATTAATATGTTAATGATATATGTAACGGAAGAGGTAATAAAATAAACATACTTAATTTAAATATCAGAAATTAAGTAAAAAGGATATCACCATTGCGTTCGTCTCGGAATTCTGCTTGGGATAGAGTCCAAATTTGCGTAAAATGGATAACGTATGAAGAAGTTATGAGCTTTAGAAGTTTGTATACACATAAGGCTCATATATATATACAAAATATCTCTAGAATTCAAAAATATTCAAAAATAGTCAAAAGCGGGTGAGTGGGAAAATCTCGCTCGAAGGGTGTCGACCCCCCTAAGGGGTGTCGACATAGGTATCGACCCCCCTATATGGGGAAGACACAGGTGTCGACCCCCCTGTATAGCGGTAGACCCCCTCCCAGATCCGAGCGAAATACATCGTTTTGTATGTAGGCACGTTTTCTGACCAGGTTCGTTGGCTTAGAAGCTATATAATTGACCCTAACCCTATTGTTTTCTTGGCCTAAACTAATGGCGATGCCATGACGCTGCTCCAACCTAAAATAATTTAGATTCTTCTTCTTCCCCAAGCAATTCTTAGATCTAATCTCTTCTCTTCCTCTCTAAATCTGTTCTTAAAATAAAAAGATAGATCTAGGATTCCTCTACACCAAAATAAGAGAAAAGAATTCAGATACCTGGATCTATGCTGCGCAAAAAGGGAGAAAACCATGGATCAGATCTAGAATTGGGAAAGCATACAAATGAGTGGATTTAAAATACATTTTTTGTGTAATAATGGATCTATCGTTCGCCATTCCCCATTTACACACGTAATAAACCTATTGAAAGATTTAATCTGATAAAGTTCACCTATGCCTAATATTGTTGTCATATGCTTAATTATGATCAGTCATTTTATGCCTACGTTGGGTTTTCTCCTTTTATTCTTCCCTTTTTATTTTTATATAGCTAAGCTATCTTCGAGTCTATGCCTGTTGTGGATTTATGCGATTGGACGATATTGAGAATAAAAGGGAAAAGGTTGATTTGGGTATTATATGTGATTGGGAGGTTTGGGGGCATAACTTATAATGGGGTTTTGGGAATAACTTTGAGTGCAATCGTAAATATAACTATGAGTATATGAATCAAATTGTAATTATGAATGTAAATTGGGATTATAAGTTGAATTGGGATTATGGGCATAACTATACTTGGAATTATGAATAAAACTATGGCGGGATTTATGTATATAAATCAAATTGAGAATATAGGACTGTAATTTAGGGCAAAAAATGATGGTTGGAATTTGGGGCATTATTGCAATAAAATATGAACAATTGGAAAAGTTTGGGAAAATATGTAATAAAATGAAAGTTGGCATAAATTGTGGAAATTGATTTGGGCATAATTAGGCGTAACTTGTATACATAGGATTATAGGTATAAATTGGATTAGAATTACAAGCATAAATTTGAATTGGAATTTATGGGTAACTGGAAATCATAATTATCCAAGACTTGAAATTGGGCATGAATTAAGAAAAAGATATTGAACGCCTAAGACACGAGGTTAGATTTGGTTTGCGGTAGAAGTCTGCCTGGAAACTCCCGGCATATCCAGCAACCGCAAACGGTAATCTAATGTGAGAGGTCTTAGGTGGAAATTGGACCCGTAATGGTGTCAAGACACGAGGTTAGATTCGGATGCGGTAGAAGTCTGCCCGGAACCACCCGACATCCAGCAACCACAAACGTTAATCTAATATGAGAGGTCTTGCGCGTTTACGGACATCATAAATAATAATGAACACTTAACCAAGACGACACATGTAAGGTTAATATGGATACAATATATGGGTTAAGTGGGTAACATGGGTAGCATGGATAATTTGATAAATTAAAATACTTAACCCAATTAAATTTGTAGTGGTGTTACGAACCAGTTGAATTGGGTAGGGGTTAAGTAAACGTGTTAAAGAAGTAGGGAGGGTTAAGTTAATCTTAATTAATGCCAAAATGGGGAATGATAATAATAACCTATTATGAATGAACTTAAGAAAAGGAAACGATAATAGGTAGGCTTGCCCTAGGGACAAGTGTGAATTATAACTTATGGAATAAGGTAGTTATAATGAACGATGGAGATAACATAATAACTTATGGAATAAGGTAAGTTATAATGAACGATGGAGAAAACAGAATAACTTATGGAACAAGGTAAGTTATAAGGAACGATAAGGGAAGATGAATTAACTTATGTAACAAGGAAAGTTGTACTTAATTGATGATTAAGTAATCTGTAAAGGCAAGAATAAATCTACAAATGAAGATAACATAAGTTGTATGAATGACACAACAGAAGATTGGTTAAGTTGAGAAATTCTCTGAGTGTCAATCTGATGTTGATTTCGGTCTTCGGGGTTGATACTTAGGGAGTTATTCTCTTAACCAATGTATATGTTAATTAAGATGTACTTAATTATAAATTAAGTAAAACATGTTATTATAACCATAAGAGGGATAATTATTAGATTATGAGAATAACATGTCGTAGGCTTATTAATGAACTTAAATGGATCAAGTTATAAATGGAATTAATAAGCAAGGATAACTTGGTAAACTTGAAAAGGAAGTAAATGTGAATAACCAAGTTAAATGAGAAAACTGACGAGGTGGCACAAGCGCGTAATTAATGATTAGACGTAGGGTCTAATGACAGATAAAACTAAGGCGCTTGAAGCAGTCCGTACGTTATAGGATGAATAGCCCAACGAGGTAGATCATCACAGTGTCATAAGGCACGAGGGGAGAGCACGTTCATTATTATGGCGGCTCCAACGGACTGGAAGGGGAGGCAGGCGGCTTCCTGAGACGTTAAAGGTGCTCCTGGTAGTCCTCTATGGTGGTTTAGCTTCGGGATTGGATTACAGAGGTTGGGTCTGCGCGGAACTACCAGGTGGGTGGGCCTTGACTATACAAGTAGGGGGCAGTCAGAATGCTGTACGCGGTGGCATTAAGGGTGATTCGGCGGTTGCCTCAGGTGGAGGTGGAGAATCAAGACCAAACGATAGCAAGATCGTCGGACGCCTGTCACCAGCAGCCTAAGGAATGCGAAATACAAGAGCTAACCCCTAGAGGTCGTTAACCTTTGCTATCAAGGGACGGGTGCGGGAGACCCCACATGGATGTTTAGATTGTTTTCTTGTTAGGGTGGTCGCTTAGCTCGTGCGGTCTTTACTAGCTGAGGGAGGGGCTGAGGTGGAGCCATAGCCACCATAGAACCCGAGGGATATGTGTACATTGGACACTCTTAGAGGCGGGCCCGTACAGATAAAAAAAGCTCCCGACCGAGTTCCATGTTTCTGGTGTAGCCCTTCCACGGAACTTGGGTGCACAAGTAGAGGTTATGTGCAGTAGAAACATCGAGTACGATTGATGATACATACGTGGGAAAGTCTAGGTACAACCATGTCTGCTCTGGGTGGTGTATCGTAGACTAGAGGATATTATTTGATGATGGAACCAAATTCGATCGAATAGTTCGAGGATAGCAGTCAATATGCTTTCGTAGCACAGCGATAGTGGTTCTATGTGGATGTAGCATTGTACGTTACTATGGCATAGGAAGAGGGACTGCGCATATTACTGTGGCGATACGGAGGAGACCATGCGAGTGGGGTACCACGAGGTGTACTTCAGTTTGGGGGTAGCTACGTATACATTATATTAGGTTAATCTACTAAGGGGTATATGGGTGCGACGTGTGTGCGAAAGCCTTGAGTGCTAATAACACAGATAACCTAATAAATGAGAAAATGTAATTGAACGGTATATGTAGGATTATTCAAGAGGGTAGTTTAAATTCATTCACATGGAACTTATATTCTAACCCCCTCCTCATAACATTCACAGGTTAGGTTCATGACAGAGACTGTATAGCTTTGGATACTGGTTTAGCAGTATTGTTATTAAGGTAAAGCTATGTTTTAATTATATTATATTTTGTTCCTTCCGCAGTGAGATGTTTTCCGAACTCTGACATGTTTTATGTCTCTGTCTTTTCAGCAGGATACCAGAGCAAAACAGCACGGGTTTCGATAGATTGGGTTTTTGAAAAAAAATCGGTCCGTCGGAACGCGGGTTGTTACATTTGGTATCGGAGCTTCGGTTTAGGATCCCTGTATAGATAATGAGTGAACGTATTTTTATGTTCTAAAATATAAATATATTATATATATAAACCTAGATCCATAAGGAAGCCCACTAGATAGAAAGAGCAAAATGCGAAAAGAAATGGGATATCTATTTTGTACACTAAAGGAATGAACATAGAAATTTTGAGACCCTTAGGTGGTTTGGTTGGAAAGTGTACAATATGTTTGGTATTAGAGAAAGATGTATCCCATATGATAGAAACCGAAATGTTAGTAATTCAGATTAGTGAGTTTAGAAGTGAAACCTTATAAGTTAGAAAAAGGTTAAAAAGTGGAAATGGTTTAGGGATATATATAGTCGAGAGAATTGAATTCATGGGAGCGTCTAGGAAAGCCTAGGTAAGTTGGAAGCCCACTACGAGTCTAACCCATTTGTTAAACTTTTAAGAACTTGAAATTGTAAAGGTTTTGGCAAAAGAGTTTATATTGTTTACAGGTTTTAATCTTAAAAGTAATTTTGATGTTTGAAAAGAGTGTATATTGGGTTTTAATGTAAAGTGGGGTATATTTTGTAAAACAATGATTTCTTGTTCTTTCTTGAAAAGGTGCATATTATAGAGCATGTATAGCTCGCTAGTTTTCATATTATAGTATATGAAAAGGTTGAGAAGAAAAGATAGCATTTTGTAAAGAAAGTTTTGAAATCTCTGATCTTTGGACAATAATTTTTTTTATTGTTTTAAAAAGAAAATTTTGTTGGGTGGACAAAATAAGTTGCAGAGAGTAAGAATAGAGTAGATTTTTACACCTTGTAGAAAGCAACCAAAATTAACATTGTAGGTAGAAGAAACAATGTAACCCGATAGTTGTCCTTATCTACTCCAGTTTTGTGATTTAAAAAAAAATAAGTTAAGAAAGAGAATAGCCTAACTAAGAAGAAACCAATAAATTCAGTAAAGCAACAAACATGACGGGAAAAGAAAATGAAAATCTTAAGAAAAGATGAATAAAAATGAATTTTTTCCAAGATAAGTTGAAAAAGAAGAGAAAATTTTCTTATGTAGTTGTACTTGGATAGGAAAATAGGAAATCTTTATAGAGTAGTTACATAAAAATCCAAGTACAATTAGAAAAGGTACATAAAAGAAAAACGAAAGAAGTGAATTTTTCCGTTTTATACCTTTTCGTAACATAAGAAATCAAATTCAGAAAATTATATTTTTCTAAATTTTGAATTTAATGATGGATGGTAGGATTTTGGATGCAACAATTGGATGAACTATGCTCTTATTCTGTAAGAGTGGGAAAATTTGGTTAAAAAATGTTTTGATTTTTCAAAAATATTGCATTCATGTAGAACTGCAAGTATATTTAGGATGTGAGCATCATGTTTTGAAAGAGTTTTTAATAGTTCGCATACATATAGGTGGTACCAATTAGGCATACATGTATTACTATGATGTATTTCACTTTGCACTTGCGCACAATGTTTGCAAAAATTGGATGCACACATGATGGTTTGATGCGAGGGATTATATATTTTACCCCTATCGAATTTCGAGGATGAAATTCTTTAAGGGTGGGAGAATGTAACACCCCACATTTTTAATATAATTAGAAATGTTTATACGCATGGAAATATAAATAATGATGATGTGCAATTTAAATTAGTGGAAGAGACAGAAAAATTAATACGTTAATGATATATGTAACAGAAGAGGTAATAAAATAAAGATACTTAGTTTAAATATCAGAAATTAAGTAAAACGGATATCACCATTGCGTTCGTCTCGGAATTCTGCTTGGGATAGAGTCCAAGTTTGCGTAAAATGGATAACGTATGAAGAAGTTATGAGCTTTAGAAGTTTGTATACGTATAAGGCTCATATATATATATATATATATATATATATATATATATATATATATACAAAATATTTCGAGAATTCAAAAATATTCAAAAACAGTCAAAAGCGGGTGAGCGGGAAAAATCCCACTCGAAGGGTGTCGACCCCCCTAAGGGGTGTCGACATAGGTGTCGACCCCCCTATAGGGGGAAGACACAGGTGTCGACCCCCCGTATAGGGGTAGACCCCGTCCCAGATCTGAGCGAAATACATCGTTTTGTATGTAGGCACGTTTTTTGACCAGGTTCGTTGGCTTAGAAGCTATATAATGGACCCTAACCCTATTGTTTTCTTGACCTAAACTAATGGCGACGCCATGACGCTGTTCCAACCTAAAATAATTTAGATTCTTCTTCTTCCCCAAGCAATTCTTAGATCTAATCTCTTCTCTTCCTCTCCAAATCTGTTCTTAAAATAAAAAGATAGATCTAGGATTACTCTACTCCAAAATAAGAGAAAAGAATCCAGATGCCTGGATCTATGCTGCGCAAAAAGGGAGAAAACCATGGATCGGATCTAGAATTGGGAAAGCATACAACTGAGTGGATTTAAAATACATTTTTGTATAATAATGGACCTATCATTCGCCATTCCCCATTTACACACATAGTAAACCTGTTGAAAGATCTAATCTGACAAAGTTCACCTATGCCTAATATTGTTGTCATATGCTTAATTATGATCAGTCATTTTATGCCTACGTTGGGTTTCCTCCTTTTATTTTCCCCTTTTTATTTTTATATAGCTAGGCTATCTTCGAGTCTATGCCTCTTGTGGATTTATGCGATTGAACGATATTGAGAATAAAAGGGAAAAGGTTGATTTGGGTATTATATGTGATTGGGAGTTTGGGGGCATAACTTATAATGGGGTTTTGGGAATAACTTTGATTGGAATCATAAATATTACTATGAGTATATGAATCAAATTGTAATTATGAATGTAAATTGGGATTATTAGTTGAATTAGGATTATGGGCATAACTATACTTGGAATTATAAATAAAACTATGGTGGGATTTATGTATATAAATCAAATTGAGGATATAAGACTGTAATTTGGGGCAAAAACCGATGGTTGGAATTTGGGCCATTATTGCAATAAAATATGAACAATTGGAAAAGTTTGGGAAAATATGTAATAAAATGAAAGTTGGCATAAATTGTGGAAATTGATTTGGGCATAGTTGGGCGTAACTTGTATACATAGGATTATAGATATAAATTGGATTAGAATTATAAGCATAAATTTGAATTGGAATTTATGGGTAACTGGAAATCATAATAATCCAAGACTTGAAATTGGGCATGAATTAAGAAAAAGATATTGAACGCCTAAGACACGAGGTTAGATTTGGGTTGCGGTAGAAGTCTTCCCGGAACCGCCCGGCATATCCAGCAACCGGAAATGGTAATCTAATGCGAGAGGTCTTAGGTGGAAATTGGACCCGTAATGGTGTCAAGACACGAGGTTAGGTTTAGATGCGGTAGAAGTCTGCCCGGAACCGCTCTGCATATCCAGCAACCGCAAACGGTAATCTAATGTGAGAGGTCTTGCGCGTTTACAGACATCATAAATAATAATGAACACTTAACCAAGACGACACATGTAAGGTTGATATGGATATAATATAGGGGTTAAGTGGGTAACATGGGTAGCATGGATAATTTGATAAATTAGAATACTTAACCCAATTAAATATGTAGTGGTGTTATGAACCAGTTGAATTGAGTAGGGGTTAAGTAAACGTGTTAAAGAAGTGGGTAGGGTTAAGTTAATCTTAATTAGTGCCAAAATGGGGAATGATAATAATAACCTATTATGAATGAACTTAAGAAATGGAACCGATAATAGGTAGGCTTGTCCTAGGGACAAATGGGAATTATAACTTATGGACTAAGGTAAGTTATAATGAACGATGGAGAAAACAGAATAACTTATGGAATAAGCTAAGTTATAATGAACGATGGAGAAAATAGAATAACTTTTGGAATAAGGTAAGTTATAAGGAACGATAAGGGAAGATAAAATAACTTATGTAACAAGGAAAGTTGTACTTAATTGACGATTAAGTAATCTGTAAAGGCAAGAACAAATCTACAAATGAAGATAACATAAGTTGTATGAATGACATAACAGAAGATTGGTTGAGTTGAGTAATTCTCTGAGTGTCAATCTGATGTTGATTTCGGTCTTCGGGGTTGATACTTAGGGAGTTATTCTCTTAACCAATGTATATGTGAATTAAGATGTACTTAATTATAAATTAAGTAAAACATGTTATTATAACCATAAGAGGGATACTTATTAGATTATGAGAATAACATGTCGTAGGCTTATTAATGAACTTAAATGGATCAAGTTATAAATGGAATTAATAAGCAAGGATAACTTGGTAAACTTGAAAAAGAAGTAAATGTGAATAACCAAGTTAAATGAGAAAACTGACGAGGTGGCACAAGCGCGTAATTAATGATTAGACGTAGGGTCTAATGACAAATAAAACTAAGGCGCTTGAAGCAATTCGTACGTTATAGGATGAATAACCCAACGAGGTAGATCATCACGGTGTCATAAGGCATGAGGGGAGCGAACGTTCATTATTCTGGCGGCTCCAACGGACTGGAAGGGGAGGCGGGCAGCTTCTTGAGACACTAAAGGTGCTTTTGGTAGTTCTCTATGGTGGTTTAGCTTCGGGCTAGGATTACAGAGGTTGGGTCTGCGCGGAACTACCAGGTGGGTGGGCCTTGACTGCACAAGTAGGGGGCAGTCAGAATGTTGTATGCGGTGGCATTAATGGTGGTTCGGCGGTTGCCTCAGGCGGAGGTGGAGGGTCAAGACCAAACGACAGCAAGATCGGACGCCTGTCACCAGCAGTCTAAGGAATGCGAAAAGACAAAAGCTAACCTCTAGAGATCGTTAACCTTTGCTATCAAGGGACGGGTGCGCGGAGACCCCACATGGATATTTAGATTGTTTTCTTGTTAGGGGTGGTCGCTTAGCTCGTGTGGTCTTTACTAGTTGAGGGAGGGGTTGAGGTGGAGCCATAGCCACCATACACAAACCAGACCCGAGGGATATCTGTACATTGGACACTCTTAGAGGCGGGCCCGTACAGATAAAGAAAAGCTCCGGACCGAGTTCCGTGTTTCTAGTGTAACCCTGCCACGGAACTTGGGTGCACAAGTAGAGGTTATGTGCAGTAGAAACATCGAGTACGATTGATGATACGTACGTGGGAAAGTCTAGGTACAACCATGTTTGCTCTGGGTGGTGTATCATAGACTAGATGGCATTATTCGATGATGGAACCAAATTCGATCGAATAGTTCAAGGATAGCAGTCAGTACGCTTACGTGGCACAGCGATAGTGGTTCTATGCGGATGTAGCGTTGTACGTTACTATGGCATAGGATGAGGGACTGCGCATATTACTGTGGCGATACGGAGGAGATCGTGCGAGTGGGGTACCACGGGGTGTACCTCAGTTTGGGGTGGCTGCATATACGTTATATTAGGTTAACCTATAAGGGGGTAGATGGGTGCGACCAGTGTGTGAAAGCCTTGAGTGCTAATAACACAGATAACATAATAAATTAGAAAATGTAATTGAACGGTATATGTAGGATTATTCAAGAGGTGTCGTTTAAATTCATTCACACAGAACTTATGTTCTGACCCCCTCCTCATAACATTCGCAGGTTAGGTTCATGACAGAGACTGTATAGCTTTGGATACTGGTTTAGCAGTATTGTTATTAAGATAAAGCTATGTTTTAATTATATTATATTTTGTTCCTTCCGCTGTGAGATGTTTTCCGAACTCTGACATGTTTTATGTCTCTGTCTTTTCAGCCGGATACCAGAGCAAAACAAAATGGGTTTCGATGGATTGGGTTTTTGAAAAAAAAAATCGGTCCATTGGAACGCGGGTTGTTACATTTATATTATTTTTACCTATGTGGTTGTTGGATTGCGAGGCGGCTCGGATATATAGGTTACTATGGAGCCGATGGATAGGTCTGTTAGGACTCTGAAACGTGTGTTCAGGAATTGCCAATCCACTAACGTAATTGTGGACCGGCCTTGGAGGATCCAGGGGTTGCCCAGAGTGTGCAGTCTCGAGACATTTGCTAGAGTGTCTCGAAGCGGGCTAGGAGTACATCCCTTGCTTAGACTCATGACTGAAATCCAATTTCCAATAAGTGACATTTCGATTTTGATTGTAGAGCCTAGTATTGGCGACATGATAGATGGTACCCATGCCACCTATGATTGATACATTCATATTTGAAGTTGTTTTCTTCACTTATAGTAATAATAAAAGATTAAATTTCGCGTATCAAGCATTATTTGTCTATTATAAGGCAAAACCTTATCCTCTGGCTTGCGTTGCATTGTGTGATGGGACCTGGGTCTTATAATAGCTTCATTTTATTTATTTAGCATTGCGCTGTTTGTTATATGCACTGGTATTCTTGGGGTTAAACCCGTTCCGTGTTATACGGTGTGGTCCCTTGATTTATCCAACTTTAAAAACCAAGTAAATAACTGTTTTAGTTCTCACACCAGTCACATGACTAACCTGGAGTTTATTGTTTTAACCTAAACTCTGAGTGCCCCTATTTTCCACACAGGCAGCTAGGAGTTTTGGTTTTGCAGATTTATATTCACGGGATCCTGGTTTACAGCTGGAGCGATATTCGGAACGCTCTGTATCCGTTTATCTCTTTCAGTTGTGTTTTATGTTATTTTCCGCTGCATTGTAAATTGTAAATCTCTGATGTTTATCAAATGTGTATTATTTATTTATACTCTGTTGTATTCTTGTACTCTGATGTAATTGTTGTAATAAGCAATGAAATGTTTTTCTGTTTGTGTTCCGATTAGTCTTTTTCAAAGTAATCCGCTTTTTCTTCTCTTCAGAGACCGGGGAAGTTCGGGTCGCTACAATCTATTTCAATTTTTCTAAGAGCAGAATTGATAATAGATGCAACAACATGAAGATTAGTGTTCCACATATAATTTTGGATGATAAAATCAACATTTGCATTTGCATTTCCTAATAAAAGAAGATTATTCCGTCCTAAAAGATTAATCAAAGACTGGCCATTGATCCAAGGATCAAACCAACGACTGGTATTTCTACCATCTTTAAATTTTCTAATAATAAGCTTTTTGCCAATCTCTCTACAATTAAGGATATTTTTCCTAGTGTATGAAAATGATTTTCAATCTTCATATTCCAAAAATTAATATTTTTGGTATACTTGGATTTCATCCATTTTGCCCAAAGAGAATTTTTTCTAGGTAATGCCAAGAAAGCTTATAATTGCATGTGTCTTTCAAATCTCTGAAATTTCTAAGCCCAAGACCACCAGCTTCTTTAGGCTGAGTAATAAAACCCCATGCAACTTTATGATATTTACCATTCCAAATGAAATAGGCGCATAATTTCTCAATTTTATCAATAATAGTAGTAGGAACATTGTGGGTTTGAGCCCAATAAATAAAAATAGGAGTAATAACAGTATGAATTAACTCCATCGTGCTTGCTATAGATAAAAATTTGCAAGACCAATTTTCAATTTTGTTTTGTATGATTTCAATAAGCCTATGACAGTCTTTATCTTTAATCAAATTAATGCTAAAGGGCAGACCCATATACTTTACAGGAAGCGTACCCTCTTTAAAATTTAGAATTTTGAGGATATCATCTTTATTTTTACAATGCTTATTGAAGTAAATTTCGCTTTTATGTTCATTGATATCCAGCCCAGCATATAATTTAATATTACCCAAAATATCTTTAATAATAGCAGCATTATAAATATCAACATTTATAAAAATAAGAAGATCGGCTGCATATAAAAGATGAGTGAAATAAGGAGTTGCAGAGTCTAAAGGCTTTAAATTTTTTGAAATCAGCTCTCTATCCATTTGAAGAGAGAAATAATCCATAGCAATAGTAAATAAATAGGGGGAAAGAGGGTCTCCCTATCTTATGCCCCTATTACTTTTAATAAATCCACATGGAGACCCATTTATAGGAATAGAAAAAGTGACATTACAAATACATTCTCTGATCCAATTACAAAATCTGTCACAAATTCCATGTTGTTTCATCATGTGAATGATAAAAAGTCTATTTATTCTATCAAAAGCTTTGTGCAGATCTATTTTTATACACAATAGTAAAATTAAAATCTCTTAATAGCTGGAAACCCGGAATGGCATGCAAAGAGCTTACCATGTGCATACGTTAAGATCAGCCACTTATGTGGTGCTCGCGGATCGGGTTAGGTGCAGTAGGGAGGGTTTTACGACTCCGGTCGATTTCCTTCTTGAACAAATTCATAAAAACAATCAGTCTGTTTAGGATAAAAGCACTTTGATTTTCAAAAATCAAAAAAGAAAGAAAAACTTTCATTCTATTACACAGAATTAAAGAAATGATTTTATAAAGAAAGTTACAACAATCAATAGGCCTAAAATCACTGATATCTTTTGGAGAGGAAACTTTAGGAACTAAATTGATAAAAGTATGATTAATAATTTTGAGCATATTTCCAAAATTAAAATTTTTAGGAATAGCTTCAAAAAGAGGATATTTATTATCATCCCAATGATTTTTATAAAACTTTGCACCAAAACCATCTAGGCCAGGGCTTTTATCAATATTGGCATTGAAAATAGTGTTATGAATCTCATTAATATTGATAGGCTCAAGCAATATTTCCTCACTATTTGGATGAAGAAAACATTTAGTTAATATATGGGGAAAATTAATGGTAACATGTTCAGTGTAGTAAAGGTTAGAGAAGTATTCAATAACTTCCTTCTCTAACTTTTCTGTACTGTTAATAATGTTACCCATATTATCAATGAGCTTACCAATATCATTTCTATGTTTTCTACATGTAATTTTAGCATAGAAAAATTTGCTAGAGGTATCACCGCTAGTCAACTAACCAATTTTAGCATTTTGCCTATTGCTGACACTTTCAATATGAACTTCATTGATTATATTTTTCTGCATACTAAAGAAGTTATCAACATGATTAGCATCAGAATTTTCTAAATCAATTTTATTCTGAAGATCTTCACAATCCTTTCTTATAATATCAATGTTTTTCTTATTTTTGATTTTATTCTAGATTTTAAGACTTTTTTAATTAGAATGCAGCATATTTCTAAATTTAAATTGTGTAGAGCCCTCAACATTAAAGGGTAGGCAATTTTTGACAATGTCTTTATAATCATTATCAAAAACCTAGCCATTTATAAACCTAAAAGGAAAATGTGATTTCTGAAAGCTATCCTCAGATACATTGAAGGGGGGTATGATCACTAGAAGCTTGAGGCAAATTGTAACATTTAAATTTGGGAAAAGAGTTAATAAAGGTATAATTAACAAAAATCCTATCAAGCTTACAGTGAATTTTCCTGAAATCACCAAATTTCCAAGAAAATTATTGCCAAAAATAGCAGGCTCAACCAACCCATTTTTTATTAAAAAATTATAATAGAATTCTAATTTTTTTAATGGGATGGGATTGCCACCTCTTGTTTTTTTAGAAAAGTGCGTTACAGAATTGAAATCCCCCAAGATAACCTAAGGCTTTGTAACAACATTATTTAAAGGGCTAATATGGTTCCAAAGAGAAAGTCTTCCATTATCAAAATTTGAAGCATAAACAAAAGTATTATCAATAAGCAGCCCACCATTGTTAATAAAATTACAATTTATATATTACAAGTCTATAAAGTGATTTTTAAGAGTCCAAATGCATGAGTCCCAGCAAACTAGAATCCTACCATTGCCATCAATTCTGTTATTATTAACAGAAAGCCAGTTTTTAGAAAATCTGTGCATAAGACCATCAATTGCAATATCATTTAACTTATGCTCTAGTAAACCAAAAATACTTGGTTTATAAGAAGAAAGTAAATTGGAAAAGTCCAATTTAATTTCATGGGAATTAAGTCCCCTAACATTCCATACTATGATCATCATAATAATAAATAATTAAATAAATAAGAAAATAAAAACTAAAAACAATATAGGATACTCAAAGGATATCACTTATGCTGCATTGGAAGTTTGCAGCCTTCAGTCTCAAAATTCTCTGTAGATTTGGCTTGTCTTCTTTTGTAAGAGGTATTTTCATTTTCTTTGAGGAAGTTTTACCACTGTGAATTTTTAATAATGTATCTATCTTCGATTTTTTGTTTTTGTTTTTAACAGTAACATTTTTGTCTTCAGATTTTTCCCTGTTAATGTTAGTAACATTTTTGTTATCCACTATGTCTTGCAAGCTTTTCTTCATGCTTTTCTTTCTTTTTTTATTTATTGGAGATGAAGTACAAGAGAAAAGCAGAACAACACTTTCTAATAATTCAACAGGGTTGTTTGGAGGAAGCTTCTCTAGCCCCAGTTTATCTAGTTTGACTTGGCTGGGTTTTATTTTTTCAAAATTAAGAATTTCAGAATCTGAATGTGTAATTATATCAGATTCAGCCTGATGGGGGGTAGAATCAAGACCTGTTCATCTTTATCCCTATTGCATAATATCATGCCATCATCATATATATCATTAAAAACCTCGTGAAAATCATCATTGATGCTATAGTCTATGATGGCTTCACTTTGCCTCTTTAGATTGGCATTAATGCCTCTATTAACCGAAATGCCTTCATATTTATCAGATGAAAAGGAGACTGAGGCTTGTTTTTCACCTTTCGATTTTGATTGATCTGAATTTACTTTATCAAAACTGGGATTTGAAACAGATTTTTGCACAAAGACATTTTTTTTCAGAAACTTCTAAAGTTTCAGATTCTCCCACGCAAATTTTCTATTTCAATGTTTCTATATTTTTTAAACTACGAAAAGATCTTGAATATGATTATTAGGAACTATATTATTCCCAAAATTTTTATTTACAAGATTTCCTTAAAAAGTTTCATGATTTGCAACTGAATCTTGATTTTTTTCTAAATCAAAAACAAAACCATAAACAGATTTTTCTCTCCATACCTGTTTAGAAAGATAAGCCTCAGTCGAGTGACCAAAACATTGACATTTCGGAGGAACCTATTCATATTCGATTTTCTGAACAATTTTTTCTCTATCATACATGTTGTATCTAAAATTCTATGATTTTTGTTTGATGATAACGAACATATATTTATTATTATAAATGTGTTTGTAATTGTACTGTTATACTACATCACAGATAGATTGTAATATTGATATTTAAATTGTATCGTCTCAGAATTTTAGTAATTTGATAATTTATTTATTTAATTATATTGATTTCGAATTTAGACGAGATATTTGAGACGTAGTTATAATTTAATTTTTAGAATTTTGCCGTAATTTTTAATTTGGAAAATAAGCAACTTTTTATTTGGTGTATTTTACACCCTATATCAGTATATTGGGATTTCACAAAATAAGCTAACCAGTCTATTTTATTATATTTCTGGGATCGTGGCACATCGCTCGTCACGATCGTATTATTATTTCTATCCGTAGCGATCCGAAAATAAATAGAAGTCAGTGTAGCAGAGTACGCTAAACTTTAAGTGCTAAATAAAATAAACGTGATGCTTGTGTACGGTGTATACCTTGAGTTCAATTCTTTCACTCAATTGTGTGACCGACTTATATGTTTTGTTCCAAGGTCATATTTACATTATGGATTTCCGTGCGGCTATCCCATAAATCACGCATGCCTACAAAAGAAAATCTCCTTAAGCTACCTACGTTGAAAATGCAGCGCCTAACCACACCCTATTTCTTTTAGTCTTCATCAAATTAAATGAACCATACCCTATTACTTCAACTTCTTAAAGCACGTACCTATCCTATCCTGATGTTTGTTTTATCTTGCCCATGCCTGCGTTATTACAGGCCTAGTATCACATGCCTTTAGTTTGAAAAAGCTTCCCTTATGTTGTACTACTTGAATGCGACCTGAACCGTCTTCTTCTATTTATAACTTGTGCCATTTCATCCTTCCCAGAAAAATACATATGCCTCCATCCTTAGTTCTTCCAAAACACGAGTTCGAAATGATGAGGGTTGACCAACGTTCACAATACAAGTAGCCGGAGTTTCAAATCAAGGCGGAGTTGGGTCGTCTCGAGACCGGCGTGGGGTTCGTGATGAGGAGGCACCGATTAGATTGGTAATGGTGGAGCTTGGGGTTGATGATAGTGGTGGTCAAGTAGAATTCATGATGGCAAAAACGATAATGGAGTTTGCAGAGGTCCTGGGTGATTGAGAAGAAAGTAACGGCGTCGGAAGAAGGAATGGGATATGAAGTTGGCTGTGTCGAGCCTAGAAAGGCGGAAGGGGTCTCTCGACGTGGTGAAAGGTGGTAATGAAACGAAATGGAGTGAAGTTCATACTGTAAAATAACAATGAAGAAGGAAATGAGTTCTTTGTGTTGCCAAAAACGCGGCTGTCAGGGAGCAGTTGCGAGCTTCGTTCATGGCAGTAGAGTTGGCATGGGACGGTGAGTTTTTGGGTGGAGTTTTGTGGGACTCGGCGGATTGTGGAGGCCTAGTGATCCGTTTTGGAGGATAGGAAACACACTAGAAGTTAAAGGTGGCATGTTGTAGGGTTCAATGTGGTCTAGCAGTATGGTTGTTTGGCTTAAGAACGGTAGTAGTTTAGTGGAAACAGACAGGGCGTTCATGAAAGTGAGAAGGAGGACTACGGGAATAAGGAATGTTTCATTGGAGTAAACAAGGTTTAATCCATTTTGGTCTGGTTGTTCTTGGGTGTACAACAATTCAGTGTCAGGGGCGTGATGGTAATGGCGGCTGCAAGTGTGACGTGGTGGTGCTGATGTGGTGGAGGACATGAAGGAGGGTTCGGTGGTTTGATCGATCAGACATGGAGGGAATGATCATGATAAACAAAAGGGCATGAAGCCATCGGGAAGAACGAAGGCTTAAGAGTTGATTTAAATTAATCATGGTATTAAGAGTTAAAATGATAATGAGAATTAATTAAGTTAATATTATTATATTAAATAAATGCTTAATATTATAATCATTATAACTCGATCATTCGTGGACAGAATTATATGAACCAAGTGTCGTTGGAAGCGTGGAGGTGAGGTCTACATTTTGGAACTGATTTTGCTGAATACAAAGCTACTGGAATTTCGTAGAAAAATCAAACATATGTTTGATTTTAAAACGGAACCAAAGCAGAACCGTCAACTAAAAATAATAAGGTGAGTAAACTCACTAACTCTGATCATTCTTATAATATTCTAAACGTTATTTAATATTAATAAATAATGGTTAAATGATGTGTGATGGTTGTTTGGATGAATTGCTGATAAATTGGTTGAAATAATCATTGATTGAATATGATGCTGATATTTTATATTGATATGAAAATAGACGTGATTTATGTTGACTAACATCTGTGGATGCAGGGAAACAGGTTGGAGGGATCCAACTGGATTCCTCAACAATTATATTGTTGTTTTTCATATTACGTGATTTGACCTCTGTTTAGTTATTGATGTGGAATTACATTGGAATGAAATAATTGTCATTAAGATATTTAGGAAATATGGATTCAAGGATAAATTTCTAGAACGAGGAACAATTTCGATGTTCGAAAGGCAAATAAGATTTTTGAAATAAATCCATATGTAATCAGAATTCGACTCTGTCAAATGTTTTAAAAATAATCTACTTTTAGAAATTATATTATGATATAATTTAGAATTGGATAAGGTATTAAATATTTGGTTTTTAAACCAATAAATTACAATAGAATATGTAATTAAGATTAAGTTATAAACTTGATATTTATTTAACAAGAAGTTTACTACAAATAGAGTTTATAAAGTAGAATATGGAAATGAGTTTATAAAATACGTCAATAAACGAGTCTTAAACCTATAATGGTATTTATTAGCTGAATAAGGATTTATTAAATAAACGAGTTCAGAGTTCTATAAAGGGGTAATATTTACATTTTAAAGTTAATAATGACTTTAAAGCAAACGTAAAATGGTTATAATGGAAATTGGAAATATTATAACATAAATTTTTGGAATATGAGAAGATAAGGATTTTTAATAACTGGAAATGTTTTTCCAAGACATGAGAAAGGCCAAACGATTAATATTAATAAACGGACCAGTAATTGTTTGATGCTTAGTTGTAAATTTGAATGGATGTTTGTTTCTCTTTGATAGTTAAATCACCGACTATCAAAGAGTTTGACCGTTGTTGTCAATACGAAGAGACCGGTTGAATTTATTATCCAAAAACTACTTCGTATAGGCATAAGCACTGTGAATTAGATTATGCTGGAGATAACTGAAGACGGAGTAAAATGCAGGAGTTGTTTTGTTCCAGAGTAGTGCTTTCTGTTTGTCCATTCCCAGGACAACTTGCATGGAGGAATGTCTGACAGAGTATTCCTAACAGTTCACATAAGACGATCTTTTCTGGGTAATACATTTTGTGGTGGAGGAATTCATTCTCTTAGCTTTTATACCCGTAATATTTTTGGGAAGACCAACTAGTGATTTGACGAGTTTGACGATGTGGCATTCAAAGTGAATAGTGACCAGATGTTCTAAAGGATAACGTAGCCTTAAGCCTCACAACCCGGAAAGGACAAAAATCGGGCAGGCAGCATGGCTAGTTAGGTCATACCCAAGCAGGGTGTATTGTCCTAGAGAAAATTCACATTTGTTCTTCTTTCGATTCTGTATCTTACGAGAACGGTTGGACGGCCGACAACCGTGGGTGACAATATATTCGCTACACTCAAGCTAAATGAGTGGGCGGTCATGTGTGGCCGGGTTGTAAGATGTTCTTGTTGAACCCCGGTGTATACCCTCTAGAGTACACTGATCGGGAGGTGTCCCATACCTTGCTATAGTTGGAATCCAATCTCCAATAAATGCCCTGCGATTTTTGATTTTTATACTATATATGTGGAGCGTGAGATGCAAGCGTTCTGCTAGATGGTTATTTACTTGATTAGACATTATTATAATATCACCGGATTTTGATATCAAGATGTTTGGGTTATAGTAAGGTAAAAGCCGTCCATGTTTATGTGTGGGCTGGTCTTACTATTATCCTTTTCTTTCAAAAAGGATTTTCAAAGTTAAGCAATATTGTTGGAGTTTACTTACACCAGTCCCATGACTTACCTAGAGTTTATTTTGTGTGTTTTTCCGTAAACTCTAGGGTGCCTAAATTTGTATGGTTAGTCAAGCGTTTCAGGCTTTACAGATACACTTAGAGGAGCTTGAAGCAGGAGGCTTCACCGCTAGTTATTTAGAGATTATTTCTGCTGTGATGTATATGTGTATACTCTGATATGGTATGTAAGTACACATATAGTTTTTTATTTCAAAGTTATGTTATATAATATATTTTATTCGTTCCACTATAAGATTCGTGTTTACTCTGATTTGTTCTATTGTGTTCTTCTTCTTCTTCTATTCTGATTTTCTTTCTTTCTATTTCTCACCCTCTAACTTCCTACTATAAATGACCCGGTATTTTTGATACTCGAATAGTTAACATAGTGTTTTATGTTGATTTTCGGGGTCGAAAATCTCGCGGGCTGTTACAAAAATAGAATACTACTGCATAAGAATTTAAATATACAAACATTATTTTGTTTAAATATATTATTTTATTCCAATATTGCAACAGTACAAATTCATAACTCCACTATTTGTACATTTCACTGAAATACAATACAGTACAGTACATTTCATATTAAATTTCATTTATATACAATGCTCCTCACTACAATACACTCAGTTACATTTCACTCATGTTGTACAAATTCTTTTATACACTCATATACTGTTTCACAGCTTTGTCTTCTATCTTCTACTTGCCTCACTGTCAGTCCAGTCTTCTGTTTACCTGTCACAAAAAGAAACGCACAATAATCTGGAACAGAAATATTATATATTCTAGCAGATTTAATTTTTATTTTGAAAATTTATTTGCCACATAATTTTGGTGTGTTTCTCATCCTTTTTAATGACTTGATCTGATTTTTTTATGGGCATCCATCCGTGTCTAGACAGCTTGTGATATTCACAGAGATGCACTGTAAATACCACAAGGTAGACATCGTCTATAGTGCTCACATATATATATTCTCTGGACGTGCACTATACATGTATACACACACATTGTATGTATATATACATATTTCTGTGCAGGAACAATATGGTCAAATATCGTGTATGGACTGAACCAAGAAATCCACTACATATGCAGACACTGACACATATATACATACACATTTGTGCATATATATATATATATACGTGTGTGTGTGTGTGCGCGCGCGCGCGTGTGTGTGCGCGCGCATGTGTGTATGTATCTACACAGCAGGAACAGTGGTTCAACAAGTGAACAACTGAGGATGGCCACAATGGACCATGCTACAACTCAATAGAAACATGACAGTGAAACTCGACATGGCCGAGCTATAATTAAACATGCATATATGAAGCGACATATATACACACACACATACGTGTATATATAAATATATGTATACATGCAGCAATCACATGACGAAGCACAAGCTCGAGCAAGTCAACAAACAACACATATGTCAAGTGGCAGCAAAATATTCTCTTGAAAACTAGGTGCAACATGGATACGCATATAGGTGCAAGTGAGCAAAACTGAAATGCATGGAACAGCATGCACACGGGTACAACTCAATTTAATGGCACAAGCACACGGCTTAATAAATAGCAATGAGACAGTGGAAAGTTTCCCATGATCAATGCACAAGTGAAACATAAGGCAGTCAACACAGTGTCGAGCTTAAGACAGTAAAGAACAAGACAAGCAAAACTAGTAAAATGGCAGATACTTGTATGTGCAGCAAGGAACAAAGCCAAATGTTCATGTATATATGTTTCAGCATGTTTCAAGCCATAGTTAACACGTCAGTAGCAAGAATGGTCTAGTTAAATGAATAAGCATGAATACACAAACTATTCAGGTCACAGTAGCAACAAGCAATCTCAAAAATGGAGCATGAAATTTACAAGACAGTTCACAAACACAATCAATCAATATTTGGCAAAGCATATTTATATTCAAGAAATCACAGAATTGTTTTTGGTAACAATTCATTCCAGAAAATCACATGGGTGTTTCACGGTGATTTAAATGTTTTCCAGAAATTAACAAATCTGATTTGGCAAAAACCCATTTAAACCCTGCAAACAATATTTATATGTAGCAAGATTTTTTTTCCTGAAATTCTCACTCAAGGCTATAATCAGAAATGATATTGGAGCATTAAAACCGGTTGTCTATTCTTCAAGCTTGGAAAACAATTTCTTTTTGTTTCCAAAATTCACAAGATCAATTCAAGATTTCAAATGTACAAATTTGACATGACAGCAATCACGAAATCTATTTTGGGAAAGGAATCATTTGAAGAATTTCCAGAAATTATCATGACATTCATGGAAAATGTAAATCAAGGCAAATATCATTTTCAAGGCAACAAATTCCAGGAATCCCAAAGGTATATCATAGTCGCACCTTTCAACAAGTCGAGGAAATAATTTATTCAAGGCAACAATTTATTCCAGGAAATCACAGCAATTTATTGAGCAACAAAAAAGGACAAATTCATTCGCAAGTCAGCCAAGCCGATTTAAATTCCTTCAGAGTGGAAATCGCGCAACACAAATCAAGTCAAGTCATATTATGAAATCAGAGTAAAATTAGGATTCTATAATCCTATATAATCCACCATTTATCATAGGCAACAAATCATCTTAGTCAAAGCACGAATCGAAAAGAAAATTTGAATTATAGTATCATACCAGAGTACGAACTTCCAATCTTAGATCAAATCGAATTCCTACAGGTCGAATAAGGCAACAGGAGAGAGCATCAACAAAGAGAAGCTATTAGAGATGAATTCCAATTAGAAATCTCGATTTGATTTGAAGAATTGGGCAAAATCCTAGATTTTATTGTCGGCCGACATTTTTTGGAAGCTAAGCCTTAAGAAAAATAGAAAGAAGAATGGCCGGCATATTTTCATTAAGGGCTCAAAGGAGTTTATTCCAATTCTAGGGTTTAAAATACTAGGCTTTGTTTTAATTTTATCTTGTTTTGTATTTTATTTTTCATTCGTAATCGTCCAACTGTTTTCTAGTTTTTTCTGTAAAAATTAGGTCGTCTAGTTAGAGTTTTAACTAGCAGTTTTCTAGTGTCTACAATAACTGTGGTTTACTGGCTACGAGTTGTAGCTAAGGGAAAATCTGATCTAGGGGATATAGATCAGTATAGGGTTTTGAGCGTAGAATTAAATAGGAGCAGGGTTTACGAGTTTACAGAGTTTGTAAGCGACATCTATTTAAATCTAGTATGACACCTTGGGGAACACAGCAGTAGGCAGGGTTTGCCGAAGCTGGGTAAAATCTGTGTTATTTATTTTAGCTACTGCATTCTGTGATGTAATATTTTTTAATATCTCGAATTAATTTAATAAACTCTATTCACCCCCCTTTAGGGTTAATCTAGATCCAATAAGTGGTATCAAAGCAGGTAATTCCTTAACTCTAGAGTAATGGTGTTCCCTAGTTGTCAGTATAGCGAGAGTCAGTCCAGTGATATTCCAATTATTTTCAATGGGACGGATTTTTTATTTTGGAAATCGAAAATCGAATTCAATCTAAAATCTGTTAATTCCGAATATTGAAATATTATTGTAAATATGGGAGATGCGCTAGATAAGAAAAATAAAGTTGTCAATGCTCACGTTATGCATATTCTGTATTCTTATTTCAGTAATAATCAACTTAAACTTCTCTCATTGTTTGACTGCGCATGATATCTGAAAAACTCTCAACAAGTTTTATGGAATGGACAACAACTGCTCAAAATCCCAGAATGTCAACTTAGATTCAGATCTATGCTCGAAAGATGAAATAGATGAAAATTCAAGTAGGTCAGACGATGGAGACTCAACGGACAATAAGACTGAAAGTTTCTCGTATGAAGATTTGGTTTATATGTGTGCTGATTTAACTAAAACTGTTGATAATCTCCATCGGAAACACAGATCTTTGAAATCCAAAAATCATGAGTTAATCAGCAAAAATAACTGTTTGGAATCAAAACATTCAAATGTCATGAAATTAGAAAATTCTGATTATGAAAGTTGTTTGAAATTGAAAACCGATCTCGATCATCTCAATAAAAATATTCAAAAGCTTGAAGAGGAAATTCTGTTTTTAAAAGATAATGAGATTGAGCTAAAAGATACAAACATTTTTTTATGAAAGGAATTTGAAAATTTTAAGACTACCAAAAACTCCAAACATGATTTTGCTAAAAAAAAATTGTTGAAAACGAACTTGATCTTGAATGAACTTGAAAGTGATATTGAAAAATTCAACAATTTTGAAAAACGTGAGTTTGAAAAGCAATTTTTTTTGAATTTGAAATCTATGAGTCCAAGACCAAAATCAAACTTCTTGAAAACGAAAATTTGATTTTGAAACAAAATGATATAGAAAGGAGAAAGTTCAGCATTAATCGTTGTTCAAATCTGATGAAAGAAAATACTGATCTAAATTCCAAAATCAACGATCTTGAATTGAGTTTAAAATGTTTTTCAACTAGAGAAAAATCTTTGAATATGCTATTGAAAAATCAAGTTTCTTCTAGTAATAAAAATGGTCTTGGTTTTACAAAAACAAATGATTTTAAAAACTAAATTCTTGTGATTTTAAAATTCCTTCAAATTGCTTCAAGATGGGTCGTCCTGAAAATTTGAACTTTGAAAATTCCAAAAGGTTTTTGAATCACAAACGCGACAAGAATTTGTTTGATAGCAATCTATTTAATCCATTTTGGACCCGAAAAGGAAGTAAAGTGAATTCGTCTAAATTCAAACAAGTTTGGGTCCCTAAGGGTACAAAAGTAAATTCAGATGGATTGTTTTATAAACAGATTTGGGTACCTAAAGTCCTGAATAAAACTGTGAGTGATTTTACAAATTTTGTTAGGTCACTCAATCCCCTAAAGTGTTAGGTACCGGAGGAGGCTGAGGAACTGCTATGCAAAAAGAGATTTGAAATCAAGCTGGTCTATATTTCTGTATCATTCACAGTTCCTTAGCCAAGTGTATTGAGTTAGAGATTCATTTGCTCATATCAAATTCAGGTATGATTTCTAAACTCATCTCTGTTAATATTCTCAATTTTTTCTTCTTTATTCCTCCTTCTACCCCTTCTATTTTTCTTTTGGCTATTTCTGATTTGTTTTGACACTGCCATATTATTTTTCCTTCTATTTTGAGTTTCTTAACTTCAAATTGCAGAATCCATGATTTTCTGGAAATTCGCTTTATTTAAATAAAACTCTCATGTTTTTATCCTTTCTAGATCTTGAATTTAAACTTGTAAATATCTACAATTATTTTGAAGTTTAATTCTTTTCTTATTTCTGAATTCCTAACTATGTTGAAGCATTCTTGTTATATCTTTAACACAGTTAATTTGAATTCAAAATTTTTGAAGATCTGAAAAATTAATGAAATTTCACACATCTCTGTTGTTTTGATTTTCTTCTAATTAAAGTTGGAAAGACTTAAAAATTTATACTCATTACAGCACACTGTTAATTTTCAGTTGTGATGATTTCATTGATTTTTGGATTGGCTTGATTATTTCTGAATTGAAAAACTTTTGATATCGAATCACAGTGAAATTCATTTTTTTTCATGATCATTTGATTTGAATATTTGTTTGTTTAATAATTTGAAATTATTAATTCGTGAATCTCGCACAAATCTTGGATTTGAAACTTATGAGTTGGTGTGATCGATTCATTGAATCTCGAGTTTTTCATATTCCTTCAAAGGATTTAAAATAAACTTTATTTTTAATCTTGGGTCATGAATCATCTTTTGTGACTCTTAGAAATATATGTGAAAAGTTCTCTTGATAAGTCTGCTTTGAAATTGACTGTTGTGCTGCTCTGATAAAAGAAATCATTTTGAAAATGTTTTTAGATAACTGCTTGTTTTGGTACCATCTGTTGTTCTGGTAAAAGGTTCAAAGATTTTCTGATTGACTTAACTACTCTGAATTGAAAATCTCTCTTGTGCTACATCCTAAAATTCATTTTGTAATCGTGATCACTGACTTGGATACTGTTTTGTTTAAAATCATTTGATATTGTTTAATATCCTGAATCTAACACACTCCTTGGTTTTGGTATTAATAACCTTGTGTGATTGATTCATTGAATCTTGAAGTTTTCACATTCCTTCAAGTGATTTCAAATAAACCGTTTCATTAAATATTGGATCATGATTTGTCTTCTTGAACTTGTTGAAAATTTTCTGAAAACCTTCTTGTGAAACTTATTCTGAATGTGTTTTGCTGCTTTGATTGATGGAACTGAATTATTAGATTTAATTGCTTGGGCTTTGTGATTGGATACTGTTGTCTGAGTATTTTTTTAACCACTAGGGTGGTATTAAAATTCCCATTAGTAGAGACAACAAGTGGTATCAATTAGAAGTGCTGAAATTTTTTATTAATCTGATTCTCATCCTATATTTTTTTTAAATAGTTCTTGTCTTGTATAAATCTTGTGTAAATTTCTCTTGTAATTGATTTTTCGTTTTTGAAATCATTTATTGATTATTTATTCTGAAATTTAAATCAATAACTAAATTGAACTTTTTTAAGAATTCATCAAAATTATTATTAGATTTTGAAACTGTGATGAGTTGTGACTATATTATATTTCACAACAAGAGGATATTTTATTTAAATTTTTATGATGATTGAACAATTGTTATAATATCTTTGAATTGGCGGTTATTTCACTTACATTTTCTTTATCTACCAATTTTCTGCCATCCGTCATGATTTTAAATTAATGTGGAGAGTTTAATATTTTTTTTTAAAAACGATCTGAAACAAAAAATGGAAATGTTTTTAACGGAATTTTGACTATATTATTTTTCAGAATTAGTGATAATTGAAAATTTTCAAGAATCCCGGTACAGTTGAGCATATTTCATAATGTGATTAATTTAGAAATTTATTTCACAAACCAATTCTGTACCTATCACATTTATATCATCCATATTGGTTTTATATACTGAGGAGTTTTTATTTTGGAACAGAAAATAATTAAAATTCATAAGTGTTTCTCTAACCTCATTTAAAAATCCAAGCTCTGGTCATGCATGGTTAAGAGATTACTTATATTTAAGCTGCAACTAACTTCGTTCAAAAATCCAAGATCTGGTTATGCATGGTCAGTGTGCTCTTAAATAAACAGAAAAGAAAATAATTTGCAATAAATAAGTTTTTATATGAAATTCTCCTTGGTATGGAAAAACAAGCCTATCAATCCATTTTTCTAATCTGTGAAATGTGTTAATATTTTAAGATGTATTATGATTTATTGATTGATAGCTACTGGGATTTGAGATTATTTGATTGTGCCTCTTAAGTTGAATGTATAAGTGTAGTCCGAATCCATCACTGTTTTTGTGTCATTTTTAAAATTTAATTTAAAAATAATTGGAAATAATATTTTTTTAACTCCCTCTAATTTTATAAATTTCACCATAAATCCATCATTCTAAAATGTGAAATTTGCCACTAGTTCTTAAAATATTATGATTTTTGTTTGATTAATTGAGATTTATGATGAATGTTCTTCCTCTTAAGCTGATATTATATATTTAGTCAGTTTCTCATCACTATTTTAATTTTTGTATCCTTTTGATGATAACAAAAGAGGGAGAATGGGTTAAAATTTTAATCGATGTGTGGATATTCTTTGAATATTTTAATATTAAAATTTCAATTATTGTTTTACACTCATGCACATATTTAGGGGGAGTTTTGTGTAGGGGGGCAGGCAAATAGAAGGAGTTTGATAATTCACCGTCAATTGCATTTACTATAATATACTATATTCAAAATCTTATTTTATGTTTTTCATCATCAAAAGGGGGCGATTGTTGTATTTAACAATTCTATGATTTTTGTTTGATGATAACAAACATATATTTATTATTATACATGTGTTTGTAATTGTACTGTTATACTACATCACAGACAAATTATAATATTTATATTTAAATAGAATAATACTGCACAAGAATTTAAATATTCAAAAAGTATTTTATTTGAATATATTATTTTATTCCAATATTTCAACAATACAAATTCATAACTCCACTATTTGTACATTTCACTGAAATACAATATAGTACAGTACATATCATATTGAATTTCATTTATATACAATGCTTCTCACTACAGTACACTCAGTTACATTTCACTCATGTTGTACAAATTCTTTTATACACTCATATACTGTTTCACAACTTTGTCTTCTGCTTGCTTCACTGTCAGTCCAATCTTATGTTTACCTGTCACAAAAAGAAATTCACACACAGTAATCTAGAATAGAAATATTTTGTATTCTAACAGATTTAATTTTTATTTTGAAAATTTATTTACCTCAGAATTTTGGTGTGTTTCTCATCCTCTTTCATGACTTGATCTGTGTCTAGACAACTTGTGATATTCACAAAGATACACTGTAAATACCACAAGGTAGACATCGTTTATAGTGCTCATATATATATATATATATCTGGACATGCACTATACGTGTATACACATACATTGTATGTATATACAGATATTTGTATTAGGTTGTTGTGTCTCAAATCTGAAATTAACACTATTTTGCCAATTAAACTTCTGAAAGAAAAGAGGAATAATCCTAGTTGAACCCGATTTAGGGGCATTAACCTTAGAATTAGGAACATAATTCTGCATTTTAACATCCTGAAATTTCTTTCTGTTCCTAGTTGGCTGAAATTAATCCTCGTCAATATCAGGAGGCTTATCTATAGGAGAAGAGGAAAAGCCAAGAGGAATAGAGGAGGAAGGATCTCCAATGAGAATTTTCATGGAAGCCATTACAGAGAGCTATGAAGTTGATGTTAAAATATCTTATTAAATTAACAAATTGACAGCACCCTGGGGGCCTAGACTACAAGGTTTTAGTTTGGGCCGGAGCATTCAAATTTCAGGTCCTTCCATGAAACACCCCACCTCCGTTAGGGTCACTCTCAAAGGGAATGCCCTAATTTTGGTGGAGGTTTATAAGTATAAGTCACAGATATACAAGACAGATATAAGAACACATATTTGTAAACGGCGGAAAAACAACAACTTTTATTTCATAAAAGCAAATACGTGTTACAACACATCACCATGATTATCTTACATCCTTTCCAAAACATAACATAACACTTTCATAATCTGTCTTGATTACATTATTTAAAGAAGCATAAATAAAACATAGATAAACTGCAAAAGCCCCATAGTGGTTGTCCAAAGCCATAGTTCAAAACGAAAAGGTCCAAGAAATACATTTCTCCTCTTCAAGCTGGATATTAAGGCTGGTCAAGCTGCTGTGTTCCCTCCCTGTGGACCTTGGGGGGGGGGGGAACGGAAGAAAAGAAGACGAAAGAAAAGTAGAGTCAGATATAAAGCCTGAGTAAGTCTAGTACTATTCTGTCTATGAATAAAGAACTGGGTATGATAAGTATAAACAAGAAGTGGGAAAGCACTATAAACTTGGTTAAGTTGTCTAGGGTCGAATATACTATCGTACCCCATGTTAATCTCTGAACCCATATAAACTAGTTCCCAACTGGCACCCCATAATCAGGGTGAAGTGATCCGTTCTATGATGATCGGCTCCTACTCGCATAGTTACATGTGTCTTACGGCCCTCGATGTTGTAGTTACCTATGCTGGTCCCACCATGGGGTGTATCAAGTCCCATGGTGGCGGCCCGACACAATCCTAGAATGCACAGGTATGCTACTGGTGTCCAGTGCCTTATTTTTCTGCGCCGGAGTGTGTGCACGCCCGCACCCCGTTAGAACCTACACTGCTACACCACCGCCGTCGATTTGACCTCTTACAATCAACCCAGTAATCGTGCCCCACCCTGCCTAGTTTCAGGGTATCCTGATACACCTTCTAGGGTTACTGCTGAAAAGGGTCCCCCGTTACTAGGTTTTCTATCTCTAGCCAACATGCTAAGTTGGCTAAGTGTTTTCTAACCTAACCCCCACCAGTCCGTTTAGTTTAGCATGTTCCATTTTGATTAAGTCTTTAGTCCACTTAATCCTAACAATCCCGACTCAGCCTTAATTGTCTTACTAAAGCCTTGACCTCTCACATTAGACAGGTATTGTTGTGGCTGCCTGTTGCCGGTTGGTTCCGGGCAGTCTTACGCCACAACTCAGTCTAACCTCGGGTCCTTATTGGGCTCCATGTTTAACCTCCCACATTGGATAGGTATTGTTGTGACTACTGGACAGCCGGGCGGTTCCGGGCAGGTTTACATCACAACTCAATCCAACCTCGGGTTAAACACATCGTATGTTCTACATTTTCATATTTTGTCTTTCTTCTTTATTTTCTTATATGTAAATATTTGCGGCCCATTATTAAGTTAATGGTGTAAAGGTTACACCAATCATGGGCCCAACCCATACTTGAATTTGGGCCCTTCTACTTTATATTTTCATTTATTAATTAATTTGGCCAAACGCTATTTTCCCCCGTTTAATACGTTCGTTTATCATAATATATGTTGGGCTTAGACTTTTAAGCCCAACTTAGCCATGAGAAAAAGGGGAGGCTTGAAGCGTGATTACATACAAAAAGGGGAATGTGAACGCATGAACTTGCAATGTGACGTTAGAACTACAAAATAGAAACTGGTGTACTTGCATAGTGGTAACATATACTTTGGTCATAAAGCATAAGTGACATGAATCAAACCATGTAAACTTGTAGGTAAGTTAAGAATATCACTATTGACACATAGGCTCAACTACAACATAAACCTATATTTTTATTCAGGCATAATGTCAAACATAAGCAAATCATGTTTATAAGATTACTACATGTTTACAAAGGTGCTTACTTTTGTGACTAATACAAAAGTATAGTTCAACTTAATCATGATTCTAAATCTATTCACATATACTTATGGCATAAATATTTCTAACATGAAATCATGATTTTTACTTTAGTCATGCAAACTTGCAAAAGGGATTTTTGAATCTAACCTAGCTATGTACCACATATGTCATCATATAATTCTTGTTAACAATATGGATTTCAATTATGCAAAATATCAATCATAGCCTAGTCATATTCATAAGTTTGCAAATAGGTTTTCTAGTACAAAAGCATGGCTTAATACATAGATCATGATGCCAAATTTTCAACATAATTTCATATGGATTATGATAACCCAAACTTATTCCAATTACTTCACAAAAATGATGTTTGTATAAAAATACACATTATGATGGCATAGTAGCAAAACCCCAAACTTGCATGAATTTCAATTAATCAACTACATACATGTAGCTTCAACATGGATTACATAATTTGCGAATATTCCAAACGTATACTTGCATAAAACTACCACATGTAGTTTTTTATAATGAATAACATAATTCGAGAATATCCAAACATATACAATATTCCAAATCGATAAGAATCATAGTAACGCACAAATATGAATTACTTTATCACCACAATCAAGTATACAAACCAACACAATTATTTGTTCATACCAAAATAATACTCTACTTACAATTGTATGGCGAATTCTCCAATTTAGGGATTTGGAGATGCGATTCCTTGTTGATTTGATTTGTTTAGGTTGCTTTATGCTTTAGAATTTGCCTCCTAATCCTCTCTCCAATTGGCGGCTACTCTTAGTCGTTCCTCAGCAACATGACGGCTTTGTTCTTATTTTTTTGAATGAATAGATTAGGGTGAGTCTAAGGTCATTTTTATAGGGTTTATGAACTGATTAGGACCATTGATGTTGCTTGGATTGATCGTAGCCATTCATTCGAAAGAAAGACCAATTAGAGCCTGCCACCTAGCCCTAGTGACAAAGCAAGCTTCTGAAAATCGGCCAAACACAGACCTGGCCAGCCAGGACTTGACCAGACCTGACCAGCAGGTCATTTTTGACCTGGGCGCACTTGGCAGGTGCGCCAGGTCAAAAATGCACTGGCGCACTTCACAAGTGCGCCAGTTCATTTCTGTTCTGGCACTCTTCCCAAGTGCGCCAGTGCATTCTGACCCTTCTCCGGTTTTTCGCCCAACTTCGTTCGTCCCTAACTTCTTCATACGATATCCGTTTTTCGAAAACTCGGACTCTATTTCGCGTATTTTTCCGAGACGAACGCAATGGCTTATCCCGTTTCCCTTAGTTCTTTGATTTGAAATTAATTATACTTTAATTTGTGAATTTCACAGTTATAGAATTCGCGGGGTGTTACATTCTCCCCCACTTAAAATGATTTCGTCCCCGAAATCTTCAAGTTAGGAGGAATGTATATCCTAACATCAAATCATCCATCTACTCATCCATCAAACACGAGCATCCATTGTCCTTAAAAGACTTCTAATGGTTCATGATCATATGCGAAGTGTGTGTGTGTACATGTACTTATCTAATGCAAAATCAGGCGGTCTACTGATTCAGTTGACCTCCTTAATGCGAATTATGTAAGTGCCATGAATCCATTATGTATGCAAATTTTCCTATTCATGATTCTACATGAGTGCACAATCATTCAATACAAATGCAACATCCACATGACAACACATTAGAGTTCAACCATATACGAATGCAAACATATATGCATATGCAATATGAAGTGACTGAGCCGATCTAAAACCTAGATTGTGTGTGTATATGCAACCACGAGCAACCACTAGCAATCACTTGCAACCACTTGCAACCATCATCCATAACATGTTTCAATTACATGTTTCCATCCAAAGGGTTTCTACCTAAAAGATAAGGTCGAGGAAATATACCTAAAAAGATAGATAAAAGCGCAACTTAAGGAAAAGGAAAGATCAAGGATGTACCCTCGAACAGAAAAGGGTAGGCAGTGCGTATTCTAGCTTCAGTTTCCCAAGTCGCGTCTCCCTCGGCGTCGCTCCACTGAACTTTGACGAGCTTGACTTCGCGGTTGCGTAGCTTCTTCACTTCCGTTCCTAATATGCGTGTTGGAACTTTTCTTATGGTTGCTTCGCGTTCCACTTCGGCCTCTTCGAGGATATTTGGCTCTACCACTTCAGCAGACTCATGTAGACATTTTCGGAGATGTGAAACATGAAAAACGTTGTGGACTCCAGCCAATTTCTCGGGTAGCTCTAATCTATAGGCCATTTTCCCGATTTTCTCGATGATAGGGAATGGCCCTACGAACCTTGGTGCTAGCTTTCCTGTGGTTCCAAAACGAACAACGTTTCTTAGTGGTGATACCTTGAGAAAAACTCTGTCTCCAACCTCAAATTCAAGGTCGGTTCTCCTCTTGTCGGCGTAGGACTTTTGTCTGTCTTGGGCCGTCTTCATCCTTCTTCGTATTAAGTCTACTTTCTCTGAAGTCTCTCGGATCATATCTGGTCCAAGTATGAGCTTATCGGTAGACTCCCACCAACAAGTGGGCGATCGGCACGGTCTTCCATATAAAGCTTCGAAGGGCGCCATTCCGATGGTTGCTTGATAGCTGTTGTTGTAGGCAAATTCCACCAAAGGAAGGTGGTCTTCCCATGTCCCTCCGAAGTCGAGGACGCATAGCCTTAAAAGGACTTCCAAAACTCTGTTCACTCTCTCTGTTTGGCCGTCGGTTTGGGGATGATAGGCTGTGCTCAAGCATAACTGCGTTCCTACCGCTTCTTGCAGACTCCGCCAAAACTCACTGGTGAAGATGGGGTCTCGGTCACTAACAATGCTAGATGGTATTCCATGGAGTCGAACGATTTCCTTGAGGTAAAGTGATGCTAGGGATGAGGCAGTTCTTTTACTTTTGACAGGTAAAAAGTGGGCGCTTTTAGTAAGCCTATCCACTATTACCCAAATGCTAGTGTTGCCTCTCCTAGACCTAGGCAGCCCATCGATGAAGTCCATTGAGATGCTATCCCACTTCCACTGCGGGACCTCCAGAGGATGTAGCAGTCCGCCAGGCTTTTTCTGTTCCGCCTTAACCTGTTGGCACACCATGCACTTAGAAACGAATTCTGCCACGTCCTTTTTCATGCCGTTCCAGAAGAAAGTCTTTTTTATGTCTTTGTACATTTTATCTCCGCCTGGGTGTATCGTCATCTTGGAGTGATGTGCTTCCTCGAGAACCTTCTTTATTAAATCTTTTGTCTGTGGGACGCATAGTCTTCCGTCTCGCCTTAGCAAACCCTTATCGTCGATGGAGTATCTGTTGAGGTGACTTGAAGTCTCACCCCTAATTAGCCTACCAATTGTTTCCACAAGCTGAGGGTCTTCGCGTTGTGCTGTCCCTACTGAATCCACTAAAGTTGGGCGCACTTCGAGAGATGCTAGCAAGCCTGGTACGAAATCGGAGGAAGGCCTAAAGTCGAAGCTGGCTATAAACTCTAGGCTTTGTCTTTCAACAAACAACGGGCTTAGGGTCAATTTCTTTCGGCTCAACCCGTCTGCCACTACGTTGCCTTTGCCCGGAGTGTAGGAGATTTCGAAATCGTACGAGGCAAGAAACTCCATCCATCTTTGTTGCCTCAAGTTAAGATCCTTCTGCGAGAAAAGATATTTCAACGATTTATGGTCAGTGTAAAGTTCGAACTTCTCACCTAGGAGATAGTGTCGCCAAGACTTGAGTGCAAAGACGATGGCGGCTAACTCAAGATCGTGGGTTGGGTAGTTCTTTTCGTGCACTTTCAACTGCCTCCCGCCATAAGCTACTACCCTTCCCTCTTGCATTAAGACGGCGCCTAGCCCTGTCCCACATGCATCCGTATAAACAGTGAACATCTTGCTCCCATCTGGCAGCGTCAAAACTGGGGCTGTTGTAAGAGCCCTTTTCAGTCGTTGGAAAGCAAACTCGCAATCCAAATCCCAATTGAACACTAGATTCTTCTTAGTCAATTTCGTGAGTGGAGCTGAGATTTTCGCAAAATCCCTTATAAACTTTCGATAGAAACCTGCTAGTCCTAGAAAGCTTCGGACCTCAGTTGCATTCCTTGGTGTCTTCCAATCCTGTACCGCCACTACCTTAGCAGGGTCCACTGCTAACCCTTGCTTGGATACTATGTGCCCAAGGAACCTCACCTCTTCTCTCCAAAAGTGGCATTTGGAGAATTTGGCTTTTAGTTGATGGACTCGCAAAGTTTCCATGATTGCCCTTAAGTGCTGAGCATGTTCCTCTTCACTCTTTGAGAAGATAAGGATATCATCTACGAAGACCACTACGAATTTGTTGAGGAAATCTCTGAATACCCTACTCATCAGGTCCACGAAGTAAGCAGGCGTATTTGTCAAGCCGAAAGGCATGACAAGCCATTCAAAGAAGCCGTCTGGGGTTCTGAACGCCGTTTTATCGATGCTATCTTCAGCCACCCTTAGCTGATGAAAACCGGTTGCTAAATCGAGTTGGGAGAAAACAGACGCTCCTACAAGCTGGTCAAACAAATCGTCAATTCTAGGGAGAGGGTGCCTATTCTTTTTCGTTAGCTTGTTGAGCTCTCTATAGTCAACACATAGACGGAGTGAACCATCCGCCTTTGTAGCGAACACCACTGGAGCGCCCCATTCTGAAATGCTCCTCCTAATGAACCCCTTTTCTAGAAGCTCTTTAATCTGTTTACTGAGCTCTTTCCTTTCTCGTGGAGCCATGTGTCTAACGGGTAACGCAACGGGCTTTGCATTATCCACAAGATATATGCGGAAGTCTATTTCCCGCTTCGGAGGCAAGCCCTTCACCTCTTCGAAGACATCCGGATATTCCCGGACCACTTTAACTAATTGCAAATTTTCAACAGAGGCATCTAGCGATTCAAGGTAACTAAGCATAACCGCGTATGAGGGATTACAAGAAATTTCCAAAGTATTACCGAGCTGGTTAGGAGCCTAACAACCCTTTTCTCACAATCAAGGATGGCCCCATTACTGGATAGTCAATCCATACCCAAAATCAAACCATAACCCGAAAAGCCCAAAACAAAGGCACTACATTGAAATTCTACGCTTAGAATAGAAATTTTCAATCCCAAACAGATCAGGTACAAATGAGCTGGGCCCCCAATTGGGTTTGAAACAATTAAGGGGTCCTCTACCATACTAGTTTTTAGGTGCAGAGATTCTACTAAAGCAGACGAGATAAAGGAGTGTGATGCGCCAGAGTCAAATAAAGTGCGAACGGGGTGATCATAAAGATAAACTACACTTTCTACAGAAGTATTTATACCTCGCTGTTGCAGAGGTGGCGCTTCCAGCACATGAACCTGTGCCCCTGGGGTGGATCCAGCCCTCTGCCCCTGTCCTCGTTTCTTTGGGCAGTCCTTAGCCCTGTGGCTTGTCTCACCGCAAGAAAAGCACCCACCATTCTCCTTGGCCTTCTTTTTCCGGCAGTCCTTTACTAAGTGCCCCACTTTGCCACAGAAATTGCACTTCCTCTTCTCTTTGTTGCCTTTCCCGCCCTTCTTAAAGTCTGTCTTCTTAGGCTGCAAGCCCTCTTTCTTCCCTTGAGAGCTTTCTGCCTTTGTCTCCTTCTTGCCCTTATCCTCTTCATTCAGCAATGTCATTTGCACCAGTCTTTCATACGTGGCTCCCATGGGTATATGGGTCATGGCCAAACTGTGTAATGGCTCATTCAACCCTTTGACGAAACGGAGAGCCTTCTTGTGCGGGGTGTTGACTAGGTCAAGCCCAAACCTAGCCAGCTCATCGAACTGATTCACATACTCTCTGACTGTCTTGTCCCCTTGCTTAAGAAATATGAATTTTTCCAACTGCAAACTTCTTTCCGCATCTGAGAGAAATTTAGTCTCAAACCTTGCCCTAAAGTCCTCCCATGTCTCCACTGGTCTTTCAGCATTAGTGACTTCCCACCAGTAGGAAGCCTCGCCCTTCAATAGCCACACTGCCAATTGTACTTTTGTCTATCCTCTACCTCAAAGATGATGAATAGGTCCTCAGTTTCTTTTAGCCAATTCCTAGCTGCTACGAAGGACTCAGTTCCATGGAAATCCTTTCCTCCCATAGCTTTAAAATCTTTACATATCTTAGCAAAAGTGTTTCCCCGAGGAGGAGGTGGAGGAAAAGGTGCTGCTGTAGCTGGATGATTTCCCGCAGCTGGGGGAGGAGGAACGGTAGGACCTGGCTGAGCGGCCCTTGCTTCTAAGAACCGTCTAAACCAACCAGGTATTGGCACCCCTTCTGGCAAGTTAAGTTCTTCGGACATGCTGAAACAAAAAGGATAGATTCAAAACGAAGGATAAGAGATAGTACCTATGGCTTTGGGGGGACTTTGCCTTTTTAAAATAAAATAATATTTTTCTTTTTAAAAATGCTTCTTTAAATTTCCTTTTTGAAAATAATTTTTCAAAACTTTTTATCTTATCTGGTAAACCTATGCTCTGATACCAAGTGAAACACCCCACCTCCGTTAGGGTCACTCTCAAAGGGAATGCCCTAATTTTGGTGGAGGTTTATAAGTATAAGTCACAGATATACAAGACAGATATAAGAACACATATTTGTAAACAGCGGAAAAACAACAACTTTTATTTCATAAAAGCAAATACGTGTTACAACACATCACCATGATTGTCTTACATCCTTTCCAAAACATAACATAACACTTTCATAATCTGTCTTGATTACATTATTTAAAGAAGCATAAATAAAACATAGATAAACTGCAAAAGCCCCATAGTGGTTGTCCAAAGCCATAGTTCAAAACGAAAAGGTCCAAGAAATACATTTCTCCTCTTCAAGCTGGATATTAAGGCTGGTCAAGCTGCTGTGTTCCCTCCCTGTGGACCTGGGGGGGGGGGGGAACGGAAGAAAAGAAGACGAAAGAAAAGTAGAGTCAGACATAAAGCCTGAGTAAGTCTAGTACTATTCTGTCTATGAATAAAGAACTGGGTATGATAAGTATAAACAAGAAGTGGGAAAGCACTATAAACTTGGTTAAGTTGTCTAGGGTCGAATATACTATCGTACCCCATGTTAATCTCTGAACCCATATAAACTAGTTCCCAACTGGCACCCCATAATCAGGGTGAAGTGATCCATTCTATGATGATCGGCTCCTACTCGCATAGTTACATGTGTCTTACGGCCCCCGATGTTGTAGTTACCTATGCTGGTCCCACCATGGAGTGTATAAGGTCCCATGGTGGCGGCCCGACACAATCCTAGAATGCACAGGTATGCTACTGGTGTCCAGTGCCTTATTTTTCTGCGCCGGAGTGTGTGCACGCCCGCACCCCGTTAGAACCTACACTGCTACACCACCGCCGTCGATTTGACCTCTTACAATCAGCCCAGTAATCGTGCCCCACCCTGCCTAGTTTCAGGGTATCCTGATACACCTTCTAGGGTTACTGCTGAAAAGGGTCCCCCGTTACTAGGTTTTCTATCTCTAGCCAACATGCTAAGTTGGCTAAGTGTTTTCTAACCTAACCTCCACCAGTCCATTTAGTTTAGCATGTTCCATTTTGATTAAGTCTTTAGTCCACTTAATCCTAACAATCCTGACTCAGCCTTAATTGTCTTATTAAAGCCTTGACCTCTCACATTAGACAGGTATTGTTGTGGCTGCCTGTTGCCGGTTGGTTCCGGGCAGTCTTACGCCACAACTCAGTCTAACCTCGGGTTCTTATTGGGCTCCATGTTTAACCTCCCACATTGGATAGGTATTGTTGTGACTACTGGACAGCCGGGCGGTTCCGGGCAGGTTTACATCACAACTCAATCCAACCTCGGGTTAAACACATCGTATGTTCTACATTTTCATATTTTGTCTTTCTTCTTTATTTTCTTATATGTAAATATTTGCGGCCCATTATTAAGTTAATGGTGTAAAGGTTACACCAATCATGGGCCCAACCCATACTTGAATTTGGGCCCTTCTACTTTATATTTTCATTTATTAATTAATTTGGCCAAACGCTATTTTCCCCCGTTTAATACGTTCGTTTATCATAATATATGTTGGGCTTAGACTTTTAAGCCCAACTTAGCCATGAGAAAAAGGGGAGGCTTGAAGCGTGATTACATACAAAAAGGGGAATGTGAACGCATGAACTTGCAATGTGACGTTAGAACTACAAAATAGAAACTGGTGTACTTGCATAGTGGTAACATATACTTTGGTCATAAAGCATAAGTGACATGAATCAAACCATGTAAACTTGTAGGTAAGTTAAGAATATCACTATTGTCACATAGGCTCAACTACAACATAAACCTATATTTTTATTCAGGCATAATGTCAAACATAAGCAAATCATGTTTATAAGATTACTACATGTTTACAAAGGTGCTTACTTTTGTGACTAATACAAAAGTATAGTTCAACTTAATCATGATTCTAAATCTATTCACATATACTTATGGCATAAATATTTCTAACATGAAATCATGATTTTTTACTTTAGTCATGCAAACTTGCAAAAGGGATTTTTGAATCTAACCTAGCTATGTACCACATATGTCATCATATAATTCTTGTTAACAATATGGATTTCAATTATGCAAAATATCAATCATAGCCTAGTCATATTCATAAGTTTGCAAATAGGTTTTCTAGTACAAAAGCATGGCTTAATACATAGATCATGATGCCAAATTTTCAACATAATTTCATATGGATTATGATAACCCAAACTTATTCCAATTACTTCACAAAAATGATGTTTGTATAAAAATACACATTATGATGGCATAGTAGCAAAACCCCAAACTTGCATGAATTTCAATTAATCAACTACATACATGTAGCTTCAACATGGATTACATAATTTGCGAATATTCCAAACGTATACTTGCATAAAACTACCGCATGTAGTTTTTTATAATGAATAACATAATTCGAGAATATCCAAACATATACAATATTCCAAATCGATAAGAATCATAGTAACGCACAAATATGAATTACTTTATCACCACAATCAAGTATACAAACCAACACAATTATTTGTTCATACCAAAATAATACTCTACTTACAATTGTATGGCGAATTCTCCAATTTAGGGATTTGGAGATGCGATTCCTTGTTGATTTGATTTGTTTAGGTTGCTTTATGCTTTAGAATTTGCCTCCTAATCCTCTCTCCAATTGGCGGCTACTCTTAGTCGTTCCTCAGCAACATGACGGCTTTGTTCTTATTTTTTTGAATGAATAGATTAGGGTGAGTCTAGGGTCATTTTTATAGGGTTTATGAACTGATTAGGACCATTGATGTTGCTTGGATTGATCGTAGCCATTCATTCGAAAGAGAGACCAATTAGAGCCTGCCACCTAGCCATAATGACAAAGCAAGCTTCTGAAAATCGGCCAAACACAGACCTGGCCAGCCAGGACTTGACCAGACCTGACCAGCAGGTCATTTTTGACCTGGGCGCACTTGGCAGGTGCGCCAGGTCAAAAATGTACTGGCGCACTTCACAAGTGCGCCAGTTCATTTTTGTTCTGGCGCACTTCCCAAGTGCGCCAGTGCATTCTGACCCTTCTCCGGTTTTTCGCCCAACTTCGTTCGTCCCTAACTTCTTCATACGATATCCGTTTTTCGAAAACTCGGACTCTATTTCGCGTATTTTTCCGAGACGAACGCAATGGCGTATCCCGTTTCCCTTAGTTCTTTGATTTGAAATTAATTATACTTTTATTTGTGAATTTCACAGTTATAGAATTCGCGGGGTGTTACATTCCATGACCCTAATCTCCTTCCTATAAATTTTTCCTCCTTCCTTTGCTCGTTTTCTAAGCTTGGTAATGTGGCCGCACTTCGATTTTTAATTGCTTTTTCACCTATTTCCATCTGTTCCTCCGATCTATGGTGACGTTCTTGCATATGTTTTAGGTAATATGTTCTTTCTATAATTTGAGCCCCAATTGTGTCAATTTTAACATGACGCCCAGTCTTAGATCTAGCGAGAATCAGACATTGGCGACCGGTTTCTAATTAATTCAACCTGACTCCGTTTGAAGTGGATGGTTTTTATTTTTATTGTTTTGGCTGGAGTAAATTTATGGAGATTTGATGATGCAAATTTGATACTATCATGCACTGCCATCAGATCTCTCGCTTGGCTATGTTATTCAATTTATGTCATTGTTTTGGTTGTATCTGCTGTTTGTGTTGTAAGCCGGATTTTCTTTATGACTCTCAGGACTGCAACATTATAATAATAGAAAATAAAATTCCCTGAAAAAACAGAAAACATGAGAGAGAGAAGACCAAAAACTTGATAAACTTGAAGGAACACCTCAAATATCACACCACCACACATGTCCTTTTGGGTTAAGGGTCCGTTTGATTTTGAACGGGAAGGGATATTTGGAAGGGGTATTTGGAAGGGGTATTTGAAGAGGAATTGTTGCGATCGGGGAATGTGTTTTCTTTTACGAAAGGGGCATATTGGAAGGGGCAGAGTTATTATTTTATTGTTTTTGTATATATTATTTTTAATTGTTTGTGTTGTGTGTGTTTATTGTCGAACATAATAGTAGAATGCAGAATACAAATTGCAGAATAAAAATTACATAACTGCGGGATACAAATTGCAGAATTTAAAATGCAAATATAAAATACAGAATACAATGGAACTTTTTAATGCATTCCCGCGGCAACTAGTTCGTTTCGTATATTGTCTCGTACAACCACCATGGTGGATGTTGTTCTAGTTCTTTGAACGGGTTTTCGATCTTTATTTCCATGATTTGATATACTGTAATATTTTTTGAGATATTCTGCTGGCACTAAATCAGGGTCATCATCATACGGCATAAAATCTGGATCTCCAACGCTCACAGAAGGATCTGAAACATAATCGCTTCATTCGAAAATTGCGTTGACAACGGTCTGCATGTCATGATAGTATTTCATGAACCCAAAGCAAGACCAGAACTTACAGAATCATGTATTCTGCTCCTTTTCCGTGTTTGATTAGCGATAATTTCTTGAATATCGAGCATATCTTGCAAATCTTCCAAATCAGAATCATCACTGTATGCCATTATATTTGATCTAGAATACTACAGAAATGAAGAATTGGAGGAGAATGAGAAATGAGGATGGTGAAGTAGTGTTGAAATGGGGTGGAGATATATAGGGAGAGGAAATGTAACGGAGGGCCAAAAAATATCCGTCGCGTCAGACGCGTCCGAGGCGTCTGACACGAAAGCTAACTTCCCAACTATTCGTCTCAACGAGGCATTCTGGTGGGCCTTACATAGGACGCGTCAGATGCGTCAGACGCATCTGACGCCGACGCGAACGTAACTTGGCCCTTTTAGAATTCAAAAGCTACCTAAATCTTGCAATCAACGGTTCGTCGTTCTCTTCAATGTAGTTTAAGAAACCGTCATTTGGCACAAAAGCTGAAGTCTTCTTACTTTTTTTTAATCAATTGAGCTTTGGCACACTTACAAATAGGAGAGTTCTGCCTTTTTTTTATTTCAGTACCTCTGCACTAATCATTGACGTCCATTAACCCAACTATCAAAGAAGACAACCCAATACCCAACCTTGTATATTAAAGATTTTTGTCCTTTAAGTAGCATATTACTCTTTTTGTTGTCACATATAATTAGACATGTACTAGCTCAAAATACCCATTACCCGCAATCAAATAGTTACACATATTTTAGACTTTAGCTACATTGCTAAGCTAATTAATAGCTAAATTTTCGTATGACTTTTTTTAATGTTAAAATTCTACAAATCAAGTTAGTCAAGGACATAAATGGTAGCCAGGAGTGGTAACTTTGTACTGAAAACACAAAAAATATTTTCTCCTGGAACCAAGCATTCTTTCATGAATTTGAAGGTATTGCACTCCTTTAAATGAAATTTCAAGGGGGAAGGAAACATATGTATCCCACTAGAATTCATGTTAACTAGTGTGAACCCGTGCTACGCACACGGATTTGCTTTAAAAAAATCATGTTACTATCGTGCAAAGCAAAGTAGTTATGTAAAGCTCATATCAGTTGTAAATGGTGCTATATTACTTGCTGAATATCTAGTTTTTAGTTGACATGTCCATAGCAAGTAGGCAAATTGAAAAAAAAAAGTAATGCTTCTAGCATAGAAAATTCACATGCAAAATATAAATGTTCAGCCGTTCAAAATTATTATTGACGATTAAACCACTGCACCAAAAAGTAACAAAGACGGTGGAACTTAGTAAGAAAAATATGGTTTTTGTGTGTGATGTTACAGCTAAACATAATATTTGGGTAGTAATAATGCAGTTTCTAGGAATGTTCTCCTCAGAAAGCAAGTGAGCACGAAAGAATCGTCTTCATCTTTTTCCTTGGCCACAGACAAAAACTCTCCAGTCAGTTTGTTTCAGCATGATAACCCTTCAACTGACATGTCAAATTTGCTAATACTGATGGTAGCACTAGAAGGTAGAGCTTGAGTTTCTTCACACAATTTTTGATAGTGTGAACATAACTCACGGTGGTGATTTGTGAAAATCAGAGGGTTTCATATAGGATCCACTGATTTCCACCAATCACCGGCAGTATTTTGTTCACACTATCAGAAATGGTGTGAATAAAATATTACTGCTAGCTTATATCAACTCAATAAAAACAAAGGATGGTGGAAATTGTATTTTTTTTTGGGGCAAAAATTCAAAAAAGAAAGATTAAAAAAAAAGAAAAAAAACTATAGCACAACTTTAAGTCAGCAAAATGCAAGCAGCAATTCTTTATTTGTGAATTATGAAATTATAGTTTTTTAACTTAATTATTTCCTTATATTGGTTTTATAATAACTTTAAGTCAGCAAAATGCTACAGAAGCACACAGAGTATAAAATGCTACGATGTTACATGCATAATAGCTCTCCGCGTAGCCCTTAACATAATTAGCAGAGCAATTTCAGAGCATGAAAAACTCACCATAGTAAGACTACTTCTGTAAATGAGGCCCAACATGCCTGGAGAATTTATTAACCAAAGGTATATGAGATAAAAAGTTGTTAATGAAAAAAATTATAACATATACTTCAACCAAATATTACTAAAACAAAAGGACTACCACACGAAATAAATATGTATATAAAGAAGAAATGTAGAAAAATCAAGGATGACTTTCTATTTATACACTAAGCTTTATCATTAGATACACCATGGATTTAGTATTTATGCTTTCATTAGTCTTTAGATATAGCTAAAGATTCTAACAATTCTAGGTAGTTTTACTTTTGCAGGCAAAAAATCGTACAAATTCAATCTCCCTCTCTCCTATGCTCACACACTTGTGTGTGTACACACAAAAACATAGGGAAAAGAAGTTATAGGTGGAGGAAAGGACGACCACACACTTTTAAGCTATCACAAAGAATACATTGCGGAAAGGCAAATTCTATTCGAACCCAAGTACTTCTTTAGTAGCCTCCCAAAAATATGAAAAATCTGGTATACCCACTACTTGGCTGAGTAGCCCCCCATAAAATTAAAAAAAAAACCGAAAATACCCTTCATCGTAAGAGCTCTACGTGATTTATAAGGAAACCACGTAGGAGCACTACGTGGTATGCTACAAAACCACGTATGGGCCCTACGTGGTTTTGTAGCGTACCACGTAGTGCTCCTACGTGGTTTCCTTACAAACCACGTAGCGCCCCTACGAGGTAGTCTGAAAATTAAAAAAAAATATAACTGAAAAGGGCACTTTCGTCCTTGATTTTTGTCATAAAAACGGGGGGCTACTAAGGAATTCTCTGGGTCCGAATAGAAATTGCCTTGCGGAAATATAGCATTGACCCAGCATGCGCATGTAGTTGGAAACAGACATATATAAAAAAAGATGATTTAAAACATTTCCTGATAACATGAAAACTCATGACTACCTTAAACGTAAAATCTATGTTCTTTCCACTCACACTATATCCCTTACTTTAATCCATTTTACATATTTACACAAAATAACTGAAAAGAATAAAAAAAATATGCGTATTCAATTATATATTTTCTATTCCAAATAGGCTGACATAAGTAGCAAGTTCCAATACAATATCTAAAATTGCCAAGTAAACTACATATTAATAAAGCCTAAGCATATCGTAATACATGCAAGTATGCAAGTTTTTTTTTTCAAAAATTAATAAAAATGTGGAGTTTTTACACCGTAAGAGATACATTACCAAAAAAAAAAAAGGAAGCCTGGGTATAAGAGCTCAAATGGACACCAACAACAAAGACGATAGACCGTAAGAGATACATTACCAAAAAAAGGAAGCCTGGGAATAAGAGCACAAATGGACACCAACAACAAAGACGATGGACCCTCTATCTTTGTTGAGATTAAATCATATGCTGCTTCATCTCTTCCTACTATTGGAAGACTTTCTCTTCAGCTCTTTCTACAATCACCTTTTACAATTGAAAGACTTGGGCTTCATCTCTTTCTACAACTGAAAGACTTTGGGCTTCTCTTTTTATTCTTTAATGATTATCGCAAGACCAGTATCATTGATACAAATTTTTGTATACATGCATATATCTTAGATACGTATTAGCATATATGCATATGGCATACATACAACATCAGAGATGATATTTTTAAACAGTTTTTGCATGTTTCAGTGGTTTTTATGCTGGATGCAATATGTTGTTGGTGAAAATGGAGTTAATTTCTAGGACCGCAAAGAAAGGGCGTTTGAAAATTTCTTGGACTGCCATTGTAAAGAAGTTGCATATGTGTACATTTATCTGGAAGCAAGTAAACATCATATGAAGGGGACAAAACCGAAAATTGAGTTGTGATACACTCTACATAACTGGGCCATAAAATCACACAAAATATGTATAGGCAATACAAATGTATCCTGTATAGATTGAAAATAATAGTCGGTGACATATGACCATTCAGTATCCATAACCTAAGAGCGGAGCTGTCTCTCAAAATATAACATATCTAAATTAAGAAAGATTAGTGAAAAAGAAGTTCATCTATTCAAATGCATAAGAAACAGAAGAAAAATATTTTTTCTGTGGCAACAGTAAAAAAAAAAGTAATAATAAATTAATAACTTAAAATGACTGTAGTAAGCACATATGTCAAGACCAAAAAAAAAAATCAATCTTATACCACTAACATAATGAATAACATTTTTATTCACACAAATATATTAGTAAAATTCTAAAATTATATTTACATGCCTCTAAAATAATGATTACATAACTTGTTGCATCACTCTGCGTTCCACTTGTCGTTATTACCAAAAATTGACTGCATCTTGCATTACCTTTCAGCTTGCAAAAGAAATAAAATCTCTTTCTTCGATTGTTTTCTACAACATCTTAATAAGACGAAACAAAGTTTAATTGAACAAAAAGAACAAATAATTAAAAGATAGTTCAAAATTCATGGATATATCGTTAAAAAAAATTGAATCGAGTTAAGCTGGTTCTCATAAATTATGGAAGATTCAACAAAAACACATACCACTTTAAAGTGATTATTTGTGTAGTAAGTTGCCCAGCTTATCCAAGTAAAAAAAACATTTAATAATATAATAGATATTGACCTCAACAAAGAATGCTTACACAATCAACTATCTTGCACTTAATTTTTGTACAATAAATACAGTTTGGAAATTTAATATTTCCACTTCAACTATTTTGATCTGAGAGTGGCCCAAAAACATATAATACAACACGTGTTACCCATACATGCTTTCATAGATATCATTGTGTTATTCCGTGCAAATGAGAAAATTTCAAATTCTTGAACTAATCTACTTCACTAACTTCTGACATTCCATTAGATGCATCCTACCTCTGTGCACTTAATCCATTTTCTATTTTTTTCATTCTTCTTAGTGTTGTTGATAAGGATTCCACACTCTAGTTAAACTTCTTTATTTGGTTTGTCATTCTTGGTGTGAAGATTCAATTCCATAGTTATAACAGTAAGCAATTGTATTAGTAACTGATTCCATTGTACATTGTCATAGCAAAAATAGTATCAAATTTATGAAAAATCAATAACTACTTGTAATACCAAATCTAAAAAGAAAATTTGATCTACAACTATTTGAGCATCCATAAAAAACTGTTTGGATACTATAGTAAGCTGAATTGTAATTTTTGGGATCGATTCTAAATGCAATTAATGTAAAAAAATGTTTTTTTGTTTATAACACAACATTATAATTTTATTGCAAAATTTCTGCAATGTGTTATTAATTATATGCCATTTGTTAACATTATAAAGAACTTATGTAATACATGATTTAAAATTATTTGTAATTTTCAACTGAATTAAGCCTCCGCTATTTATAATTATATCCTAACATTTGTCTGATGGAATCAAAGATAAACTTTGATGAAAATGTATGATTAGAATATAGTTATGTAATTATTTACCAATAAAATAGTGATAGTTGAAAATTTTATTGAAGCAAAGTGTCTGTTAGTGTTACTCCATCGCCAGCAAAGAAATGTGATACCATCATATGTTGGTCTTTATGATAAGTAATATTAATTACCATCGATGGGCTGATGTCACATGATAAAATTTATGAAAGAAAAAAAATTTAACAAAGAATACAACCTCCAAGGATAGAAACTAAAATAGTTTGAATGCAAAAGGCTAAAAGGAGAAAATTGAAAGGATAATATTTGTATAATTCAAAGAATCCATACAGAATTAAAATGAATGCATCCACGATTTAAATGTGACATGGGTGATAACACAAAGAGCAAACTTCATGCAAAATAACAACTGGATATACTATCCAATGACATGCTGCAGAGTACACATTTTAGAGATGCATGTTAAGCTGAATAATATTAAGTCGCTGTAAAAAAATAAGGTTAAAAACGAAGTCAATCTACACATGTAATCAAAAAGTTTGAGATAAAAATTGTATTTATCAACTTGCATGGTTATACAAACCATCGGATTGCGGATTTTGAAATTAATAAAACAATGAAAATTTACCACGACCTCATAATCTGTATAAAGAGTTAAGTGCATATCCAAACATATAATCTCCAGGTGTACACTAAGCTACACAACTTTAAGTTAAGCTTATCATTTTCAGGTATTTATCAGTAGAATTGTATACACGAAAAAACAATATTTTGAGTACAAAATATATAAACTTAATTAAATTGCAAAATCTACATTATCAGTACAAAATGCTAAGTATTATATAATTATAATGGAAAATAATCCAAGTAATTGAAGAGTAAAATTGAAAATGACGGTTTTAGTTTTTTGCCTATGCTCTACCAACAACACAATACATAAATCTCCACCAAAATTCATGTTTGAATAGCTAGATTGATTCAATTGTGGCTTAAAACAACAATTAATTGCAATTGTGTGATAAAATAGCAGACGAAAAAGGCCTGCAAATAATTTCTGAAATTAAGAAATGATCCGAAAAGCAAAATTATGTTTTCTCATTGAGGCCAACATGAAAATGTATGCTTATTGTAAAGTAGACATTAAAATATATTAAGATTAAGTCATAAATAAAGGAACAGATAAATAAGAGGCTGAAGCAAAGAAAAATAATATAAACAAACGCAGTAAAAAAACAACTGAACAAAGACAACGAACGCTCTGTATGAGATCGGGATTGTGTACATAAATTAGGGCTGAAGCGTAGCTGTCTCCGATAACGATATTCTAGGGTCAATACAACGGTCGAGCAACCATTTTCAAATCAGAGGTTCAACTGAATTAAAAAAGTAGGGCTTCAATTGACGTAAATAGTTACCTGAAGTTGGTGTCGTGCTCTTTTCGGAATCGCGTGTGGGCTGAGGAGTGAGGATTTCCGTTCGACTCCGTAGAACTCCGATGGTTCAGTTCCGATAACGGGGTCGACTCCGGAGAACTCCACTGCTTCAATTTCGATATTGGCGGCGATGGAAGAAGGTTCAGGAGTGAGGAATGAAGCGTGTAGGTGAAGATCTAATTAGAAGAAAGTAGAAATGGGGCGGCGGATGGTATCAGGAGTGAGGAATGAAGCGTGTAGGTGCCAGATCTAATTAGAAGAAAGTAGCGACGGGGCGGCGGATGGTATTTTGGTAGCAGGTATTTAATTTAAAGGGTACAAATAGTCACCGAATAGATAAGCACGGTTACTGTGTTGAATGGTGAGGATCGAAACTAAGTACACATGTCGATTTGTGAATTTTTTGGAGAATCTGGAATCGAAAGGTTTTCCGGGAAAGATTGTGCTTTCATATAACATAATAATAGATCTAACATTAAAAATGTGAATTATTACCCCATAGCTTAAATATTTTCTCCTGGAACCAAGCATAACTTAAATATTTCATTTAAAGTAAAAAATGTATTTCCAGAGAGGTTAAATATTTCATTTAAAGGAGTGGTAACATAAAAAATGTATTTCCATAGAGGTTACAAAAGCCAAAAAACGTTACATTTGACATTAAACACTTCCTATGGCTATCAGACTACATAAAATCAGTAATCCTAAGAAGCATTCTAAAGGTCTTTCAAAAATACATGTTGCATATTTCCAGAGAAGTTACAAAAGCCTAAAAAGGTTACATTTGACATTAAATACTTCCTATGGCTATCAAACTACGTAAAATCAGTAAGCCTAAGAAGCATTCTAAAGGTCTTTCAAAAATACATGTTGCGTATTTCTTGAGAGGTTACAAAAGCCTAAAAATGTTACATTTGACATTAAACACTTCATATGGCTATCAAACTACATAAAATCAGTAAGCCTAAGAAGGATGGCATTGTTGTATATAACGCAGTTGTATACACAATTATATGATTTTTGTTTGATGATAACAAACAAATATATATTATTATAAATGTGTTTGTTATTGTACTGTTTTATATAAACAACACAGATAGGAATATAATATTTGAATTGAATATTATATTTCTAACATTCAAACAGTACAACTTTGTATAACTCCACTATTTAAACATTCACTGTATATTGTACTTGTATATAAACAGAATATAATAGACAAGTTTTGTTTGACATCAATAAAATGATATTTTATTTCAGACAAATTTGTTTATTACAAATAAACAGTACAATCTCTTTCATATACACAGCTCCTTTACTACTGACTCACTACAACATTCACACTCGATATACATTTTCATTCATATACTCATATACACATATACATAGTCTTCTGCCAGTCCAGTCTTCACTGCTCAGTCAATCCAGTCCAGTTATCCAGTCAGTCCAGTCTTCATACCTGTCATTCACGGAAACACACACACAGTATCCAGAACAGAAATATATTCTAATGCACGCAAATATAAATTTTATTTTTAAAAAATTTTATTTGCCTCAGTTTTTTGGTGTGTTTCTCATCATTTGTCATAACTTGATCTGAATATAACACGCACATACATGTATACACACACATGTGTATGTATATACACATATTTCAGTGCAGGGACAAGAAAACTCGTCTGATGGCTGCATGTACACACGTGCATGAATATACACGTGTGCACTGCCTCGTCAATCAGTGTGCAACAGAGGAGTAGCCACGAGGACCTGCTCAACTCAGTGCAATACATTCAAGCAACAAAACAAATGTCAACCAGCAAAGTTAAAGTGAACACAAGTGTGCTTACTCAACAAGCATTCAAAGCATATGCAGGTCAACATGAAAACAAGGTTCGGATTCATATGAACAAGTTCAAGCCAAGGCAAGACAGCATGGTTCAGAAACAAGTCAGCAAGCACAAGTGTGTGCTCGTTCAATGTCAAACCAGCAATACCAAGGCAGGTTCAATATGGTGCAGCCAAGACATAGTGTACACAAGTGGTCGAGCCAACATGAAATTCAAGTCAGCATGGTCAAGGATAAATGTTCACATATAGGTTGACAAATAAAGCATGGTGTTCAAAGTGGTCGAGGCATGAAAATACACATGCAAATGGTCGAGATAACAAATAAGTGAAGCAGCATAATTAAATAGGCAACAACATAAATCAATGGGACAAACAAGGTGTGGCAGATCATTGAAGATCAATGGTCATCACACAACAAAGCTAGCATGGAGCATCCACAACAGCAAATGCAAAATCACGTCAACATATCTAAGGGGGCCGAGGCAGCTTTACATAGCATGAATGGTGGATTACAACTCAGGTGGTGCAACAACATTCAATTGGTCGAGCATGTAAATGAAGCCAGTTTCAGATGGACCAAGTGTACAAGTCATAGTTGCAAGGCAAGTATTTAAATTGCATGGTGATGTCAGCTAGCTAAATCAGTGGACATTGTTTTGGCATTTTCAAGTAACAAAGGGAAAGCAGCATGGGTGTGTATGTGCACTAATCTAGATTCACATACAAGTTTAAACATGAAAATGGCAAGAGCAGGAGCAAGAAAATCACAGATACATGTATGGCATGAACCCAAATATGATCACTCAAGTGCCATAAATGTTTTCAGAAAATAACCAGTTTTGAGCAAACAACTAAAGCTCTAATTTTGGCAAGACAATAAACAGTTTCAAAATAATGTTCACATTCAATTTTGGGCCGAGACAAATAAAGGATTTCCAGAAATGAAATTTCATAAATGGATCATATTTGACAAATGAGCCAATTTGTTTTTGGAGCAACTCATTTTTATAAAAGTCGAATTATATCCTTTCTGTTTTTTTGACAAACAATTCAAGGCATGGTAAAAATGGAAAGACTCAAATTCAGTGAATTTTTTTTTTTGGATAAGGAAAAATCTTTTCTTTCTAGTTTTTGAGTCAAAGATCACTTTGATTTTAAAAGGGAACAATTCATCAATCATTTTTTCAGAAATGCACATCAGTTTTCGGCAACAAACATGGAAAGTACTTCTCAATCAGTTTCCAGAAACAACAAATATTTTGAGCAAGTCTGTATTTCAGAAATTCACAGTTTTACTGCAGAAATCACGCAGCAAGTTTTTAAAAGCCGAAATTCATTTCATTCAAATCCGAGCAAATCCATTTCATTCAAGGAATTATCAAAAAGGGAAAGTCAAGCAAATCAGACCGAGTCACTTGTGAAATCATTGACACGATTTAGGGTTTCTAATACCCTATAAATAACACCCATAACATCACTGGCAAGGCATCAAAATTATTCAATCAATATTCAAAGCAGCAAAAAGAAAATTCTTTTTATACACTCACAGTTTCGATCGACGCCAGAGAAAAACATCTCAAATCGAAGAACCAGAAAGCCGTAGAGACTAGAGCATCAGAGGTTTGATTTCGACAGCAACCGAATCGATTTGGGGCAAAGGAAGAAAACCCTAGAAAACCATTCTTGGCCGCCATTTTTTTCTTCTCTAAACAAAGAAGGATCGGGTTAACAAATGAAAGGAGTGGGCCGGCCTATTTTTTATGGGCTAAGCATTCTTTTAAAATAAAAAGGGGATAACCCTCTTTATTTAACTCCTTGGGTTTCAATTCCTTTTAATTTGTTTTTATTTTTGTTTTTAATTCGAGTTGTAAATTCAAACAATCATCTGAACAGTTTTCTAGTGTCTGTATAAACTAGAGTTAATCAGTCAGGGTATTGACTGTCAGTTTCAGAGTCTGTAGGGTATTGACTGCCAGTTTCAGAGTCTGTAAAATCTGGGTTACGAATTACAGGATTGTAATTCGGGAAAATCTGATCGAGGGGATATCGGTCAGTCTAGGGATTTTGAGCGTAGGGTTAGAATAGGAGCAGGGTTTGCGAGAGTACATGGTCTTGTATGCGGGATTTGTTCTATCACCTAGTAGAAACCTTAGAAATGCAGCATTAGGCAGGGTTTTGCCGAAGCTGGGTATATCTGTGTGTGATTTATTTTCTGCATTTCTGTTTCTGCTATATTCTGTGATCTGTTTATTTTTATTTATCTCGTTTGATTTTTAATTCAGTTAAAAACTGTGAAAAACCCTATTCACCCCCCCTCTAGGGTTATTCTAGATCCAACAGTGGTATCAGAGCCAGGTATTCTGTTAACTCTAGAGTAATGGTGATTCCTAGTTATTTGTCGATAGAGAGTCAGTCCAGCTCATCTCCAACTATTTTCAATGGAACAGATTTTTTAAACTGGAAATCCAAAATGGAATTTTATTTAAAATCTGTTAATATTAAATGTTGGGATGTTATTATCAATGGGTTTGATAGTGTAGATATTAATTTCAATGCTCATGCTATGAAAATTATATTTGACTATCTTAGCACTGAACAGTTTAATCTTATCTGTCATTGTTTATCTGCACAGGAAGTTTGGAGAACTCTCAACAAGTTGTATGGAAAATCTGACAACAGCTCAAAACCCCATAATGTCAACTTTGATTCAGATCTATGCTTAACAAGTCATGTAGATGAAACTTCAGATGAATCAGATGATGGAGAAACAACAAATGCTGAAACAGAAAATCTCTCATATGAAGATCTGGTTTACATGTGTCTTGATTTAACGAAATCTGTTGATAAACTCCAATCTAAAAACAAATCTTTGAAAACTGAAAATCATGAGTTGACCAGCAAAATTCATTGTTTGGAATTAAAACTTGAAAATGTTGTGAAATTTGAAAATTCTAATTGTGAAAATTGTTTGAAATTAAAAACAGATCTCGTTCATCTCAACAATAACATTCAAAGGCTTGAAGAAGAAATTCTAGTTTTAAAAGATAACGAGATTGAGTTGAAAAATGCAAACAATTTTTTTCAAAAGGAATTTAAAAATTATAAGACTATCGAAAATTCCAAACTTGAAATTGCTGAAAGTGATAGTTTGTTGAAAACAGATCTGATTTTGAGTGAGCTTGAAAAAGAGATTGAAAATCTCAAGAAACTTGAATCTGAAAAACAAATTAAATTTGAATCAGAGATCTTTGAATCCAAGACCAAAGTTAAAATGCTTGAAAACGAAAATTTGATTTTGAAACAGAATGATACTGAAAAGAGAAAGATCAGCATTAATCGTTGTTCGAATCTAATAAAAGAGAATTCTGATCTTAAATCCAAAATCAACAATCTTGAATTGAGTTTGAAACGCTTTTCAATTGGTGAAAAATCTTTGAATATGTTGTTGAAAAATCAATTTTCTTCTGGTCATAAAAATGGTCTTGGTTTTGGGAAAAGAAATGATTTTGAAAATTTGAACCCTTGTGATTTCAAAAACTCTTTAAACTGCTTCAAGAAGAGTCATTCTGAAAATTTGAATTTTAAAAATTCCAAAAGTTTTTTGAATCACAATCGAGATAAGAATTGGTTTGATAACAATTCATTTTGGATCCCGAAAAGAAATAAAATGATTTTTGGAAAAACTAAACAAATTTGGGTTACAAAGGGTACTCTAGTTGATTCTAACGGATTATTATATAAGCAGGTTTGGGTAACTAAAGCTATGAATACAACTGTGAGTGGTTTTACAAACTTTGTTAGACCACTCGATTCTATAAACTGTTAGGTACCGAAGGTGGCTGAGGAACTGCTGTGCTGAAAAGAAATTTGAAATCAAGATTGTCTATAATTCTGTGTCATTTACAGTTCCTTAGGCCAAGATCTGTTGAGTTAGAGATTCTGCTTTACATTGAATTCAGCTATATCTCTACACTCATTCTTTTGTATATTTTTTGTTTTTAATTTATTTATTTATTTATTTTCCTCCTTCTATCTCTTCTGTCTATTTCCTTTGGTTTGTCACTGCTGCAATTTTATTTTTTTCTTGGGCTTTCTTAACTTCCAATTGCAGTACTTATAATCTTGTGGAAATTTGCTTTATTTGAATCAAACTCTGATGTGTTAATTATTTCTAGATCTTGATGTTAATCTTGTAAATATCTGCAATTGTTTTGAAGTTTATTTTCTGATTTATGAATTCATAACAGTGTTGATGTATTCTTGTCAAATCTTGAACACTATTAATTTGAATTCTAAATTTTGAAGATCTGAAAATTTGATGAAGTTTCACACACCACTGTTGTTTTGAGTTTCTTCTAATTCATTTTAGAAAAGCTTGAAATATTATACTCATTACAGCACACCAATATTTATCAGTTGTGATAATTTCATTATTTTTCAGATTGGCTTGGATATTTTGAATTGTATTGAATCTGTGATACATCTTGGAATTCATCTTATATTCATGATCATTTTATTTGGAATTTGTTTGTTTGAAATCAACTGAAATTCATGATATTTTGAATTTCACACACCTCTTAAAATTAAAATTATCATTATTGTGTGACTGATTCATTATATCTCAAACCTTGACATCGATTCAATTGATTTCAAATAAATTATTGTTTAATTGTGTAGATCATGAATATCTCTCATTTCTGATGTAAATGATCTGAAATAACTCTTCTGTTTGTCAGAAATATTTGTGTAAATTCTTTGAGAATTGGGATTTGAATGTCATTGGTATTTCATGAATATTTGACTTGAATACTAGTTTGTTTAAAATCATTTGAATTTATTGATTTATTGAATCACACACATATTCTGAATCTAAAGTTTACAAACCGTGTGATTGATTCATTGAATCCGGATATCTTCACAATTCGTTCAAATGATTTAAAATAAACTATATTTAATCCTGAATCATGAACAATTCTTTGACTGTTTGAAATATCTTTGGAACATCTCCTTGACAAGTCTGCTTTGAAAATGATTTTTCTGTGCTGCTCTGATACTGTTTTTTTTGAAAAATGTTTGTTCTGGAATCACTTACTTGCTGCTCTGATACATGTGCATAATCTTTATCTCGTCTGTTTGGGCTTAGTACTTAATAATTCTTTTGTCTATGACATTCTAGTTCAGTATCATGTTAAAATTCCTCGTAAATAGAGACACCAAGTGGTATCAGAAGCGTCTTATATTTGTCTCACTCATCTGTACTTAGATTCAAATCTTCACCATATATAAATCCACACACTCTTTTTGTCTTGTACACATTTTTTCCCTCTTGTCGTGTATAGATCAGCATATTCCTCTTGTATTTGATTTTCAATTTTAATTATTTATTAATTATTCATTCAAAAATTGAAGTCAATATCCAAATTGAACTGTATTTATAATTCATCAAAACATATTATCAGAATTTGAAATTGTAACTGCAGTATATTTCACAACAAGAGAAGGATTTGATTTAAATTTTTTTTCATGATGGTTGAACGTTTATTATAATATCTTTGAACTGGTAATTATTTCACGACCATCCTCATTATCTATCATCATTCTGCCATCCATGATAATTTTTTATAAATGTGGAGAGTTTAATATTTTTTTAAAATCATCTTGAATAAACAGTGAAAATATTTGTGATGGAATTGTGGTTATGTTATTTTTCAGAATTAGTGTCAACTGAAAATTTTAAATAATCCCGGTACAGTTGGTCATATTTCATAATATTATTAATTTAGAAATTTATTTCACGGTCCATTTCTGTACCCATCACATTTCTATCATTCATATTGGTTGTATATACTGGGGAGTTTGTTTTTATTTTTGAAGCTGAAAATGATAAAATATATAATTGATACATAAGCGTGTCTCTAACCTCATTTAAAAATCCAAGCTCTGGTTATGCATGGTTATGAGACAACTTATAATTTAAGCTGCGACTGACCTCATTTAAAAATCCAAGCTCTGGTTATGCGTGGTCAGGGTGCTCTTAAATCAAAAGAAAAAGAAAAGAAAATAATTTGCAATAAATAATTTCTTTTGAAATTCTCCTTGGTGTATAATAACCAGCCTATCAATCCACTTTCTAATCTGTGAAATGTGTTGAAATTTTATGACGTATTATGATTTGTTGATTGATAGGTATTGGGGTTTGAGATTATTCGATTTTGTCACTTAAATTGAATTATGATTATAATCCAAATCCATCACTGTTTTTTTAGCTTCATTTTTATAAAATCCTTATTGGAAAATAATTGGAAAATATCAATTTTTTTTAACTCTCTCCATTATATATAAATTTCATCGTAAATCCGTTATTATCTGCAATGTGATATATGCCACCAGTTCTTAGTTTATTATGATTTTTGTTTGACTAATTGAGATTTATGATGACCATTCCTCCTCTTAAGCTGAAATTATATTTTTTAGTCATTTTTTCATCGATATTTTAATTTCTATATCCTTTTGATGATAACAAAAGGGGGAGAATGGATTAGATTTTGATTTATGAGTGAATATTTTATAAATATTTTAATTTTGAGAATTCTGAATCCTTTTACTTTCTTTTCACTCATGCACAGTTATAGGGGGAGTTTCTGTTGTAGGGGGAGCTAATAAATAGGGGGAGTTCAGAATTCACTGTCAAACACATTTATTGTAATCAAAATCTTTTATTTGTTTGTCATCATCAAAAGGGGGAGATTGTTGTATATAACGCAGTTGTATACACAATTATATGATTTTTGTTTGATGATAACAAACAAATATATATTATTATAAATGTGTTTGTTATTGTACTGTTTTATATATACAACACAGATAGGAATATAATATTTGAATTGAATATTATATTTCTAACATTCAAACAGTACAACTTTGTATAACTCCACTATTTAAACATTCACTGTATATTGTACTTGTATATAAACAGAATATAATAGACAAGTTTTGTTTGACATCAATAAAATGATATTTTATTTCAGACAAATTTGTTTATTACAAATAAACAGTACAATCTCTTTCATATACACAGCTCCTTTACTACTGACTCACTACAACATTCACACTCGATATACATTTTCATTCATATACTCATATACACATATACATAGTCTTCTGCCAGTCCAGTCTTCACTGCTCAGTCAATCCAGTCCAGTTATCCAGTCAGTCCAGTCTTCATACCTGTCATTCACGGAAACACACACACAGTATCCAGAACAAAAATATATTCTAATGCACGCAAATATAAATTTTATTTTTAAAAAATTTTATTTGCCTCAGTTTTCTGGTGTGTTTCTCATCATTTGTCATAACTTGATCTGAATATAACACGCACATACATGTATACACACACATGTGTATGTATATACACATATTTCAGTGCAGGGACAGGAAAACTCGTCTGATGGCTGCAAGTACACACGTGCATGAATATACACGTGTGCATTGCGTCGTCAATCAGTGTGCAACAGAGGAGTAGCCACGAGGACCTGCTCAACTCAGTGCAATACATTCAAGCAACAAAACAAATGTCAACCAGCAAAGTCAAAGTGAACACAAGTGTGCTTACTCAACAAGCATTCAAAGCATATGCAGGTCAACATGAAAACAAGGTTCGGATTCATATGAACAAGTTCAAGCCAAGGCAAGACAGCATGGTTCAGAAACAAGTCAGCAAGCATAAGTGTGTGCTCATTCAATGTCAAACCAGCAATACCAAGGCAGGTTCAATATGGTGCAGCCAAGACATAGTGTACACAAGTGGTCGAGCCAACATGAAATTCAAGTCAGCATGGTCAAGGATAAATGTTCACATATAGGTTGACAAATAAAGCATGGTGTTCAAAGTGGTCGAGGCATGAAAATACACATGCAAATGGTCGAGATAACAAATAAGTGAAGCAGCATAATTAAATAGGCAACAACATAAATCAATGGGACAAACAAGGTGTGGCAGATCATTGAAGATCAATGGTCATCACACAACAAAGCTAGCATGGAGCATCCACAACAGCAAATGCAAAATCACGTCAACATATCTAAGGGGCCGAGGCAGCTTTACATAGCATGAATGGTGGATTACAACTCAGGTGGTGCAACAACATTCAATTGGTCGAGCATGTAAATGAAGCCAGTTTCAGATGGACCAAGTGTACAAGTCATAGTTGCAAGGCAAGTATTTAAATTGCATGGTGATGTCAGCTAGCTAAATCAGTGGACATTGTTTTGGCATTTTCAAGTAACAAAGGGAAAGCAGCATGGGTGTGTATGTGCACTAATCTAGATTCACATACAAGTTTAAACATGAAAATGGCAAGAGCAGGAGCAAGAAAATCACAGATACATGTATGGAATGAACCCAAATATGATCACTCAAGTGCCATAAATGTTTTCAGAAAATAACCAGTTTTGAGCAAACAACTAAAGCTCTAATTTTGGCAAGACAATAAACAGTTTCAAAATAATGTTCACATTCAATTTTGGGCCGAGACAAATAAAGGATTTCCAGAAATGAAATTTCATAAATGGATCATATTTGACAAATGAACCAATTTGTTTTTGGAGCAACTCATTTTTATAAAAGTCGAATTATATCCTTTCTGTTTTTTTGACAAACAATTCAAGGCGTGGTAAAAATGGCAAGACTCAAATTCAGTGAATTTTTTTTTTGGATAAGGAAAAATCTTTTCTTTCTAGTTTTTGAGTCAAAGATCACTTTGATTTTAAAAGGGAACAATTCATCAATCATTTTTTCAGAAATGCACATCAGTTTTCGGCAACAAACATGGAAAGTACTTCTCAATCAGTTTCCAGAAACAACAAATATTTTGAGCAAGTCTGTATTTCAGAAATTCACAGTTTTACTGCAGAAATCACGCAGCAAGTTTTTAAAAGCCGAAATTCATTTCATTCAAATCCGAGCAAATCCATTTCATTCAAGGAATTATCAAAAAGGGAAAGTCAAGCAAATCAGACCGAGTCACTTGTGAAATCAGAGACACGATTTAGGGTTTCTAATACCCTATAAATAACACCCATAACATCACTGGCAAGGCATCGAAATTATTCAATCAATATTCAAAGCAGCAAAAAGAAAATTCTTTTTATACACTCACAGTTTCGATCGACGCCAGAGAAAACATCTCAAATCGAAGAACCAGAAAGCCGTAGAGACTAGAGCATCAAAGGTTTGATTTCGACAGCAACCGAATCGATTTGGGGCAAAGGAAGAAAACCCTAGAAAACCATTCTTGGCCGCCATTTTTTTCTTCTCTAAACAAAGAAGGATCGGGTTAACAAATGAAAGGAGTGGGCCGGCCTATTTTTTATGGGCTAAGCATTCTTTTAAAATAAAAAGGGGATAACCCTCTTTATTTAACTCCTTGGGTTTCAATTCCTTTTAATTTGTTTTTTTTTTGTTTTTAATTCGAGTTGTAAATTCAAACAATCATCTGAACAGTTTTCTAGTGTCTGTATAAACTAGAGTTAATCAGTCAGGGTATTAACTGTCAGTTTCAGAGTCTGTAGGGTATTGACTGCCAGTTTCAGAGTCTGTAAAATCTGGGTTACGAATTACAGGATTGTAATTCGGGAAAATCTGATCGAGGGGATATCGGTCAGTCTAGGGATTTTGAGCGTAGGGTTAGAATAGGAGCAGGGTTTGCGAGAGTACATGGTCTTGTATGCGGGATCTGTTCTATCACCTAGTAGAAACCTTAGAAATGCAGCAGTAGGCAGGTTTTGCCGAAGCTGGGTATATCTGTGTGTGATTTATTTTCTGCATTTCTGTTTCTGCTATATTCTGTGATCTGTTTATTTTTATTTATCTCGTTTGATTTTTAATTCAGTTAAAAACTGTGAAAAACCCTATTCACCCCCCCTCTAGGGTTATTCTAGATCCAACAGGCATTTCTTTTTAGATTCATACATGTTGCATCCAGAAAGGTAGAAGGATGAGATTATGGAAGGAGAAAGGAAGTCAGAGAGAAGAAGCTATCGGAAAAATAATGGAACAAGAGAGAATGAAATCATTTCCTTTCGCAATACTGTTTGAATGTGGTGTGTTTGCGAGGAGCACCGTTTTTAGTACCAGTTTCGTTTAGTAAATCAGAAATATAAAAACACACGACTTTCCTTAAATACAAAAAATAACAAAATAATGAATGTTGGGCTAAGGTTATAAAGAATTTTGTTATGTTGTGTAAAATGTTATTGCTATTTACAAAATAACGAATATTGCGCTAAGGTTATAATGATAAAATAACGAATATTGGGCTAAAGTTATGATGGATTTTGTTATAATTAAGGAAAGACTTGTGCATATGGCTTAGAAGCTTTCAGGTTATATTATGTAAAACATACGAAAATAGATTACAATCATTACTATATATACATAACGTTCATTGTACAATAACTCATTTAAAGGAGTGGTAACATAAAAAATGTATTTCATTTAAATATTTCATGTTTTCTGGATATATATTTTTTATGGAACTAAGCATTTAAAGGAGTGGTATTTTTTTAGGCCTTTTTAACCTCTCTGGAAATACATTTTTTCTGGAAACAAGCATTTAAAGAAGTGGTAACCTTTTTAGGCTTTTTTAACCTCTTTGGAAATACATTTTTTCTGGAACCAAGCATAGCTTAAATATTTAATGTGAGTTATTATCCCACAAAAAATTATTTCTCCTGGAACCAAGCATTGTTTCATGAATTTGAAGGTATTGCACTCCTTTAAATGAAATATCAAGGGGGAAGGAAACATATGTATCCCACCGGAATTCAGGTTAATCTAACATAAAAAATGTGAGTTATTACCCCATAGCTTAAATAGACTACTGCTAAGTATTGAAAATCAATAAGATGATGCTTTTTTCTATTTGTGATTGTTCTGCAAAAAGCTTAAAGAATTTTTAATGTGATTATAAATATTACTAAATTAGTTAAGGAGTTTCCAATGAGGCATTAATTGTAGTTTTCAAAATTCTGACATGGATTATACTTGGCATGAAACTAATGTGAATTGCAAATCATTTATGAATCCATAACTTATGGATATAATGAGTAGGAATACACGAAATAAATATAAAGATAACTATGAGATAATAAAATAAGATACATCTTTTCCTTTGCACATAAGAAACTATAACAAATAGCATTGAGAATCTCTTTTATTATGTTCCAATATGTAAAAGGTATCATTTCGTTAGAGTATTGTATATTGATCATTACAAATATTTGGATAAATAATAAGAAAGTAGAATGAGAACATTTGGTAGTTTGATAAAGGAAATTAAGGTATGATATACAGAAGGAAAATATGATATATATTGTTAAGATTAATCGTATAGCTTGTAAACAAACCATGAGAAAACAAACTTGATTTTATATGTAATGTCCTTCACAACAGTTTTGTCACTTCTGTAATTTATTTTATGTGTTATTCACAACATAGTCAATTACCCTATGTGTCAGTGATTACAATTGTTTTGTATACATAGTTTGTGTTGCAAAACGTTTATCTTATATGGTAGCCCCCATCATAATTTTCATAAATAGCCTAAGTTTGTTTTTTAATCCAATTAAGAGGTAATGAAATAAAATTGACCAAAAATCTAATCAAGTGATTCTCAATGCTATTTGTCAGTGAAATATAATCAATGCTTTTTGCAAAACAACAACAAAAAGCATCATCCTACTAATTTTCAACACTTAGCAGTATTCAGTTTAAGCTATCGGGTAATAGTTCGCATTTTTTATGTTAGATTAACATGAATTTTAGGGGAGTATATATGTTTCCTGTCCCCTTAACATTTAATTTAAAGTAGTGTAATATCTTTAAATTTTAGTGATATACATATGCTTCGTTTGCAGTGAATTATTAGTTAAATAGTTCTGTTTAGTAATTAGATTAGATTACTTATTGAATTTTAGAGATATCTTAAATAATGTTCTTTATTCAGCAGATACATATAGAGATTTCAATTACAGGTGTTTTGATGTCAATCAACATAGACTACTCAGTTGAAATGTGCACTTTACCCACAGCTGATCGCTGCCGAAGGTTTGCTGTGTTAAATATTAATGAGACTTTAAAATTCTTTTCTATATTATAGTTTTTAATTGGAGGTTTATTGTATATAACAATATGATTTTTTTATGATAAAAAACTTATATATATATTAATATAAATGTTTTTGTAACTATACTATTCTAAGCTACATTACATATAGAAATAAATATTTATATTCGAATAAAATACTATTGCACAAAATTTATAATTCAAACAATATTTTTATTCAAATATAAATATTTATTTCAACATTTGAATAGTACAAACTTCTAACTCCACTATTGTACATTTCATTATCATATATCACATATGTACAAATTTATATTTACATTGGTTCTTCACTACAACACTCTGAAATCACTCAGTTACATTTCATTTGGTTACATTTCACTCAGTTGTATATACATACAAACTCGTATACAGATTCTCACTTGTCTTCAATTTGCTTCATAGTCAGCCCAGTCACCTGCATACCTAACATAGAAACACACACAGTAAACTGAAACAAAAATTAATTTATATTCTAGAAGATATAACTTTATTTTAAATCTTATTTGCCTTAAAATTTTGGTGTGTTTCTTATTTATATTTCTTGACTTCGTCTGATATGTGTACACATCTATTTGTATCTAGACTGCTTGTAATAGCCCGCATTTTACGTATCGGAAGATCGTAATATATTTTTACTTTATTCCCTGAGGGTTGGATCATTCTCATATTTTAATATGTTGTTTATGCAGATGTGAGACATGGCCATAATTTTCACCGATTTTGTTTATGCTCATTTTGCCCATGTCAGTCTTGTACAGGGCATAACTTTTGACTCAGGTCAAATTAGAGGGTGAGAATTGTTCCATTGGAAAAGAATTGATGTTTTCCTTTCCGTAAAGTGGTTACATTAAGGATTTGGCTTAGCGGTTTGGGAGAAATCGCTGTTTTAAGATTTTTCAATTGGTTGTCCATGTTTTGGGAGCCTAATGGGCTGATTTAGGAAAGGCCCATTAATGGGTTGAGGGAAGGGTATAAATAAAGGGTGAGGGATATGGGAAATAGTTTAGTTTCTCATTCTCCCATTTGGTGTCTTGTGCTCTTCCTTCCTCTAACACCTTTCCATCATAAAAATCGAGATTCAAGCTTAGGAAATCGAAGATCTACACTATTCGAGGCAAGATCTACATCGTTTCAAGGGCGAATTCATTGGATCGAGGAGTTTGATTCGAAGTACTCATTGTCTGGATTCCTATTTCTTTCATTTTAACTTGTTTTGGAGAATTGGTGAGTGATATGCATCTCTCACATGGATTCAGTCAAGTGTATGAGTAGTTGATCATGTTTTTCATCTAATTCGAGTCGTTTTCCTTAGATCTATACTTCGGTAAGTCCATTTTCATATGAATCACCATAGGATCTTAATTGGCAAGTTTAAACCAATAATTCTTATTTTGTTTCATGTGATTATGCAAGTTAGATCCGCATTTTTGTTCATATAATCATTCATTATGATTTTCAGAGTGATTTGTATAATTTGGGTGAAAATCGTTGTATTCATGTTGATAATGGTTTCATACCATGTTTGTGGTCATATTTGATGATTTGAACAAGTAGGTTTCGTCGAACTTGTCGTTTGGCGAAGTTTTGGCCGAAATCGGAGTGGAACTGCAATGTGCAGGAAATGGGTCGGCCATAAGTTGGGTCGGTCTAAACTGGTCGGTCCTATAGAGGAGTTTCGGGTCGGTCCTATCAGAATGGGTCGGGTCGGTCGCTAATGAGCTGGTCAGGCCGGTCATTTGGAAGCGAGTCGGTCTGGATGGAATTGAAGTGGAAGATCAAGTCGGGAATGGACTGGGTCGGGTCGACCGTGTTTCTGAAGGCTCAAGTGGGTAGGGTCGGTCAATTGTGAGGCTTTGGTAAAAAGAAATATTGGGTCGGTCAGATGGCATTTTTGATCTGGTCGGTCCTGTAGCTGGTCGGCCATGATGCTGGTCGGTCCTAAAGTGGAAGTGGTGAAATCTGGTCGGTTGGGTCGTTCAGATGGGAGTGAGGCTGGTCGGGTCGGTCCTAATGGGTGGGTCGGTCATTTGGCCAATTTGGTGAAATTCCAGTAGTGCTTTTAAACGCTGTGGTGGATAGCTTAAGTGCTATGGTTTGTTTCCTTAGCGTGTGTGTATGAATGCTATGGGTTGTTAGGAACTTATGATTGATGCATTCTTTGGTCCGAAAGTGACGATAACTTCGATGAGAATTCAATGGGGAATGTTAAAGTGATGTGGCATGATCGTTGTCAAGTGTTGAACAACGAGGATGATTACAACTCAAAAGTGTCCTGAGTTGTTAAAGAGTCGTGATTGGTAACGATTGGAGATGAGAAGGCCGAGAGATTATCATTGTCGTAGGTACTAGCAGGCCCAAGGCAAGGGTTACACGATTTCGTTGTATGGTCGAGTACCCTGGGTTTCGTTGTATGGACTAAACACATTTCGTTGTATGGTGTGTGGGGTTTGGCTAGAACCGGGGTTTCGTTGTATGACCCTTGACAGTTGATGGCAAGTTATTTGGCCGGTCATACGATTAACGGTGGTTTCAAAGCAAGGTTGACGGTAATAGCCAGAGTCAGTCATGAATGCTTGATTTCTATGATTATTCTGTTGCTCTACCATGTATGAATGGTTGTGCTGATTTCCATGGTTGAATTGTTGTCTCTTTGGATGAATGGATCATAAAGGCTATTACTGTCAGGTGTGAGGAAGGCAGGTGTAAGTTCTTCTCTAGAGCTGGGTAGATTAGTACGTTTATTTACCCATTCTCATATACTTTATTGATGAAGTTTGTTAGCTGTTTTATCCTCACTAAGACAGTTGTCTGACTCAAGGTTTTTTGTTTCCCTCTTATTACCTTGGGTTGTTCATCCGATTGTTGGATGGGCAGACTAGGTGGCAAGTGGCAGGTGATAGCTTAGTGAAGACGGTGTTACTGTTCGGAGGCGAGCAGGCGGCCGGCGTACTATTTTTACTACTATCTAGTATTTGTTTCCGCTGTTTGCTATTTCTCTGAGTGTTGCAATGAGGCAAATTGTACAAACACTATTGTTGTTATCCACGTGTGGGGAAATACTTTCTAGTTGTTATGAAAGTTTAGAGTTTTCTGCTTCATCATCACTATCTGTTGTATATGTTCTATTATATTTTATCCTTGCACTATGAGTTTACGACAGGTTCTGCGATTGTTACCATACCCTGGTGATCGTCCATAGCTGCCTGGCATACCTTTCAGCGCATTATTCCTGTTAGTGCAGGGGTTATGGGCGGTCATTACATTTGGTATCAGGGCTCTGGTAAATGATTTTAATCAAAGTTCAAGGACGTAATCACGTATGAGAGACGTACTTGTAGATTTCAGTTGAATGTATACTATATGTTATTATATAGTACAGTAGCGTTTGTACTTCCTTAGCAGTTTATCTTGTAAGTGGCTAATCATTCTAGTTTGCAGATTTAGGATGAGTCGATGTTATACAAGGCATTCTGCTGAGGAAGAAGCTGCGAATGGAGGGGGAAATGGCAGGGAACATGACTACCCGGCCATGTTTGAAGCTATGATGGAAGCATGCCTTCGGAGGAACCCCGCTCCAATAGCAGCTACGGTTGATGTTGGAGTCCAAGTGCCGAGAGCTGTAGAATTTGCAAAGCTATGCAAGGACTTTACCTCGTTGGGAGGGAAACAGTTCAAGGGCACTGAACCAGTTGAAGAGGTTCGAAGGTGGTTGGATACTTGTGTTCGAATCTTCAAGGACTTGGACATTGATGATGCAACAAAGAGGAAACTTGCATCAAGACAATTAGTGGGCAGAGCGATGGACTGGTGGAACTCTGTCACGCTTGAGACTCTAGAGGAAGAGATCTCATGGGAGCAATTTCAAGCTAAGTTTGAAGCGAAGTTTTTCTCTACCATGCAAAAGTCAATTCTGTTTAAGAGATTCGCGGAGCTTAAGCGGAATGGTCGCACAGTTCTTGACTATATTTTGGACTTCGAGGCTTTGTCGAAGTATGCTCGTTCATATGTGGATACTCCTTATCAAAAGAACAAGAAGTTTGTCTTGGGGTTGGATGAATATCTTGGGAATCAGCTTGTAGATCACCTCGATGATAGCTTTGAGAAGATCGTCGAGAAGGCTATGAGGCACGAAAGTATGTTTCCCAAGAAGATGTCTGTTGTTGCATCTAAAGAAGAGCAGAAGCCACAGCAGGGTGGTAATAATAAGAAAAGGAAGCAACAACAATAGAAGGGAAAGGATGGTCAGAAGAAGCAGAAAAGCGAAGTGACATGCTATAACTGCTGGTTGAAAGGACATTATTCCAAAGATTGTAAGAACCCTAAAGCTGAAAAGAGGTGCTTCAAGTGTGGGAAGCCTGGGCATGAGAAGAAAGATTGTCTGGAAACATCTCAGGGGAAGCAAGTGGTTAAGGCTTATGCTTTGGGGTCAATGCCATCTTCTTCAAAAGCTCCTATTGCTAAGGAGAAGGGAAAGGGTGTCGTGGTGCAAGGTACTCTTTCTATTCATGGTGTTTCAGATCGAGTTTTGTTTGACACCGGAGCATTGCATTCATTCATTTGCAATGAACTTGTGTGTCGCTTGGGTTTGGAACCCGAGATTTGTGACAGACCATTAATCATGGCTAATCCAGTTGGGGGTTCGTCCAGTTTGTGCATGTTGTGTCGTGGTCTAGTATTGTCGAGTGCACTTTTGTGTGTGATTGCTTTGTTCTTAACTTCACTGGGTTTGGAATCATCTTGGGCATGGATTGGCTCAAGAGGTATGCGGAAAGGGTGAATTGTGAAAAGCTAGAGGTGAGAATCGGGGGTATGGAAGGGCGAAAGGTGTTGATAAAGTGTAAGCGCGAAGAGGGTGTCTTCGTTAGCTATATATATATTCTTGTGATTCCACAAGAAGACTTGTCGTCTGTGTTGATCGCTAAGGAGTATGAGGATGTCTTTAACGAGGTAAAAGGGTTGTCGCCTCATCGTGAGATCGAGTTTAGGATCGATTTGGTCGAGGGAGTTAAACCAATTGTCATGCCTCTTAGGCGGATGGCGCCTAAGGAACAGCGAGAATTGGAGGTGCAAGTTCGAGACCTTCTTAGGAAGGGATTCATTCGGAGAAGTGTTTCTAAGTGGGGTGCACCAGTCGTGTTTGCAACCAAGGCCGATGGCTCAATAAGGTTGTGCGTGGACTATCGTGAGCTGAACAAGGTGACTAAGAAGAACAAGTATCCGTTGCCAAGGATTGATGACTTGTTCGATCAGCTTCACGAAGCAGAAGTGTTTTCTCGGATGGATTTGGCAACGGGATTTCACCAGTTGAGGGTGGCAAAGGATAGTGTGCCAAAGACTGCTTTTAGGACACCATCCAGATTTTTTGAAAGGTTGGTGATGCTATTCGGGTTGACTAACGCGTCAATGTATTTTGTGGATCTTATGAATAAAGTGTTCAGAGATCAATTGAATAAGTTCGTGCTTGTGTTCATGGATGATATTCTGGTTTACTCTAAGAATAAGGAAGAACAAAATACGCACTTGAGAGTTGTGCTAGAGATCTTGAGGAAGCATCAGCTTAAGTCTACGTTCTCAAAGTGTCACTTTTGGAAGAACGAAGTGTGATTCTTAGGTCATGTTGTTTCTGGAAATGGGATAGCGGTTGCAGCAATCCAAGACTGTGATAGACCTAAGAATGTGACGGATGTTTGGAGTTTCCTTCGGTTGGCTGGTTATTACCGAAGGTTAATCAAGGATTTCTCCAAGATAGACGCACCGTTGATAGTATTGACGAAGAAGAACCAAGTGTTCACATGGGATGTAAAGTGTGAACAAGCATTCGAAAACATGAAAGAGAGATTGACGAGTGCTTCTGTGTTGACCATTCCGAGTGGAAATAAAGAGATGGTTGTATACACCGATGCATGTGGTACTGGGCTTGGAGCAGTGCTAATGCAAAAGGATAAGGTTGTGGCCTACGCGAGTCGACAGCTAAAGACACATGAGAAAAACTATACAACTCATGATTTGGAGTTGGCAGCGATTGTGTTTGCTCTGAAGATGTGGAGACATTACTTGTTGGGAGTTCGATTCGAGTTGTTTACAGATCACAAGTCGTTGAAGTATCTTATCTCCCAAAAGGATTTGAATCTTCAGCAGCAACGATGGTTAGAGTTTCTGGCATCGTATGATTTTGGTATACCCTATACTCTTGGCAAAGGCAACGCAGTTGCAGATGCGTTGAGTCAAAGACATGCAAGTTTGGAGCGATGTTTTTAGAATGGAAGAGCCTCGAGTATTTAGCAAGGATTGATTTCAGGCCACGATGTGAGTTGGAACCTGAAATGTTGGCAAGTTTATCTATAAGACTTACACTTATCGAAAGGATTGGCGAGAGCCAAAAGCGAGATGTGAAGCTTGTCGAGTTTATCCAGAGATTGGAACCAGAGGATAAAAAGTTCGAAGTTGGTCGACAAGGATGGCTTTGAACGCAAGGGCGAATAGTTGTTCTTGAGATTGATGGATTGAGAGATGAGGTCCTGAGGAAATGCCATCACTTGAAGTTGACAATTCATCCCGGAGGTAATAAGACGTATCAAAACATGAAGCGAGTTTACTACTGGGAAGGGATAAAGTGAGATATTGGAAAGTTCACTTCCAAATGCATGAACTGTCAATTGGTGAAAGCTGAACAGAAGAAGCCGAGTGGTTTGCTTCAGCCATTGGAGGTTCCTACATGAAAGTGGGAGCAAGTATCGATGGATTTTATCGATGGATTACCTAGGGCGAGGGCAGGTAATGAAGGGATTTGGGTTATCGTGGATCGTTTGGCCAAAAGTGCGAGATTCATTCCTCTCAAGTCGACTAGGACGACATCGAAATTGGCTGAACTTTTTGAGAAATTGGTAGTTCGATTCCATGATGTCCCAAAGAGTACAGTGAGTGATCGAGATCCGTTGTTCACTAGCGGATTTTGGAAAAGCTTGCAAGAAGCTTTGGGAACTGAGTTATGCTTCAGGATGGCATATCATCCCCAAACTGATGGTCAGAGCGAGAGGGACAATCGAGTTTTGGAAGATCTCCTGAGGGCTTGTGTGTTAGACTTCGGAGGATCATGGGAAGACCATCTACATCTAGTTGAGTTTGCTTATAATAATAGCTACCAGTCGAGCATCGGGATGGCACCATACGAGGCGTTGTATGGGAGGCCGTGCAATTCTCCAGCTTGTTGGCTAGAAACTAGAGACAAGTTGGTACTTGGGCTTGAGATGATTAGAGAAACCTCGGATTGTATCGAGATCATTTGGCAACGAATGAAGGCAGCCCAAGATCATCAGAAGAGCTACGCTGATAAACGTCGTAAGGATTTGGAATTCGACGTTGGCGGTATGGTTTTCGTGAAGATTTCGTCGTTAAAGCATGTGGTCCGATTCGGAAATAAAGGAAAGTTGGCTCCTTGGTTTGTTGGACCATTTCCGATAGTCGAGCGAGTCGGAAAGCTCGCATGTAGGTTAGAGTAACCCGAGAAGATGTCGAGCATGCACAATGTTTTCCATGTGTCATTTCTATGGAAATTCGTGCACGACTCGAATGTGGTGACATCTCCAATGTAGTATGAAGACCTGGAAGTTGAGATCGTGGTTGCGAAACCTCGTAAGCCGCTTCATGTTGTGGGAAATGACACGAAACAGCTTAGGAGGAAGACAGTTAAGTTGGTCAAGATACAATGGAATAAAGACGGTAACGATCGTTCATGGGAGACGGAAGAGAGCATGAGAGCGACTCATCTAGAACTCTTCGTCGGAAGGAATATTTGATATAGTTGTATCTTGTTGTTGTTTGATAGAATTCCACGTGCTAGGATAAGGCTATGGATGCATGGTTGATGGTTGCTAGTTTGGATGATAGAATTGCCTTCTCATGGATGATAGACATGCAGAATTGTTGTGATTGCTTGTGTTTGCCTGGAATTTCGGGGGAGAACTCTTAAGGGGGGGATAACGTAACAGCCCGCATTTTACGTATCGTAAGATCGTAAAATATTTTTATTTTATTCCCCGAGGGTTGGATCATTCTCATCTTTTAATATGTTGTTTATGGGGATGTGAGACATGTCCATAATTTTTACCGATTTTGTTTGTGACCATTTTGCCCATGTCAGTCTTGTACGGAGCATAACTTTTGACTCAGGTCAAATTAGAGGGTGAGACCTGTGCCATTAGAAAGGAATTGATGTTTGCCTTTCCGTAGAGTGGTTACATTAAGGATTTGGCTCAAGGTTTGGGAGAAATCGTTGTTTTAAGGTTTTTCAGTTGGCTGTCCAGGTTTAGGGAGCCTAATGGGCTGATTTAGGAAAGGCCAATTAATGGGTTGAGGGAAGGGCATAAATAAGGGGTGAGGGATATGGGAAATAGTTTAGTTTCTCATTCTCCCATTTGGTGCCTTGTGCTCCTCCTTCCTCTAACACCTTTCCACCATTAAAATCGAGATCCATGCTTAGGAAATCGAAGATCTACACCATTCGAGGCTAGATCTACATTGTTTCAAGGGCAATTCATCGGATCGAGGAGTTTAATTCGAAGTACTCGTTGTCTGGATTCCTATTTCTTTCATTTTAGCTTATTTTGGAGAATTGGTGAGTGATATGCATCTCTCACGTGGATTCAATCAAGTGTATGAGTAGTTGATCATGTTTTTCATCTAATTCGAGTCATTTTCCTTAGATCTATACTTTAGTAAGTCGATTTTCATATGAATCATCATAGGATCTTAATTGGCAAGTTTAAACCGATAATTCTTATGTTGTTTAATGTGATTATGCAAGTTAGATCTGCATTTTTGTTCATACGATCATTCATTATGATTTTCGGAGTGATTTGTATAATTTGGGTGACAATCATCGTATTCATGTTGATAACGGTTTCATACCATGTTTGTGGTAATATTTGATGATTTGGACAAGTTGGTTTCGTCGAACTTGTCGCTTGGTGAAGTTTTGGTTGAAATCGAAGTTGAACTGCAATGTGCAGGAAATGGGTCGGCCATAAGTTGGGTCGGTCTGAACTGGTCGGTCCTATGGAGGAGTTTTGGGTCGGTCCTAGCAGAATGGGTCGAGTCGGTCGCTAATGAGCTAGTCGGGCCGGTCATTTGGAAGCGGGTCGGTCCGGATAGAATTAAAGTGGAAGATCAAGTCTGGAATGGATTGGGTCGGGCCGGCCGTGTTTCTGAAGGCTCAAGTGGGTCGGGTCGGTCAGTTGTGAGGCTTTGGTGAGAAGCAATTTGGGTCTATAGGGTGGCATTTTTGATCTGGTCGGTCTTGTAGCTAGTCGGCCATGATGCTGGTCATTCCTAAAGTGGAAGTGGTGAAATCTTGTCAGTCGGGTCGGTCAGATGGGAGTGAGGCTGGTCGGGTCGATCCTAATGGGTGGGTCGGTCATTTGGCCAATTTGGTGAATTTACAGCAGTGCTTCTAAACGCTGTAGTGGATAGCTTTAGTGTTGTGGTTTGTTTCCTTAGCTTGGTTGTATGAATGCTATGGGCTGTTAGGACCTTATGATTGATGCATTCTTTGGTCCGAAAGTGACGATAACTTCGAAGAGAATTCAATGGGGAATGTCGAAGTGATGTGGCGTGATCGTTGTCAAGTGTTGAACAACGAGGATGATTACAACTCAAAAGTGTCCTGAGTTGGTGAACAGTCGTGATTGATAACGACTGGAGATGAGAAGGCCAAGAGATTATCGTTGTCGTAGGTTCTAGCAGGCCCAAGGCAAGGGCTACACGATTTCGTTGTATGGTCGAGTACGCTGGGTTTTGTTGTATGGCCCTAACACATTTCCCTGTATGGTGTGTGGGATTTGGCCAAAACTGGGGTTTCATTGTATGGCCCTTTGACAAATGATGGCAAGTTGTTTGGCCAGTCATACGATTAACTGTGGTTTCAAAGCAAGGTTGACGGTAATAGCCGGAGTCAGTCATGAACGGTTGATTTCTATGATTATTTTGTTGCTCTACCATGTATGAATGGTTGTGCTGATTTCCATGGTTGAATTGTTGTCTCTTTGAATGAATGGATCGTAAAGGCTATTATTGTCAGGTGTGGGGAAGGCAAGTGTAAGTTCTTCTCTGGAGCTGGGTATATTAGTTCGTTTATTTACCCATTCTCATATACTTTATTGATGAAGTTTGTTAGCTGTTTTATCGCTCACTAAGACTATTGTCTGATTCAAGGTTTTATGTTTCCCTCTTATTACCTTGGGCTGTTCATCCGATTGTTGGATGGGCAGACTAAGTGGCAGGTGGCAGGTGATAGCTTAGTGAGGATGGTGTTGCTGTTCGGAGGCGAGCAGGAGGCTGACGTACTATATTTCCTACTATCTAGTATTTGTTTCCGCTGTTTGCTATTTCTTTGAGTTTTATAGTGAGGTAAATTGTACAAGCACTACTGTTGTTATCCACGTGTAGGGGAAATACTTTCTAGTTGTTATGAAAGTTTAATGTTTTCTGCTTCACTATCACTACCTATTGTATATGTTCTATTATATTTTATCCTTGCGCTGTGAGTTTACGACAGGTTCTACGATTGTTACCATACGCCGATGATCGTCCATAGCTGCCTAGCACACCTTTCAGTGCATTATTCCTATTGTTAGTGCGGAGGTTACAGGCGGTCGTCACACTGCTTGTGATATTCATAGTGATTCACAATAAATATCACAAGGTAGACTATATAACTTGTGCCTGCAGATCAACCTCGACACAACTATACAGATTTGTCAATTAGAATCAACATTTAAATTTTGTTGATTCTGAACAGCCACAACTCACGTATAGTGGTCTGCTAATGTAAATAATATAATTGTACATGCACGATGCATGTGTATGTATATACACATATTATTTTAATTGTGCAAGTGCATATGTCGAGCATATAAACAGCATGGACAAGTGTAAATAACAACTCAGCAATGTGGAGCATGGAACAAATGAAACAACAATGGCATGTACACATGTACATAACAAGCAAAAGCCAAACTGTTCAAGGCAGCAAATCAAACACAAGTCAGCAAGCTCATGGACTAAAACAAGTTCAGCTAATATGTACACCAGATAGTATTACACATGTGCACAGCAACATGATTCATGTTCAGGGGTGCTTTACAAAACTGGACACATGTGCACAAGATGATCAAACACAAGTATGGTCAAAAATGCATATCCAATAGCAAGTCTATCACATATGTATAAGGCCAGTGAACATGCTCATGGCAAAGTACACACAATATATCAAAACTCACATGTGTACAAGCTTATGTGAACAATCACTAAAACATGTAGAACAGTGGCAATGAACAAGACATCTCAGACTAATCATTATGCTCAAGTAAGGTGCAATTCATATGAAAACACATAGAAGCAGTTTTTTTGCAACATTGAAGCAAGGGCAGCAATGAAAACATGGTCTAACAAGGAATGAAAACATGGTGCAACAAGCATAGCATGGTTAAGAGGTACATGCACACATTTCAGGTTCAGGTTTCAACATGTATAAAGGCGGCATGCATGTGCATTACAAGTATGCACAATGACAACAATAAGTGTAAGAAGCTCAAGTGACACAGAGCATCGAATGCACATGCATACAAATCAGGGGCAGTAAGCATGACCACAAGGGAAGCATGGAAGCTACTGGAAGCATGGAAGCAACTGGAAACATGTTTGTGTGTCTATATATATATATACATATATATATATATGCATGGTTCAGAATGGAAAATGCAAGCATGAAAGCTAACAAGTCAAGAAGCTACTGGAGCGGTAAACACATGAACATATCACAAATTCCAAGTGCAAACAACTTTAGTGTACATCAAGCCAGAGTAGTGAAAACAATGTTCTCAAGGAGAAAAAGCAAGTTACAAATGATTAGAATCACAGTAGTGCGCAAACAAGTGCAATAAATGTGTACAAAGCAGCAACAACCTACTTTGGTTCAACATGCACAAAGAAGTAATACAAAACTGGATGGCATAACAGTATCAACAATGGACAGTCATGATTGCAATTCAAGGGAAATGCATAAGGTCGAGTTAGGCAAAAGTACAATAGGTACAAGAGCAAGTCATATTTAGACTCAACCAAGGAACAATACAACAGGTGCACAGTGATTTAATTTTGAATAAATATCTATAGTAAAAGGAAAGAAGTTAAATACTGGAAATGAAAATTTGGAAAGAACGTTATTTGCAATTCTTGGCACATGTTAAAACAGGCAAGAGTATATATCCGGCAAGTTTATAATGCAAATATATCTAGATCAAATGCACGTCACTAGGAATAATTCATGCATATTTGGCAAATGTATAATCAGCATAAATGGGTTATCATTTTTTCCAAATACACAGTGAGAATTTTTTCAGCAAAAAGAGTAATTCCAGAAAGTAGTGAGAATGCAACATTAGGTAGTCAAACATGGATCTATAAATGGTTCAAAGATTCTGTTTTTGGATACACAAAACATTTTCTAAGTTTTCAGATTTGAATTGTGTTTAAATTGGCAAACAAAGTTTTGGAAATGTTTTTCGACCATGCAAGAATTCATCAGAGCAATTAAAGAAAATCACAAGAATCAATTATGGGTATTCGCGACAATTTTAATCAAGCAACAATCACGCACAAATCAAGGCCAAGCCAATTCGTGAAATCAAAGATTGATTAGGGTTTTAAAACACTATAAATTTAACGCAATTTTCATCATTGGCATCATTGAAACCACAAGCAAACAAGAGAGAAAAAAATATCAGAATACTCACAATTCATAGAGTTTAGATCGCTAGGACAAATCGTGGACAAGAGAGCAACACGAATCGAATGCCGTCTGAAGAATATTTTTATCAAAATATTTGAAGTCACGATTTGGAGACAGACCTGTAAAACCCTAGATTATCAATCATACGCCATCAAAGGAAGAAGAGGAAGCCGATCCTTTTTTAAGTGATAAAGAAATAAGGGGAGGCCGACTATTTTATTTTACATAAGGGGATTTTCAGTTGTTTATTGTTTTTAAGTGTTTTTTATTTCATTTGTAATCCTTCTAAAGTTTTCTAGTTTTCTGTAAACTAGGTTCTAGCTATAGGATTTATAGTTAGGGTTTACGAGTTACGGATTTGTAATTCAGAGAAAATCTGATCTTCAGGATAAAAATCAATGTAGGGTTTTGAGCGTAGGATTAGAACAGTTGTGAGCGGGTGTCGCGAGTTTACAAGGGTTTTGGAAGCTTAGAGATTGTTTTAATTCTAGTAGAAACCTAAAGAATGCAGCAGTAGGCAGGGTTTTACCGAAGCTGAGTAAAATTCATGTCATTTATTTTCTATATTTATTTCTCCTACTGCAATTTGTGCTGTGATAATTTTAATAACTCGTAAAACCGTAATAAACCCTATTCACCCCCCTCTAGGGTTAATCTAGATCCTGCAATTGGTATCAAAGCAGATATTTTATTAACTCTAGATTCATGGATTCCCGTAGTCGTCTGGATAACGAGAGTCAGTCTAGTATTATTTCAATTATTTCAATGGAACAAATTTTTAGTTTGGAAATCAAAAATTGAATTCCATTTAAAATCTTTTAAATTATGAATGTTGGAATATTATTGAAAATGTGGGTGATATGTTAGATAAGAGGAATAAAGTTATTAATGCTCATGCTATACATATTATTTATTTTTATCATAGTAATGATCAGCTTAATCATATCTCTCACCGTTCAACTATGCAGGATATTTGGAAAACTCTCAATGCATTGTATGGAAAAGACGACAACTGCTCAAAACCCCGGAAAGACAACTCAGATTCGATTTTATGCTTAATTGGATTCACAAATGAAGAAATAGATAATGATAGCGATGAGGACTTTTCTTATGAAGATTTAGTTCATTTTTTCACCGATATAACTAAAACTGTTGATAGACTCCAATGGAAAAATAAAATTTTGAAATCTAAGAATCTTGAGTCGAGTTGCAAAATTGATGCTTTGGAACTAGATAGCGTCAAGAAATTTGAAAAATCCGACTGCAAAAATTGATTTAGTTCGAAAATAGAATTAGTTCATCACAATAAAAATCTTCAAAAGCTTGAAACAGAAATCATGAGTTTAAAGGAAAACAAGAATGAACTAATTTGTAAAAACAATTTTTTGCAAAAGGAATTGGAAAATTTTAAGATGGCTGAAAATTCCAAATATGAATTTGCTGAAAAAAAAACTTGCTAAAAATCGAATTGATTTAGAAAGAGCTTGAAGGTGAAATTGAGAAATTCAAGATTTTTGAAAACTTGAGATTGAAAAAAAAAGTCATTTTGAATCTGAATTTTCTAAGTCCAAGGCCGAAATAAATTTGCTTGAAAATGAAAATTTTGTTTTGAAACCAACTAACACTGAAAAGAGGAAGGTCACTATAAATTGTTGTTCCACTCCGATGAAAAAAAATAGTGATCTTAAATCCAAAATTCAACGACTTGAATAAACTTTGGATAAATTTTCTAATAGGGAAAAATCGTTGCATATGTTGTTGCAAAAACAATTTTTTGTTGTAAATAAGAATGGTCTTACGTAACGACCCGGAAATTTGGAACCAATTTAAAATTTCCAAATTTCATAAAGATCATAATTAATTTGGATTTCGGTAGGAATAAAATTTAAATAGTCCAGAAAGAATGAATTTTGGATTAAAAATAATATGTTTACAAAGGAAGTGGTAGCTATCGAACTCAAAATTCGACGAAATCAGTTTCATTAGATCCGGAATGATGAAATTAGGTAATCAACCAAGTTACGTTAAAAATGGCATCCGTATATGGAAAATAAAAAAAATAAAAGGCCAAAATTTGAACTAAATTTGGACGGTAATTGGAATTTGATAGTGCTAATGGAAAAACTAGAACCTGAGACCTATCTAGAAAATTTTAGAACATAGAATATTAGCTATGTATGAAGTCTGGGAAAATCTCGTATCTAATATAGAAAGTTGTTAAGAAAACAAAATTAAAATTAATTATTTGAAAATCCAAACAAACTCCGATTTTGGATTTGAATACATAGGATTGAAGTACGTTAGAAACCGGACTATATGGTGAAAGAATTTCTGAAAACCGTTATTTTTTGATACTCCGACAAGAGGTCAAAAAGTGTGTAAGAAAACACACTTTACAATTCATTTGGATAAGCATGAATATTAGCCTTTGATTACTTCATCCTTATACATATGGACACATGTCATGCATCCATGAAATTAGCCTTTCTTTAAATAAGCCTCCATCCTTTTCATCACTTCTCATCCACCATAAAGCTCCTCTATCCATGGCTTTCCATGGCCGAAAGTATCATATAATATAAAAATAAAAAGAAACCAAAGGAAAGAAGAAAAGAAGAAAAAGGAAAAGAATCCACTCTCTCACCACCTCCTCGACAAACCTAAGGCCTAAATCCACCACCACCTTCACCGAGCAGCCCCCACCTGCCACTACCAGACCTCCCTTCAGCAAAAACGTGGGTCCCACTTGAGATCCAGACCCCGTTCGTCCGTTAATCGAACCCATTTCTGCATCCGGCTGAAATCTGCGAACCCTAACGGTAAAAACAGCCATAACTTTCTCATACGGAAACAAAATCGGCGTTCTTGGCAGCGTTGGAATCGTGGGAACGAGCACTTCAACTTAGAGAAGGATTTGGCAGCTAGAAAGCCACGGAAAATTTCAAATTTGGCCAAGAAGATTCTGGATTTCATAAAAATCGGAGAAAAGTTGGATCTAGGAGCATCCGACCTGGTAACGAGGGCTAGGACGTCACAGGGTGAGAAAAACTAAACTTTTAAAGGGTTTTTGTTGCTTGATTTAATGATTGCATGTAAGGTGTTTGTTGAAATGTTTATTAGAATGTTGGTGGTGAATTCATGATTGATTTGATGGTAAATAATTGCTAAAAATTCCTAAATAGGTTCACGAAGTAAAAATGACAACTTGCTGGGAATTTGAAGTGAAAACTTTATGTTAACAAAGTCGCACCTTTATGGAGTATTTGGTATATCCATGATTTGATTAAATTTTGGTGGTATGTTTGAGTCATTAGCAAGTGATTTGATATGGTTAAGGGCGTCAAATCCCTAAAGATTCGACCTTTATGTGAAATCATACGTAAAGGTATGATCTTTAGGTGTAAATTTGTGTTTATACATGAAAAGATTAGACCTTTAATTGAAATTCAAAGAGCAGGACCTTATGTGAAGAATTTATCATTTAATAACTGTGGTTTAAGTTGGTAAAGATGAGATAAAACCCTATTAAGCTCAGCCCATATATGTAGTTACATATGTAGGCAAAAAATTTAAGTGTATTTTCACAAATCATAAGGAGAAGCGAGACCTTTTATTTAGATTCATGAAGTTAGACCTTAATTGAATATTGCTTTGGTTGAAAGCTAGGGTTATGGATATTAAAAATTTATAACATGGGTTTCAGCACCATAACATGCTTATGTTAAGATGTGAATCTCTAGCTAGTAAATATGAAATTATTATTCATTTTTTGAAGATGTTGGATGAATTTGATTTAGTTTGGATGTTTGATTTGGTTGATCAATGGTTATGAATATCGTTTGGTTATTGATTAATAAAATGGAACCTCATTATGACACCGACATCTGATTTTAAATAACTAACGAATTTAGTTACAACTCGTTAAACACATGACATCTTGTTTATGTTTATTGGATGTTTGTAAACACCCAAATTCTCTGGTTATACGGGAGTTGAATGAGTCTCATTCCAGAAATTAGATTTTAAATGATTATTTTAATAATAAAATAGTCAGGAAAAATGAAAGTATTTTGGATGAATGAATAATGTTTTAAATTAAACACCTATTTTGATTGAATATGCGGAAACCACGAGTAAGTCTGTCCCGATTGTGAGATTCGGAAAGATAAACGGGATGTTTAACAAAGTAAGGAATGTTGCAACCAGTGCGTTGAACTTACCTAACCAACGTTTATTTATCTAGGCGAGGATAGGAATGGATCGAAAGGAAAGCCTGAATGTTCATTTAACAGTTTATTCAACGTTAAATGTAAGAAAGATATTCATCTTTGTATAATAAATTCGAAATAAAGATAAGTGAACACTGAAGTTTTCCAATTATTAAATTAAATTAGAATCAAATGGAAACCGTTTTGGTTAACGGTTGAGATAAGTCTCCATAGATGAAGACTTGGACTATTTGGGAAATTTGAAAGCCGCTAGCCAATATTCCGCTTATAGTGTTGGTTGGATATGGAGATTAATATCAGTTGTAAGATGATATGATTTCCATGAAGATTCCATGGAAGATGATTTTAGGTTAATCGTGAACTGTGTTTTAAGTGACATTGGTTCTTTAACCCAGTTAAAGACGTAATTAATTTCCTAAGATTGGATAATCATTGAGTAATGGTTTTTTGAGACTAAAACTAAGTGAAGTTTTAATGGATCTTTAATTAGATTGAAATGAGAATAGGGTAATTAAATTTACCAAATTCAAGAAATGTTCGAGAATGGGGTACAACCAGTTTTACTCCATGCGATAGTAAAATCTTTGAATTTAACAGTAACACAATGGGTGTTAGATATGGAGTACTATAGTTTTGCACCATGGGATGAATAGGTTAGGATTGGGATAATAAAATGAATGATTACTTCGGTAAGACTCGTTAATCTCGACTAGTTGATAAACCTTAATTTGGTTCAGATTATGAAAGGAATTGTAAAATCCTTTGTAATGATTTCTAAAGAAAGATTTAAACAAGAGGATTAAATGAATTAAATATTTGATAAGATTTGTGGGAATAATTCCCAATTTAATGAATATTTGAAATGGAATGAGGTTCATGAAATCCGGTATACCTATTGATTTTAAAGATGCGCTGGTTATTTGGAAAAACCGGGTATTTACCCATTCCGAATAATTATACGGCGTGATGCTGATGTCAAGATATCGAAGACGATGGTGGAAGACCCAGATTTCTTCACATCGGATGGATGGTCTATTGATGCCTTGGGGGACGGCCTATATGAGGTTAAAGTGATGCCATAATCTGACCGTACTTGAAGCGATTTGGTTTTCAATGACTTGCACTCCTAGGCGGGGACATAGAATCAAGTGCCATCGGTTTCGTTCCTATTCCCAGAATGGACTTGTTGATGGATTTCGTGTCTGACACTGTGTTTTATAAAATACAGACTGACATTTACTAAATATTGGTGGCGGAGAATTTATTCTCTTGCTTAGCACCCTTCTTTGAGGCGTACGAGCTCAAAGGTTGTATGTTGGTGAATAGCAGTTTGTGTTTTAAGGAATGACAGTGTGGCATGCATGATAAGTGTAAATGATCAGGGCTTTTGTTGAAAAGCAGGGCCATGTGGTTGAAGACCAAAGCATGGCTTAAATGCGTAGCTTTGTATATGATGTGACTTTGCGAGCCTTACAACCCGTAATGAGCCGAAACAGGATTATAGACCACATGGGTAGGGACTTAAAGTTCCATCTAGCAAAAGGTAACGCCTGGTATGGAGCCCCGGCATTTACTCATGTGGTTTGTTGGATGAGGCGCCTCGGACTTGGTCAATGTACCTAGATGACAGTCTACACACAGACTGAGGGACGTTATGTTCAGGCTGTTACTTAAATCCACGAAGTAGGGTGGACCGACCCTGCCGCTTTAAAGGAGCGAGACGGGATCCTGGAACCTAGCTGGGGGTTCCGAATCGGATTGGGAAGATCCTTAGCCCAGGCTCATTGATGGAAATACAACTTCCAATACGAAACCCTTTACGATTTTCAGTTGTATACCTATGTAGCCAACATAGTGGGATGGGGCACTACGCGAGTTAAGATTTATAAATTTATATTTCGAAAGGATTTTTCCCACACCCTACACATTATAACAATATCAAATGTTTTTGTTTCGAACTATATCCAGCATGTTTTGCGATTATAAGGCAAACCCTTATCCTCTGTTGTGAGCTTGCATTGTGTGATGGGACTTGGGACTTATGATCGTACATTTTTCTAAAGTCATGTTTTCAAAATCTGGTTTACGGTTGCTATGTTTGGTCCTGATTGCTATGGTTGTGCACGTATCCTTGGGAGGAAACCCGTTCCGCGACAAGCGGCGTGGTCCCAAGATACCTAATTTAAATTAAGGCTGAGTATAAGATTACTTAATAAAGTTTTCTCACACCAGTCCTTGTTTAGAATGAGGCAGCATGATAGGGGTTCTCGCTCTTGGTTTGGTGGCGAGCGGGGGACTTTCACCTCTACACGTCCCAGGAGGGGTTGGTTAGGCATGTTGCCGAGACAGTCGAGAGGCTGGCCGTAAAACAAGGTGCTGGGGTTCCATTGTAATGCCACGGCGAAGGGGAGCCGCTGTCAGATGGTTGAAAAAGACCAGACCGTTACAGATGGTATCAGAGCTTTGAAAATTAAGGCTAAGTATCAGATTAGTAAAAAAAAGGGTTTTCTCACACCAGTCCTTTGACTTACTCATAGTTTGTTTTTCCCTTGCAAACTGCGGGTGCCCACAATTTCCAAAGGGGCAGTCTGTTAGTTTGTTTTTCAGTTTTTCAAGATCGAGCTCAAGCTTAAGGACTTGGAGTTTCAGAGAGAGCTGGAGTTTCATATGAAGGCCGGACGTATCTTATCTTCGGTGTATTATATTAAATCTTCATGGAGTAATGGTATGTAAAATCAGATTTGTATTTAAAATGTTTCCGCTGTAATAATATATTCTTATTATATTTTATCTGTTCTGCATTGAGTTTTGTATTCCGTTGTGTTTGCTCTGATAAACCCTAATGAAACATACTTTTGCTTACCTTAAATAAACGTGGGTTTCGGTTTTTGGTCGGTTTGAAGTAGGTGGAAGTGCGGGCCGTTACTGTTGGTATCAGAGCTTAGGTTTGATAAACCTTGGCTCTGTGGGATACAAACTTGTCAGAGATGGGGTCAGTAGTATCCTAGGACAAGTAAGTCATTAGAGATAGGGTTAGTAATACCCTATAATGAGTTGTGAGTGTATACATATATGAGAAACGTATTTGTAATTTTATATACAAATGGTTTAGTGTTGGATTAATTTGTTTAGCGTGTTATGAACATTGGTCGGTACAGTAAGAGCTTACTGTATCAATATGTGTTTCTAAACACTTAAACAGAGTAGTCTAACCCAGTTTTACGGATAAATGAAATAATTTTGTCCAAAAGTATATTTTCATAGAAAGGTTATATGTTTTGATGAAAGCTATGTTTTGGAAAATTTAATCCACTAATTAATTACTGGATGTGCTAATTAATTTAACTTATTAAGAAAATTAAATTGTCGACGATTTTGGACAGTCAAGGCATTTGCTAAAAAGATTATAAAACTTTTTGGTAAAATATTAAATGTTGTAGGGTATAGATAACTGTGGTCTATCTAGAATTAAACTTAAGATGATGAGTCGAAAACATGTGAAAAGGATTTATAAGCAGATAGAAGAAGAAAATAGGTTGGACCTATATAGGTATATTTATAGTTACTCCAGGAAAGATAAGAATAAAGGAAAATTTATGGGTGGTTGTTGTTATAAAGAGGTACATTGTGCAGTCTTATGCCCAATGAATAAACAGATAAAGTTAAATAGTGGTGTTAACCATTAAAGCTCTAGGGTTAATAATCAAGGTATTGGTTAAGTATGACCATTAGTTTCGAATTCGATTTCGAGGACGAAATCATTTTAAGTGGGGGAGAATGTAACGACCCAGAAATTTGGATCCAATTTAAAATTTCCAAATTTCATAAAGATCAGAATTAATTTAGATTTCGACAGGAATAAAATTGAAATAGTCCAAATAGAATGAATTTTGGATTAAAAATAGTATATTTACAAAGGAAGTGGTAGCTATCGAACTCAGAATTCGACGAAATCAGTTTCATTAGATCCGGAATGATGAAATTAGGTAACCAACTAAGTTACGCTAAAAACGGCATCCGTATGTGGAAAAGAAAAAAAATAAAAGGCCAAAATTTGAACTAAATTTTGTCGGTAATTGGTATTTGATAGTGCTAATGGAAAAAATGGAACCTGAGACCTATCCAGAAAAATTTAGAACATAGAATATTAGATATTTATGAAGTCTGGCAAAATCCCGTATCAAATATAGAAATTTGTTAAGAAAACAAAATAAAAATTTATTATTTGAAAATCCAAACAAACTCCGATTTTGGATTTGAACACATAGGATTGAAGTACGTCAGAAACTGGACGATATGGTGAAAGAATTTCTGAAAACCGTTATCGTTCGGTACTCCGACCAGAGGTCGAAAAGTGTGTGAGAAAACACACTTTACTATTCATTTGGATAAGCATGAATATTAGCCTTCGATTATTCCATCCTTATCAATAAGGACATGTGTCATGCATCCATGAAATTAGCCTTTCTTTAAAGAAGCCACCATCCTTATCTTTTCTTCATATCATCACTTCTCTTCCACCATAAAGCTCCTTCATCCATGGCTTTCCATGGCCGAAAATATCATATAATATAAAAATAAAAAGAAACCAAAGGAAAGAAGAAAAGAAGAAAAACTAAAAGGAATCCACTCTCTCACCACCTCCTCGACAAACCTAAGTCCTAAATCCACCACCACCTTCACCCAGCAGCCCCCACCTGCCACGGCCAGACCTCCCTTCAGCAAAAATGTGGGTCCCACTTGAGATCCGGACCCCTTTCGTCCGTTAATCCAACCCATTTCTGCCCCGGTTGAAAACTGCGAACCCTAACAATAAAACAGCCTTAACTTTCTCATACGGAAACGAAATCGCGCGTTCTTGGCGTTGGAATCGTGGGAACAAGCACTTCAACTTAGAGAAGGATTTGGCAGCTAGAAAGCCACGGAAAATTTCATATTTGGCCAAGAAGATTTTGGATTTAATAAAAATTGGAGAAAATTTGGATCTAGGAGCATCCGACCTTGTAACGAGAGCTAGGACGTCACAGGGTGAGAAAAACTAATCTTTTAAAGGGTTTTTGTTGCTTGATTTAATGATTGCATGTAAGGTGTTTGTTGAAATGTTTCTTAGAATTTTGGTGGTGAATTCATGATTGATTTGATGGTAAATAATTGCTAAAAATTCCTAAATAGGTTCACGAAGTAAAAATGACAACTTGCTGGGAATTTGAAGTGAAAACTTTATGTTAACAAAGTCGCACCTTTATGGAGTATTTTGTAGATCCATGATTTGATTAAATTTTGGTGGTATGTTTGAGTCATTAGCAAGTGATTTGATATGGTTAAGGGCGTCAGATCCCTAAATATTCTACCTTTATGTGAAATCATACGTAAAGGTATGATCTTTAGGTGTAAATTTGTGTTTATACATGAAAAGATTAGACCCTTAATTGAAATTCAAAGAGCAAGACCTTATGTGAAGAATTTGTCATTTAATAATTGTGGTTTAAGTTGGTAAAGGTGAGATAGAACCCTCTTAAGCTCGGCCCATATACGTAATTACATATGTAGGTAAAATATTAAAATGTATGTTCACAAATCATAAGGAGAACCGAGACCTTTTATTTAGATTCATTAAGTTAGACCTTAATTGAATATTGCTTGGGTTGAAAGCTAGGGTTATGGATATTAGAAACTTATAACATGGGTTTTAGCACCATAACATACTTATGTTAAGATGTGAATCTCTAGCTAGTAAATATGAAATTATTATTCATGTTTGGAAGATGTTGGATGAATTTGATTTAGTTTGGATGTTTGATTTGGTTGATCAATGGTTATGAATATCGTTTGGTTATTAATTAATAAAATGGAACCCAGTTATGACACCGACATCTGATTTTAAATAACTAACGAGTTTAGTTACAACTCTTTAAACACATGACATCTTGTTTATGTTTATTGGATGTTTGTAAACACCCAAATTCTCTGGTTATACAGGAGTTGAATGAGTCTCATTCCAGAAATTGGATTTTAAGTGATTATTTTAATAATAAAATAATCAGGAAAAATGAAAGTAGTTTGGATGAAAGAATAATGTTTTAAATTAAACACCTATTTTGGTTGAATATGCGGAAACTACGAGTAAGTCTGTCCCGATTGTGAGATCCGGAAAGATAAATGGGGTGTTTAACAAGGTAAGGAATGTTGCAACCAGTGCGCTGAATTTACCTGGCCAATGTTTATTGATCTAGGCGAGGATCGGAATGGATCGAAAGGAAAGCCCGTATGTTCATTTAATAGTTTATTAAACGTTAAATGTAAGAAAGGTATTCTTCTTTGTATAATAAATTCGAAATAAAGATAAGTGAACACTGAAGTTTTCCAATTATTAAATTAAATTAAAATCAAATGGAAACTGTTCTGGTTAATGGTTGAGATAAATCTCCATAGATGAAGACTTGGACTATTTGAGGAATTTGAAAGGCGCTAGCCAATATTCCGCTAATAGTGTTGGTTGGATACGGAGATTAATATCAATTGTAAGCAGTATGATTTCCATGTAGATTCCATGGAAGATGATTTTGGGTTTATCGTGAACTGTGTTTTAAGTGACATTGGTTATTTAACCCAGTTAAAGACGTGGTTAATTTCCTAAGATTAGATAATTATTGAGTAACGATATTTTGAGACTAAAACTAAGTGGAGTTTTAATGGTTTTTTTTTTTGAGGCAAAATGTGTGATCCTCCATAAGGAAGAGAGCACACATATATATAATAAAAAATAAAGTGATAAAGTGATACAAATAACCCCATACATATCCAAAAATGGGAGACCCCGAAAGTAATGTAAGGGATAATAGATAGATGAGTTCCGGCAAGGCCACCACCCATCATACTTCATTATCGAATTCCGGCAAGGCCACCACCCGATAAGAAGTATATCTATTCCCATACATATAACTATCTAAGTGCATAACATGTGGTGAGACAAATCACCAAAAAATACAAACAGCAAAATATATCCAATATATCCAAAAGCAAATCAAAATGGTCAATCCAGACAGCTATCCCAAAAGCTCCACAGTTACATCTACAACCTGTAATCTGAAAGACTGAAACAAAATTATCAGTAACTTACACGTATATATGAGTATATGCCTATATATATATATATATATATATATATATATATATATATATGTAAATATATATCAAATCAAAAAAATGGCGGACGAGAAAGGGATCTTCCCTTTTATCGAAAGCCTAAACTAATCTTTATTCATCATTCTCTAATTCAAATCTAGAATTTCTTTTATGAATCGAGATTGTGTTTTGGTTTCATTTCACTGATATGGATGAAGCAGATCTGGATCTGAAGTTCTTTCAACCGGAAGAGGACCATGTCTTTTTTCCGGCTGAAACCCTAAATCTATCGATTGATTCTTGGCAAAGCACAATCGTGCTCCACCCAGTGGATTTCAGGTTACCTGTCATCAAATTAAGAGATTACATAACTAGGGTTTGGAGACCCAAAGGTAAATTCCTCATCCATATTGCGCCAGGGTTTTTCTACACAGTTAAATTTGAAGAACCAGAAGATTGTGCTCGTGTACTTAAAACTTCTACAAACTCTTATTTTGGTAAATTGTTGATGGTATTTAAATGGCGCCCTGGTTATGATTTTAACAATTTTAGAGCTTCTAGAGTCCAGATCTGGGTTAAAATGTTTAATCTAGATATGGAAATGTGGTCGAATGAAGGATTCTCTAGAATAGCTAGTTATTTGGGTGATCCCATTCGTTTAGACATTAGAACAGCAAGTAAAATTGTTACTCGATTTGCTAGGGTTCTAATCAGTGTTGACATCAACTATAAAATCATTTCTCAAGTGCCTGTTTTACTTCATGATGGCTCAAGTAGAATTATCCGTGTTGAGTATGAATTTATTCCCCCATGTTGTGAAATCTGTCAAAGATTTGGCCACAAGAAATCTGTCCATGATAAATCTAATGACCCTAAATGGACTAATAAGGAGAAAAGTAATGAGGCTGGCCCATCAAATGTAGGAACTGAGAATCTTAGTGAAGCTGATATTAATGGATCAAATTTAGGTTCAGATACAGGACAGAACACTACTACAGATGTAGATAATGAAGTAAATAATGCAACTGATGGTCTAGATTTTTTAAATCCTGAACTACCAGATAAAATCCTCCCAGATATTATAAATCATGTTGCAGACAATCTTAAGGATCCTGCAGTGAATGAAGACACTAATGATGTTTCTGATGGTATAGAGATAAATGCTGACTATTTGAAAAATCTGAAGGGCAAGAATAAGGTGATCACCCATGTTTATGTTACTCCTCCTAAAAGAGCTACAAGGAGTCAGGCTGCTATTAAATGACAATTATGACATGGAATGTTAGAGGTATTAATACACCACATCGTATGGGTGATGTATTAACACTTCTAACAAAATTTAAACCAACTTTTGTTGGTTTAGTAGAAAATAAGATTTCTATAGAGAATTTAAAAGTTTTTGAAAGATACATCCCTAAGTCTTGGAACTTCCTTCCTAAAACTAGATCTGATTATTTTGGTAGAATTTTGTTACTCTGGAATACAGATGTTTGGGATATTTCTGTTTTATCTTCTTCAAATCAGCATGTTACAGTTCAGATAACAAATAAGGGTGGACTGATTTTATTTGTTTCTGTCATATATGCCAGCAATAATTTTTATGAAAGACAAATCTTGTGGCAACATATTATTCTTGAAGCAGCAAACATACATGGCTTCTGGATTCTTATGGGTGATTTCAACAATGCTTCTTCTCATCTTGACAAAAAAGGAGGTTTGCCTGTTCCTTTTCAATACATTAGAGCTTTTAACAATTGTTTGGATCAAGCAGGTTTGATTGAGATAAAAGCCTCTGGTTTTAATTATACTTGGAGATGCAAAGGTATTGCTACTAATATTGATAAAATTTTTGTAAATCATAGTACTTCACAAAAATTTTCAAATTTGAAAGCTATCTCTTTGTCCCAAATGTCAAGTGATCACAACCCTCTTCTTTTAGAAATTACCTCTTCTGTTTGTAATAAGGGGTTTCCATTTAGATATGTTAATGATTGGTGCACTAAAGATGGCTATAATGAATGCTTTTCTAAAGGATTTTCTTCAGTCTATTTGGGATTTCCAAGCTATAATTTTTTGCACAAACTTCATGCTTGTAAAGATGAGCTCAAAAATTGGAACAAACTCAGAATCAAAGATAATGAAGCTCTTCAGTCAGCAGAAAATCATTTTAAGGATAAAGAATTGGAATCTGATTTAGATCCTACAAATATGATTAAATATGAAGAATTTCTGGAGGCTAAGAAAGCATGGTACATACAAAAGCACTTGAAATTTTGGAGTCTTAAGCAGAAATCTAAAGTTTCATGGTTACAAGATGGTGACACAAACTCAAAATTCTTTCATTCCAAGATGTCCATGAGAAGGTATCACAATAATCTTAAGGCTTTAATTAGTGCTAATGGTGATCTTTTATTCAAGCAGGAGGAGCTTGCAGAGGAAGCTATGACATATTTTTCTCAACTATATAATGGTGAAGTGTGTATTGAAGTCCCTTCATTTCAATCCAGATGTATCATCAATTCCAAAGGTCAAGATGCATTGTTGAAACCAATTACTTTGGATGAAGTTAAATCTGCAGTGTTTTCTGTGCATGATGATTCTAGCCCAGGCCCTGATGGTATGAACTCTAAATTTTATACGCTTCATTGGGATGATTTGAAGAATGATTTGCTAGCTGCTATGAATGATATATTTAATTCAGCTATAATTCCCAAGGGTAGTAATCATACTTTCATCACATTGGTTCCTAAGGTAGAGAGACCAACTGAAATCTCTCAGTATAGGCCTATAGCATGTTGCAGTTTGTACTATAAAATTTTTAGTAAAATTTTATGCAATAGGCTAAAATGGTATCTACCTCATCTAATATCTCCAAATCAGTGTGCTTTCATACCTTCTAGATACATTGGTGATAACATTCTTCTAGCACATGAAATGGTAAGAGACTTCAAAAAACCAGGGGTGAATAAGTTCTGTGTAAAGGTTGACCTTCATAAGGCTTTTGATATGTTGAACAGAGAATTCATTTGTAACATTATGATTAATATGGGATTTCCTGTTCATTTTATAAATGTTATATATGAATGCATATCAACTCCTACTTTTTCAATACTAATTCAAGGTGTTCCCACTGGTTTTATTACTTCAAATAGGGGATTAAGACAAGGGGATCCTCTATCCCCTTATTTGTTTACTATTGCTCTAGAGTATTTCTCCTATTGTATGAATGCAGCTGTAAGCCAAAACAGATTTTATCTTGTGCATAAGTTTGAACCCATAATATCACATTTGTTATATGCTGATGACCTAATGGTTTTTGGGAAGAGTTTGGCAGTTTGTGCTGAGGCTTTAAGGGAAGTATTTGATAAACTACAAAAGTATAGTGGCCTTAAAGTAAGTAAGATGAAAACAAAGGTATATTTTAGTGAACACTCCAGAAATATTGATGAGATCTTAGCTGTTTTGAATTTTCAAAGAGGAAATTTACCAGTCAAGTATTTAGGTGTTCCTATTTCTTTAAATTACATTCACTATAATGATTGCCAAGCTCTGTTGGATAAAGTCAAGTCTAAGATTCAAGGATGGGATGTAAATTTTTTAAGCTTTGCAGGTAGGGCTGAATTAATACAATCTGTAATAACTCCTACAGTTTTGTATTGGTTGTTTGTTTATCAGCTTCCAGAACACTTAATTGACAAATTACACATGATGTGTGCTGATTTTTTTTGGGGGAATTCCTCACATAAGATTAGTTGGATTAAAATGTGTTTACCCAAAAATGAAGGGGGTGTTGGGTTTAAATCATTTTCTGATTTGAAAAAAGCTTCTGGGATTAAGCTGATGTGGATATTTTTAACTTCTGATTCATTATGGTCTTCATGGATGAGGAAGAAATATTGTGTTAACAAATTCTTTTGGGAAATGGATATAGACAATAATGCTTCTAGCACATGGAAAACTATACTTAGACTTAGAAATCCTGGTAAATAGCTTTTTAAGAAAGTGATTGCCAATGGAATGGATACTTTGCTTTGGTATGAACCTTGGATAAACAGTAAATGCTTGGTAGATATTGTGGGTATGTCCAGAATTCAGATTTTGGGTAATGATTTGGAACTGGTTTCAGGCATAATTCATAATGGAAAGATTAATGCTTCATTACATGCAGCCACCAAGGAAATTCACAATGAAGTTGATAGCATTAAAACTTTTATTACTTCTAACCTTGATTTTTATGAGTGGACAGATGGGGGTCAATTTTCTTTTCATAAGGCTTGGCAATTTGCAAGGATGAAGCAGCAAACAAATGATATATATAAAGTCATTTGGCATAATTCCAATGCAAAGAGAATGTCAATGATAGCATATCTGGCTTATAATGGGAGGCTGGGCACAAAGGATAGGCTGACAAGATTTCAAGTTATTGATGATGCTACTTGCTTGCTATGCAATTCAGAAAATGAAAGTGTAAGTCATTTATTTTTTTCTTGTGTCTATTCAAAATTTGTTTGGGAGTCTATTCTTCAGAAGCTTGGTTTTGATCATAATGTCTGTGGTACTTTGGAGGTGGAGGCTGGTAAATTGATGAGGAAATTTAAAACAAAAGATCAACTCTTGGATGTAGCTTGTGGAGCTTTTACTTGTGTGATATACCAGCTTTGGATGGAAAGAAATTTAAGACAGTTCAGCAACAAATCAGTGGCAAAGGAGATTAAAGTCAAAATGATTGAGAGGGAAATTTTCTACTTGGTCAATGGCAATGGAAGGAAAACCAGCAGGAATGATTATAATCTAAACTTTCTAAGAAGATGGGGGATCGAGCTTGTTGATACTGGCTGATTTGAATTGATTTTTCTTAGTATCTTTATTTGTTAATGTTCAAGTTTGTTGTATTATGTATAATTTGACAAGTGCTGAGTCTTAATGAGCTGTGAGTGGTTTGCTGAGTGTTTTTTGAGTGATTTTGCTGAGTGGCCGAGAGGTTTGATTTGTACTTTGAAACTTTCTCTGTAGTTAATATATGATGTATATATGTACTCTTTTTCCTTGTGTAGTACCCAGTAGGGGGGGACATGAGGTTTTGATGAGGCATATATACATCGTATATGATTGGTTTTGCTATAAAGTTACCAATTTTCAATATATATATATATGTTTATATAAATATGCATATATCCATATATATATGTATAAGAAGAAGGACATAAGAAACTAAACAAGTAAGAGGAAAATGTCAAGCCAAGAATCAAGAATCAACAACCCAGACGAGGTCTATTGCATCTAAAATAGCTATTAATACGAATGAATAGGGTAGTTAAATTTACCAAATTACAGAAATGTTCAAGAATGGGGTACAACCAGTTTTACTCCATGCGATAGTAAAATCTTTGAATTTACCAGTAACACAATGGGTTTTAGATATGGAGTACTACTAGTTTTTCTCCATGGGATGAATAGGGTGGGTTTGGGATAATAAAATGAATGATTACTTCAGTAAGACTCGTTAATCTCGACTAGTTGATAAACCTTAGTTTGGTTTAGATTATGAAAAAATATTTTAAAATCCTTTGTAATGGTTTCCAAAGAAAGATTTAAACATGAGGATTAAATGAATTAAATCTTTGATAAAATTTTTGGGAATAATTCCCAATTTAATGAATATTTGAAATAGAATGTGGTTCATGAAATCCTATATACCTATTGATTTTAAAGATGCGATGGTTATTTGGAAAGACCAGGCTTTTACCCATTTCAGATAATTATTCGACGTGATGCTGATGTCAAGATATCGAAGGCGATGGTGGAAGAACCAGATTTCTTCACATCGGATGGATGGCCAGTTGATGCCTTGGGAGACGGCCTATATGAGGTTAAAGTGACGGCATAGTCTAACCGTACTTGAAGTGATTTGGTTTGCAAGGACTTGCAATCCTAGGCAGGGACGTAGAATCAAGTGCCTTCGGTTTCGTTCCTATTCACGGAATGGACTTGTTGATGGATTTCGTGTCTGACACTGTATTTTATAAAATAAAGACTGACATTTACTAAACATACTTCTATTTGGTGGCGGAGAATTTATTCCCTTGCTTAGCACCCTTCTTTGAGACGTACGAGCTCAAAGGTTGTATGTTGGTGAATAACCGTTTGTGTTTTAAGGAGTGACAGTGTGGCATGATAAGTGTAAATGATCAGGGCTTTAGTTGAAAAGTAGGGCCTTGTGGTTGAAGACCAAAGCATGGCTTAAATGCGTAGCTTTGTGTATGACGTGACTTCGTGGGCCTCACAACCCGGAATGAGCCGAAACAGGATTATAGACCGCATGGGTAGGAACTTAACGTTCCATCTAGCAAAAGGTAACGCCATGGTATGGAGCTCAAGCATTTACTTATGTGGTTTGTTGGATGAGGCGCTTCGGGGTAGGTCATACCTAGATGACAGTCTACACACAGACTGAGGGACGTTATGTTCAGGCTGTTACTTTAATCCACGAAGTAAGGTGGACCGACCCTGCCGCTCTAAAGGAGCCAGACTAGAACCTAGAACCTAGCTGGGGGTTCCGAATTAGATTGGGAAGATCCTTAGCCCAGGCTCATTGATGTAAATACAACTTCCAATACGAAACCCTTTACGATTTTCAGTTGTATACCTATGTAGCCAACATAGTGGGATGGGGCACTACGCGAGCTAAGATTTATAAATTTATATTTCGAAAGGATTTTCCCACACCCTAGACATTATAATAATATCAAATGTTTTTGTTTTGAACTATATCAATCATGTTTTGCGATTATAAGGCAAACCCATATCCTCTGGTGTGCGCTTGCATTATGTGATGTTACCTGGGGCTTATAATCGTTCATTTTTCTAAATTCAAGTTTTCAAAATCTGGTTTACGGTTGCTATGTTTCGTCCTGGTTGCTATGGTTGTGCACGTATCCTTGGGAGGAAACCCGTTCCGCGACATGCGGCGTGGTCCCAAGATACCTTATTTAAATTAAGGCTAAGTATAAGATTAGTTAATAAAGTTTTCTCACACCAGTCCTTGTTTAGCATGAGGCAGTGTGATAGGGGGTTCTCGCTCTTGGTTTGGTGGCGAGCGGGGTACTTTTACCTCTACATGTCCCAGGAGGGGTTGGTTAGGCATGTGGCCAAGACAGTCGAGTGACTGGCCGTAAAACAAGGTGTTGGGGTAACATTATAATGCCACGACGGAGGGGAGCCGCTGTCAGATGGTTGAAAAAGACCAGATCGTTACATATGGTATCGGAGCTTTGGAAATTAAGGCTAAGTATCAGATTAGGAAAAAAAGGGTTTTCTCACACCAGTCCCTTAACTGACTCGTAGTTTGTTTTTCCTTGCAAACTGCGAGTGCCCACAATTTCCGCACGGGCAACCTATTAGTTTGTTTTTCAGTTTTTCAAGATCGAGCTCAAGCTTGAAGACTTGGAGTTCCAGAAAGAGCTGAAGTTTCATAAGAAGGCCGGACGTACCTTATCATCGGTCTATTATATTAAATCTTCATGGAGTAATGGTATGTAAAATCAGATTTGTATTCAAAAATGTTTCCTCTGCAATAATATATTCTTATTATATTTTATCTGTTCCGCTGTGAGTTTTGTATTCCGTTGTGTTTGCTCTGATAAACCGTAACGAAACATATTTTTGCTTACCTTAAATCGACGTGGGTTTCGGTTTTTGGTCGGTTTGAAGTAGGTGAAAGTGCGGGTCGTTACATCTTAGCTTTGGAAAAATTTATCATTTTGAAAAACTGGATTCTAAAGATTTCAAAAATCCTTCAAATTGCTTAGAAAAGATCATTTTTGAGAATTTTAACTCTAATAATTTCAAATGATTTTTAAATCATAAACGAAAGGAATGCTTGTTTAGTAACAATTCAATCAAACTAGTCTAGGTCCCAAAAGGAAATAAAACGAGTTTGGTTAAATTCGAACAAATTTGGGTTTCTAAGGGAAAAATGGTAAATTCTGATGGATTGTTATTTAAACAGGTTTTGGTACCAAAAGTCACATACACTGTTAAGAGTGGTCTTACAAATTTTGTTAGACCACTTGATCTCCTAAATAACTAGGTACCTTAGATGGCTGAGGAACAACTTTGCGAAAGAGGGATTGAATTCAAGTTGTTTCATTTCTTCACTTTCTTCAGCGTTGCTTAGCCATGATTGTCGAGTTGGAGATCCACAACATCAATTGTAAATCAGGTATGATCTCTGAACTCACATTTTCTTTGTGTCTATTTTTATTTTTATTCTTCTATCATTCTTCCTCTTATTCTCTTTTTCTCTTAATACTGTTTAAATTTGACTCTGCCATATTTTTTAACTTATTCTGAGCTTCTTAACTTCAAATTGCAAAATTCTTGATTTTATGAAAATTAGATTCATTTGTAAAAAACTTCTTTGTTTTCGATGATTTTCGGATTTTGAATTTAAAATTATAAATATTTTACAATTCTTTTGAAGTTTAATTTCTTGACAATTTCCTAAATTTCTAATAGTGTTGTAATATCTTGTATATACCTTGAACACTATTCCTAGAAATTCTGAAATTCTTGAAGTTCTGAAAAACTAATGAAATTTCACATAACTTTTTTGTTTTGAGTTTCTTTTAATTTATTTTGGAAAAGTCTTGAAAAATCACACACATTACAGCACACTACTATTTTTATGTTCTGATAATTTCATGCATTTTGGATGGACTTGACTATTTTGAATTGAAAATCATTTAGCATTGATTGCTGTGTTGCATCTTGAAACTAGCTTTTAAATCATGATCATATGGCTTGGATATTCGATTTTTTGAAATCATTTGAAATTGTTGATATCTTGAATATCACACACTTCTTGGATTTGAAATTGATAATGTTGTGTGATCGATTCATTGAATCTTGAAATTTACACATATCTTCAAGTGATTTCAAATGAACTGCTTTAATCTTGGATCATGATATGTCTCTTGTGTTTTTTACAAATAATTGTGAAAAATTCTCCTGTGAATTCTATTTTGAAATTGAATGTTTGCTGCTCTGATAGATGGAATTGAAGTGCTAGATTTATCTGCTTAGGCTTGGCAATTGAATAATTTGTTTGAGATACATTGGAGTGCCAACATAGGCAATTAGAGCTTAAGTGCTATCAGCCTTAGAAGGGTTTAAAAATCTAATTCATTTGATTGATTTATTTTAAACTGATTCACATCTTGTACAGATCTTTCAGAATCTCTCTTGTAATTGATATTTTCAATTTTAAAATCATTTCTGGTTGTTTATTCAAAAAATTGAAATCATTGACCAAATTGAATTATATTTGTAACTCATCAAAATTATTGTGAGATTTTTGAAATTGTAACGAGTTATGACTATAATATATCTCAGAAAAAGTTTTATTTAAATTCTCATGATGTTTGAACAGATTTTATAATATCTTTAAATTGATGCTTATTTCACGAACATCTTCTTTTTTTATCATTCTTTTGTCATCCATCATGGTTTTATTTTATGGGGAGAGTTTATTTAAAAAAAAAACCATCTTAAATGTACAATTTCAAAATTCGTGATGGAAATGCAACTATATTATTTTTCAAAATAAGAGATAATTTAAAATTTTCAAAAATCCCGGTATGATTGAGCATATTTCATAATATGATTAATTTAGAAATTTATTTCACAACCATCTCTGTCTCTACCACATTTCTATCATTCATTTTGGTTTTATATGCTAAGGAGATTTTGTATATAATAAGTGTTTCTCTAATCTCATTTGAAAAAAAGCCTTGATATGTTCATGCATGGTTAGAGATTACATATAATTTAAGTTGCAACTAATCCCATTTAAAAGTCTTAATAGGCTATGTGTGGTTAGTGTGCTCTTAAATTAAAAAGTAAAATAAATAAAATTTATATATATGAAATCCTCCTTGTTATGTAATAATCAACCTATCAATCCATTTTCTGAATTGTGAAATGTGTTACTATTTTATGATATATTATGATTTTTTGATTAATAGTTTTGGGATTTGCGATTATGTGATTTTGTCACTTGATTTGAATTTGTCACCATAGTCCAAATCCATCGCTATTATGTGCTCATTTTTAAAATTTTATTTGAAAATGATTGGAATTCATATGTTTTAAAACTCTCTCCATTTTATAAAATTCATCGTAAATCCATTATTTTACAATGTGAAATTTGTCACTAGTTTAGAATATAGATATTTATTTCTGTATGTGATGTATATAATTATAAATACATTTATATCATAATATATATGTTTGTTATCATCAAACAAAAATCATAATGTTATATACAACAATCTCCCCCTTTTGATGATGACAAACATACAATTAAGATTTTTGAATACAATAAATGCGTTTAAAGTGTAGAACTCCCCTTATATGTATGCTCACCCACACAACATAACTCCCCTTAAATATGTGTGTATGGGCGAAAAGAATAGATGAATTGAATTTACAATATTAAAATGTTCATGGAATACTCACTCATCAATCAAAATCATAATCATTCTCCCCTTTTTGTTATCATCAAAAAGATATAAAATTTGAAATAGTGATGAAATATAGACTAGAAATATAAAAACAGATCGAGAGAGAATGTATGTCATAAATCTCAATCAAACAAAAATCATAATATTCTTCAAACTAGTGGCAAATTTCATATTGTAGAATGATGGATTTATGATGAATTTTATAAAATGGAGAGAGTTTTAAACATATGAATTCCAATTATTTTCAATTTTTTTTTAAAATGAGCACAAAATAGTGATGGATTTGAACCATGGTTATAAATTCAAATAAGGAGAGAAAATCAAGTTATCGCAAATCCCATAACTATCAGTCAAAAAAATCATAATATATCATCATAAAATAGTGACACATTTCACAATTCAGAAAATGGATTGATAGATCGGTTTTTTACATATAAAAAATGATTTCATATATATAAATTTAATTTCTTTTCCTTTGTTTTTATTTTAAGAGCACGCTAATCACACATAGCCTATTAGAACTTTTAAATGGGATCAGTTTCAACTTAAATTATAAGTAATCTCTAATCATGCATGATGATATCTAGACTTTTTAAATGATATTAGAGACACACTTATTATATACCAAAACTCCTCGGTATATAAAACCAAAATGAATGATAGAAATGTGGTAAAGATAGAGATGATTGTGAAATAAATTTCTAAATTAATTATAATATGAAATATGCTTAACTGAACCGGGACATTTGAAAATTTTCAATTATCTCTTTTTCTGAAAAATAATATAGTCACATTTCCATCACAAATTTTGAAATAGTATATTGGTTAATGGTTTAAAAATTAAACTCTTCACATTAAATAAAATCATGATGGATGATAAGAAAAGAAGGTGTTCGTGAAATAGGCACCAATTTAAAGATATTATAAAAATCTGTTCAAACGTCATGAAAATTTAAATAAAATCTCATATTGTTATGAAATATACTATAGTCACAACTCATTCATAATTTAATAAATCTGATAATAATTTTGGTGAGTTCCAAATATAGTTCAATGATTCCAATTTCTGAATAAATAATCAAAAAATGATATTAAAATTGAACATATCAATTACAAGAGAGATTCTAAGAGAACCATACAAGTTGAAAATTAGTTTAAAAAAAAATCAGACAAATTGAAAGAGAAAACTTTTCAAGATTTTAAGACTTATACACTTGGAGCTCCTAATTGTCCATATTGACCAATGAAAACCTAAACTGAATTTTCAATACTTAGATCGAGCAGAAGTAAAAATTTGATACCAACTCAAGCAGACGTCAAAATATTTACAAAACAATTCCTTTTATCAGAGCAACAGAACAATGAGTTTCAAAACAAGCAAACAAAATATATTTTTCGCAGTACTTACAACATACCCAAGAGACAGATCATGATTTAAGATTAAAGACAGTTCATTTGAAATCACTTTAAGAGATGTGTAGATTTCAAGATTCAATAAATCGATCACACATGATTATCAATTCCAATTCCAAAAAGTGTGTGAGATTCAAGAAATCAACAATTTCAAATGATTTCAAAAATCAAATATCCAAGCGAAATGATCATGATTTTAAAATTAATTTCAAGATGCAACACAACAACTTGTGCCAAATGATTTTCGAATCAGAATAGCCAAGCTCATCCAAAAAACTAGTGAAATTATCACAACATAAAAATAGTAGTGTGTTGTAATGAGTTTAGTTTTTCAGGTCTTTCCAAAATGGATTAGAAGAAACTCAAAAATAGCAAAGATGTATGAAATTTCAATAGTTATTCAGGTCATAAAAAAATTAGAATTATGTATAACAGTGTTCAAGATGTGATAAGAATGCTTCAACACAGTTAGGAATTCAAAAAAAAAAAAAACTTCACAAGAATTGCAAAATATTTACAATTTTAAATTCAAGAACTGCAAATCATCAAAACATGGAAGTTTTAGATAAATGGATCTAATTTACAGAAAAATCAAGAGTTTTGCAATTTGAAGTTAAGAAAGCATAAGAAATGTTACAAATGATATGGCCGTGTCAAAATGAATCAGAACAAATAAAAGGAAGAATAAAAGAAAAAAATAGAAGAAGGAATAGAAAATCAGAATAAATAAAAAAGATATAAATGTCAGTCCAGAGGTCATATCTGGTTTACAATAGACGTTGTGGATCTCCAACTCATCAGTTATGGCTAAGGAACACTAAACGACTCAATGATATGGAACAGCTTGAATTCAATCTCTCTTTTGCAAAGTTGCTCCTTAGCCTCCTCCGGTACCTAAGTGTTTATAGGATCGAGTGGTCTAACAAAGGTTGTTCTACCACTCATAACATTGCTCGAATGTTTTAGTACCCAAACCCTTTTATATAACAATCCGTCAGCATCAACTAAAGTACCCTTAGGAACCCAAATTTGTTAAAATTTAACCAAGCTCGTTTTGTTTCCTTTTGGAATCCAAACTTATTTATTGTTTCTATACAAGTTTTCATTTTGTTTATGATTTAAAAATCCTTTGATATTTTCATAGTTCAAATTTTCAAATCGATCTTTTTTCAATGTTATTTGAAGAATTTTTAAAATCATTTGAATTCAGCTTTTCAAATTCATTAGTTTTCCCTAAGCCAAGACCACATTTATTTCCAACAGAAAATTGGTTTTGTAACAACATATTCAACGTTTTTTCTCCATTAAATAATCTATCCAAAGTTGATTCAAATTGTTAAATTTTAGATTTTAGATCACTATTTTCTTTCATCTAACTTGAACAGCAATTTATAGTGGTCTTCCTCTTTTCAGTAGTAGTTTGTTTCAAAACCAAATTTTCGCTTTCAAGTAATTTAATTTTGGCTTAAGACTCAGATATCTCATATTCAAAATGTTTTTGCTTTTCAAACTCGCGTTTTTCCGATTCTTTGAATTTCTCACTTTCTTTTTCAAGTTCATTCAAAATTGATTCAGTTTTTAGCAAATTTTGTTTTTCAACAATTTCTGTAACACCCCGTAAATCTGTAACATTAAGTTTCACAAATTAAAGTATAATTAAATTTTAGAAGAAGAATTAAGGGAAACGGGTTACGCCATTTCATTCGTCTCGAAATTCTGCTTGAGATAGAGTCCGAGTTTGCGTAAATCGGACTCCGTGTGAAGAAGTTATGGCCTTCAGAAGTTTCAAGAATTTAAATAAACAAAAACAGATTCAAAATTCAAATTCAAAACACACACCCGGGCTGGGCGGGAAATTTCCCGCCCAGGACCCAGGTCGACCTGGGGGTCGACTTGTGTACCTAGGTCGACCAGGGGGTCGACCTCCCCCTATAGGTCGACCAGGGGGTCGACCTACCCCCTTTTTCTAGATCCGAAGCCAAGTTCGTTTTTCTGTATACGGACACCCGTTCTGACCAGATTTGTGACTCCTATGCTATTTAAACACCCCTAAACCTCACTTTCTCTCCACACAACTTCTTGACGCCTGTACTTTGCCTCAATTCTGATTAAAATAAAATAAAATAAAATAATCTAAGACGGGGTTATGCTGCTCAAATTCTTCAAGAGGAGATTCAGATCAAGTGGAAGCTTCAAGTTGGATCATAGGGATTCTGCTCTAAGTAACGGCACGTGAATCATAGCAAATCACCGCAACACTATCTTATTATCCTTTTCTAAATACGATCAATGTAAGTCAGTTATATTTTAGATTTGAACGCCTAGATCTATTTGTGACGTGTAATTAAATGGATATGAGAATATGCCAGATCCTTTCGTTTGAATCTGTGCTTGTATATGCCCTTGTATCTGATTCAGGACTATTGTGATTTATTTACCGATGAGACTATGCCTATGCCTATGACTGTGAACATAAGACTATTGCTAATGACTATGATTTTGGGACTTTTGCCTAAAAACTATGACAAAGAAACTATTACCTATGACTATGACTATAAGACGATTGCCTATGAATATGACTATGATTCATGATTTGAGGCTATTGACTATGATTCATGACTATGACACTTCTGCCTATGACATTGATTAAGAACCTATTGTGATTAGTCGCCCATGACTATTGTGATTAATTGCCTATAACTATTGTAGCTTATGCCTATTCACCTTAACCTATTAGGTTGTACTTCGAACTGGCATTATGTTGGACCAAATCACCTATGCTTATCCCCTTAATTATGTTGGATCTCATATTTATGATGTAACTGGTCTAGTTTATTCCTATTCATCGTTATGTACATCAAACCCATTTAGAACCATTAATTTTGTATTTGGTTCATTCTTGCATGTCTGTTCTTTTATGTCAATTCTCGTGCTTATCCCCTATTCTTTTTGGTTAGTATCATTTTCATAAGTACTTAGAAACTTGTGAAATCATGTTATACGTACGATTACGGCGCGGGAATTTGGGGAAGCTTAATTAAGTTAATTTGGCATGATAAATATGTTGGCATAATTGGAATTGGCTATACTAGTGAATAATTTACATGCATATTAGAATTGGGCGTAAATGGTAAATTGTTAATTGGCCGCAAAACATGTAATTGACATGTAAATCTAGTTTTGGCATAAACTGTAAACTAGAGTATCAAATCTATTTTTGACATGAACTATAAATGGGAATGCTAGATCTAAATTGGCATAAAACTGCAGGTTGGGTTAAATGATAGGTAAATCAAGATTGGGCCTAGAATATAGGTGTGTTAGTGGGCATGACAAATGAATATGATATAGGCTAAATTTGTTTAAAAGAGTTGTTAGCAATTTACATATAGACAAAAAGGATAAATATGTAAATCTAGGAAAGACGAATATGCCTAAACCAAGGTTAGATTGAGTTACGGTATAAGACTGCCCGGAACCGCCCGACAAATCCAGCAACCGTAACAATACCTATCTAATGTGGGTGGTTAGAGCATTGAGCCCAAAAGGACCCGAGGTTAGACTGAGTTGCGGTTTAAATCTGCCCGGAACCGACCGGCACATCCAGTGACCGCAACAATATCTGTCTAATGTGAGTGGTTGGTGCTTTAAATGAATACTTTAAAGCTAAGAAACAGTTAAGCTAGAATGGGAGGGTTAAGTCCATAGGAACACTTAACCAACTTAACGTGTTAACAAGACAAGACTTGTAGGGGTTAAATAACCGTTATAACATGTTGACTAGACAAGTGGGTGAGGTTAAGTAAATTTAGAACGCTTAACCAATTTAACATGTTATCTAGACTAGATGGTGGGGTTAAATAAACTTAGAACACTTAGCCGTTATAACATGATAAATGAACAAGGTTTAGTTAATGAGAAACACTTAACCACTATAACCTGATGAATGAGTAAGGTTAAGGAATACTTAGCCAATTTGACATGATATAGGAGTGGGTTAAGTCAACATGAACCGCTAGACAACACTTAACCAATTTGATTTGATATATAGGTGGGTTAAGTCAACGTGAACTACTGGATAACACTTAACTAAGTGTAACATGACGAATGAATGGGTTAAGTTAACTTTAATTGACTAATGACACTTAACCAGTCCAACTTGACGAGAAAGAGAACTAAGTAGTAAACCTTAGTTAAGAAAACGAACGATTCAGGGAACTAAGTGGTAACACTTAGTTAAGGGGGCTATGTAGTAAACCTTAGTAGAACACGAGAAGGAGCGAACGTCCATCTGATCTTAAAGAAGGCCCCAACGAACTGGGTTACGAAGCACGTGGCTTCGAGGGGACGTGAGGGTACTCTTGGTATCCTTCTGTGAGGCTGCAGATGATCCTCCTGGGATCACAGAGGTTAAGGTCTTCGTTAGAAGAACCAAGGGTATGCCTTGGTTGCAATATAAGGCAACCTAAAGACTAGGATGGACCAACGTGATTCGGCGAGACCATTAGCCCTGTGATAGCAACTTGTCGTCTACCTACCATCTTGAGTCAGTCGAGATACGTAAAGCGGAAAGGCGGAGAACTCCAAAAGACCATATACTTTCTATCTAGTTATGGGTGCGGATGGCCATAGGTTAGTGGGTGCATAGAGGGCCTGCATATAGTTCTCAGTTTTCAAGGGTGGCCTTTCATTAGTTGAGGGAGGGGTCAAGTGGGACCATAGCCACTGGAAAAACAGACCTTAGCATCTGCATCGGTAGATATCTGAAAGCTCCCGACCGAGTTCCGTGTTTCTTGATTAGCCCTGCCATGGGACTCGAGTCGCACATATAGAGGACATGTGCATCTAGACAACGATAACGATTCGCGACACATACGTGGGGAAAGTCTAGGAACATATACCACTCTAGGTAGTGTGTCCTAGACTAGGGGGCATCGTTCGACAGGTAGCATAATCCCTAGTTGGACCTAGGTCGCATAAACCCTGAATCCGAGAAGCAACTAATAAGTTGTGTAAATCCTAGTTGAATATAGGAAGCGCTCGATAGGAAAACCCTAGATTAGATCTAGGTAATAAATAATAGATATACACCTGAAGGCAACCACAATTACAGGGATTGGGATCACGTTATCATTTTATACAGATTATTAGTTGGGACACTTGCTAGGTGGTGCAGAGATTTAGAAACCAGAATAACAGGGTAATAGCGAAGCAGGGAAAGTATTAAAGCATATCTAGTTTATCTTGCCTTAGCATACCTTGCGTTAACCTTATGTTATCTTGTTAATCCTATCATCATGGTATTGCCTTGTATTTAGTTAATTCATGTCGTGTTGCTTTTCCCTGTTCACATGCTAGAAGTAACTAAACTTACCAGGCTTTATATCTGACTCTGTTTTTCTTTCGCCTTCTTTTCTTCCGTTCCCTCCCCCCCCCCCATGGTAGTAAAGGAGGGAATAGTATAGCTCAGATTAGATTGGACCATTACTCTTTCCTAGCTTGAAGATTAGTCAAAGTTTTGCTTGGATTCTCTTTTCCATTGCTATAGCTGGCTCATGCTACATTGGGGAATATAAATGTTATTTTATGCTTTTTTATTTTTATGTAAAACAGATACTCTGGTATTGGAAAACAATTGCTGTACAAACTATTTTATCAATAAAGTAAAGTTTTATTTTCCGCTGTTTAAATTTGCCTGTCTTGTAATTTATCTGCATCTTTTACCTATAATGCTCCACAGAACTTAGTGCATTCCCTTTGTGAGTGACACTAACGGATGTGGGGTGTTACACGTGGTATCAGAGCTGAAGGTTACCGGATCAGATAAAAAGATTTGAAAATTATTTTCAGAACAGTTTTAAAAGAAGCATTTTCAAGAAAAGTTTTGTTTTAAAGGCATATTCCCCAAAGCCATATGCACTATCTTTTGATCCTCTGCTTGAATCCTTGTTTCCTTCTTTCTTGAGTCTCTGGGGCTCCCGACTTTTTAGGAGGTAACCCCATCGCGGCATAGTTCTATAGGCTTGACGAGACTATGACACCTATCAAAGGACAAAGAAGTGTCCGACTTCCATCTACAGCCATAGTAGTTTCACCTGCAGCTAGTTTTCTTTCAAGCTTTGAAGATTTCCCTTGCGATGGAGGCAGCTTTTGAGAAACTTGTCAATATGATTACACAAGGATGGTAAAGATGGGGATGAGGGAGTTTGGCTAGGGAGCTCAATGCAAGGATGAGAAATTCATGGATATAAACTTGACTCACGAAGAAAGAAGGAATTATAAAACCTAAGACGAGAGGAAGTATCTTTTCCATGGTATAATAGGGCATATAATTAAGGACAAGGGCAAGGACGAGGGACAGGATTTTCAGAAGGGCGAGTGCATGCTTTCACCACCAGAATAGCTGAGAGAGATAGTAAAAGTCTCTGTTGGAAAAGTTTAGCTTTTCGTTTTGATCAACCAGTTAGTACTCTTTTGATCTTAGCGCTTCGCATTTGTTCATATCTACTTCCATAGTTGAGTCTCTGCACCTTAGTACTTGTATAGTAGAAGATCCCATTAGTGTCTCAAATCCAATTGGTGGTTCGGCTCGTTTACCTTTGGTCTGTAAGGATTTGAGAATAACTATATTAAGTGTTGAGTTTAAGCGTAATGCTTATGTTTTTGGTTTCATGGGCTATGGTTGATCCTAGGCATGGGTTGGTTAGCTAGTAATTGTGAAGAGAGGGCAGTTAGACTTTCGATTCGCCTCGGAAATAACCTCGAGATTTCGTGCGATCCTAAAGGATCAGTTAGGCCAAGCTACCTAGAATCACTTGATACATCTACCGACGGTTTGCGATCCGTTAGAGTAGTACATGAGCACGCAGATGTTTTTGGTTAGGTTAGGGGTTTGTCCCCTAAAACACGAGATAGACTTCTGCATGTATCCAGTTGACAATGAAAAGCCAGCTATCCGATCAACGAAGGTTATGGAAATGGACGTCAAGAAGCTTCGCAATCGTGAAGATTAATTAGATAAGGTACAGAATAGTGAAGATCAAGAAGATGCGACTTAGAAGACTGAAGACTAGATACAAGCATCATACCCTTTTTCTTAAGGGTACATCCTTGATCTCTTTTTCTAGGAATTTTACGCATACTTTCTATCTTTTAAGATATATCCTCTAGGACGTATCATCGACCCTTAGGTAGAAGCCAATGGATGTAAACAAGTATTTGAAACATGTTATGATTGATAGTTGCAAATGGTTGCTCGTGGATGCATATACACACCATAGGCGCTGGAACGACTCAGTCACTTTCATATTGCATTCGCATATATGTATTTGCTTAACGGATTTAACTTGATATGTTATCATATGGATGTTGCATATGGATGGATGGCTATGCACACATGTAGTAATTACATAACTAGGGATGCTTGCGAACATGATTGGACGCATGGCACTGACATAATTCGCATTAAGGAGGTCAACTGAATCAGTAGACCGCCTGATTTTGCATTAGATAAAGACATATACACACACTATGCATATGAACATGAAAGCATTAGAATTCTTTTTAAGGACAATGAATGCCTGTGATTGAATGGTTGAGTAGATGGGTGATTGGATGGTAGGACACATTCTTCCTAACTTGAAGATTTCGGGGACGAAATCCTTTTAAGAGGGGGAGAATGTAACACCCCGTAAATCTGTAACATTAAGTTTCACAAATTAAAGTATAATTAAATTTTAGAAGAAGAATTAAACGAAACGGGTTACGCCATTTCATTCATCTCGAAATTCTGCTTGAGATAGAGTCCGAGTTTGCGTAAATCGGACTCCGTATGAAGAAGTTATGGCCTTTAGAAGTTTCAAGAATTTAAATAAACAAAAACAGATTCAAAATTCGAATTCAAAACACACACCCGGGCTGGGCGGGAAATTTCCCGCCCAGGACCCAGGTCGACCAGGGGGTCGACCTGTGTACCCAGGTCGACCAGGGGGTCGACCTCCCCCCTATTGGTCGACCAGGGGGTCGACCTGGGGGTCGACCTACCCCCTATTTCCAGATCCGAAGCCAAATTTGTTTTTCTGTATACGGACGCCCGTTCTGACCAGATTCGTGATTCCTATGCTATTTAAACACCCCTAAACCTCACTTTCTCTCCGCACAACTTCTTAACGCCTATACTCTGCCTCAATTCTGATTAAAATAAAATAAAATAAAATAATCTAAGATGGGGTTATGCTGCTCAAATTCTTCAAGACGAGATTCAGATCAAGTGAAAGCTTCAAGTTGGATCATAGGGATTCTGCTCCAAGTAACGAAATGTGAATCATAGCAAATCACCACAACGCTATCTTATTATCCTTTTCTAAAACCGATCAATGTAAGTCAGCTACTTTTTAGATTTGAACGCCTAGATCTATTTGTGACATGTAATTAAATGGATATGAGAATATGCCTGATCCTTTCGTTTGAATCTGTGCTTGTATATGCCCTTGGATCTAATTCTGGACTATTGTGATTTATTTACCGATGAGACTATGCCTATGCCTATGACTGTGAACATAAGACTATTGCTAATGACTATGATTTTGGGATTTTTGCCTAAAAACTATGACAACTAAACTATTACCTATGACTATGACTATAAGACAGTTGCCTATGACTATGACTATGATTCATGAATTTGAGGCTATTGACTATGATTCATGACTATGACACTTCTTCCTATGACATTGATTAAGAAATTATTGTGATTAGTCGCCCATGACTATTGTGATTAATGGCATATAACTATTGTAGCTTATGCCTATTCACCTTAACCTATTAGGTTGTACTTCGAACTGGCATTATGTTGGACCAAATCACCTATGCCTACCCCCTTAATTATGTTGGATCTCATATTTATGATGTAACTTGTCTAGTTTATTCCTATTCACCGTTATGTACATCAAACCCATTTAGAACCATTAATTTTGTATTTCGTTCATTCTTGCATGTTTGTTCTTTTATGTCAATTCTCGTGCTTATCCCCTATTCTTTTTGGTTAGTATCATTTTCATAAGTACTTAGAAACTTGTGAAATCGTGTTATACGTACGATTACGGCGCGGGAATTTGGGGAAGCTTAATTAAGTTAATTTGGAATGATAAATATGTTGGCATAATCGGAATTGGCTATACTAGTGAATAATTTACATGCATATTAGAATTGGGCGTAAATGGTAAATTGGCCGCAAAACATGTAATTGACATGTAAATCTAGTTTTGGCATAAACTGTAAACTAGAGTATCAAATCTAGTTTTGACATGAACTGTAAATGGGAATGCTAGATCTAAATTGGCATAAAACTGCAGGTTGGGTTAAATGATAAGTAAATCAAGTTTGGGCCTAGAATATAGGTGTGTTGGTGGGCATGACAAATGAATATGATATAGGCTAAATTTGTTTAAAAGAGTTGTTAGCAATTTACATATAGACAAAAAGGATAAATATGTAAATCTAGGAAAGACGAATATGCCTAACCCGAGGTTAGATTGAGTTACGGTATAAGACTGCCCGGAACCGCCCGGCAAATCCAGCAACCGTAACAATACCTATCTAATGTGGGTGGTTAGAGCATTGAGCCCAAAAGGACCCGAGGTTAGACTGAGTTGCAGTGTAAATCTTCCCGGAACCGACCGGCACATCCAGTGACCGCAACAATATCTATCTAATGTGAGTGGTTGGTGCTTTAAATGAATAATTTAAAGCTAAGAAACAGTTAAGCTAAAATGGGAGGATTAAGTCCATAGGAACACTTAACCAACTTAACGTGTTAACAAGACAAGACTTGTAGGGGTTAAATAACCGTTATAACATGTTGACTAGACAAGTGGGTGAGGTTAAGTAAATTTAGAACGCTTAACCAATTTAACATGTTATCTAGACTAGATGGTGGGGTTAAGTAAACTTAGAACACTTAGCCGTTATAACATGATAAATGAACAAGGTTTAGTTAATGAGAAACACTTAACCACTATAACTGATGAACGAGTAAGGTTAAGGAATACTTAACCAATTTGACATTATATAGGAGTGGGTTAAGTCAACATGAACCGCTAGACAACACTTAACCAATTTGATTTGATATATAGGTAGGTTAAGTCAACGTGAACTACTGGCTAACACTTAACTAAGTGTAACATGACGAATGAATGGGTTAAGTTAACTTGAATTGACTAATGACACTTAACCAATCCAACTTGACGAGAAAGAGAACTAAGTAGTAAACCTTAGCTAAGAAAACGAACGATTCAGGGAACTAAGTGGTAAACCTTAGTTAAGGGGACTAAGTAGTAAACCTTAGTAGAACACGAGAAGGAGCAAACGTCCATCTGATCTTAAAGAAGGCCCCAACGAACTGGGTTACGAAGCACGCGGCTTCGAGGGGACGTGAGGGCACTCTTGGTATCCCTCTGTGAGGCTGCAGATGATCCTCCTGGGCTCACAGAGGTTAAGGTTGGCAACCTAAAGACTAGGATGGACCAGCATGATTCGGCGAGACCAGTAGCCCTGTGATAGCAACTCGTCGTCTACCTACCATCTTGAGTCAGTCGAGATACGTAAAGCGTAAAGGCGGAGAACTCCAAAAGACCATATACTTGCTATCTAGTTATGGGTGCGGATGGCCATAGGTTAGTGGGGGCATAGAGGGCCTGCATATAGTTCTCATTTTTCAAGGGTGGCCTTTCATTAGTTGAGGGAGGGGTCAAGTGAGACCATGGCCACTAGAAAAACAGACCTTAGCATCTACATCGGCAGATATCTGAAAGATCTCGACCGAGTTCCGTGTTTCTTGATTATCCCTGACATGGGACTCGGGTCGCACATATAGAGGACATGTGCATCTAGACAGCGATAACGATTCGCGACACATACGTGGGAAAAGTCTAGGAACATATACCACTCTAGGTAGTGTGTCCTAGACTAGGGGGCATCGTTCGACAGGTAGCATAATCCCTAGTTGGACCTAGGTCGCATAAACCCTGAATCCGAGAAGCAACTAATAAGTCGCGTAAACCCTAGTTGAATCTAGGAAGCGCTCGATAGGAAAACCCTAGATTAAATCTAGGTAATAAATAATAGATATACACCTGAAGGCAACCCCAATTACAGGGAATGGGATCACGTTATCATTTTATACACATTACTTGTTGGACACTTGCTAGGTGGTGCAGAGATTTAGAAACCAGAATAACAGGGTAATAGCGAAGCAGGGAAAGTATTAAAGCATATCTAGTTTATCTTGCCTTAGCATACCTTGCGTTAACCTTATGTTATCTTGTTAGCCCTATCATCATGGTATTGCCTTGTATTTAGTTAATTCATGTCGTGTTGTTTTTCCCTGTTCAAATGCTAGAAGTAACTGAACTTACCAAGCTTTATGTCAGACTCTGTTTTTCTTTCGTCTTCTTTTCTTCCGTTTCCCCCCAGGTAGTAAAGGAGGGAATAGTATAGCTCAGATTAGATTGGACCGTTAATCTTTCCCAGCTTGAAGATTAGTCGAAGTTTTGCTTGGATTCTCTTTTCCATTGCTATGGCTGGCTCCTGCTACATTGGGGAATATAAATGTTATTTTATGCTTCTTTATTTTTATGTAAAACAGATACTCTGGTATTGGAAAACAATTTTTGTACAAACTATTTTATCAATAAAGTAAAGTTTTATTTTCCGCTATTTAAATTTGTCTGTCTTGTAATTTATCTGCATCTTTTACCCATAATGCTCCACAGAACTTAGTGCATTCCCTTTGTGAGTGACACTAACGGATGTGGGGTGTTATAATTTCATTTTTGGATTTTTTTATTTTGAAAATGGGTACTTTATTATATACTAAGCCTTATGCATACGCCTGAAAAAGCAAAACAACAGTACAAACACTACTCCCACTTTCACTCTCACCCATACCCACCTAACCACCTACATCAGCCCGAGTACAAAAAAAACAAATGAAAATACAAAATAAAACACAGCCTAAAATCTAAATGTTTGCACCTCTGTTGCTATAACAAGGCATGCAAATACCACGTTCATGGTTATACATATTATCAGTTTGGAAAGTAGAGTAGCCAAGCTGCAATCCTCCACCTTCTAACTGATCATTCCGTGCAAGGAATTCACGTACACAAGCCAATATCAAAACGAAAATAGCCACATGCATTGACAGTAATTAGTCTGCCATTTCATGTATCCAACTTAGCAACCAAAAGGAAACACTCTTACTTGTATGCCAAAGTCAAACATTATTAGAACTCCTGGTTCTTGTAATCAGTGCTGCGACGGTGGAGGCAACTTTTTTCCTATGTTTCCGGTCATATTCAGGGTTCGACATAATGAATTTTGAAACATCAACACTTCCTGGTTCATGTGAAGTTTCTTAGATTTGCTCTTCTATGTTATCAATAAATTGCTTGTAGGAACCAAACAAATCTTCAGAGCTCTCTTCTGAACCACTATCAGTATGAGGATCTTCAGCAGTCTGTCGTGCTTGATATAGACCCTCACATGTACACCTTTTGCAGTATCCTCTGATTGCAGGCGGTCATATGGGTTCATCGTCCAAATTTCCTTTTCATTTCTTGCATTATTGGCTTGCAGCATATCTTTCTTCTTACTTTTAACTGCAGTCTACTCAATATTATCCTTAACATTGTCGTATTCACCCGTTTGTGAAAAGTTGCATTGTGTATTTCTCATTGGTTCCTCATGTGTTACTGGTATGTGCGACCTATCTACACCTATTTCTTTGTGTGCACTGTGTTGTATCTAACACTCCTATGATTTTTGTTTGATGATAACTAACATATATTTATTATTATAAATGTTTTTGTCATTGTACTTTTATATTATATCACAGTCAGGAATATAATATTTATATTTAAATAGAATACGACTGTACAAGAATTCAAATGTTCAAACAGTATTTTATTTAAATAGAATATTTTATTTCAACATCTTAATAGTACAAATTTTATAACTCCACTATTTGTACATCTTAGTAATACAATACATTTCATTTTCATGTACATATCAGTTCCTCACTACAACACTCAGTCACTCAACTATACAAATTCATATATACATTCAGTTCCACTCATTTACACTGTTTCACACTTATTCAGATACATATTCATTCTTTGACACAATTATCTTCATCCTGTCTTCTGTCTTCACAGCTTTCAGTCAGTCCAGTCATCTACACCTGTCACATACAGAAATACACATAAACAGTATCTGGAACAGAAATAATATTTTAAATTCTAGCAGATATAATTTTTATTTTAAAAATTTATTTGCCTCAGAATTTTGGTGTGTTTCTCATCATTTTTCATGACTTGATCTGATTTATTTATATATCCATCTATGTCTAGACAGCTTGTGATATTCACAGTGATACACTGTTAATACCACAAGGTAGACAGTATTTCTAGTCTCCATAGATCAGCCTCAACACACTACACTGGTGTGCTAATCAGAATCAGCTGACTCTGAACAGCCACAACACAGTTATAGTGGTCTGCTGATAAATAATATGATTGTAAGTACACGATGCATGTATACACATACATGTGTATATATATATACACACACACACACACACACACACACATATATATATATATATATATATATGTGCAGGTGTATAAGTCAAATCAAATGGGTACACCAACCATAAAAATACAAGACAGCTCAACAACAAAACAAGGATGTCACATGTACTGGCATTACAGCCCAAACAAGTTCTAGCATGGGACGAGCAAACATGAATGGTCAATGCAACAATTTCAAGTCAGGAACCATTCTTCAAGTCAAAGAACATGGTGCTGTTATACATGGTCGAGCAGATGGTACATTCTAATGGTTCGGCAAGCATGAAGGCTCAAGTGAAGGTGAATCAAAGTACATTGGATTAGTTAACAAAGAATGGTGTTGCTGCATGTGTACACACAACAAAGGAGCGACAAGTATGCAATTAAAATGTGTGCATCTTAAGCCAACAATCAAGATCATGGTGCTGCAGTGAATACAACAACTCACAAATATAAGAATATGGTACAAGCTTCAATGTCAAACCAAATCCAGTGTAAAGTTTAAGTGCAACATTCATACATATGTTCAGTTTCAAGAAGGCAAGCTCAAGTGTATTATAAATGGTCGAGGCTACGAGCATGCAAATGTTTTCAGCAAACTAAGCTCATGTTCACAAGTGAACTGGCATATACAACAGATGTGCATTTGTCATATAGGAGCAACAGCTAAAAGCATGGAAGGAACAATATAAGTCTACATGAATCATAAGAGAATCATTTTTGGATAGTGCAATGAATAGTGCAATGAATATATGGCAATTACAACAACAGGCATAGGACCAAAATTCAAGTGAAACATGTGCATCGTCAAGTTACAATGTACACAGCATGCCAAAGTGAGATATCATATACAAAAGGCAAGCGTGCGTAAATGTGCACCAGTATTCAAGACAACACAGCAACGCAGACACGGACAATTTAGTTGTGACTTTCCAGTTTTACAAAGGGCCATGATTTATGTATTGGCAATTGATAATTGCTAATCAATTTTTTCTGAAATCACTGTGTTAAAAAGGGCAAGAAAATATTGGCAAGTAATTATATTTTTCCAAGAATCAACAAAGGTTTCAATCGACAATCAGGATTTAAAACTATTCAAGAAATCTCAGTGATTTATTTTAGGAAATCAGGGTAGAGCATTCTTTTGGCAACAACTGATTTTGAGAAAATCACAGTGACATTTATAGGCAAGAAATCATGTCTCTTTTATTTCAGTTATCATAGCAGATTTCCAGATTTTTATCGATCAAGGCTCGATTCAATCAAGAATTACAAACATGGCAACAAAGAATGAAATCACGCAAGGAGCCAAAGGGTGACAAATTATATTCAACCAGATTCATAGAAGGGCCAAAAACAAGACAAGGTTTATCGAGTAAATTCATAGCAACTAATTCAAGCCGATTTAATCAATAAGGGAATCACAACAATCAAAGCAAGTCATATAGACAAATCAGAGAGTTAATTTAGGTATCTATTTACCCTATAAATAATCACCTACTTCATCATCGGTAAATCAGATATCGAAAACACAAGCAACAATTCAAGAGCAGAAATCAAAATCAATCAGAATTACTCACATCGTTTTTATCCTCATTTTCCCAAATCAATCGAGCAAGATAGAGAAAGCTTCGAAGAAATCACTGAAGTCACAACATCCTTTTTCAAACAAGCGATCGAGATTTGGGGATATCAGAGAATCCCTAATTTGGTTAGTCAGACGCCATTTCATTTTGGGAGCAAAGAGGAATAACAAAACAAAAGGGGACGGATGTTTGTGTTTAAGGGAATAAGGGGTTTTCTATTTATTTTTATAGTGTTTTTTTATATTGTTTTGTAACCGATCCATACGTTTTCTAGTGTCTGTCAAACTAGGTGATGTTGTTAGGGTTTTAACTAGCAGCCTACTAAAATCTGTAAAACCTAGGCTTTACTAGCTACGGATTTGTAGGTAGGGGAAAATCTGATCTAGGGGATATAGATCAGTCTAGGGTTTTGAGCGTAGGATTAGAATAGGAGCGAGGGGTTCGCGAGTTTACATGGTCTTGTAAGCGGGATCTGTTCTATTACCTAGTAGAAACCTTAGGAATGCAACAGTAGGCAGGATTTTGCCGAAGCTGGGTATATCTGTGTGTCATTTACTTGTGCATTTATATTCTCTACTGCTATCTGTTCTGATTACTATTTTAATATCCCGTAAGATTTGAACTCAGCGATAAATTGTAATAATCTATATTAACCCCCCTCTAGGGTTAATCTAGATTCAATAAGTGGTATTAGAGCAGGTTTTCAATTAACTCTAGAGTAATGGTTTTCCCTAGTTGTCAGTCTTTTCAGAGTCAGTCTAGTCATATTGCAGCTTATTTTAATGGTATAGATTTTTTAATTTGGAAATCAAAAATGGAGTCCTATTTAAAATCTGTTAATATTAAATGTTGGAATACTATTATTAATGGATATGATTGGGCAGATAGGAATGATATTGAGTTTCATTCTCGTACTATTCATATTTTATATTCCTATATTGATGATGTGCAATATAGCCTTACTCACATTATTTAACTGCGTAGGAAATCTGGAATACTCTCAATACGAAGTATGGACAAATTGACAACCGCTGCTCAAAACCCCAGAAGGTCAACTCAAATTTAGAGCTATGCTTAACAGGTCGTTCGGATAAAAATTCAGATGGATCAGAAGATGGAGACTCAACAGACGATGGGATAGAAAAATTTTCTTCTGAAGATTTAGTTTATATGTGTGCAGATTTAACAAAACTGTTGACAATCTCCATCGGAAAACAAATCTTTAAAATCTAAAAATCTTGAGTTGACCAGCAAAAATCATGATCTGGAATTAAAGCTTGAAAACGTCAGGAAATTCGAAAATTCTGATTGTAAAAATTGTTTGAAATTGAAAACCGATCTCGTTCATCTCAATAAAAATATTCAAAAGCTTGAGAATGAAATACTGATCCTAAAAGAGAACGAGAATGAGTTGTTAAGTTTGAATAATTTTCTACAAAATGAATTTGAAAATTTTAAGTCTACCAAAAATTCCAAACATGAAACTACTGAAAAGAAAGATAATTGAAAACTGATTTAATTTTGAAAGAGTTGGAAAGTGAAATTGTGAAATTCAAGAATTTTGAAAAACTTGAGTTTGAAAAGCAAAAACATCTTGAATTCGAAATCTCTGAGTCCTAAGCCAAAATCAGATTACTTGAATTTGAAATTTTGGTTTAGAAATAACATGATTCTGAAAGAAAGATCATTAATAATGCTGTTTAGATTTAATCAAAGAAAACAGAGATCTTAAAATCAAAATTCAACGGTTATATCCACTTTTGAGAAATTCTCAAATGGGGAAAAATCATTGATTATGTTGTTGCAAAATCAAGTTCCTATTGAAAATAAATATGGCATTGGCTTTGAGAAAATAAATGTTTTTGAAAATGTGAATTCAAATGAATAAAAATTCTTCAAACTGCTCTGAAAAGAATCGATTTGAAAATCTAAATTCTGGTAATTTCAAATGATTTTTAAATCATAAACGAGTTGTGAATTTGTTTTATAATAATTTAATTAAACGTCTTTGGACCACAAAAGAAAATGAAACGGGTTTCGTTAAATTCAAATAGATCTGGGTTCCTAAGAGCACAAAAGTAAATTCTGATGGATTGTTATACAAACAAGTTTGGGTACCAAAAGTCGTGAACACTTTTCAAAGTGGTTTTACAAATTTTGTTAGACCACTCGATCCCATAAACTGTTAGGTACCAGAGGAGACTGAGGAACTGCTTTGCGAAAGAGAATCTGAATTCAAACTGCTTCATATCATTGAATTATTCAGAGTTCCTTAGCCAAGTATGTTGAGTTAGAGATTATTTACTCACATCGAATTCTGGTATGACCTCTAAACTCATCACTGTTAATATTCGCAATTTTTTTGTTTATTCCTCCTTCTACCCCTTCTGTTTATTTTTCTTTGTCTCCTCTGTTTTTGATTTGACATAGCCATATTATTGTTTATTTCATTTTGAGTTTCATAACTTCAAATTGTAGAATTCATGGTTTTCTGGAAATTTGCTTTATTTGAATAAAACTCTAATTGTTTTAATCATTTCCAGATCTTGAATTCAAAACTGTAAATTTCTGCAATTATTTTGAAGTTTAATTTTTTTTTTCAGAATACCTAATAGTGCTGAAGCATACTTGTTATATCTTGAACACTGTTATTTTGAATTCTAAATTTTTGAAGATCTGAAAAATTAATGAAATTTCACACACCTCTGCTGTTTTGAGTTTCTTCTAATTCATTTTTGGAAAGGCTTGAAAATTTATACTCATTACAACACACTGCTATTTTCAGTGGTGATAATTTCATTGATTTTTGGATTGGCTTGATTATTTCTGAATTGACAAACATTTGGCTTGAATCATTGTCAACATTTTGAAATTCATTATTATTCATGATCATCTGCCCTAGGTATTTGTTTGTTGAAATCATTTGAAATTCTTTGATATTTTAAATCTCACACACTTCTTATATTTAAACTAATAATCATGTGTTATTGGTTATTTGTATCTCAAAATTTACATTTTTTTCAAGAGATTTCAAATCAACTGTTTTATTTTAGATCATGAATTTACTCTAATGCTTGATGTAAATATTCTGAAAATTTCTCTTGTTCTTGTCAGAAATAATTGTGAAAAAATCTTTGAAAAATCTAGTATTAAAACTCACAGTTATTTCATGACCGTTTGATTTGAATATTTGTTTGTTTGAAATCATTTGAAATTATTAATCCGTGAATCTCACACAAATCTTGGAACTGAAATTTATAATATGGTATGATCAATTCATTGAATCTTGAGATTTTCATATTCCTTCAAATGATTTAAAATAAACTATATTTTTAATATTGGGTCTTGAATCATCTTATGTGACTGTTAGAAATATTTGTGAAAAATTCTCTTGTCAGTTCTTCTTTGAAATTGATTGTTGTGCTGCTCAGATAATAGAAATCGCTTTGAATATGTTTTTGGTTAATTGCTTGTTTTCGGTATCATCTGCTGCTCTGAATTGAAAATCCTTTTTGTGCTACATCCTGAAATTCATTTTGAAATCATGATCACTTACTTGGACATTGTTTTGTTTTAAATCATTTGATATTGATTTATATCTTGAATCTCACACAGTCCTTGGCTTTGGTATTAATAACCTTGTGTGATCGATTCATTGAACCCTGAAGTTTTCACATACCTTCAAGTGATTTCAAATGAACTATTACTTTAAATCTTGGATCATGATTTGTCTTTTTAAACTTGTTGTAAATTTTCTGAAAATCTTCTTGTGAAAATTTGAATTTGTCTTGCTGCTCTGATAATTGGAACTGAAGTACTAAATTTTTTCTTGGGCTTTGTGATTGGATACCATTGTCTGAGATACCTTTGTTAGCCACCAGGGTGGTATTGAAATCCCCGTTAGCTGAGACAACAAGTGGTATCAGAAGTGCGTAAAATTTTCTCACTCATCTGTATGATTCTTCATATTTTTTCCGTCTTGTATAGATCTCTTTAAATCCCTCTTGCCTTGTATAGTTTTTTCAATTCCCTTTTATAATTGATTTTTCAATTTTAAAATCATTTATTGATTATTTATTCTGAAATTGAAATCAACAACCAAACTGAACTGTATTTATAATTCATCAAAATTATTATCAGAATTTTGAAATTGTGATCAATTGTGACTGCATTATATTTCACAACAAGAGGAGATTTTATTTAAATTTTCATGATGATCGAACAGTAGTTCTAATATCTTTGAATTGGGGCTAATTTCTCGACCATCTTCTATTTCTATCATCACTCTGTCATCCATCATAATTTTATATTAATAAGGAGAGTTTAATATTTTTTTAAAAATCATCTTGAATAAACAGTGGAAATATTTGTGATGGAAATGTATATTATTTTTCAAAATTAATGATAATTGAAAATATTCAAAAATTCCGGTATAGTTGAGCATATTTCATAATATAATTAATTTAGAAATTTATTTCACAAACCATTTCTGTACCTACCATATTTCTATCATCCATACTGGTTTTATATACTGAGGAGTTTTTTTCTTTTGGAACAGAAAATAATAAAAATATAATATTCATAAGTGTTTCCCTAACCTCATTTAAAAATCCAAGCTTTTGTCATGCATGGTTAAGAGATTACTTATATTTAAGCTGCAACTGACCTCATTTAAAAATCTAAGATCTGGTTATGCGTGGCCAGTGTTCTCTTAAATAAAAAGACAAAGAAAAGGAAATAATTTGCTAAATAAATATTTTTATATGAAATTCTTCTTTGTGTGTAAAAACCAACCTATCAATCCATTTTCTATCTTGTGAAATATGTTAATATTTCATGAAATATTATGATTTGTTGATTGATAGCTATTGGGATTTGAGATTATTTGATTACGTCACTTAAATTGAATTTATAATTATAGTCCAAATCCATCATTTTTTTGTGCTCATTTTTTATAAAATTCATTTGAAAATAATTGGAATCAATGTTTTTTTTGAAATCTCTCCTTTTTTATAAATTTCATCGTAAATTCATCGTTCTACAATGTGAAATTTACCACAGTTCTTAGAATATTATAAATTTTTTTGACTGATTGAGATTTATAATGATCATTCTTCCTCTTAAGTTGATATTATATTTATTTGTCATTTTCATCACTATTTTAATTTCTGTATCCTTTTGATGATAACAAAAGGGGAGAATGGGTTAAGATTTTGATTTATGAGTGAATAATTTATAAATATTTTAATATTGAAAATTCATTCAATTTATTTTGTTCACTCATGCACATTTCTAGGGGAAGTTTTTGTTATAGAGGGGCATTTAATTAGGGGGAGTTCAATGATTCATTGTCAAACACATTTATAATAATATTATATTCAAAATCTTATATTATGTTTGTCATCATCAAAAGGGGGAGATTGTTGTATCTAACAATTCTACGATTTTTGTTTAATGATAACAAACATATATTTATTATTGTAAATGTGTTTGTCATTGTACTGTTATATTATATCACAGTCAGGGATATAATATTTATATTTAAATAGAATACGACTGTACAAGAATTCAAATATTCAAACAGTATTTTATTTAAATAGAATTTTTTATTTCAACATCTTAATAGTACAAAATTTATAACTCCACTATTTGTACATCTCAGTAATACAATACATTTCATTTTCATATACGTATTAGTTCCTCACTACAACACTCATTCACTCAGTCACTCAACTGTACAAATTCATATATACATTCAGTTTAACTCACTTACACTGTTTCACACTTATTCAGATATAGATTCATTCTTTGACACATTTATCTTCATTCCGTCTTCTGTCTTCACAGCTTTCAGTCAGTCCAGTCATCCACACCTATTACATACAGAAACACACACACGGTATCAGGAACAGAAATAATATTTTAAATTCTAGCAGATATAATTTTTATTTTAAAAATTTATTTGCCTAAGAATTTTGGTGTGTTTCTCATTATTTTTCATGACTTGATCTGATTTATATATATATATATATATATATATATATATATATATATATATATATATATATCCATCTGTGTCTAGATAGCTTGTGATACTCATAGTGATACACTTTAAATACCACAAGGTAGACAATATTTCTAGTCTCCGTAGATCAGCCTCAATACACTACACTGGTGTTCTAATCAGAACAAGCTGACTTTGAATAGCCATAACACAGTTATAGTGGTCTGCTGATAAATAGTATGATTGCACGTACACGATACATGTATACACATACATGTGTATGTATATACACATATATATGTGCAGGTGCATAAGTCAATCAAATGGGCAGACCAACCATACAAATACAAGACAGCTAAACAAAAAAACAAGGATGTCACATGTACAAGGCATTACATCCCAAACAAGTTGAAGTATGAGACGAGCAAACGTAAATGGTCAATGCAGCAATTTCAAGTCAGGAATCATTCTGCAAGTCAGAGAATATGGTGCTGTTATACATGGTCGAGCAGGTGGTACATTATAATTGTTCAGCAAGCATGAAGGCTTAAGTGAAGGTGAATCAAAGTACATTGGGTTAGTTAACAAAGAATGGTGTTTCTGCATGTATACACACAACAAAGGAGCAACAAGTATGCAGTTATAATGTGTGCATCTCAAGCCAACAGTCAAGTTCATGGTGCTGCAACTCACAAATATAAGCATATGGTACAAGCTTCAATGTCGAACCAAATCCAGTGTAAAGTTCAAGTGCAACATTCATACATATGTTCAGTTTCAAGAAGCCAAGCTCAAGTGCATTATAAATGGTCGAGGCTACGAGCATGCAAATGTTTTCAGCAAACCAAGCTCATGTTCACAAGTGAACTGGCACTTACAATAGATGTGCATTTGTCATATTGGAGCAGCATCTAAAAGCATGGCAGGAACAATACAAGTGTACATGAATCATAAGTGAATCATATTTGGACAGTGCAATGACTATATGGCAATTACAAAAACAGGCACATGACCAAAATTCAAGTGAAACATGTGCATAGTCAAGTTACAATGTACACAGCATGCCAAAGTGAGATATCATATACAAAAGGCCAGTGTGCATAAATGTAAACCAGTATTCAAGACCATACAACAACGCAGACACAGAAAATTTAGTTGTGACTTTCCAGTTTTACAAAGGGCCACGATTTATGTATTAGCAATTGATAATTGCTAATCATTTTTTCTTGAAATCATTGTGTTAAAAGGGGCAAGAAAATATTGGCAAGTAATTAAATTTTTCCAAGAATCAACAAAGGTTTCAATCGAGAATCAAGATTTAAAAGTGTCCAAGAAATCTCAGTGATTTATTTTTGGAAATCAGGAGAGAGCATTCTATCGGCAACAATTTATTCCAGAAAATCACAGTGACATTTTTAGGCAAGAAATCATGTCTCTTTTATTTCAGTTTTCAAAGCAGATTTCCAGATTATTATCAAGCAAGGCTCGATTCAATTAAGCAATACAAACATGGCAACAAAGAATGAAATCATGCAAGGAGCCAAAGGGTGACAAATTATACTCAACCAGATTCATAGAAGGGCAAAAAACAAGACAAGGTTTATCGAGAAAATTCATAGCAACTAATTCAAGCCGATTTAATCAATAAGGAAATCGCAATTATCAAAGCAAGTCAAATAGCAAAATCAGAGAGTTAATTTAGGGTTCTATTTACCCTATAAATAATCACCTACTTCATCATCGGCAAATCAAATATCGAAAACACAAGCCACAATTCAAGAGCAGATATCAAAATCAATAATAATTACTCACATCATTTTCGATCCTCATTTTCCCAAATCGATGGAGCAAGATAGAGAAAGCTTCGAAGAAATCACTGAAGTCATGGCATCCTTTTTCAAAAAAGTGATCGAGATTTGGTGATATCAAAGAAACCCTAATTTGATTAGTCGGCCGCCATTTCATTTTGGGAGCAAAGAGGAATAATAAAACAGAAGGGGACGATTGTTTATGTTTAAGGGAATAAGGGTTTTTCTATTTATTTTTGTAGTGTTTTTTATATTGTTTTGTAACCGATCCAACAATTTTCTAGTGTCTATCAAACTAGGTGATCTAGTTAGGGTTTTAACTAGCAGTTTACTAGAATCTGTAAAAACTAGGGTTTACTAGCTACGGGTTTGTAGCTAGGGGAAAATCTGATCTAGGGGATATAGATCAATGTAGGGTTTTGAGCGTAGGATTAGAATAAGAGCGAGGGGTTCGCGAGTTTACATGGTCTTATAAGCGGGATCTGTTATTACCTAGTAGAAACCTTAGGAATGCAGCAGTAGGCAGGATTTTACTGAAGCTGAGTATATCTGTGTGTCATTTACTTTCTGCATTTTTATTCTCTGCTGCTACCTGTTCTGATTATTATTTTAATATCCTGTAAGATTTGTACTCAACGATAAATTGTAATAAACCCTATTCACCCCCCTCTAGGGTTAATCTAAATCCAACACACTGTCTCTTCTATGTGGCTGTTTCTCACCCTTTTCCTCCTTATCAGTATAAGGGTCTGTCTTATTAGTTGGACTATGGTTTGCCTTTTCTCCACAATTATCTGTCATTTTTGGTTGACATGACTTACGCTTTGTATCTTTACAATTACTTGTATTATGATCGAACACTAAACAATGCTCACAATGCCTGGGCTTGTATTCATACACAACTTGCATATCAATTTTGTCTCCATTAGTACTGGTTCCATGAATCTTTAATGGGTATGTAACATCTATTCCCACTAAAATGCGAGCATAATTTAGACGTGTTTCATTTGCAGTGTTATTGTCCATACGAATCAGTTTATCAATTGTAGACGCAATACGACTTATTGCATTTTTATTCCCCAACTCAAGATCCAAATCAAGTAGTTTAATCCATATTGGGACAATGGTAGAGTATTCCCGTATAAAATTCATCCCCAATCTCCATGGTTTGATGATAACAATCTTCGAATTATATGAATGAGGGCCAGAAGTTATTACCCAATTGCAATCCTATGAGTTAACAAATTGGACGATGATGAAGCCGTTTTCTTTATAGTACACATATGTTTTCCCTTCCGGCTTCTATGATTTCTATATGAAATCGACAAATCGGCTGTACAAGGGTCTGCTTCCAAAAACGTATGCAACCAAAGTGTGCCTCCATTTTTCTAACGCAATTTGATTATTTGAGTCTGAAATTACAAACCCCTTTTCTCCATTTACCTCTGTTGGAGAAACAAATGCCAGTCCTACGTTAGGAGATTCGGTTGTAGTAGTCGGCGCGGAGAAGCCGCTGACATCGTCAGCCCACGTTTTAGACCACATCGTCGCTGTAGAGACGCCTATAGGTCGTGGATCGGGAGGCTTAGGAGGAATCTCGCTCGATGGAATTGTTCCCGCTTCAGATTCCGTGTCCGCCATTAAACTGATATATATTTTATTTTGTAGCCTTAAAATTTTCAAATTCCTTTTGCAAAAAATTATTTTTACTTTTTAGCTCAATCTCGTTTTCTTTTAGAATCAGATTTTTCTTTTCAAGCTTTTGAATATTTTCATTGAGATGAATGAATTATTTTCCCAATTCAAACAATTTTTGCAATCAGAGTTTGAAAATTTCTTGACGTTTTCAAAATTTGATTCCAAAAATTTATTTTTGCTGATCAACTCAAGATTCTCATATTTCAAAATTTTATTTTTCAGTTTGAGACTATCAACAACTTTTGTTAGTTCGATACAAAAATAAACTAAATCTTTATATGATAAATCTCCTATCTCATTGTCTGTTGAGTCTCCATTGTCTGATCCATCTGAATTTTCATCTGTAAAACCTATTAAGCAAAATTCTTCTGTCTCATTGTTGTCAATTTTCCATACTTCCTGATTTCCTGTGCAGTTAAGCAATTGGAGATATGGTTATATTGATCATTATTAATATAAGAATGCAAAATATGCGTAGCACGAGAATTTATTATTTTATCATTCTTAACTACCATATCACCTCAATTGATAATAATATCCCAACATATAATATTAACAGATTTTAAATAGAATTCCATTTTTAATTTACAATTTAAAAAAATCTGTTCCATTACAACTAGGTAATCCATGACTTTAGAGTTAATAAAAAACCTGCTCTTATACCACTTGTAGGATCTAGATTAACCCTAGAGGGGGGGTGAATAGGGTTTATTGCAGTTTTACGAGATAGTAAAATTATCACAACATAGATTGCAACAGAGAAAATTAATGCAAAAAATAAATGACATGGATTTTATCCAGCTTCGGCAAACCCTTGCCTATTGCTGCATTCCCAAGGTTTTTACTAGAATTAAAACAATCTCTATGCTTACAAAATCCCTGTAAACTCACCATACTCACTCACAACTGGTCTAATCCTACACTCAAAACTCTACACTGATCTTTATCCCCAAGATCAGATTTTCCCCGAATTACAAACCCGTAACTCGTAAACCCCAGTTTAAAGTAAACTAGAAAACCTATACAATGTTCTGTGAAAATAAAAACATTAAAAAAACAAAAAAAGCCCTTATACAAAATAAAAAAATGGGCCTTTCCCTTTTTTCTCTTGAAATATTTTTAGCTTCAAAAACAATAGTGGCTGAAATCAAATTTAGGGTTTTGATGATTTCCTCCAAATCGCGACCCTGAATTTTTGATGTAGTTTGTTTCTTTAGTACTTTGAAAGCTTGTTGTCTTCAAGTCCTTCATTTGGCTTTCGATCGAAACTCTGACGACATTGTGAGTATTCTGATTTGATTTTCTTGTTTTGATTTTCCTTGTGAATTTCTTTGCTTTGCCTATGATGAATCATGTGCAACTTATAGGGTTTACAAACCCTTATCAATCTCTGATTTCATGAATTGATTTGGCTCTGATTTGTTGCATGATTAAAATGGCCGTGAATGCTCTGTTGATTTCTGGAAATAATTCGATTAGTTTTTATGCCTAATATTTTCTTTCGTGAATTCTTGTATTGTTTTGAACACATGAATTACAATCTTGCCAAAATTAAATCTTTAATCACTTTGATAATTTCATGCTTGATCTTCGTTGGTGTATCATGTCGTGTACTTGCCTCTTTGTGAATTTGGAAACTTTATTTGCAATATCCTGATGCCAAATTTACTCTTGCCACTAATGCAAATTTATTTCCTTCCAGTTTTTGAGCCAGTGATTTTTGAAAGGAAAAATGCCTTTTTCTTATGCACCCACTCTTTAGAACTGGTGCATCATACATGCCATATATGTTGCTCATTCATGAGCCTTGTGATGCTCCCATATACATACCTATGTATACATACACAGATGTGTGTGTTTGCTTTCCTGAGGTGCATTAAGTTGCTCTTGAGTACATATGTGCATGGAAAAAAAATATTGTTGCCATTTTTCTTGTGCTTAGGCTGAACCTGTTTGCTTGCTTAGCTGTAGTACTTGCACCACTTCAGTTTGTACTCATGTAAACTTGCTTGGGTTACTTGTGTCTTGTCCACTTCCCTGAATTTTTGTATGTACACTGGCCAATACCTGTATTTGTGCCTTGTCACTTTTCCGTCATTAGCAAACTTGAATCTTGAAGCCATGTATCTTGCCTTGACTAGGTTAAAATGTATAGCTACACCATGAATACTGTTATGTAGTTGCACCTTTTACATGTGCTCATTGCGTTATTTGTTACCCTAACTTATTATGTATGTATGCAAGCACTGTTTTGGTTCCTTGTGCACAAATATATATATATAAATATATATATATATATATATATATACAGACACACACACATACATGTGAAGCCGACTTCTTTCTCAAAAATGGCTTCTAGGTCACCTACAATTTCCACCACCACTATCTCAATCTTCTTCTACGATTCACCTATCCATCATCGTTCCCTCTAAATTTGGATCTAGCTTTCTCCATTTCTGGTTAGATCGGCTTGTTCCCTCCTTTTTAACTCTCGGCTTCTCTACTGTTCCACATCATAATGATTGTGGTTTCAAAATCAGTCCTCCATTCCGCGTGCACCCAGTTCTTCGCTTCAGCGTTGGCATTTTTTTCACTACCAACTCTGACGATTGGAAATTGTTGGAGCAATTGTTCGAATTTGGGGATCAAGCCATTTGGGAGCCGGGTTCTGGCATTGCCGGCGTTAGTGAACCAAGCCTTCAATTCCGGTCTTGTGTTAACCGATTCTTCAGGTTTTTTGAATTTCCTGCTTTCTATTTTTCCTGGTATGCGCTGTTTGGTGAATTGGTGGTATTGGTGAAGCGGTTTGTTCTGTGTGTGAGTTGGTTATGGTGTTGAGGCAGTTATTGTTGTGATTTGGTAATTTTAATTCGTGATGATACAGGATGATTTGTTGTAACAACCCGCTCATTCCATGATAATGGATTTAAATATTTTATTTAAATCTATCGTCGTATCCGAGGTGTCACTCAAAATATCGTTTTTCACAAATGATAAAATTAGGATTCGGGACTACTTTCATTGTGTCTGGATCATCGTTTACGACCTTTTTGACTGTAAACATCGATACCTTTGGAGTTAGTGAAATTTGGTCGTTCTCTTGTTAGAGTGTATGATCAAAATATCACTTTTCACATATGAATGATTCGGGACTCGAAACCACTTCCATTGTGTTCGAAACGTCGTTTACGTGTTCGAAAACTATAAGCTTCGATATGTTTCGAGAGTCGGAAATTTGGCACCTTGGCTAGGGCTTGGTTGAGCTAACCTAGCCCATCCATATAACCCCCAAACCAGCCCCTCTCTCCCTCATAACTCCAAACACTTCAAAAGAAATAGAAATGGGGAGAGGGAAAGGGAAATAGAAATTCCAAGGCTAGGTTTTGCGATTAGAAGCTTAAATCAAGTGGAAATCAATTGTAGAATCATGGGTAAGCTTCTCTATCCTCTTCTCTATCTCCTTAGCTCTCCAATTTCGGATTTTTATGATGTTCTAACATCCATGAGTTGTCATGTGTGTTTATATGGTGATTAGAGAGGAGCTATTGGAGAAAGAAAGCTTCTTTTCTCGGATTGGAGCTTGTTCTTCATCGTTTGAAGTCAAGGTGAGTTCTTTGTTGAACTCACATCTATGCCGCAAGTTTATGACTTGCACAAGTGTAATTTAGGACCATATCATGTTGCATTTGCTTGTTGAATTGGTTATGATAATTTACACTTCCCGGTTTATGGTTTGAATTTCATTTGGTATAGAAATTATGACATATGTTATTCATACGACCTATTTCATATGTTATGAGTTGATTTGGTGATATTGTGAAGCTCCGTTGCCACCCCGGCAAAGTTCTAAGTCTTCACAAGTCGTTGAATTGCTTTGGTATGCTTTGGTTTGGAATTTAGTTCATATTTGAATTTATAATCAAAACCATCGCTAATCTCGTGTATGTATGTTTGTGCATGTAAGTTTGGTGTTATGAGCTACCCCGATGAGTTTTAGAAGCCTCATATACATGTCCATAACATCATAGGCCTTCGGGCATTCATCGATATCGTTTTGAACTTGTTTTCAAGGCAAATTGTGCTCTGGAACAGGTTTCAGACGTCTGATTTCTTTTGATCAGACGTCTGACCTGCTTCAGATAATTATAGAACCAAGTAAGCATATTCAGAAGTCTGAAATTTTTAGCTCAGAAGTCTGAATTGAAATTCAGACGTCTGTCCGGGATAATTCAGACGTCTGAATTGGGGCCAAAATGAACTAAAACCTTGCTGTCTTGCAAAATTACAAAGTCAGACGTCTGACCTAAATGAGTTAGACGTCTGAATCTGTTTTTCTGCTGTGGACCAGAGGGGTCCTCGGTCCACAGTTTACCCCCATCCGGGCTCATTCCCGGCGAAGTTTCGGACCATTTCGACTTCGTTTGTGACTTGTCAGTTTCTCTGGTTCGCAGATTTTCTGCATCTCGATCTCTCGACTTTGATTTCATGTATGTTGTTGTGATTTGAGTTTATGATTTATGATTTGAATTCCCGTCGTTGTGATGTGAATTTCCTTGATCGATTGCCTCGGCAATCGTACTATTGTTTATTGCCACTTTGAAGTTATATAAAGAGATTTTATATTATTAGTAGATATCAAATTCTTGTACTAAAACGGTTTCCAATCTTACTTCATTATACGAAGCTAATTTACGAAATTGTTTTATGAACCTTCTTCAGATCTACTAGTATATATTTTATAAAGATTTTTCTCGTTCGTATGAGAAATCTAATTAAACATCCTAATAAAATCAAGGACTATGAACCCTTGCTTTTGCTTCGATGATTAATTCTTGGACTCATCCGATCGAAAATCGTGGCAATGATCTTTCTATGATTTTCTCTGTTTTGAATAGAAACCAACTACGGGTTCGTAAATATTCGAGAATAGCATGTGGTTATGGGACATGTTGCTATTTCCTTATATTAACTAGCTCGGAGTAATTTCTATTCACCTGGATCGATGTAATCCGTTTTGTGATTTGGACTTAGCTTCCTAGCTATGTCTTCGGGGGACTGTGGTTCACTGAATAGTTTCCGCACTATCAAGGGAACTCCAGTCAGATAGTTTCCGCACTATCTGTCGATACCTCCTTTTTCCTTTATGACTTGTGTTTGTGGTCCTCGATCGCCCTAGCGGGATTTACGATTCTTGGATTTCACCTATGGGGCTTCGGTCCAACTTTCTATGATTTATGATGTTTTCTAGGGATTTCACATTTATGTGTTTTCTCTCTACCGGGGTCACGACCCGGATTCTTGGGGAGCTCCGGCTCAAACAAATGGGTTAGCTACCTAGAGATCGTATCTCATCTTCTATGAACCTGCAGGCCCTTTTTATGATGTTTTCTATGATTTTCTAAGATGATTACTTTGATGCGATGCGCGTCAATTTGATTTATATTTGGCATTCCGCTGTCATTCATGTGTTCAGTTTATTTGGCATTCCATTGTCATTTCCTGTTGTGTGCTATTATTTGAATGTTGCATTCTACACTAGCCATGAGATTATTTTGAGATATTTGTGTGTTGACATTCCATTGTCATTTCCTGATTATGTTGACATGCCATGTTTCATATTTATTTATGATTAGAGATTATTAGTAAAATCATGTCATCCTGTGTTATGTCTCTTGTTATCTCAGTTTATTTGATGAGTACAGCTAGACTGATCCGTTTATTGTTTATTCTTATAAATAATACTCGGGTCAGACCGAGTCCTTTTAGGTACTCCTTATCAGACTCATCGCAGGTTCGATCTTCCGCTTTCAGCTTGCCACTCTGTTTCTGCAGTTTTATGTACTTCTGTACTTATGACATTATCATGTTGTATACATACCCTTTTATGTATATCTTGGTACATGTATTAGTGGACCTTTATTTGACCACTAGCTTGTTGTACACATTCTTGGTTTATTCATATCTATTCCGCCTTTTGTGTATGATTATTCTGTGTCTGGCTTTGAGATATACCATATTCTTATTGTTGTTGTTGTCTATTTTATACTGCTTTCCGGATTGCATATAGCCGTTGTGTAGTTGCCCTGTGTGTCGAATGATCACGTCGAAATTTTAATCGGTAGCAGAATTCGATGTGCATTCCTCATATGGAGTAATTATACAATTGGTCGCCCTTCACAAACCTTATTCTCCGTTATGGTCTACGACATTTCTCTGAAATGAACTGGACGATAGTGGGTTAGAGGCGGGGCGCTACAGTTGGTATCAGAGCCAACTTTTCGGAACAGTGTAAGATAGCATGGCGATGGTATTGTCTTGAGCCTCTGTCAGGAATCGTTCTTTAGGGTTTTAGTTAGAGTCTTAAGACCCGTCATAGCTATCTACCAATACGATTCCATCTTGATTGAATTCGCATCGTTTGAACTCAGCTTGAGAATAACTTTTTCCTCCTTCTTTTTCCTTAAAGAAGTGAAATAGTTGGTCGTAGCCGTGCGAGTGCCGGTTCACCCAGTGTACCTCCTACGGGAGGGGTGTTTGAGTATCTAGTGACCTGTTTTTGGTCCTTCAGAATAGTTATCGACTCTTTCTCTTTCGGATTGATTTCTATAGTTCATCTAGGGCCTGTGTACTCTAGTGGTGCTTCTGTTTCGTTCTTTGACTCGAGTTGCTAACCGATATCTGTTTGTGTAATATTTACGTTACTAAAACGTAAATGTTAAGTTGTCGATCGCTTCGGTGATCGTAGTTGTGACTACTTCAATCGTGCGAGAAATTTAATTAAACGCCTTAGTAAACATGAGGACTATGGACCCTTGTGTTTGCTTTGACGGATAATTACTGGACTTGTGCAATTGAAAGCTATCCTATTGTGTATCACACTTATCTTGTTGACCATTTATGATCCTTATAGTTGATTGATCATTGGATATCTTGCTCGTGCATCGTTACGCACGTTGTAAGCGCCTTTGATCATGATATTTCGTGTTTTCTAGTTAAGATTTGTTTCGTACGTCGTTACGTACCTAACATGGTCTATTGATCTCTCGTTGGTCGGTATGGAGATACCGTGTCGTTGTGACTAAATCTACTCCCTTGTTGTCAGCCATATAGTTCTAGTTTGGTGTGAGACCGCCAAGCCTTCGGGCTAAAGCAACTCATTTGTTGTTTCGTTGTGCCGGTGTGAGTCACCAAGCACTTGTGCTAAATAACTCAACATATGCGCAACGATACCTTTGTGTTTCCTCATTGCATTCCGAATTCAAGATCAAGAATGAGGGAAAACATCCCGCTTCTTGTGATCCCTCTTCTTGAGTCAAGGTACGTGTCATTAATTCCTTAATGTCGTTTACCTTGTCCAGAGATTATTTTATTTATGTTCTTTTGATATGCGTCGACCGTGCTCTTCGTTGTCAAAAGATATCACTTGTGTTTTATTCGTAAGTTGATAAAGGAATTTTATTTCCTTTATGCCATCCCGTTTGGTTATTGAAGTTTTATATATTTTCTCGAGATTTGCGTGAACTTTAGAAATTGGAGGACTTTCTTGTGTTAACTTGTCCGTTAGGTGCGTTAAGGATCTCGAACGAGACGTGGGACGCCATGTTGTAGTTCGGAATTCCTAAACACCATTACGTGACAATCCGACATTTGAAATGATCCTTAAAATTAAAGTAACCTTTAATAAGTTAATCAAAATAATGATATTTTCGATTTTTGCGATTTTTTAATCGTTTTGTTGTTTTTCTAGATAATTTATTTCTAGACTTCCTTGAAGTAATTCCAAGTATTTGAGTGGTTCAAGATTTTCAATTAGAAATTATCTTGAATCTTTTCTTTGAGTAAATTGAATAACTCCTGGAAGAACCCAAAGAGTTATTCATTGATCTTTGATTTTTGAGAATCCTTAGCGATTAAGAATCTCACCTAATTCTTGATCCTTGTTTCGTTTTGCTAAAGAGAATTTAGTATTCTTGTGATTTCATGGGTCTTCTTATTTTCTCTAGTGAACGATCACTCGAGAGAATGGGAGTTCCCGTGGGAGAGGAAAATTTGAGTTCTGCGATCTCCAGCAAACTCAATAATTCCTTTCTTCGAATCTTTGATCTAGTCGATCATCCGGAGGTGCTATAGTCAATTCACTTATGGACTTAGCCTTGCGTTGTTTTTAGAAATGAATATCGAAAGGATGAGCTCTTTTGGTATTCTCCCCTCGTTTGTTTGAATCATTTGGATTGACAATTGTCTCCGCACGTTTGTTAACCCTTGTGAATCAAATCTTTGGGGATTATAAACTCTTTGGTTTAATCTCATCTTGTTAAAGGAATTGTCTAGTGCTTCTTTGATTAGTTGCTGATGTTTTTGCGATTTGAGATTTTTGGCGGAAAATTATCTTAAATCATGTTGTTCCAAGATGGTAAGTTGTGCACTACTTTTCCATCATCTTCTCGATGTTTCTGGTTTTCTAAAATCGATACTCAAGTTTCTGAATGTTGGGAATTTCATATAATTCCTAATGATTCGTCTTTACGGTTACTAAATGAGATTTAGTACCTGGTTAGAAATCGACTTCCCTGAGTAGTTCATTGGTATTCCGTTACCAATAATTGATTATCGTCTTGTAGTTCATTGGTATTCCGTTACCAATGATTTATTGTCGCCTTGTAGTTTATTGGTATTCCGTTACCAATAATTGATTATCGCCTTGTAGTTCGTTGGTATTCCGTTACCAATATTTGTTTATCGGTTTCTATCACGTTGGTATTCCGTTACCAACCTTGGATCATTGATATTAAAGTTGATTATTCCTTCGAGGTTTGCTCTCTTTAGCTAAATTCGTTGGAATCTCTGAGTTGTTCTTGTGTAAGTGTCAGCCACCTTGTCGAAAGACTAAAGCGCTTGGGTTCGATGTTCGCTATATCGTCGTGATTGAGTTTTGGGAATGGATTAGTCAACCATCGTAATTTTCCATCTCATATCCGAAGAGAGATACCTGTTGTTGATATCCCGCGTCCGTAGGACGCAATCCTGTTGCTTCTTGAAGTTCCAAATTAGATTCGCTTGGTTTTTTTTGTGTATTCTATTGATCCTCATTCCTTTGAGAATCATACGAAGAAAGGCGAGTCTATTCGAATTCATAGCACTTATGAATTTTTCTGGAATTATTTTACCCGTTCGGGATGACTACCTTCATGGGTAATGGAATCCGAGATTGAACTCCAGTTTTTATGATCTTGTGACACGAAATTGGGATCTCACCTAGCCGTTGGTGTGATCTTTTCAGTTCGTGTCGGCTCTTGTTGAACCACTTCGTGGTATTATTTTTGGTTGTTACTCATTAGTTGAATCTTAAGGAATTGCGGGGACGCAATTCTTTTAAGGGGGGAAGTCTGTAACAACCCGCTCAATCCATGATAATGGATTTAAATATTTTATTTAAATCTATCGTCGTATCCGAGGTGTCACTCAAAATATCGGTTTTCACAAATGATAAAATTAGGATTTGGGACTACTTTCATTGTGTCCGGATCATCGTTTACGACCTTTTTGACTGTAAACATCGATACCTTTGGAGTTAGTGAAATTTGGTCGTTCTCTTGTTAGAGTGTATGATCAAAATATCACTTTTCACATATGAATGATTCGGGACTCGAAACCACTTCCATTGTGTTCGAAACGTCGTTTACGTGTTCGAAAACTATAAGCTTCGATATGTTTCGAGAGTCGGAAATTTGGCACCTTGGCTAGGGCTTGGTTGAGCTAAGCTAGCCCATCCATATAACCCCCAAACCAGCCCCTCTCTCCCTCATAACTCCAAACACTTCAATAGAAATAGAAATGGGGAGAGGGAAAGGGAAATAGAAATTCCAAGGCTAGGTTTTGCGATTAGAAGCTTAAATCAAGTGGAAATCAATTGTAGAATCATGGGTAAGCTTCTCTATCCTCTTCTCTATCTCCTTAGCTCACCAATTTTGGATTTTTATGATGTTCTAACATCCATGAGTTGTCATGTGTGTTTATATGGTGATTAGAGAGGAGCTATTGGAGAAAGAAAGCTTCTTTTCTCGGATTGGAGCTTGTTCTTCATCGTTTGAAGTCAAGGTGAGTTCTTTGTTGAACTCACATCTATGCCGCAAGTTTATGACTTGCACAAGTGTAATTTAGGACCATATCATGTTGCATTTGCTTGTCGAATTGGTTATGATAATTTACACTTCCCGGTTTATGGTTTGAATTTCATTTGGTATAGAAATTATGACATATGTTATTCATACGACCTATTTCATATGTTATGAGTTGATTTGGTGATATTGTGAAGCTCCGTTGCCGCCCCGGCAAAGTTCTAAGTCTTCACAAGTCGTTGAATTGCTTTGGTATGCTTTGGTTTGGAATTTAGTTCATATTGGAATTTATAATCAAAACCATCGCTAATCTCGTGTATGTATGTTTGTGCATGTAAGTTTGGTGTTATGAGCTACCCCGATGAGTTTTAGAAGCCTCATATACATGTCCATAACATCATAGGCCTTCGGGCATTCGTCGATATCGTTTTGAACTTGTTTTCAAGGCAAATTGTGCTCTGGAACAGGTTTCAGACGTCTGATTTCTTTTGATCAGACGTCTGACCTGCTTCAGATAATTATAGAACCAAGTAAGCATATTCAGAAGTCTGAAATTTTTAGCTCAGAAGTCTGAATTGAAATTCAGACGTCTGTCCGGGATAATTCAGACGTCTGAATTGGGGCCAAAATGAACTAAAACCTTGCTGTCTTGCAAAATTACAAAGTCAGACGTCTGACCTAAATGAGTCAGACGTCTGAATCTGTTTTTCTGCTGTGGACCTGAGGGGACCTCGGTCCACAGTTTACCCCCATCCGGGCTCATTCCCGGCGAAGTTTCGGACCATTTCGACTTCGTTTGTGACTTGTCAGTTTCTCTGGTTCGCAGATTTTCTACATCTCGATCTCTCGACTTTGATTTCATGTATGTTGTTGTGATTTGAGTTTATGATTTATGATTTGAATTCCCGTCGTTGTGATGTGAATTTCCTTGATCGATTGCCTCGGCAATCGTACTATTGTTTATTGCCACTTTGAAGTTATATAAAGAGATTTTATATTATTAGTAGATATCAAATTCTTGTACTAAAACGGTTTCCAATCTTACTTCATTATACGAAGCTAATTTACGAAATTGTTTTATGAACCTTCTTCAGATCTACTAGTATATATTTTATAAAGATTTTTCTCGTTCGTATGAGAAATCTAATTAAACATCCTAATAAAATCAAGGACTATGAACCCTTGCTTTTGCTTCGATGATTAATTCTTGGACTCATCCGATCGAAAATCGTGGCAATGATCTTTCTATGATTTTCTCTGTTTTGAATAGAAACCAACTACGGGTTCGTAAATATTCGAGAATAGCATGTGGTTATGGGACATGTTGCTATTTCCTTATATTAACTAGCTCGGAGTAATTTCTATTCACCCGGATCGATGTGATCCGTTTTGTGATTTGGACTTAGCTTCCTAGCTATGTCTTCGGGGGACTGTGGTTCACTGAATAGTTTCCGCACTATCAGGGGAACTCCAGTCAGATAGTTTCCGCACTATCTGTCGATACCTCCTTTTTCCTTTATGACTTGTGTTAGTGGTCCTCGATCGCCCTAGCGGGATTTACGATTCTTGGATTTCACCTATGGGACTTCGGTCCAACTTTCTATGATTTATGATGTTTTCTAGGGATTTCACATTTATGTGTTTTCTCTCTACCGGGGTCACGACACGGATTCTTGGGGAGCTCCGGCTCAAACAAATGGGTTAGCTACCTAGAGATCGTATCTCATCTTCTATGAACCTGCAGGCCCTTTTTATGATGTTTTCTATGATTTTCTAAGATGATTACTTTGATGCGATGCACGTCAATTTGATTTATATTTGGCATTCCGCTGTCATTCATGTGTTCAGTTTATTTGGCATTCCAATGTCATTTCCTGTTGTGTGCTATTATTTAAATGTTGCATTCTACACTAGCCATGAGATTATTTAGAGATATTTGTGTGTTGACATTCCATTGTCATTTCCTGATTATGTTGACATGCCATATTTCATATTTATTTATGATTAGAGATTATTAGTAAAATCATGTCATCCTGTGTTATGTCTCTTGTTATCTCAGTTTATTTGATGAGTACAGCTAGACTGATCCGTTTATTGTTTATTCTTATAAATAATACTCGGGTCAGACCGAGTCCTTTTAGGCACTCCTTATCAGACTCATCGCAGGATCGATCTTCCGCTTTCAGCTTGCCACTCTGTCTCTGCAGTTTTATGTACTTCTGTACTTATGACATTATCATGTTGTATACATACCCTTTTATGTATATCTTGGTACATGTATTAGTGGACCTTTATTTGACCACTAGCTTGTTGTACACATTCTTGGTTTATTCATATCTATTCCGCCTTTTATGTATGATTATTCTGTGTCTGGCTTTGAGATATACCATATTCTTATTGTTGTTGTTGTCTATTTTATACTGCTTTCCGGATTGCATATAGCCGTTGTGTAGTTGCCCTGTGTGTCGAATGATCATGTCGAAATTTTAATCGGTAGCAGAATTCGATGTGCATTCCTCATATGGAGTAATTATACAATCGGTCGCCCTTCACAAACCTTATTCTCCGTTATGGTCTACGACATTTCTCTGAAATGAACTGGACGATAGTGGGTATAGAGGCGGGGTGCTACAGTTGTCCTGCTGCACGAATGAAGATAAACAAAGTTGATTTGCACTAGTGGTGGTTTGTTCAGCGTGTTTAATTCTGGATGGAATGTCTGCCTGTAATTTGTTTTCTTTTATTTATGCGATTCGGTTATTATGCTAACCGTTAATATGTAATTTCTAGTTAATATATGTGTACCCATTTTCAAAATATATACATACATGCACACACACTCGTGTACACACTTGTATATGTCATTGTATTCTGCCATGCTTCAAATGCTTCACTCTTGATACTCATCCATCATGCTCATAATTTTGACCTGCATGTGTCTTGAATGCTTGTGCCTGGTGTGGTCTTATACTTGAGTATGCCAAAAAAAGGGACCTGCCTTGTACATGTTGTATTCTTGAGTGCCAGGTTTCTGTTGCTTGAGAGCTGCATGATCTTGTACATATGCTTGAACTGCTCCTGTGCATGTATATGAACATTCATGCAACAATTTGTTTTGCATCTCCACCCATGTTTGCTTTTACTGAACTTGTCTTATATGTATCTATGTTGTTTGGTTGTCGCATTCTCTCAGCCTGACCCAATCTGCATTTGAGTTGTTGGGCTTGTGTGTTATCATGTTGTACAACTGCCTTGCACATCATATATGCCTGAATTTGTAATGTTGCCAGATTTGGTCTCTTTGTTAGATCAAACTCTCTTGTGTTGCACCTGAAAGTTCATGTCTTGTACCATGCAAAGTTTGTTTGATTTCATGTGTTTTGAAACATCTTGTACTTGGCATGCTAGTTGGACCTGCCATGTCACTCCTTGCCTTTGTGCTGTCTATCATTGGTCCATGAGAACTTGAATTGATTACTTGCCTTTGTGCTGTGTATCATTGATCCATGTGAACTTGAATTGATTACTTGCCTTTGTGCATTTGTGTTGATAAAGCTGCTATGTCACTTCATGCAGCATTGATTTGTTTGGTGAATTACTGTGCTTCTACTCTGTACATGTCCACAATTTCCCTTGTTCACTGAATCTGATTGAACTATGCACTCATAGATGTTTGACCATATTGCCCCTACGTATTATGTATGTGTATATACATACACGTGTATGTGTATACATGTATTGTGCATGTGCAGCTGTATTTTTATTTACATCAACAGACTACTATACGATGAGTCAGAGCTGGTTACGATCAGTATACCACAATTATGAGTCGAGGCTGGTCTTGGTCAGCAGACCACTATAGATGTGTTGAAGCTGATCTACAAGCACAAATATATATATTCAACCTTATGGTATTTACAGTGAATCACTATGGATAACACAAGCAGTCTAGACACAAATAGATGTATATACATATCATACCAAGACAAGAAATATGATGAGAAACACACCAAAATTCTGAGGTAGATAAAATTTAAAATAAATTTATATCTTCTAGAATGTAAAACAATTTTTGTGTCATTTTACTATGTGTGTTTCTGTGACAGGTATGCAGGAGACTAGACTGACTATGAAGCAGAATGAAGACAAACGAGTCAGTATATATGTGTCAATGTATGAATATATGTAACAGTTTGTATATGAAACTAAGTAGCTGAGTGTTGTAGTGTGGACCCAATGTAATAAATAAGATTGAATGTATTATATCATTGAGATGTACAATAGTGGAGTTAAAGTTTATACTATTAAAATGTTGAAATAAAATACTATATTTGAATAAACACCGTTTGAATATTTAAATTCTTATGCAATAGTATTGTATTCAAAATTAAATATATATTTCTATATGTGATGTAGTAAATAGTACAATTGCAAACTCATTATATATATATATATATATATATATATATATATATATTATCATCAAACAAAAATCATATTTTTATATACAACAATCTTCCCCTTTTGATGATGACAAACATATAATAAGATTTTGATGTTTGTCACTAAATACAGGTGATAGAATTTGCCGCTTAGATTTTGTTGGTTTGGTTGTTATATTTGTGGGCAAAACAGATGATACTATAATATCGTATTGGCTGATTGTATTTTTAGGATTCGTAAATGGCTTGATGTGTTTTACTCTAATAATTAAGATAAAAAAGGCTTGGTTGGATTATCATGTTCCAAAAACCACACCCGTTACGAAGAAAAGGTTTGTTTTTTAAATGGAAGACTTGAAATGCAAGCAAGTTTTGAACTTGAAAGCTAAGTCGTATCAATTTTTTTATTTTTTATTATTAAATTTGTCGGTTTGTTGGGAAAATGTGATTTTTTAACTTAATGCATATGCAAGGGTTTCTAACATTGACGTGGGAATGTGCCATAAAATATCTGTTGTTTAAAGTGATCAAATCAACAGTTTCCTTGAATGATCAAATATGACAATGTTCTTGGTATGTTTATTAGGTAATCCACGAATTTTGGATTGTGTTAGATACTTCTTGTATTAGGTGCAGCTCAATGTTATAAACTTTAATGTATTGGCATGATTTTTATTTGTATAATTTTTGTTTCAACATTCAGCCGGGTCTATACCGAGGTTAAACAGCATCTCCAGCAGCAACTGTAGAAAAAATGGGAGAAATCATTTTTTTCCTTCCTTTTTTTTTCGCGTCATAGCTGTCGTTTATAGGTATTTCAAAAAAAAAAAAAAAAATGTTGGTGAGATAGCAAAATTTTACGCTTTTAATACGAAATCCTTCATATTTCTAGAGATGCTCTAAGTGGAAAGGGTTAGAGATTGGTTGTTTATAAAGTGAATCAGGTGAATTTTAAGTTTTTGCTTTTGTATAAACTTTTTTTTTAAATCCTCCCACATGGTGCTGCTGCCAAAACTATGGAAGAGCTACTTTCTTTTCGATATGTGAAATGAAACTTGGTGTTGATGTTATATTAATTGAGCGATCATATGTTTTTTGTTCATATGATTTTACAATGGTTTGCTTCTGTATCACAGACGTTTTTATTTAAGTTTGTATAGCTGAAAGCTACGTTTTATTTAAGTTTGCACCAGTGGCGGAGCCACTCTATTCTTAGCTAGGGCTCAGGCCCTAGCTCAAAATTTGTAACTTTTATGTAATTGTACATGTGGCGTTTGTATAATTTTAAATATAGGCATTTGTATAATTGTATTTGTAGATATAGTTGGCTATCTATTTTATTAGTAGTTGGCCATTTATTTTCTTAACTCTTTTTTTCATTTAGTTGTGGCTTGGAAATCTATTTTCGATAATTTTTTAATAGACGTTATGGTATGTGTGAATTGAATCCTTATTGATGACTATTTGTGCATATCATATGGGTATTAATGTATCGTTGAAGTTAAAAATCCGTTTAAATACAAGCAGGCGGTAGTAGATTCGTTTTTATTATTTTAAGATTAGGAGCTCTGCTATCAAGAAATGCAATTTGGTATGCAATTGTAAGTTGATAGTTGGGTTCGACTTATGCAGCAATTGGAGTAGAAGCATGATTCTATATATGATGATCAAGTATAAATGTTACTGAACAGAAAATTCAGGAAATTCTTGATTCTTCAATATTTAGCTTGTGGAATAGAAAAGAAATTATTCTTCCAGAGCTTGTCTGGTATGACATGCACTAGGCTTTTTCCTTTTTCTTAGTTCTAGTTAGATGGTAGCTTTTTCGAGGCCTTTTTATTTCTATGGATGGAAATGAATACAATCATTTTTTTTCTTTTATGTATCTAATTGGAGTTTAAGTGCAGGATGCTTTTCGCTATTTGACGATTTGAGTGATAGAAGCATATGAGACTTCATTCTGTTTGTTTTTGGAAATTTTAAGTTATGATGTGCATGTACGTTGATAATCAAGTGATTTCAGCTTAGAATGAGAGCCCATTCCAAATTTCTCATTTTTAATGGATGATGTAATTTGTGGTTGAGTGAATCTTTGAAGCTATGTAATCAATGGGCAGGTATTATCGTGCTATAAAATTTGTTATATTGTGTTGGTGGTTGATTTTTGAAGATAACCTTAGAGCATCTCCAATATATAGAACATATATTGTCTAATTTAATCTATGTGTACACAATGTTAATTAATGTAAGTAGACAACACATTAAAAAGAAGAAAGAACACTTCAATGCAAATGTCTAGTCGTGGACACTGTATTTTACAATGTAAGTTGATCAACATATACCATCTGAACCATTAACTAGGGGTGAAACCTGACTTGTGACTATAACTTCATCAATAGGCGCTGGATCGTTGACAAAGGGGCAAGGAATGCTCTTGGGAACCCACTTCAAGACTGTAGCCTGAGGAAGTCGTACTGTTTGTCCGAAAGAGGTGTAAATAGAGTAATTTCTATGAGTGCCTTAGCATATACCTGGCTTTTTCTTGTGGTTGTATTAGCATCAAAACATTTCAATTTTCCAGTGGCACTAGCGAGTCGGTTCAGCCCACCAAACAGTCGTAAACAGACAGAATCTAGGAAAGACATTCAGAAGGCGAGCCTTGTCGAGTTAGGAATCGCAGGCCTGAAGCTATTACAGGAATGACTTCGAACATTTCTATTCTGAGACACAGGGCGTTGCATAATGGAGGACTGCAATTTGCCGAAACCAGACAAAGTAACATGCTCACTTTGTTCATTACAATTCATGGCACAAAGTGGAACTATTTCAGCCTCACAAGAACTCAAACCATTGAACAATTACAAGTTATTTAGTTGCATATATTTGAAGTGAAATTTACGATATTGTAAAGCTGCATATGCTTAGTGCAATTTAAAATATTGTTATTTAGCTAAAGATACATTACAAGTTCTAAGATGAGCAATTTAGATTTTGTATTATTGCAAGGTTATTTTTTCTTCAACCAATAAACAATTACAGGTGTAACTTTATTAACATTCCAAAATGGTGGTCATTTCGAATGTATGGTTATGCATTTATAATTATTTGGGTTCATTGAAGTGATTTTTAAACTTGATTGAATGATATCGATTTTTATTTAAATGGTACTAAAATATGGTATAGTCTTGTGATTAATTATAAATAATCAATGAAACGACTATTTGTTTGAAGTGAATTATTGCGTCTTGTTATGGAAAATACATTTGAATGTTGTATTAAGATTTGCTTTGTTTATTGAATGATGTTTCAATTTTTGCATTTGGAGTACGTTGTATAAAAATATATGCGGTGTACGAGCAAGTTTTAAATACATGTTTTTCTTATCTTTTCTGCTGCACTTTGATAAATAGTGCATGACGTTTTGGATTTATCTATCTACCCTTCCTTTTTCTTAAGTGCTGCTTAGTGCAGTACATACATAATTATGTATTGATACACGTGGATCCTTTCGATCGACTCATAAATATAAATATTACTGAGCCAAATTAATCTCCAATTTTGAAATTTTTTTAATTAAAAATATGAAAACTAAAAAATAGTTTGAGAACTATGGAACTAGAGAGAAAATTCAAGGTAAATTCACTTCCACGGTTGTGGAAGTGAACATCGAATGATTATTTTGATCTTTCTTTTCAATTTTTTGCGCAATTAGTTGACGTATTTATCATAAGTGTGGTATAATTGTTTTATTAGTTAACATAAGTTATAATGCATGCTTTAATCAATAAAACATTAAATTTTGATTCTACTTCAAATTAGTTATCATGATTGTATGGCGATGAATATGTGATTTGTATTTATGTTTGACCATGCATAGCTTATTTGATTTAAAAAGCATATACTATCAAATTCAATATTAAACAATAAATTTATATGAATATTCAGAGGTGCATGAAAATAAAAGAAGATCATAAATTTTGTCATCTATTATTTTTTTGGTGGTTCGTTGGAGCTTTATCACCCCTAAGCTGAAGGGTCTAACTGCTCATAAGTAAGTATATATTAACATAAGAAGGCTTTGACATAATCATAAAAGAAATGTAAATCAATTAATTAAAATAAAGAATAAGCTCTAATCACTTGTGTAAAATGAAGTTGAACAACTAACATAATTGAAAAGAACATAAAAGAAGAGACATTAAATAAAAGAACATGAAATTAAAAATGATGGCTTAAGAATCCGATAAAAAAAGAACTAATACGACTTGCATGAAAGAAGAGTTGTCTTCTTACATGAACGTAAGAGGGTTACTTACAAATGTTTAAAAGCCCTAATTTCTTTTAAGCATGCTACCAAATATGCCCTTAAGATACTGTGATGTAACGCCCTACCCTGAGACTCACACCAACAAAGAGCACTAACAGATAATGTCGTCTGCAAAGGCAGGGAATGAGGCTAGTTAGCAATGATAGATAAGAATCTGTTCAGATCGGAGTATAGGCACAAACATATATAACATATCATCGAAGAGAATTTATATACATACAAATAGCGGAAACAACGGAATCCAATATATACATATATGTGAATGACTTTTAAAAACCACTGGAAATACAATAGTTCCATTACATGAATTTACGCAAGACACGAATGCATGATTACGAAACTTGGGTGTTAGCCTCAAGTAAGAGAATCTAAAATGAAAGCATTGCTCAGTAAGAATTTACATCAATCTATTAACCTGAAATACTTGGTTTTTTATACTCGGGTCAATCAAGCTTAACAAGTTTCACATGATAATTGAAATATAGTGTTACATGAGTCATAGTTCCTTCCCATTAAAAAATGAATAATATAGACTAGGGTCAATGTATAACGCATGAGACTAGTTCATAGTATAAGTTTCTCATGTAAGGTCGGAACACAAAACATAGATGTTTCCATCAACACGAATTGCCTTAACTCTGACATTATGGTTCACCAAATCACAAATCAAATAAATGCCGGATGGAAGCTCACAATCAAAGCCCAAAAATGTTATCGTCATATATAAATCCATAGATAGCTAGAGCTATAGGGACATATGATAATCATCAATAAAATGGTGAAAATATTTGGAAATCGCAGATTCTAGAAATCAAAAATAATAAAATATAGAAAATATCACAGGGTGTGATCGAAATCACAGATGGCGATGTCCTGAAGGTCAAGCCATAAATGGTTTGATTATATAAAGAAGATGGTTTGAAGGTTTAACACAAATAACTCGAATGTCTAGTACTACAATATTACAGAATGTGCCACAAACTTCCATATAGTAACCTAAACTGTGGTAGTAGTGCATTCCATAGGTACATTTTCACTTGTTGGTTTACTACTCGTCATCTAATTCCACAATAAAAATAGCTTTATTCGGGCAAATTTGAAATTAGCCGATATAATAAATATATATGTCCCATGTTAGATCCCCAAAGGTAGGGGCAACGCTTTGCGGAAGCTTTAACATAGGATCTTAGTCACCTAAGTCACAAAGAGATAACTTTGATTGAAAACAAGACGGATATGCAATCAAAACACAAACACAAGATATTCCACCCAACTAAACTCTTTATTGATTCACTAAAAATGAATTTTGTTTATACTTATTGGAACTAGTCAAAAATAAACAAATTACAATTGAATCAATAACCTAATTAAGAAAGGAAAGGAATGTCTAGATGACTAATATTATTAGAGAAGAAGAACTATGAAGAACGATGCTAACTCTTGGATCAACTAATTTCAGTCAGAAGCTCATTCCTTTAATTCAATCCTGAAAACTGCTTACATATGAGAATAGAAGGTCTAGGCAAATATCCAAATTTTCCCATAGAAAGGTTAGAAATATATTTTGGAAATAACCAGTCAAAAAGCAGAAATCCGTAGGCCTAGACATCAGACGTCAGAACAAACTCTTAGTTCGGAAAATTCCATCATCTTAGACATTATAAATGAGCCTTAGACGTCTTAGCTGATACTATGTTCCACGCTTGCCTCCGTGAGCTGTCGCTCTACCATCCTTCGATCTCTGATTCGTGTACCACCTTTTCTGATACAAAGCTGTTTTCAAAAACTAACATGCATCATCGTCTTCAACATAAATGTGACTGTACTATCACCAATCACAACACTCCACGTTGATATGAAATCACATTAGTAAACAAACTTTCAACAATCACCAAACAAGTCATAGCTAGCTCTTTCACAAATAACCAAATATCAACCAAACTACATTATAAAATCAACCACCATCAACAACTGATGCATCTCCCTCATGGGGTGCACCACATAAAACCGGTCTCAAAAGCGTATGTAATACAACTAGGAAGCCCATGTTATCTTTAAGGATTTTCCAAGTTGACACCCGTTTATAGCTTGACCCAAGCACATAACCTTATCATTATTGACCCTTCGAGCATCATCTACATGAAGACCCCTATCTGAAACATGATTCTAAATGCTAGAATCATTAGCAATGACAACATTCACCTCTCTACCCTTTTGTGGACTAGGTTCTTCAAACATCACAAACTTGCCACCGTCGACTATAGAACCAACCAATCAATAAAGGTTTTCTTTCCCCCTAAACTCCGGTCATCATTACACGACCATCCTTCTTCACTCTCAAAACTCCACCTTGAGTCTCATAAGTGAAATCACGGCAATTCATGTGACAACCGCTCTATACTAGTCGACACCCAACAAGTTGCGCTGTGACGGTGTCCGACTAATGCAAGGTGATCATCAAAGTTGAAATACGAAAAACCCATATGACATGTCGTATATTTCATAGCGCAAGAAACAAAGTATAACAATAAAATAAGACATAATATAAAATGGGCGAGATAGTATAAGCTAAATGAATCATAATTTCAGAGTAGAGGTGAACAATATTCGGTTCAAACCGAATTAACCGACCAAATCGGTTCAGTTTTAAAACTAAATCGGTATGTAAAATATATTTTTTTGTTAATGGTATAACCGAATTAACCGAAATTTTAATTAGTTATCTAATTTTACGGTATATTAGTACTTTAAATAATTGTTTTAGTGATATAATACATAGGAATTTGCTGCAAATAGATCAAATTTTATTATAAACATAAAATTTGCTATACAAAATTTCTTCAAACATAAATTTATGTTTTACTTTGAGTGAATTCATCGTTTGAATAATAATACATCCTCCAAATTCGGTTAAATCGGCTAAAGGCAGAATTAACCGTAATTAATTCGGTTTGATTTGAAAAAAATTCGGTTTTAATTCGGCTTGAGTTTTTTTATCGCAAAACCAATCGAACCGACTAAACGCTCATCCCTATATCAGAGTGACAGATCCATAGCGTAGCAGAGTATCAAATAGTCAAATACAGATACATCTTCAAAATACACTCTCTACACAAAATACACTACTAATTCCCAAAGTAGCGATCAACAAAGGTAAACAGGGATAAGAGTATATAAACATAATACGTGGAAGCGTCCAACTTGTCTCTGGTCAGCTACTCGAGCACACCAACCTGTTTATAGTCTGCTCATTTAAGAGCACCCAGAGTAATAAGAACCAATGCATAAAACCCCAAATTCGACAAAGTCTGGTATGAGCGATAATAATCTCAATCACTAAACCAGGCAATTCAATAGGTATAAGGAACCATACCTGACCTAGCCCTACATCCAAAAAGTTAGAACATATAATCATATACTTTACTCTATGGTAATCAAAATGTTGAGTGTAAATGGAAGTATACATTTCACAATGATAGCAACCATCCAATCATAACATCCATTCTCACATTCACTCACTCATTGCTTTTGAGTTCACGACATCGGACAACCCTGTTAAATAGCACCGGTGGGTATAAACGTCAACTGATTCTACCAACCAATTTCCACACCAACCACTAAGTCAAAATGTCAACAAGCTCTAGTGGATAGCCATACCCAGTCCACAACGTTAATGGGTTCTAGGGCTGAATCTAGTCTCCTCCTTGTGCTACTTTTCCAAGGGGGTACTAAAGTGTCTAATTCTATTAACTCCTTTACACACGCGCTCGCAGCGAAGTCCAATTTGGAAGTTACCCCGATGGTTTCCGTCTGGAGCCTTTGTAGCAACTCTCCTTATATACTTTCCTCGCATCTCAAAATTATTTTAGTCGTATTGAAGTTTATCTTCAAAAGAGTTCGATCGTCTCCATAACGAAGTACTACACATGCTTCCCTATCAAGAAAACCCACCCCATGTCCTCCTACGGATTGACCCATATCCGGTTGACTTAGTCGATCAGGATCAGCCACCATATCCTACTTAGCAAAGTCAACCCGAATTTGGTTACTACCTCTGGATCGACAAATTCGATCCGGATCTGGGTCGGCTATGTCGACCCGAAGTAAAGCTCTTCCCTCTACATCTATGACACCCTACGTCGGTTAATGTCACTCTTTATCAGAATGCATTAAGTTCTGTGAAGCGTTATAGGTAAACAGAAACAGAATATCACAAGAAAGATATAAAATAGCAGCAGAAAATTAAAACTTCATTATTTAGCAGAAAAACATTGTAATCTCAAAATCAGTTACAACACCAAGCTAAAAAAATACTGAAGCCAAGTACATGAAAACAAAACATCTGTCTTGCGCTAAAAACCATAACAGTATAGAAATGTAAAATCATAATCCCCAATAATATCCATAACAAAGTAGACAAGTAGTCAAAGCGATACGTCAAAGCAGATCCAGATCCAAGTAGAAACAGAAGAGAGAATCCTAATCAATCCCGAGCGTGCCCACTCTGGGAACCTGGGGGAAAAGGAAGAGAGAGAAAAGAAAACAAAACAGGTCAGACATAAAGTCTGGCGAGTCCAGTGACTTTTAGCATATAAAGAAGTAAAAGTATCATGACAGGCATATAAACTGGATGAGGGATAACAAGTGCAAACAGACTGAACATGATAAGCAGGATAAAACAGGATAATATGGACCAAGCTATGCTTCTCAGTTATTTCTCTTCACCAATACTAGTATAACGGATATGTGACAGGATTAGGTATCCCCTAATTACTTAACAGAAATGGAATGATCCCCACAAAAATATAATGGTAGGATTAGGTGTACTCTAGTAACGGGTTTTACCCAAATAGAAATAATAGGCACTTCAACAAAAATAACGAGTGTTAATTCAAACAGAAATAACGGGTACCTCTACTAGATGTACCCTAACTACTACCTCCAAGCGATCGACTCCCTAACTTGTAAATACCCTGTGTCAGCCCCACAGTAGGGTGTATTACTTCCTAAAATGGCAACCTACAGAAGGACACAAACCTATTTATTGGTGCTACAACGGCTTATTTTCCCCTACAAAACGGAGTCATGCACGCACATGACTCCATTGGAACGTGCCCGCACACACCCCCTTTCATATGAACGTCTTATAATCAGTTCAGTATGCGTGCCCTGACCCCACTATACTTGTTAACATGGACTCAAGTCAGATGTTTATGATGGCTAAAGTAACATGAACTCACAGAGATTGGATCGATGCACAATAAATGCTTATGATGTGTGTATAGGCTGATGTTTGAAGAAGATAGTCTAATTCAATCCAAGCTAGGGCAGCATCACATTGTCTCCATTGTTTTAGGTGTAGGAAAACAATAGAAATGATGTCCTTTATATAGCCTATCCTCAACGAACCCAGTCAACAAATGCATCCAGAAACACTCAGAAGAATTCGGCCATATTGTGGTTGGGTCAATCACCCAGACCAGGCATAGGTCAGACCCCAACGGTTCTCGTTCCCACCTACTTTTACTGCTCATTTTGTTTGACTTTATTTGAACTGTTTTGAATTTTCTAAGTTGTTTTATTCACGTATATCCTTCTTATATGTATACAAACTTCTAACATTTATATCTTCCTCATACGATGTCCGTTATACGCAAACTCGGAGTATATTTTAAGATGAATTCCAAGAAGAACGCAATGGTGCAGTCCATTTTACTTAATTTCCAATATTTAATTAAGTATTCTTTATTTTATTATTAATAATGTCCTTTAAAATTTCGGGGTGTTATATTCTCCCATACTTAAAGGATTTTGTCCCCGAAATCTCCAAGTTAAGAAGAATGTTCATTGCGTTAACCTACAATCATCTACTCATCCACAGGCATCCATTATCCTTAAGAGCTTTCTAATGCTTGTATGAACATATGCAAAGGTGTATGTATATGTCCCTATGCTAATACGAAAAATCCGGCAGTGTTCTGATTCAGTCGACCTCCTTAATGCATTGTATGTTAGTGCCATGAATCCAAGATGTATGCAAATAGTCCTAGTATATCATGTAAATGCTACATGTGTGCACAATCATCCATTCAAATGCAACATTCATATGATGATACATCCACTTCCACCCATTAAAAAGAAAAATGTACACACATCCATATGTAGTATGAGAGTGCTTTGAGCCCATCTAGTGCATAGTGTGTGCATATGCAACCACGAGCAACCACTAGCAAACACTTGACATCCATCAAACATAACATGTCTCAAACACTTGTTTACATCAATTCATTTCTTACCTAAAGGTCGAAGATTCAATTGATAGGATATACTCAAATGAAAGAAGCAAGTGTTGACGGGAAAAATTGTCGCACACCAATACCCAAATGTGTGTGTGTGTGAACAATTATCCAAATAAGCAGTAAATAATGAAAGTACAGGGAAACACTGCTTTAATAGTGGTTCGGCATTAACGCCTACATCCACTTTGTAGTCATCATTCATCATATCTTTGATTGATTACAAGGTTGTACAAGTTCGTACAATAGCTAAGTTTGAAGCGTTACAATGGAATGGCAAAATATATGCTTGTTCTACACTTTGACTAAATTGCCCTTCTTCTTCATTGAGAAATGTTGACTTGGTCAACAATATCCGAGCTTAGTGTTCATGTCCATGAAGGTCAAAGGTAGCATAACAATCCTTGTTGATGTTCAAGTATTGAAGGAAAACATGCATGCCATGTTTTAATTATCCATGTCATCTCCCATGGCCATGGTGGAGGTGTTGGAAGCCGTTAATGAGTGTTTGGAGCTTTCAAAGCCTAAACATTCCAAGGGAGAAGCCTCTTAATGAAGGACAAGGCTTGGGGTATTTATAAGAGCAAGGTTAAGTGGGAGTAGGTGAGCAGCGGGACCCACAAGAGTAAATTTTGCACCCCCAAAACAAGCCATATGCAGAAAATTCGCACCCCTCCCAGGCAGGTTCGAAATTTCGACCCCACCAGGGGGGTTCGAAATTTCGACCCCACCAGAGGGGTTCGAATTTCGACCCCACCAGGGGGGTACGAAATTTCGAGCACCCTAAAGGGGTTCGAAATTGATGGAGTGTGAGGCGGAAATCATACTGCAGATGGAGTCGAAATTCCTGGATGCAAAGTGAGGGAATCCGCGGTTTTGCTGGTCCGAAGTGAAGGAATCTGAGCTTCCGACATGGAGAAAATCGGATGAATCGGGCGGTACACACAGATTCGACTATGGGGCCCCGGACCCCCAATGGCGCTACGCCCGGACCCGCTTGACGGCTCGCCTTTGCTCGGAGCACGGATCGACTAAGATTTCATTCGGCCCGACAGAGGCCACTTGATATAGGCTTCGGGTCTCCTTGCGTTTGCGACGTGACTTCGACCCTGCTGCTTTGTATTTTTTTTATGCTTGAGCGCGTTGCTCACCAAATACTTGAGTGTGACAGCTTCGACGAAAAAGAGTGTCAACATTTGCCCCCCAACACATATCTTTCTTGGTCCGAGGAAGGTGTGTTTTGGGAGGAGGAGAGAGATCCAAAGATCAAAGCTGGGAGAAGTCCGGAGCGAGCTGCTATATTCATGAGACGGAAGAGCCACGACCACGCCAGACCGTATTATCCAGAAATCCAAAGCCGATAATCCAGATATTCGTGATCACTTCGGATCATACTAGTGGAGGACCACGATCGCTTGGGATCGTATTAAGGAGAGAAATCCGACGATCGCTTGGGATCGTATTAATAGAAAGCCGGAACAGTCAGAGTATCCGAGAGACTGGAGGATCCCAGTAACCTGCATTGAAAAGGTGTACATATAACCATATGTGAGTGGTCTTGCAGTGCTGCCGACAAGGCTGCCATAGGTCATCGTATTGATTTGATAAACTGCATTCAAGTCGGTCTCACATTGGTGAGATGACCAAGGCATGTTGGAGCATTCAAGGAAACCTCATGTTGGTGAGCTGGCCTTGGCGAGTAGCGTTCAAAGAGATCTCACATTGTTGAGATGACCTTGGCAAGTAGCAATCAAGGAGATCTTACATTGGTGAGATTACCTTGGCATGTAGCAATCAAGGAGATCACACATTGGTGAGATCACCTTGGCATGTCGCAATCAAGGAGATCTCACATTGGTGGGATCACCTTGGCATGTCGTAATCAAGGAGATCTCACATTGGTGGGATCACCTTGGCATGTCGCAATCAAGGAGATCTCACATTGGTGAGATCACCTTGGCATATGGAGTCAAGGCGACCTTATTAAAGTAAGACAAGAGGCAGAGACAGTTTCGAGTGGATATTCTTGTCGTGTCACTGACGAGTCCACCCGGTGTACTCCAAGGTCATCGACAAGGCGACCCACTAATCCAAACGAGCAGGATCGTGCGAGATCCGGAACTCGCCATAAATCCATGAGTGGATATTCTTGTCATGTCACGGACAAGTCCACCCAACATAATCCAAGGTCGTTGACAAGGCGACCCACTAATACAACGAGAAGGATTGTATGACATCCGAAACTCGCCACAAATCCATGAGTGGATATTCTTGTCGTGTCACGGACAAGTCCACCCGACGTAATCCAAGGTCTTTGACAAGGCGACCCACTAATCCAAACGCGGTTTTGCTGGTCCGAAGTGAAGAAATCTGAGCTTCCGGCATGGAGAAAATCAGATGAATCGGCATGGAGAAAATCAGTCGATCGCCGCCGGGACTGTGGGGTCTCGGACCCCCACCGGCGCTGCACGCGGACCCCCTTGACGGCTCGCCTTTGGCTAGGAGCACGGGTCGACTAAGAGTTCATTCGGCCCGATAGATGCCACTTAATATAGGCTTCGGGTCTCCTTGTGTTTGCGATGCGACTTCGTCCCTGCTGCTTTGTGTTTTTTTGATGCTTGAGCGCGTTGCTCACCAAATACCTGAAGTGTGACATCTTCGACAAAAAGCGTGTCAACAGCAAGTACGAATAAATTTTGGAAAAAGAAGTTAAGAACATACACCTAAAAAGAAAAGGGTACGAAGCGCGAATCTTATCCTCGGTCTCCCAAGTTGCATCCTCCCTGTCTGTCCCCATTGAACTTTATCAATTTGACATCTCTGTTGTATCGTGCAGACATTTCCGCAAATGAAAAACGTGGAAAACATCGTGAACACCTGCTAATCTCTCTAGTAGCCTCGCCCTATGGGCCATTTGACCTATCCTTTCCACTATGGGAAATGGCCCTACAAACCTTGGTGCCAATTTCCCTATAGATCCAAAGAGAACCACATTTCTCAAAGGTGATACTTTGATGAAAACCATGTCTCCCACCTCAAACTCAATATTAGTCCTTCTCTTATCTGCATCGGAATTCTGCCTGTCATGAGCTGTCCTTCATGCGTCTGCGGATAAGATCAATCTTTTCCCGAAGTCTTTTTAATCATCTTAGGTCCAAGTAGAAGCCTATCCATAGACTCCCACTAACAAGTCGGTGATCTGCAAGGTTGCTTGTACAGTGCCTTGAAGGGTGTCATGCCTATACTAGCCTGATAACTGTTTTCGTAGGCGAACTCAACCAACGGCAGATGCTCCTTCAAAGTCCCTCTGAAGTCTAGGATACACAGCCTTAAAAGATCCTCAAGAAATCTTTTCACCCTCTCAGTCTGCCCATCGGTCTGAGGGTGATATGCGGTGCTCAAACATAACTGTGTACCTAATGCCTCTTGTAGGCTCTTCCAGAACTCCCTAGTGAAGATGGGGTCACGATCACTCACTATGCTAGAAGGTATTCCACGTAGATGGACAATCTTACGAAGATAAACTAATGCTAACCATGAGGTTGTTCTCTTACTCTTAACAGGAATGAAATGAGCGCTCTTAGTAAGCCTATCTACTATAACCCAGATACTGGTGCTTCTTTTCCTTGACCTAAGAAAACCATTGATGAAATCCATAGAGACGCTCTCCCACTTCCACCGTGGTACCTCCAACGTATGAAGCAAACCGCCAGGCTTCTTCTATTCAACTTTAACTTGTTGGAAAACTAAACATCGAGAGACAAACTCCACTACATCTTTCTTCATCCCAGCCCAAAAGAAAACCCTCTTCATATCTCTATACATCTTATCGCCGCCCGGATGGATAGTCGTCCTAGAATGATGGGCTTCCTCAAGGACTGTCTTCAAGAGATTTCCAACTCGGGGAACACAAAGCCTCCCATCATGTCGTAGCCACCCTCTATCATCCGTGGAGTATCTACTATGGTGAGTAGAGGTCTCCCTTCAACTAAGCCTATCCAAGATGTCTACTATCTGTGAGTCCTCTCGCTGTGAAGATCCCATCTGATCCATAAGAGTAGGTCGCACCTCTAAGGATGCCAACAAACCAGGCCTAAAATCGAAGGTCAATATGTACTCCAAACTCCGCCTCTCTACGAATAGAGGACTCAAAGTCATCCTCTGCCTACTCAACGCGTCCTCCACTACATCACCCTTTATAGGGTTATAAGAAATCTAAAAATCATAGGACGCAAGGAACTCCGTCCACCTCTGCTGTATCAAATTAAGATCCTTCTGCGAGAACATATACTTGATCGACTTATGGTCCGTGTATAACTCGAACCTCTCCCCCAGCAGATAATGCCGCCAAGTCTTAAGTACGAACACTATAGCAGCCAGTTCCAAATCATGGGCAGGGTATTTCTTCTTATGAATTCTCAACTGTCTACCACCGTAGCATACTACACTTCCCTCTTGCATCAAGACGGCACCAACCCCTATACCATAGGCATCAGTGTACACTTTGAACACTTTGTTACCATAAGCCAAAGTCAAAACTGGGGCTGTTGTCAGAGCCCTCTTCAATCATTGAAAAGATCCTCACAGTCAATGCTCCAAGAAAAGGTCAGATTCTTATTCGTCAGTCTGGTGAGTGGGGTTGATATCTTTGCGAAGTCCTTGATAAACTTCCTATAATAGTCTGCTAAACCGAGAAAACTTCTCACCTCCATTGCATTCTTTGGAATCTTCCAATCTTGAACTGCAACTACTTTCGCGGGATCCACCGCTATCCTATCCTTAGAGACCACATGCCCTAGAAATCTTACTTTCTCTCTCCAAAAGTGACATTTGGATAATTTCGCCTCAAGCTATTGTGTTCGGAGAGTCCTCAAAACCTCTCCTAAATGTTGAACATGCTCTTCCTCGCTCTTCGAGAAAATCAGAATGTCATCCCCAAAGACCACAACGAATTTATTCAGAAACTCACTGAACACCCTACTCATCAGATCCACAAAATATGTGGGTGCATTCGTCAACCCAAAAGGCATGATTAGCCACCCAAAGAAACCATCTGGAGTTCTGAAAGCGGTCTTGTCTATACTTTCCTCGGCCACCCTCAACTGATGAAATCCCGTGGCCAAGTCTAACTGAGAGAAAACATATCGTCAATCCTCGGAAGTGGGTGCCTATTTTACTTGGTGAGCTTATTCAACTCCCTGTAATTCACACATAGGCGAAGTGAACCGTCCGCCTTGGTAGCGAAGACGATTGGAGCACCCCATTCTAATATACTTCTCCTAATAAACCCCTTCTCAAGTAGCTCCCCTACTTGCTTGCTAAGTTCCCTCCTTTCCCTAGAAGCCATGTGGCACACAGGCAATGCGAATGGCTTCGCATTATCCACCAAGTATATCCAGAAATCAATCTCACGCCTCAGAGGTAAGCCCATAACCTCATCAAAAACATTCGGATACTCATAGAATACAGGTACAGATCGTAAATCATCGACAAAAGCATCAAGTGATTTTAGGAAACTAAGCATGACATACCACTTTAGGTTACAGGAAATCTCGAGAGTCCCTCCTCGGCAAGTCAAAAGTCTAACGACCCTCCTCTCACAGTCTAGAATGGCACCATACATGGCTAGCCAATCCATCCCTAGAATCAGACCATAGTCCATAAAACCAAGCACATACACGTCGCACTCAAACTCGACGCCCATCACAGATATCCTCAAACCCTGATATATCATAGACATATGAGCCGTACCCCCAATGGGGTTTGAGACAATAACGGGATCAGAAATAATACTAGTACTAAGGTGTAGAGACTCAACCACAGAATCAGATATAAAAGAATGAGAAGCGCCAAAATCAAAAAGAGTCCTAACTGGATGATCGAAAAGAGAAATCAAACCTTCAACAGAAACTTTTATACCTATGTCCGGTTTACTAGTCTCGAGAGCTTGCACCTGCCCTCCAGAAGATCCAGCCCTTTGGCCCTATCCTTGCCTCTTCGGGCACTCCCTAGTATAGTGTCCAACTTCACCATAGTTGAAGCAAGCATTCTTCCTTTTTCTGCAATCCTTGACCAAATGACCCAAGCTCCCACAACCATGACACGTCTTTTTGCCTTGAGCTTTGTCGTTCTTTCCACCCTTCTTTTGTGGTTCTTTCTTGGGTCACACTTTCTTGTTTTGCGCCTCATCAGTCTTAGCCTCCTCTTTCTTATCCTTACCATCTTCGTACATCAATGCCATAACAACCAGTCTCTCAAAAGTAGCCCATGTCGGAATGTGAGATAATGCCAATTCTTGAAGAGGTTGATGTAATCCTCTTGCAAAACTTAAAGCTTTCTTGTGCGGGGTATTCACCAGATCCAGACCAAACCTTGCTAATTGATTGAACTTATTGACATACTCTTTTACAGACATGCTTCCCAGCTTAAGTGCCAGAAATCTCTCTATCTGCATACTCTTTTCTTCCTGAGAGAGAAACTTCATCTCAAATCTTTGTTGGAAATCATCCCAAGTGTCATATAGAGGCCCTGCTTGCGTCACTTCCCACCAGAACGAAGCCTCGTCCTTAAGTTGCCACGTAGCCAACTATATCTTCCTGCTGTCATCAACCTCAAAAAGCCCAAACAAATTCTCTATCTCTTTTAGCCAATTCCGTGCTTCTACAAAGTTCTCAGTCCCACGGAATGGCTTTCCTCCCATAGCACGGAAATCTTTGCATATCTTAGAGAAATTATCCGCTCGCCGAGGAGGAGGAACAGTGGCTGCTGCTAGGGAAGGGGCGTCTCCTTGGCCTCCGGCAGGCGCCGTAGCTCAAGATACCTATGGAACCAAGCCGGTATCTGAACGCCCTTGGGAAGATTTGGTTCCCTAGACATGCTAAAAAGAAAATGAAAGGGATTCAAATAAAGAATCGAAAGATATTTTATATGGCTTTGGGGAATATGTTTTTCAAAAACAGACTTTTCTTTGTAAATACTTTATTTTTGAAAACAATTTTCAAAACTTTTATCCGATCTTGTAATCTTCGGCTCTAATACCAAATGTAACACCCCACGTCTGTTAATGTCACTCTTTATCAGAATGCATTAAGTTCCGTGAAGCGTTATAGGTAAACAGAAACATAATATCACAAGACAAATATAAAATAGCAGCGAAAATTCAAAACTTCATTATTTAGCAGAAAAACATCGTAGTCTCAAAACCAGTTACAACATCAAGCTAAAAAAATACTGAAGCCAAGTATATGAAACCAAAACATCTATCTTGCGCTAAAAACCATCAGAGTACATAAATGTAAAATCGTAATCCTCGATAATAGCCATAACAAAGTAGACAAGTAGTCAAAGCGATACATCAAAGCAGATCCAGATCTAAGCAGAAACAGAAGAGAGAATCCTAATCAAGCTTGAGCGTTCCCACCCTGAGAACCTAGAGGGTAAGGAAGAGAGAGAAAAGAAAACAAAACAGGTCAGACATAAAGTCTGACGAGTCCAGTGACTTTTGGCATATAAAGAAGTAAAAGTTTCAAGATAGGCATATAAACTGGATGAGAGATAACAGTATCATATAACACGTATAAACAGACTGAACAGGATAAGCAGGATAAAACAGGATAATATGGACCAAGCTATGCTTCTTAGTTATTTCTCTACACAAATACTAGTATAAGAGATATGTGACAGGATTAGGTATCCCATAATTGCTTAACAGAAATAGAATGATCCCCACAGAAATATTATGGTAGGATTAGGTGTACTCTAGTAACGGGATTACCCAAACAGAAATAATAGGTGTTAATCCAAACAGAAATAATAGGTACCTCAACAGAAACAGATAGGCCTATATGTACCCTAACTATTACCCCCAAGCGATCGGCTTCCTAACTTGTAAATACCATTACTTCCTAAAGTGGCAACCTACAGAAGGACACAGATCTATTTACTAGTGCTACAGCAACTTATTTCCCCCTACAGACCGGACTCATGCACGCACATGACTCCGTTGGAATGTGCCCGCACACACCACCTTTCAGATGAACCTATTATAATTAGTTCAGTATGCGTGCCCTGACCCCTACCTAATGCGGGGTCCCCGTCTAATACCAGAATGCGTTACTGACTGATATGGGTCCCATACAACAGATGACACAAGTCAACACCCTATACTTAAGTCCCCCAATTAACTAGGATTTTTAACAGGTTAAGCCTACAGATTAACAGGTTCGCCTAACCCCCACAGATTAACAGGTTAAGTTTCACAGGTTAACAAGTTTATTTAACCCCAACAGATTAAATAGGTTTACTTAACCCCAACAGATTAAATAGGTTTACTTAACCCCAACAGATTAAACAGGTTTACATAACCCCAATATATTAAACAGGTTTCACGGGTTACCTACAATTTCATTAACATGTTCCACTTAATCTTTAAATTAAGCCTACAGATTTATATGCCCTTAATTTTAGTCATATTTCACAGTATAGGCTATGCCCCCAAATTCCAGTCATGATTCATAGTACAAGGTATGCCCCTATATTATCGTTCCCAATCATTCCCAATTTATCCCAGTTTCGTTTGTACGCTTATTTCATTGATATTGGCCTAGGCTCGAAGGCAGCCTAGGCTATAAAATAAAAAGAGAATGAGGGAGAGAGAAGAACAGAAATAGGCATATATAAAAAAATTAGGCACATGATAACAGAAATAGGCATATAAGAACTGAACAACAGAACAAGTGTACAGAAGAATATATGTAGTTATAATAGAACTGTTCAGGTATGAATCAGTTTCTTAACAGGCATAGGTTCATATCTAGGATTATAAACATGTCAAGGTTACTGTTAAATTTTATATCTAAAAGTAACATGAACTCACAGAGATTGGATCAATGCACAAGATACGATTCTGATGTGTGTATAGGCTGATGTTTGAAGAAGACATTCTGATTTAATCCAAGCTGGGGCAGCATCTCATTGTCTCCATTGTTTTAGGTATAGGAAAATAATAGATATGTTGTCCTTTATATAGCCTATCCTCAACGAACCCAGTCAACAAATGCATCTAGAAACACTCATAAGAATTCGTCCAGATCGTGGTTGGGTCGACCTACCCCCACCTGGGTCGACCCCTGGGTCGATCCATAGGTCGACCTACCTAACCTTGGGTCGACCTATGGGTCGACACAGACCAGGCGTGGGTCGGACCCTAACGGGTCTGGCTCCCGCCTACTTTTGCTGCTCGTTTTGTTTGATTTTATTTTAACTATTTTGAATTTTCTGAGTTGTTTTATTCATGTATATTCTTTTTATACGTATACAAACTTCTAACCTTTATATCTTCCTCATACGATGTCCGTTTTATGCAAACTTGGAGTATATCTTAAGCAGAATTTCGAGACGAACGCAATGGTACAGTCCGTTTTACTTAATTCCTAATATTTAATTAAGTATTCTTTAGTTTATTATTAATAATATCCTTTAAAATTTCGAGGTGTTACATTCCCTTCTCCATCTCCTTCCTTGTCGAACTGGAGTCATTTCCCTTAGTCGAACCGGATTTGCATGTGCCATAACTTGTTCTCTGGAACTACAAACGACTTAAAACTTGACCTAAAGCCTCCTGGGACCTTCCTTGTCGTCCCCACAAAATTTCATGCCGATCCGAATCATTTGGCCCGACTGACCATGCCAAACCGACCTTAGCCGACCCAAAATTTTCTGCATGTCTAGATGATTTATAGCATCCTATTTCACCATTTAATGGTATTTGCATCCATTCTAGCATTTCTAGGCAGGTCTCAACATGGAAAACATGCTCAAACAACATTTAGATTAACCAAATAGGATTAAACACCAAAAGAATCACATATTCCCCTAATCTCTTAAAGTATGGGATTCACAAATCATGTTCAAATCAACCGAAACTTATATATGTGTTATCATATAATTAATAATGAATTATAAGCATTTTCATAATTTTATAATGTGTTTACATGCTAATTTACCCTAGTTAGTGAGTAAGAACACTATTACTCACCTTAATCACCCCAAATATGTTAGATTCGAAAATAGAAGATATTTGGCTTATGTTCTATTGTGTTGCAACAACATTTATCTTGTTTGTGATGATCTGACTTGATATGCCCTTAATTTGGTTGTTGGTTAATTAAAGAAGGGGTTAACGGTTGATTTGAAAGGTGGAGGCCATTATTATGGTTTTAATATACTTTGGGAGATTGGAAAGTGAATAGGAGATGATTCTCCTACCCCATCAGCCCCACAAGTCATCAAACCCGAAATGGGTTGTAGGGCATGTGACACCCTACACCCCTTAATGTCACCCATATGAGGATGCGCTAAGGTTTATGAAGCGCTTAAGTATAAAGTAACGTAGAGACTAAAATTCACAAGAAAAAATATAAAACAAAGCAGAAACTATTAAACATTTATTAAATGAACAAGTCAAATCACAATACTTATTACATTTCAAAATACCAGATAGTCATCATCATAAAATAAATACACTATCTCATGGAAAATATCAAAATACATAAGTAAAACCACAAAAATCATCCATCTCATATGTCAATAAAATGAGCTAGAAAATAAAAAGTGAACCAGTACATGAATCTGAAAAGAGTCAAAATCCAAGCTGATAATCAAGAATCACTGCTGAGACCCTCTACCCTGCAAACCTGGGGGAAAAGGAAGAGAGAAGGAGAAAACAAACTAGGTCAAAAATACGTCTAATGAGTTCTAGTAACTTTTATCATAAGCATAAGTCAAGGAAGCATTTAGACAGTTGAATAATTCTTAGAGCAATAGACATAAAAGCACAAACGAAATAGCAGGAAAGATAAACACGAATAAAGATAGGCTTCTCATTCATATCCGAAAATTGTTGCACCAACTATCAAGATATCACAATTAGGTTTTACCTAATTTCTGCCCGTATATTGGCTCCTATACCCATAATGTGATAACCTGTGCCAGCTATGGAATTCGGGTTTATCAATCTCGAACCCATCAACAAAAAGGACATAACTATTAATCAAAGGAGTTACAGTGGCTTATTGTCCTTAATCAAAACGATGCACGCTCGTCGTTCCACCAGACCGCGCCCGTACCCACCTTGTTTGAATCTCTTACTATCCAGTTTAGTAAAACATGCCCTAGCCCCCCCCCCCCTAGTGTGAGACCTCCATGATAACAAAGGGATACTAACTGATACGGGTTCCCAACCAAAAATGTAATTGACACATTCATTATTTTATTAGGCCTCTTATCTTCCTCAATCAGCCTCACGCTGCCGGAATGGACCTAAACTAGGATTTCATTATATTATTAGGCCTCTTATCTTCCCCAACCAGCCTCACGGACCTAATCCACGAGCGACTTATCTTCCCTAATCAGCCTCACGCAGCTGGAACATACTCCCTCTATCTTAGCTTATTAAATTCATCAGTTTTAACTTAACACAATTTAAGTTTATTAATAAGCCCAATATAACCTCATCTTATATCCTAAGTCTTACTAACATTTGTAATCAATGTTATTCTCTTTGTGCAACCCATTTCCATATTACTTAACATTTAATTAAGTTCAATTTATTCGAGTTTACATGTTCTCCAATTACATGTTAATGTTTTATCCCCAAATTACAGTCCAATTTGATTATAATACTTATTCAGTTTCAATATGCCTAAAAATCCCTTTTAATTCAATTTCAACACTATTCCAATTTAAAGCTGTTACAAAATAGAAGAGATAAACAATGTTTTATGTTGAATGTTGTTATTGAACCTTATTTTTAAGTAGGAAGATCAAAAACAACGTAGCAAAATGTTGTATAATTTATACATCCCAAAAATAAATGGCGGTCTTTCAATTAATTTTAGAGGCCGCGCTCTTTCCCTATTTCCTCCTTCTGTTTCCCCCGATTCTTCTATTTCTCCCACTTCTCCTAATTTGCTTTCCCATCTTCGCTTCCTTATGAAAACCCTAAAATTCATATTCCTTCAAAATGATCCACTGCTACTAATAAATAAATGTGGGTTACAACACCCAATCGAAAAATCCTAGGCATCAGTCTTTGTGCTTTCTAGAGCAAAGGTTGGGTTTTACTTTGTTTTGTGATTTTGTATATAATTTAAGCTGAATCAGATTAATCCTTTTACTTTATTTTGTTCACTCAAAGGAGTGTGAGCAAATAACTTCTAAATCGATTGTATATACTATAAGGTAAATATATGATTTTCAGTTTATTTTGGAGCTTTTTTTAAATAGATTTTTAAAACCGGAAACTTTTAGCATTGTTATATATCGATGTGGTTTATAAATAACAAAATTTATGACCATTTGTGAAAGCTTACAGTCATTAAGTGGATTATTTTAAAGTTTTAATTCATTTCAGTATATCATTGGCAACCAGAATGTAACAGTTATATGTTTTTAGGATGAAAGATTAAAATTTGGTTTTTTGGGATGGAAAATAGTAGTAGTGATAATTAACTGTTTAATTTCCATTTTATTCGCTTTGACCATTTGTTTCTGATCAGCTAATCGTGAGTTTCGCTCTTTCCACTTAGAGTATACCTTCATCATCAATTCCACAATAGCAACATCTTGAACTTGATTCCAAGGGCATAATTAATTCTGAATTTCATTTACTACTTCATCGATGTTGAAAATTGTTTCTACCACTTCAGGTGATAATTTCCCCTCGTCCAGCTTGCCTGACTACTGTTGGTATTGACATTATGAATTGGCTGTAATCTTTTCATAACATTATGATGTTTTTAATTCAATATGCCATATGTTTACAGTAATGATTTTGATGATTGTTTTTGTCATAGGTGTTGATGGTTTCCTGTTTTCCAATTCTAATTTTCGGCTTAATGATGTGTTGCATTGCAGTAAAGGGTGTAAGTTGCTACGTTTACGTTATTTAATTATGTTTCTTAAGTGAAATGAAGTTATATAGATATAGAAATATATAACACGAGGATCATGACTTTTAGTAAGTATATCTGGAAACATACATACACATCTCATTGCCTCCACACTTTCCGAATACACATAGGAATTTTTCTCCCTGTACAAAGCTCAGTAGATAAGAACAAAGTATGCTAATCAAAATCATAAGAGAAATTGATTCCAGTCTTCGTTTTGCATAATTGTGAAATCTATTTGGACATTCAAGGTTATCTTCATTGATTATTTACTAAGAAATATAATATTTTTTGGGTAATAACTAATTTTCAGAGTATCCACGTATTTAAGAAGACATAGTCGTTGTGGTCTCGTGTTATTGAAGCCCATTACACAAACTTGAAGCTAGTTTTCATGAAGTATCAATATATTTAAGCAGACAGAATTCTTGTGGTCTAGCATTACATTGTTGAAGGCCGTTGCACAAACTTGATTCTCTAAAATCTTTGAAAATTAACTAGGAACCATAGAGTTGGTATGAAAGATATTGAAAATTAACGCAAAGAGACGGTTGTTACATAAAGTCTGTTCAGTTAGCTATCACTTGATTTGCCATCAAACCAATCAATTTTAAACAAGTTGATGAAAGTCTATGATTAACAAGTAGAATCCTTAGCCATTTTGGTTTTTCATTGCATATAACCTGAATGCATCAGAAGTTATAGACGAAATACCGAAATCCAAGATGTTGGTAGTTTGGACAAAATACTGAACCTTTCGTCATAGGTTGTGTATGCACAACTTTAATCGTTCTATTTGCCTTTGTATACGTCTTTTTTATGTGAGCCAGGCCTATTAATATTTTTATCTGGGTGCAACAGATGGTTCTCATTTTTATTACAAGTATTTCAAAATTAGCTTGGAATCCGCTCAGGAAAAGCTATTTTATTTTCAGATTTGATTATAACACCTGGAAGGTAAGTCAATTTTACGTCTCTTACTAAACCTTTGCCACCTATTTTTGTATTACATGCATTATGAAATGAAGCAACATATTTGGTTCATGAGTTTGGATATTGATTGATTTATGAATTTATGGCATATTATACTATACAAATTATATTTGCAATGAAACTGAACTGAATTCATATTCTATTACTGTTGTACTCTCATTTGAATTAAGCTATAACTCTTATATGGTAGTATTCTTTATTACGATTGCATATGATATGGATGCAAACTCACATTTCTATATTTTTATGGGCTGTGAATCTACAGCTTGCTTCATTTTTTTTTAAATAGTCACACATAGGGAAATGTACACAGATGTAACTCAGTTTGGATGTAAGATCCAGGTTTCCAAACCGTTTGGAAACTCAACTCCAAACCATTTGAAAATGAGTTGAAACTCGGTTTGGATTGGGATTCCAAACGGGTAACTCAGCGCCAGTTTTCAAAATTAGCCTGGAAACTTGAGCTGAGTTTTCAAACTAGGTTCGGGAGTGCTGTAGTTTCTAAACTATGATTGGAAACTAAAGGCTAAGTAGTTGCGTAGAGAGAGGCCAAAATGTGAAACTTGAGGTTCATTTTCGTGTGAAAGCTAACATCAGTTTATCTGTTTGGATACACACTTGATTTGTTTCAAATTCATAATTCAAATGCAGTAATATCACATGAAATATGAAGATAAACCAACTGAACTAGATTAAAAGCTTTCTTAATAAAATTCTTCTTATCTTGTATATCTTATTTGATTCTATTGCTATCACAAGTAGTTTCAAACTCCATACTCTAAACCAGTATAATACTGCCATTGAAATCTAACTACATGATTTGGAGTTGGAATTCAACTTATCGAAAAGTCAGTTGATATAAAACTCATGTTCTCTGCAAGCCTTCTTGATCTTTCTAGGAGTCTTGCTATAGAATTCTTTTTTCTTTTTTCTTCTGAACGAAGTATACCGCAGTATTTTGATTGTCTACTTTGTATTGTCTTTGATACCTTTTGCTATTTATATAATACCATTTCCTCACTCTGTGCAAAGTAAAAGTTTTGTTGTGTTATATAGAGAAAACATGATCTCATGCATGAAAACTTGGCAAATTGGCAAAGTCATAATACATTAAACTGGCCAAAGTTCCTGCTATGTTAAGGTAATATGCAAACATTCTCTTTGCGCTATCTAAATATAGAGGAGGAGGAGCATCACTGAGACTGCATTGACCTGTCAATTTTATAATTGTCTGTCTTAAACTTTGAAGCTCAGATAATCCAATAGGCCTTAGTATATTTATGTGTGGTGTTTTTATGGCTTCATTAGTTACAAAATGTATTATATGTAACAGATGATATAATGCTCGATAAAATTACAAAAAAAGATTGTAAATCAGGGTGTTATGAAAAATTCTTTGATTGTTTTATGTCTAGTTAGTTGGAAAAGTACTTGTAAGAGTGACTTGATAATGTATTAAGGTAGAAGGATCGGATATGATAATAAGGATATATATATAAGGCAAATTTTGGCAAAGAGAAATTTATTTAAGCTTCCTCCAAGTCCGTGAGATTGTTCCTCTACAATAGCACTTATCACTTCCTGAAAATAGAAAAAGTGTCACCCATTGAGCATGCTAACTCAGTAACATTCTGCTAGACATATTACATACACCAATGTAGCTCATTCCATTTGGAATAAGTTATTTGCCTCCCCGATTTGTGCCTGGACAATAATTTGGAAAACAATTATATATCATGACTTTGCCAACAAAAAGAACATAAAATTTTGTCAATGTCATCCTAGTTTATTATAAGGGAACATAAAAGGAGAACTGAAGATAATGAAGGGAGCATAAAATCTGATAATAACATTTTATGTTAAATAAATCAAAAAGGTTATATTGATTGGGGATGAATTACTAACTGCTTGCATTGTGATAGTTGGTTGGAAAATTTTAACATCTCTTATTTTGGAATCTACTTTCCTTGCCAGCTCTCATGCAGTCGCTTGACCTTGGTTTTTTAAGAACATAAGTGTATTTTTGGAACTTTCACATTCATTTTGGCATCAGGCTGAATATGGCGACTAAAATCCACAATTTGACTTTGTGACTTTGTGGATGATTGGACTCTTGCATCTAATTTTGGCTTGTTATATAACGATTTGCTATATCATGGACATGGCAGCAGTATGTTCCAAGTTAGATTTAGAGTTCTACAACTTACCGCTAACTATTCTACATGTAAATATATTTTCTATTATATGGTGTATCAATTTACTTCTATTTCATTTGAATTAGAGCTGTAACAACAAGGAATTTCGCTCGATCCGAATCGATCGCTAAACCGACCAAGACCGTTCGAAACCCCTGATTGTTTTGAGAACATGACACATCGGAACGCAAACAGAAGAACATTTCATTGCTTATTACAACAATTCCATCAGAATACAAGAATATACAGAGTATGGATAGATATTACACACTATAAAATATCAGAGATTTAAATACATTACTGCAGGGGAAAAATAATACAAAATACAACTGAAAGAAATACAAGGATACAGAGCTTTCCGAGTATCGTTCCAGCTGTAAACTAGGATCCTGTGAATATAAACCTGCAAAACCCAACTACTAGCCACCCATGCGGAAAATAAGGGCATCCAGAGTTTAGGTTAAAACAATAAACTCCAGGTCGGTCATGTGACTGGTGTGAGAACTAAAACAGTTATTAATCTTTATTTTAAAGTTAGGTAAATCAAGGGACCACGCCGTATAACACGGAACGGGTTTCCTCCCAAGAATACCAGTGCATAAAACAAACAGTGCAATGCTAAATAAAGAACAATGAAGCTATTATAAGACCCAGGTCCCATCACACAATGCAACGCAAGCCGGAGGATAGGGTTTTTACCTTATAATAGCATAAAAATGCTTGGTACGTGAAATTTCATATTTTATTATTACTATAAGGGTATAGTGTTAAAAACAACTTCCATCATAATGTATAAATCATAGACGGCATAAGTGCCCCATACCACTATGTCGCCATACTAGGCTCTACAAATAAAACCGCAAGATGTTGTATTTGGAAGTTGGATTTCCATCTATGAACCGAGGCAAAAGATAGTCCTCACCGATTCGAGACCGTCTAGCCCGAGTCTTAGGCAAGCGCGCAGGCAAGCCTTGGATCGTCAGGGCCAGTCCACTCGATGTGGATTATTATGCCTGAACACTACGTTTCCCCGCCCTTTGGGGCGTAAATGAGTCCTATGACTCCATCGGCTCCACATAGTCACCGATATATCCGAGGCTCCTCGCAATCCAACAACCACACAGGTAAAAATAATATAAATTTCAGGGCTGGTAGGTCACTGACACCACCCTAGCTAGAAGGAAACGCATGTCCTCCCGGATGTCCTCTCCTGTTTCTGGTTCATACCGGGGTGTGAGGCTCGCGAATCAACGCTACACACAGCGATGCCAAAAAGGCCGTGCTTTGATTGTCAACCACAAGACTTTGCTTTTCAACAGAAGCCTTGATCATTTGCATCTTAGCATGCCACACAGGCAAACCACTCTATGCAACCGATATCAGTCACACAGAATGACATCCAATGTCAGACACACAGTCCATTTACAAGTTCGTTCTAGGTCTGAATGAAACCGGAGGAACCTTATTCCTCGCATATCCATCGATCTCCAAGTACGTCTGGACGATCACCAACTGATTCCCTCCTCTTGGGTGTACAGCCCAATCAAGATCATCAGTAATGACCCAAACGATGTGAAGACCTCCGGTCTTCAACCACCGTCTTCATCTTCGACTTATCGTCGTATCAATTATTCAGAATGGGATAAACCCGGTCTTTCCGAATAACTCGCGTATTTTATAAACAAGTGTTACACAAACACAACATACGCCTCATTCCAATTCAGAATATTCTTTTATTCAAATATTCACATCACTAGGGAAAGGTTCCCATTAATTTTATCAAAGATAAATTCTTTAAAATTTATTCTTTAATTTTCCTTGGAATATCATTTAGAACCATATTATGGTTTTCCAAACTAGTCGGGATTAGCCATCCTTACCGAAGTAATCATTTGTTAAATTTCCCAATCCCAACCTATACATCCCAAGAAGCAAAACTGGCAATACTTCATATCTAACACCACGGTGTTATCGGTAAATTTAATTACCATTACACGTTCAAATCTAATTAAAGATTTAACTATCGCTTGGAGCAAAAATGGTGATACTCCATTCTCGATCATTTCAATCTAATTAAAGATTCATTAAAACTCTAATTCAGTTTTAATCTTCAAAAATCATTACTTAATGATTTTTCAAAGTTAAGAAATTAATCTTATCTTTAACTGGGTTAAAGAACAAATGTCTTTTAAAACACGGTTCACGATAAATCCAAAATCACATCCCATTGTTAATCGGGTAAAAGAACAAGTGTTATTTAAAACACCGTTCACTATAAACCCAAAAACCAATTTTCAATTCAATTCCAATTAAATATTAATCAATTGGAAAATATCACTAAATCTTAATTAAAAGATTTATTCTTTTCTAAACTGGGTTCAAGAACAGTGTTATTTAAGACATCATTCACGATGAACCCAAAATCTCATCTGATATTAAATACAAGGCTCTGAATAGAAAATATATCGGCTTATATTCAATATCAAATTCTAAAACCAACAAATATCGTATTGGAAATAACGATATAAATATATCTTTCAAATTTCCATAACCATATCTGTATAATCACGAAATACAACATCGAAATATCCCAAAGATAATTTCGATTCAAATCCATTCCAATTCGTATATTGGAAATTCTGGTTATTTTCAAAACCCTTCAAATCCAATTTATTTAATTAAAAATATTGGATTATCCTTCTAGTTAATAACTAGTTCATTTCGATAAAAATGTATTTTTATCTTTACAAATATGGAATTTTTCATCCCAGTTCTTTCCAAATCATTTATTATGATTTTACACAGTTATTAATATTTTTAATAATTTTATCAAGGCCCGTATAGTCGATTTCCAATAACGGTCGTCGAACTGCACTTACAACGACCTTTTCAAAATTTGATTTGGACATAAGCCCAAATCCAACTGTTAGATTTCAAATTTCCTATATTCGCTGGAAAGCTCTTTTCGATACGAACCCAACGGTCCCAGTTTCAGGAGAATCCGACGGTCGGATCTTCCGTAACGTAAATTCGAAGTCAATGGTCAAAATTCGTGAACTGCCGCAGCGCGGCGCGTTCTATTCATGCCATTAAATATATATAATATATATTATATATTTTGTTGATTTCAATTCAAAACGTATTTTATAAATTGTTTTAAATTCGTTTTCAAAACTATTTCAACTACATATTCAATTTCGAATCAAAATTGAATATTCCATATCGTTAATATGTAAATGATAATAATTTCAAACATCAGATTTTAAAATCACTTCTTTTTCTCTATTCATTATAAATAACGAATAAAATCCATATAACTATCGTTCACGTCAAAATGGCGCATATCTATTCAACACGGCTTTTACTCAACACATGAATGTTTATTCTATTCACACATGAATATTTATTTTATTCAACACATGAATATTTTCTTATTCAACACATGAATATTTATTTTTATTCAACACATGAATATTTTTAATCCTTTTCTGAATATTATTTTAAAATATTCTTTATCTTCCAAATTGGAATGAGGCCCAATCAAATACCATATAATGTTACTTATATAGATTCCATACAACACATGTATATTATTACAATGATAAATAATCAACCATCATCCATAGTGCATTACACAACTACATAAGCATTAATTATAAATAATTAATACTTACAACAGCCTGTCAACCAATAGATCGACATACAACTAAATAATTGGGATAGTGTACGTCAAATATCATCCCAACACCCGTGCGGTGTTTCAACCAACAAACATTGAATATTATTTGTGCAGTTGGGCGATGTGTAAAATTTATCGTCCCAATTCATATCAGTCAAATGGGTGTACATACACAAATCATTTTGATTTGTGAACGAATATTTATTCTTTTATTTATCTAATAGAAATGATATTTTTATTTTCTTCTAACATATTTTAGAAAATTTCGGTGGCATAACGGTGCGATACTAGAAACGGGATAAGGCCTAGCCTTATCCCCGGTCTAATAATAGCACATGCCATACACATACCAATCTAATCATTTCCATTTCACCCAAACAACCAAATTCAAACCAATAATCCAATCAACTACACAACCAAACAAACAAGTCGTCCATGGTCTGTGGACGACGGGGAACAGTTCATATATGCAGTTATAAAATAAATAACTGTACTAGAAATTTGAGTGAGGAGTTCTCACCTTGATCAGTTTTCAGGAATTGTTTTATTTCTGAATTTCTAGTCCCATTCTATCTCAGTTTGCTTCCTCGCGTAGCGTTCTTCACCGTGTCTCCAACGCCATCTGTTTCACACCGTTTGTATTAAAATCATATTTTTATATTGAAGTTCCTATTATAAAAATCCATTCTTTATAGCGAAGTTCATACTATAAAAGTCCCATTTTTATAGCGAAGTTCATATTATAAAAATCGTATTTTTATTTGCCTTTTTCATATGAAAAATCATATCCTTTACCAATCAAAAATCATTTCTTTACAACGTCCATTCTTTCTAAATATAAAAATCTAATTTTTATTCGCTACATGAATATATAAAAATCTAATTTTTATTCTTCACTTAAAAATCATGTTTTTATTTAAATAAACCTCTTATCTTTCTTTAAATAAAAATCTCGACTTTCTTGAAATAAAAATCTTAAGTTTCTTGAAATAAAAATCTTAACTTTCTTGAAAAAAAAAATCTTAACTTTCTTGATAAAAAAAAGTATAATCTTTCTTTAATGAAAAATCTATTCTTTTTATATGAAAAATCCTAATCAAAATCCTATATTTAATTGCTTAAATGAATAAACACAAAATTAAACACTCACATTTTTGTTTGAAGGGGGGCTCGCTGGTGGTCATCAGTGGCTGAGGGAGGGGGTCTTCTCCGATTCGGCGGTGCCGAAGGTGGGTCAGGGGGGCAGGCGGCGTCGGGCTTGGGGTTAGGGCGTGGGTCTTCTTCGATTTGGGAGTAATGGGTTCGAGCTCTGTAGCTCGCGTGAGAGGGAGAGAAGAGGAAGGGGGTAGCGGTCTGAGGTGAAGGCGGCGCAGGGAGGCCCGCCGGCGGCGTCGACGGAGATGGAGGCTGTCGAGGTTTCAAGATCGGGCCTTTTTTTCTTTTTCCTTGTTCGATCTGAGTGGAAGAATAGGGGTGAGGGCCCTTTTATAAAAATATATATATTATATTAAATAATTTCGAAAATAAAGAGTTGACTTTTTATTCGACCACCAAACGAGACCCAACGACTGTCACCCCTAGCTAATTACCCATTCCGAACACAATGGGATATGTCTCGTTAGCCAATTCGACCGTTATGATCAGTTTTGATTTAAATTAAAATATAATCCAATATATATTCAATTCAAACGTACATTTTAATTTACCGGGGTCACATACGAACTCTAAAAATTCCAGAAAAATAATTTCTAGCTTCGTATTGACGATACGGTCCTAACAAAACTAATTTTGTCGAATTCTGAGACCGTTTGAAAAACGGCCATTTTCCAGTTGATTAAATTCAACTGAAATTGGTCAAACGCGTTTAACTTCGCCACGCTCACATATTGATTCAGAAAATTATGAAAATTGGAATCTAGCAATAATTTGACATCCCGGATCCAACAGAAGTGGTTTCGTCAAAAGCGAAGGTCATTTGCAAAATTTCCATTTTTAAGGGCTTTATATATATTAAAATATATATAAATTCCAGAGCGACTTTTCTGAATTTTAAACTGGACGTATCATTCCATTTCTAAAGTGAAATCTCAGTTCATTAACTTCGTTAGAAAGATATTGTTAAACAGATTCAATTATTTCTCGTTTTGTCCAATTCTGACTTATATTGAATTCTGTATATTCATTTGAAATTTGAAATCGAATTTTCGAACTACCGCGCCATTTCAGGCTCGTTTTATATTTAAAATAAATTTATTCGTTTTAACTTTGTCGAAAATAAATTTTTCGTTGTTTTTATCTAAAATAAATCGTTTTAAATAATCAAAATCCATTAAAATATCCAAAATAAAAATTTTAAATTGGCTCAATTTTTCTGGGTTGATACAAGAGCTAAAACATTTTCGAGTGTAACATACAAGCATCATTCTATGACTATCATACTTTACATGAAAAAAAAGGCAATATGACATCAAGGCCTTCTTACTGGAGGATGGCCCATCTTCGGACTGCCTGATCCTCTTCTACTGTGACAGTTGCGCTCTATGTCAAGAAGAAGAAGAAATACAAGGTATTCTTTAGCTTTTGTTTGCTAATTTTTTTCCAGAATTTGTATCTTAGTTTTCTGTTCTTGGATTTTTATTAATTTTAATTTGTAATTGACAAATGTTCATATCCTTCTATTTAGTTAAGCTTTTATTTAATGGCCTCTCTAATTTCTATGATAGAGCCTGAGATTGACAAATTTCAGAATAATGATGTTCATTCAAAAAATCATCATGTTGGAGTTGATATGTTGAATACAATCATCATGTGAAAATCAGGTCACCTGTAGACAGAATTCTCCAATATGTGTAACTATAGTGTAGGTCAGTTCCATTATATCACCGTCATCAGTCGGGAGCAAGCGTACAAGTTTAACATTGATTTTATCATCTCACTATTTGGGAGGTCAGACATGATTGTTTATATATCTTAATCAAATTTTTATTATTTACTTCAGTTGCAAAAGGCCGCTAAGATGTTGGACATAGATCCTGTCAGGGCTACTCGATTTTCATAGCGATATCCATTTACTCGCGTATTTTTGCTCCTTTATTTGGTTAGCACAATTGTTTGCTACTATTTTTATGTTATTTTGGTCCATCTACCCAATATGTGTGTAAATCCTGATTTATGTATGTGCTATATATATTTAGGCATTTGTGCACTTATTCTTAATGCATTTATTGCACCGACTTTAGGTACTAGTTTTCTTACCCCCATGTACTCTTTGCTTTACATTGTAATATAATGTTGTCAAATTACTATGTTGTACTGTATAAGCCGTGAGTTCACGTTATGTCGTGACTTGCAGGATAGAACATTGATTTCCATTAAAGAGCATATCCTATAAGGAGATTCTCATTTGTTGCCAATATTCATACTGTTAGCTAACCCTACAGGGTAGCAATAAACATCACACCACTGACCTAAGTTATAGAAACTCGATCAAGTGATATGATCACCCTTGATATTAGAGCATTTCAGACGTCTGAAATAAATTTCAGACTCTGAACCAGGCCTAGGAATTGCCCGAGAACATTTTCAAACGTCTGATAGAAATTTCAGACGTCTGAAATGGTCTCAGGGCGTTGGCCGAAATCCATTTCAGAAGTCTGAAACCTATTTTCAGACGTCTGAACCAAGTTAGACATCTAAAAATAGGTTCAGACGTCTGAAATTTGATGTTATTTCTACCGTTCCTTCTATCGACCAGTTGGTTGTATGCGATGTCAACTTATTACTTGATTTTCTTGTGCAGCTTATGGCCCTTTTGTTAATGAGACATGCCTTGAGCCTTTCCAATGATGACGAAGTATATAATATTACCCAGTATTCTATAATAATAATAAAAACAATTAAAAATTAACTAAGTATTATAACAACTAACTAACTATTATAAAAAATTAACTAAGTTTACTAATTTTATAAAAGTTAAGAAGTTTAGTTTATAAAAGTTAAGTAAGTATATAAAAATAAAAAATATTACCAAGTTTTCTATAATAATAATAGCAATAATTAAAAATTAACTAAGTATTGTAAAAATTAACAAACTATTATCAAAAGTTAACTAAGTTTACTTATTTTATAAAAACTAAGAAGTTTAGTTTGTAAAAGTTAACTAAGTATATAAAATTATGAAATATTACCGAGTATTCTATAATAATAACAGCAATAATTAAAAATTAACTAAGTATTATAAAAGTTAGTTAACTATTATAAAAAATTAACTAAGTTTACTAATTTTATAAAAACTAAGAAGTTTAGTTTATAAAAGTTAACTAAGTATATAAAAAATATAAAATATTACCAAGTATTCAATTATATAATAGCAATAATTAAAAATTAATTAAGTATTATAAAAATTAACTATCTATTATAAAACATTAACTAAGTTTACTAATTTTATAAAAACTAAGAGCTTTAGTTTATAAAAGTTAAATAAGTATATAAAAATATAAAATATTACCATGTATTATATAATAATAATAGCAATAATTAAAAATTAACTAAGTATTATAAAAATTAATTAACTATTATAAAAAACTTAGTTTACTAATTTTATAAAAAGTAAGAAGTTTATTTTATAAAAGTTAACTAAGTATATAAAAATATAAAATATTACCAAGTATTCTATTATAGTAATAGCAATAATAATTAAGTTAACAAAGATTTATAAATATTAAATAGTTTTATTAAAAGTAATTAAGTTAACAAAGATTAACATCAGAGGTTTGAAAATTGATTCAGACGTCTGAGTGTTTCTTCAAACTTCATCTTTCAGTGCGAGGAAAAATTCAGACGTCTGGGATGTAATATCAGACGTCTAAGTGCACTTCAAATAGGATCTCGGGTCTTATTTCAGATTTCTGATATAATTTTCAGACGTCTGACACACTTGTGTCAGATGTGCATCCCTTTGACCTATCTTTCTTCAATCTTGTGCATATTCTATGTTGTTATCTTCAACTTGATCCTTCTTGTATTCTTTTTTCTTGTTGTCGAGCATTGTTTTCTTGTTAATGTGTAAGCATGACAAAATGCTAACATAAACACATGTGTATAGGTATTGGAGATGGGCATCGTTGTGCATTCCACTAGAATCGGAATATCGTTAGGCGCTTTTGAAGATCCCTCAACAGAAGACCGCTTGTGGCAGCTGATTATGGAGAAAGCGGAAACTTTTAGTTGTTCATTTTGTTGGTATTCGGCGCAAACTTTTTTTATGGATATTTTGTTTTATTTGTAGATATCGTGACTTTGTTCGATGGATATTGTGTAAAATTAGTTTATGGTGTTATTTTTGTTTGTGGAAATTATGTAAACTTGTTTTACTAATGATGTGATCTTTGTATATGAATATTGTGTTATATAATTAGTTGGTTGATATATATTTACATGCTATTGATATGTATGCGCATGAATATTTTAATACTACAATATATAAAGGCTGTGATAGATGTAAAAAAACGTTGTAATATGCAGCAAAACGTTGTGATAGTAAAGAACATGTAAACTTCCTGAAATGTTGTGATATGTGGCAAAATGTTGTGATAGTAATGAACATGTAAACTTCCACAAATGTTGTGATACGTGGCAAAACGCTGTGATAGTAAAGAACATGTAGACTTCTAGAAATGTTGTGATATGTGGCAAAATGTTGTAGAAAAGGGAAGATAACATTATTTCTGAAACAATATAAAACGCTATATAAGCATAACAACAACATCATTTGAAACGCTGTAGTCTGTCAATTTTCTATAGCGTTTTGGTATGTATTGTGATAGTTCCATGGTCTATAACAAATTCCTAGTTGACAACTTTCATCGAAACGCTTTTAAAGGCTATAACAGAGTTTTTTCAACGTGGTGGATAGATAATTTTTTTGTAGTGAAACACTAAAAGAATCACATATTCCCCTAAACTTTAAAAGTCTGGGATTCACAAATCATGTCTAAATCAACTGAAACTTATATATGTGTTATCATATAATTAATAACGAATTATAAGCATTTATCCTAATTTTATAATGTGCTTACATGCTAATCTACCATAGGTAGTGAGTAAGAACACTATTACTCACCTTAATTACCCCATATATGTTAGATATTAAAATAGAAGATGTTTGGCTTGTGTTCTATTGTGTTGCAACAACATTTATCTTGTTTTTGTGTTGATCTGACTTGGTATGCCCTTAATTTGGTTGTTGGTTAATTAAAGAAGGGGTTAACAATTGATTTGACAGGTGGAGGCTAATATTATGGTTTTAATATACTCTGGGAGTTCGAAAAGTGAATATGAGATGATTCTCCTACCCTTTCAACCCCACAAGTCATCAAACTCGAAATGGGTTGTAGGGCCTGTGACACCCTACACCCCTTAACGTCACCCATATGAGGATGCGCTAAGCTTTATGAAGCGCTTAGGTATAAAGTAGCACATAGACTAAAATTCACAAGACATAAATATAAAACAAAGCGAAAACTTTAAAACATTTATTAAATGAACAAGTCAAATCACAATACTTATTACATTTCAAAATACCAGATAGTCATCATCATAAAATAAATATATTATCTCGTGGAAAATATTAGAGTACATAAGTAAAACTATAAAAATCATCCCTCCCATATGTCAATAAAATGATCAGAAAACAAGAAGTGAACCAATACATGAAACTGAAAAAAGTCAAAATCCAAGCTGAATCGAATAATTAAGAATAACTGCTGAGACCCTCTTCCCTGTGAACTTGGGGGAAAAGGAAGAGAGAAGGATAAAACAAACTAGGTCAGACATACGTCTGATGAGTTCTAGTAACTTTTAGCATAAGCATAACTTAAGGAAGCATTTAAACAGGTGAATAATTCCAAGAGAAATAGAAATAAAAGCATAAATGAAATACTAGGAAAGATAAACACGAAAAAGATAGGCTTCTCATTCATATCTGAAAATTGCTGCACCAACTATCAAGATATCATAATTAGGTTTTACCTCATTTCTACCCACAGATTGACACCTATACCCATAATGTTATAACCTATGCCAACAATGGAATTCAGGGTTATCAATGTCGAACCCATCAACTAAAAGGACATAGCCGTTAATCACAGGCGTTACAACGGCTTATTTTCCTCAATCGGAACGATGAATGCTTATCGTTCTGCCGGAATGCACCCGTACCCACCTCGTTTGAATCTCTTACTATCCAGTTCAGTAAAACATGCCCTAGCCTCTTCCTAGTGTGAGACCTCCATGACAACAAAGGGATACTAGCTGATACGGGTTCCCAACCAAAAATGCAATTGACACGTCCATTATTTTATTAGGCCTCTTATCTTCCCCAATCAGCCTCACGCTGCCGGAACAGACCTAAATTAGGATTTAATTATATTATTAGGCCTCTTATCTTCCCCAATCAGCCTCACTTTGCCGAAACGGACCTAATCTACGAGCCACTTATCTTCCCTAATCAGTCTCACGTAGCCGGAACGGACTTTATCTATCCTAGCTTATTAAATTAATTTGTTTTAACTTAACACAATTTAAGTTCATTAATAAATCCAATATAACCTCATCTTATATCCTAAGTCTTATTAACATTTCTAATTAATGTTATTCTCTTTATACAACCCATTTCCACATTACTTAACGTTCAATTAAGTTCAATTTATTCGAGTTTACACGTTCTCCAATTACGTGTTAAGTGTGACACCCCACATCCGTTAATGTCACTCTTTATCAGAATGCATTACGTTCCGTGAAGCGTTATAGGTAAATTGGAATAGAAACATCACAAGACAGATATAAAATAATAGCGGAATTTAAAACTTTATTCTTCAAACAGAAATATCGTGGTCCAAAATCTAGTTACAACATAAGTCTGAAATACAGAAAACCCATTACATCAAATTAAAATATCTACCGTGTACTAAAATCATTAGAGTACAGTAATATAAAATCATAGTTCCTAAAAAGAGCAATATCGGAGTAGATAGGTAATCAAAGTGGTACATCTAAGCAGCTCCAAGCGGAAACAGAAGAGAGAATCCTGATCAAGCCTGAGTATTCCCACCATGAGAACCATGGGGAAAAGGAAGAGAGAGAAAAGGAAACAAAATGGATTAGACATAAAGTCCGGCGAGTCTAGTTACTTTTAGCATATAAATAAGTAAAAGCATCACGACAGGCATATAAACTGGATGAGGGAGATAAAAGTATCATAAGTCAGGTATAACGGAATGAGCAGGATAAGCAGAATAAACAGAACAAAATAGATTACGCCTCCCATATACTTTTCTCTGCACCAATACTAGTATAACAGAAACAGAATGATCCCAACAGAAACAGAATGGTAGAATTTGGTGTACTTCTAGTGATAGGTCTTACCCCCAACGATAATAACAGGCAGACCAATAGAAATAACGGGTGTTACCCCGAACGATAATAACGGGCACCTAAACAGGAAGGACTAGATGTACCATAATTACTACCACAATCGATCTCTCCCTATTCCATTAATACCCTATGCCGGCCCCACAATAGGATGTATCACTTCCTAAGGTTGAAACTCCCAGATAGACACATCCATATTTACTGGTGCTATAGTGTCTTATTTTCCCAGGCAGACGGATCCATGCACGCACATGGCTCCGTCGTAACGCGCCATCAGATACCTCTACCCATATGGACCTCTTATAACTAGCTCAGTAAGCGTGCCCTGACTCCTACCTAGTTCGGGGTCCCCCATTGGATACTAGTATGGGTTACTGACTAATACGGGTCCCACACAATAGATGATATAAGCTACCCCCTAGGTTTGCATCCCCACTACTAGGATTTTGACATGTTATGCCTAACAGATTTACAAGCCCGCATAACCCCAACATATAAAATAGGTTAAGTTTGTCGGGTTCATATAACCCCCCATAGATTTAACAGATTTACTTAACCCCACATCGATTCAAACGAGTTTACTTAACCCTTACACAATTTGACCGGTTCATATAACCCCCACAGATTTAAACAGGTTAAGTATTATAAGTTAACAGGTTATTATCATTTCATGTATGTTAATGCACCAGACCTCTCACATTAAGTCGACCACTTGTAGATGCTGGATATGCTGGGCGGTTCCGGGCAGACTTCTACCACAAGTTGGACCTAACCTCGTGTACGTGTACATTTACGTACTAGACCCCTCACATTAAATTAACCGCTTGTGGATGCTGGATTTGCCGGGCGGTTCCGGGAAGACTTCTACCACAAGTGTAATCTAACCTCATGTCTAAGTGCAGTTACAGTTTCTATTTACTGTATATTTAGGCATATTCATTCTTAAACAATTATTCATGTTCATCATAGGTTTTTCATGCCCATACCCTCAAGTCATAAATCATCATGTACGATATGCCTCAAGTTAAAGTCTTAGATCACGATATAGGTTATGCCCCAAAATCCCAGTCATGTTTTACAGTACAAGTTATGCCCCAATTTATCATTCCCAATTTTGTTTGTTCGCATATTTCAGCGACAGACCTAGGTTCGAAGGTAGCCTAGCTATAAAAATAAAAAGGGAAGGAGGGAAAGATGAGACCAGAAATAGGCATAATAACAGAACAGGCGTACGATGGTAGGAATAGACATAATAACAGAATAAGAACATGATGACAGAAATAGGCATAATAACGAAATAAACATATGATAATAGAAATGGGCATAATAGAGATAGGCATGTAAGGACTGAACAGTAGATCATGTGTACAAGTAATGGAAGATCTTTTTAGTTACGATTCAAGTTATTAAATGGCATAGGTTTAGATCCAAATTTATAAACATGTCAGGATTTATTATTAAATGTCTATATCTAAAAGCAACATAAACTCACAGAGACTGGATCTAAAGGACAGAGAAATGAATGTTGATGTTGAAGCAGAGATTCTTGAATACGTATAAGTCATTGTTGCAGAAGAATAGGCTAATTCAATCTGAGCTGGGGCAGCATCTCGTTGTCTCCATTGTTTCGGGTGAATAAAACAATAGAAATGAGGTCCTGTTTATAGCCTCAAGCCAACGAATCAGGTCAAGAAACAAGTCCAGGTTCAGAGAATGGATCTGCCCCGGATTTGGGTGGGGTAGACCCTAGGGTCGACACCCCCTTATATGGGTCGAACCTAGGGTCGACCCCCAAGGGGAATGGGTCGACCCTCGATGGGTCGATTTCTCGCATGTCTGCTCGTTCTTCGATTTTGACTTCTTGACTGGTTTTGTATGTGTGTGTATATATATATATATTTCTCTTATAAATATACAAACTTCAAATTTTAATAACTTTTTCATACGATGTCCGTTTTACGCAAATTCGGAGTCTATCTTAAGCAAAATTCCGAGACGAACGCAAAGGTATAGTCCGTTTTACTTAATTCCCAATACTTGATTAAGTTTTCTTTAGTTTATCATTATAATGTCCTTTAAAATTACGGGGTGTCACGTTCTCCCCTACTTAAGGGATTTCGTCCCCGAAATCTCCAACATAAGAAGAATGTATATCCTAACATTCATCATCCATCTACTCATCCACCAATCACAGGAATCCATTGTCCTTAAAAGATTTCTAATGTTTATATGAAAATATGCAAAGGTGTGTGTATATGTCTCTATACTAATGCGAAAGATCAGGCGGTCTACTGATTAAGTTGACCTCCTTAATGCAATGTATGTTAGTGCCATGAATCCAACATGTATGCAAATAGTCCTAGTATATCATGTAAATGCTACATGCGTGTACAATCATCCATCCAAATGCCACATTCATGTGATGATACACCCATTTTAATCCGTAAAGAAAAATATGCACACGCATCCATATGCAGTATGAGAGTGATTGAGCCGATCTAGTGCCTAGTATGTGTGTGTATATGCATCCATGAGCAACCACTTGCAAACACTTGCATCCACTTGCATCCATCAAACATAACATGTCTCAAACACATGTTTACATCCATTGGTTCCCTACCTAAAGGTCGAAGATTCGATCGATAGGATATACTTAATGACATAAACAAGTACGAATAAAAGCTTTGGAAAAATAAGTTAAGAACATACCCTTGAAAAGAAAAGGGTACGAAGCGCGAATCTTGTCTTTAGTCTCCCAAGCTGCAACTTCACGGTCTTCTCCTCATTGAACTTTCATTAGCTTGACCTCTCAGTTGCATATCTTCTTAACCTCTGATCCAAAAATACGGGTAGGAACTCGTCTAATTATCGCCTCCTATTCTACCTCGACTTCCTCAAGCATACTTGGCTCAACAACTTCTACGGTATCTTGCAGACACTTCCGCAAATGAGATACGTGGAAAATATCATGAACACCCACTAATCTCTCTGGTAGCTACACCCTATAGGTTATTTGGACAATCCCTTCTGTTATAGGAAATGGCCCTGCAAACCTTGGCACCAATTTCCTTACAGATCCAAAGCGAACCACATTCCTTAAAGGTGATACCTTGATGAAAACCATGTCTCCCACCACAAACTCAATATCAGTCCTTCTCTTATCTGCATAGGACTTCTGCCTATCCTGAGTTTTCTTCATGCGTCTGCGGATAAGATCAATCTTCTTTGAAGTTTCTCTAAACATCTCAGGTCCAAGTAGAAGCCTATCTGTAGACCCCCACTAAGTCGGTGATCTACAAGGTCGACCGTACAATGCCTCGAAGGGTGCATACCAATACTAGCTTGATAACTGTTGTTGTAGGCGAACTCTACCAAAGGAAGATGATCCTTCTATGTCCCTCCGAAGTCTAGGATACACAGTCTTAAAAGATCCTCAAGAACTCTATTCACCCTTTCCGTCTGCCCATCGATCTGAGTGTGATAAGCAGTGCTCAAACACAACTGTGTATCTAATGCCTCCTACAAGCTCCTCCAAAACTCACTGATGAATATAGGGTAACGATCACTCACTATACTGGAAGGTACATCATGTAGACGGACTATCTCACGAAGATAAACTGTTGCCAACCATGATGTCATTCTCTTACTCTTAACAGGAATGAAATAAGCGCTCTTAGTAAGCCTGTCAACTATAACCCAAATACTGGTGTTGCCTTTCCTCGATCTAGGAAAACCATCAATGAAATCCAAAGAGACGCTCTCCCACTTCCAATGTGGGATCTCCAATGGATGAAGTAAACCACCGGGCTTCCTTTGCTCAGCTTTGACTTGCTGGCAAATCAAACATCGAGAAACAAACTCGGCTACGTCTTTCTCCATCTCAGCCCAAATGAAAACCCTCTTCATGTCTCTATACATCTTATCACTGCCTGGATGGATAGTCATCCTAGAATAATGGGCTTCCTCAAGGACTGTCTTCAACAGACTCCCAACTCGGGGAACACAAAGCCTTCCATCTCGTTGCAACCACCCTCTATCAACTGTGGAATATCTACTGAGGTGACTAGAAGTATCCCCTCTACTGAACCTATCCAAGATGTCTGTTATCTATCGGTCCTCTCGCTGTGAAGTTCCTATCTGATCCATAAGAGTAGGTCGCACCTCTAAGGATGCCAACAAACCAGATATAAGATTCGTAGATGGCCTAAAATCAAAGGTCGATATATACTCCAAGCTCCGCCTCTTTACGAATAGTGGATTCGAGGTCATCCTCTGCCTACTCAGCGCATCCACCACCACATTACCCTTGCCAGGGGTATAATAAATCTCAAAATCATAGAATGCTAGGAACTCCATCCAGCTTTGTTGCCTCAAATTGCGATCCTTTTGCAAGAACAAATACTTGAGAGATTTATGATCCATATACAACTCGAACTTCTCCTCAAGTAGATAACGACGCCAAGTCTTAAGCACGAATACTATGGCAGCCAACTCTAAGTCATGGTAGGGTAGTTCTTCTCATGAACTCTCAACTATCTACCATCGTAACATACTACCCTTCTTTCTTGCATCAAAACAGCACCAAGCCCTGTACCATATGCATTATTGTATACTGTGAACACCTTGTTCCCATCAGGAAAAGTCAAGACTAGGGCTGTTGTCAGAGCCCTCTTTAATTGTTGAAAAGCATCCTCAGAGTCAATATCCCAAGAAAAGGTCAGATTCTTCTTCGTCAGTCTGGTGAGTGGGGCTGGTATCTTTGCGAAATCCTTAATGAACATCCTATAATAGCCTGCTAAACCAAGAAAACTCCTCACCTCTGTTGCATTCTTTGGAATCTTCCAATCTTGAACTGCAACTACTTCCGCGGGATCCACTTCTGTCCCATCCTTAGAGACCACATGCCCTAGAAATCTCACCTCCTTTCTCCAAAAATGACATTTGGAGAATTTTACCTTAAGTTGGTGCGCTCGGAGAGTCTTCAAAACATCCCTTAAATGTAGGGCATTCTCTTTTTCATTCTTCGAGAAAATCAAGATGTCATCAACAAAGACCACAACGAACTTATATAGAAACTCCTGAAACACCATACTCATCAGATCCACAAAATAGGCGGGTGCATTCGTCAACCCAAAAGGCATGATGAGCCACTTGAAGAAGCCATCTAGAGTTCTAAAAGCGTTCTGGTCTATACTATCCTCGGCCACCCTCAACTGATGAAACACCGTGGCCAAGTCTAACTAGGAGAAAAACAGATGCACCAACAAGTTGGTCAAATAGATCATCTACCCTCGAAAGTGGGTGTCTATTCTTCTTAGTGAGCTTATTCAACTGCCTATAATCCACACATAAGCGAAGCGACCCATCTTCCTTAGTTGCAAAAACGACTTGAGCACCTCATTCCGATATGCTTCGCCTAATAAACCCTTTCTCAAGTAGCTCTCCTACTTGCTTGGTGTGCTCCCTCCTTTCTCTCGGAGCCATGTGGCGCACATGCAATGCAACTGACTTTGCATTGTTCACCAAGTATATCCAGAAATCAATCTCGTGCCTTAGAGGCAATCTCCAAACCTTCACAAAAACATCAGGATACTAACAGCCTACTGGTACAGATCGTAAATCATCGACAGAAGCATCAAGCAATTCTAGGAAACTAAGCATTACAGACCCCTTAGCGTCACAAGAAATATCGAGAGTCCTCCAATGACAAGTCAAAAGCCTAACGATCCTCCTCTCATAGTCCAAAATGGCACCACACATGGCTAGCCAATCCATCCCTAGAATCAATCCATAGCCCATGAAACTAAGCACATATGTGTCGCACTCAAACTCATTGCCCAACACAGATATCCTTATACCCTAACAAATCATAGACATATGAGCCGTGCCTCTAATGGGATTTGAGACAACAATGGGATCCAAAACCATACTAGTACTAAGGTGTAGAGACTCAACCACAGAATCAGATATAAAAGAATGTGAAGCGCCAGAATCAAAAAGAGTCCTAACAGGATGATCGGAAAGAAAAATTAAACCTTAAACTTTCCTACCTCTGTCCGGTACACTGGCCACGAGAGCATGCACCTGCCCTCCAGAAGATCCTTCCCTTTAGCCCTGTCCTTACTTCTTCGGGCACTTCTTAGTAAATTGTTCGACCTCACCAAAGAGGAAACAAGCATTCTTCCTTTTTCTGCACTCTTTGCTCAAATGATTCCCGCATCCACAATTATGATACTTCCTCTTGTCTCGGGCTTTGTTGTTCTTTCCGCCCTTCTTTTGTTGTTGTTGTTGTTCTTTCTTAGGCCACAATATCTTGTTTTGTGTTTCATCAACCTTAGCCTCTTTCTTTTCGCCTTTGTCTTCTTCGTGCATCAACGCTATATCAACGAGTTTCTCAAAAGTTGCCCCCATCGGAATATAAGACATAACCAACCCATGGACGGGTTCATTTAACACTCTTGCAAACCTCAAATCTTTCTTGTGCGGGGTATTCACTAGCTCTAAACCAAACCTCGGCGATTGATTGAACTTATTGACATAGCTACTTGACAGACATGCCTCCTTGCTTAAGTGCCAAAAACCTTTCTATTTGCATACTCTCTTCTGCCTGAGAAAGAAACTTCATCTCGAATCTCTGTCGGAAATCACCCCAAGTCTCAACTGGACGCCCTTCTTGTGTCACTTCCCACCAGAACAAAGCCTCATCTTTCAGCTGCCAAACAACCAACTGAATCGTTCTACGGTCGTCAACCTCAAAAATCCCGAACAAATCCTTCGTCTCTTTAAGAAAATTCCTTACTTCTACAAAAGTCTGAGTTCCTCGAAAAGGCTTTCCACCCATCGCACAGAAATCATTGCATATATTGGAGAAATTATCCGCTCTCTGAGGAAGAGGAACAACGGGTGCAGTTGGGGGAGGGGCGTATGCTCGGCCTCCGGCAGGTGCCGTAACCTCGAGATATCTACGGTACAAAGCCGGTATCTGAATGCCCTCGGGAATATTCGGTTCCCCAGACATGCTGAAAAGAAAAGGAAAAGGGATTCAAATAGAGAATCGAAAGATATTTCATATGGCTTTGGGGAATATGTTTTTCAAAACAGACTTTTCTTTTGAAAATGCTTTCATTAAAAACTTCTGAAAACAATTTTCGAAATATTTTATCTGATCTTGTAACCTTCAGGTCTGGTACCAAATGCGACACCCCACGTCCGTTAATGTCCCTCTTTATCAGAATGCATTAAGTTCCGTGAAGCGTTATAGGTAAAAAGGAACATAAACATCACATGACAGATATAAAATAACAACGGAATATAAAACTTTATTCTTCAAACAGAAAACATTATGGTCCAAAATCCAGTTACAACATAAGTCTGCCTTGTACTAAAATCATCAGAGTACGTAATATAAAATCATAGTCCCCAGAAAGAGCAATATCAGAGTAGACAGGTAATCAAAGAGGTACATCTAAGCAGCTCCAAGAGGAAATAGAAGAAAGAATCCTAATCAAGCCTGAGTATTCCCACCCTGAGAACCTGAGGGGGAAAGGAAGAGAGAGAAAAGGAAACAAAATGGGTCAGACATAAAGTTTGGTGAGTCTAGTTACTTTTAGCATATAAATAAGTAAAAGCATCATGATAGGCATATAAACTAGAGGAGGGAGGTAACAGTATCATAAGGCAGATATAACAAAATGAGTAGGATAAGCAAAACAAAAAGAATAGAGTAGATTACGCTTCCCAAACTTTTCTCTGCACCAATACTAGTATAACAGAAATAGAATGATCCCAACAGAAACAGAATGGTAGACTTAGGTGTACCCCTACTGACAGGTTTTACCCCCAGCGATAATAATAGGCAGCCCAACAGAAATAACGGGTGTTACCCCAAACGATAATAACAGGCTCCTAAATAGGCAGGACTAGATATACCCTAATTATTACTGCAATCGATCGGCTCCCTATTCCGTAAATACCTTGTGCTGGCACCACAGTAGGATGTATCACTTCCTAAGGTGGCAACCCCCAGATAGACGCAACCATATTTACTGGTGCTATAGCGTCTTATTTTCCCAGGCTGACGGATCCATGCAGGAACACGGCTCAGTCGGAACGCGCCATCAGACACCTCTACCCATATTGAGCTCTTATAATCAGCTCAGTAAGCGTGCCCTGACCCCTACCTAGTTCGGGGTCCCCCTTTGGATACAAGTATGGGTTACTGACTAATACGGGTCCCACACAATAGATGATACAAGCCACTCCCTAGGCTTGCATCCTCACTACTGGGATTTTGACAGGTTATGCCTAACAGATTTACAAGCCCGCATAACCCCAACATATAAAATAGGTTAAGTTTGTTGGGTTCGTATAACCCCACATGGATTTAACAAATTTGCTTAACCCTCTATCGATTCAAACGAGTTTACTTGACCCTTACATAATTTGACAGGTTCATATAACCCCCACAGATTTAAACAGGTTAAGTATTACAGGTTAACAGGTTATTGTCATTTCCCATATGTTAATGCACCATACCTCTCACATTGAGTCGACCACTTGTGGATGCTGGATATGCCGAGTGGTTCCGGGCAAACTTCTACCACAAGTTGGACCTAACCTCGTGTCTTAGCACCGTTACGTGTACATTTACGCACCAGACCCCTTACATTAAATTAACCACTTGTGGATGCTGGATTTGCCGGGCGGTTCCGGGCAGACTTCTACCATAAGTGTGATCTAACCTCGTGTCTAAGTGCGATTACAGTTTCTATTTACTGTAAATTTAGGCATATTCATGTTTAAACAATTATTCATGTTCATCATAGGTTTTTCATGCCCCTACCCTCAAGTCATAAATCATTATGCACGATATCCCCCAAGTTAAAGTCTTAGATCACGGTATAGGTTATACCCTCAAATCCCAGTCATGTTTTAAAATACAAGTTATGCCCTAATTTATCATTCCCAACCATTCCCAATTTCGTTTGTTCGCATATATTAGCGACAGGCCTAGACTCGAAGGTAGCCTGGCTATAAAAATAAAAGGGAAGGAGGGAGAGAAGAGAACAGAAATAAGCATAATAACAGAATAGTTGTATGATGGCAGGAATAGGCATAATAATAGAATATGCACATGATGACAGAAATAGGCATAATAACAAAATAGGCATAATAACAAAATAGGCATAATAACAAAATAGGCATATGATAATAGAAATGGGCATAATAGAGATAGGCATGTAAGGACTGAACAGTGGATCAGGTGTACAAGTAATAGCAGATCTGTTTAGCTATGATTCAAGTTACTAACAGGCATAGGTCTAGATCCAAATTTATAAACATGTCAGGATTACTTATTAAATGTTTATATCTAAAAGCAACATTAACTCACAGAGACCGGATCTAAAAGACAGAGAAATGAATGTTGATGTTGAAGCAGAGATTCTTGAATATGTATAAGTCGTTGTTGAGAATAGGTTAATTCTATCTGAGCTGGGGCAGCATCTCGTTGTCTCCATTGTTTTGCGTGAATAAAACAATAGAAATGAGGTCCTATTTATTACCTCAACCCAACGAATCAGGTCAAGAAACAAGTCAAGTTTCAGAGAATGGATCTTCCTCAGATTTGGGTGGGGTCGACCCCGGGGTCGACCCCCACGGGACATAGGTCGACCCCTAACGGGTCGATTTCCCACGTGTCTTCCCGCTCTTCGATTTTGACTTCTGGACTGGTTTTGTATATATATATATATACACATATATATTTCTCTTATACGTATACAAACTTCAAACCTTAATAACTTCTTCATACGATGCCCGTTTTACGCAAACTCGGAGTCTGTCTTAAGCATAATTCCGAGTCGAATGCAATGCTACAGTCCATTTTACTTAATTCCCTAACTAAGTATTCTTTATTTGATCATTATAATGTACTTTAAAATTATGGGGTGTTACATTAAGGTTTTATCCCCAATTTATAGTCCAATCTGATTACAATACTTAATCAGTTTCAATATGCCTAAAAATCCCTTTTAATTCAATTTCAACATTATTCTAATTTAACGCTGTTACAAAATAGAAGAGATAACCAAATTGATAGAATTGGGATAATTTGTCTTTGCTGCATTGTACAATTATGATTCAACATATACATTAGTTATCCTATGCAAGCAAAATAAACTGGGCCAAATTATAGAGTGTGTCGAACTATGTACAGACTGGATTAAAATAGAAAACATCAGAAAACAGAAAATACTATACATTTATATACATATACTATACAATTCATATATCTTCTCGACAACATCCCCCTTAAGTTGGCGCATGGATATTGATCATGCCCAACTTGCTACACAAATGTTCAACCTGAGTTCCAGTTAAAGGCTTGGTAAATATATCTGCAAGTTGATCTTCAGTTTTCACATGTCTTGTGATTACTAACCCTTGCTGCAACTTTTCTCTGATAAAACGGAAATCGACTTCAATATGTTTAATTCTCTATTGAAACACTGAATGTGATGCAATGTGCAAGGCAACTTGATTATAACAATGGAAACTTATTAGCTTTGTGACTTCCAGTCCAATCTCATCCATAAGATGATCTATCCACATAACTTTTATATTGCTTTAGTTGTTGATCTATACTCAGATTCAGCACTCGATCTAGAAACTACATTCTATTTTTAATTTTTTGGAAAATAAGATTTCCTCCCAAGAACACATAAAATCCAGCAGTGGATCTCATATCAATCTTACATCCTGCCTAATCAGCATCGCAATAGCACTCGACTTGTACATGTCCATTATTCTTGTATACTAATCCTTTCCCAAACGTTCCTTTAAAATAACTCAAGACATGTCTTAACATACTCCAATGGTGCACAGTTGGAGATGACATAAATTGGCTTATTACACTAACTGAGAAAGCAATATCAGGTCATGTGACTGTCAGGTAATTTAGTTTTCCTACCAGTCTTCTATATCTATCAAGATCCTTAGATAATTCACCACCTTCGTCAATGGTGCTATTTGGTGGAATAGGTAAAGAACTTGGTTTGACTCCCAAATTTCCAGTTTCTTCTAAAAGATCAAGAACATATTTCCTTTGAGACATAAAGATGCTTCCATTATTTATAGTAATTTCAACCCCTAGAAAATATTTCAAATACTAGATCTTTTGTATGAAACTGAACATATATAAAAGTCTTGAGAGAAGAAATTCCCAATTCATCATCACCAGTGATTACTATAATATCAACATAAACAACAAGCAAAACAATACTTGTTTTAGCGCTTCTGTAAAACACAGAATGATCACACTTACTTTTCACCATGACTAATTATTCCATAGCCTGAGTGAAATTTCCAAACCAAGCTCTGGGGATTTGTTTCAATCCATACAATGACTTCCTCAATCAACAAACTAAACCACACTTCCCTTGTGCAAAAAACCCTGGTGGCTGGATCATGCATATTTCCTCTTCTAAATCACCATGAAAGAATACATTATATATATCAAGATGATGCAGCTTCCAGCTATGTGTTGCTACTAGTGATATGAATAATCGAATAGAAGTCAGCTTAGCCATAGGAGAGAATGTCTCTAGATAGTCTACTCCATATACTTATGTATAGCTCTTTGCGACCAACCTTGCCTTCAACCTAGCAATTGAGTCATATGAATTTTCTTTTATAATGAACACATATTTACACCCAATAGGTCTTTTTTCTTCTGGTAATTGAACTAAGCTCCAAATCTCATTTATGTGTTTGGTTAACGTAAGGTAAAAATCATCCGTATTTATGTGTGGATCGGTCTTACGATTATCCTTTTTCTTTCGAAAGAAGTTTCAAAACTAAAATCAAGTTGAATGTTACTTATAAACTTAGTGAGTTTTCTCACATTGTTTCACCAGACAGGTCCTAGTGTTAGCAATGCTTCGGTCAGACTGAGTTTTACAAGTTCAGGTTAGGATGCTACGAACTTCAGAAGATATGCCGGAGGAGTTCAGATGTGCTAGTGTTTATTCCACTGTGTATTGTATACGAGGACAGATTATTATAGCTGTCTAGGCGCATTGGTTGTATGTTGTACTATGATGATTGTAAGTTTTTTTCAAGCTCTCAATAAAGATTTATTTCTATATTATATTTTGTTCCGCTGCGATGTGAGACTCTATGTTGTGTTGGTTCTTCTTCTTTTCTTCTATTCTAATACTTCTTTCTTATCATTTTATCACTCTCTAAATTCTTTCTATTAACTATTTGGTGTTTTCGATACTTGGGTTTTGGCAAGTAATACGGATTTATGTACTATTATCAAAATTCGGGCATCGAATTCCTCGGGTTGTTATAGATAGTGACAACGAACAAGCTAATGTATGCTTCATGGTCGAAGATAATGAGGTTATTGATTTTACTTTTGATGATATGGTGTAAATAAATTCAGAATTACGAGAATCTAGGAATAATTAAAAAAACAAGCTAATGAGAATCATAAAAAGGCAGAATTCGAAAGAGATATGCTTAAATGTAAGAGAGAAACATTATAAGAGGAAATTAGGAAACTTAAAGAATCTCTTTCTAATATTAATTCTCAACTTAGTTTATTGAGTCAAGAATTGAAACATGAAAAGGAAAGAATACTACACTTATTTCTGAGAATCAAGAGTTGAAAACTAAGATCAAAATAACAGAATTAGAAAATTCCAGTCTTAAAATCAAGTTAGAAGATATTACTAAAAATGTTTCAAAATTTATTAAAGAAAGGGAGATTTTATCTAAAATTATGGAAAATCATCAACCTACATCTAGCAAGAGAGGACTAGCTTATAAAATGAAGGCTGATATTAAGTCTAAGAAAAAAGCTAAACCTAGTAGTTTATCAAAAACTACTAAAAGAAAAGTATTTTTTAAAAATATTAACATATGAGTTCCTAAAACAAACAATTTTTTAATTAGGAATAAGTACATAAAATCTTTTCTAGATTCAGTTCATAAAAATAAAGATTATATTTATAAAAGGGATACTGAACCCTCTTGGATTTGGTCTCCTAAGACCTAACTCTTAGGACCTTATTAAAAAGTGGGTACCGACGTCATTACTTATTTTTTATAGGTCCCATTCAAGAAAAGAGTAAAAAAGGATACCCGTATTAAACGATTTGGAATGGAAAACACTTGTGCTAAATCAACTCCTATGAGTACAACTCCTCATCATGATCGAGATAAAAATGGCAAAAGTATTGACCAAAAATCATATCGTAGTATGATAAGATTTTTATTATATTTAACTGCAAGTAGACTTGATATAATTATGAGTGTTTGTTTACGTGCACGCTTTCAAGCTAATCCAAAGGAATCACAATTACGAGCAGTAAAAACGTATATTACGTTATCTATGCAGTACTAAGGACTTCATACTTTTCTATCTGAAAGATTGTTCTTTCGAATTAGTATCCTTTAGTGATGTTGATTTCGTAGGGTCACGAATGGATCGAAAAAGTACCAAGCGGTACGTGTCATTTTATTGGCAAATCACTAGTCTCTTGGATTACCAAGAAACAAAACCGTGTTTCACTATTTACATATGAAGCTGAATATATATTAGCATCTTTGGCTTGTGCTCAAGTTATATACATGCAACAAACACCTACAGATTCAATATAAATGTATCAAAATCAACTATTTATTGCGATAATACTAGTGCAATAAATCTATCTAAAAACCCAGTTAACCATTCTCAAACTAAACACACACACACACACAAACACACACACACACACACACACATATATATATATATATATATTTATAATCACTTTTTACATGATAATACAGAAAAAGAAGTATAAATTTAGAATTTGTATCGTCTGAAAATCAAATAGCAGATATTTTTACAAAACCATTACTTGAAAATAATTTATAAAACTACGGCGTGAACTAGGAATAGTATCATTCACAGATTTATAAAAATTCAAAAATATTACTTCAATTTTTTTCCCAGATTTTGCATCAACCGGGTCTCGAACCCTAGTGGCTTGAATACTAGTCACATACTCTTTCCATTTGGCTAATTCGTGTTTCTTGCCTATTTAGAAAATCGTAATACGATTATATTAAAAAATATCTGTAGTATTAAATTTTAACCACTAATTTTAAAATTCTATTAATATAATAAATTATTGGTTTAGGTTTTCTTGTTTCTATAAGCCACAGACTTCATTAATATAATACAGAATTTTCTAACTATAAATTTAAGCATAAACGTGGAAGTTTTACAAACAAAGTTTAATATCAAAGAACATCAAACAGCTAAAATTTCTAAACTCAATCATGTCTTCAACCTCCAAATCGTCTAAATCATCGTCGTCTTCCTCGCCGGTACAAACTCGAACACCCAAAAAGGAACCGGCTTATAAGTGATCTTCATATCATACTAATTATACTTAAGATAATAAAATATCGAAACGAGCAATAGTTATCTCACCATCTACGAAAGAAAAGATCGATAATATTCACCATTTTCAAAGAGAACAACAACTCGACCTTCAACGAGAACTATATTTTGAACAAAAGAATGTAGCGCGAAGATTAATGTTTTTAGAACAAATAGCTTTGAGAATCTGCGGAACCGCTAAAAAGGATGTTCGTGATCCTTCATTATCTTATAATTCGTTGTATCCATGTCCACAACGACCTCCATATACTCCGAATTCTTAGGATAGGAATTTTGCAGCAAACGTTGAAGCTAAAATGGAGAAATATCCTAAGAAATCTACGTCGCCGGCTTTTGAATAAATTCCGGATGTTCCCGAATTCTTATGTAATAGTTTTTATTTTTATTTTTTATCAATAATAATGCATCATTAAATTTGAGTAAATAATATTGTTTTCCAAAAACTTGTTTAAATAAAAACATAACTATATAAACTAAACAAAATAAAAAACAAACATATGTTTATATACATTGTTAAATAGTTATATATATATACTTTAAAATTTCATACACTAAAACAAGAAGACAATAAGTTTTAGAAATTATAAACTTAGAATATAAAATATGCACAACTTGGAAACATTCCAGATTTAGCCGAATGAATCAAAATTTCAGCCAAATGAATGATCATAGCATACAAAATTTTAACCCAAAATTTGGCCAATCGAATTCATTAAAACAGCTAGCAGAAAACTTAGGTGCTCTCGAGTTGGTATTTTTCTTAATCCAGCCGACTAAATTGATAATCCAGCTAACTGAATCTATGCAGATCGACCTTTTAAGGGTTTCCAACCGAAACCCATTTTAAATATATACTTATATCATAAGATTCTTGTTCATTATCTAGCATTCTAAACCTAAAGACCAATTTCCTATCACAATTTTCATAATCCTCAAATCTACAAACCCAAATTCAATCTGAAACCATGATTACTCGATCAAAGAAATTCAAACAAACCATTACTGGTATGATTGATGATCAAATCAGGAAATGGTTACATAATGATATATTTGTTCAACAATTAGAGGCTATGAAGGATTCAAGGTTTTATCCAGGATCATTCATCAAATTTTCAAAATTATTCAGATATCAGATTTAGCAAATTGCAAGGTCGACTCACGTCGAATGTCTTATCGATTTTAATGCAAATAATAAAAAGTTGGATCATCATCTTATCAAACTATTTCTATCCAATTTGAATCTTGATTTTGTAAATCCAAAAGATAAAACCAATGCAATTTGGTCAAAAGTTTGTGGAATCTCTGTGTTCCAACAGCTCGCTCAGGACGTATCTTACATTATGCATTTGAAGGAATGGATATTGATAATATTAATGTTGATATGGATGGAAGGGATGAAGTTTCCCATCGACTCTTACCCGATAGCTTAGTGGATATGACAAAATTAAAATCAAGTGCTTTAAAAGCCCAAGCTTGTATTTTGGACCGTACTTCGATTCGATCCTTACAAACAAGAATCGGTAGCTACAAAAAAGTGCACAAGAGGGATTTCCAAGCCCTATACGCTATCTATAGTAATATTCAAGTAAATTGGGCTAAAATCATAATGAATGAATTTCTCGATATTACTTATAAAGGGAAATATAAGACGATCCATTATAGTGCATATATTATGTAAATCCCCATTGATCCAAAAGTAACAAGTATAACAAGTCGAGTGTTCCTCAGGAGTAACAAGTATAATTCTAGCATCTGAAACACTAATTGTTTGACGAACCATCCATGTAAAGCTTCCATTGGATGTTGGGTGGTTCACTATTCTCCAACGGCTCGTCTGGAGTAGTAAACTCGGCGATGGCATACCCTTGGATGGCTTTTCAAGGGATAAGGTTTTGCTCGAATTAGCTTAATTCAATGTTCCATTTTAATAGTCCCTCATATGCCTCAGGTCATTGGAAGACCTATCGTGGTGGCTGGTCAATGTATACCTTGATGGAATGCGATTGAAAATATGGACGAAGCTTCCAGGAAGAGATCAACAGGAAATATGTGAGCTTCACGAGCTTCGATAATTTCTTTCATCCCATGTCAACCTCTTGTTAATGTAACAGACTGACCTCTAGACAGATCTTCTTTGTGCGCAAGCACCGAGCTAGTGGCATGCTTAGAAACAATTAAATGGATAAATAGGTCTTTGTGGTTCATAGGCTATGATAGAATAGAATGCTTCTCTAAGTGATTCAGGAAGTACTTGAATGCCCAGACACATTCTGATGTCCAAGCAAGTTGTGCTTTCCCTTCTTGGTCAAATCAAAGATAGGAGTGCACTTGTCGATTGCTTTTGAGATGATTCTGCTTAGAGCTGTTACCTTTATGTTTAAGCTTTGAACATCTTTGATGTTCTCTGGAACTTTGATACCTGGATAGCCTCAATCTTTTCAGGATTGGCTTTAATTCCTCCTGAATTGTAATGAAACCCAAGAATTTTACCCACGCAACTCCAAAAGAGCATTTCAAGGGATTGAGTTTCATGCAATATTTGCAAAGAACAATGAACATCTCTGTGGGGTCGTCAACATGGTCATTTGACAGTCATGTTTCATGGGCATGTCATCCACATAGACTTCCATGGATCTCTCAGTTTGATCTTTGAACATTATGTTGACCAATCATTAATAGATGGCTCCAACATTGTCGAAATCGAAGGGAATAACGACATAGAAATAGAGCCCAAGAACGGTAATGAAGGATGCATGATCCTGATCGGTGACGTACATAGGGATCTGATTGTAACCCGTATATGCATCCATGAATGATAGAAGCTGGTGACTTGCAGTAGAATCAATGAATTGGTCAATATTTGGTAACCGAAAGTTGTTCATTAGGCATGCTTTATTCAAATCGGAATAATCCTTGTATGCCCACCATTTCCTATTTGACTACTTTACTAATACAGGATTGGATACTCATTCTGGACAGAGGGCGTCGTGCATAAAATAGATATTAAGTAGCCAATGAACCTCCACTTTAAGTGTTGTTAGTCACTCTGGCCTTAAGATTTAGCGTTTTTGCTTTATTGAAAGGAACATGGGGTCGATCCCAAGCATGTAACATGCGATTCCTGACGCAATGCCATACATATCGGAATGGGTTCAAACAATGTCATCTAAGTTGGCTAGTATAAATTCAATGAGTTCCTCCTTGATGCCTGGATGGACCTAGGATCCGATCTTTAAGACCCGAGACGGGTCGGACGGGTTGATCACAATGTCGACAGTGGGCTCCTTTAGAGTATCCCTTTCATATTCGGGCTCTTCATCTTTCCGTAGATCAGGATCTCGGGAAAGACGGCTAAGTCGTCCGAGCAGGACCCATACATTGGCTTCTATGCGCTAAGACTCTTGGTGCAGAGTGTCATATTTACACCTTTGCCTTCTCGCAATTGACAGCATCCTTCCATTCTGCGAGGTATAAGGCTCTCGCTGCTACTTGGTCCCCTCGGAGAATTCCAGTCCTATTCTAATTCGGGAAGTCCATGCGTAGGCACCAAGGTTCCATGCAGATTTGAAATACGGCGAGGGCTAGACATCCAAAGAAGACATTGTACGGAGAAGGAAAGCCAATAACAACGAAGGTGGGAATTTTGACTTTTCTCTGATCTCCATCTCTGAGCTATACCGAAAGTTCGACAAGCCTGAATGATCGTTTGCAGAGCCATTGAAGTCGTGAACAGTAGCATTGCAGGGTTCATGTCTTTAGCCTCCAGTTTCATTTCGTTATAGGCCCTTTTGAAGATAATATTCATGGAGCTCCCCAAATCAATGAAGTTCTTCTAGACATAGGCCAGGCCTATGTAGGTTAAGATGACAAAGTGACCGATGGATATGGCTTCAACCTCTCAAGATTCCTTTTCTCTGAAGATGATGTCATCTCCCATTGTCTTATGCAGTTTGGTCGGGATTGTCTCATCCATAGCGGAGCACCCTCATAGTTGGTATGTTAATTGAATTAACGTGTTCTTTCATATGTCTGAAGCTCTCATTTGTTGGGTAAGGACCGCCATGAATCATATTAACAACAATGCCCCTTTAAAGAGGTCTTGGATTTGACGGCCCAGGTGTCGCCCGATTCTGATGTGGTGTGGGTGCTGAAGGACCCGCGGATCCATCCTTTGGAGCTGGATTCTAAACATATTTCTCAAGATGCTTCTCCTGAATGAGCTTCTCAATAGAATCTCTAAGATGTCGACAATCATTGGTATTATGGCCAAACATCTCGTAGAACCTGTAGTAATTATAGACTGTTTTCCCTTTGTCGTAGAGTCCCATGGATTGGGCTTCTTGCGATGCATAGTATTGCAGGTCCCAAGGAAAATAGTCTCCAACTGAGCATTCAGTGGATTGTACACTTTGTAAGGAGGAAAGCAGTCGCGCTTCTTAGACTCCTTGTTCTGATTAAGGCTATCAAGATCATTGTTGTTTTACTTGGATTTATTCTAGGCAATCTAGTTACCCTTTTCAGAGTTTTTTTCGGTGTGCTTAGAAATGACACTTTATTGTATGGTGCCTTGGAATGGGTTATTGGGATGGCCACTTCGAGAAGCCTGATTCCTACATTCCTTTTCTTGGCATAAGAATTGATTAGTTTTTTCATATAAAACTTCCAAGTTCTTCGGTTGTTTTCTATCGATCCATGCCTCGAACTCTGAATCAGGGAGCACTCCCTTTGCAAGCTGGACAAGAATGATATAGGGCTTTAGATCCTCAACTTCTACCAAGAAGTTATTGAACATTTCCAGGTACTCTTCAGAGTCTCATCAATTCCTTGGTAGATGTTAGAGATTGTCAGGATGTCTTTACGCAGAGTCACGTGCATCCTGAATTGTTTGTCCAATTCCCGTGCGAGTTGGTCGAAGGTTGAAATGGTTCTCGGTGGCAGTCAAGAGAACCAAAATAACGTCACACCTTCAAGAAATACAGGGAAGAACTTACACTTCAAGGCGTTTGTGGCACAAGCTGAAACCATGAGCCAATAATAATGGTTTAAGAAGTTTCGAGGATCTATCTTCCTCGATTCAACCGTTATTTGTGGCATGCTGAAGCGTCTAGACCATTCACCATTTAGCACATTTTCAGTGAAGGGATTATGTCTCATACTGGCTTCTCAGTCGTTGATGATGTGGCCCCTTGAATCTCGCATGATCATATGGCCCCTTCAAGTGTAAGCACCAAATTGTGTATTATGAAAGGCAGGGCCTACCTAGTAGAGGGTTAAGCACTGTTCCACGGTTGAGAACAGGCCCTACTTGGGAACGGTCTTGTTGACGCATTCCCTCTTTGATGGTGATTCCAACACCATATTGGTTAATTCTCTTCCGTTGGTTGCGGTTACCATAAAGGGTATCAGATGAAGAGCTCTCAAAAACATACTTTGGAGGAGGTTGAGAAGTCCTATTAGCCTGAAGGCGGATGATTCCTCGTTAAGCGTTCTGCTGCATTTGTTGCATCAATTCAAGATTCTGCTTGATTTGCTTATTAAGGGGACTTTTAAGTCTCCTCCAACTTCCTTTTGACTTCAATCAGTTGGGTTTGAGTAAATGGAGCCTCGGGATCACGAGATGTAGTCTAATCGAAGGTGGCTTGAGCATTAGAAGGTTGTTTTAGGATGGATGCCCCTTGATCGACATTGGAAGGTCCAGTAATGGCGGATTTTCCCTTCCTCACCATTAGTATCAAGCTTGATAGGTAGATCTGAGTAGCTCTCCAAACTTGGTCGGAAGAATGGCGGGAAAAAGCAAACTTTTCTTGCATTTTCGGTGAAAACACCATAATACTGATGACCAAATGTTGGTACAACACCCAAAGAGTTCAACATAAGTTAAACTTAAATGAAAATAAGGAATTTGTAGTGAAAATGCGAGAAAAACAATGACATAACAGTTTATAGTTGTTTGTCTATTATTAGCATATGTCCATGTTAAGTATTTTGCCACTTTATTGATCTAACTTAAGAATTACAAGCCCAGATCGGTATTACTCACGGGATTACAAGAGCAATAAGAAAACAAAGTGCCAAAAGATTTTTCTTTCCCAAGCGAATTTATAGTTGTACATATAGAGGGAAACTGGTAGATGCACGGGAAAGGAAGTCCACGAGGGCCCAAAACACTATGTAGGGGTTTGGTACCGATCCCCAAACACTTTGTTTGGGTTTACGGGTCGTGACTTCATGGAGTTTCTCATTTTTCTTTGTTTCGTCCATTAGTGAAGTTTGGTTGCATTCTGATGAAAGAATCAGGAAGTACGAATCCTTGGAGTTGGAAGTTGCTGGAGTTATTGAATTATAGAAGTCATACTAATCCCGGAGGAGTTGAAATGAATATTGAGATGTTGAGTTGCACCATTCATCAATGCCTTGACTTATATGTTGAGTTGTTTGGAGCGTGGGGAGTCATAACGATCTGGGAGTGGCATTCCTACTCATCCCCAAACATTTGTGCATCCGGGAGTTATTCTGATGAGTTGGAATGATCGTACTTGCAAGTAACAACCCTGGATTTTTGGAACCAATTTAAATTTTATTTTTAATAAATTTTACAAGGATTTACAATCGATTTTGAGAATTTATGTCGTTAAATATGAATTTAAATATAATAAAATATTATTCTTGAAATTTGATAAGATTTTTCTTTTATACGTATTTTTATTTTAATTTATAGATTTTTTTCCTATAATTTTTATTTTGCAAAATAAACAATTTTTTCTTTTAAGTATTTTACGTCCTATAGCGACGTTTTCAGTATTTCACAGAATAAGTTAACTTGTCTATTTTATTATAGTTTTGGGATTGTGGCGTGTTGATTAACACGACCATATTTTTATTTTTTTCTCTAGCGGTTCGTACGTGAACGGAGCTTTACGTAGCGGAGTACAGGAAACTTTATAACATAAAAAACATATTAAATACACATACATTGATACTTTTTTTCTGTCGCTCTTGTCCTCTCCACATCTTCTCACTTCATTCACTTCCCATTAATGAAAATACTGTAGCCTAATATTGCCTATACATGCACGGTTGCAGGCAATTAACAGGGGGGATTATTATTTTTTTCACTTCTCACTTAGGTAGCATTTGATTTGTTGATTGGGCAGTTAATGTTCGCGTCTGCGTCCGACGCGTTGGACGCGTCAATGGTAGGTCCCACACTTTTGCCCCTTCAAGACGAATGGTTGAAAAGATAAGTTTCGCGTCCGACGCGTCAGACGCACGTCCGACGCGACGACAATTCCAGAACAGCCGATTCCTCTCCCTCTCCCTATATATTTCCTCCATTTCAATCCATTTCCATCACCAAAACAAAACCAATTCCGAAAATTTCAGCTACAAACATCGTCTACTCGTCGATTTTTTCAGGTTTTTGATTTTAAATTTGTATATTTTTATTTCTTTACTCCTATATTTCTTGTATTCATACGTTTTTTTTTTTTTTCCAGAAAGAATGGCCGTAAGTCAGTCATCGTCCACTCGCTCCATTGCCGAATGGAACAACGATACCACGAACGCGTTCATCGACGTGTGCATGCAACATCTTGGTTCGTGTGCACATAATGTTGGCGGATGGTATCAGTTGATCGCATAGGCGTTCAACGAGTGGACTCAGTTGGATTACAACGCTGGTCAAATGAAGAACAAATTCGACAACATGAAGAGAGATTGGGCTCCGTGGAACAGACTGCTACAGATTGGGTCCCCGGCACGATTCAGGGAGTTGGACTCCATGTTTTCAGGATGCATCCTTACCGACAGATGTCAGTACGTGATTCCGAATGCTCCACCTGTTCATCTGCAAGAGGCTCAGCTATTTGGCGATGTCATTCGTGGCGAGAATGTGGAGATCTCGAGTCATCCGACTCGTAGGCCGGTCAGGTCTGGTGCTGACCCTTCTCGTTCAGCTCCTTCGCGCATGGACCGAGACGAGCTAATCGATTTATGCATGTCTGTACGCCGTGAGGAGGATGACTATCAGGATTAGGAGGTGTCGGTTATTATGTCTACGCATGACAGATTGGGACACAACCCATTTTATTCTCTGATTGGCAAGCCCTACCAGCTTAGGGCTTGTGTTATTCATTTTGTTAAGCAGCTGAGGGACGGAAAGATGTGATTCTTGTGGGTGTTGGGTCAGTATGTGGGAGTATTAGTTGTGTTGTTTTATTTTCTGATTGTGTTGTTGTATTTTTTTTTTTTTTTGAATGGTGCTGTAAGGTGTTGTGATGGTTTTTTTAAATTGGTGTCGTAGTTGTTTTTTTTAAATTCAGTAATTTTTGTATTCTGCGTTCTACTATTCTGTTCAACACTAAACACAAACAAACACAAACAATTAAAAATAATATATACAAAAACAATAAAATAATAACTCTGCCCCTTCCAAAATGCCCCTTTCGTAAAAAGAACACATTCCCCGTTCCCAACAATTCCCCTTCCAACAATAAAAGATCAAATCCTATGAATCCATTTCATTAAGGATAACAGTTGAAACTTTTTTGCAAGATTATATCATTAGTTTATATAAAATATATAACCAAAGCTCATATATATATATATATATATATATGTGCGTCAATATATTTACATATGTGAGTTGCAGGTGTGTAAATGTTTGTATATGCGTGTGTGTCGAGCATTTGTGTGTGACAGTGTGAGGGTGGCGTGAGTGATGTGTTGTGTGTGTCGAGTATTGTATGTGGGTATGTGAAAATATATGCGTGTATGCATGTGAGTTGTGCGTGGTGTGCGTTCAGGTACATGTGGTGTGTATGCGTGTGTGTTTTTATTTATATATTTGTGTGAATATGGCACTGTGTGTGTAAAAAAAAATTGTGATGGTTTGTGAACAACAGGGTGGTATGGCAAGGAGTGGCGTGTTCATGAATGGAAGAAAAGGAGGAATCCTGTAGCTTGCCAAAATGGGAACAGAAGAGTACCTACAGGAACATGAACGTGAGACAGAAAAACAAGGACGCATGCATTGGGCCGAACTGGGCCTTGGGTGAGGTGTATTAATTTCTTTTATTTTAATAGTTCGAAACGTAAATTAATGTGTCTTAACTTGCAACATGTTTATCTCACCCTTTTTGGAATCCGTTTTAGCCGCGGATTTGGACATTAACATCATATTAATAAATAAAACATGTTAGTATAATTGTTTAACATGTTTAGTTAAACGTAAAATATTGCTAAATTATCCGTTATGCAATTTAATAACGGTTTACGTAATTAAATAATTATATTTTTTTAGTGAATCTGTTAGCAAAATCAAACACCGTTCTGCTATTAAATTAGACAAATGTTACGTTGTCGTTTGTCGTTGATTATTATTGGTTGACTGATTGTGTTGATTCAGTTTATGAGCAAATAACTATTTCTATTTAGCATTGGGTTGGGTAGAAAAATTATTTATGCGCTAACGCCTTGTGATTCATTTCTAGATTTGGCTGAATGATGCTTAACGACAATATCGATTCATTTAATTTACAAACGAAAATTTAGATGAATAGTTTTGAAAGAGGATTTCACAAATAAATATGAAATGAATGGTTGATTTCGAGTGGAAAATATTTGAAATATTTTGAAGGGATAAATGTTGTATAAGAGATGTTTTATAAATGAAAAAAATTTCGACGGCTTAAAAAATCCCGTTGTTTGAATGTTTTGGAAAGCAGTAATAATATGATTTGTAATTACTTGTGATTATTATTACGAAATAGATTTATCACTTCGGGATATAAAATGATTTAGTATGTGGCTAAAGATTCGGATAACCCTGACAACTAAAAGTATGGGTGGGACCCAGGACCTTAATAATTAGTCAGTGGTCGTAGCATGCTCCGTTAGTGCACTACAACAAAACATGCTTATTACAACTTGCATAAGTTAACCGTTGTTAAAGATATTTTTTAACAATAGATTATTAAAATTATCTTCCCCCACATTTCCAATGACCGCTCAGATATTAAAATCAACTCGTTGTCAAAATTTCTCAAGCTCTAGATCCCAATCTTACCTTCGACGCCGCCGCGCTCTCCGCCTTTTCCATCGATGTTGCCACACTTTTCGCTTTTTCATTGACTAAACTCGACCATGTTCCAGACTCCGTTGCGCTTGCCATCGTTGCCTTCAACGAAGCTGCGTCACGCTCGCTCTCATCGCCATCGACTAAACCCTCTTGTAAAAAGTGAAATATAAGGGTTAACCCTTTTTGACGTGTCAAAAGGGTGAGGTAGGGTCATATAAGGGTTAACCCTTTTTGACCCGATCGTTTAGCTACATACAATAGCATGACCCTTTTTGACTTTCTTGATTAAAGGGTTAACCCATTACAACCCTTATAACCCTTATAACACTAATAGTAAATGAAAGTTTTTAATTTTGATTTATTTAATAAAAACAAATGCTAAATTTTTTTATTTTCAAAATATTTCATAAAATTTTGAACTTTCAAATTTTGAAATTCAAGTGTTGAATTATTCGAAAGTAAAAGTTAATAAAAGAATTATTCGAAAATAATAATTTTTAAAGTTAAAAAGGCCAAAATTACGAAAATACCCTTCATGTTGAAAAAAGTGAAAAAAGCAAAATAAATTTTAAAAAATCCAGAAAATTACGAAATGAAAAGTGAAAAAAGGATTATTTTAAAATAACGATTTATAAAGCTAAAATTACGAAAATACCCTTCATTTTGAAAAAAGTGAAAAAAACAAATAAATTTCAAAAAATCCAGAAAATTACGAAATGAAAAGTTAAAAAAGAATTATTTTACAATAACCATTTTTTAAACTAAAAATGCTAAAATTACGAAAATACCCTTCATTTTGAAAAAAGTGAAAAAAATAAATAAATTTCAAAAAATCCAGAAAATTACAAAATGAAAATTTAAATAAATTATTTTACAATAACGATTTTTAATGCTAAAATTACGAAAATACCCTTGATTTTGAAAAAAGTGAAAAAAGCAAATAAATTTCAAAAAATCCAGAAAACTACGAAATGAAAAGTTAAAGAAGAATTATTTTACAATAACGATTTTTAAAGCTAAAAATGCTAAAATTACGAAAATACCCTTCATTTTGAAAAAAGTGAAAAAAATAAATAAATTTCAAAAAATCCAGAAAATTACGAAATGAAAAGCAAAAAAAGAATTATTTTAAAATAACGATTTTTAAAGCTAAAAATGCTTAAATTACGAAAATACCCTTCATTTTGAAAAAAAGTGAAAAAAACAAATAAATTTCAAAAAATCCAGAAAATTAAGAAATGAAAAGTAAAAAAAGAATTATTTGAAAATTACAATTTTTAAAGCTATATATGCCAAAATTACGAAAATTAAGGGTATTTCATTTAGTAATTTTTGCCAAATTTGTAATAAATTTCACTTTTTCCAAATTAATTTTAGCTTTAACAATCATAATTTTCGAGTAATTCTTTTTTTACTTTTCATTTCATAATATTCTGGATTTTTCGAAATTTATTTATTTTTTTCACTATTTTCAAAATGAAGGGTATTTTCGTAATTTTAGCATTTTTAGCTTTAAAAATCGTTATTTTAAAATAATTCTTTTTTTACTTTTCATTTCGTAATTTTCTGGATTTTTTGAAATTTATTTATTTTTTTCACTTTTTTCAAAATGAAGGGTATTTTCGTAATTTTAGCATTTTTAGCTTTAAAAATCGTTATTGTAAAATAATTCTTCTTTAACTTTTCATTTCGTAATTTTCTGGATTTTCTGATTTTTTTTTTTGTTTTTTTCACTTTTTTTAAAATGAAGGGTATTTTCGTAATTTTAGCATTTTTAGTTCTAAAAATCGTTATTTTAAAATAATTCTTTTTTTACTTTTCATTTAGTAATTTTCTGGATTTTTTGAAATTTATTTGGTTTTTTCACTTTTTTCAAAATGAAGGGTATTTTCGTAATTTTAGCATTTTTAGCTTTAAAAAAATCGTTATTTTAAAATAATTCTTTTTTTACTTTCTATTTCGTAATTTTCTGGATTTTCTGAAATTTTTTCATTTTTTCCAGTATGAAGGGCATTTTCGTAATTTTGGTCCTTTTAGCTTTAAAAATCATTATTTTCGAATACTTCATTTTTTAAATTTCATTTTATAATTTTCTGGATTTTTTGAAATCTTTTCTTTTTTTTTACTTTTTCCAAAATATAGGATGTTTTTGACATTTTTACATTTAAAAATCGTTATTTTAAAGTATTACTTTTTTACTATTTGGGTAAGTGGGTTACGCATTTGTAACCCTTTTAAAAATGAGTCAACCCTTTTATGATCCATTTAATAAAAAAATGTAAAAGGGTTGACCCAACAGGGTTGTAATTAGGGTAAAAAGGGTAGGGCCATATTTTGACAGGTCTAAGCAAGAGGGTGGTATGGCAAGGAGTGGCGTGTTCGTGAATGGAAGAAAAGGAGGAATCCTGTAGCTTGCCAAAATGGGAACAGAAGAGAACCTACAGGAACATGAACGTGAGACAGAAAAACAAGGACGCATGCATTGGGCCAAACTGGGCCTTGGGTGAGGTGTATTAATTTCTTTTATTTTAATAGTTCGAAACGTAAATTAATGTGTCTTAACTTGCAACATGTTTATCTCACCCTTTTTGGAATCCGTTTTAGCCACGGATTTGGACATTAACATCATATTAATAAATAAAACATGTTAGTATAATTGTTTAACAGGTTTAGTTAAACGTAAAATATTGCTAAATTATCCGTTATGCAATTTAATAACGGTTTACGTAATTAAATAATTATATTTTTTTAGTGAATCTGTTAGCAAAATCAAACACCGTTCTGCTATTAAATTGGACAAATGTTACGTTGTCGTTTGTCGTTGATTATTATTGGTTGACTGATTGTGTTGATTCAGTTTATGAGCAAATAACTATTTCTATTTAGCATTGGGTTGGGTAGAAAAATTATTTATGCGCTAACGCCTTGTGATTCATTTCTAGATTTGGCTGAATGATGTTTAACGACAATATCGATTCATTTAATTTACAAACGAAAATTTAGATGAATAGTTTTGAAAGAGGATTTCGCAAATAAATATGAAATGAATGGTTGATTTTGAGTGGAAAATATTTGAAATATTTTGAAGAGATAAATGTTTTATAAGAGATGTTTTATAAATGAAAAAAAAAAATCGACGGCTTAAAAAATCCCGTTGTTTGAATGTTTTGGAAAGCAGTAATAATATGATTTGTAATTACTTGTGATTATTATTACGAAATAGATTTATCACTTCGGGATATAAAATGATTTAGTATGTGGCTAAAGATTCGGATAACCCTGACAACTAAAAGTATGGGTGGGACCCAGGACCTTAATAATTAGTCAGTGGTCGTAGCATGCTCCGTTAGTGCACTACATCAAAACATGCTTATTACAACTTGTTCCTTACAGCTTGCATAAGTTAACCGTTGTTAAAAATATTTTTTGACAATATATTATTAAAATTATCTTCCCCCACATTTCCAATGACCGCTCAGATATTAAAATCAACTCGTTGTCAAAATTTCTCAAGCTCTAAATCCCAATCTTACCTTCGACGCCGCCGCGCTCTCCGCCTTTTCCATCGATGTTGCCACACTTTTCGCTTTTTCATTGACTATACTCGACCATGTTCCAGACTCCGTTGCGCTTGCCATCGTTGCCTTCAACGAAGCTGCGTCACGCTCGCTCTCATCGCCATCAACTAAACCCTCTTGTAAAACCCAGCCCAATCGATGAAGCACAAACCGTTGTAATCATTCCGTTCTACGCTTGATTCAATCGAGAATTTGAACCATTTTCACTTTGGAGCTTAAAAGGTATTAGTTTAAAATGATTTCGACTTAACTTACCATATCTTCGATACAAATTTATTTATATCTTCCAATAAGAGCAGCAAGTGTTATGGCACAAGATTTGATTATTTCCTGTTTACTTAGTTCCTTGTCACGATTACATGGTTTAGCTTTGAGACAATACTTTCAATTTTTCCATTGAGAAAAAGATTTGTGGCATGATTCGTTCAATCGTTAACTTATCTAGTGTCACTTGGTGTTGATTTTGGTTTAATATCAGTTCTCTTCGTGGTGAGATTTAGTCCATGGTAGACACAGTAAAGATTTGAGCCTTGAAAATATACGCATTTTCAATAGTGCTGATTTAGGTTTTCTCTTTTTATGTAGCAAGCTGGTTTGGAGTTTAATCTTATTATTCTAGTGGAGACTGTGACTGGTTTGCTACCTCTGGGTTAGCATCTGTTTAAATCATTAGTTAATAGATTCAATAATTAAATTATAAATACTTCATTCTCGCCACACTTAGTAAAAGTCGTCAGGTTAATAATCTTTCATTTTATAGATAATTTTGTGAAATACGCCTTGAAAATTATATTAATTAAAGAGGGGTTACGTTCTAAACAAATTTGTCCTCATAACAACTGTTAAATAAATTGAAGGAGATGAATAGCTACACATAAATTGCCTACTACTTGGAAGCATGAGTGTTCTATTCTAGAGATTTGTTATGCTTAGACTATTTAATTTCTTTCACTTTATGCATGCAAAGCAAACAAAAATTTGATTTGGATAAAAAAGAACGATGCATTTTTTTTCTTTCCTTAATAGGAAAGAAAATGTTTTTTTCGATAAAGAAAAAAAGATATAAGATATAGAGGAAATGTACTATGTTATATGGGGAAAGAAGGATTGATGAAGACCTGGTGATTAAAGCCGAAAGTTTCGTTTTGATTATTTTTGCAGATGTAGTTGAGCATTGTCTAGTCACTGGTGAGATAGCAAACTTCAACTGGGGAACATCATATGTGAATGTAGCGCCTCTTGGTGTTGGGCAACCAGCATTGTTTATTTACTTTTTCTTTTAGATTTTTTATCTTTTTAATAGTAGTCGATAATATAGTTCAAATGAAAAGGTTTATTTTTTTAATAAAATCATTCAAATTCATTCTAAGCTCCTCCCAAAATAGGATGCGTTCACTAGTATCAGACTTAATGAAAAAAACAAATATGGGTGGTAGCAATTTCATAATATTTCAGTATGAGTATGAGTATGAAGCCATGTTTCTGATGGATAAGGCTAATCAGATTCTTAGTGTTGGAAATAAATTAAATTGCTTTAAATGAAATCATATATTGCATGTGTTAATTGCAATATATATTTCCTGATTTTCTTATTTGGTTATATTTGGTAATGTATTATTGTGATCTTATCTAGAATTTTCTTTCAATTAGAAAAAGCATGTATAAAAGAAGCATCTTATGTCAATGTAAGCAATCAAGCAATTGAGCAAAAGAAAAACAATAAAATTTGTCTTCCCCAAAACTTCTTCATCTCTTCCTCTCAATTAATTTTCTACAAATTGGTATCAGAGCCTGGTTAAAACTATGGCATTTTTATTTTTCTCGTCGTTCGTTCTCACAAAAGAAAACTTCGAAAAGTGGAGTAACAAAAAGAAAGAAGAGTTGATCTCCAAAGGATTATGGGAAATTGTTGAGTGTGGCTACGAATGGCCAAAAGATGTTAAAAACATGACAGAGAAAGAGAGTAAATCATTTGTAAGCTTGAGACGGAAAGATCATCAAGCTCGTGTTTTGATGAGTGAGAACGTTGATGAAGAAGCATGGAGTCATATTCATGGAGAAAAATCTGCAAAAGATTCGTGGAATTTATTGAAAGAGGTGTATGCAATGGATAACACAAAAGCAGAAGAAGAAGAAGAAGAAGAAGAAGAAGAAGATGATGATGATGAAGAGGAGGTCGAAGAGGTTGAAGAAGAGGATGAAAACAAAGGAGTTGAAAATGAAGATATTGGGAGTGAAGAAATTGAGGATGAAGACAGTGAAAATGAAAATACAAAGAATGAAGAAATTGAATACGAAGATGAGGAAAATCTAGAAGTTACTGCAGATTTTATTAACAAATCTGATGAAAAAGAACATGAAGAAGACAAAGTTGAAGAGAATGAAAAAGGAGACGAGGCTATGACTAACGTTACTACTGAAGAAATGGACAGCAAAGAAGAAATAGTGCAAAAGAACAACCCAGTGTTGATCGGAGAGCCTGGAGTTGAAAAGACACAGAGTTTAACCAAGGTAAAAGAAGACGTAAAATTGAAACCAAAACAAGATATTGGGTTTGCGAGCAAGGTTCATGAAGCCGAGGAACTGTCAAATGAACTGGTCCCTGCTGCCATTGCTCAAATCGAGGTAGTAAAAGAATCCGAGCTGAAAACTTTAGAAAAATTGGAAGATGCTCATAAGGAGTTGGATGAGAAGAGAGAAGCTTTGAGAATAACAATGGAGAAATCTGGAAAATCTCAAGAAGGGAAGTTAGAGGCAGAACGAGATTTAAGAAAGAGAAGAGCTAGCAATGCTGCAAAAAGAGGCAATAGTAATATTACTCCTAAAAGTCCTACTGGAAGCTTTAAAGAACCGAAAAGTTTTGTGAACGAAAATATTGAAAATCCAGGGCCTAACGCGAAGGTGTACGTGGAACATAAAGAGGGTAATGTGAATGAGGTGAAGGCACAGAAGAAGACCACAATTAAGGAACTCTGTATAATATCATTCTTTTTCTTGCCAAAGTACGTAAGGTATAAAGGAATCAAAATCGAGATATTCTGAACAAGTGATCAGATGACTGATATTTTGACAAAGGCACGAAGCGGACAAGTCTTTAGAAGAAGTGCAGAGAATTTGGGAACAAGAAGCAAGTTTAATTTAGGGGAGACATTGTTGGAAATAAATTAAATAGCATTAAACGAAATCATATATTGCATGTGTTAATTGCAATATATATTTCCTGATTTGCTTATTTGGTTATATTTGGTAATGTATTATTGTGATCTTATATAGAATTTTCTTTCAATTAGAAAAAGCATGTATAAAAGAGGCATCTTATGTCAATGTAAGCAATCAAGCAATTGAGCAAAAGAAAAGCAATAAAATTTGTCTTTCCCAAAACTTCTTCATCTCTTCCTCTCAATTAATTTTCTACACTTAGTGCCAGCTTATGAAAATTAAATATGGGCTTTTAGCTTATTTTTCAGCCTTTTTATTTCTTTGTCCATCCCAACCACATCCCCCCTTTTTGGTTCTCTAAGAGATTCATGAATTTATTATTGTGGTATCTAAACAAGTCGACTGGATATGTCGTTTATACGTAAAAATATATTTAATACATATCTTTACATAGGGGTTATCGAAATATTCAGTTTTATAGTTCTAACATACCGGCTTAGCATAGGATGAAAACCCGTCAATGCTACAAAAAGCTTGTTATCAGTATTTAATAAAAAAAATGTTTTAACTTGATCCATTTTATGCTAACTTATAAATATAGCATGTCATTTAAGCTTTTAGTAAACATATTTTGTCGGCTGGTTCTATGGCATCGTATGCAATATTTCAGCCACTCATTTGTAACTAAGCTGTAACTAACAATTCTTAACAAAAGTAAAATTATTATAGCTTTTGTCTTCCTGTGCCTTTCATGTGTTGTAATATTTGTGCACAATGTTTCGGTTATAGGCTTCAACATGTCATGAATGTGGTCTTTATATTGCTTAGGTTGAATGCAACGATTTATGCAAGCTTCTATATGTGAAAGTGAGCTGAGCATATCAGAGTTAAAACTAGAATTAAGTCGCAACGTTTTTTCCTTGTTTTTTATGCTATGATGTGCATACTGGAACATTATACTGCAACAACACTATATTATTATGGTTAATAAGGTATGATATGCAGAAATGAATTAGTATACAGAAACAACACTTATAATGGAGTTTAGATGGGTTTTTTCTTTTAGATCCTAAATGCATGATCTGAACGAGACCACAACATTTCGTTCAAAACCAAAAAAGTATCGGCAATACTCTGAAATGTACTCTTATAGTTTTAAATGCTTATGATACTTTAAATGTTTTGAATTCAAATGACTTAATTAAAAAAAATATTTTGTTAATTGTTTTAGCTACACACACACATATATATACACACACATACATACCAATAATGGTAGCAGTGCAAATAAATTTACCATTTATGATTGTAGTTCTTTTCAACAACAGATGTTAATTCCGTGTACTATTCGCAAATAGTTGGATTTGGAAACCTTTTTTTTATTTTTTATAAAATAAGTATTCACGTGCAATAATTTGTCTAAAGACATTATATTGTGTTGTTATTCACTTCATGAAGAAATTTCCAGCTGCATCAATTTACAAGCTAACAAGAAACAAGTTAAAAGTTCAAAACCAAGGATCCTAAATCAGTTTAAATATGATTTACTTTATATGACTGTTTAACTCACTACACTATTATTACCATTTTAGTTTTCCATGTGTAGTTGAAATTTTCCAATAAACGTGCCTTGCTTTTCCTTTTATTATTGTTGGCTGCTCAAGCAGGTTAATACGATGGTAGATATTTCTGCCTTTGTTTGCCTTGAAAACAAACTGGTCAAGATAATCTATTTAAAAGCTTTAGTGTCGAAATTACACAAATCGCACTACTGTATGTTCCTACAAAAAAATAAACTCAGGTCATGGTCTTATTTTACGATCTAACCCCTATGCAAAAATAATCAATATCGAAGAAAAAGTAAGTATACAAAAGATGAAAGTGAAAAAAGAAAAATTGAAAAAACAAACAAATCTCCTTCATATACTATGTAAACTACATTTTTCCCTACTCATGTATATTGCATTATCGCAGGTAAGACTGATCATACAGGAGGAACTTGATCCTGCAGCCTCTGAATCGCGACACTGCGATCTCAAACCATTGTTTCATCCTGCCACTGTAATGCGGCACTACAGCTCTGTTGATATCCACAGTTTCAATTCTACCATCTTGCCCCAAGCCTAGCAACTGCCATTTTCTGTTCAAAGGTAAAGTGTGTTTATAAAACGTTATCCGACCTAACGGTAAGCTTCCCACTTTTATGATGCTCTTGTTTTTCCCAATTGTATCCACTTATTGTAAACATTAGTCAGACCTAATAAACTCCATTGCTTTAGACAAAAAATATTCATCCTAAAAGTCCATAACTTTCCTTGGCATCAAACTCCTCTTCTATAGTTGGTTCTGAAAAAATCAACAAGTGTATCCAATGTATTTATTGAACCATCTTTTTCACAAGTCTTGACAACAATGATTACTTTTCCTTTCATATTGGTTTTCCATAGTTTCTTCAGATCTTTCTGAAATATAACAGCTTAGTCCAAGAACAGGATTTTATTCAAGAAGGAAAGATATTCAGTAAGTGGAAACGAAGATAATTTAATGGCGAACTAAATATTGGATCTTCACACTTGACTTCTTTATCATTGCGCTGAAATATGGAGGTAGTCACTTGAATTCATCTATGTTTTGTATGTGTATTGTGGCTTCGCTGGGTGGATTCATATGAAATCACATTGTGATTTGCTGGTATGCTGAGAGAATCAGTCACTATGTGAAAACAACTTTGTTTCTGGCTTCTACTTTTTTTAAGGTTACTTATAAAAAATTAAAAAGTGTCGTGCAGGCTGTAAATTTGGATTCGTGGTATTACATTTTCCACTACAAAAAAAAGTTGAGTTACAGACTGACAATTTCAGTCTTTAGTTAAGCAATTCGGTCTTTAAACAAGGTTTAAAGACTGGTTAAATACTGAATATTTTAGTTACTAATTTCCAAGTCTTAAAATTTGTTTAAGACTGCTGTTCAATCTTAAATTCTTAAGACCGAAAGTCGGTCTTTAGTACTGGTTAAAACTGAATTTTGGAACTGAAATAGAGTTTGAAATCAGTCACAAATTACAAATATATTTGAATACTTAAATATTTATTCAATTTTAACAGTAGTTGAAGAAATTGGGAGTTTGATTTCATACAATATATATACATTCCATATACACAATTCAGAAAAATTCATATAATGTCATGTTGAATAACATAATACATATGATAGTCCAAAATGTTATACTGCACATAATCATGAACTTTCTTTCATTTCCACTGGTCAGAATACACTTGCAACGCAACATGACAATACAACTCTAACACTTACATATTATAATATTGCAAATGCATAACAAATCATAGCTACTTCATTATAATTATTTCACTGGCATATCACAACATTCCATGTATTCTTCGTTTCTTCTAACCGTTACGTATTCACCTCGGACCTTCGCTTTGTTCGCACAAACCTTCTCTTTCACCTTCAGCAACAAGGCAATGCCACTACCATTCATGGCTGCACCTCATTCAGTTCAAATGGCAGTAAAGAATCAACATCAAAAGTTTATTGCTCCCTAGCAGAAAGCCTTATATGCAATAGCAGCAGGTATTATATAAACAACAAACGCTGCAGCAGCAACATATGATGATGAGGAGAGGCCGAAAGCAAATTGAAGATGAAACAGTCACACACATCGGATCTATTGCAATTCCGATCACCACATGACTAACGACCCGATCTAGGCTTCGAGCGAGACTTCACGAAGGCCCTATCAGATTAAGATCCCTGGAAAAATTCAGATACTTCAGCATGGAAAAGAACGAAGATTTAGCAAAAATGGAATCATGAATAGACATATTTTGACCTGCAAACTACTGCATTTATGGAAATCGTCTCGGTACACCTGAAAAAGTAGTTCTTTTTTAATTCAAACTAGTCAACATTTATGGTTCAGAATCCTATATTCATTCAAATCGAAAAAGCAAACAGCAGAAAAAACAAAAACACGTTAAACACACAAGGCACAGCTCCCAAACAACGTGCACCGCTGACTCACAGCCGCAGCAGGAGCACTCTGGTCCTCTTCCCCAAAAACCTTGGTGATCTTTTCAACCGGCATAAAAGGTAAATACTCAGCAATGCCATACCCTTTCTTTGCAGAATGCATCACCACTTTATTGTACGTCTGGCTTCAATGTGTTGCTGTGGGAACTACTATTTAGGCCACATGAGGAAACACTGGCAACCTGTTCAGAGATTGTCATGCACAGACACTGCAGGGAGGATATCACATGAGGATGTGGTTTGCGAAGAGCAGCGGTTATTGTAGGACATGTATGTGTTGTAAGTTGAGGATCGTTGCTTCCTTATGGTGCAGGTGGAATAGGAGAAAAGGGGTTTCTATAATTTCAAAGTGGAGATAGTGGAGCAGATTTATGCATGAACGAAGACCACGTTCAACAAAATGGAGTATTTATTTAATTCATTAAAAAAGTTACAGATTTTATATAAAACTCAAAATGTACATGGATTGCAAAAGTTGACCGCTAGATCGAAAACAAATAAAAAAAGCTCCACCTTTGGATCGATAACTAATTAAATACGGCTGGTTACCAAACTAGAGACTGACTCATCAATCTCTAAGCTGTTCCAAACATCTAAAGACAGATCAATGACCCATTTTCAGTTTTTAATATCAAATATTTAAAACCGTTTTTTTTCGGTCATTGATCAGTTTTTAAGTACAAACTGAATTATTATGGTCTGTAATTATCAGTCTTTAGTTACGTGTTTTTAGTAGTGTTCTAACAAAAAAAGAAGCTAATGGATACCAAACTGCAGACTAGATGTTGATCTTTGTGTTGCAACATGTAAAGTACCTGCATGATTTTCTTGAACTTGTGCAGTTTCACATGTACATGCAGAAGTTATATGAATAAAGTGGAAGGAGCTATATGAATAAGGAAGTGAAAGAATCAATTAGGTCTGTAAGGTTTTATTTATTTATTTTTTGTATGTTAGTTATTAATTATTGTTAACTTATTATTTCATAAGCTTCTTTCTTCCTAGCCAGTACAATTATGTATTTGCTATGCGCAACTAGGCTGGTTGCAGGTGCATGATTGATTGGGATAATGTAGAATCGAAGAAGCTGGGTACAAATCTCCTGATCGTAAAATTTCGTGGTCCCATGGTCCGAAAAAACCTGGGCCTTTAATTTCGGTGGGACCCACCTGAAATCAGGGGGCCAGATTGTTTTGGCCCAGGGGACCACGAAATTTCGGGTCCAGGTGATAATTTCCCGAAGAAGCTACCGGCTCATTTTGCAAAAAAAGATGAAGGTCAATCTGACGTAGTCAATTGACAAATTTTCAACGAGCCTTAAAATATTGCAACAGTAAGAAATAGGTAATATTTTGGAAACAACAGAGGATGTTTTATACTTATGTTGTCATATGACTTATATGTTTGAAACTGTGTTCCAGGTTTCTTCACTTTTCTTGATTTGTATTGATATGATCCTTGGGAACTTTTAGTTATGCAATTCTTATCTTTCTTTTCTTTTTTCCCTTTTCTAGCTGATTCCTGGTTCATTTGATCAGGATTTTTTCTTGCTTTATCGACTTCTCAACATCAATTATGTCTTTATATCTAAAAAAAACTTCATATATTGAAGCCTTTTATTACTTTAATCTATTATTTATTACTATTTCATAAGGGTAACATTATTATTGTAGACGCCTTGCTATATATACAGGTTATGTTGTTATAGGAGTTATTTAATGGGGAGTAGGTTTATCGCTTCCTCCATTCTTCTTCTTTCAGGATCTCATTTTTGTCTTTTCATTCCTTCGCTCCTCGCTCCAATTCTTCATCATCCACTTCTCTAACCTCTCAATACTCAAGTTTTTGTATTTTATTTTATTTTATTTTTTACCCTGTCCTCGTTTCCTCCTCTCTTTTTTCTCCTTTGCCTTTTTTCATCCTTTTGCAAATCTTCTCACCTATTGCTTTTCTCCACCTTCGATCCTCACCGCTCTATTTCGCTACCGCTGCTTAAGACTAAGTGTCCTACTCTATCTTCTACTCGTCCTCCCTTTTCGTATTGTACTGTGTCTCTCTTTGCTCACCAATCTGCTACATTGCGTAGCATACCGTTGCAGATATTTGTTAGATGTGTTTTTTGGTTTCATAGAGTTCCTCGGCACGGCTAGAGTTGACTTGTTTTCTTACAATTCTGGTGGGAAATTTTCTTGATGTTTTTAGATTGGGGTTTCATCTTATGACTCATGTTTTCATGGTAGCTTGAGTTGGTCGTTGTTGTGTATATGCTTGTCGTGGCTTTTATCTTCTTTTTTTTCCTAATTGAAGCCAGTGTTTTGAAGGTGGTTTGTGTTTGCATGGTGTTGGTTGCTCCATTCTGGCAATTTTTCTTCCACTTAAGATATGGTTGTTCGGGCTGACCTTCCCATCATTCGAGCAAACTCCAACAGTTTCGGATCTACATGGTAAGCTCAGATTGTTGATTCCAAATTCTATTTTATGAACTCTAGCTGTTATCTTTGGGGTGCTAATGCTGCTAAGTAAACTTATTGTCATAGTATTTGGTCTTCAGGTGTACTTTTACAGTCTCTTTTGTTAACTGGGCATGCTTGTTGTTCGTAACAATGCAAATATAGCACGAACCTGATAGCAATCAATAAATTGTCACTATCCAACTGTCACGTCAAGAAGTGTTACCAGTATGAACTATATTCAAAATTAGTAACGGCAAAAAGTGTGACCGGATTTGCAACATCACAGAACAGTTGCAAAACAGAAGTAAAAAGAGTACTTGTTAGTATCGTCCGAGCCCAAAGTAAATCTGTTTCCTTGAAACAATATTGCCCCTTCTACGGCGCTGAAGGTATGCGAGCAATTGTTTCCCAAGATGAAACAAACCGATCTCTGCAATGTAGCGCTTCTAGTTGCAGAGCAACAACGAACTCAAGTGAGTTTATTTTAAGAACAGATAATTAGTGTAGAAGAAGGAGACAGAATGAATCAATCAATTGGATGATTAGTGGCTCTGTCAGGCTGCCTATATATAGCGGCAGAGGGGTGCCTTTCTGGGTAGTCGCTACTGTTTGTACAGGCACGCTGGTTCAAACGGTCGCATCTGATCCATGTTCAGGCGAACAGACGCACCCGCGCAAAAATAAACTACTTTCCGCGCATTTTAACAGTCGGCGGCCCATTTCATCACGAGAGACCCCAAGAGCCCCAAGGCCCTTATCTTTGATATTTTAATATTTAATATGAAGGCCCAATGCCTACATAGCCCATTCATTCAAGTCCTTATGTGCTCATGTCATTTGTTTGATATAGCATGTGGGGCTTTGGTATTTATGGAGATGTATCCACAAAACACACACAATGTGGGACTTGGTTTCTTTGTATTTCTCCACTATCACATAACCTCTTCTTCCCTAACCTTCTCATTCATTTCCAGCAATCCCCCACATGAATGAGAGGTTACTTAATTTTTTGTTCTTAAATATTGCGAAACATTTAGCGTATCGGTAAAAGTAGCACAATGGCCTTGAACTTTTCCTAGTGTTTATCGTTATAACCTACTGGCGAATCAGTGGACTAGATTGTCTTTAAACTGTAAGCCTTTTGTGTAAGTCTATAAAGATTACACACGTTAAATGTTTCTTAACCCCTTGGTTCTCTGTTTGTGTTCATTTTTTTCCATGAACACCTGCTTGGTCTCATGAGTGTTTGAAGAATTCAACCTTACAATTCTTCTTAAAGCGGCGCCTTCACACTCACTTAGGTGATTCTATAAAGTGTATCCCACAATCTCCACTTGGGTCATTTACCACAGTATAGACATCATTAAAAGCTAAGCTTATCCTATTCTCCGACGGGTTGTGCACTGACTTATCATAGGAATGGTTTGTATTTTAACAGTTGTGTCAAGTTTATCTTTAAACTTAGTTGTCCCTTTGAACCTAGATCTTGGGATCTCCAATCAACTAGGTGGGGTTTCCATTTAGAAAAACTTTTTAGTTTATAGGTCTTAAACCCATTCCCATCGATAAGGTTTGAACTTTCTCTCTAGGCAAGCCTTTAATTAGTGGATCTGCAATGTTATCCTTTGACCTTACATAGTCTATAGTGATAACTCCATTAGAGAGAAGTTGTCTTATGGTTTTATGCATACGACGAATATGTTTAGATTTATCATTATACAATGTACTATTCGCCCTTCCTATAGTAGATTGACTATCACAATGTATACATATTGGAGGTACTGGTTTTTTCCAATTTGGAATGTCCTCTAAAAACCCCCCCTAAGCCAATCTGCTTCTTCCGCGGCTTTATCTAGAGCAATGAACTCAGATTCCATTGTTGACCTTGCTACGCAAGTCTGTTTGGAAGATTTCCACGAAATTGCTCCATTTCCTAATGTAAACACATATCCACTTGTGGATTTTATGTCATTTGAGCTCGTTATCCAATTGGCATCACTATATCCTTCTACCACTGAAGGATACTTATCATATTGCAACACATAGTTTTGTGTATACTTTAAATATCCTAGGACTCTAATTATTGCTTTCCAATGATTTTTACCAGGATTGCTGGTATATCTACTTAGCTTGCTTACAGCGTACGCAATATCAGGCCTAGTGCAATTCATGACATACATAATACTTCCCAGTATACGAGAGTATTCAAGCTGATATGTACCATCACCAGTGTTCTTTACCCAATTTTAGTTCATATCTACTGGTGATTTTGCAGTAGTTATATTATGCTGCTTGAATTTTTCAAGAATTTTAGCAATGTAATGTGACTAAGATAACGCATGTCCCTGTGGTGTCTTTATAATTTTTACACCTAAAATTACATAGGCAACTCCTAGGTCCTTCATATCAAATCTAGAGGATAGCATGTCCTTCGTAAATTTTATTATGACCTTATTATTTCCTAGGATCAGTAAATCATCAATGTAGAGACAAACAATGATATATCCAGCATCTATACATTTTATATAGACGCATTTATCTGATTCATTTATTTTGAATCCATTTGATAACATTGTTTCATCAAATTTCTCATGCCATTGTTTTGGTGCTTGTTTAAGGCTATAAAGAGATTTTACTAATTTGCACACCTTATTTTCATTTCCTGGGCTTAGAAACCCTTCTAGTTGTTGCTTATATATTTCTTCTTCCAGTTCACCGTTCAAAAACGCAGTTTCCACATCCATTTTGTGTATTTCCAAATTCAATATAGATGCGATGGCAATAAGCATCCTATTTGATGTTATTCTGGTAACTGGAGAGTATGTATCAAAGTAATCCAGATCTTCCTTCTGTCTGAATCCTTTTATTACAAGTCTTGCTTTATACTTGTCTATTGAGTCGTCAGCCTTTAGTTTTTTCTTAAATATCCATTTATATTCTAGTGGTTTTGATCCTTTAGGGAGATCCACTAGTTCCCACGTATGGTTTTGTAGAATGGATTCTATTTCACTATTGATGGCTTCTTTCCAATAAGGAGCATCGGGAGATGACATTGCTTGTTGGTAAGTTAGAGGTTCATTTTCTATCATATATGCATAGAAATCGGATCCAAAGGATTTAGATGTCCTTTGTCGCTTGCTCCTTCTTGGTTCCTCTATCTCAGTTTCATCATTCATTTTTCTTTGATCTACATTATCACCGGGAGTATCTGGTTCTCTTAGCCTCTTTTGAACACTAGTTTCAATAGAGGTTTTTAGAGGATAAATGTGTTCAAAGAATCTTGCATTTCGAGACTCGATAATGGTGTTTTCATGAATGTCATCAATTTCATATTTGTACACCAAAAATCGATATGCACTACTATTATGAGCATATCCAATGAATATGCAATCCATAGTCTTTGGTCCTATTTTGACCTTTTTGGGTTTTGGAATTTCTACTTTGGCTAGACACCCCCACACTTTTAAGTATTTGTAGGATGGTGGTCTGTTTTTCCAAAGCTCATGGGGAGTCTTACACGTTTTCTTTCGTGGTATTTTATTTAAAATATGATTTGCCAAAAGAATAGCTTCTCCCTAAAAATTATCTGGCAAGCCAGAACTTATTAGTAAGGCATTCATCATTTCTTTAAGAGTTCTATTTTTCCGTTCGGCTATACCGTTGGATTGAGGTGAATAAGGAGCAGTAGTTTGGTGTATTATTCCATACTCAACACAGAATTCCTCAAATGGAAACTCATATTCTCCTCCTCTATAACTTCTTAAAGCTTTAATTTTTCTGTTGAGTTGATTCTCAACTTCTGCTTTATACTGTTTAAACATATCGAATGCCTTATCCTTACTTCTAAGGAGATATACATAACAGTATCTTGTACAATCATCTATAAAGGTGATAAAGTACCTTTTTCCTCCTCTAGTTTGGCACATTTTCAAGTCGCATACATCAGTATGTATTAAGTCCAGAGGTTTGGTTTCTCTTTCAACATGATGAAAGAGGTTCTTGTTAATTTGGCTTCAGCAAAAATTTGACATTTGCAATTTGAATCAATTCTACACTTAGGTATGAATTCTAGATTGATCAGTTTTTGTAAAGTATCAAAATTCACATGACCTAGTCTAGAATGCCATAGATTAGGAGAGTCAACCATATAAGCAGAAGATTCAATTTTATTCATATCATTGTTTGGTACAACAGTGGTTACATTAGCCTTAAATAAGCCATCACATACATAACCGTTTCCTATGTACACTCCATTCTTAGAAAACACAAATTTATCAGCCACAAATGTCAGTTTGAAGCCATGCTTGATGAGCAACGATCCTGAAATTAGATTCTTACGAATTTCTGGAACATGAAGAACATCTTTTAGAGTGAGTTCTTTTCCAGAAGTAAATTTCAGCACAATCTTTCCCTTGCCTCCGACCTTTGATGTGGACAAGTTACCCATAAACAGCTGTTCTTCATTAGTAGAACTTTTGCAGTTTGTGGACATCCACTTATTTGCGCATATATGCCTAGTGGCTCCAGTGTCTACAAACAACTCCTTGTTGTTTCTAACAAGGTTGCATTCTGAAACAACTGCACACAGGTCCATTTCGGAAACACCATCTGAAACTTCTGCCACATTCGCTTCTGATTTCTTCTTTTTTGGTGGACCGCGACATTCTGCAGCTTTATGACCCTTCTTTCCACAATTATGGCATGACCCCTTGAATTTCATTGACTTCTTAGGTTGGTTGTCACGTTTTCTCTTATTGGACTTATCCGTCTCGATAGCGTTTTCTTTGGCAACCACATTTTTAAAAATCTTCTTTTCAGAATTTCTATTATCTTCCTCAATTCTCAATCGAACTACAAGTTCCTCCATTGTCATTTCTTTGCGTTTGTGCTTTAGGTAGTTCTTGAAGTCCTTCCACGATGGAGGAAGCTTCTCAATAGCAGCAGCAACTTGAAAAGATTCTCTAAGGGTCTGTTTGCGAACAAATTAAACAATTGTAAACAACTGTAAAATCCGTTCGGCTTTCCTAAACAACAAGGATTGTTGTAGAGGGTGTCGAACTCTGGGAACAAAAATATTTTAATTAATAAATCCAATCAAGTTATTCCAGAATTTTGATTGATTGCAAATTAATAGAAAATAAACAAAAAGCGAGTTTTTAACAATAAAGAAAGTAATTAGGGAGTAATGACATAGATTAGATTAATATTCATCAATAGCCAATCGAATAAATACAGATCTAATTCATGTTTCTGTCACAAACATGAATCAACAATAATTAGGTTTCTAGAAACAAATATGTAAATAACAACAAGTATAGCAGGAGCTCAGCTCTTAAACAACCATAGGCTATCAGGACAGATTCACTATTTTATTTCTAAAACCCTAAATATTAAATATAAATCTGATAAGTGTTAGATCGAACTCGAATATACCCTGTGAAGGAGCACAGCTCTTAAACGACACAGGGTATGAAGGTTTAGATCTAACCCTTAGTTCAGATCTAGAGCTACATACATGAAGTTCTAATCTTTTGGCTATGTGAATCATATTGAATCATATCTATCAGCGTCATCACCCCCTAATTAAAGAGGATTAGCTAGACATAGATAAAAGAAAAGAAAATAAAAAGAAAATCAACAACATAAATAAAATGCAATAAAAACTAAATAGAAGAGAGAAAGAAGAGTTTTATTCCAAGCAAAGGATTACAGAATAAAACTAAGTGTGTTCTTACATGAAGGAGATACAATGTATTTATAGTTGATATGACAAAGACAACTAGGCTAGTTACAAAATGTGGGACTAAAAATTTAGCCCAAATAACACATAAGCCAGTGTGAACGAGGTTGTAGAGTAAGAGGCCTTGCAAGTGAGCCAATGTGAATGCGTACAACGCATGAATGAGAAGCCTTGCACATAACTTAGCCCAATTAGCAACTAGACCAATGTGAATGCATGTAGATGTCATCGAATATAGGTTGCGGGCTTCAACTCCAATTGCCTTGAGAATGAATAACAACTCCAAGTGATTATTATGGAAAAGAATTGAATCTTGTCTTTAAAATACGAATTAGAAGGTGATTGAATAACAATATTTCTTCAAGTCTTCAAGCCTTAATCCAGCTCTAAAATTCAACACACTTCTTGCACAAATTCTTCAAGCTTTTCAACAATTAAATGCATTAATCCATTCATCTCAAATAATCTGTAAACACAGCTATAAATGCACAGTATCAATTATTTAAAAGATAAAATAAGATAAATATGCGGATAAAATATACACATTTACGTGTATATCAGGGTCATCTTTTCATCTTCTAGTTGACGAATGATAAGTTGCAGTTCTTGAATTTGGTTGATCATAGCTTTTGTATCGACCATTTCGAAGTCAAGAAATTTCCCAGTGATGAATTTCTTCATGCCTGCATCTTCATTTTTATACTTCTTTTCTAAAGTCAACCAGAGTTGTTTGGATGTTGCAACAGTGCAGTATACGTTGTATAGACTGTTGTCGAGGCCATTCCAGATGTAATTTTTACACATGAAATCAGAATTTTTCCAAGTAGTAAGGGCTTCAACTTTAACTGGATCTGGTTCCAATTCTGCAACGACTGGAGCATCTTCTGTAAGATACTTTGCAAGGCCCAATATTGTCAAGTAAAATAGCATCTTTTGCTGCCAATGTTTGAAGTCCGCTCCGGTGAACTTTTCCGGCCTTTCTCCGTGAGACAGTGCCATTGGTGTAACCACGGGTGCCAAAGGATTGGTTACAGGTGGTATTGGCGCAGCAGTAGTACTATTGTTCTTAGCCATTATCGTTTTCTACAGAACGAAAATATTGTTTCAAGATTGTTGTTCGACAATGCAAATATAGCACGAACCTGATAACAATCAATAAATTGTCACTATCCAACTGTCACGTCAAGAAGGGCTACTATTATGAACTATATTCAAAATTAGTAACGGCAAAAAGCGTGACCGGATTTGCAAAAGCACAGAACAGTTGCAAAACAGAAGTAAAAAGAGTACCTATTAGTATCGTCTGAGTCCAGAGTAATTCTGTTTCCTTGAAACAATATTGCCCCCTCTACGGCGCTGAAAGTATGCGAGCAATTGTTTCCCAAGATGAAATGGACCAATCTCTGCAATGTAGCGCTTACAGTTGCAGAGCAACAACGAACTCAAGTGAGTTTATTTTAAGAACAGATAATTAGTGAAGAAGAAGGAGATAGAATGAATCAATCAATTGGATGATAGTGGCTCTGTCAGGCTGCCTATATATAGCGGCGGAGGGGTGCCTTTCTGGGTAGTCGCAACTGTCCGTACAACACGCTGGTTCAACAGGTCGCATCCGATCCATGTTAAGGCGAACGGACGCACCCACGCAAAAATAAACTGCTTTCCGCGCATTTTAACAGTCGGCGGCCCATTTCATCACGAGGGACCCCAAGAGCCCCAAGGCCCAAGGCCCTTATCTTTGATATTTTAATATTTAATATGAAGGCCCAATGCCTACATAGCCCATTCATTCAAGTCCTTATGTGCTAATGTCATTTGTTTGATATAGCATGTGGGGCTTTGGTATTTATGGAGATGTATCCACAAAACACACACAATGTGGGGACTTGGTTTCTTTGTATTTCTCCACTATCACATAACCTCTTCTTCCCTAACCTTCTCATTCATTTCCAATAATGCTTTCGTTCATAGTGTTAGTATTAGCATTGTATATATTTCTCCGGTGTTTCGAACTGCCAAGTGCATGCACCCTGCATGGTGTTGCATTTGCAGGTTAAAAAAATTAAACGTTGTTATTATTGCTTAAAGGAGAATTTCTTTTATAAACAACTTATCATTTTCAATTTATTTATTTATTGAATTTGTTTTTTTAGTTTGGTTAACATAAAAGGAGTATGAATAATTGATCAAACTTTACATAAAAAGAATACAAATTAATCCAAACTTTATTAGGTAGAGTCCATGCTGTGAGCTATAGTCTGGATTTATCTTTAGTTGTTAAAATTTATACATCAACATTTATCATACAAGTGAAATTGGGTATGTAAAACAAGTTGTTTCATTAACATTTTATATGTTAGTAGGTAAATACTTACATCATTCTACAAGTTAATCAGGTAATTTACTTTAGATAATTCTTTGACAAAAATTTTCATTCAATGTTCTATGCAAACATGCACAATTTATGTTAGTTATTCAATTATTCATTTTTCTTCTATCAACAATGTAAAATTAAATTAAATTGCAACACTAACAGCCATCGAAGAGAAAAAATGGTTCTTTTAAGTACTAAGGTCCCGCGAGTACCCAAATGGCGACATGCCAAACCTTGTAACTCAATATGGACATTGGAAGGCAACGGGAACTGATAGAATGATACGAGGTGAATATTCTAGACCTGTTGGCTTAAGGATTTTATCTCTTTTGAGTAGTTTGTATATGGACTTTTATTGATACATGTTATGGATTTAGTGATGTTTTGTTATGGAGTTACGAATTCAAATATGGTGTAAACTTGAATTGCTTTCAATTATTATGAATGTGAGTGGCTCATGTTGTTTTGGATAACTTAAATGATTACGATTATTATTAATGAAATTTTAGTTTTGATTATAATATTATGAAATATATGGTTAATTGCGGTTGTAAAGAGTTGAATCATGAGTGTATGTACCAGTTACAAAAATATTTGCAGCAAGTGTCAATATTAGTTATAATAGATCTTATTATAACTTTAACAAGTAGCTGTGAACTACTAGCACAATTGACAAAACCATGTTAAAATACAACTGTTACAAACAGTTGTAAATATGTCGTTTACAACTGCTAAAAGCTGTTGAAAAAGAGTATTTTACAACAGGTAAAAGCTGTTGAAAAAGAGTCTTTTACAACTACCAAAAACAGTTGTAAAATAATCACGCTTTATTACAACTGCGGATATAAGGACTGACGAGCGCCAGTTGTAATAGATCTATTACAACTGTTTTTGGCAGCTGTAAAAGTGTGTTTTTGTTGTAGTGGTGGGAGATGCACATATATATATCGAACGAAAAGGTGCGTGCCCTTTGCCTTGTTTGACATAAGAAACCTCCTGATATTTGGTTGCATATGTTTTGTATGCATGTTTGTGATATTTTGGAATTCATATTTCCAAATGATTTGGTTTGAGACCCTGAAGTGAAATCTAGTTTGATATTAAAGCTAGATATATATTATTTCAATGATTTGAAATGAAATGGGATTTCAAGTTCGAAGAGATTATTTTAAAAGAATAGTTTTGAAAATAATAAGGTCGATTAGATTTCATAAATCTAAACTTGAAGATTAAGCCTAAGGGGTAGTTTGGGAATTGCATTGTTGCTTGATGCATCGTAGGCTCCATAAGTCTATTTGCAGTAGGAGAACTACGTTGGCTTGATCCTGTATCTAATTGGGTACCCAATTAGATAGGGGTACATAGGCAGTCGCAAGTGGTAGTGATTCATCCCCTTAAATAACATATCATTTTTTTCTGTTTTGTTGATCGTTATTCATATTATGATGTTGTACATTTCCTGCTTATTTTGTTATTCTGTATATTACTTGTTTTGTTGGGTTCACAGGATATGATAGGATTGTCTCTCTCAACTGAGTGCACAGCATTTGATGTATAACAAATTGAGTTAGGTATGCACACTCTGTAGATTAATTAATTACTCTTATCAAATTGTATTTGTTGTATTTTGTCTTTCGCTGTATTATTTTCGATATACTATGATATTCTGTACTATGATGTAACATTTATATGATGTTAATAAAAGGTCTTTTGTGTTTGTTCTGATGTTGTTGTATGCCCAAAGTTAACGTATCCGCCTTTTTGGTTCGATTTAAGTCGGTTTAACGATCGATTTGAATCCGCCAGCGTGGCTGGTCCTTACAAAACCACCTATCACGACCCGAAATCCCCGATCGACTTAGACCGAATGAGAACGCGGAATGTATGAGGACACAACGCATCAGAATGCAGAACAATAGAACTTTTCATTTCTATTACAAGAATATCAGAGTACAAGAATATTAGAGTACGAATAAATAATACACAGCGGAAATACAATATCAAAGAATAAATTACATAGCAGCGGAAATAAAAATATATAAATACGATGCACAACTGAAATACATCAGCTAACACAACTGAAATACATCAGTTAAAACAACTGAAAGAAATACACGAATACAAAGCTTTCTGAATATAGCTCCAGCTGTAGACCAGGATTGTGTTAAAAGAAAATTTGCAAAACCAAAACAACTAGCTGCCCGCGTGGAAAATATGGACATCCAGAGTTTAGGTGAAAACAATAAACTCCAAGTCAGTTATGGGACTGGTGTGAGAACTTAAAACAATTATAAAATCTTTACTTTGAAATAAGGTAAATCATGGGATCACGCCGTATGACATGGAACGGGTTTACTCCACATGAATACTAGTTTAAAGATAAAACAACGCAATGTTTTTTGAAAAATGAAGCTATTATAAGACTCAGGTCCCATCACACAATGCAACGCAAGTCGGAGGATAGAGTTTTACCTTATAATAGCCAAACATGCTTGATACGCTTTAAAACAAATATTTTTGATATTATTATAAGTGCATAGCGTATATAACAACTTCAAATATAAATGTATCAATCATAGATGACACATGTACCATATATTATGTCGCCATATAGGTTTACAATTAAAACTGTAAAGTCGCTTATTGGAAATTGGATTCCATCTATGAGACGAGGCAAGAGATCTTCCTCACCGGTTTCGGATCACCTCTAGCAAGATGTCTAGGATCACACCATAGGTAACCTTTAGGGAGCGCCAGGGCCGGTCCATACTTACTTTTGTGGATTGGTTATTCCTAAACAATAAGTTTCCCGATCCTATCAGACCTGTCACCTGGTCAGTATGTCGACCAATCATATCTGAGTTTCGTCAAATTCTGACTTATAATGAACTCTGTGCATTTATTTAAAGTTTAAAACTAAATTTTCAAACTACCGCGCCATTACGAGTTCGTTTTAATTCAGTTATAAATTTATATGCTCAAACTTCGTTTTAAATAAATTCTAAGTCGTTTATTCTCAAAATAAATCGTTTAAAATCATATAAAAATACATTTTAAATTGGTTCCAAAATTCCGAGTTGTTACAATCTCCCTCACTTAAAACTTTTTTGTCCCGAAAAAGGAACGGAACTGAAAGCCGTTTAACCAATCAACTCAACTTTCAATCTAGCTTGAGTTCTTCAACCTTTCAATTTCTAAGAACTTTCTAATTTTCCTGAAATTTGGCTAACGCCTTAAATTTTTGAAAATTTAGTTTTAAACTTTAAATGAGTATATATAATTCAATATATATATATATAGCATAATACATATTGAATTATAACACATTAATCACATCAGCAAATAACAGAATATAGCATAATACATAAAATCAAAGAATAATTTACATCATATCATAACAGCGGAATCATAAGCATCAACATTAGAGTTACACAGATACAGGATCCTACTTAGTACATGACAAGTTTCATCAAATAGATAGTAAGTCTACAACGGAATCGAATATACACATACATAAGATAATGTTTAAGAGTTCAAAAGAAATGATAAAATATAAGTCTTCATCTTCATCCAAAAGCAGCACCCAATGCTACGGTGCATATCCAAAAGAAAGCCAATCACCTGTTCACTTGGTTGCCCATGCAAAAATATGGGCATCCAAGTTTGCAGGGGAAAAACAAAGTACGAGTCAGTCATGGGACTGGTATGAGAAAACCTATAATTACTTGACTTATTTAATAGTAAGGCAAATCAGAAGACCATGTCGTATGACATATAACAGGTTTACTCCATTGGATTGCCATTGAGTAAAATAAAGTAAATCAATAAACAACGTAATGCTTTTTAGAAAAATGAAACCGTTATAAGACTCGGGTCCCATCACACAATGCAATGCAAGCTGGAGGATAGAGTTTTACCTTATAATGGTCAAATATGCTTGATACTTGGAAAATAAAAATGATTTGGTATTACTATTAGTGTCTAGGTGTTTTAAAGACAATTTCAACATAAAAGTATTAATCCTAGATGGCATAGGTACCCGGGCCAGTCCACTCTAGGATAGATATTAGTTGTATTTGGATAGATATTAGTTGTATGGGATAGGTACCATATATTATGTCGCCATATAGGTTTACAACTAAAACCGTAATATCACATATTGGAAATTTGGATTCTATCTATGAGTCGAGGCAAGAGATCTTCCTCACCAGTTCCGAGACACTCTAACACATGGTAACCCTTGGGAGCACTAGGGCCAGTCCACTCTTAACTTTTGTGGATTGGTTATTCCTGAACAATACGTTTCCCAGTCATGTTGGACCTGTCACCTGGTCAGTATGTAAACCAGTCATATCTGAGGCGCCTCGCTATCCACCATCCACATAAGTATAATGTCTGGGCTCCATACCATGACATCACTCCTAGCTAGAAAGAAACGCACGTCCTCCCTGCCGTACCTCATCCCGTTTATGACTCATACAAGGATGTGAAGCTCACGAATTAACGTTATACGCAAATCTACGCTATATTAAAGTCATTCTTTGATCATCAACCACAAATCTCTTCTTTTCAACAAAATCCTTGATCATTGCATCTCAGCATGCCACATTGATAATTCATGCCATACAACTAATATATATCCATATATAACCTCCAAGCTCGTACGTCTCAGAAAAGGGTGTTAAGCAAAGAGAATATATTCTCCACCACCAAATAGATATATATTTAATAGAAATCGATCAATACAGAATGAAATCCAATGTCAGACACACAATCTATTTACAAGTCTGTTCTGCGTCTGAATGAAACCGGAGGCATGTTATTCCATATCTCATATGTCCAATACAGGAGAGAGGTCCTCGCATATCTGGACAATCAATAAGTACGTCCGGACAACTACCACTATAACCCCTTCAAGGGAGCTACCCATACCCAAGGCATCAGTAGTAATCCATTCGATGTGAAGATTGTCGGTCTTGCACCGTCTTCATTGTCTTTGACTTTTAGTTGTCGTTCAATTATTTGAAATGATTTCTAACTCGGTCTTTTCAAATAATTATCGCATGCATAATTCAAATCAAATTCTTTTCTTTGGTTAAGTTATTGGCCTTCATAGTTCAATTCATTACCTTATATTAAAAAGGTTTAATCGAGAATTTAATTCGATCATCAAATTTAATTCTCAAGTCATAACATCTCTAAAATTCCTTAATGAGTTTTCATGCCAACCAGTATTTAACCATTTTTATTTTATAAACCAAGTAAAATTGGTTTACACACGTTCTAAATCGCTTATAATAATTTAAAATGATTTTTTGCTATTTATATATATAAAAATAGCTCAATTCAGTCGAACGACATTTCAGGTCATACAACTACACTTGCGTTGTTTTCATTCAGTTTTGAATTAGACATCTCTAAGAATCAAACCGTTGGATCTTAAAATACTTATTATCAGGGGAAAGAAATTTTTGAAACGAATCCAACGGTTCTAATTTTGGGAAAATCCGATGGTCGAATCTTTCGGTATACTCGTTTAAGATTACGACTCGAAAACGCGAACTAACACTATGTGATTCGTTTAATTTAATTTATATTTAACGTATATAAATATAATTCATTAAACGGCTTTCAAACTATTTAATTCACCAAAAATTTGGCTTAATGCCTTATATTTTCGAAAAAATTCACCGTAAACCCCTTAGAACGGAGTGCTCGGAAAAATCACAAATGGCCTAAAAAGGCTCTAATAAATCAATATATATATATATATATATATATCAACCAAATGCCCATTGGGAGATGTGTACAAATTTATCATCCCAATGCCCGTGAGTTGGATTTAAACTCGTGTGAACATCCATTGTGACCTATATACACCCAAGGGAGATGTGTAAAAATTTATCATCCCGAGATCCATGTGGGGGATTAGTCATGGTCCATGTGCCTTATCTACAACAAGAGTGATGTGTATATTTTTGTCATCTCAATATCCGTATGGGGTTTGTTATTAAATCCTGCAAATTTAGTTATATGTTTATTTTAGTCCATATCAAGTCCTCTGTCCAGTCCATATTTGTGAATTATTATGCGATTTACCTGATCTCCAATCATTCAGTTCTCGTCGTATAGCATCCACAATTATATGCTATACGGTTCACAACATATAAGCATCAAGTAGCTACATGCTTATATGGGTATGCTATGCTATGTAGTGTAGTCCAATACATGTTTACTACCCTATGGTGTATGTTCAATTCATCCAAAAGACCATCACACGCATCCAAGTTACATACAGTAGTAATAAATAAATAAATAAACCATCCCTTGCCAATTAAGGCACAACATATTTAAATAAAACTGAATGTGCAGTTCGAGTGTCGAACTAGAAATGTAGTACATAACTGATAAAAGTGATATTTTTATCTAACTAATCAATGTCTAATATAATAATGAACTTGTGGTAACAATGATAAACATGATAAAATATTTCTAGTCCATAACTAGCATTCAGATTAAATTCATAGCACTACTAAGAAAAATTCTATTTTAGCGCAACTTAAATAATCACATGTATATCGATTAAAAATAATTTTTTACATCGCCAATCGCTAACTAACGTCATAATAAGTTATGATTATTATTTCATATTCATCGTATAACGTCACAGTTAATTTTCTTTTAACTAAAATCAATTAACGCCTAAATCGTTAATTTTATTTAACCAGTTCAAGTTACAATTCAATGATATCGATATGGTTTTATTTAGATATGTCACGTATCTAATCTACATCGCATATAATAGTTAAAAATCGCGTTTTTAACTAAATAAAAAATATTTCATCACTCAATAAATTTTACTTATCAACTAACACTAATTGTTCTAACTTACCAATTAATTTTCATGCGATCAATTTTCTAATCTGCCCCCTTTTAAAAGTGAGTTTAGATTCCTCACTGAGAGTTCCACTCCACCAAAACTTTAAAGCGGAGGAATGCGACTTTGTCGAGCTCCTATGCGGCTTCACGGAGGTCTAAAGTGCTCAAGCTTCGCTCCAACACACTCCAATACTCGAATACTAGTGGATTCGAGAGAATTAAGCTAATTGGAAGCGGAAATGGACACGAACGTGGCACCCAAACTCTAGGGTTCCGCTGTCCGGAATCAAATCGGCAAAAAGGAGTTTTGGAGGTGATATTTGGTGGTGTAGAAGTGGTAGGAAGGTGTAGGAAGCTTCGGGGAGCAAAAAGGAGGAGTTTTGGAGCTTGAAGGAGGAGGGGGTTCGGCCGTGGGTTGAGGGGGCAGTGCCAGCAATTGTGGTGGCGGGGGAGGGGCGGCGATTGTGAGGGAGGAGGGACGTCACCATTTTTGGAGAGAATGAGGAAGAAAAGGAGGAATAAGGAAAAGTGAGGAAGGAAGACAGGAAATGGACTTAACTACAAAATCCATCTCTTTTTCGGATTGCCCGATCGCGACCTAACTACGTTTGCTACAAAATTTTGGATCATGATATTATACGTAATTACGAATCCAACGAATCAAGTTTCATCGTATTCCGCGTTTGTTTGACCTTCCATTTTATTTTTCGATCAAGTTTTAACCAGTTTCAAATATGCGATTTTAGCGTGCATTTCCTTCTTGCATGCCCACACGCTAACTCCAAAAATTATGAAACTTCGGATTCTACCACTATTTGAGCTACGGATTCAATAAAAAAATTCATTGAATTCAGAGGTCATCTCAGTAACGTTCCTTTGTAAACTGATCGTCAATATCTTAACAAATGGTTTTATTGCGCACAGCCACACACTAATTACGTTGGGTGTGAAATTTGAAATCTAGCCATGATTTATTATTACGAATCCAATAAAAAAAATCTAGTCGAATTCTGAGCACTGGCAAAATTCCACTTTTTAAGGGCTATGCGATGATTTAAAAATCAGATTTTTAAATTCTGACGTATTTTCTTATAAAATTATATTAAAAATAAATTTTAAATTGTTTTTGAAATTCCGGGTTGTTGCATTGCACGACTCCGTCTAGACTTAATCTTTAGGTGTTTTGGTGTACTTCTGAATTATTTAGCCATGTGGTGGTCGAGTCGTGCAAATCCGGATTGCTTTCGATAGTCGGGACAAAAGGTCGGGTAACATTCTAAGACTGATTTTTCTCATTCTATGGTACTGCAACCCTATCTCTAATGAGTTTTAAACCCCATAAGCTAAGATATTTTTTTATTAAAACAAAGTTCCGATACCACGTGTAAAAACCTGCTTTTTCATACCATTCAAGTTGATAATGAAACTAACTCAAATCGTTCGAAATAACATTTTGTTTTAGCGTGGAGTTTAATAAAATAAAATCATACAAAATAGACAGATCACATATATAAAATAACAGAATAACTCACAGTAGAAAAAAATAACTTAGTAGTTCATGAAGCTGCTAATTTCAAAATCTCAAAATCAAAATACACAATACTAGAGAAACAAATTAATACATCAAAATTTTAATATACATAAATGCCTTGTATATAAACAAATTATAGAAATGGTATAAGTGAATCACCAAAATAGAAATATCAAATAGATCATAACTGAATCTCCAATAGATCTGCAGCTCTCAAAAGATGAGTCAACAAAGTTGAACTCATCAGTTTGACCCGAGCATAAAGTCATAAACAAAACACTCGAGTCAGGATTAACATTCTCAATAGTAAATCAACTCAAGTAAAATGCTCAGATGAAATGCATCAATAACTTAAAGGACGTTTGGGATTACCATCCTTTAAGGATCCGTTAAACAAGACATTATATAATATAATACGCTATTATAATAGTGCATAAGGTAAATATACTACTGAAAATAACGTAAGCGATATTACATTTTTACCCTTACACCGTTTATAATGTCGTAGTTTATACAGTACCACTGTAACTAGTGGCATCACAAGGCAATCCATAGGTACGAAACAAATCCAAATCGTAGGGGGCTCGATTGGGATACTATGGCAAGGCATATGAGGCAATACCTAGGGTAGAATTCTATCAGTTGCACGCCTGGTACAGTGGTAATGCATAGTCGTAACTACCGCCCACCTCGAACAACACTCCCACAATCAAAGTTCCCCAATCAAATCATAAAATAATAAATGGTATCGAAGATGAGCATGATAAGAGGGGCTAGCTCTATCAATCACGGTATAGCTCCTGTTTTAGTCATTTTAATTTTGACCTGAAGGTTAAGGCTATCCATCATCATTCTTACTTCATTCCAATACGTTCTCCAAACCAACATATTTCACACCATGGTCATTTATATTTGAAATCATATTTAAAATATCATTAATTGAATAATACCAATTTATATTTTTATATTTAAACACTTAAATCCAAAAATTTCAATGTCATGGTCATATTAATTCATTATTTGCTTAAGTTCAAAATTCAGATTTCATATTTACAAAACGGTTTATTTACAAAATTACATATTGATCTCAAATTTCTGTATCTCCATTGTCATTATTTCAAAAATCTTTGTATTAGCATTTCGGATTCAATAGCTCAGATTAGGAACAACTTTTATTTAAAATAGTTAATGTAATAAAGAAGAGTTATTATTAAAAATATTTATGTTTATATAAAATAATGTGACTTAAAATAATTATTAATTATATAATAGTTAACTTTTAGATAAAGTGGTAAAATTAACTAGTTATAGAATGTATAATAATTGAGTTAAATATATAAAATAGTTATAAAATGAAAGTTAACTTTAAATGTTATAATTTAAATTAGTTTAATATAAGATAATACAATTTCAAACAATCTAAGATAACCCAATTTGAACTATATATCAATAATTCCACTACGCCATAGATTGCACACGGCAACCCCAGTGAAGTGATGCAGAAAGTGCAAAAAAATGTTGCTATAGGCCAACAATGATCTGTGGCAACTCTTTCTTAAGGTTGCCTTTTGCCGCGTTGCCTTAGAGTCAAAGGCAACATCTTTGCTATCCTAAGGTAACATCGCTACAAGTACTAAATTTACAAAAATGTGGGGTCCACTAAATTTTGAATCCCGGGTTCGCGGAATCCTGTTGTGCCACTAAAATCTGTAGTCGGGTTCACGGAATCCTATTGTGGGGCCCACATGCATTAATTTATGGCAACACTATATTATAGCTATGACAACATTTACCATTACATACTGCAACATTGTATCATAGCTATTGCAACATTATATAACATACCGCAACATAACGTCAATAAACATCACACATTGAAATTAATAAACAACTTTTCGTTTCAAATTAACCAGTAACACAAGTACTACTTAGTCAACTACAGAATAACAAAACATAGCCAATAAATTCAGTTTTACAGAGTACTTACAAACACAGTCGGTACTAAATTCATGTTTACATCAAACTAAAATAGTTTCAAATTAATAAAGAGCGGGCCTCCAGTGAATTTAGTAACTCTACTGCCTCCTTGACCTGCAAAATAAAGCAGTTTCAAAAGTCATGCATTTCAGCAAAAGCCTTTAGTACAACTAATGCATTTTAGCACAAACAAAGTCATGCATGCCTCGGTTACAACTGATGCAATGCCTCGTTTACATTGCAACACAAAATGGAAGACATGCATGCCTCAGTTGCATTTCAGCACAAATTATGGCCAGAGTATAACTGACTTGCACTTCAACACAAAGATATTTCAGCACAATCTATGGCCTGCATACCTCAATTGCATTTCTGTTGCATAACTGAGTTGCATTTCAGCACAGAGTTGCTTTTCGGCACAGAGTTGCATTTCACAATCTATGACTGAGTTGCAAATTGATGCAATGACTCAGTTTGTTCAAAGCACGAACGATATCAAGGAATGCAATAGTATGCATGAGGCACTGCTTCAGTGTGATACAATTTGAAGAAATGCCTCTTTTTGTTTCAGTAAAAATTTAGACATGCCACGACTCGTTCAAGTACAAATTCAACCATTGAATCAATTACGAACTAACACGATCATTACTGATTGAAAAGAAAATAAAATTCTTAAAATTCTGTAGTTCATTACTGAAGCATCAGTCTTGTACATGATCCAGCATTGAACTACAGAATTGTAAGAATTAGACTGATGCTTCAGCAAGCGGAAATTGTAAGAATTCTGAAGCATACTTGCAGCCAACCATAAAAATAAGCAAAAATATATACCAGTAGTGTGTGTTTGTATATGATATCCGATTTGCACAATTTGTAAGGGTCTTGGACTACAAAAACATGAAATTAAGAAGCCTTGTTTTTCAATTTGCTAGGTGGAAGGCGGATTCGTCTTAATAGGACATCATCTCTACACCAATGAACATCAAAATCTTGATTTCCCATTCCATAAGCAGGCTAGATATCATTCAAATCTTCATTTTCATATTCTCATTCGAGTTCACACCAGTCTTTCGGCAATTTCTTGATAACATTGTGGCACATCTTATCAATTGGATCTTCTATATAAAACACTTATTTTACTTGTGAAACCATAACATAAGGATCAGATTTCTGGCACAATCGATTAAAATTGACATGAGTCAGCCCATATAAATCTTTCTCTTCTTGGTACCAACAACACTTAAATAAAACCACACTAAATTCTCCCCAATAATCTAGTTCTAATATTTCTTCAGTTGATCCATAGTAATTAACTTCACCAACCAATGGATTTTGATCTTTCGAACTTGCAAAGCTAGTAGTCAAGGCTGTCAAAAATACACCACTGTTTTGTGTTGTACATTTGGCATCTCTGAACCTTGTATAAAATCTGTATCCATTGATAACATATCCAATAAACCGCTTAGCTGTTGGAAAAGGCCTCATTGCAAGCAGTTGTACTTCTTTTGAAATGTCCTCCTTTTTCCCAACCTCTTCCTTTAACCACTTCCAAAATTCTTCACTGTGTTCTCTCTCTCTCTCTTTTATAATTTTTTGATGATGCATGACCATCAATTAAAGCTCGATGTTCTTTAGAATAAAGACCAAGTTAATAAAAGATAGAAACAAATTTGGCTGGATCTATTACTAAAACTGAAATTGACCATACCAAAAACAATTTTGTATGAATGAGAACATAGCTTAAGTACAAATCATGCCTGAAATCCCTGAAAGTGCTGAAACTTGGAATTTACAGCTATCATTACGTGAGGCAAGAACCAATATCATGTTTGTAGATTTTTTAAAAGAACTGATTTTGCTGGCAAAAGGATGACATCAAAAATTAATTTTTTTTTTTAATCTAGTTGACATCATTTCACAAGCCACGCGAAGAATATTATTACTGATGTTAACCGAACTTGTCCACTTTTCTAATTAAATTAACCATTGTAAACTTTAGTTGCATAAAATTCCATCTGCCAGGTTACAAAAGGAAAACATTACTTATTATGAAAAAGGTGAAGCAAAGAAAAAACTGCAAGGAACAAAATAACTAATAAAGGATTCATAAAGATAGGGATAATACTTCAATACTTACTAAAATAAAAATAAAAATACTTACCCAAGTAAACTCTCTATTTCCTTGTTACCACAATTGAATAGAATGTAACGGTGGCATTCCTTCCATTGAGAATTTTTAAGATGAATAGCTTTTCCATCTTTGTTTCTTTTTGTGCCAATAGGATATTCTAGATTTTGTTGACATGTTTCAAATTGCATTTTTCCTGCTCCATCGCCAACTAAGAACCTTGAACAGAATATCAAACATTCCTCTACAAGATAACCTTCAGCAATTGACGCCTCGGGTTTACTTTTGTTGCGAACATATGATTTCAGTTTACAAAGATAACGCTCAATAGGAAACATACAACGAACATGTGCAGGTCCACCATATTCAAGTTCCTTGCATAAATGAACTAGCAAATGCACCATTGTATCGAAGAAAGCATTTGGGAATATCATCTCAAATTGACAAAGGATTTCCATAATTTCCTTTTGTAGCCTCTTGAGATCAGCCAAATCGATACTTTTACTCCAAAGACTTCTTAGAAATGCGCCTAATCTTATCATAGATATTGCAACTTCGGGTTTTACAGATTTCTTCATGGAAAACTGCAATAAGTAGTGGAGAAGAAAATGAGCATCGTGACTCTTATACCCTGCAAATTTCCTCTCTTTCTTGTTTACATACCGGCTGATATTAGCTGCACAACTATAAGGCAGTTTAGCATTCTCCAACACCGAGCAAAATATTTCTTTCTCCTTGTTCGTCATTTCAAATATGGAAGCCCTCATCTCAAGGTAATTCCCATCAGTTGATAGAACCGTATGAAGGACCTCCCTGATGCCTATGTCTTGTAAATCATACTGAGCATTTAAATGGTCTTTCGACTTACCATCAATATTTAGTAAAGTACCAAGTATGTTATCACAAATGTTTTTCTCTATGTGCATAATATCAGGGTTATGTCGACATACGTTTTGACTCCAATATGGTAAATTTAAAAATATTGACTTTTTTTAAAAAGGAGATTCATTTTTATGCTTCTTGACCTCTTTCTTTCCAAAAATATTTTCATAACCAGCCAACAATTCTTCAATGTCAGTCCCGGATAAAATACCGGGAGTTATTCCCATTTCAATTTCACCGTTGAACCTTTTCTTATCAAACATCCACTTGTGACCCGGGTCTAAAAATTTCCTATGATTCATGTAGCACATTTTTTTACTATGTTTCAAGTAAGTTGAAGAAGTCTCAAAATGGCATATGGGACAAGCTAAATAACCCTTCGTGCTCCAGCCGGATAACATTGCATAGCCCGAAAAGTCGTTGATCTTCCATAACACGCTTGCACGTAATGTGAAATTATCACCAGTGAAGGCATCATAAGTTTGTATGCCAAGATCCCATAATTCTTTCAATTCTGCGATAAGAGGCTGCATGTATACATCAATGTAATTGTTAGGAGACTCTGGACCGGGGATAAGGGTTGAAAGTATCAAATTTTCTGCCTTCATGCATAACCAAGGTGGAAGGTTATAATTTACCAATACGATTGTCCATGTGCTGTGTTGTGTAGTCAATGTACGAAAAGGACCGAATCCATCAGATGCTACTCCTAACCTGATATTTCTGTTTTCTGATGAAAATGAGGATAATTGGCATCCATCGTCTTCCGTACCTCGCCATCAGCTGGATGTCGAAGTCAACCATCATTTTTTCGTCCCACTGCATGCCATAACATGAGTTCTGCGTACTCCTTGGACATGAACATCCCTTGCATCCTTGGTTTTACTGGAAAATAACGCATCATTTTTTCTGGTACTTTGTGAATCCGCTTCTCCGAATCTTTGTCAATAGCCACTTTCTCTTCCGGTATAACCCACCTTGAAAAACCACAACTTTTGAAGTTACTTTCCTTTTCATTTTCTTCCCAATATAGCATGCAGTCATCTGGACATGCATGTATTCTTTGGCAATCGAGGCCTAAATCTTTAATGATATTTTTGGTAGCATTGAAAGATAAAGGGATGTGGACTTGTGGAAAATCTTCTTTCATCGACTCTAATAAATCGCTGAATGCAGACTCAGTGATTCTATGTAGGCATTTTAAAGAATAAAGCCTGGCAATGAAACTTAATCGCGAAAATTTAGTACACCCGGGAGATAATGGCTGTTTTCCCTCTTCAACACGTTGATGAAATTTTCTAGTATTGACATCTATTCCATTTGATCCATCAGAAGATCCATCTTTATTGTTCTGCATATTTCCACAAGTACGTTGCAACATCTCATCGAGATTATCTCCAAAATTTATTCCTGCTTCACAATCCATATCATTATCGCTCCTTTCAGGATCTAAACAGGATACCTCACAAATCCATTTCATGTACAATTCAGATGGACCATTCCAAATCAAATGGTTGTAGACTACTTCTTGACAATGCCACTTGCGATTATGACATTTTTTGCAAGGACATGTAATTTCATCACCTACCGCAAATCTAGAAAAAGTATTTCGAATAAAAAGTTTCACTCCACTGATGTACCCTTCACTGAACTTAGGAAGTTCTGCCCATAGTTTTTTCTCGTCGTTCATTGAGTGATACCTTAAAGCAGTAAATTAGGCACAAGTAAAGCAGTACATTAGGCAACACAACAATCAAATCAGAAAAAATTGAAATATACATTGAGTGATACCTTAAGCAGCAATTAAATCGAAGCCCTCACTGAAATATGAAATCCAAACGAACCCCAATTGAAGACCTAATTGAAACACTGGAGCCCTAATTGAACTTGAACTCGAACTTGCCCTAATTAAACCCCAATTAAGCTTGTAAACTTGAACTTTTACCCCTAACTGAACGTGAGAGTGAGTGTTTGAGAGGTTGAGCGGCGGAGTATTTTGTTAAATTTCGATTGAAATTTTCAATATTTTGTTAGTTTTCCCCCTTTGTTTTTGCTTCCCTCCGTAAACATTATTTCACGCGCGGATTGCTAATCTGGACTAAACATTATTTCACGCGGATCGCTAACCTGGACCGTTGGATCGTGTTGACGCGATTGATAATTTTATTCACGCGGCTACTGCAACACATGTCGATATATATGCTAACACATTTAAGAATGCGTTGCAATAGACAAAAAACAGCATAGCAATGACAACATTGTAAATGGCAACACCATGGATTTTCGTTGCGATAGGCCATCTATGGCGTAGTGTTCTGAAGTTCAACTTATCAGTATAGATTTTCAAAGTTTCAATTTCAAATCAATTTAATTTTTAAACGGGATATTTTTAAGTTCAGTTTATTTCAAACAAGTATTCAAGTTGAGTCATCCGATTTCATTCTTAAGATTCAAGTTACCTTTAAATCACATTTTAATAAGGTTCATATAAATTAAATCTAAATTTTAAATTTGATCGAATATAATATTTTAATTTCAATTGTATTTAGATTCAAAACATTTACTTATTAAATTATTATCTAATCAATTTATTAAGTTTAATAATTATGAGAATTTCATATAAAATCCATTTATTATTTTAAGTTCGCATCTTAAAATGAGTTTATCTTAGTTTGATAAATTTCATTTTAATTAAGTCATTTAAATAACTTAAGTTATTATTAATTTTTTTACTTCTCTTTAGAACCTTGATATACTTATATTTTATAAAAAAAAGTACATTATTTTAAATTTTAAATAATTATTAAACTATAATAAAAGATTTATTTATTTACTTATAAAAATAATTTAAGTTATTTAAAATTAAATACTATTATAATTTAAAATATTAAATTATATTTAAAACATATATTGACTTATATATTAAATTTTTATAACATAAAATTTTATTTTAAAATCTAAATTTAAAGCTTTATTAAATTATCAAAATATTTGTCTAAACAAAATTCCAAATTTAAATTTCTAAAATAATTTTATTAAATTAGAACACATTTATAAATTCAGAAAATATTTTCAAAGTAGACCAACGGTGTCCGTATATAATTTTCTATCTAGGTCGAGTAATACAGATATATATCATTTTAATCCATTTAATATTAAATTTACAAGTATTTATCATTTCAACCCACATCCCAATAAATTCAGTTTCAATTCCTAAATCTATACAGTGGTTTGGGTATATATCATTTCAACTCACTGTGCTTTTACAAATCTACAGGGAACCTGTAGCGTGAGAACAAATAAATATAAAACTACAGGTATCACACATGCATCATAATATATCACAATAATAAAATATCACTTGTAAATAATTTGTGTCATATATGTCAAAACTGTGTTTGTCACATGTCCACGAATTTATTACAGACAAATCTGGTTTTCTAGAGCAATCATAACATTTCATATGTCATTTCAAATAGTGTCAATTTACATATTGAAATTGTTAATCGTGAGTCAAACTAAAAGGAAGACGACGAAGGTTGATATAAGCAGGGATATGGATGCTGACACGACATGATCAGGAACAATTGAATCAAACGAATCAAACCACTAACTCGAATCATAATTCATCCACGACAAATCAAGACAATCAAGCGAAGCTCTAGCTGCAATTTCAAATCAACACTTCCTATTACTTATATATATATATATATATATATATATATGTGTGTGTGTGTGTGTGTGTGTGTGTGTGTGTATATGTATATGTATATTGCAAATAAAAATATCTCCAACCGACAATTACCAAGATCGAACACCAGACCTCAAACTCATGAATCTCATACACAACCAATTAGTTATACCATTCATTAATCTCATAAGCAGCACCACAACACACAACAACTCACACACAAACCCATGCACCATCAACACAGCACGAACAAGGTCGGGTTCAGGCAGGATCGACGTCAAAGGTCAGGCCTGGAGAAGGCTGGACAAGTGGAAAAAGCAAGAGTTTTAGGCTTTGCATTTTTTTTCTTCAAAATGGGTCTGGGATGGTTTTCTAACCTAGGGCCAGAGGCTGGAAGTCATGGGAAAGGGGGCTTGGGTCGGAGGACTTGGCACGGCGTCGCTGGCATGCTGGGAGGCGGGAACGGCGCTGGTAGGTGAAGGGGAAAGCATGACATGGAAAGGGGATTGGATGGGGAAAACAAAACTGGGTACGTGCTACTAGAACCTAGGGTTTTCAGGAGGGAAGATAGTAGCAGCCAAGGGGAGATCGGAGTGGGAAAGCGCGTTGGTGATGGATCAGGCAGAGGCGTGTGTTTCCTATTGTAGGTGGTTTTGAATGCGGCAGTACAATATTTATTTATTTGACAAATTATATTTCAACCCAAGAATTTGCTTACTAGCCCCCTTCAAGTTGGAAAACCCGATAAACCCCCAAATCTGTTGAGTAATCCCCGCTGAATTTAAAAAAAATTCAAAAATACCATCCACGTAGAACAACTGCGTGGTTTTTCAGAGAACCACGTAGTTGCCCTAGTGGTTCCTTAATGTAACACGTAGTAGTCCTACTTGGTACTCTAAGAAACTACGTAGGGCAACTACGTGGTACGCTTAGGAACCCCGTACGGTGATTACGTTGTATGCCGAAAAATATATTAAAAAAAAAACAGAAAAATGATATTTTCGTCCGTGTTATTTTTTATGAAATGGGGCGGGCTACTCGGCATTTTGTTGGGTTGAAGTAGAATTAACCTATTTATTTATTGTGAAAAGGACGTGGAGATGGATGTAATGGAAATTGAAAATGTGCTGTTATTGTAAAAGAGGCTATAGGAATTTGTAATTTCATGTTGCTTTTTTTATAAACATGAGTGGGTTTATGCCCAAGGAAGAAGAAAGAGGGGGAGAGAAGAGGACGTAGTAACATTACTTTATTTCCACCGAAAAATGAACCGGTGAAAAACTTTTGAGATACCAAGATTTTATCACATTTCAAAATTGAAATATAGAATTTAAAGCACCTATTACATGAAGAAAAGTATAGGTATAGGTAAAAGATGAAACGATTGAAAATAAAGGTTTAAATAATATACATGTATGTTAACCGATTTTACACAATTTTCAAACGAAAATAATATTTCAGAGAAATAAAATTCTGAATTTTTAAAATGAAAAATACCGTCTCGCTTAGAAAATTGTCTACTATTTTTAAGTAGAAAACGCCTTAGTTCCGACAAACTTTTTATTTTTATAATGATTTATTCATATTCAACTAAATTCGCAAACATAACAAATTTGCGTATTTTTCTATGAAATTTACTCATACGCTATATTTAGTTAAACGCATCTCAAATATTAAATTTCGGATTTTATTTCACATTTTAAGTTCTTAACATAGTTGCACTATATCGGTTGTCGCTACCGTAAATTAATCGCATAAATCGATTACGAAACGATCGAACGTTGACGTTTTCTCTATAAAATTTATAAAATCAATTCTATATAAAAATATTACAGTTTATAAATCAACATCACAACGTTTGATTTATAACTGATTTCACGATAGTTTCCAAATAAACAACTTCTGAACAAATTGATTGAGATTTTATTATTCAATTTAAACGTACATGTTTTAGTTGATATAAAAAATCAAAGACATACACTTTTGTTATTCACAATAAATAAAAATTTAAATTCTTAAGTAAAATTTCAATTATACACGTTATTTAAATAAAAAAATCCAAGTTGTTACAGACATATTCACTTTTATCGTTTTTTCAAAATCTAAACTCAATTATTCACCATTCAAACGTTTATTCGAAATGAAAAATATAAATATCAAACATATTATAGTACAAATTTTGAAATGGGTTTCATGTACATTCCTTAAATTGATAGCCAGAGTAGTCCAAGAATCAAGGACCTAGTTGGCAGTTGATCGAACTGGTTATCCCAATCAAGAAGTAACATCCCTGAGCATTGTTGTTTTCCTTTTATCATCGCAAAACTCAATCATAAATGTGCCGTTTATTGGCCTACAAGCATACGAGAGGGATTTCATCATATACAGATTGCCTTAAATAAATATGATGCAATAACATTAATATCAATTCAAGCAAGACGAACTTGCAGAAACAAGGAAACTATGTATCTCGACTGACTCAAACTACATCCACTTAGTTTTTATTTATGATATTCTTCTCCATATAAACAGATGAAGAAACTGAAGTTTCTGCATGAATAATGGCTTCCAGACTTTAATATTCCAATCTCTTTTCCCTTCAATGTCATTGATACTAGCTTCTAAAGGGGATGAGTTCGATCAGGGATAAAGCCCATTTCCAGCACCTCTTTTGATGCAAATTCAACTGATCTTCCAAGCAGATTTCAGCTGAGTTTTGAGTACCATTTTCAAGCAGATTTTCTTGATGTTTTCGACTGTAAACTTGACATGTAAAAGTACTTTAAGTATGTTCATAGCAATAGCTTCTTCTATATTTGCCGATGAAAAACTGAGTGTTGAGTATAAAATTGTAGTTGATTCAGATACTTAAAAAAGAGAAGAAAAAAGAAAAAGGATGCTGAAGGAATTGGTCTTGAGAAAACAATGAAGACCTGATTTATGTTCAGATAACTAAGTCCCTTCGATTGTTTACTTGAAAAATACAGTAACCAAAACTTTATCACCACATTGACTCTGCCAATAGAAGTTTCCTAGATGATTTTCCTGCGTCTATCGAGGTTTAATACCTTACATTGGCAGAAGATACCGAAGATTCATGTAAATTGCTACCTATGGATTCATCTCAGTGGCATTTAGAAACAAGCAAAAATTAGTTTTATAAATCAACGTTTCAATTGAATAAGATTGCACGTATTTTTTATTTTGTTTGTTGCAACCAATTGAGACATGAAGCACTTCTCCAACCAATGTATGTAACATCTGAATTCAACTTGTTTGTAACCATACAGATTGTCAAGGAATAGTTTCTAATTTAATCCATGGGAGTTCACAATACTTCTATCAATTAACTAAGAAAAATGATATTAAGGAGAAACATGCACATAAGCATTTATTTAACTACTATATATATGTAACATAAAAGTATCTCTCAAACGACATAATACAGAAACTGCATAATTTCATCAACAATAATACAGCATACTAACCTTCAGTTTCTCCTCCTCCTCTGTCTCTGCCTCTGCCCATCACTGCCACTCGAATCTAAAGAACTAGGTCCTCTAAACCTTGCTGTCCTTCTAAGAGACATAGAACTTCCACTTCCACCATTGTTATCAGTCCCTAAAGAAACATCACTGTTTGCCCTTATCTCCCCTTCAATCACAGCAATTGTGCTCGAGGTTGATGCCTGGCTATTCGAATGATCTAAATTGTTACCAACATTTACAGCTGTGCCCCTCACATGGCCAATCGCCGTGTTGTTTCTAACCATGGCTTGAGGGCGAGGATGTAAATTGAACTCAGGAGGGTACAAGTATTCATGCATTCCTCTTACCAGCATTTCCCTACCTCTTAAAGCATGCAATTGCTGCCTAAAGCTCTCTACTCTCTGTCCATGTGGCCTAGGTGGTATTTTCAGACCCTCAACCATTTCACATCTATTGTAGTTTGAACTTCCTCTTCCATAAATAGGAACTACGCTGTTTTCGTTAACGTTACCTTTACAAACCGGACATTCTCCATTAACATTACTACGCACATGCAACCACTGAAAAAGACATGGCCAGCAAAACAAGTGACCACAGCAAGTGACTACCGGCTCCTTTGCCACTTCAAAGCAAACGTTGCAATCAAAATCTGTAGGTTCTTCTTTCTTCTCAAAGGTTAAGCCTTCTAAGTCTGAATCTTTGTTATTGGCTTTTTGCTTTGATGCAGCTATTAAGCGTGCCGATCTTCGAATGTTGTGAATCAGCCTATCCGGATCAGTTGTTGAGTCTATGTTGCGATCGGTAGCTTCGCTTGCTCGAGTCCTTGCCACTGCAGATAAGTGTTCTAAAGTAATTCGCTCACGCTGTGGTCGAGGAATGATTTCACTGTTTATTGCACTTTCGAATCCTGCAGCTTCTTCTTGTTCAACTAAAGGATGTGAATCTATCGATGGAAGACGCATTAAGATATCACTGAGGTTTGAAGATAAGAAGGGTAGTTCGAAAGTTGGATTTGAATCCAAATCTGGGCTTGGGTCGGAAATAAAATCGAGATTTATATCCATGTACTGCAAACCCGAGAATTCAAGGAAAAATCAACCGTTTTATTACCCTGACGTCGATTTACAGTGCTGAAACTGAATCGCTGCGACTAAAAACCCTAGTTTGCAAAGAAGGACGGACGCTTTAGCAGAAAATCCAAATTCCGGAACGAAGATTGAATTTTTTCACCTTTCCCCAATTCGATTGACTAAAATTCAAATTTAGAATCAAGTTTGCAACTTGCAGGACAAAACGCCCTTTATTATGTTGAAAAGGGAAGGGAAATTTCGAAACTACGAATCAAAAACAGATATTTAAACCAGATTGGAACTTATTGGGATAGAATATGAACAGATGAAACAAATACTCTGGAAGTAAAAAAATTAGGGATTTCTTTTTCCTACCTGGGCCTCTTTCGTTTGCGAACGCCAGCGGTGGCCTTGAATTCAGGGAAAAAGCGGAAACTATTTATAATCTCAATCAAAAGAGTGGTGTTGTTTGCAGCCTTAAATGCGTTTGATGATAAGCATTAATATCTCATTGATATTGTTTAAAATCACATTTTGTTTTAAGCACGTTGTTCTTATTATTTACTGAGCGTTGAGTGTAATTGAATGCTAATCCTATTTCACCCCAAAGTTCACCAGAAATTCCTCCTGACATCCATCCTGACCGTTAGAGCATGGTGCACTGTAAATATTTGTCGTCCAATTAAATTTCGAATGTTAATTTAATCGGTTTTACGTTAGTGTTAGACCAAAATTTGACTCCGACACCCAAATTGTTCAGATTTACAGAGAATTATGTCTAGAAAATGAAGAAAAAACAGAAAACACACCAAATTTGTAGTAGTTCGGCGTTAACGAGCCTACGTTCACTTTATATGTTTGTGATTATACGTTAATTGCAAGTACAATCGATGATTTCTCTCAATCTCACTCTTACAATTGTAATTCTCTCAGTGATTCCGAGATAATGCTGATAAGAAATAATGACAGAACAGTAATGATGAAAACAACACTCAGAACTGCCAAAAAGATCCTGGAAAATGCCAAGTATAGGGCTATTTATAGGCGATTTCTGCAGGCGGTTCGTGAGGACACGTGGCACGGATCCCGAGAATCTCGGACTGGTTCGTAGCTTGGTGGAGAAATGGTCAATACGGCAGTTATGGATAGGTGTCGCAAGATCCTTCATCTTCGGATCGTGAATGACCTAGTCGTGGCCACTATCCTTGGCTTTTGGGATCGGATCGTGGAACATTGGCATGAAGCGGGTCGTGGTAGCACAGGCACGAACCGGGTCGTGATGGCTTTGTCGTGAACAGGTTCCAGGTTTCTTCATCACGAGCGGGGTCCTGATACTTGATCACGAACCGGGGAGAAGGTAGAGCACGTGCTGGTTGGGGTGGCCTTCCTCACGAGCCGGTAACTCAGTGTTGAACTTGCATGTGCGCGTCCTCGTCTTGTTGCTTGTGAATGTTTACTTTCTTGATGGCTTGGTCACAAAACTAGCCAACATTTTGCCCCCTCGAAGTAGGTTTTATCAGGAATGGAACGTGCTTCGAAATCGCCGAAGTTTTTTTTCTTGGAAAGGTGTTGGTCAACAGTTGCATCTGCTTGTATGGATACGATGCTTCAAACAGTCACGTCCTTTGACAAGTATAAATATCAGACTAAATTTCCAATCATTTCTTTATTTGTTAACTGATTTTAACCTCAATCTTTCAAATTTCGGAACATATTGCGATCAATTATTCAGGTGAGTCCTTAAGTTTTTGTAAAAAAAATAGTGTTAAATAACTTTCATGCTTCTTTAAATAAGGAACTCTGGCTTTCTGATTCAGTAGTCGTGCCAAAGTCTGGATCGCCATTCTATGCCACGGTTCGCAGCAAACCATTCTATGCATCGCGGACCGTTGTTTGGGGAGGCCCGTGTACGGACCGTGGTGGGCTTTCCAAACGTCCGTGGCCTATCAGGCCTGGCGAGCCGTATGAGACAAAAAGAGGGAGGTCAAAAGCCTTCTTCTTGGCTATATAAACCGAACCCTCTCTCTCACCTTACTCTTCTTTTTCACTTTCTTCTTTGATTGTCGTCGTTCTTCTTGTCTTTATAACATCGAAACCCTAATCCTCGAGCTCCTCAGCTAGATCGAACTTCTGTTTGAAGATCCATAGGTAATAAAAATTAGTTTTTTATAAGTTTCTCTCCCTCTAGTCCCCATTGCCAATCGGTCCAGTTCGCCGCCGATATCAACCGCGGATTCGAGGAGCAGGGGGTGGAAGCTGGTTCGCGATGGCATCAGTTACGGAGAGGGAGTGAATTACGAGTAGTTAGGTTGCACAATTGATGGATTAGTGTATGGAGGAAAAGATTGGTAAGAAGGAGGATGAGTTATAGATGAAGGGGAAGCATCGGTTCGTGGTTGGAAAGAAAGGGGCACAGTTCGTGGGCGAGAACAGCCAGGCAGATCGTGAAGGCAGGTTGTGAAGGCAGGTTGAATATTTGATCGTAGAGAGGAATTGTGTATTGGTTCGTGGAAGTGGACAGATGAGATGGGTCGTGGCGGTGTCTCACGAATCGATCATGGGACGCAGAGGAACGCTATGTCACGAACTTCAGACAATCACGAGCCAGACCCTCTTTCACGAGCCGATGCTTTATCACGAACCGGCGTTCAATCGAGCCTATGTCGCGTCCACTTGCGTACCCCATCACGAAGCGCACCCTGATCATGAACCGAACCCTTGTTTACGAACTGAATCCATATCACGATCAGGCGCCTTGGGACTCAACTATCCAATCTAGCCGACGACTCGACATATGATTCGAATGGACCTTGATGTAATCTTAACATATCAATGGAAAGTTAGGATAGAACCTTTGGGATAAACTTTTGGAACTTAACAACAGCATAACTCAGCAGCATACGATGACCAATATCACGCTTATCAACTTTGCACGATGTTTTTCTTTCTTGTACCATACATACATGCACACACTAGCACTTACACATACACAGGGTACAGGTAATTGTATTCTAATGACTCATGTTTGTTCTCCAACACAGCCATGTCTGATAGATGCTCAACCAGAATGTCAGAAAAGGATACAGAACCAGAGCCATCAAAGCATTATGATCCCAATGTACTTCCATCAGATTCAGACTGGGAGAATTCCGACTCCGATTATGAGACAAATACCGATATAGAATCAACAACTTCTGAAAGTGCATCACTTGAGGACGAGGACGATAGGGCTCCTGATGAGATTCCGGGTGCTAAAGAAATAGACCCAAAGAAACTAAGTGACTCCATAGCTTCCAAATTGGACAATCTAAAGGTGACGAAAATATGCTTAAGACACGGGATCCCTCAGACCGATGTGAAAACTCCAGAGGACGGAGACAGACCCTATTCTGCTTCGGAGGGGTACATGGCAATCAGTAGGATCATGTGCTTAGTAGGCACCATTCCTCCATTTCCTCCAATTGTCGTTGATTTCCTAAAGCGATTAAGCATCGCTCCTATGCAACTCCACCCCAACGCTAATGCAGCTCTGCATACATTTTACGTGGCATACGCTGAAATCTTAGGGACCGAACTCTCTTTCAAAGATCTGAACTTCTACTACTATTTCAAGCACCAATCTACGGGAACCCCAAACTTTATCTTTTTCGAGTCACTTCCTTCTATAAAAGTTTTGAAGGATGGACACAGTAATTTAGGGGATGCTAAATCTGACTGGTTTTATATAAGACACAAGGCAGGGTGTGCGAGAAAGTGGCTACAGTCAAGTAGGTCATGAATTCTTCAGTGTATGTCCAACTGCAAAATTAAAGTGCTAATGTCTTCTTTTTCTGTACAGCTCACACTTTCCCGAAAATAGAGGGCGACGTATATGAAGATCGATTATCCCGTCTTTTAAAGGGCAATTTAGACTTCTGCAAAGTCAAGAAGTGCATAATCGACGAGAATCTCCACAAACACCATCTTCTGGATATAAGATTTGGGCTCGGTCCAGGTGGCAAGCCCTATAACTACGTCCCTCCTGCTTTGACAGCTGGGGAATCCAGCAATGTGCCCCCAACCGAGGGGCAAGTGGTTGCAGAAACTGCATAAGTGGTTGAGGCCCGCAAAAGTCCTTCACCGATGAGCGTCCAGAATGATGAGGATTTAAATATTTATAAGGCGATGAAGTTATGACCGATGATCCGAAGGACAGTTCTGTTCCCGAAGTAGGCTCGTCTCCAAAAACATTACCCCCGGCTGAACCCTTGGCTCATGATTCTTTAACGGAGGAAGAGATATACGGGCACTTGGTCAATCTTCCTCTACCAGATGACATTATCACTTCAGAGGACATCGGAGCAGAACCATTCTTCTCTATCTCTGAGGAAGAAACTACTCCAGTCAAGAAAAAGTAAATCTCACAGACGAGCCAAGCTCTGGTCCCTAGTCTGTTAGGGGGGATTACACGGATGCACAAATCACATGCACCACTTGTCACAACTCTTTTACACCATCGGTATTCATGGTTCTAATATATGCTTGTTTCCTTTGCAGGGAAGATGCCTCGTAAACAATCCTATTCTTACTTTGCTCTTCGCGAGAGCACACTAAGGCTTCTTTTCGATGTTGAGCATGTTCACAGTGATAGTCGGGGGAGAGATAGTCATCGACCCCGTGATTCTTATCAGTCTCACTCTACACGGTCTCGCTCTCCGTCAAAGAAAGATCCTGGGAAGTCCCACAGTCGTCAAGTGCCACCAGTGGGGAGTAAGAATGTAACACCCCACGCCCGCTATGGTCACTCACTTTGTTAAACATGCATAATTCCACTCATTAAATATGCATAAACCCACTTGTTAAACATGCATAAATCAACTTGTTAAACATGCATAAATCAACTTATTAAGCATGCATAAACCAACTTATCAAATATGCATAAACATAGAACAACATAGAGTAACATATCATTATAAATGATTCAAACTCACTAATCCGCATTTAAGACCATAAGTCTCATTACACCCAATCTACTTACTTTAACAATTGATGTTAAAGTGATAGAAACTCACCAAACTCAAGATTAGCAACCTTATGAAGTAGAATTAGTTGCTAACTATGAAGATAATGATGATTAAAGATTGATTAGAGAGTGATTAGCTTGCAACTTCCTTCATAAATTAGTGGAGACTCCCCTTAGGATTTAATTTGGCGGCATGAGGCCATCATTTCTATTTTAGGTAAGGATTAAGGGGGGGTTTAGGGTGTATTTATAGATTAGGTGAGTGTTTTAGGCCCTTAGATTAACCCTAGATTAGATTAGGACCCTTAGATTTCGGAAATCTCTAGAACCAGCCCTCCTAGCCAGCCTGAAACCCAACCTGGTGCAACCTGGTGCACCCAGGTTAAATGGACGGCGCGCCCCTGTCGACAGGCAAGTCGACACCCCTGTCGACAGGCCTGTCGACAGCCCTGTCGACATGGGTAGGGCGGGAATCTTCCCGCCTGACCCCGCCTGTTCCATCCCACAATCTGAAATTTTAAATTTTTAAATCTGTTTTAGTTTTGAATTTTCTGCAAACTTCATCGGGCCATAACTGGGCCATACGGACTTCGATTTTCGAAAACTCGGACTCTATTTTGCGTATTTTTCCGAGACGAACGCAATAACGCAACCCGTTTCCCCTAATTCCCACATCTGAGATTATTTATCCTGTAAATAGTGAATTTTAGTATTAACTAAAATTCGGGGTGTTACATTCTCCCCTCCTTAAAGGATTTCGTCCCCGAAATATTTAAGCTAAGGAGAATGCATATCCTACCATCCAAACAACCATCTACTCAAATCATCAACCACGGGCATCCATTGTCCTTAAACAGTTTCTAATGATGTATGAGTATATGCAAACAGTGTGTGTATATGTTCCCTATCTAATGTATGAACATATGCAAACCATGATAGTGCCATGCATCCATTATGTATGCGAGAAAACCCTATCGACACATACAATATCTACATGAGTGCACAATCATTCACCAAAATGCATCATCCATGTGATAACACAACCATTATACATCCATAAATATATTTTCCTACACACAATTTTATGCAATATGCAATATGAAGTGACTGAGCCGATCTAGTGCCTAGAGTGTGTGTATATGCATCCACGAGCAACCACTAGCAAACACTTGCATCCACTTGCATCCATCAACCATAACATGTCTCAAACACATGTTTCATCCATAGGTTTACCCTACCTAAAGGTCAAAGGTACTAACGAGAGGACATACCAAAGATAAGATAAGTACTAGACAAGCGATAAAGGAGAAAGTAAAGACATACCCTCAAAAAGAAATGGGTACAATGAACGCATATTCGCTTCCGTCTCCCAAGTTGCGTTGCTCTCATCTTCTCCCCATTTCACTTTGACTAGCTGAACCTCTCTGTTTCTTAACTTCCTAGTCTCTGACCCAAGGATGCGAGTAGGAGCTCGTCGAATCGTCGCATCACGCTCAACCTCTACATCTCTAAGCAAGCTCGGCTCTACCACCTCTGCGGTCTCATGTAAGCACTTCCTCAGATGTGATACATGGAATACATCATGAACACCACTAAGTCTGTCGGGCAACTCCACCCTATAAGCCATCCGTCCAATCCTTTCCTTAATAGGAAACGGCCCAACAAACCTTGGTGCTAATTTCCCAACGGATCCAAAGCGAACAACATTTCTCAACGGAGATACCTTAACAAAAACCATATCCCCAACTTCAAACTCAAGATCCGTCTTTCTCTTGTCCGCATAAGATTTTTGCCTATCTTGCGCTGCTTTCATCCTTCTTCGAATCAAGTCAATCTTCTCAGAAGTCTCCCTAACCATATCGGGCCCAAGCAAGATCTTATCCGTAGATTCCCACCAACATGTAGGTGATCGACAAGGCCTTCCATAGAGAGCTTCGAAAGGAGCCATACCAATACTGGACTGAAAGCTGTTATTATATGCGAACTCCACCAATGGAAGATGCTCTTCCCATGTACCTCCAAAATCTAAGATACAAAGCCTCAAAAGGTCTTCTAAAACACGATTCACCCTCTCAGTCTGGCCGTCCGTCTGAGGATGATATGCGGTGCTTAGACACAATTGAGTCCCCACTGCTTCTTGCAAACTTATCCAGAACTCGCTAGTGAAGATAGGATCTCGATCACTAACTATGCTAGAGGGTACCCCATGTAATCGAACTATCTCTCGAAGATATACTGAAGCTAGCCATGGAGCAGTCCTCTTACTCTTCACAGGTATGAAATGGGCGCTCTTAGTAAGTCTATCTACCACCACCCAAATTCCTGTATTACCCTTCCTCGACCTGGGTAACCCGTCAATAAAATCCATCGAGACGCTATCCCACTTCCATTGCGGAACCTCCAATGGGTGAAGCAACCCACCTGGTTTCCTTTGCTCCGCCTTCACTTGCTGGCACACCAAACATCGAGCGACATACTCGGCCACATCTTTCTTCATACTGGCCCAGAAGAAAACCCTCTTCATGTCTTGGTACATCTTATCCCCACCGGGATGAATGGTCATCTTAGAACGGTGTGCGTCATCAAGAATAGCCTTCCTCAAACCCTCGTCTTGCGGTACGCAAAGTCTACCGTCTCTACGCAAGCACCCCCTATCGTCTAGGGTGTACCTACTCAAATGGCTGGACGACTCCCCCCTTATGAGCTTCCCTATCAACTCAACCAACTGTGGGTCGTCCCTCTGGGCTTCCCCAATCCGCCCCAAAAGAGTAGGCCTAACTTCCAAGGAAGCTAGCAAACCGGGTACATAATCAATGGAAGGTCTGAAATCAAACATCGAGATAAACTCCAAGCTTCGTCGTTCCACGAACAATGGACTCAAGGACAACCTCTTCCTGCTCAAGGCGTCCGCCACCACGTTACCCTTGCCAGGGGTATACGATATCTCGAAGTCATAGGATGCTAAGAACTCCATCCACCTTTGCTGTCTTAAGTTTAAATCCCTCTGAGAGAACAAGTACTTCAATGATTTATGGTCAGTGAACAACTCGAATCTCTCACCAAGAAGATAATGACGCCAAATCTTAAGCGCAAAAACAATAGCGGCCAGCTCTAGATCATGGGTAGGGTAATTTTTCTCATGTGCCCTCAACTGCCTTCCACCATAGGCTATTACCCTTCCCCCTTGCATTAAGACTGCGCCAAGTCCTGTCCCACAGGCATCGGTATAGACAACAAATGGCTTGCTCCCATCTGGCAATACTAAAACTGGAGCGGTGGTTAAAGCTCTCTTTAACCGTCGGAACGCATCATCACAATCTACGTCCCATGTGAAAACAAGATTCTTCTTTGTTAAGCGGGTTAATGGGGCTGATATTTTCGCGAAGTCCTTAATAAACTTCCTATAATAACCCGCCAACCCCAAGAAACTTCTTACTTCTGTAGCATTCTTTGGAACCTTCCAATCCTGAATTGACACTACCTTCGCGGGATCCACAGCTATCCCTTCCTTGGAGACCACGTGCCCCAAGAATCGTACTTCCTTCCTCCAGAAGTGACATTTAGAGAATTTAGCCTTAAGGCTATGTGCTCGAAGAGTCTTCAACACTTCCCCAAGATGTAGGGCATGCTCTTCTTCACTCTTAGAAAATACTAAGATATCATCCACAAAGACCACCACGAATTTATTAAGGAACTCCCTGAACACCCTACTCATCAAATCAACAAAGTATGCAGGGGCGTTCGTCAACCCAAATGGCATCACCAGCCACTCATAGAAACCATCAGGAGTCCTAAAGGCAGTCTTGTCTATGCTATCCTCAGCCACCCTCAACTGATGAAACCCCGTGGCTAAGTCCAACTGAGAAAATACTGAAGCGCCAACCAACTGATCGAAAAGATCATCAATCCTCGGCAATGGGTGTATATTCTTCTTTGTGAGCTTGTTGAGTTCTCTATAGTCTACACAAAGTCTGAGGGACCCATCCGCCTTCGTAGCAAATACTACCGGAGCACCCCACTCCGATATGCTCCGTCTTATGAACCCCTTCTCAAGTAACTCCCCTACTTGCTTATGGAGTTCCCTCCTCTCACGAGGAGCCATGTGGCGCACTGGTAAAGATATCGGTTTAGCATTATCCACCAAGTATATTCGGAAGTCAATCTCCCGCTTCGGAGGTAAGCCCTTCACCTCCTCAAACACATCCGGATATTCCCGGACCACTCTAACAGATTGCAAACTCTCGACCGAAGCGTCAAGCGATTCAAGATAACTTAGCATAACAGAGTCCCTGGGATTACAAGAAATCTCGAGAGTGTTACCCAAGCGGGTCATGAGCCTAACAACTCTCCTTTCGCAATCAAGAATGGCACTATTACTGGATAACCAGTCCATGCCCAAAATCAACCCATAGCCCGTGAAGCCCAATACAAAAGCATCACATCTAAACTCAATGCTAAGTATAGAAATCTTCAAACCCAAACATATCATGGACAAATAAGTGGAGCCCCCAATTGGGTTTGAAACAACCAAGGGATCATCTACCAGACTGGTGTCTAGGTGCAGTAACTCAACTAATGATGATGAGATAAACGAATGCGATGCGCCTGAATCAAACAATGTACGGACAGGATGGTCGAATAGAAAAACCAGACTTTCAACGGAAATAGTTCTACCTCTCTCCTGAATCGGTGGAACCGCAAGAGCCTGTACTTGCCCCCTAGCCTGACTCGGTGCCATAAGAGCTTGCACCTGTCCTCCTGAGGTAGACCCCGTCCTTTGCCCCTTCTTAGGGCAATCCTTCACTAAATGCCCTGCTTCGCCACAGTGGAAGCAGCCAGTCTTCTTCTTCTTGCGACAATCCTTGCTTAGGTGGCCAGGTGTCCCACAATTGAAACACTTCTTCTTCTTGCCCTTGCCACCGTTGCCTTTCCCACCTTTGCTTTGTTGTTGTTGCTGAGGTCTCTTTTGATCTCCCTTCTTCTCGGGTGCCTTATTAGCATTAGGACCCTTCTCTTCCTCATACATGAGTGCCATGTCAACTAGCTTCTCAAAGGTGGCCCCCATAGGGATATGAGTCATAGCCAACCCATGCATCGGTTCATTCAAGCCTTTCACGAACCTCAAAGCCTTCTTCTCCAGTGTATTCACCATGTCTAGGCCAAACCTTGCCAATTGATTAAACTTGTTAACATATTCCTTCACCGAAAGATTTCCTTGCTTTAGAGTCAAGAATCTTTCCATATACAAGTTTTCCTCCGCCCTTGAGAGAAACTTTGCCACAAATCTTTGCCTAAAATCCGCCCAAGAGTCAACGGGGCGTTCTCCATTAGTGACCTCCCACCAGAATGAGGCCTCTCCCTTCATTAACCAAGCAGCCAACTTGACTTTCTTTCCTTCTTCCATCTCAAAGATATCTATCAACTCTTCCACCTCTTTAAGCCAATCTCTAGCCTCCACAAAGGTTTCACATCCTTGAAAAGGTTTCCCTCCCATAGCTTTAAATTCCTTGCAAGTCTTAGCAAAAGTATCCGTGCGAGGAGGAGGGGGAGGAGGAAGATCGGGTGCTACGGTTGGTGGAGGAACATTTGCTGGACCCGTAGTGGTGGCCCTAGCCTCCATCAATCTCCTATACCATACTGGTACCGTCACACCCTCCGGAAAGTTAAGATCCTCGGCCATGCTGAAACGAAAGAGGAAAGATTCAAAATGGAGAATTCGAAGGATATAGATATGGCTATTGGGGATTATGCTTTTCTTTCAAAAACTTTTCTCTTAAAAGACATGTTTTTGAAAATATCTTTTCCAAAAATGTTTTAGAAAAATAGTTTTCTAAAAAAAATTATCTGTTCCGGTAACCTCGCTCTGATACCACGTGTAACACCCCACGCCCGCTATGGTCACTCACTTTGTTAAACATGCATAATTCCACTCATTAAATATGCATAAACCCACTTGTTAAACATGCATAAATCAACTTGTTAAACATGCATAAATCAACTTATTAAGCATGCATAAACCAACTTATCAAATATGCATAAACATAGAACAACATAGAGTAACATATCATTATAAATGATTCAAACTCACTAATCCGCATTTAAGACCATAAGTCTCATTACACCCAATCTACTTACTTTAACAATTGATGTTAAAGTGATAGAAACTCACCAAACTCAAGATTAGCTACCTTATGAAGTAGAATTAGTTGCTAACTATGAAGATAATGATGATTAAAGATTGATTAGAGAGTGATTAGCTTGCAACTTCCTTCATAAATTAGTGGAGACTCCCCTTAGGATTTAATTTGGCGGCATGAGGCCATCATTTCTATTTTAGGTAAGGATTAAGGGGGGGTTTAGGGTGTATTTATAGATTAGGTGAGTGTTTTAGGCCCTTAGATTAACCCTAGATTAGATTAGGACCCTTAGATTTCGGAAATCTCTAGAACCAGCCCTCCTAGCCAGCCTGAAACCCAACCTGGTGCAACCTGGTGCACCCAGGTTAAATGGACGGCGCGCCCCTGTCGACAGGCAAGTCGACAGGCAAGTCGACACCCCTGTCGACAGGCTTGTCAACAGCCCTGTCGACATGGGTAGGGCGGGAATCTTCCCGCCTGACCCCGCCTGTTCCATCCCACAATCTGAAATTTTAAATTTTTAAATCTGTTTTAGTTTTGAATTTTCTGCAAACTTCACCGGGCCATAACTGGGCCATACGGACTTCGATTTTCGAAAACTCGGACTCTATTTTGCGTATTTTTCCGAGACGAACGCAATAACGCAACCCGTTTCCCCTAATTCCCACATCTGAGATTATTTATCCTGTAAATAGTGAATTTTAGTATTAACTAAAATTCGGGGTGTTACAAAGAAACTTCCCAAAGACTTGACTCCTCCAAAAAGTACACCCTCTTATTGCAAATCTTCCAAGAAGCACCATGAGCCGAAAGACAAAAACAAAGACCCAAGCAAGAATTTGGAAAAGGAGAAAATAGCTATTGTCCCTTCTGGTCAGCACAACTTGGATACTACCGGTGTACAGGATGTCGTCTTTACCCCTAATAATAAGGCCAATCTGGAGCGTTTGCGAAAGCAGTTTACTGACATTTATTTTGAGAGGATGATGTTTGTTCCAGATCTTGAACTGGTTCCCGAGGAGTGGGATACAGAGGTCATGGGGCAGGTGAGTCATGTGGCCAAACAATATAGGGTGATGAAGAAGCACGCCACCTATCTTTCAGATGCCATCTGTCACCTAGAAATGGAAGCAGCCAGAGCCAGAGTGAAGATTGATAACGATGCTAGGGCCAGGAGTAAAGCAATATAGGATCTTGAGGATACATAGGCCCTGCTTGCTCTAGCTCAAAGGGATGCCGAAAATTACAAAACAGAGCTGGAAAGTGCTAGGAAGCGTTTTCATACTGAGCTCGACTCAAACAGCCAAGAGCGTGTGGCTCTGAAGAAGGAAGTAGAGGATCTCAGGGCGATCAATACTGAAATGAAAAGGCACGGGACCGTTTTGCTGCTGAGAAGGCTGCTTGGGAGAAAGAGAAAGCGAGCTTAAAGGACAGTCTTGCTCTTGTTGAACAAGAGAAAGCAAGTTTGAATGATTAACTTGTTCACGCTGAGGAACGTGCAGCTCTTGCTGAAAGTAATGCCAATAACGCTCTTGAATCGGCCTCCGCTACTGCTGATAAGCTTGCTGCAGCTGAAAGAGAGATAGAAAGTTTTGATGAACTGCTAATGGACTTTTTTGGTAAGGTTATTAAGACTCGAGACATCTCTTGGATTCAAAACTATCACGTTACTCTGGCCAATGTATGGGATATGATCGTTGAGGGGAAGAGGCAGCGATTGAAAGTCGAGGAGATTGATGAAAACCAGCTTATGCAGACCTTTCTCAAAGGTGAAGAGCCTGAGGCTTTGGAGAAGGGCAGACGTCTGATCCAAGAAGAAATTGAGAGGGAGAAAGTTAAGCTCAAGGGCAAGGATAAAACCGACGAAGGCTCGAGCTCGGCGGTGGATCCCAAGACCTCTGAAATTGAGGAATATAACCCCGATGGTCCGTTGATCCCCTTGGCTCCAACCCCTCCAGCTATCGGAGCTACTGTTGCAAGTCTGGGTGAGGAGTCGGCTGAAGGTATCTCCATATTCTCTCCACAATTCATCAAAGCAGATGTAACTTGTCTTCGTCTTGCGGGGCAGATAATTGAGATGACCACATTCTCTCCCAAACTAATAACATTTGCTTCTCATGATATAGGTGGCAAGCTGGTCGAGAAGGACGCAGAAAAGCAAGTAGAGGCTGAGAAGACCAGCGTACCATTAAGCGCTGAAGTTTCTGAAGCCCAATGCAAACTGAGGGCACAACAACCGAGAAGGTCATCTTGGCACTAAGCATTAATGTTCCCAAGGATGCTGAGACCATTGATGCTCTAAAGGATATGGACAGTGGTCACGGGGATGACGAAGAGGAGGTCACCATTACAGGAGAAACCAAGGATGATGATAAGGAGACCCTGGCCGATATGAAGGCCAAGTGGGATAAACAGCTAGCTTTAAAAGTAGAGGAGCAAGAGCCTCTATATGTGCCTCCTATCTCAGAGATCGATCCCAAAACTGGGTTGGTCATAAAATTCTCCTCCAAATCGATAACTGCACAGCTTGCATCCTAGTCTTCCAACATTCCGTAGGATCCTCTTTCCGATAAGAGGAATAGGAAGAAGCATGACAAATCTGATGCTGACAAGGAAGAGTTGGAAAAGAAGAAGAAGGATAAGAAGTCAAGATCGTCCCCCAAGCATAAGTAGGATGTATTTGTTAGTCCATATTTTGTTTTTAGGCTTTCCATTGGCCATGTGATGTGGTTGTGAGAGTAGCCCTCACTTTTTGTCTAGCTCCGTTATATAAACCTGCATTAGTAAATGGAATTCTGTTTCTTTTTTCACTATTGTGTTCCTGCAAGTTCATCATGTTTAGTCATGAACATCTATATCATAACTAAGTTAAAGTCGAATCACGAATCATACTAACAAAAATAAAACCTTTAAAATTTCTGAACTACACTTCTATGTGTATAAGTATGAGTATGCCTCCAATCAATCGTTAATATGATGCCTGGCCAGGGCTTATTGAGGATTGATTAGAGTCATATGTGCGCTGCCCCCATTCCCGAAAACAAGGGGTTCGGGATCAGTTTTCATTCTGCTCCCCAATCCTTCAGCGGGGGGTAGAAGTTCTTGCGGCGCTAAGTCTCTAGCGCCTTTATACTCTCCCGATCCTTCAGCGGGTTAGAGTATTTTCAAGGCAGTCTTTAATCATGGTGCACCCTCACGCCTTGTGGACGCTATCTTCTCATCCTTTATACTCTCTCTCGAATCTTGAGAGTTAGAGTATTGATGGTTATGTGATTTACTTCATTGCACCTTCAAGGACGAGCAAACTAGAACATATTGGTTCTTGTTCACCTCCCAGTATGATATAAGGCATTTTGAATTATGTAACTCGGGATACTTGTAAAGTTCACATGAAATTTCATAACTACAGTAGTCTGCGCGAATAAAGAATGCAGCAATGAATAAAAATTGGTTCGATAAAAGTAAATGACACGCGATATTTTTATAGTGGTTCGGTCAAATCGTGACCTACGTCCACTTTATAATCTTTTGCTCAAGTAACCAGACTATTCTAGGCAAATCGTGCCTTTTTACATGGTCCTAAAAACAGAAGAATAAAACTGACAATTTTATGTCAGGTAATGCCGCAAATGCTGGGCATTCCACACTCTGGGGATTTCGTCTCCATCCACGGTCGCTAGCTTGAAGGTTCCATTATCAAGCCTCCGTATGATGGAATACGACCCTTCCCATTTCGGGCCCAAATGTGTTGGGGACGGAAAGACACGTTTCAGAACAAAGTCTCCAGGCTCGAAGGTTCGGACTCGAACCTTTTTGTTGTAGTACCGAGTGACCTGTTGCTTGTGTCTCAAGGCACGCAGGTCTGCTTCGTCCCTTTTCTCTTCAACCATGTCCGGGGATTCGAGGAGCAGTTCATTATTTGTCATCGGAGCATAGTAAGTGGTTCTGTGAGATGGTACTTCTAACTCAACCGGGATGACTTCTTCTGCTCCAAATGCGAGGGAAAAGGGTGTGTGGCCCATCGCCGACTTGTACGTTGTCCTGTAGGCCCATAACGCCAAGGGTAGCTCATCGACCCATATGGCTTTGGCCCGTTTCAATCTTTTCTTCAGAATGGACTTGATCACCTTGTTCGCCCCCTCGACATATCCGTTCGATTGCGGATGCGCCACAGTGGTGTACCTTTTCTCGATGTGGTATTTCTGGCAAAAGTTTCTGAATTCAGTGCTATCAAACTGGGTTCCATTATCTGTTATGACGACTTTTGGAATCCCGAACCGGCATATAATGTTCATGACGACAAAGTTGATCACTCGCTTGGTTGTGATCGTGGTCAATGGCTTTGCTTCGACCCATTTAGTGAAATAATCCACGTCCACAGTGGCGAACTTTGCTCCGCCCTTTTCTATGGGGAGGCTTCCAATAATATCAATTCCCCATACAGCGAAGGGCCACGGGCTCATCATCGTCTTCAACTGGCTTGGAGGTGCCCTGTGAATCTTAGAAAACCTCTGGCAGACATCACAATGTCGTGCATATTTGGCTGCGTCCTTGTTTACGGTAGGCCAGAAATAGCCATATCGTAATTTCTTCTTTGCCAGTGTTTGTCCCCCCGTGTGATCACCGCATTCACCTTCATGTACTTCTTTCAATACGCGCTTGATGTCCTCATGGGCGATACACCGGAGGAGGGGCATCGAGAACCCCTGTCTGTACCGGACTCCGCCCTGTAAAACATATCTGGAAGCCTTTCGAATAACTGCACGCCTCTCACTTTTCTTTGTCGGAAGCGTTTCATTCATCAAAAAATTCTTCAGAGGAGTCATCCATGACTCCCTCTCGGGCTCAGTCTCCAGTACCAGATCAATTTCCGTCTGATCTATACTAGGGGACTGTAGCACTTCAATCAGAACTAGCTCTGTGTCTTCAGGATTGTTAGAACTAGCCATCTTCGCCAGCTTGTCTGCCTTTTGATTCTCCGATCGATGAATATGAGATATGCTGTAGTGATCAAAACCATCCAGCAACTTCTTCACTTCTTTCAAATATGATATCAGCCTTGAACTCTTGGCCTGAAATTCTTCGTTGAGCTGGTTCACGACTATCTTGGAATCGCAAAAGATATCTAGCCTCGCGATCTCCAGCTCCTTTGCGATCCTTAACCCGGCTATCAAGGCTTCGTACTCAAAGTCGTTATTAGTGGCATGTTACTCCAGTCTGAGAGCGTAGTATATTGATCGTTCTTCGGGAGTTACAAGTACCACTCCAGCACCAGATCGTCTGTCATTCTTGGCTCCGTCAATGTACAGTTTCCAATCATTGGGGTCAAGAAGTAGCTTCGGTGCATCGGTTTCTTTGCTTACTGCATCATCCTCCAGGATAGTGAATTCTGCTATAAAGTCTACCAGTACTTGCCCCCTTATTGACCGCCGGGGCTGAAAATTCAAATCAAACTGACTTAGCGCAATGTTCCATTTAAGTTGTCTTCCTGATGCTTTTGGCCTTTGCAGAACTTGTTTAAGTGGGTGATCAGTGTACACATTAATAGGATGAGCCTGGAAATAGCGGCGAAGTTTCCTGAATGCGATCAGCAAGCTATACACAAGCTTTTCTATTCTTTGGTACTTTTGCTAGGCTGCTGCCAATTTATTACTCACATAGTACACTGGTCTCTGAATCTTATCTTCCTCTCTCACCAAAGCTGAACTGATCGCATGGGATGACACTGCTAGGTACACAAACAAATAATCGTGATCCACTGGCTTAGACAGTATCGGAGGTCTTTCCAGATGATTCAGAAGGTTCTGAAATGCTTCCACACAATCAGGGGTCCATTCGAAATTGTGCTTTCCTCGCTTTATCAACTCGAAAAATGGAATACATTTTTCCATAGCTTTGGAGATGAATCTACTCGGTGTGCCTACTTTTCCTGCGAGGCTTTGCACATCTTTGATTTGTCTTGGTTTCTGAATGTCTCTGATTGCCGCGATCTGATCCGGATTGATTTCAATTCCACGTGAGCTGACGATGAATCCTAAGAATTTCCCAGAGGCTACCCCAAATGAGCACTTCATAGATTGAGTTTCATCCCGTATCTTCGGAGGATATCAAACATCTCTGCTAAGTCGGCAGTGTGGTCGAATGATTGTCTGGACTTTACTAACATGTCATCAACATATACCTCTATCGTCTTCCTGATTTGGTTGTAGAACATTCTATTCACCAATCTCTGGTATGTAGCGCCGGCGTTCTTCAAACAGAAAGGCATCACTACTTAAAAGTATAGCCCCAAATCCGTAATGAATCTAGTATGTTCTTGGTCTGGAACGTGCATAGGGATTTGGTTGTATCCTGAGTAGGCGTCCATGAAGGAGAGAAGCTCGTGACCCGCCGTTGAATCCACCAGCTGATCTATTCTTGGTAACGGAAAGCTTACTTTTGGGCAGGCTTTGTTCAAATCTGAAAAGTCAATGCAAGTACACCATTTTCTGTTGGCCTTCTTCACTAAGACCGGATTTGAAATCCACTCTGGGTAGGTTGAGTCCCTGATGAACCCATTACTTCCCAACCTCTCAACTTCTTTTTTCAAGGCAGCAGACCTCTCCGGGCCAAGCGTTCGCCTCTTTTGTTTGACGGGAGGATGCTTCGGGTTAATTCTTAATGAATGACTCATGATCGCGGGAGATATCCCACACATTTCGGCGTGGGTCCAGGCAAACACATCTAAATTGGCTTTCAAGAAATCCGTCAATTCTCTTACTCGAAGTGGGTCCAACTGGGATCTAATCTTCGGGACCTTCTCTGGGTCGCTATCATCGATTGGTACATCCACAGTCGTTTCATTGGGAGTTGCCATCCTGCCCCTAGGCTCTTCATTCTCTCTGGGATCTATGTCCTCGGGTAGTTCTCTGGGCGACTCTCCTACAATTATCTTCTTTAGCTGCTACAACGTTTCCTCCTTTGAAGGGGAGGAAGCGCCTTTTGTCTCTACATCTCTTCCTTTGCGGGGCAACTTTAGCTCTGCAATGTAGCATGCTCGTGCAATGACTTGATCTCCTCTGACTATTCCTACACCGGCATCCGTCGGGAACATCAATAACAAACACCAGGGTGTTATACATGCCCTGAACTCTGCTAGGGCCGGTTGGCCCAGAAAGGCATTGTATGGCGATTCAATATCCAAAATCACAAAGGGGAGGATTCTCACTCTCTGGCGTTCTCCTTACCCAAGGGTGACCGACAATTCTACTTATCCCATTGGAGCAGTTGAGGCTCCGTTGAATCCACATATCCATCCCTCGCATGGCTTCAAATCCTTCGGCTCAAGTTTCATTTGGTCAAATGCTTTTTTGAACAGAATATTAACCGAACTCCCGTTATCCACTAAAACTTTATGAACTATAGCCGGACCAATAGTGGTTGTGATCACTAATGGGTCTTCGGTTGGGGAATTGACACCAATGCTATCTATATCGCGGAATATGACATCATCAGACATCGTCTTTTGTTGCTTAATCGGAGCAGTATCTTCAGGATTACTGCATTCACCTGCTTCGAGGTGTTGTTTAGCCGCATTCACATACTGATCCATTGCCCTGAAGCTATGCCCAGCCAGATGAAGCCCTCCGACTATGGTGTTAACGACGATGTTATTTCTTTTCTGTTGAGCAGTCGACCTAGCAGCAGGTTGGTTTTGGTTTGGGGCTTGGGCGGCTTGCCCCCGACTATGGTGTTAATGATGATGTTATTTCCTTTCTGTTGAGCAGTCGACCTAGCAACAGGTTGGTTTTGTTTTGGGGCTTGTGCGGCTTGCCCCCTATCTGTTGGGACCACCTTATACTCATCTAGTTTTCCCTCTCGGAGTAGCTTTTTGATCACATCTCTCAGATGGCGACACTCATTTGTGGAGTGACCGTGAGTCTGGTGGAAAAAGACAGAACTTTCCAGTCTCACGTTCCTTCTCTGTCGAATCTCTTGGGGGATGCCTCTTGTACTGGAGGACATTATACGTGCCCATGAAGATATTCTCCAACGTATCATTTAATGGTGTAAAGTTATCAAATGGCCTGGGACGGGGTCTTCTCTGGTAATCATTCCCCCGGTTTCTCTTCTAGTTATTATTATTATTGTTGTTACCCGGTTGGCGGCCGTTTCCTTGGTTCTTGTTTCCAACATTAACTTCCACCTTCCCCGAGCTATCCCCCGTCTACTTGATAGCCACATTGCTCTATATATCCTCTTTATCGGCAACCCTCCTTTTCTGATTAGCGTATATCTCCTCCTGATGTAAGTGAACATTGGCCTTTTCATAAAATACCTCTCTGGTCAGGGGTGGCTTGCCGGCTAAGTATCTCCCGAACTCGGTGTCTTTGTCTACTCCATCGATCAGGGCCATCAAAACAGTTTGCTCGTGAGGGTCCTTAACCTCTATGACAACTAAGTTGAAACGATCCAAGTATGACCACAGAGTCTCGTCAGGACGTTTTTTAATGAGGGATAGCTCAATGACATTCTTAGTCCTCTGAGCATGGAGCTGGAACTAATTCACGAATCTTTCGCTCAATTCCCTAAAACTGGATATCAATCGTGCTGGCAAGCGGGTAAACCAGAGTAATGCCACATCCTCCAGGAATATAGGGAACGCTTTACACTTTACTGCGTCAGAAGCTACGGCAGAATTCATGGACCATGAGTATCTCATTAAATGCTGGACCGGATCGGTCCTACCCGTGTAGCGGTTCATCGTTGGCATGTTGAAGCGCCTTGGGAATGTAACATCCAAGATATCATCAGTAAACGGAGTATAACTACGATCTATACCCCAGTCTTCGTTCCTCTGCCCACGGCTATCTGCCATGATCTGCCTGACCATTACTTCAAGGTTTGCGCTGGTCAACGTAGATTTAGGGTCGGCACTTCTTGCCCTGTGGGATCCTCCCATGTCTCTTCTGGGTACTTCTGCAAAATCGTGAGCCCGAGCAGAGCTTCCTTGCCCCCTGTTACCACGGTCAATCACGCGGCATTGGGCTTGCGGTAGTCGATTCTCAACAGGATCATTAATAACTTGCACTCTGGGAAGCGCTGCGAGATTATTCGGATTGCGGTTGGCGGGTCCCAAGTTAAGTGCCTCTTCCTCGCAAGAAGGAAGTGATCCAAACTGAAGTTGTTCTATATTTTCAACCCTCTCCAATGGTCGTCGCGGAGGTCTCGGAGATTCCCCTGATGAAGAGGAGTACTCTGGGGTAAGAGGATGAGCTGGCGGAGGTGTCCTCTGCCTTAAGAGATCGTCAATTCGCCTATCCATAGCAGTCAAATTCTATCGTAGCATGGAGCTCTCTTTCCTTTGGGCGGCTAACTCGTCATTCATTCTTCCCAACATATCAAGGATGAGAGAAAGATCTCCTTCAGTTGCTGGAGCAGAAGGGTTGAAATGATCATCAACATTCTCTCTTATACGTAAATAACCCGAGCTAGGTCGAGCAGAAGCACCAGCACGAGCAGAATGAGCCATAATTTCCTTTCCAGGTCGAGTTGATGTCCTCTGAGTGGTGCGGTTCATGATCCCATCTGGCTCACAGTTCGTGGCAATCTCCTAGATACGGCTCGTGGTGGCTCCATCTGGGTGGATCGTGGTTGCACCCTAGTGACGGTTCGTGATGGTGCCAGCGTGCTGGTTCGTGAGGTTGTCTTGGGAACGGGTCGTGACGCCTCCTCTGGATTGGTTCGCCCCCTGCATATCACGAACCGGGTTCTCTTCCTCGGCCTACTTATGAACACTTTCTTCAACAGTTTCGTTCGCAGCTTCGTTTGCTTGCGAAGTTCGTACTTCCTTAGACTTCTTTCCAGCCATGATATCGTGACTTTGCTAAAATCTTCAAAAATCAAAACAGTGGGGTTTCAGACTATTCTCTTCGGACTTGAATATCCAAACAATAGAACAATAATCCGATATGCTGAGACTTCGTTTCTCAATGAAAGCACCAAAATGTTAGACCAAATTTGGCTCCAACACCCAAATTGTTCAGATTTGCGGAGAATTATGTCTAGAAAATGAAGAAAAAGCAGAAAACACACCAAATTTATAGTGGTTCGGCATTAGCGAGCCTACGTCCACTTTATATGTTTGTGATTATACGTTAATTACAAGTACAATTGATGATTTCTCTCAATCTCACTCTTACAATTGTAATTCTCTCAGTGATTTCGAGATAATGCTGATAAGAAATAATGATAGAACAGTAATGGTGGAAACAACACTCAGAACTGCCAAAAAGATCCTGAAAAATGCCAAGTATGGGGCAATTCATAGGCGATGTCTGCTGGCGGTTCGTGAGGACACGTGGCACGGATCCCGAGGATCTTGGACTGGTTCGTAGCTTCATAGAGAAATGGTCAATACGGCAGTTATGGACAGGTGTTGCAAGATCCTTCATCTTCGGATCGTGAATGACCTAATCGTGGCCACTATCCTTTGGCTTCTGGGATTGGATCATGGAACATTGGCATGAAGCGGGTCGTGGTAGCACAGGCACGAACCGAGTCGTGATAGCTTTGTCGTGAACGGGTTCCAGGTTTCTTCATCACGAGCGGGGTCGTGATACTTGATCACGAACCGAGGAGAAGGTAGAGCACGTGCCCATTGGGGTGGCCTTCCTCACGAGCCGGGTAACTCGGTGTTGAACTTGCATGTGCGCGTCCTCGTCTAGTTGCTTGTGAATGTTTACTTTCTTGATGGCTTGGTCACAAAACTAGCCAACAGTTAGGTTCGCACCATTAGACTAAATTGTAACGAAAACTTCTGAGTTATTCGTTAAATCGAGCAAAACATTCATTTAACATAACACTCTCTAAATGTGAGAATTCGTATCAAGAGCATGATTCTTATTATTTCTAGACAGTTGTGTGGAGTTAAAAAAAGAAGGAAAGATCATTAGAACTATAAGCACTATATTAAAAAGGTAACATTTGTGTATATCTACCCATCATGTTAGTTTATCCACAATTTGAATTTAGAATGTTAATCCACTCATTTATTATAAGTAAATACATGGGTGAGTTAACTGACATAAAAATCCACTCACTTTCTATTGTGTTTGCTTTTCAATGTCATGCAATTTGGAGTAGAGCATTCACTAGATAGTGAAATGGTGAGCGAAAGTAGTCGATTCGAGCATCTGGGAGACCCATAAAAACTGGTATGGGAATAAACTGGATGTATATATCGAATTGATCGTTTAGAGCGCACGGGCTGCATTGTGAATGATCAGGAAGGATAGATATACTGGACATGCCTAAGGGAAAAGAAATTGTGTCCTGAGGACACAATAAGCATTTGTAAAGGAGGAAGAGTGTCTTAAACACATCATTCATAAAAGTTAACTCAGGAGGATAAAAATGGGATAAAGGTTTATCCCATTCAGTTGACATGAGCGGAGGATAAAGATTTGAATTTGGTTGAAGCAAATGCAAATATACAGTGGAAAGGTGGATAAACTAAATGAAATCTTGAAATGTCTCGAAATCAACCATTCTATCCTTAAAGGTAGATTAAGAGAATAAAGATGCGGATTAAAATAAAGCTATCCTATCAAAAATACATTTACTTTGCACTTCCTGTATACGTGAGAATTCGAATTACGCACGCTGATTTTATTACTTATTAACCATGTAATTGATAAAATATCTTTAATTTTTTTGTTAATCTAGTGAAAACATCGATTCTACATTAGCATTATATGAGATTGAGAATTTTTAAAATATATATTTATTTACCGTTGTATATGATTAAAAATGAAGGAAAATACTCTGAAGGACAAAATGAACAAAAAATTGTTCCATAAGGACAAGGAGGAAAAAAGTTTCCTATAATGACAAGTTTTAGTATAAAGGGATGAATTATAATGGACCCCTGAATTCCTCCCTTCACACTAAATTCTGTCCTTGAGGATAAAATTTTGCTCTCTCGTCCTTATGGAATAATTTTTTGTTCCTTTTGTCCTTGAGGAGAAAAACCCCTTTATTAAATTGGTCAAAAAAATTGCACCTACATTATATGCATGTGAGAATTCATGTTAAGCATGTGGTTTTTATCATATATTTTTTTTAGAGAAATAAATGATCCTCAATAAGAGGATAGTACTCATGAAATTTTATTGCACACTTATAAAATAGCTGTCAAAAGTTTAACAAGTAGCAAACACCCTCCTTTCGTACAAAAAATAAAATAAAAAAGCCCATCCAAACCTATAAATGCAGAGTCCAAAATAATAATAATAATACAAATAAAAAAAACTAAACTACAAAGTCTATAGCATCCATCAATCTAGAAGTTGTACATGCAGCTGCTAAGAGAAACCACGTAAATATGTGAGAAGAATTCATATATAAGTGTATATACAAATACATATACATATACATACATACATATATATATATATATACACACACACACGCGACCAAAAGCACTATGAATAGCACAACACCCCTTTAGCCTCCCTAATTTCCATCACACAATCATTTTTCTCTCTCATCTCACTAACTCCCTCTCATGTTCACACATTATTTAAATATAAATAATTGGTTATCGTTGGGATGCAGAAGAGGTGTCACAAAAGAGGGGTGCCATATAACTCCCTCTATATATATTAATAAAGGAAAATAATAAAGGAAAGTTCTCATATGTAATGAAATATACTTTAGCAATTATTCCGCTTATATGCCTGTAACGGTTACATGCCTGTTTTACAATTGGGCTTTCTATTTGGGCTATATTTAGCCACTTCTCTTATTTTACTTTATTATAAATATACTTTAGCATTGCTGAAATGTTGAACTGCAAAGTTGGCTCTTTCCCCATTAATTACTTGGGGCTTTGTATTCGGCCAGGTAAACTTTTAAAAGATTATAGGTTTTCTCTCATTAATAAAGTGGACTCGAGACTATCAAGATGGAAAGGTAATTCTCTTTCTAAAGCTGGTAGATTGATTTTGGTGAATTCAGTTTTATCAGCGGCCCCATTATATTAGCTATCATTCTATAAGTTCTCAGAGTGGGTTTTGAATAAAATTGACAGCATAAGAAGGAGTTTTCTTTGGTCGGAAAAGAGTAATGTGAGTGCTGCAGTTTGTTTGGTTTCATGGAAGCAGGTTTGTAAATCAAAGGCGCAAGGTGGTTTGGGGGTTCTTAATTTGAAGGAGATGAACTGTGCTTTGCTGCGTAGATGGTTGTGGAGTATTTTGTCTCAAAAAAAGGCTTTGTGGTGTGAATAGGTGTCAAATGCTTACTATAATGGAGTGTTATCCTTATATGTAAATATCAGACATCCTTCAGTCTTTTGGAAAGGAGTTCTTAGCACAATTCATGTCTTTGATTCAATATCAATATAAAGGTAAATAATGGCAAATGGTGCTCCTTTTGGTTTGATAGATGGTTACTACCTATTGCTTTGGCATCTGAGTTTGATCGATTGTTTGAGATTTTGAGTGATAAAAATGCTTGTGTGGCTGATTTGTTCGATGCTAATTTAATTGGTTTTAAATGGAAATTGTGTTTTAATCGCATTATTGAAGGAATGGCCTTGTCTCAGCTTTTTGATTTGTTTAAACTGCTTGAGTCGGTGTTGATCAATAATGAAGATGATAAAATTTGGTGGAGAGATAAGCAGATTTTTTCAGTGAACAGCAGCTACAGGCTCATCAATTTTTCTGGAAGAAAATTGTTTGCTTTTGAGAATATGTGGAAATATGCTAAGATTCCAACAAAAGTAAAGATATATATGTGGTCATTGATGCATGGGAAATTAAACACAATGAGTATGCTGAGAAGAAGAATCTGAATATAGAAGAGAAATGTCTATTTTGTGGAGAATTGGTGGAAGATTATTTGCATTTATTTTGTGAATATGATGTGGCCTTTTATGCGTAGACTAAATGCTAAGTGCTGGAGAGTTTTTATTCGTGATCATTTTGCCTTTTGGGAAACTTGTTGTTCCAAGGAGCTTGCATTCATTAACTTTTCTTTTTGCTGGGTATTGTGGCACGAGAGAAACAGGAGATGTTTCTATAGTATTGCTAAATCATCTAACACAATTCTATTTCAAGTTTTAAAGTTTTTCTATAAATGGGCAGGAATTAATCATTGGGAGTTCACTGATCTACTTGATGATTGCTTTGGAGACAATGCGCAAAGCAAGTGGATGTTATAGATTACTTTGTTCGACTGTTTTCTTTTAGTTTGCGTGGGATGTATTTTGGCTCCTGCGTGGGCATAATGCTTGTATATATTGCTCCTATGTGGGCTGCTCTTTATTTTTTTGGATTGTAACATTCACTATGTTTGCTCGTTGCTTTTATTTAAGTATGGCGTTAATCTCTGTTGAGCTTCACCACCTTTTGGCTCAAAAAATAAATAGAGGACTCCTTTATACAATTTGAATCTCTTATAATTACAATTCAGTAATAATAAAATTCTTTTCTCTTATATCCATTACTTCTCTTTTTCTAATATGGTATTAGAGCTTCATCGCCAGGCTTAACAACCGATGATCAATCTTCCTTCTTAATTCGAAAGGGTGTTGCGGTCTTTCTCCTTAGATCAGATTTCATCATTGGAGAAAGTTGATTTACTGATGATTATTGCCTTGCCGTCCTCATCAAATCGGCTGCAGTAGTTCTGCCTTGCCAAGAATTGATCGAGGGGTAGCTGGTCATCATCAGCAATCTGTTGAATCTGACAATTACAAAGTCAATTCAAAGAACCAAGAATTACCTCAGAAATCTTAGTACCCTACCAGCAGACCAATCAGAATTACTTCATCACATTGGTCAACTCTGGTTACAACAGAATTTCTGGTGTAATCCCTGAATTCTGATCATCTTTCTGATTGATAAATCGATTGGTCATCATGGCTAATGAAACTGCTTCATCAACTTCTAACAATGCTACTGGGAGAATTGAAAGTCTAATTGCTGTAGACAAACTCATCAAAATAGTAATTAGTCCACAATCACAACTAATTACTGTATAATTAGATGAAAACAACTACTTACTGTGGAAACTGCAGATCGAAACTGCAGTTCAAGGTTATGGCCTTGAAGGATTCATCATGGGTATCCGATCTGTTCCTCAAAAGTTCATTACTGATCAAGAAAACAGAATTGTCAACAACGAAGAATACATGAAATTTCATAGACAAGATCGCCTAATCAGCTCATGGCTGCTATCATCAATCAACCAAAGCTTAGTGCCGCAAGTAAGTGGGTGCAAAAGCGCTAATGAAATATGGACAACCATAGAAAAAGCTTTCAACAATCACTCTGCAGCCAAAGTCATGTTTTATAAAAGAAAATTACAAAAGATACGAAAATAAAATATCACCATGAGGTAGTATTTGAGAAAAATCAAACCTTTTTGTGACATGTTAGAAGCAGCTGACCATAAAGTGCAAGATTCTGAACAAATTCTTACAATACTCAATGGTTTAAGCAATGAATACGTGGCTGTCGAAGCCATAATTTCTTCGCAAAAGGAATTCTCCTCTCTAGATGAAATTCACTCAATTCTACTAGCACACGAAGCTAGGCTTGAAAGCAAGAAATCTCAAGAAAGTGACTTCACCATTAACTATGTAGTTAATAAAAATAATGACAAAGCAGGAATCAGACAAATACAACTACAGAATTGAACAAACCTCTCAGAGAGGAACCCCCCCACCAGAGGCATAAGTGGTAGAGGAAGAGGACGCTGGAGGAACAACAACAATCGACCAAAGTGCCAAATTTGTGAGAAGATAAGCCACACTGCCATCAAGTTCTACTTTCGATACAATTCAAACTACTCAGCAAATCAAGCCAACAACAACAGTTAAAGGAACTCTAAATATACTATCAATATATCACAGGCACAAGGTAGTACAACCATTCATACTGACAACATAAGAAATCAGAATGAACAAGCCAGTGTTGATCATCCAAGATGAATTAAGGTGCCCAGACTCAAGAGCTAGCCATCATATTACCAACAATCCGGATAACCTGAATCTCAAGAACAAAGAATACAAAGGTAATCAAACTATAAGCATGGGAAATTGTAAGTGTGTTAAATTTCTCATACTGGCACTGGTATATCACTGGTAATAGGCAATTATTTTTACATAACTTACTAAGAGTCCCCACTATTAAGAAAAACTTAATTAGTGTGTCTCAATTTGCTAGGGATAACAACGTAAACTTTGAATTTTTCCTTAAACACTGTGTAGTTAGAGACATACTAACTAGGGAAATTCTTCTACAGGGACTTTATGAACTCAATCTCAGCAACTACAATTCTACTATCAATGATCACACACACTGCAACCTGACTGATATAACTAATGAAATTCAGACAAGAAATACTTTTGATTTATGGCATTATGAGTTAGGTTATCCTAGTGCTAGTGTTGTAACCGAAATTCTTAATGAGAATAAAATAAAATTTATTCCTGCAAAATTACCTTATGTATGCACTTATTGTCAGATGGGAAAAAGCCATAAATTACCATTATCTGATTCGTTAACTGAATATTCCAAACCTGGTCAATTAATTACTACTGACATTTGGGGTCCATCTCCAATATTTTCTGATTATGGGTATAAATATTACATATCATTTGTTGATGCTTATACTAGATATACTTGGATATACTTTTTAAAGGCTAAATCTGGTAGTAAAAGTGTTGTCATTAATTTTATTAAAATGTTTAAAAACCAAGTAAACTATCAGATTAAAATCATGCAATCTGACAGAGGATTAAATACAAACCATTAACTGATTACTTCAAAAATAAGGGCAATATACACAGAGTGACATGCCCTTACACTTCTAAACAGAATGGCATTGTTGAGAGGAAACATAGACATATAGTTGAGTCAGGTTTAACATTACTAGCTCGAGCATCGTTGCTACGTAAATTTTGGCCTGATGCTTTCAGTACTATTGTGCATCTAATAAATAGAATACCCACTAGAGTACTGAAAGACATAACCCCCTTAGAAAATCTATTTTAATATAAAACCTGATTACAATAGTCTGAAAACATTTAGTTTCCTATGTTTCCCTTACTTAAGACCTTATAAAGCTCACAAACTTGACTATAGATTTAAACCCTGCACATTCATATGCTACTGCAATAATCAAAAAAGGTTTAGATGTATAGACAAGTCTGGTAGAATATTTATAAGCAGGCATGTTATTTGTGAAGGAAACATTTTCCCCTATAGTAGGCCAGATATACAAACCACAACCAAAACATATAATCCAAAGGTTAGTATACCTGATCTGCACAATATTGCTGACATGTGGCATCAAGAGAATAATGACAAGGCTGCTAGTAGTAACTCTGAAGGCCACCATAGTAATGATGAAACTAGTGATGATCTACTAGAGCAAACTAGCTACTACATTTAATCACCTACAGAATCAAGTTATAGACAATCAGAAGCAACACGAGAGGAAACCAGTAATGACACCAATCAATCTTATCGTAAAAATATAATATATAGTTTAGAAAAAACAAAAAATACTTCATATCATAAAAGAGTACAAATAGAACGAACAATTTTAATGTCAACGTCAAAATATAAACCAAACTAGTTAACGATGCAAGTAGAACAACCATCAAAAAATATGCAAAAAGATAATTTGGATATCGAATAAAATACAGAAATACGGAATTCCAATTTAAGAAACAATCAAACGACGATAGTATTTAGTATCAAGTGGCCAACTTATGACCAGTTCAACCAAGTTATATTCGACAGCTTAATTGTGTCTTTATCACATATGTCATTCATGGCATGTAAGGTTCTAGAAAGATTTTTAACCATCTTTCTCACAAATAATTGTTTATATCTTCAGTGACCAACTTATTCTTACGATTAGACCATAATCAATGATACAAACATTCATATGTATATTGATAGACACATATATTTCAAAAAAGCTCAAAAGGTGTATGTCCATCTCTATGTCCTAAAATAGATATAAGTACATTTCCCTTGATACTACAACTATTAATAACAAGTGTTAAAATGCAGTAGCTGTTTTCTGGTCATTTGGGGCCACCGAGCCTGGCACACTCGAGGGAGGAGGAGGGTGGCGCTCATGCGCTTCATATGGTGGCTGACGATCTTCTTCCGGTGGCTCCTAGTGACATGCCGTGGTGGATTGTATATTGCGATGGTGGGTTTCACGGTTCCAGTTGATAACGAAGAAGATAATTAAGCTTTAAATGGTGATTAGTTAAACTAATTATAATTATAATTTTTTAAGTAAATTAAAATGTGTAAAACTTATAATATTTATAGCTTTTTATCTGTGATTAGAATCGAACGATTTAGGATTCGTTGGACTCGCAACAACGAGATCTACGCAATGGAACAAGTTTGGACTGAAACGGAAGCAGTTGGAAATTTTGTATGAGTTAAATGTCCAGTTTAATTTAGTTAAAACAATCGTTTTATAACAATTTCCACCGATCAAAGCGAGAACTCTCTCACCCAAATATTTTGTATAGTTATTCTATTTTACAACTGAATATGTATTTATTGCCTGTGATTGCAATGTTTGATTAATTTATTATAAATTGTTATACGGTATATGCTAGCTCACATCACAGTTGATTGCAAACCTGATGGATGAATTGTTGATTATTTGTGTTATGATTTGACTATGAATTCAAAATAATTAACATGTTAGAAACGATGTTAAATTATTGTGGTAGTTGAAATCGGATTAAATATCCATTTACAAGTCAACCGACTTATTTATGTTTATCTTTTTTAAGTGATATCAATTGGAATAAATAAATAATTTGTTAATTGATTATTTATTGGTTGAAAACCCCACAAGGGTCTTGGGATGATAATTGATTCACACATCTCCCTTGGATTTAGTTGTATGTCAACCGATTAAATGACAGAACGTTATAAGCGTTATTTAATTATTTAGTGCTTATACAGTTGTAGATGCACTCTGGATGTGAATTGGATGTTTGTAATTATTGTTGAATACATGCGATGTATGAAATCCATATAAATAAAATTATATGGTAGTTGTTTGAATCTCATTTCAGTCTGAATTAAAAATGAATATTTTAATATAATATTCGTTGAAGAATCAAAATATTATTTTGATGTCCGATTTTGGATGAACACAGAAATTATAAAATTATAATGGATATCGAGAAGATTTGATTTCAAAATCTGATATTTTGAAAATATCATTATTTTAATATTATAATAATATGGGATATGATGTTCAATTCTAATTTAAAATTGAAATGGAAGTTGAAGTCATTTTTAAACGAATTTATAAGTGTTTTATAAGATGCGTTTTGAATAGAAATGGATGAAATCTATCATATATAATATAATAGCTTAATTGAAGATATTTGTTTTTGAAGAAAAATGATCGAAATAAAATTTCAAATGGTAGTTGTGAATAATATATAATATTTATAATTATTTTGAAAATGTTTTCGATTTTATTTTAATTACATAAATAAAATTCAGACTTGAATAGAATGCGTCGCGCAGCGATAGTTCGCGAACGTCAACCCGTAACTTCGAATTGACATAACGGGAGATCCGACCATCAGATTCTCCTAAACCCGGAACCGTTGGGTTCGTATAGAAAAGATCATTCAAATTAACATAAGAGATTTAAAATACAACGGTTAGATTTTAAAATAAGTTCAAATCAGTTTTGTAAAAGGTCACTATGAATGCAGTTCGGTGGCCAATATTGGAAACCGACCGTGAGGGCCTTAATAAAAATTTTAAAAATATGAATAAATTATGTAAAATCATAATAAATGATTTTGGATGAAATATTCCACATTTGTAAAGATAAAAGATATTTTTATTTTTTAAGTTGTTTTACAACTTGAGTAAAAGTACTGAAAAGAATAGTAACGGTTTTAATATAACCCAAACTACCAATATATAAATTAGATTGGATTTGAACGGAAATTATCTTTGGATATTTTGGTATTGGATTCCGTGATTATACGGATATCGTTGAGGAATTTGAAGGTATAGATATCGTTATTCCCAATACGATATCTGTTGGTTGCAAAAATTGATGCTGAATATAAGCCGATATGATTTCAATTCAAAGCCTTGTATTTAATATCAAATTGGATTTTGGGTTTGTCGTGAATGGTGTCTTCAACAACACTGTTCTTAAACCCAGTTGAGAATAGAATAAATTTTTTAATTAAGATTTAGAGATGTTTACCAATTGATTAATTTAATTAGAATTGAATATGGATTTTGGGTTTATTGTAAACAATGTTTTAAATAACATTTGTTCTTTAACCCAATTAACAGTGAAGATATGATTTGGAATTTATAAATCTTTTTATCAAGATTTAATGGGAACTTTCCAAAGTAAAGTTTTCCAATTTAATATATTAAATTGGAATTGAATGGAATTCGATTTAGTAATAATCAAGATGGGCTTCTGTAAAGGAAGACTGTTACTATTTATGGAATTTAAAAGGTTTTCCCGCTATTCCACTTATAGTATTAGTCTGATAAGGAAATTTATATCCATTATAAACTGTTCAAATTTCCGTGAAGATTACATATTAAATGGAAGATGATTTTGGGTTTATCTTGAGCTGTTTTTTAAATGACATTGGTTCTTTAACCCAGTTAAAGACATGATTAATTTCCTAAAGTTAAATAATCGTTAAATAATGATTTTTGGGATTAAAACTAAATGGATTTTTAACGAATCTTTAATTAGATTGAAATGTGAATAAGGCAATTAAATTTATCGAATTCAAGAAATGTTCGAAATGGAGTACCACCAGTTTTACTCCATGCGATAGTTAAATCTTTAATTTGATTTGAACGTTAAATGGTAATTAATTTTTTCTATAACACAATGGGTGTTAGATATGGAGTACTACCAACTTTTCTCCATGGGATGAATAAGTTGAGATTGGGATAATAAAATGAATGATTACTTCGGTAAGGCTCGATAATCCCGACTAGTTTGATAAACCTTAATTTGGTTTAAGTTGTGAAAAGATACTACAAAATCTTTTGAAATGATTTCTAAGGAATGAATTAAACAGTAAGTTTAAAAGTGATAATCTTTGATAAAATTAGTGGGAACCTTTCCTAAAGATAAGAATATTTGAATAAAAGAATATTCTAGATTGGAATGAGGTGTATGATGCGTTTTTATATCACTTGAATATAAGATACACGAGTTATTCGAAAAGACCAGGCTTAACCCATTCTGAATAACTGTTACGATGATTAAAAGTCGAAGATTTGAAGACGGTGGTTGAAGACCGGAGATCTTCACATCGCTTGGATTATTACTGATGTCTCGATTGGGCTGTACACCTAAGATGAGGTAATAAGTGGTGATCATCCAAATGTACTTGGAGATCGACCGGATATGCGAGGGCCTCTCTCCTATATTGGACATATGGGATGAGTAATAAGGTGCCTCCAGTTTCGTTCAGACTGAGAACGGACTTGCAAATGGAATATATGTCTAACATTGTACTTCACGCCGTATTTGTTGATCTCTGCTAAATATATATCTGTTTGGTGGTGGAGAATTTATTCTCTTTGCTTAACACCCTTCTCTGAGACGTACGAACTTAGAGGTTATATATTGGTGGAAATCAATGGTATGATATGGATTGACAATGTGACATGCTGAGGTATATGGATCAAAGCTTTTGTTGTAAAGCAGAACTTTGTGGTTGATGATCAAATCATAGCTTTAATATAGCACAACTTTGTGTAGCGTTAATCCGCGAGCTTCACACCCCGGTATGAACCAAAAACGAGATTAGGGACAGCAGGGAAATAGACATACGTTGCCTTCTAGCTACATGTGATGTCATGGTATGGATCCCAGACATTTTACTTATGTGGATGATGGAAAGCGAGGTACCTCGGATATGGCCGTACAAAGGCCCTCGATGGTCGACATACTGACCAAGATGGTCGACGTACTGACAAAGTGACAGGTCTAATAGGACCGGGGAACATATTGTTTATGGTATAACTAATCAGCGACAGCTGACCGACTCTGCAAGATACAAGGGTTGCCCAGAGGTGTGATCCTGAGGCACGTTGTAACACCCCACACTTTTCTGCACCAAAATTTTGATAAAAGTCAAAACTTGAACACATCTAAGAAAAGAGCGTATATCTGGTACCTGCAATAAATGAGCATGAGCATTATCAGAGTACGATAAAAGAAAACTTACAGTGGAAAAAATATTCGATAACTAGTATTAACTTAAGTAACTATCTTTTTCAAAGTAAGCCACTTTGTCAATACCGAGCATGAGAGAGGACGAGAACCGAAAGCCAAACTTAAGCACCTGTGAGAACCCAATCTTCTCTAGGAAACCTGGGAGGTTGTAATGAGGAGGGGGGGTCAGAACAACAAGGCCTGCTGAATAAGAAATTTACAACACAGATTATAATACACAGATGTATCCCATTTGGTTCAACTCAAAATGTATGCCTAACCAGGTTAGTTATTCAAGCCCAACCTAGTAAATGTTTATACACGACTTTACTACCCTTTCCCAAAGTAGTATTTCCGAAGTTTAATACCGAAATAGGACGTTTCCACGTATTTTTGTGAAGCTTTGATACCAAAACATATCTGGTTATTTGATCGAGAGTGGACCCCTAATTACGGGGTTTCTATATCCATGTACTTTCATTCACTTATTCTTTATCATTTATTGCCTCACTATCAATGATAGATAGGGTGGATTCTTCTTGATCGCTTAAGATCTTAGGCAGACCTATTGGTCGCTTATTAACCCTCGATAATATATTCAACGTTATCATAAACCAGAGGACACTAGCTACGGGCCCTACTAGTTAAGGCTTCCATCGTTCATGCATATATCCTTGCTCTGCATAAGGTGAGAGAATGTATTTTATCGTTCGCGATACCTTCTAGCTGACCTTATTATATATATATATATAATCTCCTTAGTCGCTTAATACTTCCCGTATGGTAGGTAGCCATATCTGACATTTTTAGTTTACAGGTTTGGGTAGGCCCACACACATATGTCATTTAAGACCCCTAAACTGAAAGACCTACTCCCAGGTGGACTCCTCGACCCAAGCCACTTAAGACCTAAGGAAGCGGACTATACGCGAAGATTATTAAGTTCGCCCCCATTTTCCTTTAACACCTTTCCCTATCGGGATAAAGTAGGCTACGTTAATAAGTTATTCCCGTTTAGTCCCTCTACACGAAAATACTATACACGATTCATTTCTTTTTTCATGGGTTTATATGGTTAATATTATTCTTGTATTATTACCCAACCAAGTCCAACTACATTTTCTGTTTCTATTACTATTAATAAGGAAGGTTATATTCCTTTTTCCCTAGGATATTTATTTAATACCTTCCCTAATTTGGACTTAGTATTTAAATGACGATCAATATCCATTAATCCCCTTTTTGATACCCATTTACTTTCCATTTCTATGTTTATTACCCTTTATGACCATAACGATCATGTTTTCCTAAGGCAACCATTTATCTTTAATTTCCATTGATTACAATAATGTCATTTATGAGGCTAACAGCCATAATTTTCCTAAGATATTAATTACAATGGAATATCCTTATTTTATCAGTCCCAAATATATTTAATTGTTGTACCCCAACATACATTTCTAATTTTATTTATTTATTTATTGTTGCCTGTTTAAATGCAAATATATATATATATATATATATATGCACCGGGCCTTTCACAATAAGTTGACTACTTGTGGATGTTGGATTTGTCGGTCGGTTCCAGGCAGGCTTCTACCACAAGTTGAACTTAACCTCGAGCCTTAGTACATTTATATTAACGCACTAGACCCCACACATTAAGCTGACTACCTGTGGTTGTGGGATTTGTTGGTCGGTTCTGGGATGGCTCATACCACAAGTGAGCTTTACCTCGTGTCTAAATGCGATTATAATTCAATTTTCCTAATTGGGTGTATGACATTTATCCTAAATAAATTTAGGAATTGTAACCATTATCCTTTCATATTAACTTTCCCCATTCAACAATTGGTTACAATTGTTGTTTATTGATTTGCGGTCCTATTTATAGTAATTAATTATATTGATTGCTACAAATGGTCACCAAAAATATATTCATTCGATATGGAATATAATTTACATTGTATGATTCCAAAAATGAATACTATACAAACATTCAAACATTTAATACAATGTATATTTTACCGTTTTATGCTGATTTGGACGGATAATATGTATATATTTTTATTTTATGTTTTTGTACGGTCAACGTAGTTATCTTTTACTATTATTATTAATTTTTATTTACATGATTGGGTTTAATCAATAATCGAACATTGCTTCTTTACATCCAGTATTTTCATAAGGTACCAAATCTTACAAAAAGATCTTTAGCCGTAATCATTGTAAACTATGCCTAATTTGTGGAATTGTCACATTTGAAATTCACAAGAAATATATATTTTTAGAATAGTCGATGCAAACTACGTACATATAATTATTTTTATATTTATACGTACGTTTGCACCACTTTTCCCTTTTAATCTTTTTGTCATACCTCTTGTGAATTTATAATGACATCTTTTTGTTCAAAAAGAAGAAAATGGCATATTTACTAGGGCTGTCAATTTCCTACCCGACCCGAAACCCGCATGGAAATTAGCAAGTTAACCCGACCCGTTTAGTTGGCGGGTCATAAACGGGTCAACTCGAAATTGACACGTTTATAAACGGGTGGGTTTAGGGTTGACCCGCTAACCCGATCTTGACCCGCCAAACCCGCTTATAATATTAAAAAAAGAAATTAAGGACCATAACCCATTAAAATGAAATCACTTTTTCGGGCACATTTACAGTAAACATGTAGTTTAGGCAAACACTATAAATGCAAGCACATGACATCACGAGTGTATAAATATTACTGGAAAGCTCTTCATTAAAAGCTAAAACAAAATAATCGTTGTCCGTTGAGTGTGTCAGATTTGTTCCTTTTCTCGTCACCCTCTCCTGTCTTCAGTTTTGGACTGTCAGTTGTAGAGAATACATTTTAATTGAGGTACTTTGTTGTTGTTAAAATCCATGCAGGACTTTCGTAATGTAGCGTGTTTTAATTATCAGATTGTGTATCTGTGGTGATATTTGGTCATCAATATATGCTTACAATTTGCTGCACTTTAGTAAGTGTAAAAATATTCCTTTTTTGTACATGTAACGTTTGCTTAATTTTGTGTATTTTACGAAACTGCGATCATCATTTACCGAATCTCCTTATGTTAGGAAAAGGACAAATTAGAAAGTTTAATACGTATGTATATCCAATATATATAAAGAACGAAACATATAGAAAGGAAGTATGAATGGATCGGAGCATTTAGAATGCTTAATATGTATGTTAATGCAAGTCTAAATGGAGGCAATGTGATGTTGCTAGAAGGCATGCACGACATTCATAACATTCATAATGGAGTTGGATTCTTCAATCGAAAAGGAAAAGGAAAGATGGACCATGCTTACTTCTCATCAAGACTGTATAATCATAACTATTAGTGCTCACCATTCGATCCCCATGGAATTAAACACCTCGAACAATGAGCCATATCAAATACTCTTCAGGCATATGGTAATTTCAAGTTTTTATGTTCATTCACATCTTTTTATACAAATATTTTTCTTAATGGGTTACACGAATCAAACCCGAAACCCGCACGATTATAAATGGGTCATCCCGAAACCGACCCGTTTAATAAACGGGTTGAGCTGACCCGACCCGAACTCAACCCGAACACGACTTGACCCGACCCAACCCGGCCCATTGACAACCCTAATATTTACAATGATTAATCCAAACCCAACAATATCGAATACAAATAGGTAAAATTACAATCTCATAATTTAACAATCATATCTTTCTAAATTCACATAATTTTCCAATTTCATCTTTTTACTTAAGTTCACAAATTCAATATTTTCAACACTGAACTAAAGATCTGGAATGTAACTACATCCAATTTGTGTTTAATGATACTGATTTCTAGATCTACCGTGTTATGCAATGTCCACAATACATTCTATAACATAGTTGTAATATTTTCATGACATCACTGTAGGAATTGATGTAAACAAGCTTAAAAATCCTATAATTTATTTTATGTATAGCCATAGTGTACAATTCACAAGTTTTACACTTTTTATAACCAGATTTGATGGGTGTCAATCTAATTACAACAATTTATTTACTAAATCTGATAGGCATAGGCATAAAATCATAGATCTAATTCAAACGAAATAGGTAAATTATTATAACTGTAAATTATAAATTTTCCACTCATCTTATAGCTTCCAATTTTATGTTTTGTACCTTTTTAGGCTTACGATCCCCAAATTCTTTTGGATCCACAGTTTATCTATAAAGAGGAAACTTCTAGATCTGTAGAAATGTAAGAAAAAGGGAAGAGAGCGAAGAAATCTATCGTTGAGCATCCTCTTCCACTAAATTTATTATCTTCCCAATTCCATATGAATTTTATTTGATTTGGTATATGTATGAATATATTTTATTTAGAAAGTAGGTTAGAAGAGGACGAAAAATGGCAGAGCTCCATTGCCTTCATAGATTTTAATCGAAAAGAATGAGGCTCTACCCCTTTATTTATAGGGGTGGAAATGGCCTAGAGCCGTCGGATTAGTTTTAAGTTATATCTGTTCATCCGTAATAATAATATAACAAAACAACACATCAAAACCTTGCTGCCACTGGGCAGTTTGACGCCCAGTAGGTCGACCGCCAGTCGACCCCCATGTCGACCGCCTGGGCATCATACTGCCCAGGTCGGCTTGGTTAATAATGGTAAGTAATTAATTAAATATTTTATTTATTTATTTTCCGTCCGTTTTCGTATTTCATCCGTAACTTTTTCATACGGACTCCGTTCGCGAAACTCCAAACATGAAAGTTGACCAAAATTCCGAGATGAACGCTACCGTTAAAGTTTCGTGGTCAAATTACATCATTTGTAGAAATTCCTACTTTTGAGCTTCAATTAAATAACTATTTATTGTCAAAATTCTGGGTTGTTACATTCTTCCCCCCTTAAGAGGAATTTCGTCCTGAAATTCGGACACCTAGTTATCTTATCCTACATAACCAATTTGTGTTTATCCACTTTACAACCATGTGTATATGTTCATGGTGTACATAATGCAATTCAATCATAAAATATGCATGCAAGATGATTCTAAATCGGACCCTCTATATGTATGCATTGAGATTTTTAAAACACTTTCAAATACATGATGCAAACATCCTAAATATACTAGAAGTTCTATACGAATGCAAAATTTGAAAATTCTTTTTCATCCATAACCTTCACACAATTACGAATAAATGTGCGAAGCAACCAATTTTTCATCCAAACCCTACCATCCAAAACGTCGCGCAATCTAGTCTTTCCCTATTTAATTTCTCCTAAACCGGAAAAAGAAAATCAAAGCGAAGAATTTTAACATTTCTTACACTAATAAATATTCCATTTCCCGCCCTACAGTTGAATTTTCTCCTCAGTTACTCAAAATACTCCGAAAATTTCCAACTGTAGACTGTAAAGGAGGCTTAAAACAAGCTCTAAAACGTAAAACGAGTTAATTAATATCTCGTGCGCATCATTGACAAGGTATGGAAACAAAGTTTCCAAGGCCAAAACAACATTTTCCTTGTTGTCGTTAACGGTTTTATCGCATCGTCAGTCCTATTGCATTGCTAAAACGTGCACATAAAGCATCCAAACATCTTCCTTACGCTATTCTTTCAAAACCGTTTCATTTCCCTACAAAATAAGAAAATGATGAAAATGTTTTTTTTTCAAACAATATTTTCCAAAAACTTCAAAAATGTATTTTGCAGAAATTTAAAATAGTCAAGTCACATGTTGGCGACAAAGGAAGTCAGTCATGCCAAAAATGTGAAAACTGAAATCACACACAAAAGGACCAAAATAAATTCAAGGAAGGGTGATTTATTTATTTATATATCCGTGACGAAAACAAAGCAAAACCAGTCCTTTGCTAAAATTTATTCAACACAGAATTCTATTATTTCCAACTCTAAAAAATGAGATTCATTCAAACAGGTATGCATGAATGACATAAACAATTTCAAACTTAGAAATCTCATTTACCTAAGTCGTGCGATTTAAACAACACTAATGCTTACAAGCACAAATCACCACAAAGCCAATAACCCGATGTTGGAAAGGGATAATAACAAAACAACACCAAAAGTCCCCAAAACAATGGTTATAAACAACGAGATGCCTTGCTTCGCGGCTGGAGCTCAAACCAATTTTTATGATCTTTGATTAATCATATCATGGTAGAAAAATGCTCAATATCGTGTTACAAACATTGTTGGCGTTGTTGGAGGTTCCCACATCACCATCTCTTCTAAGAGAGAATTTATGATGAGAAAAGAATGTTGTATATAACAGTGTTGTATACACAATTATATGATTTTCGTTTGATGATAACAACCAAATAAATATTATTTTAAATGTGTTTGTTGCTGTACTGTTCTATATATACACAACAGACAGGAATATGATATTTCTATTTAAATAAAATACAACTGTACAGAAATGTAAATATTTACACAGTATTTTATTTAAATAGAATATTTTATTTCAATATCAAACAGTACAAATTTTATACTCCACTATTTATACATTTCACTGATGATTTTCATCTCAATACATTTCAGTACACATCAAGTCTTCTCTCAACACTCAACACTCATACAACCACTCAGTCGTACATTTTCATACATACATTCTTTTTACACACACTGCATACATTCTTTTTGCACACACTGCTTCATCTTCTGCCTTGTATCTTCAGTCTTCAGTCAATCTTCACTGCTCACAGTCAGTCCAGTCATCACCTACTTACCTTCCACATATGAAACACACACAGTACATTGCAATAGAAATAAAATTGCATACATGCAAATATAAATTTTATTTTTAAAATTTTATTTGCCTCAGATTTCTGGTGTGTTTCTCATCATTTTTCGTGACTTGATCTGATTCATTTGTGTCTAGACAGACAGTTTGTATATGTACAGGGACAGAAAATTTTCCGATGGCTGCAAATACACATGTGTATAAATACACATGTGTATAAATACACGTGTGCACTGCCACGCCAATCAGTGTGCAACTGAGGAGTAGCCACAGTGGACCGTCTCGACTCAGTGCACAATCAATAGTGGGACAATCAAATACAAGGCACAACTCATATAGACAGTGCAACATGCACATAATTCAACAAATATACAATGTCAAGAAGCATGGTGATCATATTCAGTTTCAAGCATGACAGTTCAGATTCATGGATGAACGTGGTCAACGCAAGCAAATACACAGCATGGATTTTTCAAGTATGCAAATGTTCTGATGTATGATCATGCACATGTTTTCATGGGAACAGCAAAAGAAATATTGGTGAACACAAGTAGCATGTATGGTATCAAGTGCACCATCAAAACAGATGGATGCAAACAAGTTCAAGACAGTGCGGTGATGGTGCAGCAACATGGCCGAACACAGCATGAAGGTGTAACTATGCATGGAGCTGTATTGACAAACAAGCAACATGGTGGTCGAGGCAGTTTAAAGTTGCAGAGCACACAAGAATTATGCAATCAGAACCAAACTCGGCAGGCTGTTACAAACAGTGTTTTTCAACTAATGCAAATTGGTCTGCTCATGTACATGGACAAGTGGTCGAGACAGTCAATTCAAGCCAACATACAAATGATGTGTGCATAATGGTGCAGTCCACATGAAGTAACAATATGCATGGCTCATATATATGCAGCATGTACAATGGAGCAAAATAAACAAGCATGGTCAGTGCTACATACATGCAGCAAAATGAGACTCAAGGCCAAGGTGATAAAGCATGAAACAGTGATGCAGCATAGTTCATACATATATATACATGTAGCTATGCAAACATAGGCAATAGGTACACAAATGGGTCGAGAACAAAATCAGTTTACTACAGCATGTATTCATGAAACAAGGTCAAGGCAGGAAGGGTCGAGACTGAAATTCACAACAGTGTGGCACACACACACATATTGCAAAACCAAGGTGTTCAGTGACACAGCTCGAACAAGAAAAACAGCTTTGGAAATCAATGCAGTGGAATCAATCATGCAGTTTTTTTTCTTCTCTGGATCTTTATTTGAAAAAGTTTTAAATAGATTCCAGATTTGCTCAATCGTTTTTGGAAAAGGTTTTTGGGTTTAAATCTGTTTTTATTGGGACAGCAATATTTTTGGGAAGTGTATATTAACAAACTTTTTGAGTGCAAGAATTATTTTTGGCAAGTTTCTTAATCAGTTCAAAAATATTCAACAAACATTTTTATGGCAAGAAGATGCACAGAATTATTTCCAGAATTTCAGGGATCGAAATTGGCAAGAATTGCTTTCAGAAATCATTTATCAATCAGAGAATTTGAACAAGGCTACACTATTATTTTTTGGCAAGAAATCAGAAGCTATCAATCAATTTGGGGAACACATTAATTTCGACTATTTCCAGAATTGACATACTTAAACAAGCCGAGTAAATCCTTTTTATCAAAAAGAGGAAACACGTTTTTCCATCAAAGCAAAGGAACCAATTTTATCAAGAAATTCAAAAAGGGGAAAACCGCATAAATCAGGGCAAGCCATTCAGTGAAATCAGAGCGATTTTAGGATATCATAATCCTATTTCTAACACCGTTTCATCACAGGCACAAATCATCGAAACCAACAACAACTAAATCAGAGAGCAAAATTTATTCAATCAAAGAACACTCACAATTTCATTAAGGTTTCGATCGCTAGAGTGAAGCACATAGCCACACATCAATCGAGCAAGACAGGGAAGCAATCGGAGATTCGAGCACCAGAAATCATTTCCAGAGCCAAAAAATTATCAACGTCGATCCGATTGGAGGATTTCAGAAACCCTAGTAATTGCCCTGCCGCCATTTGTGATTTCAGAGGAAGGGTGGATCAAAACTAAAGTGGCCGGCCCAATTTCTCTAGAGTGGTTTAAAAGGGAATTGCATATTTTCTTTTATTTTTCAACTAGGGTTTGATTTTTTATATTGTATTTTCAATTTCAAGTTGTAATCGTCCGAACCGAACAGTTTCTAGAAGTCTGCAAAATTTCTAGGGTTTCAGTCAGGGTGTTGACTAGCAGTTGACAGAGTCTGTAAAATCTGGGTTACTGGTTACGGGGTTGTAATCAGGGGAAATCTGATCGAGGGGATATCGATCAGTTTATGGTTTTGAGCGTAGGGCTAGAATAGGAGCAGGGTTTGCGAGTGTACATGGCCTTGTATGCGGGATCTGTTCTATCACCTGGTAGAAACCTTAGGAATGCAGCAGTAGGCAGGATTTTGCCGAAGCTGGGTATATCTGTGTGTGATTTATTTTCTGTACTTTTATTTCTGTTGCATTCTGTGATCTGTTTATTATTTTAATATCCTGTCAGATTTTCAATTCAGTTAAAAACTGTGATAAACCCTATTCACCCCCCTCTAGGGTTAATCTAGATCCAACAAGTGGTATCAGAGCAGGTTTTTTAATTAACTCTAGAGTCATGGATCACCCTAGTTGTCTGTCCTTAGAGAGTCAGTCCAGTCGTATTCCAACTATTTTTAATGGTATAGATTTTTTGAATTGGAAATCTGAAATGGAATCCTATTTAAAATCTTCCAATCTTAAATGTTGGGATGTTATTGTTAATGGATTTGATAAGGTAGATATATGTTTTAATAATCATGCTACGCATATCTTATATTCACATCTTGATGATGATCGATACTGCCTTATCTCCCATTGTTTGACTGCACAGGAAATCTGGATAGCTCTCAATACAATGTATGGACAAATTGATGACGACTGCTCAAAACCCCGAAGTGACAACTCTGATTCAGATCTAATCTTGAACAGAGAAACAGATAGACCTAACGATGGAGATTCAACAAACGAAGAAACAGGAAATTTCTCTTATGAAGATTTAGTTTATATGTGCGTGGACTTAACTAAATCTGTGGACAGACTCAAATTTAAAAATAAATCCTTGAAATCTAAGAATCGCGAGTTAACCGGCAAAATTGATGTTTTGGAATCACAGCTTAAATCTTTTAAAAACTCTTCAAATTCTGATTGTAAAAATTGTTTGAAATTGGAAACCAATCTTGTTCATCTCAATAAAATTATTCAAAAGTTTGAAAATGAAATTCTGATCTTGAAAAACAACAAGATTGAGTTATCAAGTTTGAACAATCATCTGCAAAAGGAGCTTGAAATTTTTAAAACTAGTATTCATTCCAAACTTGAAGTTGCTGAAAAGGAAATTTTGTTGAAATCGAATTCGATTTTGAAAGAACTTGAAAACGAGATTGAAAATTTCAAGAAATTTGAATCTGAAAGTCGAAAACATTTTGAATTTGAAATTGCTGAATCCCAAACCAAAATTAAATCACTTGAATCTGAAAATTTGGTTTTGAAACAATATGATGCTGAAAGGAAGATCACTGATGACCGCTGTTCAGATTTAATAAAAGAGAACGGTGATCTTAAATTCAAAGTTCAACGACTAAAGTCAACTTTGACTAAATTTTCTAATAGTGAAAAGTCGTTGAATATGTTGTTGCAAAACCAAAATTCTATTGGAAATAAACATGGTCTTGGATTTGGGAAAACAAATGTTTTTGAAAATCGCAATTCAAATGGTTTTAAAAATCCTCTAAACTGCTTTGAAAAGAATGGACTTGAAAATCTGAACTTTGAAAATTGCAAAGGATTTTTGAAACAAAAACAAAATGAAAAATTGTTTTATAATAAACCATTTAAACATATCTGGATCCCAAAAGGAAATAAAACGAATTCAGTTAACTTTAAACAGATCTGGGTTCCTAAAGGCACAAAGGTAAATTTGGATGGTTTGTTATATAAACAAGTCTGGGTACCAAAACACGTGAACGAAACTGTGAGTGGTTTTGCAAATTTTGTTAGACCACTCGATCCTATCAACTGTTAGGTACCTGAAGTGGCTGAGGAACAACTGTGCTGAAAAGAGAAAAGTGATTCAAACTGCTTCATATCATTGAATCATCCACTGTTCCTTAGCCAAGTCTGATGTGTTAGAAATTTTGGTTTACATCGTCTGTCAGGTATGATTTCTAAACTCATCTTTGTAAATATTTTTTTCTTTCCTTTACCCCATTCTGTTTATTTTTGTTTGTTTCTGATTTGTCACTGCCATATTCTCCTTATTCTGTGCTTCATTAACTTTCAATTGCAAAATTCATATTTGTCTGGAAATTCACTTTATTTGAATAAAATTCTCATGTTTATAATTATTTCCAGACTCTGAATTTAATCTTGTAATTTTCTGTAATTATTTAGAAGTTTATTTTATTCTTGAATTCGTAACAGTGCTGAAGCATTTATGTTATATCTTGAACACTGTTATTCTTGAATTCTAAATTTTTGAAGATCTAAAGTTAGATGAAGTTTCACACACCTTGGCTGTCTTGAGTTTTCTCTAATTCATTTCGGAAAGGCTTAAAGTATTATACTCATTACAGCACTGTTACTTCTCAGTTGTGATAATCTCATTAATTTTTTAGATTGGCTTGATTATTTCTGACTTGAAAAATATTTTGGTTGAATCGGTGTTTACATCATGAAATCGTTTTTTATTCATGATCATTATATGTGGATTTTATTTGTTTGAAATCATCTGAAATCCTTGATATTTTTGAATATCACACACCACCTAAATTTGAAATTATCAATCTTGTGTGAATAATTCATTATATCTCAAACTTGACAATGATTCAATTGATTTCAAATAAATTATTTTTAATTTTTTGGATCATGAATACCTCTCAAACTTGATGTAAATAACCTGAAATATGTCTTATGCTTGACAGAGATAATATTGAAAATTCTTTAAAAAAAAGGTCCCAAATCTCTATCATTTCATGGTTATTTGATTTGAATATCTGTTTGTTTAAAATCATTTGAAATTATTGATGCATTGAATCTCATACATATCTCGAATCAAAAATTAATGATATGGTGTGATCGATTCATTAAATCCTGATATCTTCATATCTCCTCAATTGATTTCAAATAAACGGTATTTTTAATCTTGGATCGTGAATCATATTCTGTGACCATCAGAAATGTCTTGACAAGTGTGCTTTGAAACTATTTTGGTGCTGCTCTGATACTGTCTTTGAAAAATGTTTTCAAATAACTGTCTGTTTTGTGACTGCTGCTCTGATAGATGAAATTATTGTGCCTAATTTGTTATCTTGTCTGCTTGGGTTCTAAAACTCTGTTGTCTGTGATATCTTGGTTTGTCTCTAGTGTATTGTTACAATCCTCATTAATAGAGACTACAAGTGGTATCAGATTAGGAAGTGCTGAATTCTGTTTCCTTATTCTCATCATGTATATATTTCTTAATCCCTCATGTCTTGTATAGTTTTCATATCCCTCTTGTAATTGATTTTCAATTTTAAAATTATTTATTAATTATTCATTCAGAAATTGAAATCAATATCCAAACTGAACTGTATTTATAATTCACCAAAATTACTATCAGATTTTGAAATTGTGATGAATTATGAATGCAGTATATTTCACAACAAGAGGAGTTTTTATTTAGATTCTCATGATAGTTGAACATCTATTATAATATCTTTGAATTGGGAATTATTTCACGACCATCTCCTTTATCTATCATCTTTCTGCCATCCATGATAATTTTATATTAATGTGGAGAGTTAATATGTTTAAAATCCTTTCGAATAAACAGTGGAAATTTGTGATAGAAATGGGACTATATTTTTTTTTCAGAATTAGTGATAATTGAAAATTTTCAATAATCCATGTACAGTCGAGCATATTTCATAATATAATTAATTTAGAAATTTATTTCATAGTCCATTTCTGTACCTACCGCATTTCTATCATTCATATTGGTTTTATATACCGAGGAGTTTTTCCTTTTAGAGCTGAGATGATAAATATATAATTAATATATATAAGTGTGTCTCTAACCTCATTTAAAAATCCAAGCTCTGGTCATGCATGGTTAAGAGACAACTTATAATTTAAGCTGCGACTGACCTCATTTAAAAATCCAAGCTCTGGTAATGCGTGGGCAGTGTGCTCTTAAATAAAAAAAAAGGGAAATAATGAGCTGTAAATTGAAATTAATCTGAAATTCTCCTTTGTGTATAAAAACCAGCTTATCAATCCATCTTCTAATCTATGAAATGTGTTAATACTTTATGACGTATTATGATTAGTTGATTGATAGCTATTGGGATTTGAGAGTATTCGATTTTGTCACTTAAATTGAATTATTAACTATAGTCCAAATCCATCACTGTTTTTGTGCAAAATTTTACAAAATTCTTTGGAAAATAATTGGAACTCATTTTTTTTAACTCCCCCCGTTTTATATAAAATTCATCGTAAATCCGTCATTCTCTGCAATGTGAAATATGTCACCTGTTCTCAGAATATTATGATTTTTGTTTGACTGATTGAGATTTATAACTGTTCTTCCTCTTAAGCTGATATTGTATTTGTTAGTCATTCTTCATCTATATTTTAAATTTTGTATCCTTTTGATGATAACAAAAGGGGGAGAATGGGTTGAGATTTTGATTTATGAGTGAATATTTTATAAATATTTTTATTTTTGAAAATTCATTATTTAGTTCAATTCATTCATGCACAGTTATAGGGGGAGTTTTTGTTGTAGGGGGAGCATTCAAATAGGGGGAGTTCAATATTCACTGTCAAACACATTTATCAAAATCTTGTTATTTGTTTGTCATCATCAAAAGGGGGAGATTGTTGTATATAACAGTGCTGCATACACAATTATATGATTTTCATTTGATGATAATAACCAAATAAATATTATTTTAAATGTGTTTGTTACTGTACTGTTCTATATATACACAACAGACAGGAATATGATATTTCTATTTAAATAAAATACAACTGTACAGAAATGTAAATATTTACACAGTATTTTATTTAAATAGAATATTTTATTTCAATATCAAACAGTACAAATTTTATACTCCACTATTTATACATTTCACTGATGATTTTCATCTCAATACATTTCAGTACACATCAAGTCTTCTCTCAACACTCAACACTCAACACTCATACAGTCACTCAGTCGTACATTTTCATGCATACATTCTTTTTACACACACTGCATACATTCTTTTTACACACACTGCTTCATCTTCTGTCTTGTATCTTCAGTCTTCTGTCAATCTTCACTGCTCACAGTCAGTCCAGTCATCACCTGCTTACCTGCCACATATGAAACACACACAGTACATTGCAATAGAAATAAAACTGTATACATGCAAATATAAATTTTATTTTTAAAATTTTATTTGCCTCAGATTTCTGGTGTGTTTCTCATCATTTTTCGTGACTTGATCTGATTCATTTGTGTCTAGACAGATAGTTTGTATATGTATAGGGACAGAAAATTTACTGATGGTTGCAAATACACACGTGTATAAATACACGTGTGCACTACCACGCCAATCAGTGTGCAACTGAGGAGTAGCCACAATGGACCGTCTCGACTCAGTGCACAATCAATAGTGGGAAAATCAAATACAAGGCACAACTCATATAGACAGTGCAACATGCACATAATTCAACAAATATACAATGTCAAGAAGCATGGTGATCATATTCAGTTTCAAGCATGACAGTTCAGATTCATGGATGAACGTGGTCAACGCAAGCAAATACACAGCATGGATTTTTCAAGTATGCAAATGTTCTGATGTATGATCATGCACATGTTTTCATGGGAACAGCAAAAGAAATATTGGTGAACACAAGTAGCATGTATGGTATCAAGTGCACCATCAAAACAGATGGATGCAAACAAGTTCAAGACAGTGCGGTGATGGTGCAACAACATGGCCGAACACAGCATGAAGGTGTAAGTATGCATGGAGCTGTATTGACAAACAAGCAACATGGTGGTCGAGGCAGTTTAAAGTCGCAGAGCACACAAGAATTATGCAATCAGAACCAAACTCGGCAAGCTGTTACAAACAGTGTTTTTCAACTAATGCAAATTGGTCTGCTCATGTACATGGACAAGTGGTCGAGACAGTCAATTCAAGCCAACATACAAATGATGTGTGCATAATGGTGCAGTCCACATGAAGTAACAATATGCATGGCACATATATATGCAGCATGTACAATGGAGCAATGGAGCAAAACAAACAAGCATGGTCAGTGCTACATACATGCAGCAAAATGAGACTCAAGGCCAAGGTGATAAAGCATGAAACAGTGATGCAGCATAGTTCATACATATATATACATGTAGCTGTGCAAACATAGGCAACAGGTACACAAATGGGTCGAGCACAAAATCAGTTTACTACAGCATGTATTCATGAAACAAGGTCAAGGCAGGAAGGGTCGAGACTGAAATTCACAACAGTGTGGCCCACACACACATATTGCAAAACCAAGGTGTTCAGTGACACAGCTCGAACAAGAAAAACAGCTTTGGAAATCAATGCAGTGGAATCAATCATGCAGTTTTTTTTCTTCTCTGGATCTTTATTTGAAAAAGTTTTAAATAGATTCCAGATTTGCTCAATCGTTTTTGGAAAAGGTTTTTGGGTTTAAATCTGTTTTTATTGGGATAGAAATATTTTTGAGAAGTGTATATTAACAAACTTTTTGAGTGCAAGAATTATTTTTGGCAAGTTTTTTAATCAGTTCAAAAATATTCAACAAACATTTTTATGGCAAGAAGATGCACAGAATTATTTCCAGAATTTCAGGGATCGAAATTGGCAAGAATTGCTTTCAGAAATCATTTATCAATCAGAGAATTCGAACAAGGCTACACTATTATTTTTTGGTAAGAAATCAGAAGTTATCAATCAATTTGGGGAAGACATTAATTTCGACTATTTCCAGAATTGACATACTCAACCAAGCCGAGTAAATCCTTTTTATCAATAAGAGGAAACACGTTTTTCCATTAAAGCCAAGGAACCGATTTTATTAAGAAATTCAAAAAGGGGAAAACCGCATAAATCAGGGCAAGCCATTCAGTGAAATCAGAGCGATTTTAGGATATCATAATCCTATTTCTAACACCGTTTCATCATAGGCACAAATCATCGAAACCAACAACAACTAAATCAGAGAGCAAAATTTATTCAATCAAAGAACACTCACAATTTCATTAAGGTTTCGATCGCCAGAGTGAAGAATCACATAGCCACACATCAATCGAGCAAGACAGGGAAGCAATCGTAGATTCGAGCACCAGAAATCATTTCCAGAGCCAAAAAGTTATCAACGTCGATCCGATTGGAGGATTTCAGAAACCCTAGTAATTGCCCTGCCGCCATTTGTGATTTCAGAGGAAGGGTGGATCAAAACTAAAGTGGTCGGCCCAATTTCTCTAGAGTGGTTTAAAAGGGAATTGCATATTTTCTTTTATTTTTCAACTAGGGTTTGATTTTTTATATTGTATTTTCAATTTCAAGTTGTAATCGTCCGAACCGAACAGTTTCTAGAAGTCTGCAAAATTTCTAGGGTTTCAGTCAGGGTGTTGACTGGCAGTTGACAGAGTCTGTAAAATCTGGGTTACTGGTTACGGGGTTGTAATCAGGGGAAATCTGATCGAGGGGATATCGATCAGTCTATGGTTTTGAGCATAGGGTTAGAATAGGAGCAGGGTTTGCGAGTGTACATGGTCTTGTATGCGGGATCCGTTCTATCACCTAGTAGAAACCTTAGGAATGCAGCAGTAGGCAGGATTTTGCCGAAGCTGGGTATATCTGTGTGTGATTTATTTTCTGTACTTTTATTTCTGCTGCATTCTGTGATCTGTTTATTATTTTAATATCCTGTCAGATTTTCAATTCAGTCAAAAACTGTGATAAACCCTATTCACCCCCCTCTAGGGTTAATCTAGATCCAACAAAGAAAACTGCCACAAAACTCCATGAGACAACACACAAGAACAATAAGCTGAATCGAATACGATGCAGTACTAAATGATGGTTATGCCACTGATCAAACAAAGGATTGATTTGCTCATCATGAGACAAATCTAGTCATAACTTCCCACTTATAGAATGTTGTGCTAAACGGGTCACACGTCTACATGGGCAATTCGAACATAGATTCCCGAACACAAAAACGACACTAAGAAAAAGAGATTTGCTGCAAAATCTATAAAGCCGATCAAACAAAAGACCATATAAGTCTGCGTACAACACGGATTCCACTAAAATCTCATCGAGATTCTCCTCATATAAACCATCAAATGATTGTTTATTCCCCATGTTCGAAATGACAATCGCCTTTGGAAGAACCAATTCAAACAGGCGCATGCAGCACAACAACAATCCTGTTCTAAGATCTCGAGCAATGGATCGATGTAAGTGCAAATGCCACGACACATTTTCTTAGCCCTAAAACGGTGAGATCTTTTTGCTCATTCCGATCCAACCAAATGATCTCTACCTAAGGAGGAATTTTAAATGGTGCAAGTAGGATCAAATATTGCAATTAGGTATTATAGGCCAAGAAATGGTCGGAGAGAAGAAATTAGTTCTTGGATTACTAGTGAGGAAAGATCTAATGCACGATAAAATGCGAAAAATGAGGAGATGAGGCGACGACAAGAAAGAGAAGAAGGATAGAGATGTGGTTCGGTTATATGAGGAAGAAAGGACGAAAGAAAGAAGTTAAGGGGGTAATTTGGACGCAACTTTTACAGTTGAGTCCTCAGTCACCAATACTCATCAACTAATTGACCATCCTAGTATAACATTAAACGGTCAACTACCAAATGGGCTTTGGACAGAGGTTGGACCTTGACCTTATTAGGCCAGATTAAAATATTAATTGTCCCACGTTATCTTTTACGATTTGACGCGATCCAAAAAATAGTCATTCTCATTACCGTGATATTTTAAAGACCGTAGTTATATTCCGAACCAACTCCAAGGGCATATAGTCTCAACAACGATCCTGCAACTACACCACAAACGAACGAATTCCAAAAATAATTCAGCTTGAAATATATAATATAAATTAAAATAGATTTTCCCCTTATCTAGTTGACAACAAATAGATGATTTACGAAATCAAATACATTAAAATCCGGATGAAGGATTTTCCTTAGCCTTTTCGAAGAAAAATTTAAAACTTTTCCAAAAATGGAATTTTATTTATAAACTAACAGTTTCGTATTTATAAACCAAGTTATTGTTACTATTTATATTCCAGTTTATATTTCAAACGTGGAAATCCCATTTATGTCCAAAAATATTGGAGCTTTAAAACAATTTAGATTAATTTTGCTAACTTTAATAAATTATCCAATATATATATGAAGATGGATACTGAAAATCACAAGGAACAGATATTTATTATTCTTGAGTTTTAGTGGTGTTGGCTAGCTTTTGAGCCCAGCAACCTAGACACATATACAATTCCAATGTGAAGTATCGTTTGAGAAGTTATCTCGATCCAGTCCTGTTTTCCTCTTAATTTTTGGTTCGTGGTCACCCTACTCCCTACGGATCATGGAGCTACCACCGCGACCCAGCTCGTGATGCCCATATGCGACCCAATCCGTCCTCACCTGGATCATAGCCACGACCCGATCCTAGAAGCCAAAAGACTGAGACCCCGTCTATCATGATCCGAAATTCAAGAGGATGGCAACACCTGTCCAGTAACCGCCATATTGACCATTTCTCCATCAAGCTACGAACCAGTCCGAGATCTTCGGGATTTGTGCCACATATGACCACGATCCGCCTAAAGAAATCACTTATAAATAGCTCAGACTTGGCATTTTTCAGGATCTTTTGGCAGTTCTGAGTATTGTTTCCACCATTACTGTCTTATTATCATTTTTCATCAGTACTATCTCGAAATTATTGAGTGAATCATAATTGTAAAAGTGAGACTGAGCGAAATCATTGACTGTACTAGCATTCAACGTATAATCAATAGCATATAAAATGTATGTAGGCTCGTTAACGCCGAACCACTATAAACTTTGTGTGTTTTCTGCTTTTTCTTCATTTTCTAGATATAATTCTCTACGAATCATAACAATTTGGGTGTTAGAGCCAAATTTTGGTCTAACATTTTGGTGCTTTCACTGAGAACCGAAGTCTCAGCATATTGGATTTCTGCTCTATTGTTTGGATATTCAAGTCCGAAGAAAATAGTACAAAACTCCACTGCTTCAATTTTTGAAGATTTCAGCGATACCCAGACGAGCTTTGCAGGCAAATGAAACTGCAAACGAAGCAATTAAAGAAAGTGTGCACGAGCAGGTCGAGGAAGAGCTCTCGGATCGTGGCGAGGAGGGGGCGACCCGACCTGACGATGGTGTCACGAACCAAACAGCTGAAGGAGTCACTACCCGATCGTAGGACCACGCCGCGATCCCTTCTTCACCCATCACCACGACCCGACTTCAAGGGGCCACCAGAGTCGGCAACATAAAGGTACCACGATCTGAAGTGATAATCAGACAATAACTCGACCTGGAATTGAGGTTATGGCTCGTTCTTCCCGTCCTGGTGCATCTGCTCGACCTGGCTCGAGTTCTTTGCGTATAAGAGAGAATGTTGATGATCAATTCAATCCTTCTGCCCCAGGTACTGAAGGAGATCTTTCTCGCATTATTGAAATGTGGGATAAACTATATGACAAGTTAGCCGCTCAGAGGCAAGAGAGTTCAGTATTGCGACAGAATCTGACTGCTATGGATAGGCGGCTTGATGATCTTATAAGGCAGAGGACATCTACACCAGCTCTCCCTCTTACCCCAGAGTACTCCTCTTCGTCAGGGAAATTTCCAAGACCTCCATGGCAATCGGTTGAAAGGGCTGAAAACATAGAACAGCTTCGATTTGGATCTCTTCCTTCGCGAGAAGAAGAGGCACTCAACTTGGGGCCCGTCAACCGTAATCTGAGTAATCCGGCAATGTTTCCCAGAGCTCAAGTTGTTAATGAACATGTTGAAAATAGGCCACCTAAACCCTTTCGCCGCATGGATGACCACGGTAACCAGGGGCAAAGAAGCCCTGTACGAGCTCCAGATTTCGTAGCAGTACCACGAAGAGATATTAGAGGATCTCACAGGGCAAGGAGTGCCGAACCCGAGTCTACATTGACCAATGCAAACCTGGAAGTAATGGTCAGACAAATTCTGGCAGACAGCCGAGGGAAGAGGAACGAAGACTGGGGTATTGACCATAGTCATACTCCCTTTACCGATGATATCTTGGATGTTGCATTCCCGAGGCGCTTCAATATGCCAACAATGAATCACTATTCAGGCAGGACCGATCCGATCCAACACTTAATGAGGCATTCTTGGTTTATGACTGCCGCTGCAGCTTCCGACGCGGTCAAGTGTAAAGCATTCCCTATATTCCTGGAAGATGTGGCATTATTGTGGTTCACCCGCTTGCCAGCGCGATCGATAAACAGTTTCAGGGAATTGAGTGAAAAGTCTGTGAATCAGTTCCGGCTTCATGCCCAAAGGACCAAGAATGTGATCGAGCTATTCCTTATCAAACAAAGACCTGACGAAAGCCTGAGGTCTTATTTGGATCGCTTCAACTTAGCTATCACAGAGGTCAAGGACCCACACGAGCAAACTGTTTTGATGGCCTTGCTCGACGGAGTAGACAAGGACACCGAATTTGGAAGATATCTGGCCGGCAACGACCTTTGACCAGAGAAATATTTTATGAAAAAGCAAATGTCCGCTTACGTCAGGAAGAGATATACGCTAACTGGAAAAGGAAAGCTACTGACAAAGAGGATATTCAAAGTAATGTGGCCATCAAGCAGACAGGAGACAGCTCGAGAAAAGTCGAAGTCAATGTCGGGAACAAGAATCATGGCAGTGGTCGCCAATCAGGGAATAATAGCAACAACAATAATAATCGGAAGAGAAATCGAGGGAATGACTCTCAGAGAAGGTCTCGGCCCAGGACATTCGAGAACTTCACACCGTTAAACGATACGTTGGAGAATATCTTCCTGGACACATATAATGTCCTCCAGTATAAGAGGCCTCCACTGCGAGATTCGACAGAGAAAGAACGTGAGACTGGAAAGTTCTGTCTCTTTCACCAGACTCATGGTCACACCACAAATGAATGTCGCCATCTGAGAGATGTGATTGAAAAGCTACTACGAGAGGGAAAGCTGGACGAGTATAAGGTGGTCCCGAGAGATAGGGGGCAAGCTGCACAGGCCCCGAACCAAAACCAAAACCAACCTACTGCCAGACCAACTGCATAACAGAAAGGGAAGAACCTCATCATCAACACCATAGTCGGAGGGCTTTCTCTTGCCGGGCATAGCTTCAAGGCGATGGATTAATATGTGAACACAGCTAAGCAACACCTCGAAGTAGGAGAATGTAGCAACCTTGAGGATAATGCCCCATTTAAGCAACAAAAGACGATGTCTGATGACGTCATATTTCGTGATCGAGAGAGTATTGGAGTCCATTCCCCAACTGAAGACCCGTTAGTGATCACTGTCACCATCGGTACAGCTATAGTCCATAAAGTTCTAGTAGATAACGGGAGTTCGGTTAACATTTTGTTCTAGAAAGCATTCGATCAAATGAAACTCGAGCCGAAAGATTTGAAACCGTGTGAGGGCTGGATATGCGGATTTAACGGGGTTTCAACTGCTCCGATGGGATACGTAGAACTATCGGTAACCCTTGGGGAAGGAGAACGCCAAAGAGTGAGAATCCTCCCCTTTGTGGTTCTGGACATTGAGTCATCGTACAATGCCTTTTTGGGCCGACCGGCCCTAGCAAAATTTAGAGCTTGCATAGCCCCCTGGTGTTTGTTATTGAAGTTTCCGACAGATGCTAGTGTAAGCATAGTTAGAGGAGATCAAGTTGTCGCACGAGCTTGCTGCATTGCGAAGCTAAAGTTGCTTTGCAAAGGAAGAGATGTAGAGACCAAAGGCGCTTCCTCCCCTACAAGGGAGGAAACGTCGTAGCAACTAAAGAAAATAACTGTGGGAGTGTCGCCCAGAGAACTACCCAAGGACATAGATCCCAGAGAGGATGAAGAGCCTGGGGGCAGGATGGCGACTCCCAATGAAACGACTGTGGACATTCCAATCGATGATAGTGACCCATAGAAGGTCCTGAAGATTGGATCCCAGTTGGACCCATTTAGAGCCAGAGAATTAACGAATTTCTTGAAAGCTAACTTAGATGTATTCGCCTGGACCCATGCTGACATGCGAGGGATATCTCCTTCGATCTTGAGTCATTCACTACGTATCAACCCGAAGCATCCTCCCGTCAAACAGAAAAGGCGAATGCTTGGCCCAGAGAGGTCCGCTGGCTTGAAGGAAGAAGTCGAAAAATTGAGAAGCAATGGATTCATCAATGACTTGACATATCCTGAGTGGATTTCAAATCCATTTTTGGTAAAGAAGGCTAATGGAAAGTGGCGTACATGCCTTGATTTCTCAGATCTAAATAAAGCTTGCCCCAAAGATAGTTTTCCGCTACCCAGAATTGATCTGCTGGTGGACTCAACGGCGGGTCACGAACTTCTTTCTTTCATGGATGCCTACTAGGGGTACAACCAAATCCCCATGCACGTCCCAGACCAGGAACACACTAGCTTCATAACAGATCTGGGATTATACTGTTATGTAGTGATGCCTTTCGGTCTAAAGAATGCTGGTGCAACATATCAGCGATTGGTGAATATAATGTTTTACAACCAAATCGGGAAAACGACGGAGGTATATGTCGACGACATGTTGGTAAAGTCCCGGCGATCATCCAACCACACTGCAGACTTAGCAGGGATGTTTGAGATTCTCCGGAAATATGGGATGAAACTAAATCCTTTGAAATGCTCATTTGGAGTGGCATCGGGGAAATTTCTAGGATTCATCGTCAGCTCGCGTGGAATCGAGATCAATGCAGATCAAATCGCAGCAATCAGAGACATTCAGAAACCTAGGCAAATCAAGGATGTGCAAAGCCTCGCAGGAAAAGTAGCGGCATTGAGTAGATTCATCTCTAAAGCTATGGACAAATGTATTCCATTCTTTGACTTGATAAAGCGAGGAAAACGCAACTTCGAATGGACCCCTGATTGTGTGGAAGCATTTCAGAACCTTCTGAATCATCTGGAAAGACCCCCAATATTGTCTAAGCCCATGGATCACGAGGATTTATTTGTGTACTTAGATGTGTCATCCCATGCGATCATTTCAGCCTTAGTGAGAGAAGAAGACAAGGTTCAGAGACCGGTGTACTATGTGAGTAAGAAATTGGCGACAGCCGAGCGAAATTACCCAAGAATAGAAAAGCTGGCGTATAGTTTGCTGATTGCATCTAGGAAGCTTCTCCATTACTTCCAAGCTCATCCTATCACTATGTACACTGATCACCCGCTCAAGCAAGTTTTGCAAAGACCAGAAGCGTCAGGTAGACTGCTCAAATGGAACACTGAGCTAAGTCAGTTCGATCTAAATTTCCATCCCCGACGATCGATAAGGGGGCAAGTGTTGGCAGACTATATAGCTGAGTTCACTATCCCAGAGGATGATATGGTAAACGAAGAAGCTAATCCACCAAAACTACTTCTCGATCCCAGTGTCTGGAAATTTTACACTGACGGAGCTAAGAATGACAGACGATATGGTGCCGGAGTGGTGCTTGAAACTCCCAAGAAATGGGTAATATACTATGCTCTTAGATTGGAATTCCATGCCACAAATAACGGCTTCGAGTATGAAGCTCTAATTGCCGGGCTGAAGCTCGCAAAGGAGTTGGAGATCACGAGGCTAGACATCTTTTGCGATTTCAAGATAGTCGTGAACCAGGTCACTGGAGAATTTCAGGCCAAAAGTCCAAGGCTGATTTCATATTTGGAAAAGGTGAAGAAGTTGCTGGATGGTTTTGATCACTACAACATATCTCATATTCCTCGAGCGGAGAATCAAAAGGCAGACAAGTTAGCGAAGATGGCTAGTTCTAATAATCCTGAAGACACAATGTTGGTCCCTATTGAAGTGCTACAGTTCCCTGGTATAGATCAGATGGAAATTGACCCAGTACTAGAGATTGAACCCGAGAGGGAGTCATGGATGACTCCTTTAAAGAATTTTCTGACGAATGGAACGCTTCCTACAAAGAAAAGTGAGAGGCGTGAAGTTATTCGAAAGGCCTCCAGATATGTTTTGCAGGGCGGAATCCTATACAAACAGGGATTCTCGATGCCCCTCCTCCGGTGTATCGCCCATTACGACGTCAAGCGCGTATTGCAAGAAGTACATGAAGGCGAATGTGGTGATCACACGGGAGGACAGACACTGGCAAAGAAAATATTGCGATATGGCTATTTCTGGCCCACGATAAACAAAGATGCAGCCAAATACGCACGACGTTGCGACGCCTGCCAGAGGTTTTCCAAGATTCACAGAGCACCATCTAACCAGTTAAAGACAATGACGAGTCCGTGGCTCTTCGCTATGTGGGGGATTGATATTATTGGAAGCCTCCCCATAGCAAAGGGCGGAGCAAAGTTCGCCATCGTGGCCGTGGATTACTTCACTAAGTGGGTCGAAGCTGAGCCATTGACCACAATCACAACCAAGCGAGTGATCAACTTCGTCGTTAGGAACATTGTTTGCCGATTCGGGATTCCAAGGGTCGTCATAACTGACAATGGAACCCAGTTTGACAGCAGTGAGTTCAGAGACTTCTGCAAGAAATACCACATCAAGAAAAGGTATACCTCTGTGGCGCATCCGCAGGCAAGGTTGAAGCGACAAATAAAGTGATTAAATCCATTCTGAAGAAAAGACTGAAGTGGGCCAAAGCCATGTGGGTTGATGAATTACCCTTGGAACTATGGGCCTACCGAACAACGTATAAGTTGGCGACAGGTCACACCCCTTTTTCCCTCGCCTTCGGAGCTGAAGCAGTCATCCCGGTTGAGTTAAAAGTACCATCTCACCGGGTCACTTATTATGATCCGATGACCAACAATGAGCTGCTCCTTGAATCCCTAGACATGGTTGAAGAAAAGAGGGACGAAGCCGACCTACGCGCCTTGAGGCACAAACAACAGGTCGCTTGGCACTACAACAAAAGAGTCTGAGCCCAAACCTTTGAACCCAGAGACCTAGTTCTGAAACGTGTCTTTCCACCCCAGTGCATATGGGCCCAAAATGGGAAAGACCGTACTCCATCCTGCGAAGGCTTGATAATGGAACTTTCAAGCTAACAACAGTCGATGGAGATGAAATCCCCAGAGTGTGGAATGCCCAGCACTTGCAGCATTATCGGACATGAAATTGTCAGTTTTTCTCTTTTGTTTGTAGGACCATGTAAAAGGCACGACTTGCCTAGAATAGTCTGGTTACTTGAGCAAAAGATTATAAAGTGGACGTAGGTCATGATCCGACCGAACCACTATAAAAATATCGTGTGTCATTTACCTTTACTGCTCCGTTACTTATCTGCTTTCTTATTCTTGTTAACTTGAATCGTTATCATTATGAAATTTGCTATAAATTATGCAACAATCTTAAAGCACGTAATTCAAAGTGCCTTCCATCAGAATAGAACGTGACCAAGAGTCAGAACTCTGAAGGTGCACCAAAGCAAATCACACTACAACTCACACTCTAACTCTCAAGATTTGAGAGAGGGTATAAAGGACGCGAAGATGACGTCCACAAAGCGTGAAGGTGCACCATAATAAAAACCGCCTTGGCAACACTCTATCCCACTGAAGGATCGGGAGAGTATAAAGGCGCAAGAGACTTAGCACCCCCAGAATTCCTGCCCCGCTGAAGGATCAGTGAGCAGACTAAGAACCGAGCTCGAACTCTAACCCGCTGAAGGATCGGGAGAGTATAAAGGTGCTAGAAATTTAGCACCAGAAGAACTCCTTTCCCCTCATTCTTGGGAATAGGGGCATCACACACATTACTCTAATCAATCCTCAATAAGCCCTGGCCAGGCATCACATTAATGATTGATTGGGGGCATATACATACATTTACTTTTATACAGCAACAGAAATTTTTAAATTTCTGTTGCTAAAGTGTTTCACGATTTGATTCTAGATTAATTATGACTTAACTGTTTGTGATTAAGTGAAAAAAGTTAAACTTGCAGGTACGCAATGATGCAAAAGAAACAAACTTTCATTCATAAAATGCAGGCCTACAAGACAAAAAGCTAAATAAAAGTGAGGGCCATTTTCACAACTACATTTCTTGGCCAGTGGAAAGTCTAAAAGCAAAATGTGGACTAACAAACATATTCTACTTATGCTTGGGGGAGGATCTCGACTTCTTCTCCTTCTTCCGTTTCTCCAACCCCTCCTTGTCAGCATCAGAACGATCACCTTTATTCCTCTTCCTCTTATCAGAAGGAGGATCCTGTGGAGTGTCGGAAGGCTGAGACGCAAGCTGTGAAGTGATTGATCTAGAAGAGAATTTTAAGATCAGCCCATTTTTGGGGTCGAGCTCCGAGATTGGGGGCACATATAGGGGACTCTGTTCTTCCTTTTTTAAGGCCAACTATTTCTCTTTCTTGGCCTCCATGTCAGCCGGGGTCTCCTTGCCATCATCCTTAGCCTCCCATGTAATGGTGACCTCCTCTTCGTCATCCCCATGATCACCATCCGTGTCCTTCAAAGCATCAATGGTTTCAGCATCCTTGGGAACATCAGTACTTGGAGCCAAGGTGGCCTTCTCGGTTGTTATGTCTTCAGTTGGCTTCAGAGGCTTAGAAACTTCAGCACCTAACGGTATGCTGGTCTTCTCCGCTTCTGTTTCTCCTTCCACGTTCTTCTCGTCCGGTTTATCACCTGTATTCTGAGAAGCAAAGGTCATTAATTAGGGAGAGAATGTGGTCTTGTCAATTGGCTGCTCCGCAAGACGACGACAAGTTATAATTGCTTTGACAAATTGTGGAGAGAATATGGAAATACCTTCAACCGATTCTTCACCCAGATTTACAGCAGAAGCTCCAACAGCTGGAGGAGTTGGACCCAAGGGATTCAATGGATCATCAGGATTGTATTCCTCAACTTCAGAGGACTTGGGCTCTGCCGCTGAACTCGAGCCTTCGTCGAGTTTATTCTTGCCTTTAACCTTAATTTTCTCCCTCTCGATCTCTTCTTGGATTAGGTGTCTGCCTTTCTCCAATGCCTCAGGTTCTTCACCTTTGAGGAAGGTCTGCATTAGCTAGTTTTCATCAATTTCATCGACCTTCAACCGCTGGTTCTCGCCCTCGACGAGCATCCCATACATTGGCCAGAGTCACACAATAATCTTGAATCCAAGTGATGTCTCGGGTCTTGATAACTTGACAAAAGAAGTCGAATAACAGCTCCTCAAAGATTTCAATCTCTTTCTCTTTTTCAGCGAGCTTATCAGCAGTAGCAGTAGCTGATTCAAGAGCATTATCGGCGTTACTTTCAGCAAGAGCTGCGCGCTCCTCAGCGCGAACAAGTTGGTCGTTCAGATTCGCTTTCTCTTTCTCAGCAAGAGCAAGGTTTTCCTTTAAGCTCGCTTTCTCTTTCTCCCAGGCAGCCTTTTTAACAGCGAAATGATCCTGCGTTGTCTTCAATTCAGTATTGACTGTCCTGAGATCCTCTATTTCCTTTTTCAGAGCTACACGCTCCTGCTATTTGAATCGAGCTCATTACGAAAGCGCTGTCTGGCACCTTCTAACTCTGATTTATAATTTTCAGCGTCTTGTTTATCCAAAGCGAGTTGGGACTGTGAATCCTCTAGTTCTTTTTCCATTTTTATCCTGGCCCTAGCATCATTGTCAATCTTCACTCTGGATCTGGATGCTTCTATTTCTAGGCGTCGGATGGCATCTGAAAGATGAACGGCGTGCTTATTCATCAACCCATATTGTTTGGCCACATGGCACACATACCCTATAACCTCATTATCCCAATCCTCGGGGACCAGTTCAAGATCTAGAAAGAACATCATCCTTTCGAAGAAAATATCAGGAAATTGCTTTCGTAAGCGCTCCAGCTTAGCCTGGTTATCAGGTCCATGGGCAACGTCCCGTGCAACGGGGGTATCTAAGCTGTGTGGATCGGAGGGGATAATGGCTATTTTCTCTTTCTCCAAATCCTTACTTGGATCTTTGCTTTTGTCTTTTGGCTCATGATGCTTCTTAGAAGACTTGCTGTGAGAAGGTGTATTTTTTGGAGGGGTTAAGTCTTTGGGAAGTTGCTTACCCCCCGCCGGTGGCAATGGGCGACTGTGGGACTTTCCGGGGTCTTGCTTCGATGGAGAGCGAGATCGTGTGGAGTAAGATTGATGAGAATCATGGGGTCGATGACTATCTCTCCCCCGGCTATCACTGCGGGCATGCTTAGGGTCGGAAAGGAGACTTGTTGTGTTCGCGCGAAGGGAACGATAAGAGTAGGATTGTCTGCATGTCATTCTTCCTGCAAATGAAACATGCGTATATTAGAATCATGAATACCAATGGTGTAAAAAGTGCTGTGGCAGGTGGTGCATGTGATCTGTGCATCCCGTATAATCCCCCCAACGGACCAGGGCCCAAATATAGGCTCGTCTGTGCAACTTCTTTTTCTTCGACCGGGGCATTCGCTTCCTCAGAGCTAGGAAAGAATGGCTCCCCTCCGAAGTCTTCCTGTGCGTAGATGTCGTCTGGTAAAGGAATTTTGTTTAATTCTCCAAGTATCTGCTCCTCTGTTAATTCATCATGGGTAGCAGGCTGGACCGGTAGCGAAGTCCGCAAAGGAGACTGCCCTTTAGAAGTTGGGACTTCCTTTGGCTCATCAGCTCGGGCCTCATCCCCTTTGCATACATTCAAATCTTCATCATCCTGATTGACCATTGGTGAGGGATTTTTATGGAATTCGGTTGTTTTTGCGGCCTTGGAGGTTCCTTCTCCTTCAGCCGGGGGCACATATTTGTAAGGTTTGCCACCCGCGCCAAGTCCGAATCTCACATCAAGAAGGTGGTGCTTGTGAAGATTCTCATCGGTGAGACACCTCTTAACTCTTAAAAAGTCTGATTCACTTTTGAGGAGGCAGGACATTCAGTCCTCATATACCGAACCTTCCGTTCTTGCGAAGTTGTGATTTGCATGGAACAAAATGACACATTAGCGCTGAAACTATGCAATCAAAGTATACGTAGAGAAGATGAAAGGCATACTTGCTTGTAGGCACTTCCTCGCACATCCGCCTTGATGCTTTACGTAAAACCAATCAGATTTGACATCCCCTATATTGCTATAATTGTCCGTTACAACTTTTCTGTTGGCAACTGATTCGAAGAAGGAGAAATTGGGAGTCCCTGCGGAACGGTGCTTGAAATGGTAATAGAATTTCAGATTTTTGAAGGTAAGCTCGGTTTGTAGGACCTCCGCGTACGCAATGTACAGAGTATACAGAGCTGCGTAAGCATTGGGATGAAGTTGCATGAGGGCAATCATAATTGTCTCAGGAGATCAACAACAATTGGAGAAAACAGAGGAATAGCGCCTACCCAACACATGAATCGGCTGACAGTCATGTACCGTTTGGCTGCAGAATGAGGCCTGTCTCCTTCTTCTGGAAGTTTCACATTATCCCAAGGAATCCCATGCCTCAAACAGATTTTTTTCTAGCTTTAGTTTATCCAATTTGGAAGCTTTGGAGTCACTTAGTTTCTCCGGATCTACTTCTTTAACGCCCGGAATCTCATCAGGGGCTCGATCATTCTCGTCTTCAAGAGATGTACTTTCAGAAGCTGTCGATTCTACATCGGTATCTGTCTCATAATCGGGGTCAGATTTCTCCCAATCTGAATCTGTGGGAAGTGCATTGGGATCACAATGCGTTGATGTCTCTTGTTCTGTACCTTTCTCTAACATCTCAGGTGATTGTTTATCAGACATAGCTGTGTTGGCGAGTAGACATAGCTGTGTTGGGAAGTGCAAGTGTGAGCCTGTGCATACATTAAAGAAAAGCATGAAGTTAACAGGATAATCGGGATATCAGTCATTGTCCACTGCTAGGATATGCTGTTGTTCAGTTCAAAAGACTCATCTCGGGGGCTCTAACCTAACTGTCCATTGGAATGTCAAAATTAAATTACATTGCGTTTTTTAGTCAACATGTGCATCAGATCGTTCATCAGACTGGCTCGTGAGGCAAGGTTCGGATCGTCATGTGTCGATGGTTCGTGAAGCATGTACTGGCTCGTGGGAAAGCCCTGGATCGTGGAGAAGCTTTGGATCGTGGATCGCTGAAGTACTTGACCCATTAAATACTACCTGAACAGGTCGTGACAAACCCCCCACGATCCACTCTACTTCCCACCTCCACGAACCGACACTCCTTCATTCACACGAACCGACCCACCAGTCAAATTAATGCCTCATCTTCATCCTTCCTCCTACCATCTCTCCGTCATCACGAAGGACTTGCGCCAAAACTTCGCCTACGAACCGACCCGACTTGCTCCTTCTCCTTTTCTCGCTTCTCCTCTCCATCCATAAATCCATGAAATCGAACCCATTACCACCGCTACAAAACCTAACACCCTCGCCATGGCTATATAGATGAAATCTGAATGGAAATAAAGGGAAGCGAGAGAGAGAAGCCAAATGAAATGGAAAACAAGCTTAACACCATTACCTTTCTTTTGTAGGAAACACCCGATTTTTGGGGAAAGCTAAGCTAGGGTTTCAGAGTTGGAAGGTGAAGAAAGCGGCGACCAGTAAAAGAGAAAGTGAAAAGAGGTAAATGGTAAAGAAAGGTTGGGGGTAAATCGGTTTATATAGCCAAAGAGGAAACTCTTGGCCTTCCCCTTTTTGTCCTATGCGGCTCGTTAGGCCTAATGGGCCGCGAACACTAAGGGAGTCCACCATGGTTCGCGCATGGGCCATCTGGGCGACGATCCGTGACATATCAGACTGTTCCACCCGAATGCGTTGAGTAATCCACAACAAATGGTGGTGAAAAATGGTAATTCGAGCCCTATTGTAACTGTTGGATTGGAAAAACAGAGTTCCATATTTACAGAAGTACGAAAACTATTAAACACCACTCCTCACAAAAATTTTAAATCTTACCTGGCAGTTTGATCACAACATATTTTGAAGACAACAAAGATTGAAATCAACCAATAAGCAAAGCAACAATTAGAGATCCAGCTTGATATTTATATCCATCAAAGGACGCGACCCTTTGAAGCAGTACAGTGTTCTGAACAGACGTGACCACTGACTTGTGTCAATTCGCGAAAGGACATTCTAGAAATTTTGAAGCATGTCCCATCATATAAAACATACTTAGAGGGGGCAAAATGTTGGCTAGCTTTTGAGCCCAGCCACCTAGACACATATACAATTCCAATGTGAAGTATCATTTGAGAAGTTATCTCGATCCAGTCCTGTTTTCCTCTTGATTTTTGGTTCGTGTCCCCCTACTCCCTACGGATCGTGGAGCTACCGCTGCGACCCAGCTCGTGATGCCCCTATGCGACCCGATCCGTCCTCACCTGGATCATAGCCACGACCCGATCCCAGAAGCCAAAAGATAGAGACCCCGTCTATCATGATCTGAAATTCAAGGGAATGGCAACACCTATCCAGTAACCGCCATATTGACCATTTCTCCATCAAGCTACGAACCATTCTGAGATCCTCTGGATTTGTGCCACGTATGACCACGATCCGCCTGAAGAAATCACCTATAAATAGCCCCAGACTTAGCATTTTTCAAGATCTTTTGGCAGTTTTGAGTATTGTTTCCACCGTTACTGTCTTATTATCATTTTTCATCAGTACTATCTCGAAATTATTGAGTGAATCATAATTGTAAAAGTGAGATTGAGCGAAATCATTGATTGTACTAGCATTCAACGTATAATCAATAGCATATAAAGTGGATGTAGGCTCGTTAATGCCGAACCACTATAAGAATTTAAAACCATATCTTCACAAACTATTTTCCGAAACCCATTTTCAAAACCTATTGAAATCCATTTTTATTTTTCAAATAGTTTTAAAAATAAATTTTCTCATATACAAGGCTAAGAACTCAACTGAATATTAACAAAAGTAGATTTGGAATTTTAACGAAGTAACAAACGGATAAACCTCGTAATTATATTTTCGAAATGGATACAACATATTAACATGGGCTTTTCCCCATTTTGGATCAAGTAATGATCTTAACTTGACATACCAAACAAAACCAGACCATGAATTATGACTATCTCGGTTGTAACTAGATTTTTATATTAATATATATTTTTCCAGTTTCTAAATATCGAATCAACGGAATCCACCATATGTCATCCTCATGCTCTTCACGACGAAATTTCCAACGTACTGTGGGGGTAAGATAGAATTAGCTAAAAACACGAACTTAACATATTTCAACTTTTAGTGGCTTAAAGCTCATTTTATATTATTAGGCCTACAACTAATTTCTCCTTTGAAATAAATTAAAGTCAAGTAAGAAAGACGAGGAAAAACAGAAAAGAAAAATTGAATTACGTTCTCTCACGATTCTTAATTTAACTAATTCCTCTGATCACTTATTCTAAGCTCTGATACCAAATGTGACACCCCACATTTTTCTACACCCAAATTTTGACAAAAGTCAAAACTTGAACACATCCAAGCATAGAGCGTATATCTGGTACCTGCAATAAATGAGAATGAGCATAATCAGAGTACGATAAAAGAAAACTCACAGCGGAAAAAAATAGGATAACAAGTATTAATTAAAGTAACTACCTTTTTCAAAGTAAGTCACTTTGCCAATACCGAGCATGAGAGAGAACGAGAACCGAAAGCCAAACTTAAGCACCTGTGAGAACCCGATCTTCTGTATGAAACCTGGGAGATTTTAATGAGGAGGGGGTCAGAACAACAAGTTCTAGTGACTAAGAAATTTACAACACATGTTATGATACACAGATGTATCCCATTTGGTTCAACCCAAGATGTATGCCTAACCAGGTTAGTAATTCGAGCCCAACTTAGTAAATGTTTATGCACGACTTTACTACCCTTTCCCAAAGTAGTATTTCCAAAGTTTAATACTGAAATAGGACGTTTACATGTATTTTTGTGAAGAATTTATAACAAAACATATCTGGTTATTTAATCGAGAGTGGGCCCCTAATTACGGGGTTTCTATATCCATGTACTTTCATTCGCTTATCCTTCATCATTTATTGCCTCACTATCAATGATAGATTGGGTGGATTCTTCCTGATCGCTCAAGTCAATAGGTGGACTTATTACACTACGCCATAGATTGGCTATCGCAACGAAAAACCATGGTGTTGCTAGCTATAATGTTGCCATTGCTATTTTGTTTTTTGTCTATTGCAACGCATGCTTCAATGCGTTAGCATAGATATCAAATTGTGTTGCAGTAGCACTAGATATATTGTAATTAAAAAAATTAATAAAATTAGCAATCCGCGCGAACATGATCCAACGGTCCACATTATCAATCCGCGTCAATTTAATTTCCTTTGCCGCCTCAGCTCTTTGTTCCAAATTTTCATTTTCCCGCTAGAACATAGTTGACGCTGTTTTCCTTTGTTTACTTTTCATTCTCGGATCCCTAATTTTCGTTTACCCCCAAATTAATTCCGATCCAAAATCGACTCCATTCAATTTCGTTTCTTTTTCGCAGATCCCTAATTTTCCCATTTCCTTTTACTTCATCGCACTCAGTTTACACAAGTGGATGGTCGTGTTCTTCAAACACCAAAGGTTTCATTTTTAAATGCTACGAAACTTTGTTGTTGCTTATAATTAATATTTAATCTTTATTTATTGTACATCAATATCAAATGGTTATGATGTTTTCATAGTTGAAATTGGGACACGGTGAAGATCTTACGCCAAGAACTGGGCGATGGAACTTCAGAAATAAGGTATGGACTTTGGCTAAATAACAAAAAGCTTTTATAGTGTCACATATTACTGAAGCCATTTGCGTGTGATGCTTGCAGAAATTTTTTCAACCTGCTGATATTCCAGACTAGGTGGTAGTGAATTTTTCTGCTCGGATCAATTGGGGAGCTCTTGAGCAAAATTTCATCAACTGTTCTTGGGCAATGGGAATTGTGAGCGCATATTTTGTCATGAATTTCTTATTTTGGTTTCCAAGTTTATCACTGCATTTAATTTATGTAATGATACTTAGCTGTGTAGAAAATGAGTAAACCAAAAGCATCTATCCCCATCTTGATAGAGTAAAATCCATGCTTAAAAAGAGGAAGTCCATGTTCCATAATTATCCCAAATTTGTACTTTGCATCTTACCAGAGCCTAAAAAACCTGATATTTATGGCAATTCACCGTATTTTTTTTCATGTTTACTATGTATTGCATTCTCCATCATAGCAAGAAAAATTATTTTTAGGTCCTTGGAAGCGAGAATGTTTGTTTGACTATGGAGTCATCACACAATACATTGCTCCAGTGCAATGTATTGTTTGACTATTTGCATTTAAAATTACAGCTTGGTGGAATGAATTACTGCTGCATGTTGAACATACTTTAAGTATTCCATACGTTTCTACTGCTCCGACCATCATACTTGGGATTATGGTGTGATCATACAAAGCTGATTTCTAGGACTTTGAGTGTTACTGAGTCCATCTCTTATGTGATTGGCATATGGAAAGGATGGATGCACTGCAGTTTAACATTTTTTTTCAATCTAAGTTGATCACGTTCTTGCCTATTATTTAAACCAGTCAAAGGATTTTGCATATTCAGAATACCGGTTTGATTTGTTTTGAGACTAATTGTATATGGCAAACACAGTTTTAGCAGTTAATAAACAGTCCAATGTGAATTTGCAAAATGGTGAAGAGAATCTAAGTGTTGTTCACTTCTGTGATTATAGCATTAATGAAGCTTATGCTGACATGTCTTGAATTTTTTTCCCTCTTTTTTAATTGCAGCACTTGGAACAAGTCAAATCCCATATCCTAAGTTTACAGTCTCTTATCAATAATTCAACAGAAACACCCGTATGCTTATAGAATGGAATATGAGTTTATCTGAACTTTGTATTTGAAAACTGATATATGTAGGTAATCGGCCACCATCTCTTAAGTAAAGTCTACGCTAGACATTGATTGATTTTTCTGGAGCTATAGTTTATAACAGTTGAATAAATACTTAAAATTTGATTAACACAAAACATATCATGCATTGGTGAAAAAGATTGCTCTTTTACATATGATGTTCATGCAGTAATGTACTTAAACATATGAGATCTGCTATAATAGCATATGAATTTTGAACACATTCTTTGCCATTTCCTTTATATGTTGAATTATCTCTGTTGCAATCATTATTTAATGTAGGCCGACAAAGTGAAGAAAATTCTTGAAGATGAAGTTCAGTCTCTTCGGAACAAAATTCATGAACTGGAAAACAATTTTAAGTTGAAGTCTGAGGATTTTGTGCCGCTTATTTAATCTAAAGAGCATGCGGTTTCTTGCAGACTTCAAGTTCAAGAGAAGAACTTGCAGAAAGATTGTATGTCATATACCATCAAAACATACGGTCATCTTCTTCTTGTTAGGCTTTAGATATAGATAACTTTCAGTATTTGCTTCCATTTGCAGATCACAGATTGAGTTACTGGAAATGCAGGATGTGAGCAGGATGTGAGCAATAGCGTGCAGAAATTTAGAGTGAAATTGCTTCCGAAAGGTACTAACGTTACTACTATGGATATACTTTGTCAGATTGAAATTGCTTCAGAAATTTAGAGTGATCTCATATAGTTAGACAGCAGATTATCAGAATTCTATGATGTATGTCCCTGCATGTTTGTCTGGTCTCTCCTTTAATTGAAATAAAGTCCTGCTACAGATATTATATAATTTGTTCACTTCTGGTTTTACATATACACGAATGTAGTGTGGTGGAATGGTTGAATACTTTTTAACCTACACCCGCACATTTCATTCCATATATTCATATTGCACTATTTAATGTTCTGTATTGCATTTTTATAGAGTTTGGTCACTTGTCATTGCGATCAGTTTATATGTAATGTGACCTATTTTTTTATGAATCTGGACTAGATGTCATTTTTGTTCCTGAAAATAACTTAGCCTACCTTGTGTAAAAACTGAACTACTAAAGCAGGAACAACGCTAGTACTTGATCCGTGGACCTCATAGGTTATATTACTGTCAAGTTGTCATAGAAATAAAAGCACAAGTGCTACTATATATTTCAGGTTTCAACTTAGCAGGTTACATGTGCTCAAATATATATTACAAAGCAATTTCAGAATATGCTTTATGAATTAAAATATATGATATGTTTGTACTAATCCCCTTTTTTAATCACAGTTTTGCGTTGAATGCCGATCAGCAGGGAAATCAAGGTGACTGCTGGATTTACACGGGCAAGATTTATTTAATGGCATATTACAAGTAAGTTTGGACGATAACTTTCAATTCTTTATATGAAATATCAGCCCACAAGTGTTGTGCATCATCTATAAATATGATGCTTGCAGGCATGCTTTTCATCCTGTTGATATCTGACTTGTATAAAATCAAATTTACTTTCAAATTCATAAAGAAAGGAAGAAAAAAGATGTAATGAAGTTGATGTATATGGATGGACTTTACAGTTTTCTGTTTATGCATGGTGCTCAATCATATGACATCTTACAGGTTAGACCATGAACAAGAAGAGACAATTTATGTAATGTGAAGCAGTGAAGGGATGCCGATGTATTAGAGGCCATTCATGATTGAACTAGAGAAGTTGTGTTTGCGAGCAAATCATCAGAAGGAAAAAAAATAAAGGTATTAGTTTATATAATCATTTTCATGTATTTTTTCTTGTTTATGAGTGAATGAGTGAATCGAGTGACAATGTAGTGAGGAATGTATGTAAATATGAATGAATGTGTAATATACGAGTGAATGTACAATAGTGGAGTCAAAAAATTTGTACCATTTAAAATGTTGAAATAAAATATTTATTTGAATAAAATGTTGTGTTATAATAATATTTATCATAATATTATAAAATCTTTGATTAATAGCAGTTGAGGTGTAATTATTTTTAGCATTTTTTTTAAAAAAATTAACAACGGTTAGAAACAGTTGTAAAAAAGGTTGACTTTATTACGATTGCCAGCTGTATTAGACATATTACAACTGTTTTTGATAGTTGTGAAAGCGTATTTTTTTTGTTCTAGTGGTACCTGTGGCAACACCTGTACCGATATTGTCATAGAGTCGCAAAGGCGTTGCCTTTGACTCTAAGGCAACGCGGCAAAAGGCAACCCCGAAAAAGTGTTGCCGCAGATCATTTTTTGGCTATAGCAACACTTTTTGGCACCTACTGCGTCACTTCTTTGGGGTTGCCGTAGGCCATCTATGGCATAGTGTTAGTCGCTTATTAACCCTCGATAATATATTCAATGTTATCATATAGTAGAGGGGACTAGCAACAAGTCATACTAGTTAAGGCTTCCGTCATTCACGCATATACCCTTGCTCCGCATAAGGTGAGAGAATGTATTTTATCGTTCGCTATACCTTATAGCTGACTTTATTATACATATAATCTCCTTAGTCGCTTAATACTTCTCGTAGGGTAGGTAGCCATATATGACGTTTTTAGTTTACAGGTTTGGGTAGGTCCACATACACATGCCATTTAGGACCCCTAAACTGAAAGACCTACTCCCAGGTGGACTCCTCGACCCAAGCCACTTAAGACCCAAGGAAGCGGACTATACGCGAAGATTATTAACTTCGCGCCCATTTTGCCTTTAACACCTTTCCCTATTGGGATAAAGTAGGCTACTTTACTAAGTTATTCCCGTTTAGTCCCTCTACACGAAAATACTATACACGATTCATTTCTTTTTTCGCGGGTTTATATGGTTAACACTATTCTTGTATTATTACCCTACCAAGTCCAACTATATTTTCTATTTCCATTACTATTAATAAGGAAGGTTATATTCCTTTTTCCCTATGATATTCATTTAATACCTTCCCTAATTTGGACTTAGTATTTAAACAATGATCAATATCCATTAATCCCCTTTTCGACACCCATATACTTTCCATTTCTATGTTTATGGCCCTTTATGACCATAACGGTCATATTTTCCTAAGGCAACCATTTATCTTTAATTTCCATTGATTACAATTAATGTCATTTATGAGCCTAACGACCATAATTTTTCTAGGATATTAAGTACTACAGAATATCCTTATTTTATCAGTCCCGAATATATTTAATTGTTGTACCCCAATTGACATTTCTAATTTTATTTATTAATTTATTTATTGCATGTTATAAATGTATATATATATTTATGCACCGGTCCTCTCACATCAAGTTGACTACTTGTAGATGCTGAATTTGTCGGTCGGTTCCGGGCAGGCTTCTACCACGACTTGAACTCAACCTCATGCCTTATTACATTTATATTAATGCATTAGACCCATCACATTAAGCTGACTACCTGTGGTTGCTGGATTTGTCGGTCGGTTCCGGCTAGGCTTATACTACAAGTGAGCTTAACCTCGTGTCTAAATGCGATTATAATTCAAATTTCTAATCGGGGTGTACAACATTTATCCTAAATAAATTTAGGAATTGTAACCATTATCCTTTCATATTCACTTTCCCCATTCAACAATTGTTTACAATTGTTATTTGTTGATTTGCGGTCCTATTTATAGCAATTAATTATATTGCTTGCTACAAATGGTCACCACAAATATATTCATTTAATATGGAATACAATTTACATTATATGATTCCATAAATGAATACTATACAAACATTCAAACATTTAATACAATGTATATTTTGCCGCTTTACGCTGATTTGGATGGATAGTATATATTTCTTTTTATTTTAAGTTTTCGTACGGTCAAAGTAGTTATCTTTTACTATTATTATTAATTTTCATTTATATGATTTGGTTTAATCAATAACCAAACATTCCTTTTTACATTTAATATTGTCAAATGGTTCCAAATCTTACAAAAAGATCTTTAGCCGTAATCATTATAAATTATGCCTAATTTGTGGAATTGTGTAACAATTCGAATTCCGATAGACCGATTTTTTTTTCAAAATTCCAGTCCATCGAAACTCAAGTTGTTGTGCTCTGGTATCCCGTAGAAAAGATAGAGACATAAAATATGTCAAAGTTCATAAAATACCTTACAGCGTAATGGATAAAATATAATATAATCAAAATATAGCCTTACCGTATTAATAATACTGCCTAACCAGTATCCAAGGCTATCATGTCTCTGCCACAAATCTAACCTGCGAGTATGTGATAAGGAGGGGATCAGAACACAAGTTCTGGTGACTGGATTTAAATTATACACTTTGGAAAATCCTACATATACCGTTCAATCACATTTTCTAATTTATTAGGTTACTTGGGTTAACAGCAATCAAGGCTTACACACACGTCGTACCCATTTACTTCCCAGTGGATTAACCTAATATAGTATATATGTAGCTACCCCTCAATACTGAGGTACACCCCATGGTACCCCACTCGCATGGTCTCCATCGTAATGCCATAGAAATGAACGCAGTCTCTCATCCTACGCCGGAATGACGTACGGATCTCTACATAACAATGTAACGTTCCGCATATATCTATCATTACTACGCTACGTAAGCGTATGGACTGCCATCGTCGATCGAATCAGATTTCATACTGGAGTAATGCCCTCAAGTCTACGATACACCACCCAGAGCCAACATGCATGTATATAGACTATCCCACATATGTATCGTCAATTGTAGCTCGATGCCTTAACGCACGTCCTCTAATGTGCACCGAGTTCCGCGGCAGGGCGATACAAGAAACACGGAACTCGGTCGGGAGCTTTTCCATATCTGTACAGGCCCGTCTTTAAGAGCCTCTATGTACATATATTCCTAGGGCCTTTTTTCACGGTGGCTATGGCCCCACCTCGGCCCCTCCCTCAACTAGTAAAGACTACAAGAGTTAAACGACTACCCAAAAAAACTATCTAAACAACCATTTGGCTCCTTCCCTAAACCACCGTACCCCGATAGTGAAAGTGAATGATCTATTGGTTTTAGCTCTAGTCTTTTCGCATCCCACTGGCTGCCAATGATAGGTATCCAACGATCTAATATCCTTGTTGGTCGTGACACTTTGCCTCCCCGTTGAGGCGACAGCCGAAACACCCTGGTGTCACCGCGTCACAACATTCTGACTGCATAACTACTTTTGCAGTCAAGGCTCACCCACCTAGTAGTTACGCGCAGACCCAACCTCTGCGAGCACAGCCTAAACATCTACCACTGCACAAAGGACTACTAGGAGCACTGTGACACCCCACGTCTGTTAATGTCACTCACTAAGGGAATGCATTAAGTTCCATGAAGCGTTATAGGTAAACAGACACAGAATATTACAAGACAAATATAAATATGATAGCAGCGAAATGTCAAATTTTTATTTCAAACATAAATCATCACATCGTGGTTTAAAATACCATAAGTCACAAAAACCATTGCAATAAGATAACTACTGTCTTGTACCATTAGAGTACATAAATATAAAAAAACATAATTCCCTAAAAAGAGCTAAGCCATAGTAAAGAGAAGAACTTGAGCTATACTTCAAAAGCATCTCCAACAAGATGATAACCGAGTCTTAACTAAGTCTGAGAATTCCCTCCCTACGAACCTGGGGAGGGGGGCGGGAAACGGAAGAAAGAAGAGGAAACAAAAAAGGTCAGACATAAAGTCTGGCGAGTCCAGTTACTTTTAGCAAGTAGATAAATAAAAGTAGCATGACAGGCATATAAAATGGATAAGAGAGAATAACTACATAAAAGGCAGGTATGAAAAGGTAAACAAGATAGGGTGTATATGCTTCTAATGATTACTCTGCACTATTACTAGTATATCCAGAATGATATGATCCCTTCCACTATAAGGTGGTCGACTTAGGCATACATCCAAGTGTACCCTTACTACTACCCTAATCGATCAGCTCCTTAATCCGCGTAGATACTCTGTGCCGGCCCCACCGTAGGATGTATCACGTCCTAAAGTGGCAACCATCCACTGATATACACAGCCCCATATCTATAGGTGTCACGGTCGTCTTATCCCCCCCTGCCCGGCCCTTACACGCACATGGCCCGGTCGGTTTGTGCCGCCCACACCATCCTCCACGTTTGGATATCTTACAATCAGTCCAGTAAGCGTGCCCATTCTCCGACCTAGTTCGGAGTACATGTTTGATACCTACTCCGGGTTACTGGTTGAAACGAGTCCCACACAATATGATACAAGCTCTCCCCTTTGTCTTGTATCCCATACTAGGTTTTCCACAGGTTATATTTACCCTAAAGGTGTCTTTAATTATATAACCCCAATCTTTCTACCGGTTATGCTTACCTATAGGTGTCTTTAATACATAACCCCAATTGGTTAAGTTTTGTGGGCCTATATTAAATATTACCCACCCCTCTCAGATTTACTTAACTTAACCCTCCCATTGTTCAACCAAGTTTACTTAACCCATATTCATGTATATGTCCAATTAGGTTAAGTATTTCAATTCATTACCATGTCCATTTATGGTTATAATGGGACAAACCTCCTACATTAGGCCTACAGCTTGTGGATGTTGGATATGCCGGTCGGGTCCGGGCAGACTTCTTCCATAATTTATGCCTAACCTCGTGTCTTAGCCCGATTCGTATTTGCGTACTTAGACCTCTCACATTAGGCTCAACATTAGTGGTTGCTAGATATGTCGGTCGGGTCCGGGCAGACTTCCACCACTAATGCAACCTAACCTCGTGTCATAAGTGCAATTACAATTTCTAATGGTAATCCTAGGTATTTCATTATTATCCAATCTCACCTATGTCATTATAGGTTATAGGTTCCATGCCCTTTTTTACCCAATTTTTGTACAAAGTAAATTATATGTCCATATTCAATTTCATTCAGGAATGGCAATGGTGCAGGTTGGGGCGGGTTTCTCATGCCCCAGACCCGACCCGGACTTTTTAAACCCCGCCCCAGACCCACCCCGTAGACCCAGTGCGGGTCTGGAATTTCGCCCCGTAGCCGAAACTCGTACGCGTTAGGGTATACCTGACCCCCCCCACAACCCGGTGATATTGTGTTCTACTATACACAAATTTATATACTTATATTTTTTATCACTAAATGACAAATTTTATACATATTATAATGTGTTCACAATGATAAGAGAATATAAACAAATGAGTTGTAAGATAATAGTTCAAAATGTATGTATTTGTTATCGTATGATTATCATTGATGCAACTTAATAGTATGAAAATTTTATAGTTTGTTGATTGAAAGAATATAATATTCAAGTTATAACCATGTAAACCTAAGAAGATTAACAAGTAACTATTACAGTTATAAAGTGTTTTAATGATGTTTCAATCATGCAGGTCGGGTGGGGGCGAGTTAGCCGTGCCCTAGACCCGACCCTAGACCCGGACCTTCAAAAGTGGGTCGTGGGTCTACCCGCCCAAAAGACCCTATGGGGCGGGTCTAAATGGGTTAAGATAGGGGTGGGTCAAGCGGGTTTGGACCCTAGACCTGCCCCATTGCCATCCCTAATTTCATTAACCATGTTATGCCAATTCTAATAATTCCCCCGTTCCCTAACTAACGCATTCACATAATTTTTGGCGGCATGCCTAGGCTATAAAGTAGCTTGGCCATAAACAATAAAAGGAAAAGGTGATGAGAAGATGACAATAGTGATTATCCCAACATAGCTGTCATAAATAAATGTATATATACTAACATGGTGATAAGGTGGACATATAAGGGTAGATCCATGAACTTGTGATAATTGAACTAAATCTAACATAACAAGGGTGTCATAAGAAGCATGAATAAATTCATATGTCCAATAAATAGCAGAAATTAACCACAACAAGATGATCTAGATCTAGACAAAGATATAACTGTCCTAATAATGATAGTTCCAAATTAACCATAAACTTGACAAAGGTTCAGATCCACAAAGGTGACATGATAAACTAACCATAAGTGAATTAAATAGATCTAGCATAATAAAGTTTGAGATCCAAGAATAAAATAGTTTCATGATTCAAGATCGATCCAAATCATAGTACTATCACGTTTTACTTTCAATCATTTAAATCTAAAAGTAACCTATAACTCATAGTGTTTGGATAAGAAGATAAAGCTAGAAAAGAAGCTTGTTGAGATGCAGATCTACACCTGAATCTCTAACTGATTAGCCTTAGTAGATTGTTGTAGAAGATAAAGGATCTTGTTAAGTTTAGACACCGACAGCGTTTGGCCTCCATTGAATTCCAGTGAAGAAAACAAGAGAAATGGACCTCTATATAGAGCTGCCAGCCTCCAGAATCCATCTGCCACCTCATCCCTAGGGGGGTCGACCCCCCCTTTATGGGGTCGACCCCCCTTAAGGGGGTCGACACCCCTACTATGGGGTCGACCCCCCTATTAAGGGGTCGACACCCCTGGGGTGGGAATTTTTGCCGCTTACAGGATTTTAGAAATTTGAACTGAAATTTGAATTCCTAGTCCCAATATATATATATATATATATAATCTTTTTGCGCGTAAACAAACTTCAAACCTACATAACTTCTTCATACGGTGTCCGTTTTACGCAAACCATATGTCTATTTTGACCAGAATTTCGAGATGGACGCAATGGCGTAGTCCGTTTTCCTTAATTTTGAATATTAAATTAATTATTATCTAATTTATCCTTTTTAGTGTCGTTAAAATTACGGGGTGTTACATTACCCCCTACTTAAAAGATTTCGTTCCCGAAATCTTCAAGTTAAGAAGAATGTATATCCTACCATCCATCACCCATCTACTCATACATCAATCACAGGCATCCATTGTCCTTAAAGACTTCTAATGCTTATATGAGCATATGCAAAGGTGTGTGTATATTTCCCAATACTAATGCGAAGATTAGGCGGTCTACTGATTCAGTCGACCTCCTCAATGCAATGTATGTTAGTGCCATGTATCCAATATGTATGCAATTAGTCCTATATAACATGTAAGTTCTATATGTGTGCGCACTCATTCGTCCAAATGCAATATCCATTTGATAATACATCCATTTTCACCCATTAAAAGAAAAGAAAAATACGCACACATCCATATGCAGTATGTGAATGATTGAGCCGATCTAGTGCCTAATGTGTGTGTATATGCATCCACAGGCAACCACTTTCATCCATCAAACATAGCATGTCTCAAACACATGTTTACATCCATAGGATTCCTATCTAGAGGCAGAGAATACTACTGATAGGACATACTCAAATGATAGAAACAAGCATAGATAAACTTTGGAAAAGGAGTTAAGAACATACTCTCGAAAAGGAAAGGGTACAAAGTACGAACCTTGTCTTCAGTCTCCCAAGCACGTCCTCTGGGTTATCTCCCCATTGAACCTTTATCAACTTGATTTCTTTATTGCGGAGCTTCTTAACTTCTGATCCAAGAATATGGGTAGGGACTCGTTTGACTGTTGCCTCCCATTCCGCTTCAACCTCCTATAATATACTTGGCTCAATAACTTTCGCGGTGTCATGCAAGCACTTCCGCAGATGAAAAACGTGGAAAACATCATGAACACCGGATAGATTTTCTGGGAGCTTTATTCTATAGGCCATTTGGCAGTTCCTTTCGGTTATGGGAAATAGTCACACAAATCTAGGTGCCAAGTTCCCTACAGATCCGAAGCGAATCACATTCCTCATAGGTGATAAAAACCAAGTCTCCCACTTCAAATTCGATGTCAGTCCTCCTCTTGTCTGCATAGGATTTCTGCCTATCTTGAGTTGTCTTCATTCGTCGCCGAATAAGATCAATTTTCTCGGACGTTTCTCTAACCATATCAGGTCCAAGTAATAATCTTTCTGTAGATTCCCACTAACAAGTTGGTGATCTACAGGGTCGTACGTATAATGCTTCGAAGGGTGCCATGCCGATGCTGGCTTGATAGCTGTTGCTATAGGCAAATTCTACTAAAGGAAGGTGCTCTTCCCAAGTCCCTCCGAAGTCTAGGATACACAGCCTTAAAAGATCCTCTAGAATTCTGTTCACCCTCTCCGTCTATCCATCAGTCTGAGGATGATAAGCGGTACTCAAACACAACTGTGTATCTATTGCTTCTTGCAAGCTCCTCCAAAATTCACTGGTAAAGATGGGGTCACGATCGCTTACGATGCCAGAAGGTACTCCATGAAGACGGACTATCTCACGAACATAAATCGCTACCAACCATGATGCCGTCCTCTTACTCTTCATTGGAATGAAATGAGCGCTCTTAGTCAGTCTGTCCACTATTACCCAAATACTGGTGTTGCCTTTCTTTGATCTAGGCAAACCATCTATGAAGTCCATGGAGACGCTCTCCCATTTCCACTGTGGAACCTCCAAAGGGTAAAGTAAACCACCGGGCTTCTTTTGCTTAGCTTTAACTAGCTAGCAAACTAAACATTGAGAAACAAATTCAGCCACATTTTTCTTCATCCTAGCCCAAAAGAAAACCCTCTTCATGTCTCTGTACATCTTATCATCGCCTGGATGAATGGTCATCTTAGAATGGTCGGCTTCTTCTAGGACTGCCTTTATCAAGCTTCCAGTTTGAGGGACACAAAGTCTTCCATATCGTCGCAACCACCCATTTTCATCTATGTTATACCAACTGAGGTGACTAGAAGTCTCCCCTTTTCTGAGCTTATCCATGATATCTGAAATCTGTGGGTCACCTTGCTGCGAAGGTCCTTTCTGATCCATAAGAGTTGGTCGTATTTCTAACGACGCAAACAAATCAGGCAAAATCTCGATGGAGGGTCTAAAGTCAAAGGTTGATATGAACTCCAAGCTCTTCCTCTTCACAGACAGAGGACTTAAGGCCATCCTCTGCCAACTTAGTGCGTCAGCCACCACATTACCCTTGCTAGGGGTATAAGCGATTTCAAAATCATAAGAAGCTAAGAACTCCATCCACCTTTGTTGCCTTAAATTAAGATCCTTCTGCGAGAACAAATACTTGAGAGATTTATGATCGGTGTATAACTCGAACTTCTCTCCAAGTAAATAATGACGCCACGTCTATAGCACGAATACTATGGAAGCTAGCTCTAGATCATGGGTGGGGTAGTTCTTCTCATGAGCTCTCAACTTTCTACCCCCATAACACACTACCTTTCCTTCTTGCATCAGAACCGCACTAAGCCTTGTACCACATGCATAAGTGTACACCGTAAACACTTTGTTCCCATCGGACAAAGTCAAGACTGGGGTTGTTGTCAGAGCCCTCTTCAAACGTTGGAAAGCAACATCACAATCTATATCCCATGAAAATGCCAAGTTCTTCTTCGTCAGCCTGGTGAGAGGGGCTGATATCTTTGCGAAGTCCTTAATGAACTTCCTATAATAACCTGCCAATCCTAGAAAGCTTCTCACCTCTGTTGCATTTTTCGGAATCTGTCAGTCCTGTACTGAAACTACCTTTGCGGGGTCCAGAGCTTTCCCTTCTTTAGAGACTACATTCCCTAAGAATCTCACCCTTTTTCTCCAAAAATGGCATTTGGAGAACTTTGCCTTAAGATGATGGTCATGGAGAGTTTTCAAAACTTCTCTCAAATGTTGGGCATGCTCTTCTTCGCTTTTAGAGAAGATCAAAATATCATCAACAAAGACTACGACGAATTTATTTAGGAACTCCCGAAACTCCCTACTCATCAGATCGACAAAATAGGCGGGTGCATTCGTCAGCCCAAAATGCATAACTAACCATTCAAAGAAACTATCTGGAGTTCTAAAACCAGACTTGTCTATACTGTCCTCTGCTACCCTCAACTGATGAAACCCCGTGGCTAAGTCTAACTGAGAGAATACCGAGGCACCGACAAGCTGGTCAAACAAGTCGTCTATCCTCAGAAGTGGGTGCCTATTCTTCTTTGTGAGTTTGTTCAATTCTCTATAGTCCACACACAAACGAAGCGAACCATCCGTCTTAGTTCTGAATACAACTGGAGCACCCCATTCATATATGCTTCGTCTGATAAATCCTTTCTCAAGCAGCTCCCCTACTTGCTTACTCAACTCCTTCCTTTCTCTCGAAGCCATATGACGCACTGGTAATGCAACTGGCTTTGCATTGTCCACCAGATATATACGAAAATCATTCTTGCGCCTCTGAGGTAAGCCCTGGACCTCCTCTAAAACATCAGAATAATCTTAGACTACCGGAACAGATTGCAAATCATCTATCGATGCATCAAGAGACTCTAGGACGCTAAGCATAACAGACCCTTGGGGGTCGCAAGAAATCTCATGGGTCCTCCCATGGCAAGTCAGAAGTCTAAGGACCCTCCTTTCATAATCTAGAATGGCACCATACGTGGTTAGCTAATCCATCCCTAGAATCAACCCATTGCCCATGAACCCAAGCACATATGCATCACATTCAAATTCAATGCCTAACACAGATATTCTCAAACCCCGACAAATCATAGATAAATGAGCCGAACCACCAATGGGGTTTGAGACAACTACGGGATCCAGTACCATACTAGTAATTAAATGTAGAGATTCAACCACAGAACTAGATATAAATGAATGTGAAGCGCCAGAATCAAAAAGTGTTCTAATAGGATGATCTGAAAGAGAAATTAAATCTTCCACCGAAATTTTTCTACCTCTTTCAGGAGCACTGATCGCGAGAGCATGCACCTGCCCTCCAGAAGTTCCTGCCCTCTGACCTTGTCCTTATTTCTTCGGGCACTCCCTAGAAAAGTGTCCGACCTCTCCACAGTTGAAGCAAGAATTCTTCCTTCTTTTGCATTCTTTTTGCCAAATGACCCTCACGTCCATAGCTGTGACACTTCCTCTTATCCTTACCCTTGTCATTCTTCCCTCCCTTCTTCTGTTGCTGCTGTTGTTGTCCTTTCTTGGGTCATATCTTCTTGTTTTGCATTGTTTCCTCAGCTTTAACCTCCTTCTTTTCCCCTTTATCTTCCTCATACATCAAGGCCATATCAAAAAGTCTTTCAAAGGTAGCTCCCATTGGGATATGGGACATGGCTAAACCATGAAGGGGTTCGTTTAGCCCTTTAACAAACCTCAAATCCTTCTTATGCGGAGTGTCTACCAGTTCCAGTCCAAATATTGCCTGTTGGTTAAATTTGTTCACATACTCTTTAATAGTTAAGTTTCCGTGTTTGAGTGCTTAGAATCTCTCCATTTGCATGCTCTTCTCAGCTTGGGAAAGAAATTTCATTTCGAACCTCTCTCTAAAGTCATCCCAAGTTTCCACTGGACGGCCTGCTTGAGTTACCTCCCGCCAAAACGAAGCTTCATCTTTCAGCAGCCAAGCAGCAAACTGAATCTTCCTTCGATCCTCTACTTCAAAGATTACAAACAAGTCCTCGGCCTCCATGGACTAGTTCCTTGCCTCCACAAACGTCTCGGTTCCATGGAATGGCTTCCCTCCCATAGCATGGAAATCTTTGCAGATCTTTGAGAAGTTGTCCGCACGCGGAGGAGGAGGAACAACGGGTGCAGCTGGGGAAGGAACGTTTCCTTGGCCTTCGGCAGGCGGCGTAGACTCCAGATACCTACGGATCCAGCCTGGTATCGTAACGCCCTCTGGAATGTTAGGTTCCCCAGACATGCTGAAAAAGAAAAGGAAATAGATTCAGACAAGGGATCGAAAGATATTACTTATGGCTTTTTTTGGTGAATGGTTTTCAAAACAGACTTTTCATTTTGAAAATGCTTTCTTTTAAAACATGTTTGAAAATAGCTTTCAAAAACTTTTATCTAATCTAGTAACCTTCAGCTCTGATACCAAGTGTGACACCACATGTCCATTGATGTCACTCACTAAGGGAATGCATTAAGTTCTGTGAAGCGTTATAGGTAAACAGACACAGAATATTACAAGACCGATATAAATAAGATAGCAGCGGAATGTCAAATTTTTATTTCAAACATAAATCATCACATTGTGGTTTAAAATACCATAAGTCACAAAAACCATTACAATAAGAAAACTACTGTCTTGTACCATCAGAGTACATAAATATTAAAAAAACATAATTCCCCAAAAAGTGCTAAGCCATAGTAAAGAGAAGAACTTGAGCTATACTTCAAAAGCAGCTCCAACAAGATGATGACCGAGTCTTGACTAAGCCTGAGAATTCCCTCCCTACGAACTTGGGGGGGAGGGGACGGAAAAAAGAAGAGGAAACAAAAAGGGTCAGACATAAAGTCTGGCAAGTCCAGTTACTTTTAGCAAGTAGATAAGTAAAAGTAGCATGATAGGCATATAAAATGGATAAGAGAGAGATAACTACATAAAAGGCAGGTATGACAAGGTAAACAGGATAGGGTGTATATGCTTCTAATGATTACTCTGCACTATTACTAGTATATCTAGAATGTGATGATCCCTTCCACTATAAGGTCGTAGACTTAGGCATATGTCCAAGTGTACCCTAACTACTACCCTAATCGATCAGCTCCTTAATCCGCGTAGATACTCTGTGTCGACCCCACTGTAGGATGTATCACGTCCTAAAGTGGCAACCCTTCACTGATATGCATAGCCCCATATCTACGGGTGTCACGGTCATCTTATCCCTCTCTGTCCGGACCTTGCACGCACATGGCCCGGTCGGTTTGCGCCGCCTACACCGTCCTCTACGTTTGGATCTCTTACAATCAGTCCAGTAAGCGTGCCCCTTCTCCGACCTAGTTCAGAGTACATGTTTGATACCTACTCCGGGTTACTGGCTGAAACGGGTCCCACACAAAATGATACAAGCTCTCCCCTTTGTCTTGTATCCCCCACTAGGTTTTCCATAGGTTATATTTACCCTAAAGGTGTCTTTGATTGTATAACCCCAATCTTTCTACTGGTTATGCATACCTATAGGTGTCTTCAATACATAACCCCTAATTGGTTAAGTTTTGTGGGCCTATATTAAATATTACCCACCCCTCTAAAATATACTTAACTTAACCCTCCCATTGTTCAACCAAGTTTACTTAACCCCTATTCATGTATATGTCCAATTAGTTTAAGTATTTCAATTCATTACCATGTCCATTTATGGTTATAATGGGCCAGACCTCCCACATTAGGCCTACAGCTTGTGGATGTTGGATATGCTAGTCGGGTCCGGGCAGACTTCTTCCACAAGTTGGGCTTAACCTCGTGTCTTAGCCCTATTCGTATTTGTCTACTTAGACCTCTCACATTAGGTTCAACGTTAGTGATTGCTGGATATGTCGGTCGGGTCCGGGCAGACTTCCACCACTAATGCAACCTAACCTCGTGTCATAAGTGCAATTACAATTTCTAATGGTAATCCTAGGTATTTCATTATTATCCAATTCTCACCTATGTCATTATAGGTTATAGGTTCCATGCCCCTTTTTACCCAATTTTTGTACAAAGTAAATTATATGTCCATATTCAATTTCATTAACCAAGTTATGCCAATTCTAATAATTCCCCCGTTCCCTAACTAACGCATTCGCATAACCTAGGCTATAAAGTAGCCTGGCCATAAACAATAAAAGGGAAAGGTGATGGGAAGATGACAATAGTGATTATCCCAACATAGCTGTCATAAACAAATGTATATATACTGACATGGTGATAAGGTGGACATATAAGGGTAGATCTATGAACTTGTGATAATTAAACTATATCTAACATAACCAGGGTATCATAAGAAGCATGAATAGATTCATATGTCCAATAAATAATAGAAAATAACCACAACAAGATGATCTAGATCTGGATAAAGATTTAACTTTCCTAATAATGATAGTTCCAAATTAAACACAAACTTGACAAAGGTTCAGATCCACAAAGGTGACATGATAAACTAACCACAAGTGAGTTAGACCTATAAAAATAGATCTAGCATAATAAAGTTTGAGATCCAAGAATAATATAGATTCATGATTCAAGACAGATCCAAATCACAATACTATCAGGTTTTACTTTTAATCATTTAAATCTAAAAGTAACCTAGAACTCACAGTGTTTGGATAAGAAGATAGAGCTAGAAAAGAAGCTTGTTGAGATGCAGATCTACACTTGAATCTCTAACTGATTAGCCTTAGTTGATTGTTGTATAAGATAAAGGATCTAGTTCAGTTCAGATGCCAGCAGCGTTTGGCCTCCATTGAATTCCAGTGAAGAAAATAAGAGAAATGGACCTCTATATATAGCTGCCAACCTCTAGAAACCGTCTGCCACCACAGCCCTAGGGGGGTCGACCCCCCTTTATGGGGTCGACCCCCTACTAAGGGGTCGACACCCCTAGGGCAGAAATTTTGTCGGCTACGGGATTTTCGAAATTTGAACTGAAATTTGAATTCCTGGTCCCTATATATATATGTATAATTTTTCTACGCGTATACAAACTTCAAATCTACATAACTTCTTCATACGTTGTCCGTTTTACGCAAACCAAGTATCCATTTTGACCAGGATTTCGAGACGGACGCTATGGCGCAGTACGTTTTCCTTAATTCTAAATATTACATCAGTTATTATTTGATTTATCCTATTTATTGTCGTTAAAATTATGGAGAGTTACAAGCACCTTACGTATCTTAGGAAGTCGCATGCTTCCCCTTCCAGTCCTTCGGAGCCGATGGAATATTCAGATGAATGTGCGCTCCCCTTGTGCCTTATAACACCACGATGATCTACCCCGTTGGGTTATTCACCCTCAAATGTGCAGACTGGTCCAAGCGCCTCACTTTAATATGTTGTCAGACCCTATATCTAAACATTCTTTTACGCGCTTGCCTTACCTCATCAGGTTTCCATTTAACTTGGTTATTCTCATTCATATTGAATTCTTAATCAAGTTACGAAGTTCCACTTGCTTATAAATTTCAGTTATATAACTTAACCCATTTAAGTTTATTAATAAGCCCACAACATGTTATTCCTTAGATTGTGGTCCAAGGTCTGTAGTCCACAATCCATTTATATTCTTGTTTGATTTTATCATTAGAATAACATGTTCTACTTAATATGTAATTAAGTATATCCCAGTTCATATGTTTTCTGTTTAACATGTCATTCATTATTTATGATTAAATATAACTTATTTCATAAGTTTTCCTCATTCTTTCTCATTTAATCATAATTCCATTTTACACCGTTACTATAACTTATCGTTGTTTACTTATTAACTTAGTTCTCTTAACTAAGGTCCATTAATAAGTTTCTCTACCCATTTATTATAACCTATGTTATAATTTCCTCTTGTCCCTAGGACAAGTCCAAACATGTTATTCTTATCAGTGGGTTTAAGACTTCCAAGTTTACAGATTACTTAATTTATAATTAAGTACAACTTCTTATATTTCATATATTTTCCCCCATTTCTCAACTGGTTTCCGGTTTTCCCCGTTTACTGATTACTTAATTTACAATTAAGCGTCCCTTAACTCTTTTCACTAGTTATCCCATTTTCTTACTAGTTTATTATAACCTAAGCTAGGACAATTTTATCTATTATACAACATTTTCATTATTTATAATAGGTTATTATCATTCCCCATTTAAACCATTTACCGCTGTAACTCATTATTCTTCATTCACTTTAATATATGTTCCCTATTTTATTAAGGAAAACACTTCATGCATCTTATCAGTTTGATTTATAGAAGGAATCAGTGATTTATTTTCATAATGTGTTCCCATCTAAATCCGTGGTGGCAAGTAATTTCTTTCCTTTTTCTTACTTTATTCACTGTGGCATACTTGCAACCACGTTCTCAGAAATAGGTCATTTAGGGAAATACATCACTTTTCCTTCGCATCACACTAACTCAGTCCATTACATCCCTTCCTTTCTTATTTTCTGAGTTAGACATTTAATTACCATCATTGCCATTTATTCATATCTTGTTATATACATATACATACATATATATATATATATATATATATATATATATATATGTGTGTATGTGTGCACTAGAGCTCTCACATTAAGCCTACACTTGTGGACGCTGGATTTGTCGGGCATGTGTGGGCAGACTTCTACCACAAGTTGACTTACCATTGCATGTTTTGATTATGCACTTAAACCCCTCATATTAGATTTACCACTTGTGAATGCTGGATATGCCGGGCGGTTCCGGGCAGACTTCTATCACAAGTGCAATCTAACCTCGTTACTAAGAGCGTTACAGTGTCAAATTACTGTGAATCTAGCATGTTCGTTCTTTAACAATTATTCCTATTTCATGTCAATTTTAGGCATATTGTCCTTTTCATATGTTTACTGTAATCCAATTTACATGTCATCAAATTATGCCTATATTTTGTCGCATGCCCTTTGAACATGTGTTTAATTCTATTTTGACATGTAAATATTTAACTAGGTAATTGTTTAAAACCAACAAATTCAACATGTCATTTACTCAATAATATACCACGGGTGAATTATGTGATTATAACAATGGTAGTCATTACCCATTTTCTAACAAGTTTGTTTTCAACATGTAATCATTCCAACGCTTTAACTGATTCAACATATGAATTATTCATATTAACATCTCAACTTGTTGTAACAATAATTCTTAATTATTCTGGCAAATTCACATATGATAACGGGGAATGTTTTAAACGATAACATATTATAATCTAAAATGATATAGCTTAAATCCACTCACCTTGTAAGCTTTCCAAATCCTGGATCTGGTCCAGATCTAATCTTCCATGGTTTTCCCCTAATTGGATTCAAAACCTAACAACCATGTATTGACTATTTTTACTAAAAGTAAAAGGAGAGAAAGAAAAGAGAATCGAAATAGACCAGATCTAGAAAATTACCTCACTTTGATAAGAGATCTGAACACCTATTTACAAACACACGTTCCTTTCCTTCAGATCTGGATTCAAAAAATTTCCTAAACTAATAATCTTAGTTTTCTGAATAGATTTGAGGAGAGGGAAAGGAATGGTGGAGCTTCAGCGTAGCCTCAGAAATATGAGACTTAGGGTAGGCTCTATAGGCTTATTTATAGGTGTTCAACAACGTATTTGGTCAAGAAACGAGTCCACGTTCACAAAACTGAATTTTGCCCAGATCTGTACGGGGGTCGACCCCCCTCCCATCGGGTGTCGACCCCGGGGTCGACCAATGGTCCCCCCAAAATGGGGTGGTTCGGCTATAGGGGCTTCCACTCGCTGGTTTTGAATTTTTTTTATTTATTTATTTATTTGTATATATATGACTCTCTTGCGCGTATACTAACTTCTAGGCTTAATAACTTCTTCATACGGTGTCTGTTTTACGCAAACCTGGTGTCTATTTTGACCAGAATTCCGAGATGAATGCAATGACGCAGTCCGTTTCACTTAATTCTGAATATTTAATTAAGTTATTCTTATTTTATTATCTTAAAAATGCAGCGTGTTACATTCTCCCACCCTTAGGAAATTTCGTCCCCGAAATTTGATAAGGGTAAAAATCAATTAACCCCTCGCATAATATACATCCATCATATGTTCATCCAATTTTTGCAAACATTGTGAACTTGTGCGAAGTGAAATACAACAGAATAATGCATGTATGCCTAAGCGGTACCTCCTATGCGTTTGCAATTTTTTTTAAAAATCCTTTTAAAACATGATGCTCACATCCTAAATATACTGACATTTCTACATGAATGCAATATTTTGAGAATCAAAATGCTTTTGCATCCAAATTTTCCCATACTCTAACCGAGTAAGAGCGTAGTTCATCCAATTGTTGCATCCATAATCCTACCGACCAACTTTATTTTTTTGAATTTCAGAAAAATCTAGTTTTCTAAATTCGATTTCTTATGTTACAAAAAAGGTGGAAAATGGAAAATTTCACATCTTCCGTTTTTCTTTTATATACTTTTTTCCAACCGTACTTGGATTTTTATGTAACTATTTATAAAGATTTCCTATTTTCCTATCCAAGAACGGGCCACATAAGAAAAAATTTCTTTTGTTACTGATTTTCTTTTTCATCTTATCCTGGAAACTTTTATCTTTATCCATCTTTTCTCGTAATTTATCATGTTTGTTGCTTTACTGAATTTGTTGTTTCCTTTTTAGTTTTACCATTTCTCTTTCCTTAGCTTATTTAATCATCTGATCTTAGTTTAAATTTAAATAAGCTTCTAGTCTTTCAACTAAACAGGAGAACAAACACCCTACACAGCTACTACTAAGGGCCAAGAATCTCGAGACTGTATCCACCTCAGACAGAAAAGTGCAAACTATGGGTTCCAAGGCAGGTTTAGGTGTTACCCTAACTACCCAACAAGAACAAAATAACGGAATGATCCCAACAGAAATGTGGGAACGGGTTTACCCCTAACAGGAAAATTAGCAACAGGATCTAAACACCTACTTGCCCTTTTTACTATCTAGTAGTCACCACTAGTCCTAGTTGTGTACCAATGATTATTTCAAGCAACACCCTAGGCTTTTCAATGCTTACGCATTATACGGGAAGTTACTATTATTCCAAGATAATTCTCGTTGTCTTCTTCATAGCCTCAAAACTTTTCCCGTCTTCCCTAGACACTAATCGTCACCTACTTCATACTTTAAAACATCGTTTGGCCTTTTCATTTAAACTTTCTTCCAAAAATTTAAAAATGCCAAAACCTTATTTTCCTCATGAAAACTTACTTTTGCCAAACCATAAAACATGTTATACGTAAAAAAAAATGTAAATCATTTTTTTTTTTCAAATCACGAAAACTGGAGTAGATAAGGACAACTGTTTCTCAATCGGGTTTATGACTTTACCTACAAAGTCGGTTCAGTCTCTTACTACAAGGTGCAACCATCTACTCTATGCTCATTTCCTACAACTTATTCTGTCCACCCAACAAAATTCTCTTGTTAAACAATTTATCAAAAATGATTGTCAAAAGAATAGAGACTTCAAAACTTTCTCTATTGAAAATTTTTGTATGAAATATAACAAGAAAACTAGTGAGCTATACATGCTCTATAATATGCACCTCTTACTGAGAGAATTTTACTTTAGGCAAAGTTTCCACAAGAAATAACTATTTACAAAATATACCCCATTTTACTTCAAAACCCAATATGTACTTCTTTACATATTTAAAACTATATCTTTTAAGATTAGAACTTGAAAACACCATAAACCATTTTCTCAAAACTTTTTAAAACTTCAAGTTCTTAAATGTTAACAATGAGTTTAGACTCAAAGTGGATTTCCAATTTTTCTAGGCTTTTCTAGACACTCCCAAGGTCAATTTTCTCAACTATACATATTCCTAATTCATTTTCCTCTTTTCAACCTTTTCCAATTTATAAGGTTTTCAAGCCCACTAACCCCAAAAACTAGTCATATGGGATTCACTTTCCTTCCTTACAAAGTACATTGTACACTCTCCACCCAAATTACCTAAGGGTCTCAGATTTCCATATTCATTCCTTTAGTGTACAAAACAAACATCCCATTTCTTACCATATTATACTCTTTCTATTTAGTGGGTTTCTCTATGGATCTAGGTATATATATAATATAATATATTTATATTTTTAAAAATACAAATACGTTCAATCATTATTTATACAGGAATCCTAAACCTAAGCTCTGATACCAGATGTAACAACCTGAATTTCGACAGACCGATTTTTTAAAAATTCCAGTCTATCGAAGCTCAAGTTGTTGTGCTTTGGTATCCTGCAGAAAAGACAGAGACATAAAATATGTCAAAGCTCAGAAAATATCTCACAACGGAATGGATAAAATAAAATATAATCAAAATATAGCCTTACCGTATTAATAATATTGCCTAACCAGTATCCAAGGCTTTCATGTCTCTGCTACAGATCTAACCTGCGAGTATGTGATGAGGAAGGGGTTAGAACACAGGTTCTGGTGACTGGATTTAAATTATACACTTTGGATAATCCCACATATACCATTCAATCACATTTTGTAATTTATTAGGTTGCTTGGGTTAACAGCACTCAAGGCTTACACACACGTCGTACCCATTTACTCCCCAGTGGATTAACCTAATATAGTATATATGTACCTACCCCTCAATACTAAGGTACATCCCATGGTACCCCACTCGCACGGTCTCCACCGTAATGCCACAGAAATGATCGCAGTCCCTCATCCTACACCGGAGTGACATACATATCTCTACATAACAATGTTACGTTCCGCATATATCCGTCATTAAAACGCTACGTAAGCGTATGGACTACCATCGTCGATCGAATCAGATTTCATACCGGAGTAATGCCCTCAAGTCTACGATACACCACTCAGAGCCGACATGCATGTATCTAGACTGTCCTACATACGTATCGTCAATTGTAGCTCGATGCCTTAACCGCACGTCCTCTAATGTGCACCGAGTTCTGCGGCAGGGCGATACAAGAAACACGGAACTCGGTCGGAAGCTTTTCCATATTTGTACAGGCCCATCTTTAAGAGCCTCTATATACAGATATTCCTAGGGTATGTTTTCATGGTGCCTATGTCCCCACCTCGGCCCCTCCCTCAACTAGTAAAGACTACAAGAGCTAAAAAACTGCCCCTAAAAAAAATATAAACATCCATTTGGCGTCTTCCCTCAACCGCCGTACCCCAATAGTGAAAGGTGAATGGTCTATTGGTTTTAGCTCTAGTCCTTTCACATCCCACTGGCTGCCGATGACGGGTATCCGACGATCTACTATACTTGTTGGTCATGACCCTTCGCCTCCCCGTTGAGGCGACCACCGAGTCACCTTGGTATCATCGCGTCACAACATTCTGACTGCATAGCTACTTTTGTAGTCAAGGCCCACCCACCTAGTAGTTACGCGCAAACCCAACCTCTGCGAGCACAGCCTAAACATCTTCCACCGCACAGAGGACTACTAGGAGCACCTTATGTATCTCAGGAAGTCGCGTGCTTCCCTTTCCAGTCCTTTGGAGCCGACAGAATAATCAGATGAATGTGCGCTCCCCTCATGCCTTATAACACCACGATAATCTACCCTGTTAGGTTATTCACCCTCAAACGTGCGGACTGGTCCAAACGCCTCACTTAATATGTTGTCAGGCCCTATATCTAAACATTCTTTTACGCGCTTGCCTTACCTCATTAGGTTTCCATTTAACTTGGTTATTCTCATTCATATTGAATTCTTAATCAAGTTACCAAGTTCCTCTTGCTTACTAATTTTAGTTATATAACTTAACCCATTTAAGTTTATTAATAAGCCCACAACATGTTATTCCCTAAATTGTGGTCTAAGGTCTGTAATCCACAATCCCTTTATATTCTTGTTTGATTTTATCATTACAATAACATGTTCTACTTAATATGTAATTAAGTATATCCCAGTTCAAATGTTTTCTGTTTAACATGTCAGTCATTATTTATGATTAAATATAACTTATTTCGTAAGTTTTCCTCGTTCTTTCTCATTTAATCATAATTCCATTTTACACCGTTACTACAACTTATCGTTGTTTACTTATTAACTTAGTTCTCTTAACTAAGGTCCATTAATAAGTTTCTCTACCCTTTTATTGCAACCTATGTTATAATTTCCTCTTGTCCCTAGGACAAGTTCAAACATGTTATTCTTATCAGTGGTTTTAAGACTTCCAAGTTTACAGATTACTTAATTTATAATTAAGTACAACTTCTTATATTTCATATATTTTCCCCCTTTTCTCAACTGGTTTCTGGTTTTCCCCATTTACTGATAATTTAATTCTCAATTAAGTGTACCTTATCTCATTTCACCAGTTATCTCATTTCCTTACTAGTTTATTATAACCTAAGTTATAATCTTCATTTGTCCTAGGACAATTCTACCTATTATACAACATTTTCATTATTTATAATAAGTTATTATCATTCCCCATTTAAACCATTTACCGTTGTAACTCATTATTCTTCATTCACTGTAATATATGTTCCTTATTTTATTAAGGAAAACACATCATGCGCCTTATTAGTTTGATTTGTAGAAGGAATCTGTAACAACCCGCATTTTCAGAGCAAATTAAAAATTTTAATTTAAACTATTTTAAGGAATTTATGAATATAAATTGGTGATTTTTGCTAAATAAAATTGAGAATAATTTTGAAATTAGTTTTTATATTTTATTTGACTTAAAACAAACTCAGTAAAATTATTAAATTGATTTATAAGCTTTGTTTTGAAAATTTTAAAAATTCAATTTTTAAAATCATCGCATAGCCCTTAAAAAGTGAAATTTTGCTAGGAATCTCAGAATTCGACGAGATAATTTTTTTTTTGGATTCATAATGACAAATAATTGTTGAGTTCCAAAATGCGCGTCGAACGGAGTCAGTATGTGGTCGTGAGAGGAAAACCATTTGTTCAAAAACAGGCGATCAGTTTACAAAGGAACATTGTTGAGACGATCTCGGAATTTGATTCTACTTTTTTTCTGGATTCGTATCGTCAAATAATGGTTAAATCCAAAAGGGCATAATTTTTGGAGTTAGCGTTTGGGCGTACAAGAAGAAAAATGTACGCTAAAATCGCATTTTCGAAGCTAATTTGAGCAGTTTTACAAAGGAACATTATTGAGGTGACCTCGGAATTCAACGAAACTTTTTTTATTGAATCTGTAGCACCGAATAATGGTAAGAATCCAAATTTCATGATTTTTAAAATCAGTATGTGACCGGGCGTGATTTTTAAAGCGCAAAATAAAAAATATTTTGACTTTAAAATTTCGCTGTTTGTGCATATGGACTCGGAATTCGACGAAACCAGTTTCGTTGGGTCCATAATGTCAGAGAGTAGCTGCATGTCAATTTTCAGCGAAAATGGGATCTTTAGGTGGTCACACGAATTTTTAAACAATGAAAATAGGCATAATTTGAGTATAAAAAAAATAAAGCTAATATAAAAATGATGTGCACCTACTATATAACATTCTAAACACTTCTAAAACCTAATCCTAATCATTCATTCACCGTATCCCCTTTCCCCACATTCCATAAACCTAAATGCAACTTCTAAAATCCATAACAAATTAAAGAAAATTCTACAGATTGCAAAGCTTAGATCTTTGAACTCGTATGAGTGTAAGCTTCCACATATATCAATTTGGTTGAGTTTGGTGAAGATTTTGTACGCTCAAAAACTTACAGTGTGCTTTTTTGGATGTATGCGAGCTAGGGTTGGATGATTTTTCACATAGAAGCGACGATGCATGAATTAGAGTTTGTTTTGGTGTTTAGAAGGTAGAATAGAACGTTGTGGCCAAATTTGAGGCGATTCGGCGACAAAAAGTGTCGGGACCTGGAGAATGCATTCTTGGGATGACATAAACGTATTTTTGGAAGCAAGCTTGTGTTTGAGATTCATGGTGTTGAGATTGTAGAGGAGAACAAGAGAAGGAGAACGGTGTTTACGGTTTGTGATTTCGTGGAGAAACGAAGGAGAAAGAGGTGAAGGAAGATTGCATGAAGAGGGACATGGGGCTGCCGTGTGTACGTTAGTTTTGGGGAGGAAGAAAGAGATTAGAGGATGTAATTAGTAAGGATTAAGGTAATTAATTAATTAATTAATTATGTTAATTACGTATATGCACATGAAAATTGAAAAAGCATAACTTTTTCGTACGAACTCGGAATTCAGCGAAATAAGATGCGTTGGAACCATATCGACGAGAACTTCGTAATAAAACTGATTTGGAGTGATTTGGATGTCGCATGTGGACTGTGGAGCTGAAAAGGTCACATTCCTTTGCATATAAAAAATGACGGAGTGGAAACCCAAGGGGAGAACTCCTTCTCACTCAAAATTATTTTATTATGTAATTATATTCAGTATAAAAAAAATTGCCATTGTACATTTCTATCGGTTTTAATCACTATAAATTATATACGGTGACTGTTAGTTCATCTCTCGCGTCCACAGACTGTTCTTGTTTGAAAACCCCACACGGGTATTGGGATGATATTTGACATACACTAATCCCAATATTTAATTATATGTCAATCGATGGGTGACAGGCAGTGATGAGCGTTATTTATCTATTTTAACGCTCATACAGTTGTAAATTTCACTCTGGATGTGAATGGACTGTTTTATGATTATTTATCATTATTGTTGAACACATGCGATGTATGAAATCCATACAACTGAAATTATATTGTAATTGATTGAGTCACATTCCGATTCAGAAATAAAGAATATTTTAAAATAAAGAGTATTTAAAAATAAAGAATATTTAAATACATATATATATATATATACATGTTAAAATAATGAATACTCCATATATAATATTCATGTGTCGAATAAAATGTTTGAACAATAAAAATATCATTTTTATTGAATGTATAAACCATATAAAATATTCATGTGTCACATAAAATGTTTGAATAATAAAAATATCATTTTTATTGAATGTATAAACCATATATTCATGTGTCGCATAAAACGTTCGAACAATAAAAATATCATTTTTATTGAATGTATAAACCATATATAATATTCATGTGTCGCATAAAATGTTTGAACAATAAAAATATCATTTTTATTGAATGTATAAACCATATATAATATTCATGTGTCGAATAAAATGTTTGAACAATAAAAATATCATTTTCATTGAATGTATAAACCATATAAAATATTCATGTGTCGCATAAAATGTTTGAACAATAAAAATATCATTTTTATTGAATGTATAAACCATATATAATATTCATGTGTCGCATAAATTGTTTGATCAATAAAAATATCATTTTTATTGAATGTATAAACCATATAAAATATTCATGTGTCGCATAAAATGTTTGAACAATAAAAATATCATTTTTATTGAATGTATAAACCATATATAATATTTGTGTGTCGAATAAAATGTTTGAACAATAAAAATATCATTTTTATTGAATGTATAAACCATATTTAATATTCATGTGTCGAATAAAATGTTTAAACAATAAAAATATCATCTTTTTTGAATGTATAAACCTTATAAAATATTCATGTGTCGCATAAAATATTCGAACAATAAAAATATCATTTTTATTGAATGTATAAACCATACAAAATATTCATGTGTCATATAAAATGTTTGAACAATAAGAATATCCTTTTTATTGAATGTATAAACTATGTAAAATATTCATGTGTTGAATAAAATGTTTGAACAATAAAAATAGTTATATAGTTAGACGCCCTTTTAACCCGAATGGGTTTATCGATCGATTTTATTCATTTTATAATGAATTTCGAAAAGAAGTGATTTCAAAATTTAGTATAATCAAATTTTCCAACGTATGATTTGAAGCGAAATTGGATTTTTGGGTTTGTTGTGAATGGTGTCTTAAGTAACACGGTTCTTAAACCCAGTTGAGGAAAGAATAAATCCTTTAATTAAGATTTAGAGAAATTTACAGAGCTTTGTTTTACGGAGCTCGAGAACAAGATACATTAGAACCAAACGAAAGAATTCATCGGAGAGTGGATTAGTAATATCCAATGAGAATGTTTTGTTAGAAATGGGATCAGTAGTATTCTAGAATGAGTTGGAAGAGTGTTACTTTAAAATAAAAATGAAAACAGATTGAGTTTTGAAAATTATATCATATTATACATATTTGAATATTTTATCTTATTTAAATTTGGACAATCAAGTATATAAAGATTTTGCATATACGTCTGATCCACGTGTACACGAAGTCTCAAATATACTGGATAGATATAGAATCACACTCTAGTCATCCAGAGATGATCCGGATGATAGCTCGAGCATCATCAGAATTTATGTTCGAGTTTCGAAAGTGGGATATCTATATATTTCCAATTGACTGGTGTGAGAACCAAAACTTAGTTAGAGTTCATTGCTGTGATTTGCACTAAAAAAAATACGATTTTTGACTATATGTAAAAGATAAATGTTTGAAAAGTTAATCGACTAATTGATTGTTGGTTGTGATGTTTGATTTTTTGTTTAACTAACAAAATTGTTGGATTGAAAATTAATTTAACCAATAAGAGTATGAAAGGTAAAATTTTGCCAAATCGAATCGAATACTGAACTGAATTGAAAATTGATTTGAATTGCATATATGTACATATATATGTGTGAGCATGTCATATCATGGAAGCTAAGAAGAGGAATGAAATTGAATGCCCAACAAATAGGTACATATTTACTGTAATTCTTGGGTTTGATGATTTTATGAGCCGATTGGTTAGCCGCTTGGCTTTTTCTTTTTCTTTTGGATTAATGAGGGCCCTGTGAGGCAAGTTTTCGTTTTAAATATCAACCCGTACAAAGGAGGTTATGGAAAAAACATTCGAAAATTTAGGGTGTTAACCAAATTTTTGAGAAATTAGAAAATTCTTAGAAACTGAAAAGTTGAAGAATGAAAGCCAGAATGAACGTTGAGTTGGTTAGTTAAACAACTTTCAGCTCTGTTCCTTTTCGAGGACGAAAAGATTTTAAGTAGGGGAGATTGCAACAACCCACATTTTCAGAACCAATTTAAAATTTTAATTTAAACTATTCTAAGGAATTTGTGAATATAAATTGGTTATTTTGCTAAATAAAATTGAGAATAATTTTGAAATTAGTTTTTATATTTTATTTGACTTAAAACAAACTCAGCAAAATTATTAAACTGATTTATAAGCTTTGTTTTGAAAATTTTAAAAATTCAATTTTTAAAATCATCGCGTAGCCCTTCAAAAGTGAAATTTTACTAGGAAGCTCAGAATTCGACGAGATAATTTTTTTTGGATTCATAATGACAAATCATTGTTGAGTTCCAAAATGCGCGTCGAATGGAGTCAGTATGTGGTCGTGAGCGGCAAAACCATTTGTTCAAAAACAGACGATTAGTTTACAAAGGAACATTGTTGAGACGATCTCGGAATTCGATTCCACTTTTTTCTGGATTCATATCGTCAAATAATGGTTAAATCCAAAAGGGCATAATTTTTGGAGTTAGCTTTTGGGCGTATAAGAAGAAAAGGTACGCTAAAATCGCATTTTTGAAGCTAATTTGAGCAGTTTTACAAAGGAACATTATTGAGACGACCTCGAAATTCGATTTTTTGAACCTTTTTATGTTGAATCCGTAGCGTCGAATAATGGTAAGATTCCAAATTTCATGATTTTTAAAATCAGAATGTGACCGGGCGTGATTTTTAAAGTGAAAAACAAAGAATATTTTAACTTTAAAAATTCGCTGTTTGTGCATACGGACTTGGAATTCGACGAGACTAGTTTTGTTGGGTCCGTAATATCAAAGAGTAGCTGCATGTCAATTTTCAGCGAAAACGGGATCCGTAGGTGGTTACACAGATTTTTAAACAATGAAAATAGGCATAATTTGAGTATAAAAAAAATAAAGTTAATATAAAAATAATTTGCACCTACTATATAACATCCTAAACAGTTTTAAAACCTAATCCTAATCATTCATTCACCGTAGCCCCATTTCTCCATATTTCTTAAACCTAAATGCAACTTCTAAAATTCATAACAAATCCAAGAAAATTCTACAGATTACAAAGCTTAGATCTTTGAACTCGTATGAGTGTAAGCTTCCACATTTATCAATTTGGTTGAGTTTGATGAAGATTTTGTACGCTCAAAAATTTACAGCGTGCGTTTTTTGGATGTGCGCGAGGTAGGGTTGGATTGTTCTTCACATAGAAGCGACGATGCATGAATTCGAGTTTGTTTTGGTGTTTAGAAGGTAGAATAGCACGTTGTGGCCAAATTTGAGACGATTCAGCAACAAAAATTGTCGGGACCTGGAGCATGCGTGTAACGTCTCGCATTTTTATCGGTTTGTATTTGAATATTTAAATCAGTTTAAATATTGAATTAGTAATACAAATGGATTTATATATTAATTAAAACGAAGTTGAACGTATAAAAATATATATTAATTATAATCGAGCTCATAACGACGCTGCAGTTCGTAATTTAACGTTTTGAACTTCAACTGAGCGTACAGGATCCGTTACAAGTCGGATTTCGTCGAAACCAGAAACGTGGAATCTGTTAAACTGTATTTTTCCGATGGAAGTGGAAAATAGAGATTTCATCGTATAGATTGCAAGATATATCCAAATCAAATTTCCAAATAGTCGCCACAGAATCGTTCATCGACCGAAACAGATTATTCGATATAACTAGATATCGGTTTCGAATTTAGGCAAGATTCTTTTGAGATGCAGTGATAATTTAATTTTTAGAATTTTATTGTAATTTTTAATTAATTAAATACGCAACTTTTTATTTGGAGTATTTTGCACCCTGTAAACAACATTTTGGGGTTTCAAAATATGAGTTAACCTACCGAAATTATTATATATTTGGGATTGTGGCACATCGCTGGACACGACTGTATTTTTATTTCTGTCGGTAGCAACACGGATATAAACAAAATCTTATGCAACGGGTACACTATTTCTTAGTTAATTCTCATTCGCTCATTCCTATTTCACCACATATGGCATAAAATCTCAACTGTAACACAACGTCTAAGACACAAAATATAATGAACTTGAAAATGGCAAATCATGGAATAGTGTTAGCAGACCTACCATAAGATCGTTGTCTTGTCTATGGATACAAATCATACCCGTGGATACTTGAGCAAGGATTATATCAGGTGGTGACTTGTTTGAAGTATGAATGCTGAAAAGTATTAAAATAAATAAAATATATAGCTATTCCTTACCCATTTGCTATGAAATGAAAGTTTAGAGAGCCTCACTACCCTGTAACTTGCACGTTAAGGAATCAGACCATACCCCTATACCTTTATTCCTAAGAAAAATCGACAAACCATACTGAAATTTAATGAAATGCACGGAAAAACGTGCAGAACCATACGCCTATGATTGAAAACGTAGTGGCCTATAGAAAACGACCTTCTTCTTATCCATTCCTCTTCATCGTTATATATATCGCTGATGCGGACCATTCTCCAAAAATAAAAACAAGAAAAGAATATAAAAAGGAAAAAAACAAGAAAACCCCACATTATTCTTTTCTCTTCACCAAAATCGCGAGATCTGGAATCAAATGAATGAAGAAAGCTAAAACAAAATCCGTCAGCTAAGGAAAGAATATCACTTTAGCTTGCGAGGAGGGGGATGGAGGATATTGTATGTTGCTGGCGCGCGGGCTGTTTTTAGTGTGTGGTACATAAGGTAATTGATGAGTGCATGATTACATGCACCACGTGGAGGGGATTAAAGTGGGATTTAAAGTGGGTGTGCCTTTGAAAAAACCACGAAGAAGCTTGTGTGCGTTGTACAGGTGGTATACATGCATGGTTGGGCGATGAGTAGGGCTATGAGGTCAGCTTGCGTTTTGGAGAAGGGAAGTTTTAAAGCATGACAAAAATGGGGTCTGGAGTAAACATGACGCAAGATCCAACACAGCAAAACGTCGTCCATTGGACGCGAGTACAGGAAGGAGGTGTAGTGTGAAAGGTTTTCAGCCATGCAAAGAAATACACCTTGTCTGTTGTGCTGGAGGAGTACTACTGGTGCAATGAGGAAATCAGGTAAGGGGTTCTTCGGTGTGAAAGCATGGTACATGCGGAAATCACGTGGTAGGGTGTGGCATCTTTTTGGAGGCAACGTTGATGAAGCATAGGGGGTACGTGGATTCTCTGAACAGGTGCATATTTGGCCATGAACAAGTAAATAAATATAGCAACGTATTGTGGTGGAAGAATATATGTGCGGCTTGTTTATGAAGAGGGTTGGTTTCAGACGTGAATGTGTGGACACGGTAAAGGAAGAAGAGACTGGTAAACTATGGGCCTGAATATATATGAAGCCAAACGTTTTAATACAAGAAAAAAAGGAGTTTTTGGTCAGTCTTTTCATCAGCCGGGACGAGGCATGTTGCAATGGGAAGAGGGTGATGGGAACGTTCTTCGATGATGACAGGTGTTGTTTTCCGTATAACGTGGTGGTAGTGATAGTTACTTGAAGTGGGAGGAGTTTTGGTGATCTTCCATGTAAATAAATTCGATAGCTCACCGTGTTGCCAAAGTCGGAGCTGTGCGTGTGTCTAGTCGAGCTGGGAGTCTGGCTGTTGGTCGGAGAGAGAAGACAAGTGTAAAGTGAACGGAAATGGACAGGGAAAGGCGAACGAAGTAGGCTCTAGTAATGAGTATAAGGGGCGATGACGGAAGTTATACGGGAGAAGGAATTAACAAGTCTAATTACGAGAGTAAAGAATTGAACGCGACCGGATCCATTGGAACTGTTGTGAAGCGATTTGAAGCACGTTGAAATCATATCAGAGAACGCCTGGTTTAACCGACCGACGCAAATCGTTATTTAACGGTTAACGCGCAAAGGTGAGTAAATTCACTCACTCTGATCTATTTTAAATTATTTAATTATATTTTAATATTGGTTGAATGTTGTGTGATGGTTGTTTAGGTAGATTACAATTGGTTGAAATAATATAAACCGTTACATATCTAAACTGACGATTGAACATCGATATTTCATAATAATATGAAATTTATGATATTTATTGTGGCTAACATCTGTGAATACAGGAAATCGGTTAGAGGAATCAAACCGGATTCCTCAATATTTGTATGTATTGTTTGTTTGTATTATTTATATATACACGGTCTGAACCTAAAAACATTATTAGGAATTAGAACTAAAATTCGATGATGTCAAACGTATTAAAGTAAATTATTTTAGGAATTATAATCTGATCGGATAACTAATATTTAGATTTGAACCAACAAATTATAATAGGATATGAAATCAATATTTAGTTATAAACTCGATATTGATTTAATAAGAACCTGACTTAGAAACATAGTTTATCAAATGTAATGGGGATATAGCAGTGTATTGCATTAGGTATAAAAGAGAATATAGCAGCGTATTGCATTAGTTATAAAGGAAAATATAGCAGCGTATTGCACTAGTTAAAATATAACGGTTTTAAAGTGAGTTGATAAGTTATAATGTTTTAAAAAGATATACTGAGCATGATAAGGAAAGTGATATAGTTTTAAAGAAATTAGAACCCGTTGTACGTTGGTTGAGTTGAGTAACTTTCAAGGCGTCAATCTGATGTTGGTTTCGGCCTTCGGGGTTGATGCTTAGAAATTTACTCACTTACCGATGTATAACGAGGAACTAATAGAGTAGAAGTGAGGGGAAGTAAGGAAGAGTTTATAAAAATATGGGAAACTAGAAAGTTAGTATTAAATAAAAGGGCCAGTGTTTGTGAATGGATGTTTGTTTTTACTTCGATAGTTAAATAACCGACTATCGAAGTGTTTTGACCATCGATGTCAATATGGAGAGACCGGTTGGATATACTATCCAAAAACCACTCTGTATAGGCATAAGTGCTGCGACTTAGATGCTGTTAAAGATAATTGAAGACGGAGTGAAGTGCAAGGGTCGTCCAGTTCCAGAATGGTGCTTTCTGTTTGTCCAGTCCCAGGATAACTTGTATGGACGAGTGTCTGACAGAGTATACCTGACAAATCACGTACAGTTGATCTCTTAAAGGTATTACGTCTGGTGGCGGAGGAATTCGTTCCTCTTAGCTTTTTATACCCGTGATATTTTTGGAAATCGATTAGTGAATTGACGGGTTTGACGATGTGACATTCAAAGTGAATGGTGATCAGATGTTCTGAAGATAGACGTAGCCTCTAGCCTCACAACCGAATATGACAGAAGTTGGGTTAGGCAGCATGGCTAGTTGGGTCATTCCCAAGCAGGGTGTATTGTCACCGATCTAGAGAACATTCATATTTGTTCTCCTTTTCGATTCTGTATCTACGGATTACGGTTGGATGGCCAAAAACCGTGGTGGCAATATATTCGCTACACTCAAGCAAAATGAGTGGGCGGTCATGTGTGGCCGGGTTGCAAGACGTTCTTGAACCTGCAGTGTATACCCCCTAGAGTACACTGATCGGAAGGTGCTTCCATACCTTGTCTGTTGGAATCCAATCCCCAATAAGCGCCCTGCGGTTTATGATTTTATACTATATATATGTGGAGCGTAAGATGCAAGCGTTCTGCTACTTGGTTATTTATATTGATTAGACATTATTATAATATCACTGGAGTTTGATATCAAAATGGTTTGGGTTATAGTAAGGTAAAAACCGTCCGTGTTTATGTGTGGACTGGTCTTACTATTATCCTTTGTTTCAAAAAGGATTTTCAAAGTTAACCAGTATGGTTGGAGTTTACTCACACCAGTCCCATGACTGACCCAAAGTTTATTTTGTTTGTTTTCCCTAAACTCTTGGGTGCCCAAATTTGTACGGGCAGACAAGTGTTTCAGGCTTTGCAGATTCACTTGGAGGAGCTCAAAGCAGGAGACTTCATCGTTATTTATTTAGAGATTATTTCCGCTGTGATGTATATGAGTTATACTCTGATATGGTATGTATATACAAATTCAGATTTGTATTTCAAGATTTTGTTATATAATATATTTTATTTGTTCCGCTATGAGTCTCGTGTTTACTCTGATTCTGTTCAGTTGAGTTCTTCTTACTCTTCTATTCTATTAGTTCTATCTTATCTTTCTCACCCTCTAACTTCTTTCTATTAATGTCCCGTTATTTTCGACGCTTGAGTAATTGACAGTGTATCTATGTCGATTTTTCTGGGTCGAAAATCTCGGCCATTACAGTTGGTATCAGAGCTGAAGGTTAAGTGAGTACCTTGGCTCTGTGGCGTAACTCAATAGAGGCGGAGTTATTAATACTCTAGATTGAGTTGAGTGCATATATATGAGCGCGTATTTGTAATCAATATAAAAACTGTTTTATGTTGTGTTGGTTAATCTGTTAAGTGGTATATAAATTCCAGATCGACGCGTTTAGCTGACGAGGTCGATAGGGATTTATAAACGCTTGGATAGAGAGATTCGACATAGTATTGTTTTGAAAGAGGGTAAATGTAATAATTTTAGCCGAAATATATTTTAATATAAAAAGAAGTATATATCTTGAGGTTATTATAGTGTTGATCGTTATTATGATCAAATAAGATTTATAATTGAGCTGCTTATATAAATAACCAATCGAAATATTATATAAGTATAATATACCAAAATCAAATGGATTAAATTTGAAATTTTAATTCAGAATTGAAATAAACCCTGGAAACTGGGAAAAGATTTAAATATATAGAAATTTAAAATCCTGGGGGGGGGGGGATTTGAAAATGTTTTCAAACATATTTAAAGATATTCTGAAGAAATTTCAAAAATGAAGTGTTTATGAGTGAGTTTTTAAAGTAATACAGTATTGAACTCACTTTGATCGCTGGAAAAATAAATTCCGATGATGAAGTCGACCATCATCGGTGTTCATTTTCGAGTCTCTAAGTGACGGATTACTACCAAAGATTTTGTTTTGAAATAAGTTGTTCGGAAATTCAAATGTTTTGAATTGCTATGTTATGAATATATATGTATATGATTTCAAACTGATTTGAAATAAAAACCCCAGGAATTTGAATTCTGAAATTTAAAATTTACATATGAAGTAAATAAAAAGAAATTTAACTAAGTCAAATTAAAATTGGTTTGGACTAGAGATAATCTGGAATGGAATCGATCGAATTGATGAATAAAGAGTCGGAATTGAGTTTGGAATTGGAGTTAGAAATGGAGTTGGCTTGGATGTAAGAGAATTATGGGTTAAGGATAAAAGATTCGACGCAAGAATTGAGTTATGGGGATGTGAAGTATGAAATTTCAACCAAGCAGGTTGTGAGGAGTTAGAATTAGAGCATCTCCACTTCTTAGCAATTTCGAGGACGAAATTATTTTAAGGGGGAAGAAATGTAATGTCCTGCATTTTTATTGGTTTGTATTTGAATATTTAAATCAGTTTAAATATTGAATTAGTAATATAAGTGGATTTGTGTATTAATTAAAATGAAGTTGAACGTATAAAAATATATATTAATTATAATCGAGCTCATAACGACGCTGCAGTTCGTAATTTAACGTTTTGAACTTCAACTGAGCGTACAGGATCCGTTACAAGTCGGATTTCGTCGAAACCAGAAACGTGGAATCTGTTAAACTATATTTTTCCAATGGAAATGGAAAATAGAGATTTCATCGTATAGATTGCAAGATATATCCAAATCAAATTTCCAAATAGTCGCTACAGAATCGTTCATCGACCGAAACAGATTATTCGATATAACTAGATATCGGTTTCGAATTTAGGCAAGATTATTTTGAGATGCAGTGATAATTTAATTTTTAGAATTTTATTGCAATTTTTAATTAATTAAATACGCAACTTTTTATTTGGAGTATTTTGCACCCTGTAAACAACATTTTGGGGTTTCAAAATATGAGTTAACCTACCGATATTATTATATATTTGGGATCGTGGCACCTCGCTGGACACGACTGTATTTTTATTTCTGTCGGTAGCAACTCAGATATAAACAAAATCTTATGCAACGGGTAAACTATTTCTTAGTTAAATCTCATTCGCTCATTCCTATTTCACCACATATGGCATAAAATCTCAACTGTAACACAACGTCTAAGACACAAAATATAATGAACTTGAAAATGGCAAATCATGGAATAGTGTTAGCAGACCTACCATAAGATCGTTGTCTTGTCTATGGATACAAATCATACCCGTGGATACTTGAGCAAGGATTATATCAGGTGGTGACTTGTTTGAAGTATGAACGCTGAGAAGTATTAAAATAAATAAAATATATAGCTATTTCTTACCCATTAAGCTATGAAATGAAAGTTTAGAGAGCCTCACTACCCTGTAACTTGCACAATAAGGAATCAGACCATACCCCTATACCTTTATTCCTAAGAAAAATCGGCAAACCAAACTGAAATTTAATGAAATGCACGGAAAAACGTGCAGAACCATACGCCTATGATTGAAAACGTAGGGGCCTATAGAAAACGACCTTCTTCTTATCCATTCCTCTTCACCGTTATATATATCGCTGATGAAGACCATTCTCCAAAAATAAAAACAAGAAAAGAATATAAAAAGAAAAAGAAAAGAAAACCCCGCATCATTCTTTTCTCTTCACCAACATCGCGAGATCTGGAATCAAATGAATGAAGAAAGCTAAAATGAAATCAGTCAGCTAAGGAAAGAATATCACTTTAGCTTGCGAGGAGGGGGATGGAGGATATTGTATGTTGCAGGCGCGGGGGCTGTTTTTAGTGTGTGGTACATAAGGTAATTGATGAGTGCATGATTACATGCACCACGTGGAGGGGATTAAAGTGGGATTTAAAGTGGGTGTGCCTTTGAAAAAACCACGAAGAAGCTTGCGTGCGTTGTACAGGTGGTATACATGCATGGTTGGGCGGTGAGTAGGGCTATGAGGTCAGCTCGCGTTTTGAAGAAGGGAAGGTTTAAAGCACAACAAAAATGGGGTCTGGAGTAAACATGACGCAAGATCCAACACAGCAGAACGTCGGCCATTGGACGTGAGTACAGGAAGGAGGTGTAGTGTGAAAGGTTTTCAGCCATGCAAAGAAATACACCTTGTCTGTTGTGCTGGAGGAGTACTATTGGTGCAATGAGGAAATCAGGTAAGGGGTTCTTCAGTGTGAAAGCATGGTACATGCGGAAATCACGTGGTAGGGTGTGGCATCTTTTTGGAGGCAACGTTGATGAAGCATAGTGGGTGCGTGGATTCTCTGAACAGGTGCGTATTTGGCTATGAACAAGTAAATAAATGGAGCAACGTATTGTGGTGGAAGAATATATGTGCGGCTTGTTTATGAAGAGGGGTGGTTTCAGACGTGAATGTGTGGACACGCTAAAGGAAGAAGAGACTGGTAAACTATGGGCCTGAATATATATGAAGCCAAACGTTTTAATATAAGAAAAAAAGGAGTTTTTGGTCATCCTTTTCATCAGCCGGAACGAGGCATGTTGCAATGGGAAGAGGGTGATGGGAACATTCTTCGATGATGACAGGTGTTGTTTTCCGTATAACGTGGTGGCAGTGATAGTTACTTGAAGTGGGAGGAGTTTTGGTGATCTTCCATGTAAATAAATGTCGACAGCTTACTGTGTTGCCAAAGTCGGAGCTGTGCGTGTGTCTAGTCGAGCTGGGAGTCTGGCTGTTGGTCGGAGAGAGAAGACAAGTGTAAAGTGAACGGAAATGGACAGGGCAAGGCGAACGAAGTAGGCTCTGGTAATGCGTATAAGGGGCGATGACGGAAGTTATACGGGAGAAGGAATTAACAAGTCTAATTACAAAAGTAAAGAATTGAACGCGACCGGATCCATTGGAACTGTTGTGAAGTGATTTGAAGCACGTTGAAATCATGTTAGAACTGAACGCCTGGTTTAACCGACCGACGCAAATCGTTATTTAACGGTTAACACGCAAAGGTGAGTAAATTCACTCACTCTGATCTATTTTAAATTATTTAATTATATTTTAATATTGGTTGGATGCCGTGTGATGGTCGTTTAGGTAGATTACAATTGGTTGAAATAATATAAACCATTATATATCTAAACTGACGATTGAACATCGATATTTCATAATAATATGAAATTTATGATATTTATTGTGGCTAACATCTGTGGATACAGGAAACCGATTAGAGGAATCAAACCGGATTCCTCAATATTTGTATGTATTGTTTGTTTGTATTATTTATATATACACGGTCTGAACCTAAAAACATTATTAGGAATTAGAACTAAAATTCGACGATGTCAAATGCATTAAAGTAAATTGTTTTAGGAATTATAATCTGATTGGATAACTAATATTTAGATTTAAACCAACAAATTGTAATAGGATATGAAATCAATATTTAGTTATAAACTCGATATTGATTTAATAAGAACCTGACTCAGAAACAGAGTTTATCAAATGAAATGGGGATATAGCAGCGTATTGCATTAGGTATAAAAGGGAATATAGCAGCGTATTGCATTAGTTATAAAGGAAAATATAGCAGCGTATTGCATTAGTTAAAATATAACGGTTTTAAAGTGAGTCGATAAGTTATAATGTTTTAAAAAGATATACTGAGCATAATAAGGAAAGTGATATAGTTTTGAAGAAATTAGTACTCGTTGTACGTTGGTTGAGTTGAGTAACTTTCGAGGCGTCAATCTGATGTTGGTTTCGGCCTTCGGGGTTGATGCTTAGAAATTTACTCACTTACCGATGTATAACGAGGAACTAATAGAGTAGAAATGAGGGGAAGTAAGGAAGAGTTTATAAAAATATGGGAAACTAGAAAGTTAGTTTTAAATAAAAGGGCCAGTGTTTGTGAATGGATGTTTGTTTTTACTTCGATAGTTAAATAACCGACTATCGAAGTGTTTTGACCATTGATGTCAATATGGAGAGACCGGTTGGATATACTATCCAAAAACCACTCTGTATAGGCATAAGCGCTGCAACTTAGATGCTGTTAAAGATAATTGAAGACGGAGTGAAGTGCAAGGGTCGTCCAGTTCCAGAATGGTGCTTTCTGTTTGTCCAGTCCCAGGGCAACTTGTATGGATGAGTGTTTGACAGAGTATACCTGACAAATCACGTACAGTTGATCTCTTAAAGGTATTATGTCTGGTGGCGGAGGAATTCGTTCCTCTTAGCTTTTTATACCCGTGATATTTTTGGAAATTGATTAGTGAATTGACGGGTTTGACGATGTGACATTCAAAGTGAATGGTGATTAGATGTTCTGAAGATAGACATAGCCTCTAGCCTCACAATCGGATATGACAGAAGTTGGGCGAGGCAGCATGGCTAGTTGGGTCATTCCCAAGCAGGGTGTATTGTCACCGATCTAGAGAAAATTCATATTTGTTCTTCTTTTTGATTCTGTATCTACGAATTACGGTTGGATGGCCAACAACCATGGTGGCAATATATTCGCTACACTCAAGCTAAATGAGTGGGTGGTCATGTGTGGCTGGGTTGCAAGACGTTCTTGAACCTGCAGTGTATACCCTCTAGAGTACACTAATCGGAAGGTGCTCCCATACCTTGTCTGTTGGAATCCAATCCCCAATAAGCGACGTGCGGTTTATGATTTTATACTATATATATGTGGAGCGTGAGATGCAAGCGTTCTGCTACTTCGTTATTTATATTGATTAGACATTATTATAATATCACTGGAGTTTGATATCAAAATGGTTTGGGTTATAGTAAGGTAAAAACCGTCCATGTTTTTGTGTGGGCTGGTCTTACTAGTATCCTTTGTTTCAAAAAGGATTTTCAAAGTTAACCAGTATGGTTGGAGTTTACTCACACCAGTCCCATGACTGACCCAGAGTTTATTTTGTTTGTTTTCCCTAAACTCTTGGGTGCCCAAATTTGTACGGGCAGACAAGTGTTTCAGGCTTTGCAGATTCACTTGGAGGAGCTCAAAGCAGGAGACTTCATCGTTATTTATTTAGAGATTATTTCCGCTGTGATGTATATGAGTTATACTCTGATATGGTATGTATATACAAATTCAGATTTGTATTTCAAGATTTTGTTATATAATATATTTTATTAGTTTCGCTGTGAGTTTCGTGTTTACTCTGATTCTGTTCAATTGAGTTCTTCTTACTCTTCTATTCTATTAGTTCTATCTTATCTCTCTCACCTTCTAACTTCTTTCTATTATTGTCCCATTTTTTTCGACGCTTGAGTAATTGACAGTGTATCTATGTCAATTTTCTGGGTCAAAAATCCCGGCCATTACAATGCGTTGGAACCATATCGACGAGAGCTTCACAATAAAACTGATTTGGAGTGATTTGTTTGTCGTATTTGGACTGTGGAGCCGAAAAGGTCACATTCCTTTCATAAAAAAATGATGGAGTGGAAACCCAAGGTGAGAACTCCTTCTCACTCAAAATTATTTTATCGTGTTGTTATATTCATGTATAAAATATATATATATATATTTAAAATTGCCAATGTAGATTTCTATCAGTTTTATTCACTATAAATTGTATACGGTGCCTGTTAGTTCACCTCTCTCGTCCACAAATCATGGACGATTTAATTGGTTGTATTATGTGTTGATTTGACTATTGGAATATTTAACATATTAAAAATAATGTTAATATTAATGTGGTAGTTGAAATTAAATTATAAATATCCACTTATAATTTAAACAGCAAATTTGACTAAGTAGAAAAATAATTCAAACCGAATTAGAATTGGCTAAATTTATCAACCAATGATTTATTTAAACAGACAATTGTTGTTTGAAAACCCCACACGGGTATTTGGATGATATTTGAAATACACTAATCCCAATATTTAATTATATGTCAATCGATGGGTGACAGGCTGTGATGAGCGTTATTTATTTATTTTAATGCTCACACAGTTGTAAATTTCACTCTGGATGTGAATGGACTGTTTAATGATTATTTATCACTATTGTTGAACACATGCGATGTATGAAATCCATATAACTGAAATTATATGGTAATTGATTGAGTCGCATTCCGATTCAGAAATAAAGAATATTTTAAAATAAAGAGTATTTAAAAATAAAGAATATTTAATATATATATATATATGTTAAAATAATGAATATTCCATATATAATATTCATGTGTTGAATAAAATGTTTGAACAATAAAAATATCATTTTTATTGAATGTATAAACCTTATAAAATATTCATGTGTCCCATAAAATGTTTGATAAATAAAAATATCATTTTTATTGAATGTATAAACCATATAAAATATGCATGTGTTGCATAAAATGTTTGAACAAAAAAAATATCATTTTTATTGAATGTATAAACCATATATAATATTCATGTGTCGCATAAAATGTTTGAACAATAAAAATATCATTTTTATTGAATGTATGAACCATATATAATATTCATGTGTCGCATAAAATGTTTAAACAATAAAAATATCATTTTTACTGAATGTATGAACCATATATAATATTCATGTGTCGCATAAAATGTTTGAACAATAAAAATATCATTTTTATTGAATGTATGAACCATATATAATATTCATGTGTCGAATAAAATGTTTGAACAATAAAAATATCATTTTAATTGAATGTATAAACCATATATAATATTCATGTGTCGCATAAAATGTTTGTACAATAAAAATAACATTTTTATTGAATGTATAAACCATATAAAATATTCATGTGTTGCATAAAATGTTTGAACAATAAGAATATCATTTTTGTTGAATGTATAAACTATATAAAATATTCATGTGTTGAATAAAATGTTTGAACAACAAAAATAGTTATATAGTTAGACGCCCTTTTAATCCGAATGGGCTTATCGATCGATTTTATTCATTTTATAATGAATTTCGAAAAGAAGTGATTTCAAAATTTAATATAATCAAATTTTCCAACATATGATTTGAAACGAAATTGGACTTTTGGGTTTGTTTTGAATGGTGTCTTAAATTACACTGTTCTTAAACCCAGTTGAGGAAAGAATAAATCTTTTAATTAAGATTTGGAGAAATTTACTAATTAATTAATATTTAATTGGGATTGAAATGAAAGTTGATTGTGGGTTTATCGTGAACTGTGTTTTAAACGACATTTGTTCTTTAACCCAATTAACAGTGAAAAATATAATTTGGAATTTATAAATCTTTTATTAAGATTTAAAAGGAAATTTTCCCAAAGTAAAGTTTTCCAGTTTATTATATTAAATTGGAATTGAATGGAATTCGATTTGGTAATAATTGAGATGAACTTCTGTGAATGAAGACCGTTACTATATATGGAATTTAAAAGGTCTTGCCTCTATTCCATTTATATTATTAGTCTGATACGGGAATTTATATCGATTATATATTGTTATGATTTCCGTGTAGATTCCATTTTGATGGAAGATGATTTTGGGTTTATCATGAACAATGTTTTTAAATAACATTTGTTCTTTAACCCGGTTAAAGATAAAATTAATTTCTTAAATTTGAATAATCATTAAATAATGATTTTTGGAAGATTATAACTGAACTAGAGTATTAAAGAATTATGAATTAGATTGAAATGAGAATGGAATAATTAAATTTATCGAATTCATGAAACGATTAAGAATGGAGTACCACCAGTTTTACTCCAGGCGATAGTTAAATTTTTAATTAGATTTGAGCACGAAATGGTAATAAAAATTTACCGATAACACTGTGGGGGTTAGATATGAAGTATTACCAGTTTTGCTCCATGGGATGAATAGGTTGGGATTGGGATTAATAAATAAATGATTACTTCGGTACGGCTCGATAATCCCGACTAGTTTTATAAACATTAATTTGGTTTAGAATTGATAATGGATAAAATAAAATCTATTGAAATTGATATCCATAGGAAGATTAAAGAATAAATTTAAAAGAATTTATCTTGATAAAATTAATGGGAACATTTCCCTAATAATGTGAATATTTTATTAAAAGAATATTCTGAATTGGAATGAGGCGTATTATGTGTTTTGATAGCACTTGATTATAAAATACGCGAGTTATTCGGAAAGACCGAGTTTAAGCCATTCTGAATAATTAATACGACGACCAAAAGATCTTTTAGCACAGTGGTTAGTGCGTGGGGTTGCTTTCCGGGAGGTCGGGGGTTCGAATCTCGTGGGTGTTACAGAATCAGTGATTTATTTTCATAATGTATTCCTATCTAAATCCGTGGTGGCAAGTAATTTCTTTTCTTTTTCTTATTTTATTCATTGTGGCTTACTTGCAACCACGTTCTCAGAAATAGGTCATTTAGGGAAATACATCATTTTTCCTTCGCATCACACTAACTCAGTCCATTACATCCTTTCCTTTCTTATTTTCTGAGTTAGACATTTAATTACCATCATTTTCATTTATTCATATCTTGTTATATACATATACATACATACATACATACACACACATATATGTATATATGCACTAGAGCTCTCGCATTAAGCCTACACTTGTGGACGCTGGATTTGCCGGGCGGGTCCGGGTAGACTTCTACCACAAGTTGACTTAACCTCGTGTCTTAGTACCATTGCATGTTTTGATTATGCACTTAAACCCCTCACATTAGATTTACCACTTGTGAATGCTGGATATGCCGGGCGGTTCCGGGCAGAATTCTATCACAAGTGCAATCTAACCTCGTGTCTAAGAGCGTTACAATGTCAAATTACTGTGAATCTAGCATGTTCGTTCTTTAACAATTATTCCTATTTCATGTAAATTTTAGGCATATTGTCCTTTTCATATGTTTACTGTAATCCAATTTACATGCCATCAAATTATGCCTATATTTTGTCGCATGTCCTTTTAACATGTGTTTAATTCTATTTTGACATGTAAATATTTAATCGGGTAATTGTTCAAATCCAACAAGTTAAACATGTCATTTACTCAATAATATACTTCAAGTGAATTATGTGATTATAACAACGGTAGTCATTACCCATTTTCTAACAAGTTTGTTTTCAACATGTAATCATTCCAACGCTTTAACTGATTCAACATATGAATTATTCATATTAACATCTCAACTTGTTATAACAGTAATTCTTAATTATTCTAACAAATTCACATATAACAACGGGGAATGTTTTAAATGATAACATATTATTATCTAAAAGATTATAGCTTAAATCCACTCACCTTGTAAGCTTTCCAAATCCTGGATCTGGTCCAGATCTAATCTTCCATGGTTTTCCCCTATTTGGATTCAGAACCTAACAACCATGGACTGACTATTTTTACTAAAAGTAAAAGGAGAGAAAGAAAAGAGAATCGAAATAGACCAGATCTATAAAATTACCTCACTTTAATAAGAGATCTGAAAATCTATTTACAAACATACGTTCCTTTCCTTCAGATCTGGGTTCAGAATTTTTCCTAAACTAATCATCTTAATTTTCTGAATAGATTTGAGGAGAGGGAAAGGAATGGCGGTGCTTCAGTGTAGCCTCAGAAATATGAGACTTAGGATAGGCTCTGTAGGCTTATTTATAGGTGTTCAGCAACGTATTTGGTCAAGAAATGAGTCCACGTTCACAAAACCGAATTCTACCCAGATCTGTATGGGGGTCGAAACCCCCCTCCTTTAGGTGTCGACGCCAAGGTCGACCCATGGGTCGACCCCAAAGAGCCTGGTTCGACCCAGCAGGTCTCGGGTCGACCCCCAAAATGGGGAGGTTCGGCTATATGGGCATCCGTTCGCTGGTTTTGAACTTTTTATTTATTTTTATTTATTTGTATATATATGACTCTCTTGCGCATATACAAACTTCTAGTCTTAATAACTTCTTCATACGGTGTCCGTTTTACGCAAACCAGATGTCTATTTTGACCAGAATTCCGAGACGAACGCAATGACGTAGTCCGTTTCACTTAGTTCTTAATATTTAATTAAGTTATTCTTATTTTACTATCTTAAAAATGCGGGGTGTTACAAATTGTCACATTTCAAATTCACAAGATATATATATATATATATATAGAATAGTCGATGCAAACTACATACAAATATTTATTTTTATATTTATACATACGTTTGCACCCCTTTTCCTTTTTAATCTTTTTGTCATACCTCTTGTGAATTCAAAATGACATCTTTTTGTTCAAAAAGATAAGAATGGCATATTTACAATAATTAAGCCACAACCCAACAATATTGAATACAAATAGGTAAATTTACAATCTCATAGTTTAACAATCATATCTTTCCAAATACACATAATTTGCCAATTTCCTCTTTTTACCCAAATTCACATATTCTATATTTTCAACACTGAACTAAATATCTAGAATGTAACTACATCTAATTTGTGTTTAATGGGACGGATTTCCAGATCTACAATATTATGCAATGCCCACAATACATTCTATAACATAGTTGTAATATATTTCATGACATAACTATAGGAATTTGTGTGAACAAGTTTAAGAAATCCTACAATTTATTTTATGCATAGCCACAGTGTACAATTCACAAGTTTTACACTTTTTATAACCAGATCTGATGGGTGTCAATCTAATTACAACAATTTATTTGCCAGATCGGATAGGCATAGGCATAAAAACATAGATCTAATTCAAACGAAGTAGATAAGTTATTATATATAACCATAAATTGTAAACTTCCCACTCACCTTATAGCTTCCAATTCCTATGTTTTGAACCTTTTTAGGCTTACAATCCCCAAATTCTTATAAATCTACAGTTTATCTAGAAAGGGGAGAATTCTAGATTTGTAGAAATATAAGAAAAAGGGAAGAGAGCGAAAAAATTTATCGTTGAGCATTCCTCTTCCATTGAATCTATTATCTTCCCAATTCCACATGGATTTGATTTGATGTGGTATATATAAGAATGTATTTTATTTAGAAATTAGGTTTGAAGAGGAAGAAAAATGGCAGAGCTCCGTCGCCTTCATAGATTTTAATGGAAAAGAATGAGGCTCTACCCCTTTATTTATAGGGGTGGAAATGGCCTAGAACCGTCGGATTAGTTTTAAATTATATCCGTCCATCCGTTATAGTAATATAATAAAACAACACATCAAAACCTAGCCGTCGCCGGACGGTTTGACGCCCAATAGATCGACCTGGGAGGTCGACCGCCGGGCGACCCTCATGTCGACTGCCTGGGCATCAAACTGCCCAGGTCGGCTTGGTTAATTATGGTAAGTTATTAATTAAATATTCTATTCAATTATTTTCCGTCTGTTTTCGTATTTCGTCCGTAACTTTTTATTACGGACTCCGTTCGCGAAACTCCAAACATAAAAGTTGAATTCCGAGACAAACGCAACGGTTAAAGTTTCATGGTCAAATTCCATCATTTGCAGAAATACCTATTTTAGAGCTTCTAATTAAATAACTATTTATTGTCAAAATTCTGAGTTGTTACACAAGTGCTAGAGTGTCTCGAATCGGAAAGGAATATCCTTTTCCTTGGTTCATAAATGTAAACCAGTTTCCAATACGCGGTTTTACGGTTTTAGTTGTAAACCTATATAGCGACGTGATATATGGTACTTATGCTGTCTATGATTGATACATTTACATTCGAAATTGATTTCTGCACTTATAATAATAATAAAAAATAAATTTCGCGTATCATGAATGTTTGGCTATTATAAGGTAAACTCTATCCTCCAGTTTGCGTTGCATTGTGTGATGGGACCCGAGTCATATAATAGCTTCATTTTTTGTTTTAGCATTGCGTTGTTGTCTTATGGTATTCTTGGAAGAAAACCCGCTTCGTGTCATACGGCGTGGTCCCTTGATTTACCCAACATTAAAATAAAGTTAATAACTGTTTTAGTTCTCACACGAGTCTCATGACTAACCTAGAGTTTATAGTTTCTCACCTAAACTCCAAATGTCCATATTTTCACACGGGCAGTGTAACACCCCACATCCATTAATGTCATTCACTAAGGGAATGCATTAACTTTCATGTAGCGTTATAAGAGTATAGAACAGAACATCACAAGAAAGATATATAAAATGGTACTTAAAAATTCAAAATTTATTCATTGTAGTAGAAAAGAAAAACATGTCTGGTTACAACATCAAAACCATATATACTAAAGCCAAGTACACAAATATCCATCTTGGACAAAATTATTATTATCAGAGTACATAAAAGCAAAACCATAATCCCACTCCAAATAGCCATAATGAAAAAGAGATAAAGGTGAGCATTACTTTCAACACTTCCAAGCACTTCCAGAAGAAAGAAATCCGAGTCAAGCTCCACTAATCCCACCCTGAGGACCTGGGGGAGGGGGGAAGAAAGAAAAGAGGCGAAACAAAAAGGGTCAAACATAAAGTCTGGCGAGTTCAGTGACTTTAACAATATAATTAGTAAAGTAACGGGATAAAAATATAAAATGGATATAAGAGATGACTGTAACATAAGCAGACATGACAAGGTAAACGAGGTAAGTAAGCTAGAACATCGATTGTGCTCCTAACCACTATAAGATATGCTCTACACCATACTAACAAACTAGTTGCATACTAAAAGATGATCCCTCTTAAACAAACATAGTGATGGTAGTTTCGTGTACTTCTAGTTACTATCATGGATGCCAACTTGCTCCTATCCCCGCTAGCTGTACTACCATTCCCGTTCGATCGGCTCCCTAACCTCGTAGATACCTGTGTTGGTCCCACAATAGGGTGTATCATTCAATAAGGTGGCAACCCCGATACTAGTGAAATGCACAGCTTATACCTACACAATGCAACAGCGTCTTACCTACCAGCCCGGACTCACGCACGCACATGACTCTGTTGGACTTGCACTGCCATCGCTAATTCTTTATTGACCTCTTACAATCAACCCCAGTAAGCGTGTCCCTGTCCTCGACCTAGTTCGAGATCATATGGATACTAAAATGGGTTACTGGTTGAAAGGGGTTCACACACTTGACACAAGCTTCCCTCCTAAGCTTGGTCCCCACTAGGAATTCCCACTTAACCCCTTTTTATCCCCATGTCTTATCACATGTCTCATCTTGGTTAAGTGCTTTTATTAAGTTTCACATGCTACCCATGTTACCCACTTAACCCTTTATTATTCCCATGCCTTAGCACATGTCTTATCTTGGTTAAGTGTTCATTAATTCATTATAATTGTAATCTTGCAAGACCTCCCTAATTAAATTCCGTTTGCGGTTGTTGGATATGCTGGGAGGTTCCGGGTAGGCTTATACCGCAATCCGAATCTAACCTCGTGTCTTTGCATTATTACGCATCTAATTTCTGCCTTTGACCTATCACATTAGATTACCAAGTTGCGGTTGCTGGATATGCCGGACGGTTCCGGGCAGGCTTATACTGCAATCCAAATCTTACCTCGTGTCTTAGGCGTTCATTATCACTTTCTCTATTCAAGTCCCAATTTCAAATTTTGGACTATAATATATTCCAATTACCCATAATTTCCAATCTAAATTATGTTTATAATTTTAATCCAAATTATGGCTATAATCTCATGTGTACAAGTTATACAAAAGTATGCCCAAACCAATTTTCATAGTTATTAACAATTTATGCCAAATCTCATGTATACAAGTTATACTCAATTATGCCCAAACCAATTTATGCCAAATCTCATGTATACAAGTTATACTCAATTATGCCCAAACCAATTTCCATGGTTACCAACAATTTATGCCAATAATATCATTTTATTACATATTTCCCAACTTTTCCCAATCATTCCAACGTTATTCGTACGCAAATCTCAACGCAATATGTTAGGCTCGAAGTTAGCCTAATTTCATGAGGAAAAAGGAAAAGAAGAAAGGAAGAGAATCAAAACATCAAAACTGGCATAAACACATAAATAGGCATGTGAAATGAATAATGACAAAATAGATCAGACAGGCATATGATAATAGCAATTGAGTATGAATTTAAAAGATAACAAATTACAAAACTTGATATGATTCGTCTTATTTACAGGCATATACATTAGATCCAACTTACAATCTTATCACAATTACTTTTTAATTTAATTATATGTGAAAGTGACATAAACTCATAGCGATAGGATTCTTAGAAAAGGGAATTAGGCGTTGTTGTAGCAAATCTGATCTTGAATAATCTCTACTTTGATTTGTAGATCTGATCTTCTAATTGGAATACTCCTATTCTGATTTGTTTTGGTGGAGAAGAAAGGCTAGTTTAGATTAGAGCAGCATGGAGGTGCCATGGATGAAAACAATGAGATTAGGGTTAGGTTTAGTCATTTATTTATTGGTGTATTAGGTGTATTAGGACCCTTAGATTTGATTAAGGACCATACAGACTAGAAAACACGTCATCCAGCCAATCCCAGAAAAATACATCGTCAGATACAGATCTGGCCAATGGGGGTCGACACCCTATAGGGGGGTCGACTCCCCAGTCGACACCCAAAGTCGACCCCCTATAGGGGAGTCGACTCCCTAGTCGACTTTCCTTGGGGGGGGGGGGGGTCGATACCCACGAGCGGGAAATTTCCTACTCAACTATTTTGGGTTGGATTTCGAATTTTGAACTGCTCTGGTTATTTAATTATTATTTAATTAAATTCTATTTTAAACTGAAATCTTCTAAGCTTCATAACTTCTTCATACTATGCCCGTTTCACGCAAACTCGGACTCTATCCCAAGCAGAATTCCGAGACGAACGCAATGGCGCATCCCGTTTCCCTTAATTCTTCTTCTAAAAATTAAATCTTCTTTAATTTGTTATTTTAATATTTTAAAATTACGGGGTGTTACATTTTCCCCTCCTTGAAGGATTTCGTACCCGAAATCTTCAAGTTAAGAAGAATGTATTCTACCATCCATCATCCATCTACTCATCCATCATCCACAAGCATTCCATTGTCCTTAAAATGTTTCTAATGCTATATGAACATATGCAAAAGTGTGTGTGTAATGTCCCGTATTTTCTGGCCATTTTATTGAAATATTTTATTTATTTAAAATATTGATTTGAGTTTAAATAATGAGATTTCACCATTTTAATGTGAATATTTAAATTATATTAATAATATAATAATATTTTAAATTCAGAATATTTGGGAAAAGTGTGGAATTCGCTGTATAATGTGATCGGGCAAGTTTATAATGATTCAATATTGTTTTTATTGAAATATAGTGACGATTCCGATTTGAAAACGACGGTCGAGCGATATGCTTTATAATTTAAATAAATAACGAGCTGCAGCTGTGCGGTAGTTCGCGTTTTGGCGTTTTGAACTTCAATTGGTCGTACCGGGTTCAAAATAAGTCGGATTTCCTCGAAACCAGAAACGTCGGGTCCGGTGTGACGATATCTTTCCAATGGCAGAGAAAAATCGAGTTTTCATCGTGTAGATTTTGTTTTATGTCCAAATCAAATTTTGAAAAATACGCTATGGAATTCCCTTTATATATATAGCGCTGCATTTATATAAAATAAGGGGTTTTTAAATATTTATAATATCGATTTGGCTTCAAACTCAACCCGGGATATTTTATTGTGGTAGTATACGATATTCTGGTCATGTATGGCCAATTTCAATATTTTAATAATATTATATTGAGGTACTTTAAAATTGGTTTATTTTCTTTGAATTGGGCAGTTATAAAAGGGCCTTTATTCAAACGACCTTCGTTTTCGACGAAATAAATTTTATTGGGACCGCAACAGTAAATTATTGTTAGGTTTCAAGTGGCGCGTCAATCGGGGTTAATTTGTAAGCATGGCAAAATAAAATGTAAATAAAAATGACCGTTTAGACGTGAACGAGGGCCATTCGAGCAAACGAACTCCGAATTCGACGAAACAAGTTTCATTAGGACCGTATCGTCAAATTATACTATGACGTCCAGTCGCATCTCGAACGGAGTTCATATGTGAGCGCAGCAGCGAATAAACGATGTTCGAAAATGTGATAGACACGAAATAAAATATCGCTAGTCAACGTCGCTCGTCACATCAACTTAAAATATATTTTTCCCACTCTATATAAACCTCCTCCATCAGAATTTCCAGCCAAACCTTCATCACCTTCATCATAATTTGCAAAAAAGCCCCTGTTTTCATTTTAATTTATATCTCCAAATCTAGAAGGAATTTGTGAGGGCAACCTAAAGCAAAGTTGTAGATCGGGGCGATACCTACTACTGTAAAAAGTTGGGGACCTGTCGTGGTCAGATGTGGCCGGAAATCGCGATGAACAGCGAGAAATCAGTTTCGTTCTTGGCCAAAATTACGACGATTGGGTTGATTTCAGAGGACGAGACCAGTTGGAGGTTGAAGAGGGAAGACAAGGCTTCGATTTGGCACCGGTCTCGAGTTCTCTGGTGGTCGGAGGAGGCCGGGGCGATGAGATGAACGTGGAGTACTGTTTTGGGGCTGTTTTCAAAAGTGGCGGTCGGGTTTGCTTCGATTCCGGCGAACTGATAGCCTATGGTGGAGTCGAGGCTGAAGGTTGACGAAGCGTGGTGGCAAGGCGGTTCTAACCGTGGTGGTCCCGTCGGCTATTGAGGTGTGTGGCGGCGAAATTTTTGAGATGAACGAAAATTGGGCATCATCGAAATTAGGGTGGTTGGAGGGGTCTTAGTGGCCGGCGTTGAAGGCGCTGCGAGGTCAGCCGGTTGCGAGGGGGGTCGCGGGGTCGGCTGCAGGTCGACGTGGAAGCGACGGTGGAGGAATATTTTTTCCGACCATGGGTTTGCCAAGCGTTGAAGGTGAAAGTCGGGGTTTAGGGATTGACAATGGAGAAAATGCGTTGAGGAAAATAATGGCCTGCTGACGTGGCCTAAGTATAACGGTAAGTGAGGTAATTAGTCAAAATATTTAATTAAATTATCAATTAATAGCTAAGTTAAAATCGTATATTATATACAACCTTTAATTTAGCGTATCTTACTCGTACGTTAACGGATTTCAGCGAAACTTGATTTGTTGGGATCGCAGGGACGAGGCCTAGGCGATGGCACTGACTAGGCACTGATCTGACACCGTCAAAATTTCAGTTAATTTTGAATGTCCGTTCAAGATTTAAAGGAACAGACGCGTCAACCGCCAACCAAAATGAACTGGTGATTTAATTCTCACACCTTCTGGAATTCTGTGATGTGGTAAATTCATATTAAAATATAATTTACCCTTAAAAATATAAATTGGTTGATTGGTTGCTATTGGTTGTTCTTGGTTGATTGGTTGTTGTTATTTCATCATGATGAAATTTATTTCATATATTATTATGAAACGTATAACGAGCTGTGATGCAGGGAAGAACATGTTGGAGGGATCTGACCGGATTCCTCAAATATTATATATGTTGTTTGTTTGCTTTATACTGTTGATATATGAACTGATTGAACCCCATATGGTAGGAAAACTGTTTGAGCGTGATGGTTGAAAAAATATTCACCCGTGTTGTGTTTAAAATCAACCGACAGTGTTGATTTGGTAATTGGCAGTGAATGGTCTGAAATGCGTTGTTTTAGACGTCGTTCGACCGGTGAAACGACGCAGTTTTAAAGTTATAAATTATTTTATAACTAAATTGAAGTTTTCAGTTAGTTTATTCAAGGAATTAAATAAGAAGTTTATTAATAAATATTTTAATCGAGTTTATAAAAGAAGTTATTTAAAGGGTTGATGTAAGTAAATCTTATGATGTATACGAGTTCTTAAAGCAGAAAGCCAAGGTATTCACCCACGGGATTGGTAAAATGGGATAATTGTTTTTAAAACAATTAAATGGTGTTTATAATTTAATTAAGTTATTTAATTAATTTAAAGGGGAAATGACAATGAAATCAGTTAATGGTTAACTGAGATGTACAATCGACAAAATTCAACTGTTTTAATCGAAAGTGATAATTGAATTAATTTGGTTTAAATTGTCTAGATATTCGTTAAACTTAACGAATAGTGAAAATATTGGTTAATTCTCGATTTACTATAAATTAAGAAAAAAATATTGAATTGGTTGATGTTAAATATTAGCTAATCTTCGATTAACTAGAATCGGAGGTAAAAGTTTTATTTTTGAATGCCAAGTAGATGGAATCAAATTAGTTGATGAGAGATTTATATTATAAATCAAAAATGTTATAAGTGAAATAATGCGTGAAGTTAAAGTTGTGTTTACTTAATTAAGGGGATTAAGTAAAGAGATTATCGAACAAAGATTTCAAAGGTAAGGAAAGGTTTATAAAACCAGATTTGAAATCAAAAGGGGATAATGAGATGTTAATGGTTAAGTGACAAACCAATATTATTCTGAGGTAAGAACGTTGTCGATCAAGGTCTGAGAGGTAAATAAAATACCCCAACTTGAACGGCTTCACTATTATCAAGGAATGATATTCGTTTGGTGGTGAGTGCAAAGTGTTGGAATCGGTTAATTATTCCATACGAGAAATATTGAAATGAATACGAGGTTTTTGTATATAAATGTTGGTTACAAGATTAATAAGAATTTAAGGTCGATTTACAATTTATTAATATATTTTTAAAGAGGCCAAGCAGTGCCAAGTACTGAATCAACAACTCATCGTATTCACACATTTGTTATTTGATAGTTAAACACCGACTATCAAAACCTGACCAATACGATTGTTGGTACGGAAAGACCGGGATCGAATTTATATTCGAAAACCATTCTGACCAACAAATACGTGAAGAGATCAGAAGATGATCGAGATGGAGCATTGAAGACCGTGGATCTTCGTAAGCGGAGGAACTGCTAATAATCTCTGGTTTAGCGGCCAGAGATAGACTGTGGTTTTGTCGTGGTTGGAATCCACGGGTTGCAAGGACTTCTCGCTACTGATCCATGGGGAGATTCCTATATGAGATGCAGTAGGAGAGTGCCTTCGGTTCATCCTGTTCCTGGATGACTTGTATGGACGAGTGTTTGACAGAGTATTTCCAAAGGGGTCACGTATATTGATGTTCTACAAACGTATCTCTGTTGGTGGCGAAGAAGGCCGTACACCTTCTTTGGCTTAACGCTCACAGTATTTTTGTGGAAGTCAACATTTAGTGATATCTGGCGGATCTGACGATGTGGCATTCAAAGTGAATGATGGCCAGATGTGTGAAGAGGAATTCTAGCCTCAAGCCTCATCAACCGGAAGATGACAAAAATCGGGCAGGCAGCATGGCTATGTGGGTCGCTCCCATTAGGGTGTATGATCACCTATCTAGAGAAATTCCATTTGCTTCTTTAATCTGTATTCGATGCTGTCCCTTTTCGGGCAGGCGGTTGCTGATCCCAACCGTCGGTGATATACATTCGATACACTCAAGCGAAATGAGTGGTCGGTCATGTGAGGGCCGGGTTGCAAGACGTTCTTGTTGAACCCAGTGTATTCGCCTCTAGAGATACACGTGCGGAAGGTGGTCCCATACCTTGTCAAGGTTGGAATCCAACATCCAATAAGCGCCTGCGGTTTTCGTTTGTATACTATATATGGGGAGCGTGAGATGCAAGCATTCCTCTAGATTGTTATTTACTTTTATTTAGACATTATCATAATATCAGATCAAAGTATGATTTCAAAAACGTTTTGGGTTATAGTAAGGTAAAAACCGTCCGTGTTTATGTGTGGACTGGTCTTACTATTATTCTTTGATTTCATAAAGGATTTCCAAAGTTAAACAAGTCGAGTGTGTGTTGTGTGAATTTATCACTGAAAGTATTCCAGACTGACCCGGTGTATTTTGTTTTAAATCAAATGTGCTCGGGTCAGACCGAGTATGTTCCAGGTTAGGTTTCGCTTGGAGTTTCAGGAGCTAGAAGCATGAGGCTTCACCGCTAGTTATATAAAGTTATTATTCCGCTGTGTCTGATATATGCTGTACTCTGATGATTGGTATGTATACACAGTTCTTTTGTATAAAAAGGTTTGTTATATTATATTTTATTCGTTCCGCTGTGAGATTCTGAGGTGTTCTTCTTCTTTCTTCTATTCTAATACTTCTTTCTTTCTATTCTCACCCTCTAAATTCTTTCTCATGACAATCTGGGGGTTCGATACTTGGGTTTTTGGCAAGTAATACGGGTTTATGTATTATTGTCGAAGACCCGATTGTCGGTCTTTTCCCCGGGTCGTTACAGTGGTATCAGAACTATTGGTTTAGAGATAACCTTGGCTCTGTGGCGTGACTCGATAGAGATAGGGTTAGTAATACCCTAGATTGAGTATATATATGAGAGCGCGTATTTGTAATTTGATATAAAAATTATTTTTGAAATTTGTTTTGCCCGATTTATTTTATAAAATAATAAAGTAATGATTTTTTTCTCAAATTATTATAGTATGGGCAAATCGATTGATGTGTTAATGTTGATTGAATGATATGCTTGGATTGTGTGTTGATTGCTTGAATATGAACCTGAACATGAGTAGACTTGTTTGAAAACCAAAATGAAATAAATAAGATGGACAATCAATCCAAATTCAATAAATCCGAATGGGTAATTAAAATAAATAAACAAAGTGATTATAAATAATTATAAACTCGTGTGGTTTGAATTGTGTGTATGATATGGATGATATGGATGTTTTGAACATAACTGGCATTGTTTTGAGGACTAATGAATTCATTTGAGTTGAGAACAGGTGCTGAAGAAATTATTTCGCTTTAAAATCCATCCAAGAGAAAATTCTGGAGTTATCTGAATCCAGTTGAATAAGAGCTGAATAAAAATTAAGCCAGCTCGAGTATAATATATCGCTTATCGCGTAATAACGCTCGCAAAAAGGTACGCTTATGCAAATATGAAATTTTGGTTTTTATTTGGGTTTTGAGTTTGGTTTTTGAATTTTTCCGACCATGAGAGTCGATGTATATATATTTCTTGAACCTGCGATATTGCAGATGTCCTCCGTACAGAGGCGACTCTGCCGAAATTTTTCCAAAATTTAAGGTGTTAGAAAATTTTCGAAGATTTTTGGAAAATTCTTTGATTTGAAATAAATTGGTTTTAAATCCAATTAGATTAGTTTGGAAATAAAAATTGAGTTTTAAATTGAATATTATTTTAAAGATAATGTGTTGTAACGTTCTTTCTACCTTAGCAATTTCGAGGACGAAATTATTTTAAGGGGGAAGGAATGTAATGTCCCGTATTTTCTGGCCATTTTATTGAAATATTTTATTTATTTAAAATATTGATTTGAGTTTAAATAATGAGATTTCACCATTTTAATGTGAATATTTAAATTATATTAATAATATAATAATATTTTAAATTCAGAATATTTGGGAAAAATGTGGAATTCGCTGTATAATGTGATCGGGCAAGTTTATAATGATTCAATATTGTTTTTATTGAAATATAGTGACGATTCCGATTCGAAAACGACGGTCGAGCGATATGGTTTATAATTTAAATAAATAACGAGCTGCAGCGGCGCGGTAGTTCGCGTTTTGGCGTTTTGAACTTCAATTGGTCGTACCGGGTTCAAAATAAGTCGGATTTCCTCGAAACCAGAAACGTCGGATCCAGTGTGACGATATCTTTCCAATGGCAGAGAAAAATTGAGTTTTCATCGTGTAGATTTTGTTTTATGTCCAAATCAAATTTTGAAAAATACGCTATGGAATTCCCTTTATATATATAGCGCTGCGTTTATATAAAATAAGGGGTTTTTAAATATTTATAATATCAATTTGGCTTCAAACTCAATCCGGGGTATTTTATTGTGGTAGTATACGATATTCTGGTCGTGTATGGCCAATTTCAATATTTTAATAATATTATATTGAGGTACTTTAAAATTGGTTTATTTTCTTTGAACTGGGCAGTTATAAAAGGGCCTTTATTCAAACGACCTTCGTTTTCGACGAAATAAATTTTATTGGGACCGCAACAGTAAATTATTGTTAGGTTTCAAGTGGCGCGTCAATCGGGGTTAATTTGTGAGCGTGACAAAATAAAATGTAAATAAAAACGACCGTTTAGACGTGAACGAGGGCCATTCGAGCAAACGAACTCCAAATTCGACGAAACAAGTTTCATTAGGACCGTATCGTCAAATTATACTATGACGTCCAGTCGCACCTCGAACGGAGTTCATATGTGAGCGCAGCAGCGAATAAACGATGTTCGAAAATGCGATAGACACGAAATAAAATATCGCTACTCAACGTCGCTCGTCACATCAACTTAAAATATATTTTTCCCACTCTATATAAACCTCCTCCATCAGAATTTCCAGCCAAACCTTCATCACCTTCATCATAATTTGCAAAAAAGCCCCTGTTTTCATTTTAATTTATATCTTCAAATCTAGAAGGAATTTGTGAGGGCAACCTAAAGCAAAGTTGTAGATCGGGGCGATACCTAGCTACTGTAAAAAGTTGGGGACCTGTCGTGGTCGGAGGTGGCCGGAAATTGCGATGAACAACGAGAAATCAGTTTCGTTCTTGGCCAAAATTACGACGATTGGTTTGATTTCGGAGGACGAGACCAGTTGGAGGTTGAAGAGGGAAGACAACGCTTCGATTTGGCACTGGTCTCGAGTTCTCTGGTGGTCGGAGGAGGCCGGGGCGATGAGATGAACGTGGAGTACTGTTTTGGGGCTGTTTTCAAAAGTGGCGGTCGGGTTTGCTTCGATTCCGGCGAACTGATGGGCTATGGGGGAGTCGAGGCTGAAGGTCGACGAAGCGTGGTGGCAAGGCGGTTCTAACCGTGGTGGTCCCGTCAACTATTGAGGTACGTGCCGGCGAAATTTTTGAGATGAACAGAAATTGGGCATCATCGAAATTAGGGTGGTCGGAGGGGTCTTAGTGGTCAGCGTTGAAGGTGAAGGCGCTGCGAGGTCAGCCGGTTGCAAGGGGGGTCGCGGGTTCGGCTGCAGGTCGACGTGGAAGCGACGGCGGAGGAATATTTTTTCCGACCATGGGTTTGCCAAGCGTTGAAGGTGAAAGTCGGGGTTCAGGGATTGACAATGGAGAAAACGCGTTGAGGAAAATAATGGCCTGTTGACGTGGCCTAAGTATAACGGTAAGTGAGGTAATTAGTCAAAATATTTAATTAAATTATTAATTAATAGCTAAGTTAAAATCGTATATTATTTACAACCATTAATTTAGCGTATCTTACTCGTACGTTAACGGATTTCAGCGAAACTGGATCCGTTGGGATCGCAGGGACGAGGCCTAGGCGATGGCACTGACTAGGCACAGATCTGACGCCGTCAAAATTTCAGTTAATTTTGAATGTCAGTTCAAGATTTAAAGGAACAGACGCGTCAACCGCCAACCGAAATGAACTGGTAAGTTAATTCTCACACCTTCTGTAATTCTGTGATGTGGTAAATTCATATTAAAATATAATTTACCCTTAAAAATATAAATTGGTTGATTGGTTGCTATTGATTGTTCTTGGTTGATTGGTTGTTGTTATTTCATCATGATGAAATTTATTTCATATATTATTATGAAATGTATAACGATCTGTGATACAGGGAAGAACAGGTTGGAGGGATCCGACCGGATTCCTCAAATATTATATATGTTGTTTGTTTGCTTGCTTTATACCGTTGATATATGAACTGATTGAACCCCATATGGTAGGAAAACTGTTTGAGCGTGATGGTTGAAAAAATATTCACCCGTGTTGTGTTTAAAATCAACCGACAGTGTTGATTTGGTAATTGGCAGTGAATGATCTGAAATGCGTTGTTTTAGACGTCGTTCGACCGTTCGGTGAAACGACGCAGTTTTAAAGTTATAAATTATTTTATAACTAAATTGAAGTTTTCAGTTATTTTATTCAAGGAATTAAATAAGAAGTTTATTAATAAATATTTTAATCGAGTTTATAAAAGAAGTTATTTAAAGGGTTGATGTAAGTAAATCTTATGATGTATACGAGTTCTTAAAGCAGAAAGCCAAGGTATTCACCCACGGGATTGGTAAAATGGGATAATTGTTTTTAAAACAATTAAATGGTGTTTTTAATTTAATTAAGTTATTTAATTAATTTAAAGGGGAAATGACAATGAAATCAGTTAATGGTTAACTGAGATGTACAATCGACAAAATTCAACTGTTTTAATCGAAAGTGATAATTGAATTAATTTGGTTTAAATTGTCTGGATATTCGTTAAACTTAACGAATAGTGAAAATATTGGTTAATTCTCGATTTACTATAAATTAAGAAAAAAATATTGAATTGGTTGATGTTAAATATTAGTTAATCTTCGATTAACTAGAATCAGAGGTAAAAGTTTTATTTTTGAATGCCAAGTAGATGGAATCAAATTAGTTGATGAGAGATTTATATTATAAATCAAAAATGTTATAAGTGAAATAATACGTGAAGTTAAAGTTGTGTTTACTTAATTAAGGGGATTAAGTAAAGAGATTATCGAACAAAGATTTCAAAGGTAAGGAAAGGTTTATAAAACCAGATTTGAAATCAAAAGGGGATAATGAGATGTTAATGGTTAAGTGACAAACCAATATTATTCTGAGGTAAGAACGTTGTCGATCAAGGTCTGAGAGGTAAATAAAATACCCCAACTTGAACGGCTTCACTATTACCAAGGAATGATATTCGTTTGGTGGTGAGTGCAAAGTTTTGGAATCGGTTAATTATTCCATATGAGAAATATTGAAATGAATACGAGGTTTTTGTATATAAATGTTGGTTACAAGATTAATAAGAATTTAAGGTCGATTTACAATTTATTAATATATTTTTAAAGAGGCCAAGCAGTGCCAAGTACTGAATCAACAACTCATTGTATTCACACATTTGTTATTTGATAGTTAAACACCGACTATCAAAACCTGACCAATACGATTGTTGGTACGGAAAGACCGGGATCGAATTTATATTCGAAAACCATTCTGACCAACAAATACGTGAAGAGATCAGAAGATGATCGAGATGGAGCATTGAAGACCGTGGATCTTCGTAAGCGGAGGAACTGCTAATAATCTCTGGTTTAGCGGCCAGAGATGGACTGTGGTTTTGTCGTGGTTGGAATCCACGGGTTGCAAGGACTTCTCGCTACTGATCCATGGGGTGATTCCTATATGAGATGCAGTAGGAGAGTGCCTTCGGTTCATCCTGTTCATGGATGACTTGTATGGACGAGTGTCTGACAGAGTATTTCCAAAGGGGTCACGTATATTGATGTTCTACAAACGTATCTCTGTTGGTGGCGAAGAAGGCCGTACACCTTCTTTGGCTTAACGCTCACAGTATTTTTGTGGAAGTCAACATTTAGTGATATCTGGCGGATCTGACGATGTGGCATTCAAAGTGAATGATGGCCAGATGTGTGAAGAGGAATTCTAGCCTCAAGCCTCATCAACCGGAAGATGACAAAAATCGGGCAGGTAGCATGGCTATGTGGGTCGCTCCCATTAGGGTGTATGATCACCTATCTAGAGAAATTCCATTTGCTTCTTTAATCTGTATTCGATGCTGTCCCTTTTCGGGCAGGCGGTTGCTGATCCCAACCGTCGGTGATATACATTCAATACACTCAAGCGAAATGAGTGGTCGGTCATGTGAGGGCCGGGTTGCAAGACGTTCTTGTTGAACCCAGTGTATTCGCCTCTAAAGATACACGTGCGGAAGGTGGTCCCATACCTTGTCAAGGTTGGAATCCAATATCCAATAAGCGCCCGCGGTTTTCATTTGTATACTATATATGGGGAGCGTGAGATGCAAGCATTCCTCTAGATTGTTATTTACTTGTATTTAGACATTATCATAATATCAGATCAAAGTATGATTTCAAAAACGTTTTGGGTTATAGTAAGGTAAAAACCGTCCGTGTTTATGTGTGGACTGGTCTTACTATTATCCTTTGATTTCATAAAGGATTTCCAAAGTTAAACAAGTCGAGTGTGTGTTGTGTGAATTTATCACTGAAAGTATTCCAGACTGGCCCGGTGTATTTAGTTTTAAATCAAATGTGCTCGGGTCAGACCGAGTATGTTCCAGGTTAGGTTTCGCTTGGAGTTTCAGGAGCTAGAAGTAGGAGGCTTCACCGCTAGTTATATAAAGTTATTATTCCGTTGTGTCTGATATATGCTGTACTCTGATGATTGGTATGTACATACAGTTCTTTTGTATAAAAAGGTTTGTTATATTATATTTTATTCGTTCCGCTGTGAGATTCTGAGGTGTTCTTCTTCTTTCTTCTATTCTAATACTTCTTTCTTTCTATTCTCACCTTCTAAATTCTTTCTCATGACAATCTGGGGGTTCGATACTTGGGTTTTTGGCAAGTAATACAGGTTTATGTATTGTTGTCGAAGACCCGATTGTCGGTCTTTTCCCCGGGTCGTTACAGTGTGTATATGTTCCCTATCTAATGCAAAGATCAGGCGGTCTACTGATTCAGTTGACCTCCTTTATCTGAATTATGTTAGTGCCATGAGTCCAACATGTATGCAATTATTCCTAATGCACTTTATAACTTCTATATGAGTGCACAATTATTCACTCAAATGCAACATCCACATGATAACTCATCAAATTTCAATCAATATACAAACATATGTATTCTTATGCAATATGCAATATGAAAGTGACTGAGCCGATCTTAGTGCCTAAAGTGTGTGCAAATGCATCCACGAGCAATCACTAGCAAACACTTGCATCCACCAAACATAACATGTCTCAAACACATGTTTACATCCATTGACTTCTACTAAGGATCGAAGATATGATCGAGAAGTTATACTTAAAAAAACAAACACGCATAAAATTTTAAGGTAAAGGAGTTAAGGATGTACCCTCGAAAAGAAAAGGATATGATGCGCGTATCTTACCTTCAGTCTCTCAAGTCGCGTCTCCTTGATCATCTCCCCATTGGACTTTAACCAACTTGACCTCTCGGTTGCGTAACTTCTTGACCTCCGATCCAAGGATGCATGTGGGAACTCGTCTAACCGTGCCATCTCACTCTAATTCCACTTCTCTAAGCATGCTCGGCTCTACTATTTCTGCGGTATCGTGTAAACACATCCTCAAATGCGACACGTGAAATATGTCATGCACACCACTAACTTTCTTGGGCAACTTCACTCTGTAGGCAATCTGTCTAATTCGCTCTGTAATGGGGAATGGCCCTACGAACCTTGGTACCAATTTCCCTACAGATCCAAAGCGAACTACGTTCCTCAATGGTCGCACTTTAATACAAACCGTGTCTCCAACATCGAACTCAAGACCGGTTCATCTCTTATCAGCGTATGACTTCTGTCGGTCTTGTGCATTCTTCATGCGTCTTCGAATCAAGTCTGTCTTCTCCGAAGTTTCCCTAACCATCTCGGGCCCAAGAAAAATCTTATCCGTAGATTCCCACCAACAAGTCGGTGATCAGCAAAGTCGTCCATATAGAGCTTCAAAAGGTTCCATGCCAATACTAGTCTGATAGCTATTGTTGTAGGCGAACTCTACTAATGGAAGGTGTTTTTCCGATGTCCCTCCAAAATCCAAGATGCATAACCTCAAAAGATCTTCTAGAATCCGATTCACTCTTTCTGTTTGGCCGTCCGTCTGAGGGTGATAAGCGGTGCTCAAACACGATTGCGTTCCTATCGCCTCTTGCAAGCTCTTCCAAAACTCACTAGTGAAAATGGGATCTCGATCGCTTATGATACTGGAAGGTATGCCGTGTAGACGAACTATCTCTCGGAGATAAACAGATGCTAACCATGCCGCTGTTCTTTTACTCTTAACGGGAATGAAATGGGCGCTCTTGGTAAGTCTATTTACTACTACCCAAATCCCTGTACCCTTCCTTGACCTTGGCAACCCATCGACGAAATCCATGGAAACACTTTCCCAATTCCACTATGGAACCTCTAAAGGGTGAAGCAAACCACCAGGCTTCTTTTGCTCAGCCTTGACTTGCTGACACATTAAGCATATAGAAACGAACTCAGCCACATCCTTCTTCATTCCGGCCCAAAAGAAAACTCGCTCCATGTCCCTATACATCTTGTCGCCACCCGGATGTATGGTCATCTTAGAACGATGTGCTTCTTTAAGGATTGTCCTTCTCAGACTCTCGTCTCGTGATACGCAAAGTCTTCCATCCCTACGTAACCAACCTTTTTCATCTATAGTATACCTACTAAGATGGCTCGAAGACTCCCCTCTTATGAGCTTGTCTACTATCTCTATCAATTGTGGGTCATCTCGCTGTGCCGCTTCTATCTGTCCCAAAAGCGTAGGTCGCACCTCTAATGATGCCAACAAACCGGGTACATAATCGATAGAGGGTCTAAAGTCAAAGGTAGATATATACTCTAAACTCTGCCGCTCAACAAACAATAGACTCAAAGTCAACCTCTTTCTACTCAAGGCGTCAGCCACGACGTTACCCTTGCCAGGGGTATATGCAATCTCGAAATCATAGGATGCTAAGAACTCCATCCACCTCTGTTGCCTTAAGTTTAGATCTTTTTGAGAGAACAAGTATTTTAGTGACTTATGGTATGTATGTAACTCAAACATCTCTCCAAGCAAATAGTGACGCCAAGACTTAAGAGCAAAAACTATGGCAGCTAACTCTAAGTCGTGGGTAGGGTAATTCTTCTCATGGACCTTTAACTGCCTTCCACCATAGCATATCACCCTTCCCTCTTGCATCAAAATTGCGCCAAGCCCTGTCCCGCAAGCATCGGTATACATGGTGAATGGTTTACTCCCATCAGGCAAAACTAAAACTGGAGCTGTCGTCAATGCCCTCTTCAAACGTTGGAAAGCATCATCACAGTCAACATCCCAAGAAAAGGTCAAATTGTTTTTCGTCAATCGTGTAAGTGGGGCTGATATCTTTGCGAAGTCCTTAATGAACTTCCTATAATAGCCTGCCAACCCTAGAAAACTTCTTACTTCCGTTGCGTTTCTGGGAACCTTCCAATCTTGGATTACTGCCACCTTCGCGGGATCCACTGCTATCCCTTCTTTAGAGACCACATGCCCTAGGAATCTTACTTCCTTCCTCCAAAAGTGACATTTGGAGAACTTAGGCTTAAGCTGATGTACTCGAAGGGTCTCTAAAACTTCCTTAAGATGTAAGGCATGCTCTTCCTCGCTTCTAGAGAATATCAAGATATCATCCACAAAGACTACTATGAACTTGTTTAGAAACTCCCTAGACACCCTACTCATCAAGTCTATGAAATATGCGGGTGCATTCGTCAAACCAAAAGGCATGACGAGCCATTCAAAGAAACCATCTGGAGTTCTAAATGCAGTCTTATCTATGTTGTCCTCAACCATCCTTAGCTAATGAAATCCTGTAGCTAAATCCAACTGCGAGAAAACCGAAGCACCAACCAACTGATCGAACAAGTCATCTATCCTCGGTAATGGGTGCCTGTTCTTCTTCGTGAGCCTATTCAGCTCCCTATAGTCCACGCACAATCTAAGCGAACCATCAGCCTTCGTAGCAAAAACAACTGGAGCACCCCACTACGAGATACTTCTTCTTACGAACCCTTTCTCAAGCAACTCTTTCACTTGTTTACTAAGCTCCCTCCTTTATCTTGGAGCCATGTGGTGCACAGGCAATGCAACTGGCTTTGCATTGTCCACCAAGTATATACGGAAATCTATCTCGCATTTTGGAGGCAAGCCCCTAACCTCCTCAAAGACATCTGCCTACACATGGACTATTTGAACAGATTGCAAATCATCAATAGATGTGTCAAGAGATTCTAGCTAAGCATAACAGAACCCTTAGGGTCGCATGAGATATCGAGAGTATTACCCAAACTAGTCAACAGTCTAACTACCCTCTTTTCGCAGTCGAGAATGGCACCATACCTGGCTAGCCAATCCATTCCTATAATCAACCCATAGCCCGTGAAACCAACACATAAGCGTTGCATTCGAACTCAACGCCATACACAGATATTCTCAAATCTCGACATAACATAGACAGATGAGCCGTACCCCCGATAGGATTTGAGACAACAAAGGGATCCACTACTATACTAGTATCTAGGTGCAGAGACTCAACAATAGAAGAGGATATAAAAGAATGTGAAGCGCCAGAATCAAACAAAGTACATACAGGATGATCGAAAAGGAAAATCAAACTTTCAACAGAAATGTTTCTACCTCTCTCTTGCGTAGCTTCCATGAGAGCATGAACCTGCCCTCCAGAAGTAGATCATGTCCTCTGTCCTTGCCCTTGTCCTTGCCTTCTTGGGCAGTCTTTAATCATATGTCCCGCCTCACCACATTGGAAGCAACCCGTCCTCTTCTTCTTCCTACAGTTCTTCTTCAAATGGCCAGGTATTCCATAATTGTGGCTCTTTCTTTTCTCTGAACTCTTGTTTCCCTTACCAACCTTCTTTTGTTGTTGTTGTGCCTTCTTTGGATCCCCTTTCTTATCATGTGCCTTATCTACATTAGCACCTTTCTTCTCTTCATGTATCAACGCCATATCAACAAGATTCTCGAACGTTGCCCCCATAGGAATGTGGTACATAGCCAACCCGTGTAATGGTTCATTCAGACCCTTGGCAAATCTCAAGGCCTTCTTATGTGGTGTATTAACTAATTCCATACCAAATCTTGCTAACTGGTTAAACTTGTTAACGTACTCCTTCACAGACAAACTCCCTTGTTTTAAAGCCAAGAACCTCTCTATGTATAAATTCTCCTCTGCTTACGAAAGAAATTTCAACTCGAACCTTTGTCTAAAATCCATCCACGTCTCCACTGCACATCCTCCATTAGTTACTTCCCACCAAAATGAAGCTTCATCCTTCATCAACTAAGCAGCTAGCTGAACCTTCCTTCCATCGTCTATCTCAAAGATACCAAACAAGTCCTCCACTTCCTTGAGCCAATTCCGAGCCTCAACAAACGTCTCAGTTCCATAAAACGGTTTTCCGCCCATCGCACGGAAGTCTTTGCATATCTTAGAAAAAGCATATACACAGGGAGGAGGAGGAGGAGCGGCTGCTGCTGGGGGAGGAGGAACGTTTGCTGGGCCTGCGGCAGTAGTCCTGACTTCCAGATACCTTCTGAACCAGCCTGGTATCTGTACGCCCTCGGGTATATCGGGTTCCCTTAGACATGCTGGAAGGGAAAAGGAAGAGATTCAAAACAGAGAATCGAAAGATAGATATATGGCTTTTGGGGATAATGTTTTTCATGATAAACCTTTCTCTTGAAAATACCCTCTTTAAAACATGCTTTTGAAAATACTTCTTTTTTTAAAATGCTTTTGAAAATACTTCTTCTTAAAAATGCTTTTGTAAACGGTTTTCAAATTCTTTTATCTGTTCTGGTAACCTTCAGCTCTGATACCACGTGTAACACCCCACATCCATTAATGTCACTCTCTAAGGGAATGCATTAACTTTCATGGAGCGTTATAAGAGTATATAACAGAACATCACAAGATAGATATATAAAATGGTACTTAAAAATTCAAAATTTATTCATTGCAGCGGAAAAGCAAAACATGTCTGCTTACAACATCAAAACCATCTACTAAAGCCAAGTACACAAATATCCATCTTGGACAAAATTATTATTATCAGAGTACATAAAAGCAAAGCCATAATCCCACTCCAAATAGCCATAATGAAAAAGAGATAAAGTTGAGCATTACTTTCAACACTTTCAAGCACTTCCAGAAGAAAGAAATCCCAGTCAAGCTCCACTAATCCCACCCTGAGGACCTTAGGGGGGGGGGAAGAAAGAAAAGAGGCGAAACAAAAAGGGTCGCACTTAAAGTCTGGAGAGTCCAGTGACTTTAACAATATAATTAGTAAAGTAACATGATAAGAATAGAAACTGGATATAAGAGATGACTGTAACATATGCAGATGTGACAAGGTGAACAAGGTAAGTAAGCTAGAACATCGACTGCGCTCCTAACCACTATAAGATATGCTCTGCACCGTACCAACATACTAGTTACATACTAAAAGATGATCCCTCTCAAACAAACATAATGATGGTAATTTCGTGTACTTCTAGTTACTATCATAGGTGCCAACTTGCTCCTATCCCCATTAGTTGTACCCACTACCCTTCCCTTTCGATCGGCTCCCTAACCTCGTAGATACATGTGCTGGTCCCACAATAGGGTGTATCACTCCCTAAGGTGGCAACCCCGATACTACTGAAATGCACAGCTTATACCTACACGATGCAACAACGTCTTACCTACCATCCCGGACCCATGCACGCACATGACTCCATTGGACTTGCACTGTCATCGCTAATTCTTTATTGACCTCTTACAATCAACCCCAGTAAGCATGTCCCTGTCCTCGACCTAGTTCGAGCTCATGTAGATACTAAAATGGGTTACTGGTTGAAAAGGGTCCACACACTTGACATAAACTTCCCTCCTAAGCTTGGTCCCCACAAGGAATTCCCACTTAACCCCTTTTTATCCCCATGTCTTATCACATGTCTCATCTTGGTTAAGTGCTTTTATTATGTTTCACATGCTACCCATGTTACCCACTTAACCCTTTATTACTCTCATGCCTTACCACATGTCGTATCTTGGTTAAGTGTTCATTAATTCATTATAACCGTAATCTTGTAAGACCTCCTACATTAGATTACCGTTTGCGGTTGCTGGATATGCCGGGCGGTTCCGAGCAGGCTTATACCGCAATCTGAATCTAACCTTGTGTCTTTGAATTATTACGCATCTAATTTCCGCCTTTGATCTCTCACATTAGATTACCAAATTGCAGTTGCTGGATATGCCGGGCGGTTCCGGGAAGGCTTATACCGCAATCCGTACCTAATCTCGTGTCTTAGGCGTTCATTATCAATTTCTTGATTCAAGTCCTAATTTCAAATCTTGGACTATAATATATTCCAATTACCCATAATTTCCAATCTAATTTATGTTTATAATTTTAATCCAAATTATGCCTATAATCTCATGTGTACAAGTTATACAAAATTATGCCCAGACCAATTTACATGGTTATTAACAATTTATGCCAATCTCATGTATACAAGTTATACTCAATTATGCCCGAACCAATTTATGCCAAATCTCATGTATACAAGTTATACTCAATTATGCCCAAACCAATTTCCATGGTTACCAACAATTTATGCCAATAATCTCACTTTATTACATATTTACCAACTTTTCCCAATCATTCCAACGTTATTTGTACGCAAATCTCAACGCAATATGTTAGGCTCGAAGTTAGACTAATCTCATAAGGAAAAAGGAAAAGAAGAAAGGAAGAGAATCAAAATATCAAAACTGGCATAAACACATAAATAGGCATGTGAAATGAATAACGAAAAAATAGATCAGACAGGCATATGATAATAGCAATTGAGTATGAATTTAAAAGATAACAAATTGCAAAACTTGATATAACTTGATATGACTTATCTTTTTTACAGGCATATACATTAGATCCAACTTACAATCTTATCACAATTACTTTTTAATCTAATTATATGTGAAAGTGACATAAACTCACAGCGATAGGATTCTTAGAAAAGAGAATTAGGCGTTGTTGTAGCAAATCTGATCTTGAATAATCTCTACTTTGATTTGTAGATCTGATCTTCTAATTGGAATACTCCTATTCTGATTTGTTTTGGTGGAGAAGAAAGGCTAGTTTTAATTAGAGCAGAATGGAGGCGCCATGGATGAAAACAATGAGATTAGGATTAGGTTTAGGTGTTTATTTATAGGTGTATTAGGTGTATTAGGACCCTTAGATTTGATTAGGGACCATCCGAACCATCAATACCAGAAAAACACGTCATCCAGCCAATCCCAGAAAAACACGTCGTTAGATACAGATCTGGCCGATGGGGGTCGACTCCCCATTCGACACCCCTATAGGGGGTCGATACCCACGAGCGGGAAATTTCCCGCTCAGCTATTTTGGGTTGGATTTCGAATTTTGAACTGCTCTGGTTATTTAATTATTATTTAATTAAATTCTGTTTTAAACTGAAATCTTCTAAGCTTCATAACTTCTTCATACTGTACCCGTTTCATGCAAACTCGGACTCTATCCCAAGCAGAATTCCGAGACGAACGCAATGGCGCAGCCCGTTTCCCTTAATTCTTCTTCTAAAAATTAAGTATTCTTTAATTTGTCATTTTATTATTTTAAAATTACGGGGTGTTACAGGCAGCTAGTAGTTTTGGTTTACGCAGGTATTTCTTTTCACAGGATCCTGGATTACGGCCGGAGCTATACTATGGAATGCTTTGTATTCGTGTATTTCTTCCAGCTATGGTAGTTGATGTTTTCCTCTACTTTGTAATTTATCAATCTCTGATATTTTTCCACTGTATATTATTTATTTGTACCCTGATATCTTGTACTCTGATGTAAATTGTTGTAATAACAATGAAATGTTCTCCTGTTTATGTTTTGATGCGTCGTGTTCTCAAAGCAATCCATCTTCTTGTTCGGTTTAGGCCGGTCAGGGTGTTCGGGCCGCTACATATACACTAGTTATAAACGCAAATATTCGTATTTGGTATTTATTATATTCAAATGGAATTTTAGTAGATTAGTCGCTAAATTCTTTTTTTTTTGAAATCTTTTTTAAGGCCTACACGCATGAATAAAAAGGAAGAGGATTTAAACGTGATTTGAAAATCAAAAGGAGGAATTAAAAGAAATAAAGAAATGTCTTATTTATCGCTCATTTGAATATCATGTATTCTATAAATTTTGTCTTTTCTCTTTATGTCCATTTCTCCTGACGTAAATATATAAAGGAGAAAAAAGATTTTTTGTATGATTTAATTTGACGTTGAAGATGGACGATATTGAAGGAAGAAATTAAAATGTTTCAAATTTTCCTTTTAAACATATTCGTCCCTTCCATTCATTGACCTAGTTTTTTCGGACTGACGTTTTTTTTCTTTCTCCAGTTCTTCTCCTCTCTTTATTGGCAGACATAAAGATAAAAATTTCATTAAACAAGTTAATATAAAACAAACAAATTTAAGATGATTCTTGTCGGTTGATCCGTGCAACACGTAAAGGCTAATTTCTAAATCTAGAAGACTTGATTTATTGTTTAATAAGTGATTCATTAACTACATCTAAAAGAAAAAATCATTGGTCTAAGGTATATCTCAAAGCTTTGCACTGGATGTATGATCCTTTTGTTTTAATGATTTTGATGTAATGTTTGATAAATAAAACTGAATGTCGTAATTTATCTGAGCATGGCATTGCCTCATTTGATTTGAAAATGGTTTACATAGTTTGGATTATTTATTATATGAATTTTTTTTCTTTTCTTTTGAGGGTTAATCAAAACTAAAACTTGATATGATTGAATAATGTTCTAATTTTAGGTCTATGTTTAAACAATCAGAACAGAGTGTGATTTACATATTTTAAAGTTTGTATGTCCTTATCATTTGCAATTGTATTGTAATATCAAGTTACATAGGACTAAAGGGTGTTTTTGATAATAATTTGATTATAGTAATGCCCGGAATTGTTATCCTATATGATGTCATTTTTATCCTTCCTTAGGCATACAAATTATTTTTAACATACTGCATTGTTTAGTATGTTTTACTTCTGGTTTTATAATATAATTTTTAACATATATAAGTCGCATAACCATAACGATGAATACACTGATTAAACCACGCAAGTTAATTAATTTATAAATTTTTGTAAACAAATTGATACTTGTGAAAAATTAATTATCAAACATCATTTGATTTGTTTGAATAACAACACTTAATAAAGCATGTATATAATAATTATAAACACGCATATTAATATGTGGTATTTATAATATTTGAATTGAATATATTTTAATAGATTAACTGTTAGAAGTTTATGTTGGATCTTTTTTAGGCCTACATGCATAAAAGAAAAGGATATAAATGCAATTTGAAAATCAAAAAGAGGAATTAAAGGAATTAAAGAAATATCCTATTTATCGGTCATTTGAATATCATGTATTCCATGAATTTCGTTCTTTTCTCTTTATTACCATTTCTCCTGACTTAAATATAAAAAGGAGAAAAGAAGGTTTTTTGTAAGATTTAATTTGAAGCTAAATAGGGAAGGTATTGAAGGAATAAATTGAAATGTTTCAGATTTTCTTTTGAAATATATTCGTCCCTCCCATTCATTGACCTTGTTTTTTCAAACTAACATTTTGTTTCTTTCTCAAATTCTTCTCCTCTCCTTTAATGGTAGACATAGAGATAAAACTTTCATTAAAAAAATTATATAAAGCAAATTAAGACCATTCCAGTCACTTGATCCTTGCAACATGTAGAACAGTAGAAGCTAATTTCTAAATATTGAGACTTGATTCGTTGTTTAAGAAGTGATTCGTTAGCTACATCTAAAAGAAAAATTCATTGGTCTAAGGTATATCTCAACACTTTGGAATTGATGTATGATCCATTTGTTTTAATCATTTTAATGTAATGTTTAATAAATAAATTTGAATATCATAATTTATATGAGCATAGTATTGTCTCATTTGATTTGAAAATGGTTTACATAGTTTGAATTATTTATTGGAACATTTTTTTTTCTTTGAAGATTAATCAAAATTGAAATTTGTATATGGTTAAACTATGTTTTCATCTTAAATTCGTGTATAAACAATCAAATCAAAGTGTGATTTTTCATATTTCAAAGTTTGTATGCCTTATCATTTGCATTTGTATTGTAATATCAACTTACATAAGAATAAAGGGTGTTTTGATAATAAATTGACTACAATAACATAATAGAATATTTTCCCTATAAGACATCACCGTTATCCTTCCTTTGACGTTCAAAATTTTTTTAGCATATTACTTTGTTTAGTATGTTTCACTTTTGGTTTTATAATATAATTTTTTTTATTCATATAGATTGAATCTATTTAGATTTGAAAATTTATTTTTTCCAATTATTTGCATTTGTATTGTAACATAACCTACTCATGATTACAAGATGTTTCGATAATAAATTGATTATAGTATATTTCATGTTACCCTATTGGACATCAAACATCTTTTTAAGTAATCAAGGAATGTTAATATAACGCGTTGTTTAGTATGTTTCCCTTTTGATTTTTTTTTTTCAAAAATTATTATTCATACAGATTATTTTTAGTGAAAATTAGGGAGACATCCTTATTATACTTTCATATTGTAAAGCCGGTCCCTGTCAAAGTTTCATTCTAAATCCGGTTTCTATTTTCTAGAAACAAAGAAAATTATTGCTGATATGTCAGCGAGTTTTATAAATAATTGTTGATATATCAGCAACTTTCACTGGTAAAGTTTCATTGTAAATTTGCCCCCTGTTTTCTAGACACAAAGGAAAAATTATTGCTGAAAGGTCAACAACTTTTATAAATAATAGCCGATATGTCAACAACTTTTTTACAGTGTATAGAAAAGTGAAAAATTATTGCTGAAAATATCAGCAACTTTTGTAAATAATTACTGATATGTCACCAACTTTTATACCGTGTACAAAAAAATTGCTGATACGTCAACAACTTTTACGAAATGTTGTTGATATGTCTGCAACAACTGGGATAAAAAACAAGAACCTAACCTAGACTGAAATTTAGTGAAAGATTTTTTGTGTATTTTAAACCTTAACAAGGACTTGTGCCAGAAGTACCCTTATTTTTAATTGTGCACACATATTTTTTTTTTAACTAATTTAAGTTTGCATAAGTTCATAGTTACATCGTTATGTATTTGAAGACGAAGTATGCAATTTTTTGAATCACTCTATGTCTTTAAAGATTTCTTTTTAAGTCATCATTAGATAGATCCAATTTTCAAAAATTACTTCCAAGCTATTGTTAGTTCATTTTTCCCTCCATTTCTTTTTGGCATTCACTATTTTTTTTTTTGGTGAAGTTTCAATAAAAAAATGTTCTAACATTTGATGCCTCACCATTGTTGGGAAAAGACCAATAATTTTCAATATAGTTTTGGATCATAATCCTCAACATAAATCTATCATGTTAATTTATCGTTAAAAAGATCCAAAATTGGATAGTATGAAAGTTTTTTACTTCGAAATTTTTTTGTGGGTATGAAAGGTTTATCATCTTTTAAAAAAAAAATGTATATGCTCTCTATTTTTTGGTGACTAAGCACAATTTTATCGATTGTTTTTCCGAATAAATCCCATCGAAAATTGTTTGACATAAAATGTTGTCATTTTTTTCTTATTTTCTAATCTGTCTTTGATAGTATTCAGTTTACACAGGAGATAAAATTGTGTCTATTTCATTTCGATGTAGTTTCCACCGTCTTTTTCTTAAACAAAACCCTCTAAAATTTGCCGCCAGTTTTCAAAAATCGATTTATTTTATTTCGTGGCTATTCCAAAGCCGATGTACCTATTCAAACTTTTATCAATTTCGAAATATTCAGATAAAACATACTAATAAAATAAATCTCCCGCCAAATTGAATCGCTGGCTCCAAAATTTTCCAGATTCATTGGTTTCAATTCATTTTCCCAAATTTTGGTACCAAATTTTTTAAATTCTCCCTCCCTATCTTCGTCATTTAAAAGAAAAAGTTAATTCTATTGTATTCTCATTCTTCAGCATCCCTCCATCTCTCTCAGATATACTCTTCTCCCAATTTCAGCAGCCATGGCAGACAAAGAAAACTCCTACCCTCTTACCGTGGCCCAAGCCAAGAAGAGATCGGCAGACGTTCTTGAATCTTCACCAATCGTTACTTTTAATAAGAAACGCGTCACCTTGACTGAGATTTCAGTTAGTTCGAAACTCGAACCCAGCTTTAGCACCAACTCACTGAAGAAGGAAGATAACAATACAGAGGTCGATGATCCCCAACTTTACCCACACGCTGCTTTAGATATACATGCGTATCTTAGGATAATGGAGGCTGATGTCAAGAAGAGGCCTGCTGTAAAGTACATTCAAGAACGGCAGAAAGATGTTACCGCTAACATGAGAGAAATTTTGGTCGATTGGCTCGTAGAAGTTGCAGGGGAATATGAGCTTGAATCCAATTCTTTGTATCTTGCCGTATCATACATTGACAGATTTTTGTCAATGAATGAATATAGCTGCTTCTGCTGTTTTCATTTCCAGATTTGTCTTAGAACCATTTATCACCATCCTTGGAGCTTAAAGTTGCAGCAAACAACAAGTTATGATCTTTCAGACCTTAGAGATTGCATAACTGCTCTGTATCACTTATTAGAGTAATTCCATTAGTTACTGTTAGCCTGCTTTGTGACCAGTCTACCCAAAGCCAGGAACTTGAGTAAGAACTTACATTGATTGGAGATCACTTGGATGGAGTGATAGAAGGCTGGAAAACATGAGTTGTATAGGCAAATGTCACCGGATCGGAGCCCCCTTTCGGATCGGATTGGATCCCCCTTTTCGGATCGGTTCGGAGTACTTCTTCGGATCGGATCAGATCACCCTTTCCGGATCGGATCGGAGTGCCCCCCTATCCGATCTGCCCTATCCCTCCTGCTCTAAAATAGTTATACCACATCATCCATGAACCTATTCTCTTGCCTATTTACCCGGATCGAATGACACGTGTTGCCCCATGAATAGAAGCCACGTTCTCCACTTTCCCCACTACAACTTCGAGATCCCCAGGTGCTGCCACGTGGCGCTCGCCCCTAACCGATTATACAACTATAAATACACATTCAGGCGGAGAAGAGAAGGAGGGTTTTTTAGCACTCTATTGCTCCAAGGCTGCCATGGCCGAATTTTCTTCATAGAAAAACCCCTTCTCCCATGAAACTCAATAGATTCAGAAGGAATTATACAATGAATTCGGGTGTTTGAGTTGTTATATTCGTTGTAATTGTACTCAAAGAGTGAAATGAATCACATAAAGTGGATGTAGGCTCGTTAATGCCGAACCACTATAAAAATCGTGTGTTGATAACTTTTCTATGCTTTCCAATTTATGATTCCTCATTATCCTCTGCAAAATACGATCAATTGGGTGTTAGGACCATTTTTTGGTCTAACAGTTACAAATACAGATGATGAATATGTACAAATATATTGTTACATTGGCAGAAAAATGTGTGAATGTGATATTTTGCATTTTTTGGTGGTTAAATGAATGTAAACTAAAGTTGGTTCTATTAAACATCAAGCTTCATTTTAATGTGTTTCGAACTTTAGGTTTAAGTTAAATGTTTGATTAGATTTTGCTGTGTGACTAGTTTTCTCTGTTCTTCTGCATTATTTTCCTTTTCAACAATGAATCCTTCGTTGAAGCGAAAGTGATTGAGCATTTGAAATAAACTAATGCAGCTGTAATCTAGACGGAGGTGATTGTTTTGTTAAACTGGTGCAAATGCGTCTTGCCACCCATTTATAAATATCATGTTTTCATCATTTGGGACATAGGTTGGAGTTGATAAGTAATTGCTTGAAATCTTACATCATGACTAAATGTATATTACAAGATGCAACGTCGTTAGTTAACCAATTTGTGTTGGGATGGGCAAGTTAGCGTTTACGGCGAATGTGAATGGTGTGTTGGGTGAGTCATTGGACGGAGTATTGAATGTGATACGTTTAGGGTTGTTATGGTTGAACCATCAATCGTTCAATCACAACAATCATTTGTGCGTTTACATTTATAACGGTAACGACTATGATAACGGTTGAAAAATTCGATTATCACGCTTAAGCATGCCAATCATAGATAATTGCTTCATACAATATTTGATATTTATATAAAAATTAGTAATTTAAGTCAAATGAATAATTTGCATATTATGTGTCTTCATGAACCAATAATATATACGTGCATGATTATTATATTTACAAATAAATTCATTTATAAAAGGGCAAGTTACAACTATATGGATTTATCATAAATAATAAATATAATTAGAACTATATGTACAAATTGCATAAAAATTTCAAGTACAATGGTTAACTATCATAGATGGTTGCAGTGACGGTTACTAGAATTTATAACCATCAACAATGATTAAGACTACGGTTGGTGGAGATAATGACGGTTACCATAACCGTAACGCCCTTAGATACGTTAGTAAACATGTTATGCGGCTATGGTTACAAATGATATTTTGGAACATGATACAAAGAGTATTTAAATTGTTATTTTGAATTTAATTATTTTTAACTAATTATTTTTTTAATTTGTTCTGTAATATGTGATTAATTTAAATTGATTTAAATGAAATAAAAGTATAAAAATTGAAATAGATGCAAATTAATTATTTTAAAGTAAAACAATAAAATGCATGTATAATACGACAGAAATACAATTATCTATAATGATTGTCATTACGAAGGGGATTGGGTGACAACCCCTTTAGATGAGGGTATAGGGTAGGGCTTTCAATTTCCTACGCGACCCAAAACCAGATCTGAGACCCGCATGGAAATTAGCAGGTTAACCCAATCCGTATAGTTGGCGAGACAATTTCGGATCAACTCGAATTTGACCCATTTATAAACGGGTGAATTTAGGGTTGACCCGCTAACCCGATTTTGACTTGCCAAACACGATTATAAATTTATAATTAGTATGCTCATATATTCTTGTGTAAGCTATTATATTTTACTAGTTTATTCTTGTATGCTGTTAATTATATTTTACTTATAATTATTGTGCCTCTTCAATACTGTCAATATTTGTGTATGCAGTATGCTCATATATTCTTATATGTGGAGAATAATTTTTGCATATGGCAATTTCATGCTTTATATATGTACGTGTTGATGGTGATTTTGTGACTTATTATCCGTTGATGATTTTGTAACTTGTTGCCTGTTGGTGATTTGGTTCTTTTATTGTTTATATTAGAGGGCAATATTTTCCAGTCGGTAAAACGGGCAAACCCGACATGACCCGTTTAATTCAACGGGTTACACGGGTCGGGTTTGGTCAACCCGTTTATAAACGGGTCAATTTAGGGTTGGGAAAAATGGTCGTTGAATAAACAGATTGACCCGACTCGTTTATAAATCAACCTGAACCCGACTCTACCCTACACGACCCATTGACAACCTTAGTGTAACATCCCACATTTAATTAAACAATAAATTGAGTAAGAAATAAAGATTGCATATATATGTATACGCATGAATATAAATGTTGAAATAAAAAGTGAAGTTAAAAACAGAAAGAAATAAATGCATAAATAAATACATGCATGAAAAGTGGACATGAAATTAGAATGCATGCATTAAAAAGGGAATAAAACGATGCATTAAAAAGAGAATAAAACAATGCATTAAAAGGAATAAAACAATACATTGACAGCCTTATAAATTACATTAATATAACAGTTATAAAACGGAGCTTGCATGGAAAAGTTATTAATGAATTAATAACCAAAAGATTGCATGTGTATGTATACATGCAAATAAGAAATTCAAACTTAAAGATAAATTATAATTGGAATAATATAAATAAAGAGAATTATATTAAGCAAGTAATTAAAGTTATTAATTAACGTTAAAATTAGAAAACAAAACGGTGCAGAAATCTCGTCTAGACCCAGGATGGGTCGACCCACCTCAGGGTGGGTCGACACAAGGGTCGACCCAGTCGGTCCAGATCTGTTTTCTGCATGACGTGGATTTCTAATATAAACGACTCGGATTTTAATTGATTAACTCCGATGGACCAGACTTTCTCATGCACCTATAAATAGATTAGCAGGGCCAAGCTTTAAACTCATATTTTCTGAGATGTTGCCTAGGCTCTGCCATTCTCTTCATCCTCCCAATCTTTTCAAAAAATTAGAATACTAGTTCATAGGGGCTATGGTTCAAGATTTGAAGATAAGCGATAAATCTACAAATAGGTGTTCAGAATTCTGATCAATGTGAGGAGGTAAGTTCTTGAATATGATTTATTTAGGTTTCTCTTCCTCTTTCCCTCTTGTTTTAGTATCAGATATGTAAAACCGTGGTTGTTTAATATTAGATTTAGTTAGGGAGGCCACAGAATAACAAATATGGATCAAATTTAAGCATTGGAAAGCTGTCTGGTGAGTGGATTTAAATAAGGGTAACTTTGTCTTAGGTCCAAAATAGGTTTCAAAATACACTAAAACTCCTTGTCTTAAAACATTGTAAATTAGGTTCCTATTTTGCGTAAAATCATCAAAAAAAAAATCATGAAAAATCATAATTAAATTCAACACATAATCATCATCGTTTTCATGCATAAAAACTAACAAAGAACGAATCAAAGAAAGAAAAACACAACGCTTTAGTATATTGTAGCAAACAATGCAGTTATTTGCAATTGTTGTTGATATTTCAGCAACATTTTCAAGTATTTGCATCAACTGCAAAAAATTGCTGAATTTTCACGAATATATTGTAATTATTGCTGATATATCAGCAAGTTTCATTTCGCCTTCAATTAGTTCATTTTTTCATCAAGTTTCAAATACTAGTTGATATATCATCAATTATACAATATTCTTGCTGATAAATCAGCAAGAATTTATCAACTCAGCAATAATATATAATAATTGTTGATATATCGGCAATAATTCACATTGCAACAATTTTTATAGTTGTTGTTGATATATCAGCAATTATAGTGAATTATTGTTGATATATATGCAATTATTCACTATAATTGCCGATTTTTAAGTTTTTTTTCCAGATTACTCACCTGAATATTTGCAATTTATTTTATTTTATACACAAGCGCGAAAATTTTGTGAAAAAACACGTAACAGCCAAAAATAGGGACCCGCTTTACATTAGACTTTAGGGGAGGACGGCGCTTATAATGAAACTTTGAAGGAGGACGTGTGCCTAATTTCCACTTTAAATAATATCCTTTTAAATAATGGTATATTTACCGTTTGCATTTCCCATCATTCTTAACATGTTAAATAACATTAAATTGTGATAAGCGCGGTATAATTCATTCTCAGTTATGTTAAGAATATTACCGTTGTAAAGATCTATTCTATAAATTTGTTAATTGGATTTAAATCACTATAATATTGGAATTGTGGAATTTACAATAAAAGTGAATATGTTATAGAAAATGTTGTTAATGACAAGTTGGATATTGTAAATCAAATTACAGTGAAAATGAGAATAATAGAAAAAGAACAGATATGCCTAATTTGTATGTAAAATTTATAGTAACTGGGAAATTGTAGATAACCGCACTGGGACACGAGGTTAAGTTCAACTTGTGGTGGAAGCATGCCCGGAACCTCCCGACAAATCCAGCATCCACTAGTGGTCAACTTAATGTGAGAGGTCTGGTGCCTAAGCATATATAAAAATATATGTATACAACAGACAATAAGTAAATAAATAAATTAGTAATGTATGTTAGGGTACAACAAATATATATTTTGGGACAGATAAAATAAAGATACTTCATTGTCAATTAATGTCTTAGGAAACTATGACCGTTAGGTTCATAAGTGACATTAATTGTAATTAATAGAATTAAATGGTATGTGTGGAAATATAAAAGACGGTAAAGAAATGGATGCCACAACAATAAAGGTTTAGTTAAAAAAAGGGAAAAATGTAATGAACGGGGAATATAACCAATTATAACAGATTATATGAATGGGAATGGAATATAATAGGTAGGCTTGCCCTACAGACAAGTGGAAATTATAACGTAGGTTATAATAAATAAAAAAGAAAATTATTAATAAAGCTTAGTTAAGAAAACTAAGTTAATAAATAAACAACAACACATTGTAATGACAGTGTAAGATGAAGTTATGATTAAATAAGAAAGAATTAGGTAGACTTATGGAATGAAATAATTAAGTTATATTTAATCATATATATTAAGTAACATGTTTTTAACATGTGGATTGGGATAAGATATACTTATATTATACATTAAGTAGAACTCGTATTTGTAACTTGTAAGCATGAAATTGGACTATGAATGACATGGTAATAATGTAAAAAAAAGATTGTAGATTACTTTCGTTAATTATAATCAAGGGAATAATATGTTATGGGATTATTAATGAACTTAAACTTATCACTGAATTAATAAGCGAGAGAGGTCCGTTCCTTCGAGATATAAGGGGCACAGAGAAAACGTAGTAACTTGAATAAAAAGTTAAAATGTTGTTAATCAAGTTAATTATCAATCTAATAAGATAAGACAAGCGCGCGATTAAAAGATTAGACATATGGTCTAATAACATATTAGCGTGATGCGCTTGGACCAGTCCACATATACGAAGATGAAGAACCCAACGAGGTAGATCATCGAGGTGTCTGGAGGCACGAGAGGAGCACGTCCATCTGATTCTTCTACTTGATATTTTGCTCGCTGGCTTTGCAGGACTGGAAGGAAGCACGCGGCTTCTGAGGGACGTGGTAGGGTACTCTGTGGTGGTCCTCTGTTGCGGTGCATGCTCAGGATGTACTCGCAGAGGTTGGGTCTTCGCGTTACCGCCCGATGAGTATACCTTGACTACAACGGTTGTTTGGCAGTCAGAAGGTTGTGGAGGTATGTCATTAGGGTGATTCGTCGGTTTGCCTCCGTCATGGAGGGAGGTTGGTCAGGACCAAATTAAGAATAGTAATCGTCGGATACGTGTCATCGGCAGTCAGTGGGATACGAAAAGAATAGAGTTAAACCTATAGACCATCGATCTTTCACTATCGAGACTTTGGTTGCGGGACACGCCAATTTGGATGTAGATTGTTTGCTAGGGGGACGTCACTTAGCTCTTGTAGTCTTTCACTAGTTGATGGAGAGATCGAGGTGGGACCATAGCCACCGTGAAAATGCAGACCATAATTTGGATATTTGTACTTTAGGCCCTGTTAGTCGACCTATACAGATATGGAAAAACTCCTGATGGAGTTTCGTGAATTGGTTGCAACCCTATTACGGGACTCGGGGTACAGTAGATAGTACGTACATGTGAGGCTCTAGGTACACGTACACCGCACCGGGTGGTGTATCGTAGACGCTAGGGAATTACTCTGTGTTGAGACTTTATTCGACCAAGGAGTTTGTATATGGTAATCCGTACGCTTACATAGCATAGCGATGGTAGTTCTGTGTGGAACATGGCATGGTAATATGGACGTCCGTACATCGTTCGTCATAGGATGAGAGTTGTATACGCTTCTGTGGCATGACGACTGAGACCATGCGAGAAGGGTACCATGGGAAGTACCTTGTGTTGGAGAATGGAGTTTTGATGACAACAACCTTATTTCAGTTATCATTGATTATAAAATATATACTAACATCTTTATCTATAATATATATACAAATATGTGCAGGATTTATATACAGGAATTAATACCGAAGACTGTACAGTTTTAGAGTTTCAAGATTCAGAATTCAGAAGGAGATTCAGAACTCATGAGTAATCAAGTTATCAAGATTTCAAGAGTTCAAGACAGATATAGTAATAGAGTCTAGTTTATATGTAAGACTCTGAATAGCACTCCAGGTTCAAATTCAAATTCTGTTTTTCAAATTCTGATTTTCAAATTTTAAATTCTGATTTTCAAAATTCAAATTCTAATTTCAAATAATTTTTCTATCTTACTTTTGATTTCAAATACAAGTTTTTATATATTTATATATTTATATACTTTTATAGTTTTATATTTATATAGTTTTAAACCTTATAATTTTATGAATATGTCAATATAATATATATCTATGTTTTCATATGATTTTATACTTTATAATACTCATTTATATCACTATGTTTTAGTTCAAGAATTTCCAAATAGTACATATATTTAAACACTTGAAAATGTTCAAAAATACAAAGTAAGGACTAGTGGTGACTACATGATGGTAGAGGGTAAGTGTTTAGATCCTTTCGTTTAGACTTTTCTTTGTCGGATGGGACATGGTCCTATTATTCTTATCCCTTGGTAGTAACTATGTAGAGTTCTTGTTTTCCTGTTTTAATTAAAGAATTAGCAGACTTATTTGAAGATTAAACTTAGGTGGTTTTGAGTTTTAAAGCTTTGGAAAAGAAAAAATGGCGGAACTTTCTTCTTCATTCTTGAATGATTCTCGTTCTTTCTTTTCTTCTTCTTCTGAGAATGGTTTTCGCCTAAATCAATTTCAGGCGAGTAAACTGCAAGCGAAAAGAAAAAAGGGGAATTTTACCCCTCGCCATGATTTGGTATCCATAAGGTTTCAAAAGCGTTGTTTTCGGTGCGGTGAAGGTAACCATCTCGCGAGGTACTGTAATAACGATGGTTTATTTTCATCAAAGAATGTTAAAGGGTATACGGGGAATTGTCTCTTACGATTGGATTCAGTTTCTGTATTCAACACTCAACCCAATTGTTATCGTTGTGGGGTAATTGGGCATTTAGCAAGAAATTGCAGATCCCAAAGTGGAATGAATCTTGATAAATCTGATATTATGGCGGTTAAAAGTTTCAATATCTGCTCGGAGGGGGCGAAAATTATTGCAAGACATATGGAGAATAATAGAGATCATACCAATGTTTCGCTTCCGCATATTAAAGTTCTAGACTCAGGGTTGATTTTATTGAAGAATCGTATTTGTTTGCAAGATCAGATTCGAATTGTAAGGAGTTGTCAAGAAGTAGGAATGGGCGAAGGTGGTTTCATTAGGCCTGAATATGAAAATGGGGCAAAAATGAATTTGCATATGATGTGTTTTGGTAAATTCTGGAATCCTCAAACTAGAAAATACGAAGATAGACGTAGCTGTGATGGGGCATCTCCAAATGAAATTCCAGAAGGGTTTTTCAATCTGGTTAGGGATGTTATCATCAAAGCACACAAAGTAATTGAGGAAAAAGGTGGGAGTATCGAAGAACTTCCGTATATGAAGCCTGATTCGTGTATTGTGAATTTCTACAATCTAGAGGGGACTTTGGGGTTACATCAAGACTGTGATGAAAGTCGTGATAGTTTGCGGGCTGGTTTCCCTGTAGTTTCTGTTTCCATTGGGAATTCGGCGGAGTTTGCATATAGAAAGGAGGGTGAGGAAGACGTAAGGAAGATTTTGCTAGAATCAGGTGACGTCTTAATCTTTGGTGGATTATCCAGGGGCATATTTCATGGGATAACTAGAATTTTCAAGGATACGGCTCCGACAATGCTTATAGAAATGACTAAGATGAAGCCGGGGAGGTTAAATCTTACATTCAGGCAAAGTGCTTTTCTGTATTCGAACATTGAGGAAAATCAGTCATGTGGTCATACAGGTAACAATAATCTACTTCATTCTATCTCATATGCTAATATGGTAAGAAAGCCTACTCCTCTCTCGGACTGGAACTCCATTAGAAGTAAAAATCATGCCCATAAATCCAGTGTTAAATGTTGTTTCAAGTGTGGAGAGGCATCTCACCTTGCGATAGATTGTCGCAATGGTATCAAATGTTTCAACTGTGGAGGTATTGGGCACCGTAAGCTTAACTGTTTAGTGAAACCTAGAGGAAAAAATCTAGTGGACCTATTGCGCTATAACTGTTTGTGTATATGTCAGAATATAATTTCACTGTCGGACCTTCACAATATGGATGTTTCAGTTAAAACGAATGAAGGAGCTTATTTCTTATTACTGTTGGGTTGGCACTTAGAAGGTTTGGTAGAAGGAATCTTATGGAGAAAGCAGCAAGACAGTTTGGTCATTTACCCTCCATTGCCTAGTTCGTTAAGTAAGAAGGAACATGCTTTTTCATTCAGCCTGAATTTAATCAAGCTTCGCAGATGGTATGAAGATTCAAACTTGAATAATAAACAGAAAATTGGGAGGATATTGAACGAGATATTGAAACATTTTGATGTGGTAAATACTGTTATAAACTGCGATGAACACGGTGCATTACAGAACTGTTTGGACAGGGCTCATTCTCACTCGAATTCTGAACTGAGTACCTCACAAGCGGTTGAAGATAATACTCAGGCTGTGGAATTAGAAGGGATTGTGGAGGACGAGAGGTTAAGTGATGAAATGTTGGCAGATAAAGATGAGAATGACTGGGTGATGGAGCGAGTTGATCCTATACTTAATGATCCGGAGGTGTTATTTTGTAGGGGATTTGATGTAAATCCTCGGTTTGTTGGCTGTTTGACAAAAAATGAAGTTTGGGGGCGGGATTTGATGACTGGCGATGACCTGATCGACATGAGGGGATATATAGCTGATAATGATGAGGGGTTTGTTTCATCCAATCCAGTCTTTGGAGAGGGAGAGGGATGGAAAGTGGTGGATGATGTTGTTCTCTCAAATTCTTTCGGCTGTCTGGGAAATTATGAGGAGGAAGTTGATTTGTTGCAGACAGTTTCAGTGCCGGAGCAGGACAAATCGTTACCCTTCGCTAAGAGTAATGGTGTTAAAGTGGGAGAAGTTAAAGAATGTAGACACTTTAACAGGAAAACAAAAAGATGCGAAGGGTCAATGACGTATTCTTTTAATATTCATAACATAGATACTTCTGTCGAATCAGACAGTAATATATCAGCGGTGGGCAATGCGTGGGATGTACAGCAAGTTTATGAAGTAAATGGATTTGATGGTAAGATCAGGAGTGGTAGTTTGGGTGGTATTACTGGTTGTGATTTGTCGTTTTTGATGGATGGGGAGATTTGTTTGGTTTTGATTATTGTGAAGGACATGAGAATTATTTCTCTGTTCTTAAGACCGTGTCTTGGAGCACCTTTATTGGTGAATGTTATGCCTGGATCTGTGACTGTTTCTGGATTTAATTTCAGCTTTGAAAACAGCATTAGTTTGCAAGACTCTAGTGTTGGTTCTCCTCTGAGTAATGTAGACTTCACTCCTTCACCCAAGAGGAGGAGACGTAGGAGAGAGACGCCCAGCTCAGGATTGATTAGGCGGAGCGCTAGGATCAGATATGGTTCCTCGTCAGCTAGAGGTAGGGTCCCGTCTCCAGACGCTACTAGTAGTAGTAGTTTGGATTTGGGCTCAGGTATGATTCCAGTTTTAGGTAGTGATTATACTCCTTTCGCTTTGAGTAGTCTCACTACTAGTCAGTTATTTCACCTTGCCAGTGACACTGCATTTATTTTTTCTGATATTGAGGTTGATGCCGAGTATATTAGGAGTAGGGAATTAGAGCGAGCTTCTTCATTGAGACGATGAGGATAGTTAGTTGGAACATTAGAGGCTTAAATGAACCTAAAAAATGTGCTAAAGTTAGAACTTTTTTTAGAGATAACCACATTGATATTATCTTATTACAAGAGACAAAAATCGAGCGTCCTGACTTTAGTTTTTATCTTAGATTAGGTGGGTTCACTTATCGTAATTGGGTGTGTCTTCCGGCAGTTGGTACTGCGGGTGGACTGATGATTGGTTGGAAAGAGAACCATTATAGACTTGTGCAGGAGTCTATAAAGGTACACTCATTACACGTTATTTTAGCTTCCCTTTTTGACGATTCTGTATTGTGTATTTCCAATGTGTACGGCCCTCATACCAAGATAGAGAGAAGAATTTTGTGGGATGAAGTTTCTCATTTCAGGAATCATTCCCCCAACTTATGGATTGTAGGGGGAGATTTCAATGTTACGAGATTTCTAGGGGAGAGATCACCCCGAGAAGGTGATTTCTCCGACATGGAGGAATTCAACGACTTTATTCTAGATAATAATTTGATAGAGATCCATATGGATAATAGACTATTCACTTGGTCGAATGTTCGTGATAGTCCTTCCTTTGCACTATTGGACAGATTTTTCATTAATTCTGAGGTAGAAGATAGATTCTCGATTTGTAGAGTTAAGGGACTACCTTTCTTGCATTCCAATCATTGTCCAATAATTCTTACTTGTGATGCGAATATTACTATTAGTAATAGTTTCAAATTTGAGAAGATGTGGTTACTAGATACTAGTTTTATAAATCTAGTTTCGGTAAAGTGGAAATCTTTATTCTATTTTAATAATTTATATAGTGGTAATAGTGCTAAGATTTTTGTTGCTAAGTTAGGTAAATTGAGATTCTTTTTAAAGCGGTGGAATAAATTTGTATTTGGTAATGTGAAAGTTAAGAAGAATAAGATTATGTGTGGATTGTTAGATTTGGATAAAATTAGTGAGTCTAGGATTCTTAAACAAACTGAAAAAGACAAATATTGTAATCTAAAACAAGATCTCAAACTAATTTTAGAAAAAGAAGAGGTAATGTGGAGGCAAAGATCACGCATACAGTGGATTAAGGAAGGGGATAATAACACCAAATTTTTTCATAGTGTAGCAAATAAGAGGAGACGTGATAATATGATACATTCTATTTTTGTTAATAATGAAGAATTGATTGCACAAAAGGATTTAAACGAAGCTTTCACTAGTTACTATAGACAGATATTTGGTTCAAAGATTAAGAGAAGAACTAACGTTAGATGGAGTGAGTTATATCCATATGAAGATAGGATTAATCTTGATAGTCTAGATGTATCTTTTTCGGAGCAAGAGATTTGGAAGGCAATATGTGATATGCCTAGTGACAAAGCTCCTGATCCAGATGGTTTTTCAGTTAATTTTTACAAGCAATTCTGGGAAGTTCTAAAGTCGGATATAATAAATTTATTTAATGAATTCTATAATGGTGAACTACGCTTAGGCAGTTTTAACATTGCAAACGTCATTCTTATTCATAAGAGAGAGGGAGCAAATTCTTTAAAGGATTTTAGGCCTATCTCACTCATTAATGTTTCTGTTAAAATCATATCTAAATTATTAGCTAACAGGCTCGGTTCTAGGATGAACGATCTTATTGATTGTTCTCAAACTGTTTTCATTAAAGGTAGAAATATAGTTGAGGGAGTGGCAGCGGTACAGGAATACCTTAATGTATGTTGTAAAAATAACATTACTTGCGCCATTTTGAAATTAGATTTTGAGAAGGCATTTGACTCTATCGATTGGGATTTCATATGTGAACTAAGTCTTGCAAGAGGTTTTAGTGTAAGATGGACTAACTGGATTTTACTATTGTTAAGATCTGGATGCTCAAATATAGTTGTTAACGGGATAGTTGGAAAGAAGATACAATCCAAAAGGGGCCTTAGGCAAGGAGACCCCTTATCGCCTTTTTTGTTTAATTTAGCGGTGGATGTCTTCTCTAGAATAATTAAAAGAGCGGGTAGACTTGGGATACTTGGATGTGTTGGGGATGAGGAATTTAATAATGAATTATCTATCCTCCAATTTGCAGATGATACATTATTATTCTCTTCCCACTTACCACAGCACATAATTACTCTTAAGTTTATACTTTACTGTTTTGAAATGTTATCTGGTCTTAGGATTAACTTTGATAAAAGCGCGGTTATGGTATTTAATGATGTTAATAAGGTGGAGTCATTGGTAGCTAATACCTTAAACTGTTCCATTATGAAATTTCCTTTTGATTACTTAGGATTCAAGATTAGACCTTCGAAGCTTAAAAAAGAAGATTGGATAGTGATCATTGATAAGATTAACAATATATTGTTTAGTTGGAATAACAGATTCCTTTCGAGAGCTGGTAGACTTGTTTTAGTTAATTCGGTACTTTCAGCTATTCCTTCATACTGGATGGCTGTACATCGATTTCCGTTATGGGTAATAGAGAAGATTGATAGGATTAGGCGCAACTTCCTTTGGAATGGTGATGCTGTGGGTAGAGTTCACAAATGTTTAGTTAATTGGGACATCTGTTGTAAACCTAAAAAAGACGGGGGTTTGGGCATTTTAAATTTATATAACTTTAATTCTTCCATGCTTGCCAAATGGTTATGGAAATTTAGAAGTCCTGAGGTGACGGCATCGTGGAAGTCCATTGTAGTTAAATTACTATTCTAGAGGGGAGTTTCTTATTGGAAATAGTGGTGTATGGGAAAGTAGACTATCACACTTTTGGAAATCCATTTTGAATTGCTTCCCCTTTTTCAAAATAGGTTACAAAGTAATAGTTCACTCTGGGGATATTACTTATTTCTGGCATGATCCCTGGATCTCTAATGTGCCACTAAAAATTGAATTCAATAAGCTTTATGAAAATTGTAATTTTAAGAATGCATTTATAAAAGATGTTTTTAGGGCGGATCTTAGCCCTCCGTGGGTGTTTTCCTTTGATAACATTTTAGAAGAAGACTTGTTAAGACAATTAGCTCTTCTTAAAGCTAAGTTAGATTTGTACAATTTGGACGAGTGCGGGGATTCTCTGAGTTGGAGTCTTGATAAGAAACTAGTCTATTCAGTTAACTCTATGTATAATTTTATTAACTTTTCAGGAATTTCCATATATCCTTTCAAATTCTTATGGAAGTCAAATGCTCCCCCCAAGGCTAAGTTTCTTATGTGGTTGATCATCCATAAGAAGCTTAATACAATAGAGCATTTGAAAAGAAAGAATATCATATTTGATGGTAAATGTAGTTTTTGTTATATGGGTGAAGAGCATGTAGATCATCTATTTTTCTCTTGTTACATCACATTTTCAATTCTTGACAAGATTCTAAATTTTTTTACATTTAAGGGGTTTAATGGTTTATATGATTGTGTAGATTACTGGAATGGTATTAGATTAAGGTTTAATACTAAGCAAAGATACATATTGGACTCCTTAGTAGTAATATCGTGTTGGTTTATCTGGTTAGAAAGAAATCAAAGATTGTTTCATACAAAGTCTGAATCCGTTGATAATTTAATTATTAATATTGTAAAATTTAGCCTGGATTGGGTGTCTAATTCTCATTACAAACTTTATGGTAATTTACGATTCGATTGTTTTCTGTCTAAAGTTAGATTAAATTTGAGCCTGTTTTTTAGATTCACTAGATATTTCAGACATAATAGATATCGTCTCTGTTGATATTCTATTCTTGTTAGTACTTTTCCTACAGGTTATTCTGTTTTCTCCTTCTTTTTATGGTATTTATGATTATATACTTATACATATAAATATGTTTAATTATATATAAGTATAAATTAAATTTATACTTATATGTACATATACATATTCATTTATATGTATAGCTATATACTCATATATACATGTTTTTGTTACTAATAGTTTTCTTTAGTATTTCAGATTACAGGTCATGGATTTAGCTGGGGAGCTTTTGGGATTGCTGCCTGGATGGAGATTTATTGCTTATTGAGTTATATATGTATTTGGTATTGGTGTTTTGATGTTATAGGGGTATGATTATCCGCATTGTCTATTATTAGATTGTCATGGGTAAGGTAATAGATATACTCAATATCGGGTGGTGGCCTTGCCGGAATTCGATATTGTAGTATGATGGGTGGTGGCCTTGCCAGAACTCATCTATCTATTATCCTCTACTTTTTTGGCAATCTCGTTGAGATCTGCGATTGGATATTGTATATTGGATCTTGTTTTTTCCTATATATATATATATACACATATGTGTGCTCTCTTCCTATTGGAAGATCACACATTATTTGTTTTTCAAAAAAAAAAAAGATTAAACTTAGGTAAGTTGATTAAGTTAAATAAGCTAAGAAAAGAGCAATGACCTAATTAAAATGGGAACAACAAATACATTAAAGCAACAAACATGACAGTTGAGAAAAATGTTTTTTTTTTGGGAAATGGGTTTTTCCTAAATAAGACGAAAAAGAAAATCTATAAAAAAGAAAATTTTATTATGTGGACTGTGCTTGGATAGGAAGGTAGGAAATCTTTATATAGTAGTTGTCTAAAATCCAAGTATGGATAAAAAAGTTACATAATAAAAATGGAAGATGTCAAGTTTTCCGTTTTCCACCTTTTTGTAACATAAGAAATTGAATTTAGAAAATTAGATTTGTCTGAAATTCAAAAATTTAAAGTTGGTTGGTAGGGTTTTGGTTGCTACAACAATAAAGAAATGGATGTTACAACAATAAAGGTTTAGTTAAAAAAGGACAATGTGATGAACAAGGAATATAATGTTTTATAACTGATTATATGAATGAGAATGGAATATAATAGGTAGGCTTGTCCTAGGAACAAGTGGAAATTATAACGTAGGTTATAATAAATAAAAAGGAAACTTATTAATAAAGCTTAGTTAAGACAACTAAGTTAATAAGTAAACAACAACAACAAGTTGTAATGACAGTGTAAGATGAGGTTTTGATTAAATAAGAAGGAATGAGGTAGACTTATGAAGTGCAATAAGTTATATTTAATCATGTATATTAAGTAACATGTTAATAGAAAACATGTGGATTGGGATAAGATATACTTAATTATACATTAAGTAGAACATGTATTTGTAACCTATAAACATGAAATTGGGGTATGAATGACATGGTAATAATGTAAAAATGCAGATTATAGATTACTTTCATTAATTATAATTAAGGGAATAATATGTTATGGGGCTTATTAATGAACTTAAACTTATCACTAAATTAATAAGCGAGACTTTGGTTGCGGGATGCGCCAATTTGGATGTGGATTGTTTGCTAAAGCACGTCATTTATCTCTTGATGTAGTCTTTCACTAGTTGAGGGAGGGGTCGAGGTGGGACCATAGCCACCGTGAAAATGCAGACCGTAGTTTGGATATCTGTACTTTAGGCCTTGTTAGTCGACCTATACAAATATGGAAAAGCTCCTGACCGAGTTCCGAGCATTGGATGCAGCCCTATTACGAGACTCGAGGTACAGTAGACAGTGCATACGTGTAAGAGTCTAGGTACACACACTGCACCGGGTGGTGTATCATAGACGCTAGGGCATTACTCCGTGTTGAAACTTGATTCGACCAAGGAGTTTGGATATGGCAGTCCGTAAGCTTACGTAGCATAGCGATGGTAGTTCTGTGTGGAACGTGGCACGGTAATATGGAGGTCCGTACGTCATTCGACCTAGGATGAGAGTTGTATACGCTTATGTGGCATGATGAAGGAGATCACGCGAGAAGGGTACCATGGGAAGTACCTTGATATTGGAAGTTGCCACATATATGGTATATTATGTTAATCTACTGGGAGGTAGATAGGTATGACGTGCATGTAAAGCCTTGAGTGCTATTAACCCAAACTAACCTAATAAACAAGAAAACATAACTGAACAATATATGTAGGGTTATTTCAGAATGTGTAATTTAGTCCAGTGACTAGAACTTGTGTTTCTGACCCCCTCCTCATAACATACTCGCAGGTTAGGTTTATGGCAGAGATATGGTAGCTTTGGATACTGGTTAGGCAGTATTATTACTTTGGTAGGGCTATATTGGATTATATTATGTTTATTCCATTCGGCTGTGAGATGTTTTTCAGTCTGATATATTTTATACCTCTGTCTTTTCTGCAGGATACTAGACAGGTCAACTTGGATTTCAGTAGATTGAGATTTTTGAAAATAAATATTGTTCTATTGGAATTCGGGTTGTTACACCTAGTGTAAAGGCAATGCCCTCGCTAACGGCGGTTGACCTGATCCGTCAGATCGTAGGGGTTCGGGTGCATTGCTTCACGGTGAAGTGTGATGCAGTTCCCCGTTAAAAAGAATTGTTTGAATTTGAAACTGAAAAACAAACGAATATAATGGTTGGGATCAAAAAACGCCTCTTCGTTTCAAATATTTTTCATCTACAGATTTATACAATATTCTATAATGTAGATGTGACGACCCATCATACATCGCCAATACTTATAACTAGAAATATGCATTGTACAAGCACCTGATCGATGTAAAGCGATCGTCAAGAGAAAGAAATAACAGAAAATAAAAGAAAAGAGAAAAGGTAGAAGGAAATAGAAGAGAATATAAACACATTCATTGAATCTATCGTATATCTCACAGCACATCAAATAATATACAATAATCAAATCACAAATATAAAGCAGACGAGGCAACAATAACTACACAAACCATACAGTCAGAGTATAAAGGCTCACAGTTAAACAGAACAATAATAGAGTTTACATAAGAGGTAAATAAACTCAATTGATCATCTGTCTCTAATAAGAACACATAACACTATTAAATCCCCACAGTGTTATACAATAGAATAAACAATAAGGATACAAGTATAAGTATGTAAAATGTAACCTCCTGCTAATCTACCTGTGTAGCTCCGAATAATACCTGTCATCTGATCTACTCATCAGCATCGTTGATGAGCACCCAAGGTAATAAGAGAAAAATAAAACCTTGGATCAGACAAAAGTCTGGTGTGAGCGATAAAAAAATCTTAGTACCATAAAAGTCGTAATAGTATATATGGCACGGAAGGTATAGAGAATCGTACCTGTCTTGCCCCTACATCCATAGAGTTAGCACGTAATAGTTGATATACACTACACTATGATAAATATCGAGTAGATAAGGTGTGATAGATGCCTAAATAATAAATGGTGATAACTATGTTAACAACCATAGCACCCATTAATCATCCTCACATTCACTTACTCAATGCGTAAAGTATACAATACTCAATACTTTGGTCACCAAATCCATCGAGGCACTAGCAGTTCCTATTGCAATGGGCTCTACCAAACTATCGTTATGTCCTACTACACTGGACTATAGCGGATAACCTTGCCCAGTCCATACTGCAACTGGCGTTGGGGTTCAGACCAATCACTCCATACTGCAACTGGCGCTGGGGTCCGGGCCAATCAGTCCATACTTTACTAGCGTTGATCCATATCTATGCCCCTCTCTCAAAGGTATACCAGAATAATTAATATCAATAACTCCTTTGCACATGTTCTCAGCACCAGAATCCATCTTAAGACCGCCCATAAGACTCCCCTCTGAAGTCGATCAACAAGTGGGCTATCCCTGACGAACTCCACCACTGTTAGACCTCATCATCTTCCCTCTAAATCGCAACAACTACGTATCATGCCATCCTCATATGAAAGTCGTTTTAGTACGAATTAAAGTTGTCCTTTTAGCATCTTGAAGAAAAGCATTCCATTGCAGCAACATTCCTCCCCATGCTAGAACCATCATCGTCGAATGACACATCAATAGAAGCACCACATCCTCACCATAATCTAAATCCACAAATCAAAGAGTCATTTGTCGAAACCGCTATTGAACAAACCATCATATCACGCTTCTCGAAACGCACCATCGTCCATGTCAAATTGGCCAGAGTAGCCCATAGAAATAGTAATTGATATCGAACACTTCATTAGACCGATAACAACTACTCGGATCACCTATCTAACCTGAATTGGCTAAATACGCATCCGGGGAAAACGTTCGACGTTCATTGCACAATCTAGTTTGTCGCCAAGTCCATCCTCTTCTTTGGATCGATCACTTAGCTCCAGTGTCACTCCGCCTTCAAATCCGTCATCAAGCTCCAATGTTACTCCGTCATTGAGTCCATCCATGCCCTTTGAAGCTCCTTCGAGAATATCTCATCCATTAGAGTCTACTATTCTTCTGTATTCAATCGATATACACCAACATGTGCATTCGATCGATAAGCACTGCAAACTCTAATGAACGAATTATTTCCTAATATTCGATCGCCTGCGAAAGACGTTTTAATCTAAACTAAGAAAACAATTCAACCATGCAACCAATCTTTTTCTAAGTTTCTAAACTAGCATACAAGCTTCCATAATAGCAGTAATACATCGAATAAAACCTATCTATAACAATCAAAGTGGAATATATATCCAAACAGTCCAAATCTAGCTATATGGTCAAAATAGTGTGCAATAGCGCGCAAATGGGTAAATAGCACGTAATAACGCGCAATTAGGTAAAAATGTGACAATCAGATTAAATCTACTTAAATCATTATTTAATCTTTTTATTTATTACTTGCTAGGTTCGTCTAACCTAAATATTATATTTTATAATTAGAAATCAGTTCAGAACGTCAAATCTACAATATATAAACAAATGCAGTCGAGTGGAATATTATATCATTCACCTCGAATAAATCCGCCTAAATAATTGTACAGCTCGTCAATACGAGTCCAACGCACGAAACTACATTCAAATTTGACATCGTATGAGAAAGATATCAATGTTACAAGTTTCACATTATTTAAATAACTTAAATAACTTAAGCAAAGTCATTGTTGATTAATTACCCCAAATAATCTCTTCTTCCCCAAATAAGAATGGTTGTAACCTGTAGAAATAAAACCCACCAATGCCACTCCTCTCCTCCCTTTCTCCCTCTTTAGTCCATGAAATGATGAACCGTTAGTTGCAACAGACAACTCTTCGCATAAGCTTCACGTTGAACACAGCTAGATGCGGTGCGCACCCTCACTGCCAAGTGCGTCCATACCTAGGACATGGCTACGCCATCGATGCATTTTTCCATGGTGGGCTGCACTACCTTGGGTCAGTCAATCTCTACTCCAAATTCAGCTCTCGTCGCATTGGTGTACTCCATTTTGGACCTCATTTCGTTTAACCTCGGATTACCCGAAAACATACATGGCCATGAAATATTCGGGTTCGTCAAACTCATCGAATCTAAATCCCAACACCACCATCGTAAAGTCTCATGGATTCAAGATTTTAGGAACCAATCTCGTGATTTTTAGCTGAGGGATTTGAGAGATTAATTTTTAAAAGGAGACGGAATGGGTTTGGAAAATTACAGTCATTAATTTTGGAGCCAGGCAATATAACAGTGAAAATTGTGTGAGATAGGAAGTGGGTAAGGCTTTCAAGGAATATTATATTCATATATTCAAATGAGGCCCAAAAACTAGCAAATTCCAATCGACACGTGTCGCCTGCCGTCATCTATATAAAAACATCATCTGAAACCAATGAGACAAGTCTCAAGACCATAATCGGTCGTATGTGGAAGATGGCTTTTAAAACTCGAATTATAATGTTTGTTCCTTATAGAAATTGACACACGTTTGATTTACGCCCCATCGAACGATATGTTTGCTTGCTACGAGACTTGACAGCTTGCAACAACTCACCATGACGATTTCAAAAATATAAATTTCGTCGCAATCCAGCATTGTGCTCCCAGAACCACTATTTACTCATATTTCGATATCTATATGACCATCGACTGGTTCGAACTCGAAATATAGCGATCCAAGTATTCATTTTCCATGTAATGGATTATTTGGAGTACATGGAACTATTCCGAAGTCCGGGTTTGATCATTTATGGAAAATTCCATTTTAGAAATGTCAGTTGGATAATTAACGTTTAATATTTAAATAAAATGTTTAAATATCTCATCCTTAAAATAGTGGTCGTTACATTCTTCTGTCCTTAAAAGATTTCGTCCTCGAAATCCTTAAGGACAAAACATCGCAACCCAACACTCTCGAACAAGTGATGACACAATATAAATTGTCACTCAACGCTCTCAACTATAACCGCTTAAAGAGATCACAACATAGGAAATAGACTTGGGATTTGGCATTGGAGACAACATTCCCACTCATTCGTACAACCACCATCAATTTGGGATCAATACTGCCAAGCCAATACCTAAGATGTAAACTTATTCTCCAACTAAATAGATAATCGAAAACAAAAGTGACAACTTACTAATTTGAAAGACAATTCAACTTAACATCGCTTATTGAATTTCTTTCCAAATTTGACAAAATTCACGGAAAATTTCGATAGCACCTCTCGTGCACGTCTTGATCTGAAAAACCCAAAATCGCCATGCAAGGCTCATTCCGATAAAAAAACCAAAAGCCCAAATGTGGCTACCCATATCCGGGCATAGAATCATCAAAAATGCACCAACGACAAAAACCACAACTCTATATCTACTACGTACCTCTTTTAAAGCAAGCTTAGCATTTAGATGCAAATAGAAGCGAGCGAGCATCCAAACAAATAAAATCTTACTTCTTTGTACCTAGGAATGTGCTCAACAAAGAAGATTAGAAATAGCAACAAGAGAATAAATATGTTAAATAAATTAATTTATCTAACACAAGCATGTCATGTCATGTGTGGATTTTATTTCGAATAAATAAACAATACAACAATGTAATTATCCCACACCCATAACAATAATAAAAATATAAATAAACATGCAAGCACCATCATTAATCAAACATGAATGAAAAATAATAGCGAACATAAAAAATAACATCCATACCTATCCTAGCATGTAGGATACTAACCTAACAATTATGAGACTTCCAATATTAAATTTAATCTATATATGACTTGAGAACTTGGTTGGCATTCCAAAAATAGAGAATAGTAATCTAGCATCTCTTGTCAATAAATCGAGTATGACTCGAGTGTTATCATACCATTCCTAATTTCTGTGGCAACCTATTGATGGAAACCATCGACAATTATCCCCGCATCTGTTTTGAAATCTCGAATAGTCATAGAAAACTATTTGATTTATCTCATTCAGCTATAGCAAACGGACATCGCATTTTTTATAAAATAAACGCTTAATCAACCTCTTCTCATTTTGTTGGAAACAACAATCTCTTCAATATGGAACCAGTCACCTCATTCGATTCCACAATACCTCACTTCGAGTTATGGAATCATAATCAGTATTAAACACAAGCGACATTCACTAAAGAAATATCTCTTTTGGGTTGATACATCTCCAACACGACATACACGAACAACCACCACTTTTCCTATATATGCCTATAGGAAATTCCATACACGTAGAGGCTAAAAATTTCAACTATTGCCTCTAGCAAAGGTTGAGATACCTCTCGGGCTGTGCAGTTAAAGCGATTAGCGGTTCTATAGCAGTGAATGTGAAAAAAGGTGTAGCAGGGGTTAAGCGGGGAAATAACAGGGAAATAGTGGAAGCAAAAAAAGTTCATTAGATGTTGAAACCAAACATTATAAACTAATTAATTATCATTCTCACATTATGTGTGTGAAAAAAACCAATATTAATTAATCTTAAATAACTAACCCAAAGAGTATCATGATTACACATACTAGATATCATAAATATAATAGATTTCTATTATATATTAGACAATTATGCATTAAATTAGCTATTTACACTAACTTTATTGATCTTTTTATAAAGAGAACTGTTCAAATCAAGCTTTGTATATTAATATTGCTATAGCAGGTGCTAAAAGGCATTGTTTTGGTGGATGCAGCGAAAAATAACGGGGCTAAAAGCAGATCCACTGCTCATCAACGCTAAATTCAAATAGCGTAGCGGTTGAAGAGCTCTACAAGCTATAACAGGGATTTAGCGGGGATTTAACTGCATAACTCTAGAGCAAGAGTAATTTTGGTGACGTGACATCACCAGCGACACTAACCCTCTTGCTAATAAATAGTGCCTCCAACTCACCAAAACGAACTCTATCACTATCGACTCTAAATCGTGACTCGAATACACTTTCTCCCACAATTTTTGGTTACCGACCAAAACACGACAACTCTCCATTAAGAAACAAACCGCACTCAAACCATCCACACAACCAAGTGAGTATCATTGTCTTCTCGTTTCCGCTCAAAACGAGAAATAAGCACATTCATGGGTCAACTCTAACTTCCCAAACCATCCAAAATCTCGTAGGACTCATAGAGACATCCTCCTAGAGACGATGTGACCCAAGCATTTCACCTTTCTCGACGAAGAGTGAAATTCCAACTGATGGTGTTTTCTCAACAACTAAAACACCCAGGACTCTCGACTTGTGATTTCTTTTCATCCGTATGAAGACGAAAATAAAATCGAACAGCACAAATGCAACTCTTCCAAATGATATCTCGGAACATGATCCAAAATTAACAAAATATGCCGATTCATTTATTAACCCAAATGGCACAACCAGCTGATCAAAATTGAAGCCGCGGGTAAGACGCTGTAATCGACATATACCAACCATCTACTCACAATCGGTAAAATCCCCTCGGGATTCCATATGGAAAGAACATCCATAACTAGATTGATATGGAACTCGATCCAAACATGGTGGCAACCTGGTTACCTCATCAAACGTGTCCGGATACTCTCTAGCTACAAGCTCAGATGGCGACTTGCTATTCGAGATCTGTCTCGGCCCGCTATCGTATGATCATAAGCAATCTTCTACTGAAGATCTTAGTATTAGTCCATTATCGCTAAATCAAAGACGACTCACTACTGTAGAGCTTGTCCTTGCCTACTATTGTCACCAACAACCTCTTATTACCACTGATATTCCTTATCCTCCTAATAATTAATCTTTTGGACTCAAAGATTAAGTCCAGTCAAGTTCAACAAGCAACCAATTAGAAAACATGCAACCATGACTCGATGAGTTTAAGTTTTGACAAACCTGTATACTGCCAAGTATAGATTAACTATGTCATAATGCTCCCGCACCTTGAGGCCTAAAATTAATCGCTATGGATGCTGCAGTCACCAATAGTATTAAGTTCTGGCGACTTAACAAAGGATGTTAGAAACATATATAATCTAACTGAGCCCTCAACAAGGTAAGTCACAATCCAGAGAGACAAATCAATTCACGAGCCCCAATCCCATCCCATCCACTGAATCGCATGAACAAATGGAGTGATGAAATCTTGATTCCAAACTAAATCACAAATGCAAACACCATTAATGGAAATATATAACGAGCGATGGCGTCACTACTTCCTACTTCATCAAGGGAGCACTCAACGAAACGGGAGAGACAATCAACACATACGTCTCCATGATTTGTGCCAACAAAGTAGGATAAACTTCTATACCATGTGCAAGCTCAAACATTGCGAGCTTACTCGATCGTCTTCTAACAATAATTCCCTCAAAATGGACTAATTACCCTCCGAGTTGATCTCACAGCCCAGCCACAAACTCCAAACTTCGGAGTGTCTAAGGTGAGAAATAACCTTACTTCGATATCACATCGAACTCAATCAAACTCTCTATCACAAACATATTGCCTAAATCGGCAAACTCTCATCGACCTCTAAGAAGTCGATACGAACATCTTCAAAGCAAATCATGAAATGGTCTCGAGCAACTCGATTTCAAGAACTCGAAATGTAAACATTCACGATCAATTCATGCTCAACCTGGATTCTATTAGGAGTAAACTCCTAATTCATTCAATACTGACATCAAGTCGTTGAAGAAAACCCTTGCAATAACCCAAACAGCCCTCGCACCTCCATAGTCGATTCCGTTCCAAGGAAAGGTATGCCGCATGGACACATAAGCATCCACACAACGCAGCATATTCGACTCGCCAAACTTGAGCGCCAAAACTAATTAGATATTTCAAGGCATCACAGATAATGGATCTTACCACTACTAAAAACAAAAATTGTAAATCGCGACTAGTAGTTCCCGATTTTGCCCGACTCTCTGCTCCAAATATGGAATAATTGGAGGTATTTCTCGTTCACCGATCGTCCAACGTAAGTGGTTAGAATGATCAGTACTCATTAATGGAGAAAACTATTCTAGTGGCACTCGTGTGCAAAACAGCCTATACTATATATACTAAGATATAGATTTGAAAATCAAAATATATACAAATACATACTCTCTCTCGTATATATTAACTCTCAAATTTAGTACTTTTTAAGTTAAACAATGCAATTCAAGCTTTGATACCAGATGTAACGACTCATCATACACCGTCGATGCTTATAACTAAAAATCTACGTTGTACAAGCACCTGATCGACGTAAAGAGATCGTCAAGAGAAATAAATAGTAGAAAAGATGAGAAAAGAGAAAGGGAAGAAGGAAATAGAAGAGGAGAAAGAAGAAAACAAAAACAAATTCATAGAATCTATCATATATCCTACAGCGCATCATATAATATACAATATTCGAATCACATATATAGAGCAGATGAGACTGTAATAAATATAGAAGCCATACAGCCAGAGTATATAGGCTCATACAATTATACATGACAGTAATTGAGTTTATACAAGAGGTAAATAAACTCAACTGATCAACTATCTCTAATAAGAACACATAACATTGTCAAGGCTCCACAGTGCTATACAACGGAATGAATAATAAGGATACAAGTATAAGTATGTAATGTAGCCACCTGCAAATCCACTTGCGTAGCTCCGAATAATACAAGTTACCTAGTCTGCTCATCAACATCGTCGATGAGTACCAAAGGTAATAAGACCTTGGGTCAAACAAAATGTCTGGTATGAGCGATAAACAAATCTCAAAGTACTATAAAAGTCGTAAGTATGTATGGCATGGAGGGTATGGAGAATCATACATGTTCTGCCCTTACATCTACAGAGTTAGCTCATAACAGTCGATATATGCTACACTATGATAAAATCAAGTAGATAAGGTGTGATAGATGCCTAAGTAATAAATGGTGATAAATAAGTAAACAACCATCGCATCCATCAATCATCCTTACATTCACTCACTCAGTACATAAACTACACGATACTCAATATTTTGGTCACTAAATCCATCGAGGCACTGAAAGACCCTACTGCAACGGGCTTTAGTAAACCATCGCTATGTCCTACTGCACTGGACTATAGCGGATAACCCTACCCAGTCCACGCTGCAACTGGCGCTGGGATTCGGGCTAATCAATCCCTACTACAATTGGCTCTGATCCATCTGTGCCCCCCTCTCTCAAAGTTATACCACAATAATTAACATTGATGGCTCCTTTGCACACGTTCTCCGCAGTAGAATCCATCTTACGACTGCCCATGAGACTTCCCTCTGAAGTCGATCCACACGTCGGTTATCCTAGATAAACTGCATTGCCCTCATCGACTGCCCTCAAAGCTGTAACACCCCGTAATTCTGTAACATTAAGTTTCACAAATTAAAGTATAATTAATTTTTAGAAGAAGAATTAAGGGAAACGGGTTACGCCATTGTGTTTGTCTCGGAATTCTGCTTGGAATAGAGTCCGAGTTTGCGTAAATCGGATTCCGTATGAAGAAGTTATGGCCTTCAGAAGTTTCAGAAATTCAAAATAAATAAAACAGCTCGAAACTGAATTCAAAATTCAAAACAGAACCCTAAAGCGGGCTGGGCGGGAAATTTCCCGCCCAGGACCCAGGTCGACCAGGGGGTCGACCAGGGGGTTGGCCTCCCTGACCAGGGTCACCAGGGGGTCGACCAGGGGGTCGACCTCCCCCCTATAGGTCGACCAGGGGGTCGACCTGCCCTGTTTTTCCAGATCCGAAGCCAGGTTCGTTTTTCTGCATTTGGACGCCTGTTCTGACCAGATTCGTTGATTCCTATTCTATATAAACACCTCTAAGGCTAAAGTTTTCTCTACACAACTTCATTACGCCTATACTCTGCTCTAATTCTAGTTAAAATAAAATAATATATATAAATCTAAGACGGGGTTATGCTGCTCAAGTTCTTCAAGAAGAGATTCAAATCAAGTGAAAGCTTCAAGTTGGATCATAGGGATTCCGCTTCAAGCAACGTCACGCAAATCATAGCAAATCGCCTTTTCTAAACTGATCACTGTAAGTTCGGTTATTCTTTAGATTTGAACGTATAATTGGAATCGTGAATGTAATAAATCAAAATATAGAACTATGCCTATTTGCAAGTTATCTATGCCCTTGGATCTGATTCACGACTATGACTATGACTATGAGACTTTTGACTAAGACTATGACTATGAAACTGTTGCCTATGAAACTGTTGTTTATGACCAAGATTCATGACTATGAGACTATTTCCTACGACTATGATTCATGACTATGAGATTATTGCCTCTGACTATGATTCATAAATATGAGACTATTGCATATGATTCATGACTATGAGACTATCGCCTATGACATTGATTAAGAAACTATTGTGATTAGTCGCCCATGACTATTGTGGTTAATTGCCTATAACTATTGTAGTTAGTGGCTTATGCTTATTCCCATTAACCTATTAGGTTGTACTTCGAACTGGCATTATGTTGGACCAAATCACCTATGCATATTCCCTTAATTATGTTGGATCTCATATTTAGGGTGTAACTTGTCTAGTTTTCTGTTATGTACACCAAACCTATTGGAACCATTATTTTTGTATTTGGTTCATTCTTGCATGTCTATTCTTTTATGTCAATTCTCGTGCTTATCCCCTATTCCTTGCTTTGATACTATTGGTATCATTTCATGAGTACTTAGAAACTTGTGAAATCATGTTATACGTACGATTACAGCGCGGGAATTTGGGCGTAGCTTAATTAAGTTAATTTGGCATAATAAATATGTTGGAATAATCTGAATTGGCTATAATAGTGAATAATTTACATGCATATTAGACTTGGGCGTAAATCGTAAATTGATGATTGGCCGTAAAGTATGTAATTGGCATGTAAACCAAGTTTTGGGCATAAACTGTAAACTATAATATTAAATCTAGTTTTGACATGAACTGTAAATGGGAATATTAGATCTAAATTTGCATAAACTGCAAGTTGGGTTAATGGATAAGTAAATCAAGTCTTGGGCATAAAATATAGGTATGTTAATTGGCATGACAAATGAATATGATATAGGCCAAATTGATTTAGGGAAAATTTACATAAATAGTAAATATGTAAATTTAGCAAAAAACGAAGATGCCTAACCCGCGGTTAGACTGAGTTATGGTGTAAAACTGCCCGGAACCGACCGGCACATCCAGTGACCACAACAACACCTGTCTAATGTGAGAGGTTAGTGCATCAAGCCCAAAAGAACCTGAGGTTAGACTGAGTTGTGGTGTAAAACTGCCCGGAACCGACCGACACATCCAGTGACCACAACAATACCTGTCTAATGTGAGTGGTAATGAACGAATTAAAGCTAAGACCTGAATGGTAGGGTTAAGTTAATTAAGGTAACACTTAACCAATGCAACATGTTAACTAAACTTGAGATAACCCGTAACTTCCCCGTGAAAGAAAGCACGGATTGCTTTGAGAACAAGACACATCGGAACACAAACAGAAGAACATTTCATTGTTTATTACAACAATTCCATCAGAATACAAGAATATACAGAGTATGAATAAATATTACACATTTGAAAATTATCAGAGATTTAAATACATTACTGCAGCGGAAAAATAATACAAAACATAACTGAAAGAAATACACGGATACAGAGCTTTCTGAATATCACTTCAGCTATAAACCTAGATCCTGTGAATATAAATCTGCAAAACCAAAACTACTAGCTGCCCGTGTGAAAAATAAGGGCACCCAGAGTTTAGGTTAAAACGATAAACTCCAGGTCAGTCATGTGACTGGTGTGAGAACTAAAACAGTTATAAATATTGGTTTTTTAAGTTAGGTAAATCAAGGGACCACGCCGTATAACATGGAATGGGTTTCCTCCCAAGAATACCAATGCATGAGATATACAGCGCAATGCTAAATAAAGTACAATGAAGCTATTATAAGACCCAGGTCCCATCACACAATGCAACACAAGCCGGAGGATAGGGTGTTACCTTATAATAGCCAAAGAATGCTGGATACGTATAAAACGAAATCATTTGATATTATTACTAGTGCATAAGTGTTTCAAAACAATTTCAATCATAAGTATCAATCATAGACGGCATGAGTGCCCCATCCCACTATGTCGCCATACTAGGCTCTACAAATAAAACCGCAAAATGTCGTATTGGAAGTTGGATTTCCATCTGTGAACCGAGGCAAAAGATAGTCCTCACCGCTTCGAGACCCCCTTGTCTGCGTCTTAGGAAAGTACTTAGTCAAGCCTTTGGATTGTCAGGGCCGGTCCACTGATGTGGATTAAACTTAAACCCTGGACACTGTGTTTCCCCGCCCTATGGGGCGTAAATGAGCCAAATGACTCCATCGGTTCGAGAACGACCGATATATCCGAGGCGCCTCAAATTCCAACAACCGCATGAGTCAAACTCGTCAGCCAGTTTTAAGCACTGACGCCACTCCTAACTAGAAAGAAATGCATGCCCTCCCTGATGTCCTCTCCAGTTTTTGGTTCACACCGGGGTGTGAGGCTCGCGAATTAACGCTACACAAAGCGATGCCACAAGGGCCGTGCTTTGATCATCAACCACAAGACTTATCTTTTCAACAGAAGCCTTGATCATTTGCATCTCAGCATGCCACACAGGTAATTCACGCCATGCAACCGATGTATATCAATCACACAGAATGAAATCCAATGTCAGATACACAATCCATTTACAAGTCCGTTCTGGGTCTGAACAAAACCGGAGGCACCTTGTACCTCGCATATCCATCGATCTCTAAGTACGTCTGGACGATCGCCACTTTTTCCATCGTCTTGGGTGTACAGCCCAATCAAGACGGCAGGAATCATCCAAACGACGTGAAGACCTCCAGTCTTCAACCACCGTCTTCATCTTCGACATATCGTCATATCAGTTATTCAGAATGGGATAAACCCGGTCTTTCCGAACAACTCGCGTATATAATAAACAAGTGTTACACAAACACAACATACACCTCATTCCAATTCAGAATATTCTTATATTCAAATATTCTTATTTCTAGGGAAAGGTTCCCATTATTTTTATCAAAGATAAATTCTTTTAAATTTATTCTTTAATCTTACTTTGAACATCCTGTCTTTAACTGGGTTAAAGAACCAATGTCATTTAAAACACAGTTCACGGCAAACCCCAAAATCCTATTCCATTAATGATGGAATTTTCATGGAAAACAGATCAATATATATAATCGATATCAACTTCCATATCCGACCAATAATATAAATGGAATAACGGCAAAGCCTTTTAAATTCCATATATAGTAGCGTTCTTCCTCCACAGAAGCTCACTTCGATTATTACCAAGTCGAATTCCATTCCATTGCAAATTATATATTAGAAAACTTTACTTTGGAAAATTTCCATTAAATCTCAATAAAAAGCTTTATAAATTCCAAATCACATTTCACTGTTAATCGGGTTAAAGAACGAATGTCGTTTAAAACACAGTTCACAATAAACCCAATTCACATTCCATTTCAATTCCAATTAAATGTTGATTAATTGGTAATTCTTCTTTAAATCTTAATTAAAAGATTTATTCTTTTCACAACTGGGCTCAAGAACAGTGTTAATGAAGACACCGTTCATGACAACCCTAAATCCAATTTGATATTAAATACAAGGCTCTGAATAGAAAATATATCGGCTTATATTTAATACCAAATTCTGAAACCAACCAATATCGTATTGGAAATAACGATATATATATATCTTCCAAACTTCCATAACGATATCCGTGTAATCACGGAATCCAATACCGAAATATTCCGAAGATAATTTCGATTCAATTCCATTCCAATTTATATATTGGAAATTCTAGTTAATAACTAGTTCATTTTGATAAAAATATATTTTTATCTTCACAAACGTGGAACTTTTCATCTCAATTCTTCACAAATCATTTATTTCGATTTTACCCAAATTATTAATATTTTTAACAATTTTATCAAGGCTCGTACAGTCGATTTCCATATACGGTCATCGAACTGCACTTACAACGACCTTTTCCAAATTTTATTTGGACATAATTCCAAATCAAACCGTTAGATTTCAAATCTTTTATATTCGTTAGAAAGATCTTTTCGATACGAACCTAACGGTTCCGGTTTCAGGAGAATCCGACGGTCGGATCTCTCGTAATCGCAATTCGAAGTCAATGGTCGAAATTCGCGAACTTCCGCAGCGCGGCGCGTTCTATTCAGGCCATTAATATATATAACATATATATTATATATATTTCGTCGATTTCAATTCAAAACGTATTTTATAAATCAATTTAACTTCGTTTTGAAAACGATTTCAACTTCATATTCAATTTTAAATCAAAATCGAATATTTCATATCATTAATATATAAATGATAATATTTTCAAAACGTTATATTTTGAAATCACTTCCCTTTCGATATTCATTATAAAAATGAATAAAATCGATATGAATATCGTTCGCGTCAAAATGGTGCAACTCTAATCAACACGGCTTTATATATTTCAATAATTCTTGTCCATTCAGAATCGAACGTCAAAATCAGGTTTTAATCCTTTACTGAATATTATTCCAAAATATTCGTTATTTTAAAATATTCGTTATTTGAAAATATTCTTCGGTTCTGAATTGGAATCAGACACAACCAATTACCATATAAAGTGATTTATATGGATTTCATACAACACATGTATATCACACAATGATAAATAATCAACCCATCATCCAGAGTGCACCACACAACTGTATGCCAATCTGTCGATTGACATACAACTAATTATTGGGATTAGTGTACGTCAAATATCATCCCAACACCCGTGTGGGGTTTCAACCAACAAATACTGAATATTATTTGTGCAGTTGGGCGATGTGTAAAATTTATCGTCCCAATCCATATCAGTCAAATGGGTGTACATCAACAAATCGTTTTGATTTATGAATGAATATTTTATTCTATTCATTTATCTAATAAAAATGATATTCTTATTTTTCTAACATATTTTAGAAAATTTCGGCGGCATAACGGCGCGATACTAGAAACGGGATAAGGCCTAGCCTTGTCCCCGGTCTAATAATGGCCCACGCCATACCCAAATCAAATTATCTCCATTCGTTCATTTTTCAAACCAAACCAAACAAATAAATCAACCACCAAACAATCAAACAAACAAACAAGTCGTCCATGGTCTGTGGACGATGGGTGTCGGGTGCTACTAAACACCGTCTGCAACCTAGTATATATTTAACTAGAAAAATAAATTTGAGTGAGAAGTTCTCACCGATATGCTAAACCAATTCGCCTCGACTCTTCTTATATAGGAAATCTTCGCCGTTTCTCCAACGAGGTCTGTTTCATGCGGTAATGTTAAAAATCACATTTTTATATCGCTTTTCTTATAATAAAGATCATATTTTTATTTCAATTTCCTATATGTAAAAATCGAATTTTTATGTTGATGTTTATTTTATAAAAATTGTATTTTTAACCCGCCACCTACATAAAAATTATATTTTTATATCTCCACTTCTTATATATAGATCAAATTTTTATTTCGCTTCATATATTTAAAAATTATATTTTCCTACGCTATAAAAATCTATACTTTTCCGCTATAGAGATTTATACTTTTCTTATATAAAAATCGGGCATTTTCTAATCTAAAAATATAATATTTTCTAATAAAAATCAAAACTTTAAACCAATTAAAAATCATAACCTTCTTGAAGTAAAAATCATTACTTTATATGCTAAAAATCATATACTTCCTATGCAAAAAATTATATTTTTACATGAATAAAAATCCTATATTTTCAGTTTTAACAACCATATATTTTCAGTTTTAAAATCATATATTTTCAGTTTTAAAATCATATATTATATCAGATTAAAAACATATAGATTTCAGATTTAAAACACATATAAATTTCAGAAATTAAAACACATAAATTTCTGAATAATAAATAAAAAAACGAATAAAAATCAAATTAAAACTTAATGTCCTAGGGTTTCCAGTTCGCGGGCTCGCAGGTGGGGTTTGCTGGCGTCGGCGTCGGAGGTAGGGGGTGCTGAGCCGCCGGTGGTTGGCCTGGGAGGGGAGGTGGCGGCTAGAAGGGGCTGTGCGATTTGGGGTTCGAGGGGGGTAACGGGTCTCGCGGGTTCGACGAGGGCGGAGGAGCTAGGGCCGGGGGATGGTGGCTGGCAGGCGCGGCGTTGAGGGGGGGCATCATCGCCGGCGGTGGCTGAACGATGGGCGCGATTTTTTTTAATTTCTTTTTGTTTAGATCGGCTTCCGATCTGTAAAGGAAAGGGAGAGAGAGTGGAGTAAAGGGGGTGTTGACCAGGTTTAATTATATATATATTTAATTAATTTTAATTTTCAAAAAGTAACCTTTTATTTTGAACTCGAAATCGAACCCACCGACTGTCGTCCCTAGCGTATTACCCCTATTCTGAACACAATGGGATATGTTTCGTGAGCCAGTTCTATCGTTTCAATCAGTTTTCGCTTAAATTAAAATATAAATCCTTATATATTAAATTTGAACGCACATTTTAATTTACCGGGGCCACATACGGACTCTAAAAATTCTCAAAAAATTATTTCTAGCTTTGTTTTGACGATACAGTCCTAACAAAACTAATTTCGTCAAATTTGCAGACCGTTTGAAAAATGGCCATTTTTCAGTTGATTGAATTCAACCGAAATTGATCAAACACATTTAAGTGTGCCACGCTCACGTATTGATTCTAAAAATTATGAAAATTGGCATCTAGAAATAATTTGACATCACAGATCCAACAAAACTGGTTTCGTCGAAAACAGAGGTCGTTTGCAAAATGGCTATTTTAAAGGGCTATATATATATATATTAAAATATATATAAATTCCACAGCGACTATTCTGAATTTTAAACTGGACGTATCTTTCTATTTCTAAAGTGAAATCTCAGTTTGTTAACTTCGTTAGGAAGATATGATTACACAGATTCAAATATTTCTTGTTTCGTTCAATTCTGACTTATATTGAATTATGTATATTCATTTGAAATTCGAAATCGAATTTTCGAACTACTGCGCCATTTCAGGCCCGTTATATAATTAAAATAAATTTATACGTTCTAATTTCATCGAAAATAAATTTTCCATCGTTATTATTTAAAATAATTCATTTTAAATAATCAAAATCTGTTAAAATTGCCAAAATAAAAATTTTAAATTGGTTCTGAAAATCCGGGTTGTTACAAACTGATAGGTGGGGTTAAGATAATTTGGACACTTAACCAACTTAACACGTTAACAAGACAAGATTTGTGGGGATTAAGTAACTAAGGAAACACTTAACCATTATAACATATTGACTAGACAAGTGGGTAAGGTTAGGTAAATGTTTAACTGTTATAACATGTTAACTAGACTAGAAGATAGGGTTAAGTAAATTTAGAACACTTAACTAATTTAACATGTTATCTAGACTAGATGGTGGGGTTAAGTAAACTTAGAACACTTAGCCATTATAGCATGATGAATGAACAAGGATTAAGTTAATGAGAAACACTTAACCCATATAACCTGATGAACGAGTAAGGTTAAGGAATACTTAACCAATTTGACATGATATACGAGTGGGTTAAGTCAACGTGAACTACTGGATAACACTTAACCAATTTAACATGACAAGTGAGCGGGTTAAGTTAACTTGAGTTGACTGATGACACTTAACCAATCCAACATGACGAGAAAGAGAACTAAGTAGTAAACCTTAGTTAAGAGGGCTAAGTAGAAAGCCTTAGTTAAGAAAACGAATGATTCAGGAAACTAAGTAGTAAACCTTAGTTAAGAGAACTAAGCAGTAAACCTTAGTCAAGAAAGCCAAGTAGAACATGAGAAGGAGCGAACGTCCATCTGATTATGAAGAGGGTTCCAACAAACTCGGTTACAAAGCACGCGGCTTCGAGGGGACGTAAGGGTACTCTTGGTATCCCTCTGTGAGGCTGCAGATGATCCTCCTGGGCTCACAGAGGTTAAGGTCTGCGTTAGAAGAACCAAGAGTATGCCTTGGTTGCAATATAAGGCAACCTAAAGACTAGGATGGACCAGCATGATTCGGCGAGGCCAGTTTGCCCTGTGATAGCAACTCGTCGTCTACCTACCATCTTGAGTCAATCGTAATACGTAAAGCGGAAAGGCGGAGAACTCCAAAAGACCATATACTTGCTATCTAGTTATGGGTGAGGTTGGCCAATAGGTTTGTGGGGGAATAGAGGGCTTGCGTATAGTTCTCATTCTTGTTTTTCTTGGGTGCCTTTCATTTGTTAGTTGTGGGAGGGGTCTAGTGGGACCATAGCCACTGTAAAAGCAGACCTTAACATCTGCAATCGGTAGATATCTAAAAGCTCCTGACCGAGTTCCGTGTTTCTTGATTAGCCCTGCCACGGGACTCGAGTTGCACATATAGAGGATATGTGCATCTATACAGTGATAACAATTCGTGACACATACGTGGGGGAAAGTCTAGGAACATATACCGCTCTAGGTAGTGAGTCCTAGACTAGGGGGCATCGTTCGACAGGTAGCATAATCCCTAGTTGGACCTAGGTCGCATAAACCCTGAAGCCGAGAAGCGTTCAATAGTTAGCATAAACCCTGGTTGAATCTAGGAAGCGCTCGATAGGAAACCCTAGATTAGATCTAGGTAATAAATGGAATCCCCATAATAGATGTACACCTGATGGCAACCACAATTACGAGGATTGGGATCACATTATCATATGCTCATTTTATATAGATTACTAGTTGGGACACTAGTTAGGTGGTGCAGAGATATAGAAATCAGTATAACAGGGTAGTCGCGAAGCAGAGAAGGAGTAGAAGCGCATTCAGTTTATCAGTATATTCAGCTTGTCAGTATATCCAGTTTATCAGTACATTCAGTTTATCTTGCCTTATCATATCTCATGCCTATCCCATGTTATCTTGTCACTATGGTTTAGTCTTATATTTAGTTTATTCATGTCATGACCCTTTTCCTCGTTCAAATGCTAAGAATCACTGAGCTTACCAGACTTATGTCTGACCTAGTTTGTTTTCGCCTCTTTTCTTTCGTTTTCTCCCCTGGTAGTTAGGGAGGGAATAGCTCAGCTTAGTTTGGACCATATCTCCTTTCAAGCTTGAAGATTAGTCGAAGTTTTACTTGGATTCTCTTTTCCATTGCAATGGCTGGCTCATGCTACATTGGGGAATATAAACGTTATTTTATGCCTCTTTATTTTGTTATGTAAGACAAATATTCTGGTATTGGAAAACAATTGTTGTACAAACTGTTTTATCAATGAAGTAAAGTTTTATTTTCCACTATTTAAATTTGTCTGTCTTGTAATTTATCCGCGTCTTTTACCTAAAGCGCTCCACCGAAGTTAAGGCATTCCCTTTGTGAGTGACCTTAACGGAGGTGGGGTGTTACAAAAGTCATAATAACTGAGTATCATCCCATCCTCATATGACAGTCATCTCAGTACGACTTAATATCATATTTTCTACATCTCGGAGAAAAGCAATCCATCGCAGTAGCCTTGCTCCCCATCCTGGAATCATCGTCGTTGAATGACGCATCAATAGAAGCACCACATCCTCGCCTCAAACCAAAACCACAAATCAAACGCATCGAAATCGCTATCAGTACTATGAAATCGGTCATTTGCATTGGTTTTTTTACCCCTTGTTGTTTCAGTTCTACAACCGGTGTAAATGTAGACGACGCAAAAATCTTTTTTCTTTTGCATCGGTTTTAGAACCGACGCAAAAATTTTTTTTGCATCTGTTGTCTGTAACAGCCGTGCAAAAGAATAGTTTTTTACACCGGTTTTTACCATAAACCAGTGCAAGAAATGCTCCATGCTTAAGAAAAGCTTATTTTTTGCATTGGCTATATTATACAACCGGTGCAAGAGATGGAAACATAGCACCGGTTGTTGGTTGTTAAAAACAATTGATGTAAAAAAGTAACATTTAGATTAAAAAGTTTTTGTTGCATTGTTTGTTCCTAACAACCGGTGCAAAATGATGATCGTTTGCAGAAAACCCCTCGCTAATTGTCAAAATTTTGAAAAGTACTATTAATTCAATTACGTATACATCTACATCATTTTCATGATCATTTAAAATAAAATTGAATGACAAACAATTTGAGCATAACTTTAAACCATATATATATAATTTGATTAAAGTGTTTATCCATACAAAATAGTGATTCATATATTCATTTTAGTAATATAATTCACATTTTTAGTAAAATAATCATTAATAAGTAATATAATCCACAATTTTAACAACACTAATACATATTTCCTTCTGAAAAATATATAGAGAACCTGAAGTTACCTACTTGATAGCACCTAAAATTTAAGAGGATATACATCAGTCTTCTTCCAAATTCCTGCATGCAAATAAAAAGAGCATAAGTACAACAAAGTTTAACGTATTATGCAAATATGTCATACATGTCACTATTTTGGTCACTCTTGCAAACATAATAGAACTAGTAATCAATCGGTGCGAATATGTATTGTTGTACCTGACTGGTTAAATGTGATATAATGTGAAGAAAACACCCACCAGCAGCATGAATTCCTCTTCAGTAACTACCATAAGTGATAATGGCACAGTAATTGTAATGTTATAAATAATGAAACATGGCTCCATACAACTTTGAAAATCTATTAGTCCATTAATGGTATGTAGGAAAAAAGTTCAGATTTCCTTTATATAATGCGCATTAAGCATTACACTTTAATTTTTGATGAAAAATCATTCCCATTTATTTATTTATTTTTGGCGAAGATGATTCAAAATCACAGCAACTAAGATCACTCAGCAATATATAATCAGCATTTCGCCCTTGCTTAAAAAAAGTATGGATTCGTAAAATGCATTTATGAGAAAAAATTTAATTAATATGTTGATAGAGTAGAGTAGGTTACAAAATACATTTGAAGTAATTCTAATTTGTATAACGTCATGTAGGACATGTCTGTTACACTTTGAAATGCTCGTTTAAAATAATTGTCATTTGTATAGCAAATGATGCGAAATGCATTACTGAAATAAACTAACAATATTGACAACACTATACCATGCACAACATATTTGAACATCGATAATAACATGCACTACCATTGACTTGAGACTATGTTTCCTTTCATAAATAGTTAGCAGCATTTTTACGATTGTCTATAAATTTTATATATGATGATAATTGCATTTACTAAGTTGTGTATAATATATAAGATGATAATTGCTTTTATGTAAAATTCATAATGTAAACTTCCAGTCTACATCATTTTGGGTCCAGTATCATAGTCAACTTTCATCGTATTTATAGTTATGAAAGCCATATATGATAGAATTACACTACAATAAGCTCCATTTACACTATTTTAAATGCATGGCATATTATAGTATCTTATAACAATCTACCTCACATTCAATGGTTTCCATTTGATGCCTTGTGATTTTCTTAGACCATACACACTAAGAGCTTTGCTGTGTCTATGACAACACTCCATTACATGATTATGGAATATGAGGTGAATTGATGAATCATTGACACAATATTTTTTTAGATTATATGATTTTCCAAATCAGTCTTTAGAAAACTATAAGAAAAACCATTTTCTTTTCATATGTTATGTTAGATTGATTGTTGGACAATAATAAGGCAAACTAATTATCAAGCTGTTCATCACCAATTTTCAAGGTAGAAGAACCTAACATCTAATTAAACTCAAACATGAAATGATTCCCAAAGTAGATTGTACGTAGGGTTGTAAACAAATGCAAACAGATGCGAAAAGTGTTTAATCGGCATCCGTATCCAAAAATTAAAATCTGCATCCCTATCCGTATCCGTTGTCCGCAGATTCTTCAAAAGAAATAGCTGTATCCGCATCTGCGTATTTTTTCGGATATCCGAAGAAACCCTATCCATTTTGTTGGATACTTATATTCACAAATATTCGCATTCATCAAGTTATATATGATTTTCTCGTATCGATGGATGAAAATAATTAACAATTTTATGGTTATTTAAACTGATGTATAATTGTACAAAATTTAAGAATTAAGTAATGTAATGACCCGGATTTTTGACGGTGGAATAATTAACTTATTTAATTATTTAAAATAACGAATATATTATTTAATCGACGATATTAGAACGTATAATTACATTATAATTAAAATAGAGCTCGAAATGGCGCTGCTGTTCGCTATTTGGCGATTCAAACTTCAACTGAATGTACAAGATTCGTTTTAAGCCGGATTTCTGTGAAACAAGAAACGTGTGGAGCTAGTGGAGCATATTTTTCTAGTGGAAGAGAAAAATCAAGATTTCGTCGTGTAGATTTTGATTTATGTCCAAATCAAATTTTATAAAAGTCGCTATGGAATTCCTTTGAAATTTATAAATATTTATTTATATTTATAAAAGGAATTTCATTATAAAATCGAATATCGATTTAAAGCGGGATTTGAAATATCGAGTTAGAAATTCATATAGAAAAATTCTAAAGCTGTATGGTATTCCACTGTGAATATATATGATAATATTAATTTATTAATATTTAATTTAATTATATTTAAATATATTTATATATTTAAAAGGGCTATTTAGAGCTTTAAAAATAGCCACTTTTGCAAACGAAGTCGGAATTCGACGAAACTAATTTTGTTGGATCCGCAATGTTAAATTATTGCTAGATGTCAAGTTTCGTGATTTTTAGAGTCAGTATGCGGTCGTACGGATTTTTAGACTGAAAAACAGTCAGTATTTCGACGGTTAAAAATACGCTGTGTGAGCAAACGGAGTCGGAATTCGACGAAACCAGTTTCGTTCGGACCATAATGTCAAACTGTAGCTGTACGTCAATTTTCATGATTTTTGGGTATCGTGTGTGATCACACGAATTTTTAGAAGACAAGTAGGAATAACGATGGCTTAGAAACAAATAAAATAATCAATAAAAATATTAATAAAAATCTCCTATAAATAGCCTACCCACTCTTAAACCCTAATCTATTCCTCCTCAAAGTCAAACCAGATTTTCCGCCGTCACCAGGAAAATTAAAACGTGAAGGAAGCAACTTCTAAAATCAAAATGAATTCAAAATAAATTCCATAAATTACAAAAGGGGTATGTTTGGATTCAGCATCCATAGGGCTTCGATCCTATGTTGTTCATTTTGGGTTCGACGTCTTCTTTTGGTTCCTGGACATTTTTACAGTAGGCTAGGGTTCAATTTCTTTCCACGATGGGTTATCGAGGTGCAAAACTGAGTTGATATTAGGGTTTGTGGTTGATTTTGGGTTTCGGTGGTGGTAATTTTGTGAAACTCGGTTCAAATTTGGGTTGGCCGATCCGTGGGGAAGCTTGAGGTCGCGACGGCGAAAGGGGAATCGAGCTGAACAAAGTGGTGTTGAAATGGGAGTGGTCACGAAGAGAAACATGGTGGTGGGTTTTGTTTGGATTGTCGTTGAAGATTGAGAGAGCAGTGGAGGTTAAGAGGATCGGTAATGGTGGTTTTGCACTGAAATACATTCGGAAGAGATACGCAAGAGGAAGAAGGCGGGCCTGGGTACTTGGTTAGGGAGATGGGCCATTTTGTTTAAGGGGGGTGAGGCCCAAATTCAATTAAACTCAAGTTTTATTTAATTTAAATAAGTGTACCAACTTGTAAAATTAGTATCTTTTACATACGATATCAGATTGACGAACTGTAAGTTGCGTTGGGACCGTATGGACGAGAGCTTCACAGTGGAACTGACTGGAAGTGGATTCGAGCTCGTTTGAATTTATGGCGAAATAAATTGTTTGATTCAAATCAAATAACATTTTATCATTCTTTAACGATGAACTGCCAAAGTGAGTAAAACTCACTAACTTTGAACAGTTATATTTTTATAACGTATTCTTAAAACTGATAATTCTCTGCTGATTGTTGTGTGTTGATTTGGTTGATTGAACTGTTAGTCAGTTAGTTGAAATTATATATATATATATATATATATATATATATAAACCATTAAATATATATATGGATGTTGCTTATCAGAACATTTCATACTGAAATGAAGTTGATGTTAATTATATGGTCTAACATCTGTGATGCAGGGAACAGGTTGGAGGGACCCAACTGGGTTCCTCAATATATAAAATACTGTTTTGTTTCATATATTGTGATATGTGATGTGTTATATAATCTGTGCTGATTATGTGTGCTTGGTTGATAATAATCATGGTTATACGGTATTTTAAATACCAAAATAAATAATGGAAAGTAAAAAGGGAATTTTCAAAACGTATATTGAAAATGAGTATTTATAAAATCAAAGGATTTTATAAAAGGAATATTTATTAGAAAATAAATAGAATCGATTTAAAAATGTTAAAGAGAATAGGGTATGGTTTTTGAGTAATTGGAACTGGTTATATGTTGATTAAGTTGAGTAGATTTCAAAGTGTTGATCTGATGTTGGTTTCAGCCTTCGGGATTAACACTGAGAAATTTATTCACTTACCAATTTATAATAAGTATCTAATGAATAGAAGTGAAGTGATAAAAGGGGATATTTGGAAAATAAATATAAGTTAGAGTTAACCAGTTAGAGTTAATCAGTTAGAGTTAATCAGTTTGAGTTAAACAGTTAGAGTTAACCAGTTAGAGTTAATCAGTTAGAGTTAATCAGTTAGAGTTAACCAGTTAGAGTTAACCAGTTAGAGTTAACAGTCAGAGTTAAACAGTTAGAGTTAGCCAGTTAGAGTTAAACAGCTAGAGTTAACCAGTTAGAGTTAATCAGTTAGAGTTAATCGAATTAGAGTCAAATCGAACTAGAGTTAAATTAAACTAGAGTTAAATCGAACTAGAGTTATTCGAGATAGATTTAAAACAGACAGAGTTATTCAGGATGAGTTGCCATCTCGTATGACTGCTAGCGTAATTCGCTGGGCTGTAAATAGCCTACGGCGGTCGGATGTTTCCTGGGGGAATCAGGCGTAACCATTGTGATCGCTGCGATCTAGAGTTAAGCGAATGGGGTTAAATCGAATATTAGTTATTCGAATAAGAGTTAATCAAATAGAGTTAAACAAAATTAGAAACTGACTAGAGATTAGTAAGTTGAATGGTTTCTGAGTATCGATCTGATGTTGGTTTCGGCCTTCGGGGTTTATACTTAGAGAATTGTTCTCTTACTAGTTTACAGTTAGGGACTAATAGTTGTCGAATGGTTGTGATGCATGAATGAGGATCGGAAATGTTTTTCAATGTTAATAACGTATATTTTCTAATCAGAGAAAATAAGGAAATATGAATAGATATATTTATATGTTGGATGATTTGATCGATAATTCCATTTGGAATTGAGATCGTTGTGTGAACACCGACAGGTTTTCATTTGATAGTTAAATCACAGACTATCAAAGTTTTGACCATTTTAACGTTGTTAATATGGAGAGACCGGTTCGATTCTTATCCAAAGAACCACTCTGTATTGGCATAAGCGTTGCGATTATATGCCAAAGAAAATTGAAGACGGTGTAAAGTGCAAGGGCTGTTGTATAAGTTCTAGGTAGAGATTGCCCAGGATGGATGTACTGAATAGTGCCTTCGGTTTCGTTCAGTCCCAGAACGAACGTATATGGACGAGTGTCTGACAGAGTATTTCCAATGATCGAATGGGTTGGTCTGTATAAATATATATGGTTGCAACGGATTTATTCCCTTAGCATAACATCCAGAATATTTGTGTGAACCAACTAATGATTAACGGATTTGATAATGTGGCATTCAAAGTGATCGTGTTATCAATGAATGGAAGGTAAGTAAGCGTAGCTTCTGGCCTCACATCCGGTAAATGACAAAAATCGGGCAGGCAACATGGCTAAGTCGGTCGCTCCGAAGTAGGGTGTATAATCACATATCTAGAGAATATTCATTTGCTTCTTTAATCTATCAATGCTGTCCCATATATATATATAAATATAAATATATATATATATATATATATATATATATATATATATATACGGGAACGGTTGCTGATCCCAACTGTTGGTGATGTACATTCGATACACTCAAGCGAAATGAGTGGTCGGTCATGTGTGGCTGAGTTGCAAGATGTTCTTGTTGAACTCCAGTGTATCGTTCCTAGAGTACACTGATCGGAAGGTGGTTCCATACCTTGTCATAGTTGGAAATCCATTACCCAATACATGCTTGCGGTTTTAATTGTATACTATGTATGTAGAACGTGAGATGAAAGCGTTTCTGCTAGATGATTATTACATTGTGGTTGATAGACATTATTATAATATCAGAAGGTTTTGATATAAAGATATTTTGGATTCTCATAAGGGAAAAACCCGTTCCGTTATACGGCGTGGTCTTATGAGATATCGTTTACTTGTTCAAACTGTTTTATACTGTTTTACTCATACCAGTCCCCTGACTGACCCGGAGTTTATTTGTTTGTTTCCCTAAACTCTTGGGTGCCTAATTTGTACGGGCAGTCAAGTAGTCGGGATTTTTCAGATATACATGGAGAGCTTGGAGCAGGAGGCTTCAGGATTCTATAGCTATTATTATTTCCGCTGTTGTTGTAAGTGTTGTACTCTGATAATGTTATTGTATACATATTGTTTGTATTTCAAAAGTTATGTTATATTTTATTCGTTCCGCTGTGAGATTCGTGTTTACTCTGATGATGATGTTCTTCTTCTTCTTCTATTCTATTAGTTCTATCTTATCTTTCCTCACAATCTAACTTCTTTCATTACCAATTCGGTTATTCTCGATCCTTGGATGTTCGATATGTGTTTTATATCGGATAACCAAGATCATCGAAAACGTGGGTCGTTACAGTTGGTATCAGAGCTTAAGTTAAGTGAATTACCTTGGCTCTGTGGCATGACTCAGTAGAGATGGGGTTAGTAATACCCTAGATTGAGTTTGAGTGTATATATACGAGTGAACGTATTTGTTATTAGATATAAAAATTTGTTTTATATTGTGGAGCTTTATTGGTTGAGTGGTTTATAAATTCTGGTCGATAGTGGGGCACCACAATATCGATAGGGGTTTCTAAATACTTGAATACGATGAACCAACATGATATGTTTTGAAATTAACATAGTATTACTGGTTGTGTTAGTTGTTAGTATAGTCGAATAGGATTATAAAGGTGAAATGGTTATAATTAACTAAGAAGGATTCATTTAAGTAAAATATATAAAATAAATGAATGAAATCTGAAATTTAAATCAGAATTGGAACTAAGAGTATGCAAATTTTTAAGTTCCTGGGAGATTTTGAAATTGTTTTGCAATCTGAAAGTGATATAGTATTGAACTCACTTCGATCACTGGAAAATAATTCTGATGATGGTGTACACATCATCAGTGTCATTTTCGAGTTTCTAAGTGACGGATTACTACCAAGGATTTTGTTTTTGAAATGTTTTGGGAAAACAAGTGGTTTGGAAATTCAAATGTTTGAATTGGTATTATGATTTCAAATTAATTTGAAATAAACCCAGGAATTTAAAATTTGGAAATTTAAATTTAACTTATGAAGTTAAAAAGGGTAAATGGGAATAAATAAAGTAGAATTTAACTTGAGCTAAGTTAAACAAAACTAGATTTGATTTGTAAATAATCTGGAATTAACTTGGATTAATAAGTTAAGAGTTTGAAATCGAGAATGGAACTCGAGTTGAAATAGAATTCGACTTAGGTATAAGCGAATGATTTGGTTTTGAGAATGAACTGATTGGAGATCAAGTTGGTAATGCATGGTTATATGCAGAAGTGGTAGCGAATGGTAGGGATATAATGGTATGCCCGACAAAAAGGTACAAGTTTATATTATACATGAGTTTGGATTTTATGAGCCGATTTGGCAAGCCGTTTGGCTGTTTGATTTTCTTTTGGGTTGGAGAAGGCCTAGAGAGGCGAGTTGTGATTTGACGTATCGACCAGTACAAAGGAGGTTATGGCGAAATTTTTCGGAAGTTAAAGGCGCTAGAAAAAATTTCAGAATTTTTGAAAATTTTAATTAGTTGGAATAAATTAATATTTTAGTCGATATTAATTGGTTCAGTTGAAACTGAAGTTAAGGGGTAAACCTATAAATATTTACCCAGTAGATAGGGTCGTTCTCTAGCTTAGAAATTTCGAGGACGAAATTATTTTAAGGGGGAAAGAATGTAATGACCCGGATTTTTGACGGTGTAATAATTAACTTATTTAATTATTTAAAATAACGAATATATTACTTAATTGACGACGTTAGAACGTATAATTATATTATAATTAAAATCGAGCTCGAAATGGCGCTGCAGTTCGCTATTTGGCGATTCGAACTTCAACTGAATGTACAGGATTCGTTTTAAGCCGGATTTCTGTGAAACAAGAAACGTGTGGAGCTGGTGGCGTATATTTTTCTAGTGGAAGAGAAAAATCAAGATTTCGTCGTGTAGATTTTGATTTATGCCCAAATCAAATTTTAGAAAAGTCGCTGTGGAATTCCTTTGAAATTTATAAATATTTATTTATATTTATAAAAGGAATTTCATTATAAAATCGAATATCGATTTAAAGCGGGATTTGAAATATCGAGTTAGAAATTCATATAGGAAAATTCTAGAGCTGTATGGTATTCCACTATGAATATATACCATAATATTAATTTATTAATATTTAATTTAATTATATTTAAATATATTTATATATTTAAAAGGGCTATTTAGAGCTTTAAAAATAGCCACTTTTGCAAACGAAGTCGGAATTCGACGAAACTAATTTTGGTTGATCCGAAATGTTAAATTATTGCTAGATGTAAAGTTTCGTGATTTTTAGAGTCAATATGTGGCCGTACAGATTTTTAGAGTGAAAAATAGTCAGTATTTCGACGGTTAAAAATACGCTGTGTGAGCAAACGGAGTCGGAATTCAACGAAACTAGTTTCGTTGGGACCGTAATGTCAAACTGTAGCTGTACGTCAATTTTCATGATTTTTGGGTATCGTGTGTGATCACACGAATTTTTAAAAGACAAGTAGGAATAGCGATGGCTTAAAAACAAATAAAATAATCAATAAAAATATTAATAAAAATCTCCTATAAATAGCCTACCCACTCTTAAACCCTAATCTATTCCTTCTCAAAGTCAAACTAGATTTTTCGCCGTCACCAGGAAAATTAAAATGTGAAGGAAGCAACTTCTAAAATCAAAATGAATTCAAAATAAATTCCATAAATCACAAAAGGCGTATGTTTGGATTCAGCGTCCATAGGGCTTCGATCCTATGTTGTTCATTTTGGGGTCGACGTCTTCTTTTGGTTCCTGGACGTTTTTACAGTAGGCTAGGGTTCAACTTCTTTCCACGATGGGTTATCGAGGTGCAAAACTGAGTTGATATTAGGGTTTGTGGTTGATTTTGGGTTTCGGTGGTGGTAATTTTGTGAAACTCGGTTCAAATTTGGGTTGGTCGATCCGTGGAGAAGCTTGAGGTCGCGGCGGCGAAAGGGGAATCAAGCTGAACAAAGTGGTGTTGAAATGGGAGTGGTCACGAAGAGAAACATGGTGGTGGGTTTTGTTTGGATTGTCGTTGAAGATTGAGAGCAGTGGAGGTTAAGAGGATCGGTAATGGTGGTTTTGCACTGAAATACATTCGGAGGAGATACGCAGGAGGAAAAAGGCGGGCCTGGGTACTTGGTTAAGGAGATGGGCCGTTTTGTTTAAGGGGGGTGAGGCCCAAATTCAATTAAACTCAAGTTTTATTTAATTTAAATAAGTGTACCAACTTGTAAAATATGTATCTTTTACATACTATATCAGATTGACGAACTGTAAGTTGCGTTGGGACCGTATGGACGAGAGCTTCACAATGGAACTGACTAGAAGTAGATTCGAGCTCGTTTGAATTTATGGCAAAATAAATTGTTTGATTCAAATCAAATAATAGTTTATCGTTCTTTAACGATGAACTGCCAAAGTGAGTAAAACTCACCAACTCTGAACAGTTATATTTTTATAACGTATTCTTAGAACTGATAATTCTCTGTTGATTGTTGTGTGTTGATTTGGTTGATTGAACTTCTAGTCAGTTAGTTGAAATTATATATATATAAATATATATATATATAAAAACCATTAAATATATATATATGGATGTTGCATATCAGAACATTTCATACTGAAATGAAGTTGATGTTAATTATATGGTCTAACATCTGTGATGCAGGGAGCAGGTTGGAGGGACCCAACTGGGTTCCTCAATATATAAAATACTGTTTTGTTTCATATATTGTGATATGTGATGTGTTATATAATCTGTGCTGATTATGTGTGCTTGGTTGATAATAATCATGGTTATACGGTATTTTAAATACCAAAATAAATACTGGAAAGTAAAAAGGGAATTTTCAAAACGTATATTGAAAATGAGTATTTATAAAATCAAAGGATTTTATAAAAGGAATATTTATTAGAAAATAAATAGAATCGATTTAAAAGTGTTAAAGAGATTAGGGTATGGTTTTTGAGTAATTGGAACTGGTTATACGTTGATTTATTTGAGTAGATTTCAAAGTGTTGATCTGATGTTGGTTTCGGCCTTCGGGATTAACACTGAGAAATTTATTCACTTACCAATTTATAATAAGTATCTAATGAATAGAAGTGAAGTGATAAAAGGGGATATTTGGAAAATAAATATAAGTTAGAGTTAACCAGTTAGAGTTAATCAGTTAGAGTTAATCAGTTAGAGTTAAACAGTTAGAGTTAACCAGTTAGAGTTAGTCAGTTAGAGTTAACCAGTTAGAGTTAACCGGTTAGAGTTAACAGTCAGAGTTAAACAGCTAGAGTTAGCCAGTTAGAGTTAAACAGTTAGAGTTAACCAGTTAGAGTTAATCAGTCAGAGTTAATCGAATTAGAGTCAAATCGAACTAGAGTTAAATTAAACTAGAGTTAAATCGAACTAGAGTTAAAACAGATAGAGTTATTCGGGATGAGTTGCCATCTCGTATGACTGCTAGCGTAATTCGCAGGGCTGTAAATAGCCTACGACGGTCGGATGTTTCCTGAGGGAATCAGGCGTAACCATTGTGATTGTTGCGATCTAGAGTTAAGCGAATGGAGTTAAATCGAATATTAGTTATTCGAATAAGAGTTAATCAAACAGAGTTAAACAAAATTAGAAACTGACTAGAGATTAGTAAGTTGAATGGTTTCTGAGTATCTATCTGATGTTGGTTTCGGCCTTCGGGGTTTATACTTAGAGAATTGTTCTCTTACTAGTTTACAGTTAGGGACTAATAGTTGTGGAATGGTAGTGATGCGTGAATGAGGATTGGAAATGTTTTTCAATGTTAACAACGTATATTTTCTAATCAGAGAAAATAAGGAAATATGAATATGAATATATATATATATATTTATATGTTGGATGATTTGATCGATAATTCCATTTGGAATTTAGATCGTTGTGTGAACACCGACATGTTTTCATTTGATAGTTAAATCACAGACTATCAAAGTTTTGACCATTTTAACGTTGTTAATATGGAGAGACCGGTTGGATTCTTATCCAAAGAACCACTCTGTATTGGCATAAGCGTTGCGATTATATGCCAAAGAAAATTGAAGATGGTGTAAAGTGCAAGGGCTGTTGTATAAGTCCTATGTAGAGATTGCCTAGGATGGATGTACTAAATAGTGCCTTCGGTTTCGTTCAGTCCCAGAACGAACGTATATGGACGAGTGTCTGACAGAGTATTTCCAATGATCGTATGGGTTGGTCTGTATAAATATATATGGTTGCAACGGATTTATTCCCTTAGCATAACATCCAGAATATTTGTGTGAACCAACTAATGATTAACGGATTTGATAATGTGGCATTCAAAGTGATCGTGTTATCAATGAATGGAAGGTAAGTAAGCGTAGCTTCTGGCCTCACATCCGGTAAATGACAAAAATCGGGTAGGCAGCATGGCTAAGTCGGTCGCTCCGAAGTAGGGTGTATAATAACATATCTAGAGAATATTCATTTGCTTCTTTAATCTATCAATGTTGTCCCATATATATATACAGGAACGGTTGCTGATCCCAACCGTTGGTGATGTACATTCGATACACTCAAGCGAAATGAGTGGTCGGTCATGTGTGGCTGAGTGGCAAGATGTTCTTGTTGAACTCCAGTGTATCGTTCCTAGAGTACACTGATCGGAAGGTGGTTCCATACCTTGTCATAGTTGGAAATCCGTTACCCAATAATTGCATGCAGTTTTGATTGTATACTATGTATGTAGAATGTGAGATGAAAGCGTTTCTGCCAGATGATTATTACATTGTGGTTGATATACATTATTATAATATCAGAAGGTTTTGATATAAAGATATTTTGGATTCTCATAAGGGAAAAACCCGTTCCGTTATACGGCGTGGTCTTATGAGATATCGTTTACTTGTTCAAACTATTTTATACTGTTTTACTCATACCAGTCCCATGACTGACCCGGAGTTTATTTGTTTGTTTCCCTAAACTCTTGGGTGCCTAATTTGTACGGGCAGCCAAGTAGTCGGGATTTTTCAGATATACTTAGAGAGCTTGGAGCAGGAGGCTTCAGGATTCTATAGCTATTATTATTTCCGTTGTTGTTGTAAGTGTTGTACTCTGATAATGTTATTGTATACATACTGTTTGTATTTCAAAAGTTATGTTATATTTTATTTGTTCCACTGTGAGATTCGTGTTTACTCTGATGATGATGTTCTTCTTCTTCTTCTTCTATTCTATTAGTTCTATCTTATCTTTCCTCACCCTCTAACTTCTTTCATTAACAATTCGGTTATTCTCGATCCTTGGATGTTCGATATGTGTTGTATATCAGATAACCAAGATCGTCGAAAACCCTAGTCGTTACAGTTGGTATCAGAACTTAAGTTAAGTGAATTACCTTGGCTTTGTGGCGTGACTCAGTAGAGATGGGGTTAGTAATACCCTAGATTGATTTTGAGTACATATATACGAGTGAACGTATTTGTTATTAGATATAAAAATTTGTTTTATATCGTGGAGCTTTATTGGTTGAGTGGTTTATGAATTCTGGTCGATAGTGGGGCACCACAATATCGATAGGGGTTTCTAAACACTCGAATGCGATGAACCAACATGGTATGTTTTGAAATTAACATAGTATAACTGGTTGTGTTAGTTGTTAGTATAATCGAATAAGATTATAAAGGTGAAATGGTTATAAATAACTAAGCAGGATCCATATAAGTAAAATATATAAAATAAGATGAATTAAATCTGAAATTTAAATCAGAATTGGAACTAAGAGTATGCAAATTTTTAAGTTCCTGGGAGATTTTGAAAATGTTTTGCAATCTGAAAGTGATATAGTATTGAACTCACTTCGATCGCTGGAAAATAATTCTGATGATGGTGTACACATCATCAGTGTCATTTTTGAGTTTCTAAGTGACGGATTACTACCAAGGATTTTGTTTTTGAAATGTTTTGGGAAAACAAGTGGTTTGGAAATTCAAATGTTTGAATTGGTATTATGATTTCAAATTAATTTGAAATAAACCCAGGAATTTAAAATTTGGAAATTTAAATTTGACTTATGAAGTTAAAAAGGGTAAATGGGAATAAATAAAGAAGAATTTAACTTGAGCTAAGTTAAACAAAACTAGATTTGATTTGTAAATAATCTGGAATTAACTTGGATTAATAAGTTAAGAGTTTGAAATCGAGAATGGAACTCGAGTTGAAATAGAATTCGACTTAGGTATAAGCGAATGATTTGGTTTTGAGAATGAACTGATTGGAGATCAAGTTGGTAATGCATTGTTATATGCAGAAGTGGTAACGAATGGTAGGGATATAATGGTATGCCCAACAAAAAGGTACAAGTTTATATTATATATGAGTTTGGATTTTATGAGCCGATTTGGCAAGCCGTTTGGCTGTTTGATTTTCTTTTGGGTTGGAGAAGGCCTATAGAGGCGAGTTGTGATTTGACGTATCGACCAGTACAAAGGAGGTTATGGTGAAATTTTCCGGAAGTTAAAGGCGCTAGAAAAATTTTCAGAATTTTTGAAAATTTTAGTTAGTCGGAATAAATTAATATTTTAGTCGATATTAATTGGTTCAGTTGAAACTGAAGTTAACGGGTAAGCCGATAAATATTTACCCAGTAGATAGGGTCGTCTTCTAGCTTAGCAATTTCGAGGACGAAATTATTTTAAGGGGGAAAGAATGTAATGACCCGGATTTTTGACGATGTAATAATTAACTTATTTAATTATTTAAAATAACGAATATACTATTTAATCGACGACGTTAGAACGTATAATTATATTATAATTAAAATCGAGCTCGAAATGGCGCTGCAGTTCGCTATTTGGCGATTCGAACTTCAACTGAATGTACATGATTCGTTTTAAGCCGGATTTCTGTGAAACAAGAAACGTGTGGAGCTGGTGGAGTATATTTTTCTAGTGGAAGAGAAAAATCAAGATTTCGTCGTGTAGATTTTGATTTATGTCCAAATCAAATTTTTGAAAAGTCGCTGTGGAATTCCTTTGAAATTTATAAATATTTATAAAAGGAATTTCATTATAAAATCGAATATCGATTTAAAGTGGGATTTGAAATATCGAGTTAGAAATTCATATAGGAAAATTTTAGAGCTGTATGGTATTCCACTATGAATATATACGATAATATTAATTTATTAATATTTAATTTAATTATATTTAAATATATTTATATATTTAAAAGGGCTATTTAGAGCTTTAAAAATAGCCACTTTTGCAAACGAAGTCGGAATTCGACGAAACTAATTTTGTTGGATCTGCAATGTTAAATTATTGCTAGATGTCAAGTTTCGTGATTTTTAGAGTCAGTATGTAGCCGTACAGATTTTTAGAGTGAAAAACAGTCAGTATTTCGATGGTTAAAAATACGATGTGTGAGCAAACGGAGTCGGAATTCGACGAAACCAGTTTCGTTGGGACCGTAATGTCAAACTGTAGCTGTACATCAGTTTTCATGATTTTTGGGTATCGTGTGTGATCACACGAATTTTTAGAAGACAAGTAGGAATAGCGATGGCTTAAAAACAAATAAAATAATCAATAAAAATATTAATAAAAATCTCCTATAAATAGCCTACCTACTCTTAAACCCTAATCTATTCCTCCTCAAAGTCAAACCAGATTTTCCGCCGTCACCAGGAAAATTAAAACGTGAAGGAAGCAACTTCTAAAATCAAAATGAATTCAAAATAAATTCCATAAATCACAAAAGGGGTATGTTTGGATTCAGCGTCCATAGGGCTTCGATCCTATGTTGTTCATTTTGGGTTCGACGTCTTCTTTTGGTTCCTGGACGTTTTTACAGTAGGCTAGGGTTCAACTTCTCTCCACTATGGGTTATCGAGGTGCAAAACGGAGTTGATATTAGGGTTTGTGGTTGATTTTGGGTTTCGGTGGTGGTAATTTTGTGAAACTCGGTTCAAATTTGGGTTGGCCGATCCGTGGGGAAGCTTGAGGTCGCGGCGGCGAAAGGGGAATCGAGCTGAACAAAGTGGTGTTGAAATGGGAGTGGTCACGAAGAGAAACATGGTGGTGGGTTTTGTTTGGATTGTCGTTGAAGATTGAGAGAGCAGTGGAGGTTAAGAGGATCGGTATTGGTGGTTTTGCACTGAAATACATTCGGAGGAGATACGCAGGAGGAAGAAGGCGGGCCTGGGTACTTGGTTAGGGAGATGGGCCGTTTTGTTTAAGGGGGGTGAGGCCCAAATTCAATTAAACTCAAGTTTTATTTAATTTAAATAATTGTACCAACTTGTAAAATACATATCTTTTACATACGACATCAGATTGATGAACTGTAAGTTGCGTTGGGACCGTATGGACGAGTGCTTCACAATGGAACTGACTGGAAGTGGATTCGAGCTCGTTAGAATTTATGACAAAATAAATTGTTTGATTCAAATCAAATAACAGTTTATCGTTCTTTAACGATGAACTGCCAAAGTGAGTAAAACTCACCAACTCTGAACAGTTATATTTTTATAACGTATTCTTAGAACTGATAATTCTCTGTTGATTGTTATGTGTTGATTTGGTTGATTGAACTGCTAGTCAGTTAGTTGAAATTATATATATATAAATATATATATATATAAACCATTAAATATATATATGGATGTTGCATATCAGAACATTTCATACTGAAATGAAGTTGATGTTAATTATATGGACTAACATCTGTGATGCAGGGAACAGGTTGGAGGGACCCAACTGGGTTCCTCAATATATAAAATACTGTTTTGTTTCATATATTGTGATATGTGATGTGTTATATAATCTGTGCTGATTATGTGTGCTTGGTTGATAATAATCATGGTTATACGGTATTTTAAATACCAAAATAAATACTGGAAAGTAAAAAGGGAATTTTCAAAACGTATATTGAAAATGAGTATTTATAAAATCAAAGGATTTTATAAAAGAAATATTTATTAGAAAATAAATAGAATCGATTTAAAAATGTTAAAGAGAGTAGGGTATGGTTTTTGAGTAATTGGAACTGGTTATACGTTGATTGAGTTGAGTAGATTTCAAAGTGTTGATCTGATGTTGGTTTCGGCCTTCGGGATTAACACTGAGAAATTTATTCACTTACCAATTTATAGTAAGTATCTAATGAATAGAAGTGAAGTGATAAAAGGGGATATTTAGAAAATAAATATAAGTTAGAGTTAATTAGTTAGAGTTAATCAGTTAGACTTAAACAGTTAGAGTTAAACAGTTAGAGTTAACCAGCTAGAGTTAACCAGTTAGAGTTAACCAGTTAGAGTTAACCAGTTAGAGTTAACAGTCAGAGTTAAACAGTTAGAGTTAGCCAGTTAGAGTTAAACAGTTAGAGTAAATCGAATTAGAGTCAAATCGAACTAGAGTTAAATTAAACTAGAGTTAAATCGAACTAGAGTTATTTGAGATAGAGTTAAAACAGATACAGTTATTCAGGATGAGTTTCCATCTCGCTTGACTGCAAGCGTAATTCGCAGGGCTGTAAATAGCCTACGGCGGTCGGATGTTTCCTGAGGGAATCAGGCGTAACCATTGTGATCGCTGCGATCTAGAGTTAAGCGAATGGAGTTAAATCGAATATTAGTTATTCGAATAAGTGTTAATCAAACAGAGTTAAACAAAATTAGAAACTGACTAGAGATTAGTAAGTTGAATGGTTTCTGAGTATCGATCTGATGTTGTTTTCGGCCTTCGGGGTTCATACTTAGAGAATTGTTCTCTTACTAGTTTATAGTTAGGGACTAATAGTTGTGGAATGGTAGTGATGCGTGAATGAGGATTGGAAATGTTTTTCAATGTTAATAACGTATATTTTCTAATTAGAGAAAATAAGGAAATATGAATATGAATATATATACTTTTATGTTGGATGATTTGATCGATAATTCCATTTGGAATTTAGATCGTTGTGTGAACACCGACATGTTTTCATTTGATAGTTAAATCACAGACTATCAAAGTTTTGACCATTTTAACGTTGTTAATATGGAGAGACCGGTTGGATTCTTGTCCAAAGAACCACTCTGTATTGGCATAAGCGTTGCGATTATATGCCAAAGAAAATTGAAGACGGTGTAAAGTGTAAGGGCTGTTGTATAAGTCCTAGGTAGAGATTGCCTAGGTTGGATGTACTGAATAGTGCCTTCGGTTTCGTTCAGTCCCAGAACGAACGTATATGGACGAGTGTCTGACAGAGTATTTCCAATGATCGAATGGGTTGGTCTGTATAAATATATATGGTTGCAACGGATTTATTCCCTTAGCATAACATCCAGAATATTTGTGTGAACCAACTAATGATTAACGGATTTGATAATGTGGCATTCAAAGTGATCGTGTTATCAATAAATGGAAGGTAAGTAAGCGTAGCTTCTGGCCTCACATCCGGTAAATGACAAAAATCGGGCAGGCAGCATGGCTAAGTCGATCGCTTCAAAGTAGGGTGTATAATCACCTATCTAGAGAATATTCATTTGCTTCTTTAATCTATCAATGATGTCCCATATGTTGTATATAACGGTGTTGTATACACAATTATATGATTTTTGTTTGATGATAACAACCAAATATATTTCTATTATAAATGTGTTTGGTATTGTACTGTTATATATATACATCACAGCAATGAATATAATATTTATATTCAAATAAAATACGACTGTACAGAAATTCAAATATTAACACTGTATTTTATTTGAATAGAATATTTTATTTCAATATTCAAACAGTACAACTATTTGTAACTCCACTATTTATACATTCACAGAATATTTGTACTTGTATATAAACAGAATAAAATAGACAAGCTTGTTTGACAACAATAAAATGATATTTTATTTCAATCAAACTTGTTTATTACAGACATCAATACAATCACTCTTTCATATACATTAGCTCCTCACTATAACACTCATACATTCACTCAGTTTGCATTTCATATATACAATTTTATTTACACAGACACACTGACACTCTTCTCATTTTCACTGTCTTCTGTCTTTTATTTTTTGTCTTCACAGCGTTCTGCATTCAGTCCAGTCTTCATACCTGTCATATACAGAAACACACACACAGTACATTGCAATAGAAATAAAAATTGAATACATGCAGATTTGAATTTTATTTTTAAAATTCCATTTGCCTCAGCTTTCTGGTGTGTTTCTCATCCTTTTTCATGACTTGATCTGATATATATATATATATATATATATATTTCTAGTACCCATTGATCAGCCTCAACACACTACACTGGTTTGCTGATCAGAACCAGTTGATTCTGAACAGCCTCAACACAATGTAGAGGTTTGCTGATAAAGTTTCATTCGGGCAGTCACACATATATACACACATGTATACACACTCATACGTGCATATATACATATATGTATACATGAAAGAAAATACATGACAAACAACAAAAATGATCTGTCAAAAGTAATCAAAGCTGCTCAAAAATTCAAAACTGGTTCAAGCATATAAACCAGCATGGTGAAGGCACAAACTCAAGCTAAAACAAAATGGTCAAGCATGCTAATGTGGACATGCAGCATGGATACACACTAAAGCAACATGGCACAATGAATGAAAAATGGTTACAGTTCAAGTGCTCGAGCATGCACAAACAGGGAAGTGGACGTGCCAAAGTGGTCGAGCCTCAAAACAACAACAAAATAAATAGTAGCAGCTACAACAAGTAAACAAAACAGCAAAGGTTCAAGAATACTCAAGTCATTAAGACAGCTCGACATAGCCAAGAAAGCAAGGCCAAGCAATGAATTTTCAGCTCAAAAGTGTTCAAGTGTACACATGATCAAGACATGGTTCAGAGAGCAAGTCAGAGCAGACAACAAGAGATGGTGGACCAAGAATTCAAGTAACATGGACAAGCCAATATCAATAGTGAAAAGCAAAGTGATTATTTCAACATTTTTTAATAGTAAGTTTTTTTTTCCAGAAATCATCTTTTGGAAAGAAGAACAAGTTTTTTTAAAAAACTGCTTCCATCTTTTTTTTCAAAACCACAGTTTACTCCCAGAAATGGAAGTGTGATTTCAAGACAGTTTTTAAATTTATTCCAAGGGCAAATGAATTCAAGATGGCAACAATTTTATTTCAAGAAATCTAGCAACAATCATGGAAAGAGTTTTCTCCTCAGTATTTTTCCAACAAATTCAATCAGAGAATTTAATGTCGGGCAATACATTTCAAATTAAGGCAACAAGCTTTTGTTTCCTGTATTGCAAACATTTCCAGACTTAAATCAGAGTGGAAAAGCATACATACATGGTGCAAGTGTGTACATATATATGGTATGGAAACAGTAACATATCAGTGCAGATTTGGATACATATCTAGCAAGTTGTAATTCCAGGAAAACAAGCTTTTAAACTTTTCCACAGATGGTTCTTCAATCAAACAAGGAGCTAGTGGAAACAATTTTTTTGTTTCCTGTTTTCATTTTGTAATTCAATGCAGCAATCAGTAAAAAATTATATAAGGAATTAAGGCAACATTTCAAAACCGTTTTTCAATCCAGAAAATCATATTAATTGTTTCCTATTTTGATTCAGTCAGGAAAGTTATTCAAGGCAACATTTCTCAAATTCATTCGAGGAAATCAGAAAGGGAAAACATCACACAATTTAGGCCGAGAATTTCTAAATCAAAAGTGGAAGCAGGCGCAAAAACCAGAAAAAATCACTTTCACGAAATCAGAGAGTAATTATAGGGTTTCTATACCCTATAAACAACACCGATTCATCATTGACACGAGTATCAAAAGTCAAGCAAATCAGACCGAGTCATTTGTGAAATCAGAGACACGATTTAGGGTTTCTAATACCCTATAAATAACACCCATAACATCACTGGCAAAGCATCGAAATAATTCAATCAATATTCAAAGCAGCAAAAAGAAAATTCTTTTTATACACTCACAGTTTCGATCGACGCCAGAGAAAAACATCTCAAATCGAAGAACCAGAAAGCCGTAGAGACTAGAGCATCAGAGGTTTGATTTCGACAGCAACCGAATCGATTTGGGGCAAATGAAGAAAACTCTAGAAAACCCTAGCCGCCATATTTTTTTCTCAGAGGCAAAAGAGGATCGGGCAGAAGAATGAAGCAAGAAAAGAAAATGGGCCGGCCGGTTTTTAATGGGAAAAGGGGATGACCCCTTTGATATAAACTCCTTTTTTTATTTTTATTTTAAGAACTAGGGTTTACATTTTTTTTTACATTCTGTTGTTTTTTAAATTGTGTTGTAAAATCATTTCTGAACAGTTCTAGGTCTGTAAAATCTAGGGGGATTTAGTCAAGGAGTTGACTGTCAGTTTCAGAGTCTGTAAATCTGAGTTACGAGTTACAGGGTTTGTAATTCGGGAAATCTGATCTAGGGGTTTAGATCAGTCTAGGGGTTTGAGCGTAGGGTTAGAATAGGAGCAGGGTTTGCAAGTGTACATGGTCTTGTATGCGGGATCTGTTCTATCACCTAGTAGAAACCTTAGAAATGCAGCAGTAGGCAGGGTTTTGCCGAAGCTGGGTATATCTGTGTGTGATTTATTTTCTGCATTTCAGTTTCTGCTATTTTCTGTGATTAGTTTATTATTATATATCTCGTTAAGTTTTTATTTCAGTTAAAAACTGTGAAAAACCCTATTCACCCCCCCTCTAGGGTTATTCTAGATCCAACAAGTGGTATCAGAGCTGGTTTAAGGTAACAGCATGATAGGGGGTTCTCGCTGTATGATCATGTGGCGAGGTACTGACTCTTGCCCCTACATGCCCGTGGGTGGTTGTCCGTGTCGAGAGGCAGGACGTGAAACCAGTGTCTGTGGTATCTTTGGTGGCCACCGGGGTGATTTAAAATTCCTCGTAAATCGAGACACCAATTGGTATCAGAGCCTGGTAATTTCATTAACTCTAGAGAAATGGTGAATCCTAGTTGTCAGTCCATAGAGAGTCAGTCCAGTCATATTCCATCTATTTTCAATGGTACAGATTTTTTAAATTGGAAATCAGAAATGAAATCTTATTTAAAATCTGTTGATATTAAATGTTGGAATAGTATTAAAAATGGGTATGATATTGTAAGTAGGGTTGATATTGAATTTAATTTACATGCTACTCATATTTTATATTCGTATATTGATGATATTCAATATAGCCTTATTTCCCATTGTTTGACTGCGCAGGAAATCTGGCAGACTCTCAACGCGCTATATGGAAAAATTGACAAATGCTCAAAATCCCAGAAAGATAACTCGGCTTCAGATTTGTGCTTGACAGGTTGTACAGATGGAAATCCAGATGGAGACTCAACAGGAAATATTTCTTTGATTCACCGTTTAAATGGTTTAACTGAATTTGTTGAGAAGTTAAAATCTAAAAATAAACTTCTGAAATCTGAGAAGCTTGAGTTGATCTGCAAAAATAATGTTTTGGAATCAAAACTCAAAAACGTTAAAAATTCTTCAAATTCTAATTGCAAAAATTGTTTAAAATTGAAAACCAATCTTGTTCATCTCAATAAAAATATTCAAAAGTTTGAAAAGGAAATTCTGATCTTAAAAGAAAACAAGATTGAGTTATCAAATTTGAACAATCTTCTACAAAAGGAATTTGAAGTTTTTAAGACTGATATAAGTTCCAAATTTGAGATTGCTGAAAATGAAAATTTGGTGAGAAGTGATTTGATTTTGAAAGAACTTGAAAACGAGATTGAAAATTTCAAGAAATTTGAATCTGAAAATCGAAAACATTTTGAATTTGAAATTGCTGAATTCCAAACCAAAATTAAATCACTTGAATCTGAAAATTTGGTTTTGAAACAATATGATGCTGAAAGGAAGATCATTGATAACCGCTGTTCAGATTTAATAAAAGAGAACGATGATCTTAAATTCAAAATTCAACGACTAGAGTCAACTTTGACTAAATTTTCTAATAGTGAAAAGTCGTTGAATATGTTGTTGCAAAACCAAAATTCTATTAGAAATAAATATGGTCTTGGATTTGGGAAAACAAATGTTTTTGAAAATCGCAATTCAAATGGTTTTAAAAATCCTTCAACTTTCTTTGAAAAGAATCGTCTTCATAATTTGACCTTTGTTAATTCCAAAGGATTTTTGAATCAAAAGCAAAATTTGAATTTGTTTTGTAATAATTCATCTAAACAATCCTGGATCCCAAAAAGAGATGAAACAAACTTCATTAAATTCAAACAGATATGGGTTCCAAAGGGAACAAAGGTAAATTCTGATGGATTGTTATACAAACAAGTCTGGGTACCGAAAGATGTTAATAAAACTGCGGGTGGTTTTTCTAATTTTGTTAGACCACTCAATCCTCTCAACTGTTAGGTACTGAAGAAGGGTGGCTGAGGAACTGCTATGCTGAAAAGAAATTTGAAATCAAGATTGTCTATAACTTTGTGTCATTTACAGTTCCTTAGGCCAACATCTGTTGAGTTAGAGATTCTGCTTTACATTGGATTCTGGTATGATCTCTAAACTCACCTTTGTATATTCTTTTTGTCTGTTTTTATTTTCTATTGTTATTCTTTTCTCTATCTCCTTCTGTTTTTTTTTTTATTTTGACACTGCCATATTCTTCTTTGTCTGTACTTCTTAAACTTCCAGTTGCAGAATTCATAATCTTCCTGGAAATATGCTTTATTTGTAAACAATCATCATGTGTTAATCATTCTCATATCCTGAATTTAATCTTGTAAATATCTGCAATTGGTTCGAGGTTTTTTTTTTATTTCTGAATTCATAACAGTGTTGATGAATTCTTGTCATATCTTGAACACTGTTAATTTGAATTCTAAATTTTTGAAGATCTGAAATTTTAATGGAAATTCACACATCGTTGCTGTTTTGAGATTCTTCTAATTCATTTTAGAAAAGCTTGAAATATTACACTCATTACAGCACTCTATTATTTATCAGTAGTGATATTTTCATTATTTTTCAGATTGGCTTGGAAATTTTAAATTGTCTAGAATCTCAGTGATACATCTTGAAAATCATTGTAATTCATGATCATCATGGTTAGAATTTGTTTGTTTGAAATCATCTGAAATTATTAATATTTTGAATAATCACACACCTCCTAAATTTGAAATTATCAACCTTGTGTGACTGATTCATTATATTTCAAAACTTGACATTGATTCATGTGATTTCAAATAAATTATCCCGATCATGAATATTTTCAAATTTGATGTAAATGACCTGAAATTTCTCTTGGGCTTGTCAGAAATAGTTTTGAGAAATTCTTGAAATTTTTTTTTAAAAAAATGGTCTTTGAAAATCATTGTTATTTCATGATTATTTGATTTGAATATATGTTTGTTTAAAATCATTTGAAATTATTGATTTATTGGATCTCACACATATCTTGAATCTGAAATATAACCTGGTGTGATTGATTCATTAAATCCTAATACTTTTACATTTCTTCAAATGATTTAAAATAGAGTATATTTACAAATCTTGGATCATGAACCACCTTATGTGACCAACATCTTGATAAGTCTGTTGTGATACTGATTTCTCTGTGCTGCTCTGATACTGTTTTTGAAAAATGTTTGTTTTGGAATCATGCTGCTCTGATTATAAGAAATTGATTTGTAAATATTTTGTTTTGGACTGCTTGATTTGGTATCAAAGATTTATCGTGTTCTGATAAATGAAATTTGTGTGCTTGAGTTGCTTGCTTTGTAATTAAGTCTTTCCTGTTGACTGAGGTACCATTTGTTTGCCACCGGGGTGTCATTAAAATCCTCGAGAAAGCGAGAACATTTGGTATCAGAAGAGCCTTATATTTGTCTCATCCATCTGTTCTGATTTTTCACTTTGTAGAGACACCATGTGGTATCAGTTTAAAAGTGCTGCATATTTTTTTGTTGTATATATATATTTTTTCCCTCTTGTCATGTATAGATCAGCATATTACTCTTGTAATTGATTTTCAATTTTAAAATTATTTATTGATTATTCTTTCAGAAATTGAAATCAATATCCAAATTAAACTGTATTTATAATTCATCTAAATTATAATCAGATTTAGAAATTGTGATGAATTGTGACTGCAGTATATTTCACAACAAGAGGAGAATTTTATTTAGATTTTCATGATGGTTAAATATTTATTATAATATCTTTGAACTGACAATTATTTCACGGCAATCTTCATTACTTATCATCCTTCTGCCATTCGTTATGATTTTATATAAATGTGGAGAGTTTAATTTTTCTTAAAATCATTTTAAATAAACAGTGAAAATATTTGTGATGGAATTATGGTTATATTATTATTCAAAATTAGTGATAATTGAAAATTTTCAATAATCCCGGTACAGTTGGTCATATTTCATAATATAATTAATTTAGAAATTTAATTCACAGTCCATTTCTGTACCTACCATATTTTTTATCATCCATATATTGGTTTTATACCAAGGAGTGTTTTTTTTTAAAAGATGAAATGATAAATATATATATAATAAATATATAAGTGTGTCTCTAACCTCATTTAAAAATCCAAGCTCTGGTCATGCATGGTTAAGAGACAACTTATAATTTAAGCTGCGACTGACCTCATTTAAAAATCCAAGCTCTGGTTATGCGTGGTCAGTGTGCTCTTAAATAAATAAATAAATAAATAAAAAGTGCTAAAAACTGAAATAAAATTGAAATTCTTCTTGGTGTATAAAAATCAACCTATCAATCCATCTATCTAATCTGTGAAATGTGTTGAAAATATTATGACGTATTATGATTTGTTGATTGATAGATATTGAGATTTGAGATTATTCGATTTTCTCACTTAAATTGAATTTTTAATTATAATCCAAATCCATCACCGTTTTTGGTGCTTTAATTTTATAAAATTCTTTTGAAAATAATTGGGAAATATTCATATTTTTTATAACTCTCCTCATTTTTATAAAATTCATCGTATATCCATCATTTTCTACAATGTGAAATATGCCACCTGTTCTTAGAATATTATGATTTTTGTTTGACTGATTGAGATTTATGATGACTGTTCTTCCTCTTAAGCTGAAATTATGTTTTTAGTCAATTTTCATCTGTATTTTAAAATCTGTATCCTTTTGATGATAACAAAAGGGGGAGAATGGATTAGATTTTGATTTATGAGTGAATATTTTATAAACATTTTTATTCATACATTTCACTCATGCATAGTTATAGGGGGAGCATTTAAATAGGGGGAGTTCAAATATTCACGAACAAACACATTTATTATATTCAAAATCTTTTATTTGTTTGTCATCATCAAAAGGGGGAGATTGTTGTATATAACGGTGTTATATACACAATTATATGATTTTTGTTTGATGATAACAACCAAATATATTTCTATTATAAATGTGTTTGGTACTGTACTGTTATATATATATACATCACAGCAATGAATATAATATTTATATTCAAATAAAATACGACTGTACAGAAATTCAAATATTAACACTGTATTTTATTTGAATAGAATATTTTATTTCAATATTCAAACAGTACAACTATTTGTAACTCCACTATTTATACATTCACATAATATTTGTACTTGTATATAAACAGAATAAAATAGACAAGCTTGTTTGACAACAATAAAATGATATTTTATTTCAATCAAACTTGTTTATTACGGACATCAATACAATCACTCTTTCATATACATTAGCTCCTCACTATAACACTCATACATTCACTCAGTTTGCATTTCATATATACATTTTATTTACACAGACACACTGACACTCTTCTCATTTTCACTGTCTTCTGTCTTTTATTTTTTGTCTTCACAGCGTTCTGCATTCAGTCCAGTCTTCATACCTGTCATATACAGAAACACACACACAGTACACTGCAATAGAAATAAAAATTGAATACATGCAGATTTGAATTTTATTTTTAAAATTCCATTTGCCTCAGCTTTCTGGTGTGTTTCTCATCCTTTTTCATGACTTGATCTGATATATATATATATATATATATATATATATATATATATATTTCTAGTACCCATTGATCAGCCTCAACACACTACACTGGTTTGCTGATCAGAACCAGTTGATTCTGAACAGCCTCAACACAATGTAGAGGTTTGCTGATAAAGTTTCATTCGGGCAGTCACACATATATACACACATGTATACACACTCATACGTGCATATATACATATATGTATACATGAAAGAAAATACATGACAAACAGCAAAAATGATCTGTCAAAAGTAATCAAAGCTGCTCAAAAATTCAAAACTGGTTCAAGCATATAAACCAGCATGGTGAAGGCACAAACTCAAGCTAAAACAAAATGGTCAAGCAGGCTAATGTGGACATGCAGCATGGATACACACTAAAGCAACATGGCACAATGAATGAAAAATGGTTACAGTTCAAGTGCTCGAGCATGCACAAACAGGGAAGTGGACGTGCCAAAGTGGTCGAGCCTCAAAACAACAACAAAATAAATAGTAGCAGCTACAACAAGTAAACAAAACAGCAAAGGTTCAAGAATACTCAAGTCATTAAGACAGCTCGACATAGCCAAGAAAGCAAGGCCAAGCAATGAATTTTCAGCTCAAAAGTGTTCAAGTGTACACATGATCAAGACATGGTTCAGAGAGCAAGTCAGAGCAGACAACAAGAGATGGTGGACCAAGAATTCAAGTAACATGGACAAGCCAATATCAATAGTGAAAAGCAAAGTGATTATTTCAACATTTTTTAATAGTAAGTTTTTTTTTTCCAGAAATCATCTTTTGGAAAGAAGAACAAGTTTTTTTAAAAAACTGCTTCCATCTTTTTTTTCAAAACCACAGTTTACTCCCAGAAATGGAAGTGTGATTTCAAGACAGTTTTTAAATTTATTCCAAGGGCAAATGAATTCAAGATGGCAACAATTTTATTTCAAGAAATCTAGCAACAATCATGGAAAGAGTTTTCTCCTCAGTATTTTTCCAACAAATTCAATCAGAGAATTTAATGTCGGGCAATACATTTCAAATTAAGGCAACAAGCTTTTGTTTCCTGTATTGCAAACATTTCCAGACTTAAATCAGAGTGGAAAAGCATACATACATGGTGCAAGTGTGTACATATATATGGTATGGAAACAGTAACATATCAGTGCAGATTTGGATACATATCTAGCAAGTTGTAATTCCAGGAAAACAAGCTTTTAAACTTTTCCACAGATGGTTCTTCAATCAAACAAGGAGCTAGTGGAAACAATTTTTTTGTTTCCTGTTTTCATTTTGTAATTCAATGCAGCAATCAGTAAAAAATTATATAAGGAATTAAGGCAACATTTCAAAACCGTTTTTCAATCCAGAAAATCATATTAATTGTTTCCTATTTTGATTCAGTCAGGAAAGTTATTCAAGGCAACATTTCTCAAATTCATTCGAGGAAATCAGAAAGGGAAAACATCACACAATTTAGGCCGAGAATTTCTAAATCAAAAGTGGAAGCAGGCGCAAAAACCAGAAAAAATCACTTTCACAAAATCAGAGAGTAATTATAGGGTTTCTATACCCTATAAACAACACCGATTCATCATTGACACGAGTATCAAAAGTCAAGCAAATCAGACCGAGTCATTTGTGAAATCAGAGACACAATTTAGGGTTTCTAATACCCTATAAATAACACCCATAACATCACTGGCAAAGCATTGAAATAATTCAATCAATATTCAAAGCAGCAAAAAGAAAATTCTTTTTATACACTCACAGTTTCGATCGACGCCAGAGAAAAACATCTCAAATCGAAGAACCAGAAAGCCGTAGAGACTAGAGCATCAGAGGTTTGATTTCGACAGCAACCGAATCGATTTGGGGCAAATGAAGAAAACTCTAGAAAACCCTAGCCGCCATATTTTTTTTCTCAGAGGCAAAAGAGGATCGGGCAGAAGAATGAAGCAAGAAAAGAAAATGGGCCGGCCGGTTTTTAATGGGAAAAGGGGATGACCCCTTTGATATAAACTCCTTTTTTTATTTTTATTTTAAGAACTAGGGTTTACATTTTTTTTACATTCTGTTGTTTTTTAAATTGTGTTGTAAAATCATTTCTGAACAGTTTTAGGTCTGTAAAATCTAGGGGGATTTAGTCAAGGAGTTGACTGTCAGTTTCAGAGTCTGTAAATCTGAGTTACGAGTTACAGGGTTTGTAATTCGGGAAATCTGATCTAGGGGTTTAGATCAGTCTAGGGGTTTGAGCGTAGGGTTAGAATAGGAGCAGGGTTTGCAAGTGTACATGGTCTTGTATGCGGGATCTGTTCTATCACCTAGTAGAAACCTTAGAAATGCAGCAGTAGGCAGGGTTTTGCCGAAGCTGGGTATATCTGTGTGTGATTTATTTTCTGCATTTCAGTTTCTGCTATTTTCTGTGATTAGTTTATTATTATATATCTCGTTAAGTTTTTATTTCAGTTAAAAACTGTGAAAAACCCTATTCACCCCCCCTCTAGGGTTATTCTAGATCCAACACCATATATATATACGAGAACGGTTGCTGATCCCAACCGTTGGTGATGTACATTCGATACACTCAAGCGAAATGAGTGGTCGGTCATGTGTGGATGAGTTGCAAGATGTTCTTGTTGAACTCCAGTGTATCGTTCCTAGAGTACACTGATCGGAAGGTGGTTCCATACCTTGTCATAGTTGGAAATCCATTACCCAATACGTGCTTGCGGTTTTGATTGTATACTATATATGTAGAACGTGAGATGAAAGCGTTTCTGCTAGATGATTATTACATTTTGGTTGATAGACATTATTATAATATCAGAAGGTTTTGATATAAAGATATTTTGGATTCTCATAAGGGAAAAACCCGTTACGTTATACGGCGTGGTCTTATGAGATATCGTTTACTTGTTCAAACTGTTTTAAACTGTTTTATTCATACCAGTCCCATGACTGACCCGGAGTTTATTTGTTTGTTTCCCTAAACTCTTGGGGGCCTAACTTGTACGGGCAGTCAAGTAGTCGGGATTTTTCAGATATACATGGAGAGCTTGGAGCAGGAGGCTTTAGGATTCTATAGCTATTATTATTTCCGCTGTTGTTGTAAGTGTTGTACTCTGATAATGTTATTGTATACATACTGTTTGTATTTCAAAAGTTATATTATATTTTATTCGTTCCGCTGTGAGATTCGTGTTTACTCTGATGATGATGTTCTTCTTCTTCTTCTATTCTATTAGTTCTATCTTATCTTTCCTCACCCTCTAACTTCTTTCATTAACAATTCAGTTATTCTCGATCCTTGGATATTCGATATGTGTTGTATAGCGGATAACCGAGAACATCGAAAACCCGGGTCGTTACAGTATAGATCTAGAAACAAAATTGGTTATTTGATTTAATAGTAGACATATATTTTTTGGATATGGATAGTACCATATTTGTATTTGTATCTGGAAATGTTTTAGGATGTCGTATATCCGTATTCGCATTTCAAATATTGGACATTTTCCATATTCTTGGATATAGATAAGGCCAGATTTCGGATTTTCGGATATTCATTGACAACCCTAATTATAGGTGTAGATGGAATGGTTTCTATAATACATTCAGAAATGAATGGCAGTATCTTCGTGATGCCAGATCGATATATAACCATATGATCTGGTGGATCTGGCCAATAACAATATACATTCAACCAAACCCAAGTTGTACATAGCACAAGGTGAAATAATCCATGAATGTCAAGAATAGCCACATAGTTTGATGATTTAAAACCAACCATCTTCATAAAACTAAAAACGATGTCAGACAAGTTTGAATGGTTCCCAACCAACTTGCAGCAGTACAATTCCCAATTTGATTGGAGGCCTTGTAGTGGTTTAATGTTTTAATTTTTAGTTTCAAACGATTCTTTTGTTATTTAGCATCCATTATTAAAATGTTTAGTGTAGGATGTTGAGTTTTTGTAACGACTCGGTAGAAATTCAACAATAATTCATAAACCCGTATTACTTGCCAGAACTCAAGTATCGAAAGCACCAGATGGTTAAAAGAAAGAAATTAGAGAGTGAGAAGTAGAAAGAAAATATGGATATACGTCTTGACTCCACCTTCTTTTCTGAAGCTCCAAGCAGAACCTAACCTAGAAAATATACTCGGTCCGACCCGAGCACATTTTGAAGCAAAGCAAAATTAACCCAGATCAGTCTTGAATACTTTCAATGATATACTTACATTAGAAACAACTTTCTTAATTTTAGAATATCCTTTTGAAAGAATGGAACTCTTGTAAGACAAGACCACACATAAAAATGGAACTTGTTTTTACCTTATGATAACCAAAACACTTTTTATATTAAAATCCAGTGATATTATAATAATGCATGAAACCACAAATAAAATATGAATATAGCCAGAAAGCTTGCATCTCACTTTCCAACGTAGTTGGTATACAACTAAAAACATACGGCTTGTATAGGAGTTTGGATTTCCAACATGAGAAGGTATGGGACCACCTCCCAATCAGTGTACTCTAGAGAGGATACGCTGGGGTTCAACAAGAACATCTTGCAACCTGGCCACACATGACCGACCACTCATTCAACTTGATTGTACTAATATATTGTCACCCATGGTTAGCCAACATAACTGTTTCCCGAAGATACAGAAGGGACAGAAGAAACAAATGAATTTTCTCTAGATGGTGATAATACATCCTAATGGAAATGAACCACATAGCCATGCTGCCTGCCCAATTTCTGTCATTTCCTAGTTGATGAGGCCTGAGGTTACAGTTAACTTTTTGAACATCACATCATTATTTACTTTGAATGCCATATCGTCAGATCCATTAAATCACTGACTGATGTCCACAAATATACTCTGGGTGTTAAGCTAAGTGAAGGTGTCTTCTCTGCCACCAAACTTGATATATTTATAAAAATCAACGTACGTGACCTTTAGGAAATACTTTGTCAAACATTCGTCCATACAAGTCATCCAAGAAGAGGATGAAACGAAGACACTCTCCTACCACAATCTATATAGGAATCACCCCCAAGGATGAGTAGTGAGTAGTCGTTTCGATCCGAAGATTTCAATCACGACAGAATCATCGTCAAAAGATCTCTTTGAGCGCTAATAAGAGAAATTCATCAAGAAGTTCTTTCTCTCATGAAGATCCACGGTCTTCCATTTTTTCCATTTTTAAAAGCATTCCTGCAATTTAGTTACGAACACACAGTCGGTTCGAAGTGGTTTTGGATCTATTTTTATCCCGGTCGCTTCGAACTAACACGTCAAAAGGGACATTTATTTGATATTCGGTTCTTTAACTATCATATCAACTGTATAGATAAGTATATCAGCAATTCAGGCCCTTTTTAAATTAAAAACCATTCAGTAAAACCCCTTCATCGATTCTTACAATCAATTCATATACTTATCTCAACCGGATAAGAATATTCACAAATCTCTTATTTTCATTTACTTTGAAAATGATAACTAATTCTTATATCAATAGAATAAAAGTATTCACCAAACTCTTTATCTTTATTTCCTTTACCTCTGAAATATCGTTATATTTCATAGAAACCCACTTTTATTTCCTTTACTTTGGAAGTATCACTATATATTTACGAAATCTCTTTCCATTTCCTTTACTTTGAAAATATCATTTTATTCACTTAACCAAGTGGTATGAATCTAATTACAAATCTTATATATGGGCCTACAACGATGTCATTTGACACATTGTTTATAATATAATCCTTAATAGATTATTTAACTTCCAAATTTTTATTAATTTAATTTCCTATATTCATTTTCGCATCTAAACTAATATAACTTCGTATTTCATCTTTTCAAAGATTTCAACCATTTACTTGTCTCTTGTAACAAATATATTTCCAAAACAGTACTATTTCATTATTTAGAAAATAATGCTACATACTTAATCAACTGATATAAGTATAATCACACTCCATAGCTGAGTCAACAACGTTAAGTAATACATCGTTTATGGTAAACCTAGTGGTTTTATTTTATTAAACCTTGCAATTAAAGTTGCAACATTATTTCTTTTAGAAATTATCTTCAACCACTTTACGTTACAAACTAATATTATCCTCAGATAATCATGAAGTCGTTCAAGTTGGGGTATTCTATTTACCTCTCAGACCTTGATCAACTATGTTCTTATCTTAAGATAGATAAATATTAGTTCGTAACTCAAAACTGACATTATTTATAATATCCCATAAATTCTATTTACCCTTCCATTCCATTTTAATATGGATTTATGAACCATTACTTACATTTGAAAGATCTCTTTTCAATTTTAATTACTTTTGCTAGATTTGTTTATTAAGTAAATGCTTACCATAAAACAAACCTCTTAGCTTTTAAACTTCTTTAATACAATTTACTTACATTATAATTTATCAAAAAAATCCATTTACCAAATTCTTTACATCAGATTCATTTAGCATCTTAACTTGAGTTTATCTTAAAAGCCCATTTGCCAGTCTTTTGCAGCCGCAAATTAAACTTCCTTTCTTTGAATTATTGAAAATCTCCTTTCGATTTCAATCGTTTTTACTAACTTCAAATATTAAGTAACTGTTTGTTTAAAATCATCGCATTGGCTTTAGATATCTTTATACATTTTTGTTTATAATTTTGGATTTATTTTTAAATCCTAGATCTATTATAATAATCCATTCTGAAATCCGTTCACACAAATCGATTAACATATCTTCAAATTCTTCTTTCATTTGCAATCATTTTACTTAATCCGCTTATTAAGCAAAAACTTATTTAAAACCCATGCCTTAGCTTTCAATCTCTTTTATAAACCCATCTATAAACTTAGATTTATTATAAATCTCTTTATAGAATTTCTCAATTAAAAATTGATTTTCAATTAACAAGGCAACCCTTCAATTATTATTTATTAAAATAATTATTCATTTCTACATTTAACCGAAGTAAAAGTAGTTTAATTCATCATTAACTAATGTAGAAGTCGTAAACTTCTTTATTAGCTCAAATGGAATAGTTAACCCCTTTCAAAGGTTATTAAAATAATAATTAACTTGATTAATAATAAACCACTCGATAATTATCATTAATATAATTAATTAAAAGATAATTAACTTTTAAGACCACTCATTAAGTTAACAACTGTTTTGTTAAAATCTATTTCTATTAGATTGATCAAATAAATTTGATAACCAATTACAAGTGGAATAGTTGACTTAGTCAACCTGAAAACATCAGTTAACTTGTTAACTGATTTCCACTAATACTTTTACTTAAATTAATTAATAATATAATTAATTTAATTCAATATCGCTCAATTTTTTTCTTAAAAAAATTATTCCAAAAATATTAACCCTTAGGTTAATTCTCGACTTATCTACTTATAAAACCTTTTAAATGACGAATTTGCTATTTAACGGTAATTTATAACTATTAAACCAACTATTAATATCAATTTTTTCATAAATCTTCTATTCTTATATAACTTATAAAAATATAATTAAAAATCTAGCTTTAGTTATAAAAATAAATTTTATAACTTCAACTACGTCGATTCGCCTGACAACAAATCAGCATCTTAAAAGTGGTTTTAGGCCATCTGCCGCCATTCACTTAACTTACTTTCTATTGATTAAAACACAGTGATTGTTTAATTTCAATTCAACAATCAACATCCAAATAGGTTTCAATGGCAATTGGGTTAAACAGTTCATATATGAATAATATGAAATCAGATAACAACAAATTATTTGAGGAATCCAGTTGGATTCCTCCAACCTGTTTTCCCTGCATCACAGTTGCTTATATTATATAATAATGCATATGAAATAAATAATTTGATTTAAATCATTTAATTAACGGAAATGTAAATAACGACAACCAAACAATAAACATCCAAGCATCCAAACATTCAATTTCCATTAGCAGCAATAAATTATAGTTATATGAATTTAACCACATCATAGGATTACAGAAGGCATGAGAGTTAACTCACAGTTTCTTTCGATTGTCGATTCAGATTGATTTATATAATTTCAAGCGAGCGTTTGAAATTCACCAATAATCATCCAATTTCTAAGTTCACACAATAATTAGTATCAGTTGAAGCGGTGAGATTTACTCATGTAATAACCTGTTATTTACGACAATCAGTACAGTTGAACAATTATTCACATACAAGTTGATCGTATATTTTGCTACCATGTATATCCAAATTAGCTCATACACAGATTGAGCTGAAATTTAATTTGTTATAAATTGATCAATTATTTACAAACAAAGTGATTGATGCATGAATCGATGAGAATTTTTTTTTTTTTTTTTTGCGGATATAAAAGGAAGTTTGAAACAGAATGTGGAAACCACCTTTCTAATGCAGTTGCAACTGTCAAATAAAGGACTAAGCATCTCCAATCGTTTACGCGACATAATATTACAGTTCATTATATTATGTCTGAATATTCAGGTGTGACTCATAGAAATCACTTCCTTTTGGCCGACACCCACCCTACAACCATCAATGCCACAAAAACCCATATTTGTTGCAACGAAGCTTTACCATAAATGGATCTATTTGTATAAGAGTACAAATGTTGAAACGAATCTTACCCATTTTTGTTGTTGAGTTGCTGATCTCCTCTGAAATCATATCTGAAAAAGATGAAGCAACATCTTGAAACTCCTCAGTCTCATGTCTTTTCTCCTCTCTCCACCATCTTTCAGTTCTCAAACTCACAGTTCTCAAGACCGTCAAAGCTTTATCAGGAGACTGACCAATTGTTGATTCACTTGAGAGCATTAGAGCATCAGGGAACTGACCGATTGCTCAAAATTATACTATACCAAATTGACTAATTTTTATATCATTTAAAATTGTTAGTTCAATAGTGTTTTTACGACCTCTCATGAATAAAGCCATCCAAAATCAATCATAATCAACATGCAAAATCTCTCAAGTGGCCAAAAAATATGCAGTGGAGAAAGAGAATTCCTATGGCTATATATAACTTATTATCAAAATGTTAAAACCATTATGATATGAAATCCTGTAAAATATCGCTAGAAATATTCAGCATTGACTGATCTAACAGGCCATGTAATTTAATCAGTAACAGGGTTCTTATACGTTTCACGATCATCATACTATATCCATAGTAAACAAAGACCGTTGTTATAACATGGTTTAATTTCACACCAAAAGTTGACAAAAAATGGGATTTCCCATTTAGGTATAAATTATTTAAATCAACAATTTATTTGTATCTCATATAAACATTTTCTTATGGACAAAAAGTGGTAGATTTGAAAAGAAAAAAAAATAGTTTGTTTAGACCTTCTCGGTATACATACCCATTTTACTATACATATCCATATTAGTGAAACATGAATAAGAGAGCATCTCCAACAGACTTACGGTTCGTAATATTACGACTCGTAAGATTCAGGGGTCGTTGGGCTGATTTGCCCAACAGGGGCGTGCCGATTTTATCGGGGTGCTTCGATTTTATCGATGTGCGCCAATAAAATCAGCTCATAAGCTCAAGAGCCGATAATATCGGCGCTTGGCTGTTGAAAAATACTTATTATAATCCTTATATGGTTAATTAGTGTTTAAGGTTGATATACAACGTTTGAATGCATGTATAACACTCACGATACAAATTTTTTTATTCCTTCTACGGTTATTTAGTGTTTGGCAATACTATAAAAATTACAACGAACGATTAGACCAAAGTAAAACAGGAAAATAAATATGCAAGCAAACTAAATGTTGCGTTCAACCCTAGGAGATTCAGCTACACTTGGTAATAATCACACGGAAACAAGTGGTTATGATCGAAATGATTCAACTAATATTTCGCATAACGATAAAACTAACAATAAGCATACAGATACAACCGGTCATTAAAGATACAACAACTAATGATAGTAGATGCCAACTAAAACATCAAAGCAAACGTAGAGAATATTTACTTAAGCCAACTACATGTTATACATTCAATCTCAAGGGAGTCTCATTATGTTCAATCACAATTGTTCAATATGATTTTGGAGACGTCTAATCTCTCGTTCGAGCTCGTTTGCATATGCTATTCCCCTTGGGCACAAAGGTTCGTCTATCCATTCCGTGTAATTGCATCCATCTGGATAGGATGGACATTTCTGCATGCGCCGACCTATATTGTTTCCCTCTGCTCGAACTACAACTTCAAACGCATAACCGCCGCAGCAACAAACCGGATAAGAATTAACTTCATGTTCATACCGTGGTACTCGATACGCCTCTACTTCTTGTTGTGGTTGAGCGACCGCCCGTTCATACGATAGTTGAAAATGTGGTACTTGAGCTTCATGTGGAAGTTGTACGTTCTCCTGTTCATGCGGTGGTTCATCCTGAGGTCTTATTTGGTTTAGAAACTGGAATTCGTCCTCGAGCTCCTAAAGTCTCATCTGTTCGTACGCCTATTCATCGGAGTCTGTAGCTGATGGCCAAGAAGGCATTTTTAATGAGTGATAAAAGGAGGAGGTAGCACAAGAATGGGAACAAAGTTGTTTGTGTGAGGTAAGCTGTGAGTAATTTGACAAAAATATATAGCTGCGTAGTGTACAAATCAATAAAATGAATAATGATGTAACCGGTCACTGTTACGACTGTGCTTTATGTGATGCCCGACACTGTTTCTCTTGACGTAATACTGTAGGGAATCTGTTTTTCGTATTGCTATGATGTGAACGATCACTAGTTCCACTTTGCTTTACGTGATGCGATTTCCAAAGCATTTGTCAGCAATAATGCTCAAGTGGATGAGTACGACCCTATTTTTTAACTCCTTTGTGTATTGAAATGTTTAATTTAAACGGGGACGACCCAAGTATTTTACTCATTTGCATTCATAAATATAAATAATACCTTTTAACTTGCGTACAAATTTCCTTCAGTATAGCAAAATACAAGATACATGATACAGTGAATGTTCGACCCAACATACAACTACGATAAAGTACGACATAACATGGAACACAATACATATAATTATGATAAAGTACCATATAACTAAGACCCTAGTTTCGGGACGCACCGCAGAACCCATACAACATTTCAGCCCTTGCTACAACATTCAACTATTCCAAGTGACTTACCTCTGCTTGCATTTCTAGAGCGTACATGACACCCCTCTCCATCAGTGGTGGATCGATCTATGAGAAAAAAATACAATGTTCCAACCCATGTCGGTTAAGTGCAGTAATGTACGCTTTGCCATCATAAAAGCGACGACGTGCGATGCTTTGGATTTTAGAAACAACCACATTACATTCGACTTCGCGGTAGCAAAGTACTGAATGACCCGTCATGCTAGAGCTTGACCTATCTGGGTTCTCCTGAGCAATTACTTCCCCTAACCGAGCATGGAGGGATTTTTGAACAGGTCCAATATGTGGGAAGACAACGTTCGGTTGCGTGGCACTAAAGAGTTCAGACTCCACTTCTCCAGCTTCCACTTGATCTTCCAATTGCGTTTCGGGCACAAACTCGACTGGTTGGTTATTTCTTTCATATTTATCGTACATTTGGACCATGGTTTCATCATCCAATTCCCAAGAAGACATTTTGAACTAGTTGAAAAGTGGCAGTTGGATAAAATGAATAACTTGACAATCCTAAGAATTTAAAAATGCTAAATTTAAAGGAAGAGGGCTGAGTTGTCGTAAAGGTTGACAAGTCTCCTGATTTTGTGCTTTGATTTATTAAAGCAGTGGACATGTCATCTTTAATCAATACGACTTGTCAAGTCATGTTGTTTCTATTCGTTGGACAACCTATAGCATGCTACTCGAGTGTTGCAAAGTGTAGTAACATCAACTGTTCTATGGCAGAACCATAGGAACTCAACTGTTGAGGACAGAGTGTAGTCATGTCATATGTCTCTATTCTACATATAAACTAATAAGGACAGAGCTTTATCAACAATCACCCCCCTTGTTTAAATAGTTTATACTTCTTCCCCCAACCATAACTATAATTTGTGCGTTCGAGATCAAACACGACATTAAGATGAGAAACCATTACTCTTTTTGCTTCTACGTGTTCAAGTACTTTTTTGTGTAGATAATACGTTTCTTGTTTCTGTGTAGCTTAAATGGACGATTGGGAAATCAATGATGAAATCATGGATAAAATGTTTGATGAATATGAGCGGAACAAGGAGGAGGAGAAAGAGGGTGGATTCGTTCCAGATACACAAGTAGAAGAGGTGGATGAACCAGGTCAAAATGAAATTATTGTGGTACTCAACAAGTACTTAAAGTACAGAAACCAAAAGCACGTCCACAAAAAAACATAGCGAGGCAAATGGTTAACCATAATCGTCGCAACCAAAGTAATGCTAGTTCCAGTGCTACTACAACAGTATTCTCTCCTAAGGACTTACTTATACTTGTGAAACCCTATATCGAAGTTGACAAAAGAGATTTGCTATTGATGCAAAATGGAGGAGGTCTAACCCATGAAGAATTTTGGTCCATGATAACAAGATTACATAACAACCATCGTACCTGCACTATTACACGAACTTCTGTTGAAATTCATATGGCTCATCGACATTTCGTTGAAGCTTGTGATCATACCAAAATATTATATAGACAGTTGAAGAAGAAGATATATTTAAACTGACTAAGGCAACTTTTGATTCTCGTTACCTTGTAGAGTACGACACTGATTTTGTTGGCCACGAAGCCTATAAACTACGTTATAGTTGGCTAACCCGATATGGTGTTGAATAGGCTTTTGGTTTTATTTACTAGTTGTTGAATCTTTCATTTATTTGATGATCCTACGTAAAATATGGAGTTCGACTAATTTGGTACTTTAGTACACAGTATAAAACTATCAGCTTAGGGAAACAATAGTAACATAAACAAAGCACACATTCCATTTATAAGAAAATTGTTACTACAGCAGGAAATATAAGGTTACTACAACAACATAATACAAGCAACTAGTAATACAGATAGTGGTGAACAATCAACTTATAACTGAGGAAACCATGACATTAGAATACGCTGTTTCATTTTCATCCAAAATTCCCGCTCCAAGTGAGGCATTCCAGTCAAATCTTTGTCCATGATAGCATTCTCTTCTTGCTCTTTCTTATACGCTACTTGCTCTTTCTTATACGCTAAGTCCTCCACTAGAAGTTGTAGCCTCTTCTCTTCCAGATCAGCAAACCTTTTCGTAACTTCTATTTTTTCCTTGACTTCTACACGTCTTTCTTCAGCTCTATGACTGTGTACTTCATGGCGTACGTTCACTTTTCCTTCAATCTCAACCGCTGTTTTACCCCTTCTTTTCGCAGCTTTGACTCCCTCGGGTCTAAAATCTTCGTCAATCGTGGTATTGAAATCATCAATTACATTTTCCCCTACACATTGAGAAATTTTGGCAGTTGACTCGCTTGGACTGGAAAAATACCCAGATTTAGAAGCTTTTTTCTTGCTCTTGCTAGCAGTTTGAACACCGCGAAGGCTCTTAGCAAGTCCCGAGTTCCATTTTGGTTGACTAGTAAGCAGATCATAACAATGCATAAACTGATAATATTGTGACCTTTTCGTGCCATTTTCTCTAGGAAAAAGCTTCTTGAACTCCTCATTTGCCATTCGTTTCTAATTAAAAAAGGTAATATGAATCAGAAAAACAATCTACCAACCACTAACGTAAGTAGTAAGAAAATATACCAGATTATCTTCTCCTCCCATGCCGCTTGGATTCTCTATATTTATTTTGTACACTTGTGATTCATAAAACATTGTTTGACGACTTATTTTTCCAAAACGACCTTGAACTGCCGATAACGTCCATCGGCATTCTGAATGCTTCTCAACGAAGGCGGTCTTAATTTTTTACCAAAATATAGCGGCTGGTTGGTCATTCCCCATTGCCGAATCTTGTGAGAAATGACAATAGATGGTGTATAGATCGATGTCCTCTTCGTCTGTCCATGGAATGGCTCCTTGTTTGCTTGACTGAGTTCCCAAAAAATTGCTCGTGTTGCCTTACGAAAACTGGCTTCCGTCCATCGTCGGATGTGAAAAATTTCTGAATGGTGACGACATTATAAAGTAAGAGTTTGTTTAGATTAATGAGATAGAAAAGAATTGTGAATATGTTGTGATGTTGAATGGTAGAATGAAACCAATTTACAAATGAAAATATAGTCATTTGAAAAGTTTTGATCGTTTTATAGTCGTTGGGTAAATAAGACCGTTTTCTTGTTCTTTAGTCAAGATGCAACCGTTATCAGGCGTTGGGAAAGTTCGGAAGATGACGCGCCGATTTTATCGGCGCTTCACATGGCGAGCCGATTTTTTCGGCGTGCGGGGCCAATTCAAGATTCAGAATTGGCCCCGTAATATTCCCCTGAATATTCAGGGGAAGAATGTCTGTTGGGGGGGTGGGATCAATTCATGATTCAGGGCATGAATTAAGCCTTTGTTGGAGTTTCTCTTAGAGTGAGGACAGTGCATTCTGCAGCTACCTACAGTAAACATTTACAATAGAACAGTGCATGCTGCAGCTCCAAACTAGTATCTCCATTTGAACAAATTTATGAGAATGGAAACATAGCGTTACAGCAATAGTGTACCCCATCACAACATCTGTGTACATTGCCTAGTATTAATTTGGTCAATGCTAAATAATAGTTCTTCGTTAATGACCATTCAAAACTATACAAAAATGTGTAAAAGTAGGTTTCTAAATTGAATCAAATTGTTCTTGCAAAGCGTAGTAGTTGATTGTATTTAGAATAGAAGGTGAACATATGAGAGTTTTATCATTCTTATAATATTTCTCCTTTAAAATGATATCCCTTCAGACAGTTACGTCCATTGCAGACATTGAATGGAAATATTACCACCATGTAACCAATGCATATTGTAACGACTTGCATTCTACGTATCGGAGGATCATAGAATATTTATTTTATTTTCATACGACATCATTTGGTTGTGTAACTTTGGAAAACGACTATTGGGGTCATTTCCCACATTCACGATTTTTGCCGAATTTTAAATGATCGTTTTACCCCTGGCGAATCTTGTTTCACCTGTAAGTTTTAATTGGTAAGGAGTTTTAACCTGAAACCACTTCCATTGGATTCGGATAATGGTTTCCCATTCCATAGAGTGGTCAAGTTAATCAATTGGACTTACCGTTTGGGGGATATGGCCGAAATAAGATTTGAAGATGGAAAAATAGCCTGATTGGGCTTAATTAAGTGATTAGCAGCTAGGCCCATAACCCATTTCGGGATTAGGGTTATGGGAGGGCTGAAAGGAGTTGGAGAATCATCTCCTTTCATTTTTCTAGCCGCCACAAACATTTCTCTAACCGTAATCATGGCTTTCATTTTGCAAATCTCTCTCTAATCACTAATTGATCAAATCTATAATAAATCAAGCCGAATTAGCACCAAATTCAAGGTAGAGCTGCTACACCACATTGGGATCCGAGCCAAATCAGTAAAAGTTTCAGATCTAACATTTATTTTGGGATAAGGTGAGTGATTTGCATGTTTATACACTAATTATGACTAATTAGGGGTGATTAGTGATAATTAGCTAAATTATACATCTAAAGATTCTAAAAAAATATGTGAAAATTCTAAATTCATATTTTATGTCGCTGGTATGAATTTGGGTTAATTTGGATTAAGTTTGCTAACCCTGTAGTTAGATATGGTTAAGGGGAAAATCACATGGTTAAGGGGAAAATCACATGGTTATGGGGAAAATCATGGTTTTGGGTATGTTTGATCTAAATTAACATATGAAATCAATTTTTTGATGTTTTTGGTTGATTCAACATGTTACTACTATTGTTTGGTATGTTTTGTGATTGCATAGGAAAGTTAGAATGGTTGAAAACGCCATCGTTTGGCGAAATTAGCTTGCTGGAAAAACTGCAGGGATTTGGTTCCTGATGGTGGCCACAACCCACGACCCAAGGGGGATCATGAACCGCGACCCCAGGGGGATCATGAACTGCGATCAGGGGGAGACCATGAACCGCGACTAGGGGGAGGACCACGAGCCGCGTCCACGGGGAGACCACGAACCGCGACCAGGGGGAGGACCACGAGCCGCGATCAGGAAGAGGACCACGAACCACCCAGGGGGAGGACCACGCCCGCCCAGAGGGGACCACGAACCGCCTAGGTTGGGGACCACGAAACGCCTGGTGGGGAACCACGTACACCCTAGGGAGGACCACGACCCGACGTCGATGATGACCGCGAGCCGAGATGTGATGGTGACTCCAAACCGAACCGGATTTGAGCTTCTACCATGCGACGACAATCATAAACTCTTTTGAAGATCAACTCCAATCCAACCAAAACCCGAGATGGAAAGGAAGTCCAAATGAGAAGTTATTGCTCAGGATCCAGATGGGAACCAACGAGTTAACTTCTAGAATTGGGCTTTGCTGCGAGATGTGTGCAAAGGAGTTAGCGATATCTATACTTTGGTTCACTATTGAGAGAGGGGGTATGTAGACGAACCAGAGCCAGGTAAGTGTGGACTGGTTGGCTCGTATCCCAGAGCCAGGGAAATGTGGACGGGGTAGGGTTATTGATTACAGACCAGAGGGGTATGGTCATAGCAATAGTTGTACGGAGTCCAGTGCGGTATGGACCCGTCATGTCCCCAATGGATTTTGTGATCAATGTGGTGGATATCGAATGCTTTACGCACTAAGTAAGAGATGTGAGGATGATTGCTATGTTTGATGTTTGCTATCACTATGACACACGCACTTCCATTTTACACTCTATGTTAGTGTTTACCTTAGAGTATTATACATCGTGTTGTGCTAACTCTTTGGTTGCAGGTCCAGGTCAGGTATGACTATTCATACTATTATTGCTTTATTTAGTGGTATTGATTTGTTATAGCTCGCACCAGACTTTCGTCTGACCCGGAGTTTTATGCCTCTTCTTATTACTGTGGGTGCTCCTAAACGAGCAGACTAGAGGCTTGTTAGGTGGTTATGCACGAGTAGCTGTCCGGAGACGAGCAGGAGGCTTCCACGTACTATATATATTCTCCCTGTGTTGTTGTTCGTCACTACTTTGGGCATTGGTAGTTTACCTCTTTATTTCCTTTTAGAGACAGTATTTTGGAGTTGTAATAATTGGATATTGAAGCTGTATTTTGGATTCCGCTACTCTGATGGATTTGGTTTAGTTTTCAGCTTATGTACTATCTCGGCGGTTTTATATCAAGTTATGTTATTATTATATTTCATTCCATGCGCTGTGAGATATACTACAGGTTCTTGGTGATTTATCGTTTCAAACCCTTTTGACGATCGTCTTGTGCCAGTCGGGCATTGGCACAACGCATTACGGGGAAATGTCTGATGGTACGGGGCGGCCGTCACACTTGGTATTAGATCCTATGTTGCGTAGTTTAACCTAGGGGAAGACATAGTATACGTATATGAGAGCGCATATTTGTGATATTTTGGTTTTCAAAAACTATATATATATATACTCTATTAGTATATCTAAGGATGAAGTCGCACTGCACTGGCACCAATAAGGAGATGGTTAATCATTTTCTCTTTACAGGTTGAACGATGAGCCCAAATACGAGGAGCATGGTGAGGAACCCTGCATCGGGAGTTGAAGACGAAGCGGGTTCAGGGGCCAGCAATGGGAATGTCCCTGATATGAGGACGATGTTTACTGCCTTCATGCGAGCGATGCTTAGGGATGCTCAGGGAGCAGTTCCTAATGCTTCTAATGGTGGTGGTGCGGTAGTGCAGGTGCCTAGAGGTGATTTCGCCAAGCTTAACAAGGATTATACTAGTCTTGGTGGGAAGCCATTCCACGGAACGGAATCGGCTACAGAAGTTCAGGATTGGCTTGATAGTTGTGAGCGCATCTTCGAGGATTTGGGGATCGATGATGCAATAAAGAGAAGGCTAGCATCACGTCAGCTTTAAGGACGTACAATGAATTGGTGGAATGTTATTAAAGCGGCTACTCCCGAGGATCAAGTTACTTGGGATCAGTTTAAGACTCGCTTCAGTGACAAGTTTATTCCAACTGCTCTGAAATCAGAATTGTTCAGGAAGTTTTTGGAGCTTAAGCAGAATAATAGGGTAGTCTTGGAGCTTAAGAGATGACGGTATACACGGATGCCTGTGGTACCGGACTAGGTGTTTTATTGATGCAAGGAGGTAGGGTTGTAGCTTATGCTAGTCGGCAACTGAAACTGCATGAGAAGGAATTGGTTGTGATTATGTCCGTGTTAAAGATGTGGATACATTATCTCTTGGGAGAAAGATTCGAGTTGTTTACCGATCATAAGTCATTAAAGTATCATTTCTCTCAGAAGGATTTAAATCTTCGTCAGTAGAGATGGCTATAGTTCTTGGCTTCATATGATTTCAATATCGCATACACACCCGGGAAGGGCAATGCGGTAGCTGATGCATTGAGTAGGAGACATGCCAAATTTAATTCTTAATCCATTTTCACTTTTTTTTTCGTTTTGATTGGAAAAAAAAGTGGGAGTCGATAAGTTAATTTCCGTGGATGTCTATGAATCATTTTCCTCATAAAAAAGAGGAGGTAGAACCAATAAAGATTTATTTTTGCTTGAGATAAACAACTTCAGCTAACCGCATCCCTATTTACAACAGATCTTACAAAATGTGAATCAAGGAAGTAAGGTTTTTCAATTTCAATCTTTTTTACTTCGCTTGTATTACAATAAAGAAGGAGGATTTTCAATGCAGGGTATAAAAACATATCTCTCCACTTCTCTGCCATAATAGGTCAATTACCCCATCTGTCCCTTATCTAGGATCTCTAATAGAACAACAAATGTTCCTTTTTGAAGGGCAGAAGCAGCTAAGGAAGAAAAAATCACAAAGGTTTACTTCCATAACTTTGCGAAATTCGATGGTTTCTTCTTATTACGCCAGGTACGTGGTTATTGTATTCTGGGTAATGAAGAACTTGGGGGCAAGTAACGGAAAATTAATCAGATTCATAATTGTCTCAATATAACCTATTCCTTCCTTTTAACTTAATCAATCCTAAAAAACACATTTTTTATGTAGTTTCTATTATTTTCCTTTTATATAAAAGTTCCTTTAGAAAAGGAATCGAATGGGGATTCCAATTGGAATCATTTATCGTTGCCCTCTTCAAACATGACAGTCGGGTTTGTTGTAGCTGCTACGCACCTGCATACGAGTATCCTATTAATATGAGCCAGTATAAACATTGGCGGAAGGGGGAGTCTTATTTCCGTAGCGAATTATTAGGAGAAAGAACCTAGCTTACTTTATTAAACTTATCGATGCTCACCTCCTGGAAATTTTCGACCCCTTCTCTTTCTTTCGAATAGCTGTCCATGACTCATCTTTCTGAATACACCCGAGTTCCCTATGATAACCCCAGAGGGCACCTCGATCCAAGGAATTTCGTAACCAAAAAAAGAGTGAAATAGTACCATGGATAAATACCCCTAGTTTACCCCTATATTATTTTTTTGAAGTTTTAGTTACTTCTGGCCCCTGTAATTTTGGGGTCATATCTACTATTCAGAGTTTAGTCTTTGTCAAGCTCTTTGATTCGGGCAAGTTCTGACGTAAGACTAGTGATTCTCTTCTCATATTCAAGATCAATATTCTATCCTCCTTAATGGAGTCGGGGTCAGAGTACACTCAGAACAGAACCAAGATCATCAATCCCTAGTGAAATAGATGTAGTCGTGGCTTGAAAAATATATGTAGATTTAGTACAATTGGTACTATTGTTTCGATAGCTTGACGAGCTCTTAATCAAGAGACCCGCAGAATTCGTTGAAAAGTATTTCATCGGCGTCGTTTTCAGTAGTGCTCTAGTCTAAAAGAAGACCTAGTTCCCGCCCAGTGGTCGACTAAGCCTGTGGCTCGGACGGCTTTTCTGCGTCGAAAGCACTGTCATCTAGCTACAATAATCCCATCGCCTCTATTTGGAGATAGATCATATAAAGCATGCCGCTAGCGTTGCAAAGGATTGTCAAGAGAGGAAGTGAATCGCAGCAGTTCATTCCTTTCACGAACCTAAAAGCATTGGGGGTTATGTTTCTGGAATGGAAGTAACTGGAATATATCGCAGGATATGATTTCAGACCTAAGTGTGAATTAGATCCATAGATGTTAGCAAGTTTGACGATCATACCCACTTTGATTGAGCGGATCGGTTCCAGTCAGAGGGACGGTCCTAATGTATTGGAAATCATCTTCAAGGTAGAGATAGGTATCGACGGTGAGGAGATGAACAAGTATGGACTTGATAGAGAAGGATGGCTTCGAAAGAATAGGAGACTAGTTATACCCAATGTTAATGGATTGAGAGATCAAGTGCTTAGAGAGTGTTATCACTCGAAACTGACTATACATCCCGGTGGTAACAAAATGTATCAATACATGAAGCAGACCTACTACTGGGAAGGGTTGAAGAGAGATGTTGGGAAGTTTATATTCAAGTGCATGAATTGCCAGTTAGTTATGGCCGAGCAAAAGAAGCCTAGTGGTCTGTTACAACCGTTGGAAATTGTAATGTCCCGACTTTTTCGACCATTTGTAAATCATTTTAATAAGTAATTAAAATGAGTTAATTTGTTAAAAGCAAAGCTAAAGGAGATTTTTGAAAACAAACATATACATATATAAGTATAAGCGTATGTATATATATAAGGAATATTTTAATAAATATATATATACTTGAATAATCTTAGATTTGAACATATTTGAATTATCTTGAAATTCAAAACAAGTATATGATATAAAATGGAAATTCATAAGGGAATAAATTTATATATAATAAATGATACTTCATAATATCATTTTGATAAAGCAAGAAGTTTTAAAAACAAAGGACTAAGAACTTAAACAAAATAAAAGGAGCATTTCTTCCGTTTGAAATTTTAGGGACCTATGGATAAAAACACCACAATATGTTCATCTACAACATGAAAACATCACGGCCATAACATGAAACATATGAGTATAAACAAACATTTGTTTGACCATAACAAATATCTAAAACAAAGAGACAAAAGAGAAGTTTCATGGCAAGACAAAAACAAATTCCAAGAAGACAATGCATTAAATGAATCATGCTTGAATAGTAACCATGATTTTGTAAAACCATGATTCTAAAATCCTAAGAAGAGTAGCATGTGCATTTTGATAGTGGCAAAGAAATATCTCGGCCAAGTAAGACAAGATAAAAGCATTTGTTTAGAGGTTAAAAATCCATAAGAGGATCATGGCATTAAATGCAAGCATGGTTCAAGCTTCTAGAAACACTACATAGGAGCATGTCATTGGATAGGAACCTTAATGAGACAAATTCTTCAATTGCATGTGCTCCTCAAATTCATGGCCGTAGGAAGCTAGAAAAAGGGTTAAGGCTAAACAAAATTTACTATTGAGAGCATGAGCAGGAAATCATATTCTAATGCATGAGTTTTCCTATATATACCACTCTATCCCTTCACATTTTCATCACAAACAAACTCAGTTTTCATCTCAGATCTGAAGCATTTCTCTGGTTCATTGGAAAGCATTTTTGGTGAGTGAAACAATTCTGAATTTCTTGTTTTAAACTTACAGTAAAACAGTTTCCTTTGATAAGTAACAACTGCCATGTTCTTTGATCCCTGATGGTTACTGACAACCAGAGATCATAGTGTTAAATCAAAACTGATTTCATCTATATACTGATATGCTAGATAGGATACATCCTTGAATGTGTGTATATGTAGATTGATTGATGTTAGAAGACTTCTGTTAAAAATCTGCACATGTTCTGTTAAAACACAGAACTTGTTCATTTGCTAGCTAAACTAGGATGATCCACCTTTTGTTGATGAAAGCATGTAAATCTAGTATATAAACATCATACAAACATATCTCGGATCAAAGAAATACCATTTTGAAATATATTAGTTCAAAAACAGAAATACAGGAGTGTTCTCTGTAAAGTGAAAATCAAATTATAAATTCAAATGAAAAAAAATCATGTTTTGATGTTATGAATTTAATCCCGAATGCAAATGATGATTTTTAAAATGAAAATCATGATTTTTAAATTGGTACATTTCAAGAATTTGGAACATGAACGGATTTGGGATTTCGATCAAATTCCGATCATCAGAGGGACGAGGGGTCAGGCGGTTAGGGGTGAAGCACCATCGGGGACCAAGGACTTCGGGAAAAATACGAAAGGATTTTTATAATGTGTGGATTTTGGATTTGAATCGAAAATAGGGTTTTTCTGTGTTAATGGGTTCATTTGGTTGCGTCGGGTTTTCTCGTCGACGGCGAACTCTGGGGGGGTCGGACCTGGGGGAAAGGCGGCGTCGGGATGGCGAGGTGGCGTGGACGGAAGGGGGCGGTGTCAGGTGGTCTGAGGTTGGAGTACGGAGGAGATTCTCCGATGGTGGTTTCTGAACATGGACAGCTCAAACAAGAAAATCACTGTAGCATCGACGAACATGGTGACTGGTGGCTCCGACGAAGTCCTGGAGGGGTGGCCGTCATGTCTGGGGGTTCGACGTGGATGGACGAAGGCCGGGTTGTGTGTGCACACTGTGCACTGATACGAGGAAGGAGGAAATGTGGTACTTGGCCAAAGTACCAGGCAAGGTGGTACTGCACGAAATCACGGTGGCCAGTGCAATTTCTGAGGGAAAATCACGATGGCAGGAAATGTGGTACTTGGCACTTTGGTACTTTGCTAAAGTACCAGGTGGTACTTTAATTTTTGCGCAAAATCACGGTGGTTGGGACTGAATCAGAGGGATTTTCATGAGTGCCAGAGATCCTGGTACTGGTACTTTGGCACTTGGTTAAAGTACCAAGTGGAACTTTCAAAAATACCATGAGCGGCTAAGGTTTTCTCAACAAATCCTAAGTGTTTTCAAACCCTGGCACTTTGGCACTTTGGTAGTGCCAAGTTCTGGTACTTTGGCAGTGCCAAAGCCAGTTCTGGCACTTGCCAAATCCGGTACTTTGGCAGTGCCAAAGTCCGGTGTTCTTCATCCAGTGGAATACGAGATTTTAAATTTAAATAAATATTAAATTTAAAATATAAATAAATTAAATAAAGAAATATCTTTATTTAATTAAGCAGATGACAAGTGAGAAGTAGAAACTGAGATTTTGAACCGACAAGTTCGACCGTGAAAGATCAACCAAATTGAAATGTAAATTAGACGGGAATAAATAATTTAAATCAATTATTTGAATTATTTATAAAATAAATAATCGTTAAAGGATAAGAACAAAAGGAAAATAAGTTCAAACATCATTTGAACTAAAATAATCAAAGGGGAAAATACACCATGTGCGGAGCACGGGAAATTTCCAAAGGATAAACAAACACTGTCAAAAACTATATACACCTCAACTGATTTATGTAAAAGATAAACTGACGATGCTAATGCAAACCAAATAAGCAAACACTGTTTGAAAAATATATATTTCATCTGAAATGGAGTGATACTCCTGATTTCATTAATAAACATTTATCGATTGTAAAAGATTTCGTGCATCATTCGAAGAGTCCAGAATAAGCAAATTCCACTTCGATTCGAAGTATACGACGCATATCAAAGTGCTAAAGACAACAAGATGCAAGCGTTATTTTAAATGATATTTTTGGTTTGTTCAAACCCAGAACAAACCCGAATGGACGAGTGTCTGACAATGTATGTAACACCCCACCTCCGCCAGGGTGGCTCTTTCAAGCGACTCTGACTTTGGTGGGGCGTTTTTAAAACAAGGTAAATATGCATAATGATATAGCAAGGCAGGACATGACATATATATATATATAAATAAACAGAGTAAGTAGATAAAACAGCGGAAGATTCTTAAACCATTTCAAAAACACAAGTCTGGTACATCAAAATGTCAATTTCCCAAATAAACAAGTCTAGTACATGAAATAACATCATCTGAAACTGAAAAAGAAAACATAAAAGTAGCTATCCCCAAAGTGGAAAAACCATAGCGAGCTCAAGTCCAAAGCATACATGAGCTATCCAAGAAAGCCGCTAAGATCCAAGCTAGGCTCCTGTACTCCCTCCCTGAGAACCTGGGGGGGGGGGGGGGGGAAATGGAAGAAAAGAGGCGAAAGAAAACAGGTCAGTCAAAAAGACTGAGTAAGCCCTGCTACGATCAGTCTATAAACTAACAAAGTTAACAACATGATGGAAACTGAGATGATCATAGATAACATCATACTGGCATGATAAATTAACTACAAGATAGATAGTGGTGTCATCGCATAAAACAAGGTTAAGTTTTGCACCACGGTGTACTAGCAACCCAACATAACAGGTATTGATCCCTTGGCCCAAACTTTGGCCCAATAACATGAGGTGACCTTAATACAAGGTCCAGCCCAACGATCTAATCGATCGGCTCCCTATAAACCTAACACGTCAAGTGTTGGTGTCCATATGGCCCACATATGGTTGTAGTTAGACTGTGCTGGGTCCACCTTTGGGTGTATCAAGCCCTCAGGTGTCAACCCCAGACACTTAAGCAATAATGCACAGCCCTAACCTACTGGTACTCGTGCCTCGAGTTTGTCCAACACCGGACTACGTGCACGTCCGTAGCCCGCCTGGACCCGCACCGCTGTACCACTCGGCCATCGCCCTTTGGTCGCTTACATCCGTCCAGTAATCGTGCCCCGCCCTAGCCTAGCTTCTAGGGTTGTGAATGATACCAAACTGGGATTACTGTTAGAACAGACCACGTTGCTAGGGTTTCCCAAGAGGGTTAAGTGTGATTTAACCCTTCACTAATCATGGATTAAACTAGTTAAGTGTAACCAACGGTTCACCGCTTAACCCCATTTCAATCCCTCGTATCCCCAAATTGGTTAAGTATTAGTGGACCCTGACTTAACCCTAATCATGAGGCATTAATTAATTTAATGCACCTTAACCTCTCACATTAGACCTTGTTGTGGTTACTAGTTAGGCCGGGCGGGTCCGGGTAGCTTTACACCACAACTTGGTCTAACCTCGGGTCTTGGCACCACATGACCAACTTCTCACATTGGGTCCTATTGTTTGTAGCCACTAGTTAAGTCGGTCGGTTCCGGGTAGAATTACGCTACAAACTCAACCCAACCTCGAGTTGGCCACACTTATGTTTTCTAAGTGTCATGTCCACTTTATTTCAAAACATCATCACAAGTCAACAACTACTTGGGTAGACCTAACTTAATAGGTAAATTCCCAAGGGGTAGACCTAACTTAATAGGTAAATTCCCAATCTTATATTTTCATGTATTTTAAGTTTACCCAAACCCCCCAACGTCATTCTATCGCTTACATATTCGTAATAACGCATAAAGGATAGGAAGAGGGAACTTGGCATAATCATACATGATGAACTTGCATATCACAACAAACATGCATAACATGTTAGACTTGCATAACTTAGCATAGTGAACTTGCATATTAACATAAACATGCATAACATGTTAGACTTGCATAACTTAGCATAGTGAACTTGCATATTACCATAAACATGCATAACATGTTAGACTTGCATAACATGGTATAGGGAACTTGCATAAACATGCATAACTTGTTAAATATGCACAACATGTCATTTTGAACTTGCATAAGCATGCATAACTTGTCAAATATGCACAACATGTCATAGTGAACTTGCCTAACATGCATAACTAAATAAACTTACAAATCATGGCTTGGTGAACTTGCATAAACATGCATAACTTGTTATACTTGCATATCAAGGCATAGTGAACTTGCATAAACATGCATAACTTGTTAAACTCGCAAATCATGACTTAGTGAACTTGCATAAACATGCATAACTTGTTAAACTTGCAAATCAAAACATGCATACTTCATCAAACATGTGTAACATAACATAGTGAACTCACATAAGCATGCATAACTCATTAAACATACAAAAATCCCAACTTTCATCACATATTAACTTTAGAGTTTCTAAAATGAAGGTAAGAGGGCTTACAATGCTTAGGCGGACTCAAATGAGTATAGCAAATGTAAGAAACCCCTTATGCAACTAATTTAAAACCCCCAAATGCAAGCAAACTTGATCAAGACTCCTCCTTTATGATGCCAATAGAGAAACAAGCCTTTAATGCAAACTAAGGAGGATCATACAAGCCTAAATACCCTTGTATGCATGGAAATCTCTTAGGGATTTGTTTAGGAATTGTATGAAGAGGGTGGAGGCCATGAGAGGATGGATTTTGGCATAGTTTAGTTGCTAGATTGAATAATGAGTGTTTAGGGTAGGATTAGGAGCTTATTTATAGAAGATTAGAGTGTTTTTAGCCCTAGGATTAACCCTAGGTTAGTTTTGGCCCGTCAGATCTCGGAATTCTCTAGAACCAAGCCACAAGACCAAGCCCAAACCAAAATGGTGCGCCAGGCAACATTGCCTGGCTACCCCCTGTCGACAGGGCTGTCGACACCATAGGGACCCTGTCGACAGGCCTGTCGACATGCGGGTCCTGGCGGGAGTTTTCCCGCCTACGCCAGTTTGCCCTAACCCCTGTTTTTAATTTTAAAATTTAAATCTGTTTTTACGTAGGAATTTTCTGCAAACTTCAATGGGCCTTAACTGGGACATACGGACTCCGATTTTCGAAAACTCGGACTCTATTTCGCATATTTTTCCGAGACGAACGCAATGGAATAGCCCGTTTCCCTTAATTCCCATTTTATAATTTAATTCTGCCTCAATTTATGTTATAACAGATTATTAGAAATACGGGTTGTTACATTCTCCCCTCCTTAAAGGATTTCGTCCCCGAAATCTTCAAGTTAGGAAGAACGTATCCTACCATCCAATCATCCATCTACTCAAAGCATCATCCACGAGCAATCATTGTCCTTACAAGATTCTAAATGCTGTATGAACATATGCAAAAGTGTGTGTATATGTACTTACCTAATGCAGAGATCAGGCGGTTACTGATACAGTAAACCTCCTTAATGCACATGTATGTCTTATCTAATGCAAAGATCAGGCGGTTACTGATACAGTAAACCTCCTTAATGCATATGTATGTTAGTGAAATGAATCCATATGTATGCAAATTCCTAGCATAATCCATAGTATCAATATGAGTGCACATAACATTCATCCATATGCAACATCCATGTGGTAGCATAACAAGTTTCAACCATTAATAAGTGTAAGCACTCATGCATATGCAATATGAGGAGTGTGCGAGCCGATCTAGTGCCTAATTGTGTATAATGCATCCACGAGCAACCACTTGCAAACACTTGCAACCACTTGTAACCATCAAGCATAACATGTTTCAAATACATGTTTCATCCAAAGGGTTTCTACCTAAGGTCCTCATGACAAGATAAACACGATAAACTAGATAAACATGGACAGAGAGATATGCATCCATTCCAACTCTGACATATAGTACTAACCGATGAGCCATAACCCCCTTATGGAGTTTACAACAGAAATAAGATCGAGAATGGGACCGAGAGGATATATACAAAAGATAACTTGCAAGCAAGCTCCACCGGAAAACAAGGATCAAGGATGCACTCTTAAAAAGATATGATGCGTGTATCTAGTCTTCACTCTTCTTAGTCATGTTTCCTTGAGCTTAACTCCACTGTGCTTTGACTATCTTTCACTTCATGATTCTTTGGCTTCCTAACTCCTATTTCCCAAATTCGAGTTGGAACTCATTTCATTATCGCCTCTCGTCTTTCTTTTCCACTTATTCTTCCTTCTGTATACTTGGCTTAAACATACTATAACCTCATGATTTCATGCAAGCTCTCCAAAATTCACTAGTGAATCCTGGATCTCGTCCACTTACTATACAGTATTTCACGCAGCAGAACTTTTCTTGAAAATACCAATCCACGTTGCTAATTGCCCTTACAAACGTGATTTTCTATAACTTATGCTTAATCGAAATGAACCATCCACCTACGAGTGATAGACCATACCTAGATTCAGTTGCCTACCCATGGCTTCCTGTAGGCTATTTCAAAACTGGCCAACCGCTGCTAACCATGATGCAGTCCTCTCGCTCTTTACCGGACTGAAATGAGCACTCTTCGTGAGTCTACCCATTATGACCCACCTACCCGTATTCCCTTTCTTTGATCTATGTAATCTATCCACATAATCTATCGAGATGTTTTCACACTTTCCCTTGCGGAACCTCCAATGGAGGTGATGGCCCGCCGGGCTTCTATGACTTGGCCTTAACCTGGTGGCACAACATGCATCCTGAGACCATCTCGGCCACCTCCTCGAGTGATGCGCATCTTCAAGAACCTTCTTTACCAAGTCTTCCACTCGAGGAACACATAATCTCTCCTCGCGCCTTAGTCATCCCTTGTCATCTATAATATATCTAGCGAGGTGACTTAACATCTCGCCTCGCATCAACTGGTCCATGTTCTTGACTAACTGCGGGTCTTCTTCCTGTGAAACCCCCTTCTTGATCCAGAAGAGTAAGTCTAAGCTCCGGAGATGCTAACTAACAAGCCAAACGGAGAAAGCTTCCTACTTCAATTGCCCTTCTCAGAGCTTTCCGGTCTTAAACCGCAGCCACTTTAGCGGAATCCACCGCTAAGCCTTACTTAAGAACTATGTGCCCAAGAAATCCAACTTCTTTCCTCCAAAGTGACATTTGGAGAACTTGACCTTCCACTGGTGGCTCTAAGCGTATCTATCTCCTCCTTGAGATGTATAGCATGTTCTTCCTCGTTCTTTTGGGGAGATCAAAATATCGTCTATGACGACCATGACAAACTTGTTCAAGGACCCCCTAAACACCCTACCCATCGAGTTCGCGTAATATGCGGGTGCCTTAGTCAAACCAAATAGCATGACTAGCCATTGCAAAAATCCATCTAGAGTCCTAAACTCAGTCTTGTCAATTCCATCCTCAGCCCTCCTAAGCTGATGGAATCTGGTAGCTGGATCAAAAGAAAACAGATGCTCCTACAAGCTGATCAAACAAATCGTCAACCCTTGATAACGGTTGTCTCCTCGCGATAATCAACACATAGACGAAGCAAACTGTCCACATTAGTAATGAATACTACTGGAGCATCTTACTCGAAAAGGCTTCGTCTCAGGAAGTTCTTCTCAAGCAACTCCTTGACTTGCTTTCTTAACTCTCACCTCGTGAGGTCATGTGCCTAACCGGCCACGAAACTGGCTTGGTATTACCAACCAGATAATGCGGAAATCTATCCCACGTCTAGGGGTAACCCCTTTACTTCACCCAAGATATCAGGATATTCTCGGACCGCCCTCACAGATCGCAAACTATCGATAGACGAGTTGAGGGATTCAAGATAACCTAACATGACGGGACCCATAGGGTTGCTAGAAATTTCTAGGGTATTACCGAGGCGAGTCATGAGCCTCACACCCCTATATATAAAAACCAAGAATGGCTCCAAAACAGGACACCCATTCCATGCCCAAGACCAACCCATATCCCCTGAAATCGAGAATATAACATCCCACGAGAATTCTATACTCAAGATAGAAATTTTCAAATCCACTCAGACCACAGACAAACGGGCAGAACCCCCAATTGGATTTGAAACATATACGGGATCATCAACTAGGCTAGTACTTAGGTGCAAACTATCAACAAGATCAGGTGAAATAAAACTATGCGATGTGGCAGAATCAAACAAAGTACGAACAGGGAAAATCAGAAAATGTAAACAAGACTTTCAACAGAAACACTACCTCTATCATAAGCTGGAAGAACGGTGCTGAGGGGATGAACTCGCCCTCCAGATAGTCCTGCACACTGAGTCTGACCTTGCCCTTGTTTCCTCGGGCAATCCTTGCTGAGATGTCCAAACTCACCACAATGAAAGCATTCGCCCTGCTTTCTCTTCTTCTTCCTACATTCCCTGGCTATATGTCCAACTTCACCACATAAGTTGCATTTCCTATTCCCTCTTGGCTTGTCCTTGCGGTTGTTGTTACTCTTGCCCCGTTTCCCGGAATTTACTCTCTTGCCTGGAGACTCACTCGCCTTGCCCTCTTTCTTGTCATTGTTATCTTCTTCTTGAAGTAGGGCCAAATTCACCAAATTATCGAAGGTCGCCCCCAAGGGTATGTGAGACATGGCCAAACCGTGCAATGGCTCGTATAATCCTAGAGCAAAGTGTAGGGCCTTCTTCTGAGCTGTATTAACCGAGTCTAAATCGACCCGAGCCAGTTGATTAAACTTATCTATGTATTCCCTAATAGTCATGTCCCCTTGCTTCAGTGATAAGAATCTCAGTCCAAACCTTCCTCTAAAATCATCCCAAGTCTCAATTGGCTTAGTAGTGGTGGTGACTACCCACCAACGTGCAGCTTCTTCCTTTAGCAACCATACTACCAATAAAACCTTCCTGCGGTCACCTATATCAAAGGTGGCTAAAAGATCTTCAGTCTCTTTCAACCAATTCCTTGCCTCTGCCATGGTCTCTGTTCCACTAAAATTCTTGCCACCCATCATCTTAAAGTTCTTACAAATTTCCGCAAAATCCGTTTGTGGAGGCTGAGGGGGAAGAGGAACATCAGCTACGGGAGGAGGAGGAGGAGGAACAGCGGCCTCGACTGGAAAGACAACATTAGAGACACCCGGGACTGGTGCTGTGACTTCCAAGTATCGACGAAACCAATCGGGTATTGTTACTCCATCGGGTAAGACGAGATTATCAGACATGCTGGAAACGAAAAGAAAAGAGTTCAAACGAGGGATCAAAGGATAGTGCTAATGGCTTTTGGGGAATAGCCTTTAAAAACAACTAGACTTTTCTTTGGAAAATACTTTATACTTGGTTTTGAAAGTAGTTTTTCAAAAGTTTTAAAAAAACCTTTTTATCCCTTCTCGTAAACCATATGCTCTGATACCAAATGTAACACCCCACCTCCGCCAGGGTGGCTCTTTCAAGCGACTCTGACTTTGGTGGGGCGTTTTTAAAACAAGGTAAACATGCATAATGATATAGCAAGGCAGGACATGACATATATATATATATATAAATAAACAGAGTAAGTAGATAAAACAGCGGAAGATTCTTAAACCATTTCAAAAACACAAGTCTGGTACATCAAAATGTCAATTTCCCAAATAAACAAGTCTAGTACATGAAATAACATCATCTGAAACTGAAAAAGAAAACATAAAAGTAGCTATCCCCAAAGTGGAAAAACCATAGAGAGCTCAAGTCCAAAGCATACATGAGCTATCCAAGAAAGCCGCTAAGATCCAAGCTAGGCTCCTGTACTCCCTCCCTGAGAACCTGGGGGGGGGGAACGGAAGAAAAGAGGCGAAAGAAAACAGGTCAGTCAAAAAGACTGAGTAAGCCCTGCTACGATCAGTCTATAAACTAACAAAGTTAACAACATGATGGAAACTGAGATGATCATAGATAACATCATACTGGCATGATAAATTAACTACAAGATAGATAGTGGTGTCATCGCATAAAACAAGGTTAAGTTTTGCACCACGGTGTACTAGCAACCCAACATAACAGGTATTGATCCCTTGGCCCAAACTTTGGCCCAATAACATGAGGTGACCTTAATACAAGGTCCAGCCCAACGATCTAATCGATCGGCTCCCTATAAACCTAACACGTCAAGTGTTGGTGTCCATATGGCCCACATATGGTTGTAGTTAGACTGTGCTGGGTCCACCTATGGGTGTATCAAGCCCTCGGGTGTCAACCCCAGACACTTAAGCAATAATGCACAGCCCTAACCTACTGGTACCCGTGCCTCGAGTTTGTCCAACACCGGACTACGTGCACGTCCGTAGCCCGCCTGGACCCGCACCGCTGTACCACTCGGCCATCGCCCTTTGGTCGCTTACATCCGTCCAGTAATCGTGCCCCGCCCTAGCCTAGCTTCTAGGGTTGTGAATGATACCAAACTGGGATTACTGTTAGAACAGACCACGTTGCTAGGGTTTCCCAAGAGGGTTAAGTGTGATTTAACCCTTCACTAATCATGGATTAAACTAGTTAAGTGTAACCAACGGTTCACCGCTTAACCCCATTTCAATCCCTCGTATCCCCAAATTGGTTAAGTATTAGTGGACCCTGACTTAACCCTAATCATGAGGCATTAATTAATTTAATGCACCTTAACCTCTCACATTAGACCTTGTTGTGGTTACTAGTTAGGCCGGGCGGGTCCGGGTAGCTTTACACCACAACTTGGTCTAACCTCGGGTCTTGGCACCACATGACCAACTTCTCATATTGGGTCCTATTGTTTGTAGCCACTAGTTAAGCCGGTCGGTTCCGGGTAGAATTACGCTACAAACTCAACCCAACCTCGAGTTGGCCACACTTATGTTTTCTAAGTGTCATGTCCACTTTATTTCAAAACATCATCACAAGTCAACAACTACTTGGGTAGACCTAACTTAATAGGTAAATTCCCAAGGGGTAGACCTAACTTAATAGGTAAATTCCTAATCTTATATTTTCATGTATTTTAAGTTTACCCAAACCCCCCAACGTCATTCTATCGCTTACATATTCGTAATAACGCATAAAGGATAGGAAGAGGGAACTTGGCATAATCATACATGATGAACTTGCATATCACAACAAACATGCATAACATGTTAGACTTGCATAACTTAGCATAGTGAACTTGCATATTAACATAAACATGCATAACATGTTAGACTTGCATAACTTAGCATAGTGAACTTGCATATTACCATAAACATGCATAACATGTTAGACTTGCATAACATGGTATAGGGAACTTGCATAAACATGCATAACTTGTTAAATATGCACAACATGTCATTTTGAACTTGAATAAGCATGCATAACTTGTCAAATATGCACAACATGTCATAGTGAACTTGCCTAACATGCATAACTAAATAAACTTACAAATCATGGCTTGGTGAACTTGCATAAACATGCATAACTTGTTATACTTGCATATCAAGGCATAGTGAACTTGCATAAACATGCATAACTTGTTAAACTCGCAAATCATGACTTAGTGAACTTGCATAAACATGCATAACTTGTTAAACTTGCAAATCAAAACATGCATACTTCATCAAACATGTGTAACATAACATAGTGAACTCACATAAGCATGCATAACTCATTAAACATACAAAAATCCCAACTTTCATCACATATTAACTTTAGAGTTTCTAAAATGAAGGTAAGAGGGCTTACAATGCTTAGGCGGACTCAAATGAGTATAGCAAATGTAAGAAACCCCTTATGCAACTAATTTAAAACCCCCAAATGCAAGCAAACTTGATCAAGACTCCTCCTTTATGATGCCAATAGAGAAACAAGCCTTTAATGCAAACTAAGGAGGATCATACAAGCCTAAATACCCTTGTATGCATGGAAATCTCTTAGGGATTTGTTTAGGAATTGTATGAAGAGGGTGGAGGCCATGAGAGGATGGATTTTGGCATAGTTTAGTTGCTAGATTGAATAATGAGTGTTTAGGGTAGGATTAGGAGCTTATTTATAGAAGATTAGAGTGTTTTTAGCCCTAGGATTAACCCTAGGTTAGTTTTGGCCCGTCAGATCTCGGAATTCTCTAGAACCAAGCCACAAGACCAAGCCCAAACCAAAATGGTGCGCCAGGCAACATTGCCTGGCTACCCCCTGTCGACAGGGCTGTCGACACCATAGGGACCCTGTCGACAGGCCTGTCGACATGTGGGTCCTGGCGGGAGTTTTCCCGCCTACGCCAGTTTGCCCTAACCCCTGTTTTTAATTTTAAAATTTAAATCTGTTTTTACTTAGGAATTTTCTGCAAACTTCAATGGGCCTTAACTGGGACATACGGACTCCGATTTTCGAAAACTCGGACTCTATTTCGCATATTTTTCCGAGACGAACGCAATGGAATAGCCCGTTTCCCTTAATTCCCATTTTATAATTTAATTCTGCCTCAATTTATGTTATAACAGATTATTAGAAATACGGGTTGTTACAATGTATATCAGTCAGATCTTGCACATCGAATTTACGTAAGTATATTACGTTGGTGGCAGAGAAATTCGTTTCTCTTTGCTTTTTACCCGTAATATATTTGGGTAATCGAATGAGTATTTTCTGACAGATAGGACGATGTGGCATTCAAAGAATGGGAAGAAAATCTGTCAGAAGAACAACGTAGCCTCAAAACTTCACAACCCGGAAGTAACAAAAGTTGGGCTAGGCAGCATGGCTAGTTGGGTCATACCCAAGCAGGGTATATTATCACCATCTAGAGGATTTCCTTATTTACTTCTTAAATCTATTTCGCTGCTGTTGCATTCGGAAATGGTAAATCGAGCTCAACCGTAGGAGTGATAATATATTCCTTACACTCAAGCTAAATGAGTGGACGGTCATGTGTGGCCGGGTTACTAGATGTTCTTATTGAACCCCAGTGTATCCTCTCTAGAGTACACTGATCGGTGGGTGCTCCCATACCCTGTATGTTGGAATCCAAACTCCAATACGCGTTCTACGACTTTTAGATTTGTGTACTATATATGTGAACGTGAGATGCAAGCGTTTCACTAGATTTTATTTATCTGATATGAACTATTATAATATCAAATGTTTTGATATAAACAACTTAGATCATTTTCCAGATATTAGACATGGATGGATCTAAACATTTATAAAGTAAATGAATCTGTGAAGATGGAAAACCTTGACACTTATTTCCCTGTTTACACTGTTTAACTATGTTTCCTCACACCAGTCCCCCGACTGACCCAGAGTTTATTTTTATTTCTAAACTCTTGGGTACTCATAATAATTGTTATGAGTAGACAAGTAGATTCAGGTAATGCAACTGGACATGATGCAGAACAAGTTCAAGACCTAGTAGCATATATGTTTAATTACCAGTTTGAGTATCTATGATATTGTAATATGGTACTGTATGACTATGATGTTGAACCATGATGTTGTAATATGTTATGTACTCCGATGTATCAGGTTGTGATGTAATATATAAGCATTTTGAAATTCCGCTGTGAGATTCTGATAACTTCTTATTCTTCTATTCTATAAGTTCTACCTTTTCTATCTCACCTTCTAAATTCTTTCTATTAAAGATCCGAAATTTCGTGCAGTTTGGATTGATTTTGTCAGTTCAAATTGGCTTGGATTTTTGGGCCTTTACAGTTGGTATCATAGCATAAGAGCTTAAGTTTGCCTAGGTGAATCCTAAGAGTTAGTATCGAGAGAGCGTATTTTTACTAAAACTATTTTAGTATGGGTCACCCTAAACTATCAACCTTAGTTATTTAGTTAAGTTATCCCTAAAACTGTTTTCCGATGGAGTTCTGACGTTCAAATCATTACTCAGAAAGTGACAATGAGTTCTCAAGCAAGAAGAGGCCGAGGAGCGAGCAGGGCAACCACAACAAATGGGCACACTGTTAATCAGACCCAAATGGAAACGACTGAAGTGGTTCAAGCTCCAGCACAGCCAAACTTTGCTATGATTTGCAAGAACTACACTACTCTGGGAGGAAAGACTTTTAAGGGAACTGAATCACTGGTTGACGTCCAAGCACGGATTAGATCATGTGAGAAGATTTTTAAGGGACTGAAGCTGAATGATGAGTACAAACGTCTCTTGGCTTCATGGAACTTGGAAGGAGCTGCAGCTATCTGGTGGGATGCCCAGACTGCAAATACTCCAGAAGAGAATTTTACTTGGGAAATGTTTAAGGAAGCTTTTGAAGGTCAGTATCTACCCGCGACTGGTAAAACGAGGATGTATCGAGACTTCATTGACCTGAAACAAGTAAACATGACGGTCACTGAGTATGAGAACAAGTTCAATGCACTGTCAAGCTTTGGACCAGAGTTGGTTAATACCTCACTGAAGAAGAACGAGATGTTCGTGGCTGGATTGAAGGATAGTCTTCAAGGCAGGATGATGGGGCATTTGAAAGACCCGTTTGTTGAACTCGTGGATCTAGCACTCAGGTATGAAGCCCTTGATGTTAAGAACCCAGCTGCAACAAAGACTCAGACGGGAGAAGCAAGTGGAGGGAATCCCCAGAAAAGGAAATTCAACCCTGATTGGAAGGATAATAAGAACCAAGGCAAAGCTGTTCAGCAGAAGACTGAAAACCGCTTCAAGAATGTGCTGTGCCATAACTGCAAACAGAAGGGTCACATTGCAAGGTTCTGCAAGCAAAAGAATAACAAGAAGCCTCAGCAACAGCAACCACAACAGCAGACAAGGAAACCTCAGCAGCAGCAACAACAGCAGCAGCCACAGCAGCACAATCAGAGGAACGAGATGGTAGTGAGGAACCTCTGTTTCAATTGTCACCAACCCGGACACATGGTGAAAGATTGTCCACTGATGAAGAGAGCACCTCAGGCGAAGGTTTACGCCATCAAGAATGAACCATCCACCTCTCAGAATGTGAAAGGGAAGGGAGTTCTGGAAGGTACTTTACAATTTAAAGGAATTTACCTTCGAGTTTTATTTGACACCGGCGCTTCACACAGTTTTATTTCTACTGAAACCGTAAACCAATTTAACCTTGAACCAATCATTTCCTCAAACCCAATTTGCGTATCAAATCCCATTGGTGGTAAAACCGAGTTAAAAATGTGTTGTGAGGATATAGCGCTGTTATACCTCTCACATTCCTTTCGTTTTGATTTCTATGTTTTAGACTTTAAAAGTTTCAATTTTATTCTTGGATTGGACTGGCTGAGCGAGTTCCAAGCCAAGATAAAGTGTGATAAAGAAACCATAACCTTGACGACAAGTTTAGGTCGAAAAGCTAGAATACCTTGTGGAAAACCCGGTATCCACACCTGTAGTTTCCTATACGCCCTAGAAGCACCCCAAGAAAACCTTGAAACTTTGGATGTTGTGAAAGAATTCAAGGATATTTTCGAAGAAGTCGGAAGTTTACCTCCTCATCGGGAAATAGAATTCCGAATCGATTTAATTCCAGGAGCGAGACCGGTAGTTCAACCAAAAAGACGTATGGCTCCAAAGGAAGTGTCAGAACTGGAGAAACAGACTCGGGATTTGCTGAATAAAGGCTTAATCCGACCTAGTTTTTCAAGTTGGGGATCAGCAGTAGTTTTTGTAGTGAAGTCTGACGGGTCGTTACGACTGTGTGTTGACTATAGAGAACTGAACAAGGTCACCATCAAAAATAAATATCCTTTACCCCGAATCGACGATCTTTTCGATCAATTGCACGGAGCCACAGTATTTTCCCAAATGGATTTAGCCACAGGATTTCACCAGTTAAGAATCGCTGAGGATAGCATTCCTTTAACAGCATTTCGAGGCCCGGATTTCTTTTATGAGTGGTTGGTTATGCCATTCGGTCTGACCAACGCACCAGCATTTTTCGTGGATTTGATGAATAGAGTCTTTAGAAAAATTTTGAACAAGTTTGTTCTAATTTTCATTGACGATATTTTGATTTATTCAAAAACTGAAGAGGAGCATCGCTATCACCTTAGAGTAGTGTTGGAAACTCTGAGGAAAAACGTGTTGAAGGCCAAGTTTTCAAAATGTCATTTTTGGCAGTCTGAAGTGAGATTTTTGGAACATATTGTAAATGGAGACGGAATATCGGTGGATCCAGTTAAGGTTGAGGCATTTCAAAAATGGAGACAACCTCGGACACCAACCGATGTTCGAAGTTTCTTAGGACTGGCAGGGTATTACCGAAGGTTTATTCCAGATTATTCGAAGATATCGTCTCATCTGACGAAACCGACGAAGAAAAACCAGAAGTTTGTTTGGACTCCGAAGTGTGAAGAATCTTTTCAAGAATTAAAGAAAAGATTAACGGAAGCTCCAGTATTAGCTGTCCCAGATGGAACAAGCAGATTCGTAGTTTATACGGATGCATGTGGAGCTGGATTGGGAGCAGTGTTAATGCAAAATGGTCGTGTAATTGCATATGCAAGTAGACAACTAAAGATACATGAGAAGAATTATGCAACTCACGATCAGGAGTTATTGGCCATTGTTTTCGCATTGAAAATGTGGAGACATTATCTGTTGGGTGAGAAATTTGAGCTTTTCTCCGACCATCAACCATCGAAATACCTATTTTCTCAGAAGGATTTGAATTTGAGGCAGCAATGATGGGTGGAATTTCTAGCATCGTATGATTTGGATATCCTATACACGCCCGGCAAAGCAAATGTGGTGGCAGACGCTTTGAGCAGGAATGCAGTTCTATCCCTATTGGAAGTCATACCGACTCTCCAAGAAAGGATAATGAGTAATCAAAGAAGAGATGCCAAGTTAGTAAAGATCATTCAAGGAGTCACGGATGGGAAGGAATCTGATTTCAAGTTGGATGACCGAGGAGTATCAAGAATTAACAACAGGTTATGTGTTCCGGATGTGGATGGATTAAGACGAGAAGTTTTGAAGGAATGCCATGCATCGAAGTTAAGTATTCATCCGGGAATTCATAAAATGAACAACGATATGAAAAGAGTATTTTGGTGGCCAGGAATGAAGAGTGATATCACGACTTTCGTGAATGAATGTCTGTGTTGTCAACAAGTCAAGGGAGATTATCAAAAGACTGCTGGATTATTACGACCACTAGAGATACCGAAGTGGAAATGGGAGATGATATCGATGGATTTCATCGATGGATTACCAAGGACAAGAAGAGGATTCGAAGGAGTTTGGATGATTATCGATCGGCTGACTAAAAGCGCGCATTTTATTCCGGTAAAACCAACACGCACAGCCGCATCTTTAGCCGAAGTATTCATGAAGGAGATTGTAAGATTGCATGGAGTCCCAAAAAGTATCGTAAGTGATAGAGACCCCATATTTACCAGTAATTTTTGGGAAGAATTTCAAAGGACTTTAGGAACGAGATTGGATCTCAGTACTGCTTACCATCCTCAAACGGACGGTCAGACTGAGAGGGTAAACCGAATATTGGAAGATTTGTTGAGGGCATGTATTTTAGATTTCGGAGGATCGTGGGAAGATTATCTGCACTTAACGGAATTCGCTTATAACAATAGTTATCAGGCGAGTATTAAAATGGCACCATACGAAGCATTGTATGGAAGACTGTGTAGAGCACATGCATGTTGGATTGAATCCGGAGACAAATTAGTACTTGGACCGGATATGATCCGTGAAGCGACAGAGAAAGTGGAGTTGGTGAAGTCGAGAATGAAAGAAGCCCAGGATCGACAGAAATGTTATGCCAATCAAAGACGAAGAGACCTTGTATTTGAGGCAGGAGATCTCGTATTTGTGAAGATTTCACCAATGAAAGGAGTCGTGAGATTTGGAAAGACCGGGAAGTTAACTCCGAGATATGTTGGACCTTTCCGAGTTCTGGAGCGAATTGGATTTCTAGCCTACCGAGTTGAATTACCAGAACATATGGCAGGGATTCACAACGTATTCCATGTCTCTCATTTGAGAAAGTGTTTGCATGACCCAACTTTAGTTCTAGAACTGTCTGTGCAACAAGAAATAGAAATCGAACCATACTTAACAGCGATTCGACGACCATTTCGGATTGTCGACAGAGAAGAAAAACAGCTTCGCAACAAAAGGATAAGTCTGTTAAAGGTTCAGTGGAGCAAAAATCCGAAGGATTGCACGTGGGAAACAGAGAAACATATCAGGAACCTTTACCCAGATTTTTCTCCAGATTAGGTATGTTTGCTATTTGGATTGTTTAGATGAAATGAAAACCTTGGATTTCTTCATTTCTGTGAGCATTGGTATGTGCATTTGTGGATTCAGTTTATTAGGACTTATGAACTCCTTTGCTATGATTCTATCATTGACGAGTTCAATTTCCTTGTTTACTTTCCAGATGGCACCACTAATGAAGAGGACCGCAGGAGAGCGAGGATAGTATATTCCGAGGATAGTAGAGAGGGGTCACCGAGAGATGACGAGGGTACTCACCAGTCATCCGAGGAGTCAGATATTGGACGAGAGGAGCAGATGGACCAGGACATGGACAGTCAGGAGTTATCAGAGGGAGAGGACATAGTGATGATCGAGATAGGCTTTGGCGACAGTGGCAGTGACGACGGCAGTGACAGAGATGAGAGCGAGCCCGAAGAGATGGATATGGACGGAGACGATGAAGAGGAACCCGAGGAGGAAGAGGAGATTCCAGAGACACCGATTGCCGAGATGGGAGGACAGCCAGCAGAGCACGTAGATCCAGCAGTGGTTTTATGGGAGAAGCTGAAGCAAGCACTCGCGGAGTATCATGAGATAGGCGGATGGGTCGAGGTCTATGGAGAGTTTGGATATCCTGTGATTCAGGTATATATGATTCCACCAGTGGAGGTGATTGAGATTTCGGACGCTGAGGAAGAGGAGCCGGATACTCCGGGGATCATGGATGTTTTTGTACCATCTGATGATGAGGATGAGGTGGTTGAGGTTGTTAACATATCCGATGATGAATGGATCGTGATCGAGAGTGATCCAGACGAGTAGAGTAGAGTAGACCGACGTGTATTATATATGTGTATATTATGTAGCTATAACTTGAGTAGTCAAGTATAGCCTAGTTATGTAGTATGGTGTGTATGTATATGATTAGTCAGGTGTAGCACTAGGAGTGTAGTATGTTATCTAGACTAGTGCTAGTATCGAACTAGTTGTATAATTATGATGTACTAAATGATTATGATATGTAGCATCATCTTTTGGGAAAACTGACTATCTTTCTTACTTTTAATTTCGGGGACGAAATTCTTATAAGGGGGGTGGACTGTAATGTCCCGACTTTTTCGACCATTTGTAAATCATTTTAATAAGTAATTAAAATGAGTTAATTAGTTAAGAGCAAAGCTAAAGGAGATTTTTGAAAACAAACATATACATATATAAGTATAGGCGTATGTATATATATAAGGAATATTTTAATAAATATATATATACTTGAATAATCTTAGATTTGAACATATTTGAATTATCTTGAAATTCAAAACAAGTATATGATATAAAATGGAAATTCATAAGGGAATAAATTTATATATAATAAATGATACTTCATAATATCATTTTGATAAAGCAAGAAGTTTTAAAAACAAAGGACTAAGAACTTAAACAAAATAAAAGGAGCATTTCTTCCGTTTGAAATTTTAGGGACCTATGGATAAAAACACCACAATATGTTCATCTACAACATGAAAACATCACGGCCATAACATGAAACATATGAGTATAAACAAACATTTGTTTGACCATAACAAATATCTAAAACAAAGAGACAAAAGAGAAGTTTCATGGCAAGACAAAAACAAATTCCAAGAAGACAATGCATTAAATGAATCATGCTTGAATAGTAACCATGATTTTGTAAAACCATGATTCTAAAATCCTAAGAAGAGTAGCATGTGCATTTTGATAGTGGCAAAGAAATATCTCGGCCAAGTAAGACAAGATAAAAGCATTTGTTTAGAGGTTAAAATCCATAAGAGGATCATGGCATTAAATGCAAGCATGGTTCAAGCTTCTAGAAACACTACATAGGAGCATGTCATCGGATAGGAACCTTAATGAGACAAATTCTTCAATTGCATGTGCTCCTCAAATTCATGGCCGTAGGAAGCTAGAAAAAGGGTTAAGGCTAAACAAAATTTACTATTGAGAGCATGAGCAGGAAATCATATTCTAATGCATGAGTTTGCATATATATACCACTCTATCCCTTCACATTTTCATCACAAACAAACTCAGTTTTCATCTCAGATCTGAAGCATTTCTCTGGTTCATTGGAAAGCATTTTTGGTGAGTGAAACAATTCTGAATTTCTTGTTTTAAACTTACAGTAAAACAGTTTCCTTTGATAAGTAAAAACTGCCATGTTCTTTGATCCCTGATGGTTACTGATAACCAGAGATCATAGTGTTAAATCAAAACTGATTTCATCTATATACTGATCTGCTAGATAGGATACATCCTTGAATGTGTGTATATGTAGATAGATTGATGTTAGAAGACTTCTGTTAAAAATCTGCACATGTTCTGTTAAAACACAGAACTTGTTCATTTGCTAGCTAAACTAGGATGATCCACCTTTTGTTGATGAAAGCATGTAAATCTAGTATATAAACATCATACAAACATATCTCGGATCAAAGAAATACCATTTTGAAATATATTAGTTCAAAAACAGAAATACAGGAGTGTTCTCTGTAAAGTGAAAATCAAAGTATAAATTCAAATGAAAAAAAATCCTGTTTTGATGTTATGAATTTAATCCCGAATGCAAATGATGATTTTTAAAGTGAAAATCATGATTTTTAAACTGGTACATTTCAAGAATTTGGAACATGAACGGATTTGGGATTTCGATCAAATTCCGATCATCAGAGGGACGAGGGGTCAGGCGGTTAGGGGTGAAGCACCATCGGGTACCAAGGACTTCGGGAAAAATACGAAAGGATTTTTATAATGTGTGGATTTTGGATTTGAATCAAAAATAGGGTTTTTCTGTGTTAATGGGTTCATTTGGTTGCGTCGGGTTTTCTCGTCGACGGCGAACTCTGGGGGGGTCGGACCTGGGGGAAAGGCGGCGTCGGGATGGCGAGGTGGCGTGGACGGAAGGGGGCCGTGTAAGGTGGTCTGAGGTTGGAGTACGGAGGAGATTCTCCGATGGTGGTTTCTAAACATGGACAGCTCAAACAAGAAAATCACTGTAGCATCGACGAACATGGTGACTGGTGGCTCCGACGAAGTCCTGGAGGGGTGGCCGTCATGTCTGGGGGTTCGACGTGGATGGACGAAGGCCGGGTTGTGTGTGCACGTGCACACTGTGCACTGATACGAGGAAGGAGGAAATGTGGTACTTGGCCAAAGTACCAGGCAAGGTGGTACTGCACGAAATCACGGTGGCCATTGCAATTTTTGAGGGAAAATCACGATGGCAGGAAATGTGGTACTTGGCACTTTGGTACTTTGCCAAAGTACCAGGTGGTACTTTAATTTTTGCGCAAAATCACGGTGGTTGGGGCTAAATCGGAGGGATTTTCATGAGTGCCAGAGATCCTGGTACTGGTACTTTGGCACTTGGTTAAAGTACCAAGTGGAACTTTCAAAAATACCATGAGCGGCTAAGGTTTTCTCAACAAATCCTAAGTGTTTTCAAACCCTGGCACTTTGGCACTTTGGTAGTGCCAAGTTCTGGTACTTTGGCAGTGCCAAAGCCAGTTCTGGCACTTGCCAAATCCGGTACTTTGGCAGTGCCAAAGTCCGGTGTTCTTCGTCCAGTAGAATACGAGATTTTAAATTTAAATAAATATTAAATTTAAAATATAAATAAATTAATTAATTAAATAAAGAAATATTTTTATTTAATTAAGCAGATGACAAGTGAGAAGTAGAAACTGAGATTTTGAACCGACAAGTTCGACCGTGAAAGATCAACCAAATTGAAATGTAAATTAGACGGGAATAAATAATTTAAATCAATTATTTGAATTATTTATAAAATAAATAATCGTTAAAGGATAAGAACAAAAGGAAAATAAGTTCAAACATCATTTGAACTAAAATAATCAAAGGGGAAAATACACCGTGTGCGGAGCACGGGAAATTTCCAAAGGATAAACAAACACTGTCAAAAACTATATACACCTCAACTGATTTATGTAAAAGATAAACTGACGATGCTAATGCAAACCAAATAAGCAAACACTGTTTGAAAAATATATATTTCATCTGAAATGGAGTGATACTCCTGATTTCATTAATAAACATTTATCGACTGTAAAAGATTTCGTGCATCATTCGAAGAGTCCGGAATAAGCAAATTCCACTTCGATTCGAAGTATACGACGCATATCAAAGTGCTGAAGACAACGAGATGCAAGCGTTATTTTAAATGATATTTTTGGTCTGTTCAAACCCAGAAAAAACCCGAATGGACGAGTGTCTGACAACGTATATCAGTCAGATCTTGCACATCGAATTTACGTAAGTATATTACGTTGGTGGCAAAGAAATTCGTTTCTCTTTGCTTTATTACCCGTAATATATTTGGGTAATCGAATGAGTGTTTTCTGACAGATAGGACGATGTGGCATTCAAAGAATGGGAAGAAAATCTGTCAGAAGAACAACGTAGCCTCAAAACTTCACAACCCGGAAGTAACAAAAGTTGGGCTAGGCAGCATGGCTAGTTGGGTCATACCCAAGCAGGGTATATTATCACCATCTAGAGGATTTCCTTATTTACTTCTTAAATCTATTTCGCTGCTGTTGCATTCGGAAACGGTAAATCGAGCTCAACCGTAGGAGTGATAATATATTCGTTACACTCAAGCTAAATGAGTGGACGGTCATGTGTGGCCGGGTTACAAGATGTTCTTGTTGAACCCCAGTGTATCCTCTCTAGAGTACACTGATCGGTGGGTGCTCCCATACCCTGTATGTTGGAATCCAAACTCCAATACGCGTTCTACGACTTTTAGATTTGTATACTATATATGTGAACGTGAGATGCAAGCGTTTCACTAGATTTTATTTATCTGATACGAACTATTATAATATCAAATGTTTTGATATAAACAACTTAGATCATTTTCCAGATATTAGACATGGATGGATCTAAACATTTATAAAGTAAATGAATCTGTGAAGATGGAAAACCTTGACACTTATTTCCCTGTTTACAATGTTTAACTATGTTTCCTCACACCAGTCCCCCGACTGACCCAGAGTTTATTTTTGTTTCTAAACTCTTGGGTACTCATAATAATTGTTATGAGTAGACAAGTAGATTCAGGTAATGCAACTGGACATGATGCAGAACAAGTTCAAGACCTAGTAGCATATATGTTTAATTACCAGTTTGAGTATCTATGATATTGTAATATGGTACTGTATGACTATGATGTTGAACCATGATGTTGTAATATGTTATGTACTCCGATGTATCAGGTTGTGATGTAATATATAAGTATTTTGAAATTCCGCTGTGAGATTCTGATAACTTCTTATTCTTCTATTCTATAAGTTCTACCTTTTCTATCTCACCTTCTAAATTCTTTCTATTAAAGATCCGAAATTTCGTGCAGTTTGGATTGATTTTGTCAGTTCAAATTGGCTCGGATTTTTGGGCCTTTACAGAAATTCCCAAATGGAAATGGGAACCAGTCTCAATGGATTTCATTGATGGTTTACCAAGGACTAGATCGGGTCATGATAGTATTAGGGTGATTGTGGATCCATTGACCAAAAGTGCAAGGTTTATACCGGTCAGGTCGAATAGAACGACACCAGAGTTAGCGGAACTGCATATGAAGTGGATAGTGAGATTTCATGGAGTACCTAAAGGTATTGTGAGTGACTGAGATCCATTATTTACTAGTGGGTTTTGGAAGAGTTTACAAGAGGCTTTAGGGTCAGAATTACATCTCAGTACCGCGTACCATCCCCAAACCGATGGTCAAACAGAGAGGGTGAATCGTGTATTAGAAGATCTCTTGAAGCTTGTATATTGGATTTTGGAGGGCTATGGGATGACCATTTGCATCTGGTTGAGTTTGCATATAATAATAGTTATCAGTCCAGTATTGGTATGGCTCCATTTGAAGCTTTGTACGGAAGGTCGTGCAACTCACCATCATGTTGGTTGGAAACCGGTGAGAAACTTGTGCTTGATGTAATAAGAGAAACTTCAGATAAGATCAAGGCTATTCAACAGCGAATGAAGGATGCCCAATATAGGCAGAAGAGTTATGCTGATAAAAGATGAAGAGATTTGAAATTCTCCGTTGGCGATTTGGTATTCGTCAAGATTTCTCGGTTGAAGAGTGTGATTCAGTTTGGTAGGAGAGGTTTGTTGGTCCATTTTTAGTTCTCGAACATGTTGGGAATTTAGCATATAAAGTTGGATTATCTGACAAGATGGTGGGAGTGCACAACGTATTTCATGTTTCTCAGTTAAGGAAGTTCATGCACGATTCTGATATGACTATTTCACCAGATCAGTTGGATGATATCGAGGTAGAATCTGAGGCGGTTGGAAGCTGCAGAACGATTCTTATTGTCGAACACGATACGAAGCAACTTCGAAGGAAGACGATGAAACTAGTTAAGGTCTAGTGGGGTGATAATGAGAATGACTGTACTTGGGAAACCGAGGAGGGCATAAGGAAGTCGTATCCCGAACTCTTTACCTGGTAAGATTTTTATCGTGGTATAGTTATTCCCTTGTTAGTAAACCGCATGCTAGGACATACTTGTTGTGTTTATTATGTATGTTTGGTTGTTTGTAAATGGTTGATAGGCATGTGGGACACCATTGTTTGTTTTTCTTGGTTAAGGAATTTCGGGGGCGAAATTTCTTAAGGTTGGGAAGAGTGTAACGACCCGCATTCTATGTATCGGAGGTTCGTAGAATTTTTATTTTATTTTCATACGACGTCATATAGTCGTGTAACTTTGGGAAACGACTATTGGGGTCATTTCCCACATTCACGATTTTTGCCGAATTTTAAATGACCGTTTTCCCCCTAGCAAATCTTGTTTCGCCTATAACTTTTGATTGATAAGAAGTTTTGACCTGAAACTACTTCCATTGGATTTATATGATGGTTTCCCATTCCGTAGAGTGGTCACATTAATCAAACGGACTTACCGTTTGGGATATATGGCTGAAATAATATTTTAAGATGGAAAAACAGCCTAATTGGGCTTAATTAAGTGATTAGCAGCTAGGCCCATAACCCATTTCGGGATTAGGGTTATGGAAGGGCTGAAAGGAGTTGGAGAATCATCTCCTTTCATTTTTCTAGCCGCCACAAACATTTCTCTAACCCTAATCATGACTTCCATCTTTCAAATCTCTCTCTAATCACTTTCTAATCACTAATTTATCAAATTTACAACAAATCAAGCCGAATTAGCTCCAAATTCAAGGTAGAGCTGTTGCACCACATTGGGATCCGAGCCAAGTCTGTAAAAGTTTCAGATCTAACATTTATTTTTGGCTAAGGTGAGTGATTTGCATGTTTATACACTAATTATGGCTAATTAGGGGTGATTAGTGATAATTAGCGAAATTATACAACTAAAAATTCTGAAAAATTATGTGGAAAATTATAAAATCATATTTTATGTCGCTGGTATGAATTTAGGTTAATTTGGTTTAAGTTTGCTAATCCTCGAGTTTTGGGTATGTTTGATCTAAATTAACAGATGAAATCATTGTTTTGATGTTTTTGGTTGATTCTACATGTTATTACTACTGTTTGGTATGTTTTTTGATTGCATAAGAAAGTTAGAATGGTTGAAAACGCCATCGTTTGGTGAAATTATCTTGTTGGAAAAACTGCAGGGTTTCGGTTCTTGATGGTGGCCACGACCCACGACCCAAGGGGGATCACGAACCGCGACCACGGGGAGACCACGAACTGCAACCAGGGGAAGGACCACGAGCCGCGTCTAGGGGGAAACCACTAACCACGACCAGGGGGAGGAACACGAGCCGCGTCCAGGAGGAGGACCACGAACCACCCAGGGGGAGGACCATGAACCGCCAGGGGAGGACCATGAACCGACCGGAGGGGACCACGAACCGCCCGGGGGGGACAACGAACCGCCTAGGGAGGACCACGTCCCGACATCGATGATGACCGCGAGCCAAGATGTGATGGTGACTCCGAACCAAACCGGATTTGAGCCTCTACCACGCGACGACAATCGTAAACTCTTCTGAAGATCAACTCCAATCGAACCAAAACCTGAGATGCAAAGGAAGTCCAAATGAGAAGTTATTGCTCAGGATCCAGTTGGGGACCAATGAGTTAACTTCTAGAATTGTGCTTTGTTGCGGGACGTGTGCAAAGGATTTAGCGATATCTATAACTTTGGTTCACTATTGAGAGAGGGGGTATGTAGACGAACCAGAGCCAGGTAAGTGTGGACTGGTTGGCCCGTATCCCAAAGACAGGGAAGTGTGGTCTGGGTAGGGTTATTGACTATAGACAATAGGGGTATGGAAAAAGCAATAGTTGTACGGAGTCCAGTGCGGTATGGGCCCGTCAAGGCCCCAATGGATTTGGTTATCAATGCGGTGGATATCGTATGCTTTACTCACTGAGTGAGAGATGTGGGGATGATTACTATGTTTGATGTTTTCTATCACTATGACACACGCACTTCCATTTTACACTCTATGTTATTGTTTACCTTAGAGTATTGTACATCGTGTTGTGCTAACTAATTGGTTGCAGGTCCAGGTCAGGTATGAATATTCATACCTGTTATTGCCTTATTTAGTGGTGTTGATTTGTTATCGCTCACACCAGACTTTCGTCTGAACCAGAGTTTTATGTCTCTTCTTATTAGTATGGGTGCTCCTAAACGAGCAGACTAGAGGCAGGTTAGGTGGTTATGCACAAGTCGGTGTCCGGAGACGAGCAGGAGGCTTCCACATACTATATATATTCTCCCTGTGTTGTTGTTGGTCACTACTTTAGGCATTGGTAGTGTACCTCTTTATTTGCTCTTAGAGGCAGTATTTTGGAGTTGTAATAATTGGATATAAAGCTGTATTTTGGATTCCGCTATTCTGATGGATATGGTTTAGTTTTCAGCTTATATACTGTCTCGCCTGTTTTATATCAAGTTACGTTATTATTATATTTCATTCCATGCGTTGTGAGATATACTACAGGTTCCTGTTTTATACCAAGAAGAATCAAGCTTTATCGTAACTTTGATCGAGCAGATCGGTTCCTGTCAGAGGGAGGATCCTAACCTATTGGAAATCATCTCCAAGGTAGAGATGGGTATCGACGGTGAGGAGATGAACATGTATGGACTTGATAGAGAAGGATGGCTTTGAACGAATGGGAGACTAGTTGTACCCAATGTTAACGGATTGAAAGATGAAGTGCTTAGAGAGTGTCATTACTCGAAACTAACTATGCATCCCGGTGGTAACAAAATGTATCGATACATGAAGCAGACCTACTACTGGGAAGGAATGAAGAGAGACGTTGGGAAGTTTATATCCAAGTGCATGAATTGCCAATTTGTTAAAGCCGAGCAAAAGAAGCCTAGTGGTATGTTACAACCGTTGGAAATTCCCGAATGGAAATGGAAACAAGTCTCAATGGATTTCATCGATGGTTTACCAAGGATTAGATCGGGTCATGATAGTATTTGGGTGATTGTGGATCAATTGACTAAAAGTGCAAGGTTTATACCGATCAGGTTGAATAGAATGGCAGCTAAGTTAGCGGAACTGTATATGAAGTGGGTAGTGAGATTTCATGGAGTACCTAAAGGTATTGTGAGTGACCGAGGTCCATTATTTACTAGCGGGTTTTGGAAGAGCTTACAAGAGGCTTTAGGGTCAGAATTACATCTCAGTACCGCGTGCCATCCCCAAATCGACGGTCGAACAGAGAGGGTGAATAGTGTATTAGAGGATCTCTTGAGAGCTTGTATATTGGATTTTGGTGGGTTATGGGATGACCATTTGCATCTGGTTGAGTTGGCATATAATAATAGTTATCAGTCCAATATTGGTATGGCTCCATTTGAAGCTTTGTACGGAAGACCATGCAACTCACCATCGTGTTGGTTGGAAACCGGTGAGAAATTTGTGCTTCGGCCAGATGTAATAAGAGAAACTTCAGATAAGATCAAGGTTATTCAACAGCGAATGAAGGCTGCCGAAGATAGGCAGAAAAGTAATGCTGATAAAAGATGAAGAGATTTGAAATTCTCAGTTGGTGATTCGGTATTCGTCAAGATTTCTCTATTGAAGAGTGTGATTCGGTATGGTAGGAGAGGTAAATTAGCACCAAGGTTTGTTGGTCCAATTTCAGTTCTCGAACAAGCTGGAAATTTAACGTATAAAGTTGGATTACCTGACAAGATGGCGGGAGTGCACAACGTATTTCATGTTTCTCAGTTAAGGAAGTTCGTGCACGATTCTGGTTTGACTATTTCACTACATCAGTTGGATGATATCGAGGTAGAATCTGAGGAGGTTGGAAGCCGCAGAACGATTCGTATTGTCGGACATGATACGTAGCAACTTCGAAGGAAGACGATGAAACTGGTTATGGTCCAGTGGTTTGATAATGAGAATGACTGTACTTCAGAAACCGAGGAGGGCATAAGGAAATCGTATCCCGAACTCTTTACCTGGTAAGATTTTGATCGTGGTATAGTTATTCCCTTGTTAGTAAACTGCATGCGAGGACAAGCTTTGTAACACCCCGAATTTTAGTCAATACTAAAATTCACTAATTACAGGATAAATAATCTCAGATGTGGGAATTGGGGGTAACGGGCTGCGTTATTGCGTTCGTCTCGGAAAAATACGCGAAATAGAGTCCGAGTTTTCGAAAATCGGAGTCCGTATGGCCCGGTTATGGCCCAAAGAAGTTTGCAGAAAGATTAGAGCTAAAAACAGATTTTGGAAACTTAAATTCAGATTTTAAATTAGAACCAGCGGGGCCAGGCGGGAAGATTCCCGCCCTGACCATGTCGACAGGGCTGTCGACAGGCCTGTCGACAGGGGTGTCGACTTGCCTGTCGGCACGGAGTCTCGAGCCAGAAGTTTGGGTGCACCAGATCTGGTTTTCTGGCTAGGGCTGGGCTGGGTTCTAGAGATTTCCTAAATCTAACGGACCTAAATTAATCTAGGGTTAATCTAAGGGCCTAAAACACTCTCTTAATCTATAAATACACCCTAAACCTACCTTAATCCATACTAAAAATAGAAATGAAGGCCTCATGCCGCCAAATTAAATCCTAGAAGGAGTCTCCATTAATCTAAGAAGGAAGTTTCAAACTAATCCCTCTCATATCATTCTCTAATCATCACCATCTTCATTAGCAACTAATTCCTCTTCATAAGTTGGTTAATTTTGGGTTTGGTGAGTTTCTATCACTTTAACATCAATTGTTAAAGTAAGTAGATTGGGTGTAATGAGACTTATGGTCTTAAATGCGGATTAGTGAGTTTGAATCATTTATAATGATATGTTACTCTATGTTGTTCTATGTTTATGCATATTTGATAAGTTGGTTTATGCATGCTTAATAAGTTGATTTATGCATGTTTAACAAGTTGGTTTATGCATGTTTAACAAGTGGGTTTATGCATATTTAATGAGTAGAATTATGCATGTTTAACAAAGTGAGTTATGCAAGATTTATGTGATATGCAAGTTATGCATGCTTATGCGAGTATATGAATGCTTATGCAAGATATGTATATGCTTAAATGACGTGATATGCAAGTTATGCATGTTTATGCAAGTATGTGAATGCTTATGCAAGTATGTGGATGCTTATGCAAGTATGTGAATGCTTATGCAAGTTATGTGTATGCTTAAATGCATGTTTAACATGTTATGCAAGTTATGAGAATGCCTATATGCAAGTTCAACATGTTATGCAAGATATGTGTATGATAATATGCAAGCTCATATGCAACATGTTATGCAAATCATGTGTATGATAATATGCAAGTTTGGGTTAAATGTAGTTGGGTTAATATATGCTCATATATGCAAGTTGACATCCTCTTAACCCATGACAAAGTTTTATGCTAAACCCATGATATTTGTGATGGATCTTCCCCTTTTATTATGTCATGTAATGAGAACGATTTACGTGGGGAACGATGGGGTTGGTAAATATGTTAATAAATGAATGATTGGGTATGATTAAGCATACCATAAAAATAAATTACCATAAGTGGGAATTTACCTATTGAGTTAGGTCTACCCCATGGGAATTTACCTATTGAGTTAGGTCTACCCATGTTATGGAAAACTTGATATTAATTAGGGATAATTAATATGGGGGTGATTAATTAGGTGTAATTAATCGACTAAGACACGAGGTTGGACTCATTTGTAGTGTAAAACTGCCCGGACCCGACCGGCTTAACCAGTTGCTACAAATGTCAGCCCAATGTGAGAGGTCTTAGCCATAAATTAAATACGTGATTAAGGTAAAGACACGAGGTTAGACCCTGTTATGACGTAAGACTGCCCGGATTCTACCGGCTTAACCAGGCGGTCATAACAGTCAGTCTAATGTGGGAGGTCTTTATGGGAGATCACGGTCTTAATTAATTAAGAAACACTTAACCATAGTAGCATGTAGTGGGACATGAGGGGTTAAGTGGGTGCCTTGGGTGGCATGAGGAAATTTTGTGGTTGCCTTGGGTGGCATGTGGAATCTAGTGGGTTGCCTTGGGTGGCAATAGAAAATACGATTAGAATACTTAACCAAGTGGAAACATGTAATTAAACATGATTAAAGGGTTAAGTGGGATACACTAGATATTTGACAAGCTTAAGTGGGTAGCTTGTGGGGGCCCATTTCAACCAATATCCCAAACGTATCTTTGTGGGCTCGACCCATGTCGAGTGACGGGACACGCATATTGGGCTTGATTATAAGAGGCCAAAACGGGTTAGCGGTGGCAACGCAAGTCCAACGGGTTTCATATGCGTGTGTGGGCCCGGGCTGGTAGATAAGCCGTTGTTGCATCGTGTAGATATAAAGCCGTGCACCGTTAGTATTGGGTAGCCACTTTAGGGGAGTGATACACCCCACTGTGGGACCAGCACGGGTATCTACGGTAGGGAGCCGATCGATGGGGAGTAGTGGGTACACCTAATAAAGATAGGGGCAGACGGCACCTATGTAGGGGTACACGAAACTACTGGGTAAGAATTACTGAGTACACCTAGTGGAGATAGGGGCAGACGGCACCTATGTAGTGGGCTAGGAGTACATGAAACTACTGGGGAAATTTTATAAGTCCTTGGAAGGGATCAACCTTTAAGTAGGAACAACTGGTGTGGTGCAGTTAGTAATTATCCTTGGGTGGGTAGATGCGTCCTTACGGTTATCTTAGTTTATCCTAAGTCTACCAAGCTGCTTAGTGTACCCATTCATCCCCAGATATTACCGTAGGTCAAGTTTATGTCTTCTCTGGTTACTTTAATGATTGTATTGTTAAAGTTATAGGGCTCACTCAGACTTATGTCTGACCCCGTTGTTTTTATCTTTTTCCCAACCCTCAGGTCCTACGGTGGATCCTAGCGGTAGTAGAGCTTGATCGGATTGCTGTTCCAGTCTTTAGGAGCTTGGGTAGATGTAAAGCTCCAGTTATCCAGTTATCTTTTCTTTTGTTCTGGCTATTGTATGAGAGAGTGGGATTATGTACTTCTTTATATTTGATGGATATTGTACTTGACTTTTATCATGGTTTTATGATGTAACCAGACATGTTTATTTCCGCTGTTATGAGATGATGTTTTAAAATTTCAAGTACTATTTATATCTGTCTTGTTGTGATTTTTCTGTTCTATATTCACTAAAATACTCCACCGATGCTATGGCATTCCCTTAGTGAGTGACCATAGCGGGCGTGGGGTGTTACACGTGGTATCAGAGCAAAGGTTACCGGAACAGATAAAATTTTTAGAAAACTATTTTTCTAAAAACATTTTTGGAAGAGATATTTTCAAAAACATGTCTTTTAAGAGAAATAGTTTTTGAAAGAAAAGCATAATCCCCAATAGCCATATCTATATCCTTCGAATTCTCCGTTTTGAATCTTTCCTTTTTCGTTTCAGCATGGCCGAGAATCTTAATCTTCCGGAGGGTGTGACGGTACCAGTATGGTATAGGAGATTGATGGAGGCTAGGGCCACCACTGCGGGTCCAGCAAATATTCCTCCACCAACCGTAGCACCCGATCTTCCTCCTCCCCCTCCTCCTCGCGCGGATACTTTTGCTAAGACTTGCTAGGAATTTAAAGCTATGGGAGGGAAACCTTTTCAAGGATCTGAAACCTTTGTGGAGGCTAGAGATTGGCTTAAAGAGGTGGAAGAGTTGATAGATATCTTTGAGATGGAAGAAGGGAAGAAAGTCAAGTTGGCTGCTTGGTTAATGAAGGGAGAGGCCTCATTCTGGTGGGAGGTTACTAATGGAGAACGCCCCGTTGACTCTTGGGCGGATTTTAGGCAAAGATTTGTGGCAAAGTTTCTCTCAAGGGCGGAGGAAAACTTGTATATGGAAAGATTCTTGACTCTAAAGCAAGGAAATCTTTCGGTGAAGGAATATGTTAACAAGTTTAATCAATTGGCAAGGTTTGGCCTAGATATGGTGAATACACCGGAGAAGAAGGCTTTGAGGTTCGTGAAAGGCTTGAATGAACCGATGCATGGGTTGGCTATGACTCATATCCCTATGGGGGCCACCTTTGAGAAGCTAGTTGACATGGCACTCATGTATGAGGAAGAGAAGGGTCCTAATGCTAATAAGGCACCCGAGAAGAAGGGAGATCAAAAGAGACCCCAGCAACAACAACAAAGCAAAGGTGGGAAAGGCAACGGTGGCAAGGGCAAGAAGAAGAAGTGTTTCAATTGTGGGACACCTGGCCACCTAAGCAAGGATTGTCGCAAAAAGAAGAAGACTGGCTGCTTCCACTGTGGCGAAGCAGGGCATTTAGTGAAGGATTGCCCTAAGAAAGGGCAAAGGACGGGATCTACCTCAGGAGGACAGGTGCAAGCTCTTATGGCACCGAGTCAGGCTAGGGGGCAAGTACAGGCTCTCGCGGCTCCACCGATTCAGGAGAGAGGTAGAACTATTTCCGTTGAAAGTCTGGTTTTTCTATTTGACCATCCTGTCCGTACATTGTTTGATTCAGGCGCATCGCATTCGTTTATCTCATCATCATTAGTAGAGTTACTGCACCTAGACACCAGTCTGGTAGATGATCCCTTGGTTGTTTCAAACCCAATTGGGGGCTCCACTTATTTGTCCTTGATATGTTTGGGTTTGAAGATTTCTATACTTAGCATTGAGTTTAGATGTGATGCTTTTGTATTGGGCTTCACGGGCTATGGGTTGATTTTGGGCATGGACTGGTTATCCAGTAATGGTGCCGTTCTTGATTGCGAAAGGAGAGTTGTTAGGCTTATGACCCGCTTGGGTAACACTCTCGAGATTTCTTGTAACCCCAGGGACTCTGTTATGCTAAGTTATCTTGAATCGCTTGACGCTTCGGTCGAGAGTTTGCAATCTGTTAGAGTGGTCCGGGAATATCCGGATGTGTTTGAGGAGGTGAAGGGCTTACCTCCGAAGCGGGAGATTGACTTCCGAATATATTTGGTGGATAATGCTAAACCGGTATCTTTACCAGTGCGCCACATGGCTCCTCGTGAGAGGAGGGAACTCCATAAGCAAGTAGGGGAGTTGCTTGAGAAGGGGTTCATAAGACGGAGCATATCGGAGTGGGGTGCTCCAGTAGTATTTGCTACGAAGGCGGATGGGTCCCTCAGACTTTGTGTAGACTATAGAGAACTCAACAAGCTCACAAAGAAGAATAGACACCCATTGCCGAGGATTGATGATCTTTTCGATCAGTTGGTTGGCGCTTCGGTATTTTCTCAGTTGGACTTGGCCACGGGGTTTCATCAGTTGAGAGTGGCTGAGGATAGCGTAGACAAGACTGCCTTTAGGACTCCGGATGGTTTCTATGAGTGGCTGGTAATGCCATTTGGGTTGACGAACGCCCCTGCATACTTTGTTGATTTGATGAGTAGGGTGTTCAGGGAGTTCCTTAATAAATTCGTGGTGGTCTTTGTGGATGATATCTTGGTATTTTCTAAGAGTGAAGAAGAGCATGCCCTACATCTTGGGGAAGTGTTGAAGACTCTTCGAGCACATAGCCTTAAGGCTAAATTCTCTAAATGTCACTTCTGGAGGAAGGAAGTACGGTTCTTGGGGCATGTGGTCTCCAAAGAAGGGATAGCTGTGGATCCCGCGAAGGTAGTATCAATTCAGGATTGGAAGGTTCCGAAGAATGCTACCGAAGTAAGAAGTTTCTTGGGGTTGGCGGGTTATTATAGGAAGTTTATTAAAGAATTCGCGAAGATATCAGCCCCATTAACCCGCTTAACAAAGAAGAATCTTGTTTTCGCATGGGACATAGATTGTGATGATGCGTTCCGACGGTTAAAGAGAGCTTTAACCACCGCTCCAGTTTTAGTGTTGCCAGATGGGAGCAAGCCATTTGTTGTCTATACCGATGCCTGTGGGACAGGACTTGGCGCAGTCTTAATGCAAGAGGGAAGGGTAATAGCCTATGGTGGAAGGCAGTTGAGGGCACATGAGAAAAATTACCCTACCCATGATCTAGAGCTGGCCGCTATTGTTTTTGCGCTTAAGATTTGGCGTCATTATCTTCTTGGTGAGAGATTCGAGTTGTTCACTGACCATAAATCATTGAAGTACTTGTTCTCTCAGAAGGATTTAAACTTAAGACAGCAAAGGTGGATGGAGTTCTTAGCATCCTATGACTTCGAGATATCGTATACCCCTGGCAAGGGTAACGTGGTGGCGGACGCCTTGAGCAGGAAGAGGTTGTCCTTGAGTCCATTGTTCGTGGAACGACAAAGCTTGGAATTTATCTCGATGTTTGATTTCAGACCTTCCGTTGACTATGTACCCGGTTTGCTAGCTTCTTTGGAAGTTAGACCTACTCTTTTGGGGCGGATTGGAGAAGCACAGAGGGGCGACCCACAGTTGGTTGAGTTAGTAGAGAAGCTCATAAGGGGGGAGTCGTCCAGCCATTTGAGTAGGTACACCCTAGACGATAGGGGGTACTTGCGCAGAGACGGTAGACTTTGTGTACCGCAAGACGAAGGTTTGAGGAAGGCTATTCTTGATGACGCACACCGTTCTAGGATGACCATTCATCCCGGTGGGGATAAAATGTACCAAGACATGAAGAGGGTTTTCTTCTGGGCCGGTATGAAGAAAGATGTGGCCGAGTATGTCGCTCGATGTTTGGTGTGCCAGCAAGTGAAGGCGGAGCAAAGGAAACCAGGTGGGTTGCTTCACCCATTGGAGGTTCCGCAATGGAAGTGGGATAGCGTCTCGATGGATTTTATTGACGGGATACCCAGGTCGAGGAAGGGTAATACAGGAATTTGGGTGGTGGTAGATAGACTTACTAAGAGCGCCCATTTCTTGCCTGTGAAGAGTAAGAGGACTGCTCCATGGCTAGCTTCAGTATATCTTCGAGAGATAGTTCGATTACATGGGGTACCCTCTAGCATAGTTAGTGATCGAGATCCTATCTTCACTAGCGAGTTCTGGAGAAGTTTGCAAGAAGCAGTGGGGACTCAATTGTGTCTGAGCACCGCATATCATCCTCAGACGGACGGCCAGACTGAGAGGGTGAATCGTGTTCTAGAAGACCTTTTGAGGCTTTGTATCTTAGATTTTAGAGGTACATGGGAAGAGCATCTTCCATTGGTGGAGTTCGCATATAATAACAGCTTTCAGTCCAGTATTGGTATGGCTCCTTTCGAAGCTCTCTATGGAAGGCCTTGTCGATCACCTACATGTTGGTGGGAATCTACGGATAAGATCTTGCTTGGGCCCGATATGGTTAGGGAGACTTCTGAGAAGATTGACTTGATTCGAAGAAGGATGAAAGCAGCGCAGGATAGGCAGAAATCTTATGCGGACAAGAGAAGGACGGATCTTGAGTTTGAGGTTGGGGATATGGTTTTTGTTAAGGTATCTCCGTTGAGAAATGTTGTCCGCTTCGGATCCGTTGGGAAGCTAGCACCGAGGTTTGTTGGGCCGTTTCCTATCAAGGAAAGGGTTTGACGAATGGCATATAGGGTGGAGTTGCCCGACAGACTTAGTGGTGTTCATGATGTATTCCATGTATCACATCTGAGGAAGTGCTTACATGAGACCGCAGAGGTGGTAGAGCCGAGCTTGCTTAGAGATGTAGAGGTAGAGCGTGATGCGACTATTCGACGAGCTCCTACTCGCATCCTTGGGTCAGAGACTAGGAAATTGAGGAATCGAGGGGTTCAGCTAGTCAAAGTGCAATGGGGAGAAGATGAGAACAACGCAACTTGGGAGACAGAAGCGAAGATGCGTTTATTATACCCATTTCTTTTTGAGGGTATGTCTTTACTTTCTCCTTTATCGCTTGTCTAGTACTTATCTTATCTTTGGTATGTCCTCTCGTTAGTACCTTTGACCTTTAGATAGGGTAAACCTATGGTTGAAACATGTGTTTGAGACATGTTATGGTTGATGGATGCAAGTGGATGCAAGTGTTTGCTAGTGGTTGCTTGTGGATGCATATACACACACTCTAGGCACTAGATCGGCTCAGTCACTTCATGTTGCATATTGCATAAAATTGTGTGTAGGAAGATATATTTATGGATGTATAATGGTTGTGTTATCACATGGATGATGCATTTTGGTGAATGATTGTGCACCCATGTAGATATTGTATGTGTCGATAGGGTTCTCTCGCATACATAATGGATGCATGGCACTATCATGGTTTGCATATGTTCATACATTAGATAGGGAACATATACACACACTTTTTGCATATGCTCATACATCATTAGAAACTGTTTAAGGACAATGGATACCTGTGGCTGATGATTTGAGTAGATGGTTGTTTGGATGATAGGATATGCATTCTCCTTAGCTTAGAGATTTCGGGGACGAAATCCTTTAAGGAGGGGAGAATGTAACACCCCGAATTTTAGTCAATACTAAAATTCACTAATTACAGGATAAATAATCTCAGATGTGGGAATTGGGGGTAACGGGCTGCGTTATTGCGTTCGTCTCGGAAAAATACGCGAAATAGAGTCCGAGTTTTCGAAAATCGGAGTCCGTATGGCCCGGTTATGGCCCAAAGAAGTTTGCAGAAAGATTAGAGCTAAAAACAGATTTTGGAAACTTAAATTCAGATTTTAAATTAGAACCAGCGGGGCCAGGCGGGAAGATTCCCGCCCTGACCATGTCGACAGGGCTGTCGACAGGCCTGTCGACAGGGGTGTCGACTTGCCTGTCGACTTGCCTGTCGGCACGGCGTCTCGAGCCAGAAGTTTGGGTGCACCAGATCTGGTTTTCTGGCTAGGGCTGGGCTGGGTTCTAGAGATTTCCTAAATCTAACGGACCTAAATTAATCTAGGGTTAATCTAAGGGCCTAAAACACTCTCTTAATCTATAAATACACCCTAAACCTACCTTAATCCATACTAAAAATAGAAATGAAGGCCTCATGCCGCCAAATTAAATCCTAGAAGGAGTCTCCATTAATCTAAGAAGGAAGTTTCAAGCTAATCCCTCTCATATCATTCTCTAATCATCACCATCTTCATTAGCAACTAATTCCTCTTCATAAGTTGGTTAATTTTGGGTTTGGTGAGTTTCTATCACTTTAACATCAATTGTTAAAGTAAGTAGATTGGGTGTAATGAGACTTATGGTCTTAAATGCGGATTAGTGAGTTTGAATCATTTATAATGATATGTTACTCTATGTTGTTCTATGTTTATGCATATTTGATAAGTTGGTTTATGCATGCTTAATAAGTTGATTTATGCATGTTTAACAAGTTGGTTTATGCATGTTTAACAAGTGGGTTTATGCATATTTAATGAGTAGAATTATGCATGTTTAACAAAGTGAGTTATGCAAGATTTATGTGATATGCAAGTTATGCATGCTTATGCGAGTATATGAATGCTTATGCAAGATATGTATATGCTTAAATGACGTGATATGCAAGTTATGCATGTTTATGCAAGTATGTGAATGCTTATGCAAGTATGTGGATGCTTATGCAAGTATGTGAATGCTTATGCAAGTTATGTGTATGCTTAAATGCATGTTTAACATGTTATGCAAGTTATGAGAATGCCTATATGCAAGTTCAACATGTTATGCAAGATATGTGTATGATAATATGCAAGCTCATATGCAACATGTTATGCAAATCATGTGTATGATAATATGCAAGTTTGGGTTAAATGTAGTTGGGTTAATATATGCTCATATATGCAAGTTGACATCCTCTTAACCCATGACAAAGTTTTATGCTAAACCCATGATATTTGTGATGGATCTTCCCCTTTTATTATGTCATGTAATGAGAACGATTTACGTGGGGAACGATGGGGTTGGTAAATATGTTAATAAATGAATGATTGGGTATGATTAAGCATACCATAAAAATAAATTACCATAAGTGGGAATTTACCTATTGAGTTAGGTCTACCCCATGGGAATTTACCTATTGAGTTAGGTCTACCCATGTTATGGAAAACTTGATATTAATTAGGGATAATTAATATGGGGGTGATTAATTAGGTGTAATTAATCGACTAAGACACGAGGTTGGACTCATTTGTAGTGTAAAACTGCCCGGACCCGACCGGCTTAACCAGTTGCTACAAATGTCAGCCCAATGTGAGAGGTCTTAGCCATAAATTAAATATGTGATTAAGGTAAAGACACGAGGTTAGACCCTGTTATGACGTAAGACTGCCCGGATTCTACCGGCTTAACCAGGCGGTCATAACAGTCAGTCTAATGTGGGAGGTCTTTATGGGAGATCACGGTCTTAATTAATTAAGAAACACTTAACCATAGTAGCATGTAGTGGGACATGAGGGGTTAAGTGGGTGCCTTGGGTGGCATGAGGAAATTTTGTGGTTGCCTTGGGTGGCATGTGGAATCTAGTGGGTTGCCTTGGGTGGTAATAGAAAATACGATTAGAATACTTAACCAAGTGGAAACATGTAATTAAACATGATTAAAGGGTTAAGTGGGATACACTAGATATTTGACAAGCTTAAGTGGGTAGCTTGTGGGGGCCCATTTCAACCAATATCCCAAACGTATCTTTGTGGGCTCGACCCATGTCGAGTGACGGGACACGCATATTGGGCTTGATTATAAGAGGCCAAAACGGGTTAGCGGTGGCAACGCAAGTCCAACGGGTTTCATATGCGTGTGTGGGCCCGGGCTGGTAGATAAGCCGTTGTTGCATCGTGTAGATATAAAGCCGTGCACCGTTAGTATTGGGTAGCCACTTTAGGGGAGTGATACACCCCACTGTGGGACCAGCACGGGTATCTACGGTAGGGAGCCGATCGATGGGGAGTAGTGGGTACACCTAATAAAGATAGGGGCAGACGGCACCTATGTAGGGGTACACGAAACTACTGGGTAAGAATTACTGAGTACACCTAGTGGAGATAGGGGCAGACGGCACCTATGTAGTGGGCTAGGAGTACATGAAACTACTGGGGAAATTTTATAAGTCCTTGGAAGGGATCAACCTTTAAGTAGGAACGACTGGTGTGGTGCAGTTAGTAATTATCCTTGGGTGGGTAGATGCGTCCTTACGGTTATCTTAGTTTATCCTAAGTCTACCAAGCTGCTTAGTGTACCCATTCATCCCCAGATATTACCGTAGGTCAAGTTTATGTCTTCTCTGGTTACTTTAATGATTGTATTGTTAAAGTTATAGGGCTCACTCAGACTTATGTCTGACCCCGTTGTTTTTATCTTTTTCCCAACCCTCAGGTCCTACGGTGGATCCTAGCGGTAGTAGAGCTTGATCAGATTGCTGTTCCAGTCTTTAGGAGCTTGGGTAGATGTAAAGCTCCAGTTATCCAGTTATCTTTTCTTTTGTTCTGGCTATTGTATGAGAGAGTGGGATTATGTACTTCTTTATATTTGATGGATATTGTACTTGACTTTTATCATGGTTTTATGATGTAACCAGACATGTTTATTTCCGCTGTTATGAGATGATGTTTTAAAATTTCAAGTACTATTTATATCTGTCTTGTTGTGATTTTTCTGTTCTATATTCACTAAAATACTCCACCGATGCTATGGCATTCCCTTAGTGAGTGACCATAGCGGGCGTGGGGTGTTACAAGCTTGTTGTGTTTATTATGTATGTTTGATTGTTTGTAAATGGTTGATAGGCATGCGGGACACCATTTTTTGTTTTTCTTGTTTAAGGAATTTCAGGGGCGAAATTTTTAAGGGGTGGAGAGTGTAACGACCCACATTCTACGTATTGAAGGATCGTAGAATATTTATTTTATTTTCATACGACGCCATATGGTCGTGTAACTTTGGGAAACGACTATTGGGGTCATTTCCCACATTCACGATTTTTGCCGAATTTTAAATGACCATTTTACCTCTGACGAATCTTGTTTCGCCTATAACTTTTGATTGGTAAGGATTTTTGACCTGAAACTACTTCCATTGGATTCGGATGATGGTTTCCCATTCCGTAGAGTGGTCATGTTAATCAAACGGACTTACCGTTTGGGAGATATGGCTGAAATAAGATTTGAAGATGGAAAAACAGCCTAATTGGGCTTAATTAAGTGATTAGCAGCTAAGCCCATAACCCATTTCGGGATTAGGGTTATGGGAGGGCTGAAAGGAGTTGGAGAATCATCTCCTTTCATTTTTCTAGCCGCCACAAACATTTCTGTAACCCTAATCATGGCTTCCATGTTCCAAATCTCTCTCTAATCACTTTTTAATCTCTAATTGATCAAATCTACCACAAATCAAGTCGAATCAGCACCAAATGCAAGGTAGAGCTGCTGCACCACATTGGGATCCGAGCCAAATCAGTAAAAGTTTCAGATCTAACATTTATTTTTGGCTAAGGTGAGTGATTTGCATGTTTATACACTAATTATGGCTAATTAGGGGTGATTAGTGATAATTAGCTAAATTATACGTCTAAAAATTATGAAAAAATATGTGAAGATTCTAAAATCATATTTTATGTCGCTAGTATTTGGATTAAGTTTGCTAATCCTATAATTGGACATGGTTAAGGGGAAAATCATGGTTTTGAGTATGTTTGATCTAAATTAACATATGAAATCATTGTTTTGATGTTTTTGGTTGATTATACATGTTACTACTGCTCTTTGGTATGTTTTGTGATTGCGTAGGAAAATTAGAATGGTTGAAAACGCCATCGTTTGGCGAAATTAGCTTGTTGGAAAAATGCAGGGTTTCGGTTCCTGATGGTAGCCACACCCACGACCCAGGAGGGATTACGAACCGCGACCCTAGGGGGGATCACGAACCGCGACCAGGGGGAGACCGCGAACCAAGACTACGGGGAGGACCACGAGCCGCGTCCAGGGGGAGACCAAGAACCACGACCAAGGGGAGGACCATGAGCCGTGACAAGGAGGAGGACCACGAACCGCCCTAGGGGAGGACCACGAACCGCCCGGGAGGGACCACGAACCACCCAAGAGGGACCACGAACCGCCCGGGGGGAACCACAAACCGCCTAGGGAGGACCACGACCCGACGTCGATGATGACCGCGAGCCGAGATGTGATAGTGACTCCGAACCGAACCAGATTTGAGCTTCTACCACGCGACGAAAACCATAAACTCATCTGAAGATCAACTCCAATCCGACCAAAACCCGAGATGCAAAGGAAGTCCAAATGAGATGTTATTGCTCAAGATCCAAATGGGAACCAATGAGTTAACTTCTAGAATTGGGCTTTGCTGCGGGACGTGTGCAAAGGAGTTAGCGATATCTATAACTTTGGTTCACTATTGAGAGAGAGGGTATGTAGATGAACCAGAGCCAGGGAAGTGTGGACTGGTTGGCCCCTATCCCAAAGCCAGGGAAGTGTGGACTGGGTAGGGTTATTGACTATAGACCAGAGGGGTATGGTCATAGCAATAGTTGTACGGAGTCCAGTGCGGTATGGACCAGTCATGGCCCCAATGTATTTGGTGATCAATGCGGTGGATATCGTATGCTTTACGCACTGAGTGAGAGATGTGCGGATGATTGCTATGTTTGATGTTTGCTATCACTATGACACACGCACTTCCATTTTACACTCTATGTTAGTGTTTACCTTAGAGTATTGTACATCGTGTTGTGCTAACTCTTTGGTTGCAGGTCCAGGTCAGGTATGACTATTTATACATGTATTGCTTTATTATGTGGTATTGATTTGTTATCGCTCACACCATACTTTCGTCTGACCTAGAGTTTTTTGTTTCTTCTTATTACTTTGGGTGCTCCTAAACGAGTAAGCTAGAGGCAGGTTAGGTGGTTATGAACGAGTAGCTATCCGGAGAAAAGCAGGAGGCTTCCACGTACTATATATATATTCTCCCTGTGTTGTTGTTGGTCACTACTTTGGGAATTGGTTGTGTACCTCTGTATTTCCTGTTAGAAACAGTATTTTGGAGTTGTAATAATTGGATATGAAGCTGTATTTTGGATTCCGCTACTCTGATGGATATGGTTTAGTTTTCATCTTATGTATTGTCTCGCCTGTTTTATATCAAGTTATGTTATTATTATTATATTTCATTCCATGCGCTATGAGATATACTACAAGTTCTTGGTGATTCATCGTTTCAAACCCTTTTGTCGATCGTCCCGTGCCAGTCGGGCATTGACACATCGCATTTCGGGGAAATGTCTGATGTTACGGGGCGGCTATCACACATATCATACATAAGATAATATATTTTATCAAAGAATGGTCAAAATCAGTTTCTTTGATTAAATATTATGATATGAGTTCACTTAGAAAGTTATGTTCCACTTGCAAACCCAATAGTAAGATTAGCATACAAGCATTTAAATTTTAGTATCAGACTTTGATATCGATAATCAATTATTTGATCAAGGTTTAAATTTACTCATGAACCTCGGTTTTCTTATCAAGGTTTAAATTCACTCATATGCCAAAATAATGCAGTAAAATAATATAAAATGTAAACGACATTTACAAAAATTTAGAAAACCAAACAAAATTAAAACTGATGAAACTGAATCCCAACGCAGGGTCAAAAAGAGATAGCCATGCTCAGTTCTGCCTTTTTCTTTTTCTCTGGGTCAAACACTCATCACAATGTGTCCTCACTCTTATTCATGTTTCACTTTCAATTTTCTTATATTAATTAGATTATGCATGTAACCTTTTTACCACACATCCATATTAGCGAAACACGCCTTCTTAATTTGCCAAACATATAACGGTTTAAATTAACACAGAAAGTATTACTTTAACATGATGTGCACTTGCCTACCTAGCATTTCATGTATACATACCAATACCACATACATAAGAGGATGAAGTTCAAGTGATTTTGGGCTAAACCTTAGAAGTTAAAGGTATGTATGACCACAAATGCACCAGAGAAAACCCATAAGTGATTATACAACCACTAACATTATGCACTACCGAATTTTCTAATATAAAACAAGGTTGTTATTACATGCTTAAAATGTTACATATATTTATTTAGTATTCTTTGGGATGAATATGTGTCATACATTCATGACAGACTAAGAGGTCCAATGTGAGTTAAGTTTGTGAACCGGTAGGGGTAGATCTTATTGGTTCCGATGACTCTGATGGGCGTAAAGATATATAAGGGTATCATCCAAAAGGATTAAAGTATTAGATTTGAATTCCCAATGATAATTCAATCTATAACTACCATAATAATAAAGTTAGAGTTGTTATTGCTTGCTGAAACTGTAGGAAAATGTTATGCTTCTGACTTATCTCTTGGAAATAATATGCGTCGATAGATTTTGACTACAGTTGCATAAGAGATATATTCTCAGAGCGCTGCAATACGTAAGAAACCATTATGATGTTTCTGTATTATTTTCTGGGGAAGAAACAAAAGGTGCAGACATGCATCACTGTTTTTGACAGCATCCTTAGATAATAGAGAGATAATTTTCAGGCTAGAGTTTAGAAAATAAGAACTCAAATATTGTTTACCTAATATATTTTAGTGTGGTGCAAACAAAGTTAGTTAAGAGTGACAACCAACATTGTGGTCTAAAAGATCATCTGACACTAAGAACTGTTTAGCAAATGCAAAGAAAAAAGTTACCACTTAATATCAAATTGTTGTTTCAGTTGAACATAGATATTTTGGCATATACTCGTTTAAGGAACAAATATCAGACCGATCTTGATGCATTTTTGCAATGGATTTCTGCAGACCAAAGCTCAGTTATTGCCCCAGCCTCGCCCGGTGTAGGAAATGATACTGGAATGTTAGATCCCTTTTCCATCCGAGCGAGGAGGTCATTCATCGCTTCCTGTTGATGTTTGAGAAGTTCACCCTGAGATGCCATCTGATTTCTGAACTCAAACAAAATTTTATCCATGTCATCCCTGATGAGATATTGGGACATGTCTTCGTCGGAGGAAGCCACATGGCTAGCCCCCGTTGCTGTTGTTCCTGCTGCATCGGCAGGTAAAGGATGAGAAGATGAAGCATCCTTCTTCCGCTTATTTGTCATCATTTGGTTTAGAAACTGCTAAAGGTGGCAGAAGGTCCTAGGGTATGTCTGCGTTCCCCTACCTGGCGCGCCAAAGTGTTGACGTCAAAAGTTGGTTACCAGTGACGATCAACCCCCAATCGTGCGTATAACACACGAATAACAATTACAAAGTATAGAAAAGCAAAAAAAGACAGAGAACACACAAGGTTTTTATAGTAGTTCGGCAAAGTCGGTGCCTACGTCCACTTTATATTTATTGATTTTTGATGGATTACAGAGTACAATTAATTTTTTCTTAGTGGAAGAGAAGTAGAGATTACAATATCCTTGTAATATTTGAAGTGCACGATTGGAAGTTTTCCAGTATACCGAGCGTAGGTTAGTGGTGGAGAATTTAGCAAGCCTTTCCATTTTCAGCAATGGTGTATTTATAGTTGGAGGAGTGGGATAAGATGCATGCCACGTGGCTTGCCCCTTTTTGGAGCTTTGAAACGTGGAGCTCGATCCATCTGAATAGTTACGGCGATGGGACCCGGTCCACTGCTGAGTAATAGTTCTCTCGAAATTGTGGCTTGCGTGACACTTGAAGTATGGTGTATCAAAAGCAGCGTTTTGGCTAGAAGTGTTGACCGCATTAATTGCCTTAAGAATCAGGCTTAGTTGGATGACTCATCTAGATATTTCCAAGTAAATCTGATCGATCCGAATTTTAGGGAGAGGCTGGCTCGGTCGGCCAAAAGAGTGATTATATTAGGAGGAAATATTCTGCCGTTTGAAGGAAATCGGTTCGGGCCGAGCCTTACTCGGACTTTCTGGAATAAAGGGTTATCCGTTGGGATCGGTCGGTACTAAACGACATGACTTCTGACATTGGGCTTTGATCCGCTGAGTCTTGACAGCTTTCGCCAGAAAGTTGGTCAACACTCTGTGTTTAATTTTGTACTCTGATATTCTTGTACTCTAGTGTAAAATTGTTGTAATGACAATTTAATGTTATTTTGTTTTTGTATGATGTGTTGTATGGCCAAAGTTAACTGTTCGAGGATTTATGTCGTTTCGGATCGGGCCTGTGCGGCTTTCGGTCAATTCGAAAGGTGGGGATTTTCGGGTTGTTACATGGCACACCCTACCTGTTTTCAGAGTACAGTGAGACTCAATTGCTTTTGTAGTTTTAACATATTATTGTTCTATATAATAAAATTATACAATAGAGTATAAATATAAATTAAAAACATTTAAATTATAATTTACAAAAGTAATATAAAAGTTAATTTAAAATTATAAGTATAAATATAAAAACTTAAAACTAAATATTCAAAGCTATGGATAAATAAGAAACTTAAAAACTTAATACATAAACCTATAAATATAAAAAATTAAAAGTATTAAAACTTAAGTAATAATATATAATTAAAACTTAATATAAGTAAGAAAATCTGAATATTTAAATTAGGAGTTAAATTTAAAATCCAAGAAATATTAAAAGATATATATTTATTTTAAATAGGAAGTAGTTTCGAAATTAAAATTGAAAATAGGAAGATTTAAAATAATTTAAAAATGTTGAGAGATTTGAAAAAGAGATTCAATGCTATTACGGAGTTTTAAAACAAAATCCGGACTCTATAACTTTTCTTGAACTCTTGTTATTCATAAGTCTTCAATCTTGAACTCTTCTTCTTCTTTGAAATCTTTTGAATCTCTAAAATTGCACAGTCTTCAAATCAATACATGTGTATAATTCCTACATTTACACTTATATATATAAAGTGTTAGTGTATATTTTATAAATATTATAGTTAGAACAAGGTTGTTGTCATCAAAATCATCACCACAACATCTCAGTCCCTAACAATTCCCCAATTTTTGATGATGAAAACCTTTGTTTATAAAATATACTTACCTGATGTCTTGATACTTCAGTTGCTCTCCCTTACTCCAATAACTCGTTCCGAAACTTTTAACCCCCCTTACTCTAAGCCTATTTTAAAATTCTCCTCCTTTGTCATAAATCAAAAATTATATACTAGTAATTAGTCTATAAAACTCCCCCATAAACTAATACAAGTCTAAACCTCGCCTAAGAACTAATTTTCATACTCTTATAACTATGATATAATTGAATAAAATAAATATAAGACAAGCAATGTTAATACTTAATAAGTTATCATCTAAACCATAAGTCAAATCATCAAATAATCAGTCTAAACCATAATTTAATCCAAACCATCGAACAATCAATACAAACTATCTTAAATTGTGTTATTACAAGCCATAAGTCAAATCAAATTCAAATCAATCCAAACAAATCACACCAAATTTACATATAAATTCATACGTTTCTTGGAACTTCTACTCATCCTTCTTCTCCAAAGATTGGGTCAGCCTTTAGAGCCTCTCGTTCTTCATTCTCTTTGGTAGAAGTTCCTTTTGACTCGTTATTTTCTTCTTCTTTGTTAAGTGCAGAGATCATCTGAAGGATGTTATTGAAATGCCTCTCTTGATTCTTGAACATCAAAATTTGACTTAACTCTAAGTATTGCTGATTATGAAGGATGATAGATAGAATATTTTTGAAGGAATTATTAATTTCTTCTAAATTCCCACTTAAACTATGAATTGAAGAAGCCATGGAATGTTAGAATTGAAAACATAATGAATGGATATAAAGGAGGAATGAAATGGTAAGTATTTTTAGAAGAAATAGGTTTTTATAGGCTTTGAAATTCGTTTGAAATGAATAGACACAAGCTAGTTTAGAAAGTTTTTATATTTAAACATTTCTGGAAAAATGACAATTATATGTCAACATGCCTAGTACCCTATGTCGACATGTCTCTTCCAGAATTTGAATTTTGAAATTTTTGCGAGATTTGTTTAGTTTTGGTTTATATATTCTTGTTTTTATTACTTTATTGTTTATTCATGAGATGTTTAAGAGGTAATAAACGGAAATATAAGGATTTCATTAATAAATTTAATCACGATACATAAAGATGATACATAAAAAGGAATTGACATGTGATAATTGAAATAGAACTACTATAAACAGGGAAATAAAATTAAAATTCAACAGAGGATGATGAAGACACTACAACAAACTTGGCTTTTGATAGCACCAGTACACATCGTTTTCGCATTTCTTTTTTCAATGCTAAGCTACTTAAGATTCTCAACCCTATCAGGTTAATAAACACCAGTATTCAACGCTATTCAACGAAAAGGCGGAAAATGAATTGTTTTCTGAGAAAACTTAAAAAAATGCCGCAGTCACTTTGCTGCCTCCCTTTGAAAACTTCATCTTTTTCCACTGCTATCTCTTGAAAACGATAGCTCCATCTATCCTAGTTTGTGAAAATTTGATTAATGGAAACCCTAAACCTCTATTATAAACCATCTCAACTTCTGATTGGCGAAACCCTAACCTGTGAGGACCCAAAAATTCATCTCTTGAAAACTTGCAATGATGCCCTCAACCACAAATTCCCTAAGCGGCAAAAAGTCGGAAACTCAATGGTGAATTTGAAAGAACAAAACAGAAAACAGCGGATTGCAACAGAATCTCACAACGAATGGAGAACAATAATAAAAATAAATAATATTTATAGTGGAAACATTTTTTTATATAATCAACGCCTAATCCTAGATCAGCCTGGACAATTATAAAACTTGTCCTTACAAATGTTAAAATAACAAAAAAAAAAAATAACACAACGGAACAATGTAACAACATCCATACATAGATGAAGATCTCTAGCTCCTTTGGAAAACCCTAAAGAATTTATATCTAATAAATCTTGCTTCTATTTGTAACAACCCGGAATTTATAACGATTTAATAATTTATTTAATTATTTTAATATGTTTGTTTGATAATTTAAATGGTTTGAATTTAAATAATTTTGAATATTTAATTAATATAAATAATGGATAATCTAATTTTTATATTTGAAATAGTCGGAAATGGTTGGATTTGCAGTATTATGCAATTTGGATAATATATGATATTTAATTTAGTTTATATTCGAGTTATAACAACGAATATATTATTTAAACGATAGTTGAACGTATTAATTATAATATAAATTATAATCGAGCTTGTAACGTCACGACAGTTCGTAATATTATGATTTGAACTTCAACTGAGTGTACATGATTCGTTATATGTTGGAATTCTGTGAGACAAGAAACGTTTGAGTCTATTAGATCATACTTTTCTAATAGAAGTGAAAAATCGAGATTTCGGCATATAGATTTTAAGTTATGTCCAAATCAAATTTCCAGATAGTCGCTATGGAATCGTTTATAAACCATAATGATTTATTAATTATAATTAAATACTGGTTTCGAATTTGGACAAATTTTTTAAGACATCGTTATAATTAATTTTTAGAATTTTACTGTAATTTTTAATTTGGAAAATAAGCAACTTTTTATATAAAGTGTTTTACACCCTTTATCAACATTTTTGGGGTTTCACAGAATAAACTAACTTGTCTGTTTTTCCATTGTTTTGGAATCGTGGCACATTACTCGAAACAATCGTATTTTTATTTTTGTCCATAACAGCTCATCTGTGAACGGAATTGTGTGTAGCTGGGTATGCATAACCATAATAGACAAGAAAATTTATGCCTAAGTCAGAATATTATATATACATATAAATGTTTGCCTACCTTGCTAAGTATTCATACTACCGAATTGAGTGATGAGAAAACTCAAACAAAACCGTACTAACCTAGCATGTGCACTGTAATAAAACCTGAACTGCAAATATATTATGTGTATGTATATATATATATATATATATATATATATATATGTGTGTGTCGAGTTAAATCAAAACATTTTAGAAGCCTGAAAACCCTATGTTATACATGACAAAAATATTTAAAAATAAAGCCTTTATCCCTAAGTTATGTCCACATGCTACTGAACCTACCCTATTTTTATGTTTACTTAACTACTAAGCTTTTACGAAAGCTTCCATTGCAAAATTTATATCCAGCTATAAATATAGGACAATGTTGAACAATTCCCTGCTTCAGTTAAATGTTTCACGCGATGAAACCCGAGCTTCATTTTTATTTTTAACTTCTTTGTTCCTCTATAAATCACTCACTCATCGTACAATCACCAAGAAGAATTCGCTGAACTCGTGGAAGCTGGAGCTTCACGCTGGGGTAATCCATGATGGGTTCGAACGCACTACAGTTCCATGGCCAGCATCTGCTGGGCGCGTAGGTTGGAACTCGTGAGGTATATGTGCATCGATGTGAAGAATGGATGTTACATTTGGATATAGAAGAGTATTTATTGCTTGTAGACAAAATTTTGGAGAAAACTATACAAATAAATGACGCGGGTTTTACTAGGTTGGTCACGTTGGTGGGATGATGTTCGAAAATCGTGAGCTTCATGGGGATTTCGAGTTGAGTATATATGGGATGGAAAATAGGAGCTGAGCAAGAGAAAAAGGATGGTAATTTTTTCCGTGGGTTTTGGTAAAGCATTGAGGGAGATGAACGCATGGCAATTGGTATTTTGGAGCTTCAGGGTGCAACAACTTCAAACGACGAAGAAAAGGCTGTTTTTTTGCGGGTCTGGATTGTAAACTATCGCAAATGGCCCGTGTAAATTTATGTGAAGCCCGGATTTTTTTAAGAAAAATAAAAATAAAAAACTGAAACAAAGAAAAAAAAGTGTACACAGTTCGTGCATAGAAGGAGCATGCGTTTGTGATTGGGAGGGTAGAAAATTTGGGCAATGGTTCAGGTTCGTTTGCTTTAGCAGATAATATAGAGAAGGAGAAGCGGGTGTGTGGAAGGTGGGCATTGGGTATGTTGGCTACAGGGGAGTTGTTTGTGCTACGTGGAAAATTTGATGGGAGAAGACAACGAGGGAAGTTTTGAAACGTGGGTTTCTATTTGATTTTTCGTGGTGTAAAATGGGAGAAAAATGTGCTTCAAGTCTTTGAAATGGTGTGAAATATGGTGTGGGATTTTATACGATGGGAAATGGAGGAGATGACACTATTCCTGGCGGGTTTGGGCCGATATGGATGAAGGGTGAGCCCAAATTTGATAAATCTATGTTTTATTTTATATTAAAGAAGTGCATTAATTTGTAATATTCACAACTTATTCGTTCGTTATTAGAATTGCGCAAACTTAGATCCGTTAGGATCGTATGGACGCAGGCTACGCTATGAAACTGGTCTGGAACCAATTGGAGCTTGTTTGAAGTTACAGCACAATAAAATGCTCGATTCGAATTATCGACCGTTAATCGTTATTTAACGATTAACAACCATGGTGAGTAAACTCACTAACTCTGTCCAGTTTTATAATTTTGTAAACGTTATTTAATATTGATAAAAATGATTGAATGTTGTGTGTGATGGTTGTTTGGATGATTTGCTAATAAATTGGTTGAAATAATATACATAGTTATACATATATAAGTCGATAATTAAATACTGTTTTTATTTATTATTATATTTCATATTGATCTTAAACTGGTATTATTCATGTGAATAACAAATGTGGATACAGGGAAACAGGTTGGAGGAATCCATCTGGATTCCTCAACAATTATTTTATTGTTTTTCATACATTGCATTATACGATGTGACGAATAACCTGTGGTTGATTATTGTGTGATTATTGTGTGATTGGGATGTTTGAACAACATTGACCTAAAATAATTGGTATTTAAAAACCGTAAAAATATATGAAATAGAATTCGAGTTTAAAAAGGGAAAATCTATTTTTTTAAATAGAAATTGAATTTCGAATGGACTAAAATATAGTAACTTGTTTTAATTATATTAAAACAAGTAGTTTGATGTTAGAAATAAAATGGAACAATTATTATTAAATAAATTTGAAAATATAAGGATGAATTAAGGAAGGGGAAAAGGAAATCGTTTTCAGAAAAAACGATGAAATTTAGTATGATGTTCGAAATGTTGATTTGTAATTATAATTCGACGATGTCGAATGTTATTAAAATAATTTATTATTAGAAATTATTTATTATATAAATTTGGGATTTTACAAGATAATTTAGATTTGGGTTGAACAAATAATTTATAATCGAATATGAATTTATAAAAGAACTAGATAGATGGGTTTTTAAATTGTAATGGTGATATTTGTTTAAATCAAGATCTGATTTAATAAACCGAGTCCAGATTTCTGTAAAAGAATAATATTCACGTTATAAAGTGAATAATGATTTTATAGCAAACGATTTGCAACATTAAAATAGTTATAAAAGTAAACAATTTGTGTAAATAAGAAGTTAAGTATGGAGTTAAGAAAATTAGAAACTGACCGGAGACTGGTGTTGAACGACTTTCTGGGTATTGATCTGATGTTGGTTTCGGCCTTCGGGGTTAATACTTAGGAAGTTGTTCTCTTGCTAGTTTTCGGTTAGGGACTGGTGAATGTGAAAGAGTAGTGATGCGTGAATAAGATATGGAAATGTTTTCCAATATTAATAACGTATATTTTCGAAATATGGGAAATAAGGAGTTGTGAATATATGGAAACGTTTTCCAAGAAATCGTGAGAGGTTAAGCGAGTTGGAGAAATATTTGGGTAATGATATTGGAAGGAATTTGGGAAATGAATAATCTAATGATAAATTAATTAAAGGGGCTCAGTGTTGATTGGTGATTAATCGGTAAGATTTCCATTTGGAAATACAACCGTTGTTTGTATGCATGTTTTTCCTTTGATAGCTAAATAACCGGCTATCAAAGTTTTTGACCATTTTTCCGTTGTCAATACGGAGAGACCGGGATCAGGTTTATTATCTGAAACCCACTCCGTATGGCATTAACGTTGTGAATCGAATATGCCGAAGATAATTGAATACGGAGTTTATGCAAGGGCGGTTCTGGCGATCCTAGGTAGAAATTGTCTAAGATGTATTTATATAATAGTTCCTTTGGTTTGTTCAGTCCCAGGGCAACTTTTATGGACGTATGTCTGATAGAGTATATTTAATAGATCGTGTAAGTTGAACGCTTCAAACGTATTTACGTCGGTGGCGGAGGAATTCGTTTCTCTTAGCTTTATACCTGTGGTATTTCTGGGGAAATCAATTTGTGATTTGGCGGTTTTGACGATGTGGCATTCAAAGTAAATGAAGGTGTGATCTATTAAAAGATACATTATAACCTCAAGCCTCAACAACTGGGAAATGACAAAAATCGGGCAGGCAGCATGGCTAAGTTGGTCGCACCCAATTAGGGTATATCCTCTCCATCTAGAGAATATTCATATTTTTTACTTCTTTTTATTTTTGTATCTCCCGGGAGTGGTTATGTTGGTATACCAACCGTAAGGTGACAATATATTCGGAACATTCAAGCGAAATGAATGGTCAGTCATGTATGGCTGAGTTACAAGATGTTCTTGTTGAGCTCCAGTGTATCTCCTCTAGAGTACACTGATCGGAAGGTAATTCCATACCTTGTCATAGTTCGAAATCCATTCCCTAATAAGAGCCCGAGGTTTGATTGTATATTATATATGTAGAGCGTGAGATGAAAGTGTTCTGCTAGATTGTTATTTACTTGAATTAGACATTATTATAATATCAGAAACGTATTGAATTTAAGAAATATTTTGGGTTATCGTAAGGGAAAAACCATTCGTATTTATGTGTGGATTGGTCTTACGATTATCATTTCTTTTGGATGAAGATTTTAAAAGTTAAACCAAGCGGTTGAGTTTACTCACACCGGTCCCATGACTGACCCGGAATTTATTTTGTTTTGTTTTACCCTAAACTCTTGGGTGCCCAAATTTGTACGGGCAGTCAAGTAGCCGGGATTTTACAAATACTTGGAGGAGCTGGGAGCAGAAGGCTTCAATGTTAGATTTATATAGAGTTTATTTCCGCTGTGATATATATGTGATGTACTCTGATGATACATGTAAGTACAAATATAGTTTTGTATTTCAAAAGTTGTTATATAATATATTTTATTCGTTCCACTGTGAGATTCGTGTTTACTCTGATTCTATTATATGTGTTCTTCTTCTTCTTCTATTCAAATTTTCTTTCTTTTCATGTTTCACCCTCTAACTTCTTTCTATTAATGATCGAGTATTTCCAATGCTCGAATAATCGACATGGTGTTTTGTGTTGACTTTCGAAGTCGAAAATCCCTGGTTTTTTACAATGGTATCAGAGCTGAAGTTAAGTGATTACCTTAGCTCTGTGGCATAACTCAGTAGATATAGGGTTAGTAATTCCCTAGATTGAGTTTGATTATATATACGAGAGAGCATATTTGTAAATTTATATAAAAAAAATGTTTTATTTTCTGGAGATTTATTGACTGAGTGGCTTATGAATTCTAGTCGATAGTGGAGCACCACAAGGTCGATAGGGGTTTCTAAGCACTCGAATACGATGAAGCGACACAGTATGTTTTGAAAGAAGGTAAATGAAATAATTTTACCCAAAGTATATTTTGATATAAAAGAAGTATTTATATGGAAATTATTATAATATATATATAAATATATATATTGAATGTGTTGGTTGTAATTATAATCGAAAAAGATTATAATTGAGATGGTTATAAATAACCAATCAGAATTCATATAAGTGTAAAATCAGATGGATTAAATCTGAATTTAAAACAAGATGGGAAATTAAATTCTGGAATTTTGAAAAAGTGTTTGTAAATGGATGTTGGATTTAATATATGGAAATTTTAAAATCCTGGGAGATTTGAAATTGTTTTCCAAGCGTTGTGAAAGATATTTTGAAATAAATTTCAAAACTGAAGTGTTTAAAATCGGTTTTGAAAGTGATATAGTATTGAAATCACTTCAAATGCTGGAAAATAATTCCGATGATGATCCGGACATTATCGGTGTTCATTTTTGAGTTCTAAGTGAGGGATTACTACCAAAGATTTTGTTTTTGAATTGTTTTGAGGAAATAAGTTGTTCGAAAATTCAAATATTTGAATTGCTATCATTATATGCAAATATATATGATTTTTTCAAACTAATTTGAAATAAAAACCCAAGAATTTTAATTCCAAAATTTAAATTTAAATTATGAAGTTAAATAGATTGAAATGGTAAGAATGAATAAATAAGTTAGAATTTAACTTAAACTAAGTTAAAGAAAAATTAATGGGATTAGGGATAATCTGGAAAGGAATTGGATTATTGAGTAAAAATTTGGAATCGAGGTTGAAACTGGAGTTTGAAATAAAATTTGGCTTGGGTATTAGAGAATTACTGGATTTGATAATGAATTGATTGGAAATCAATATTTGGAATACATGGTTATATGCTCAAGTGGTAGCAAATAGAAGAGATAGAGTAATATGCCCAACAAAAGGTACAAGTTTATATTTTATAGGAGTATGAGATATATGAGCCAGTTTGGCAAGCCGCCTGACCGTTTGATTTTCTTTTGGATTGGAAAAGGCCTAGAGAGACAAGTTGTAGTTGCACCGATTGAGCCGCGCAAAGGAGACGCTGGCGAAATTTTTCAAAAGTTTAATATGTTAGAAAATTTTCAGAATTTTTGAAAATATTTATTAGAAGGAAAGAATTAATAATTTAATTGAAATAAATTGGCTCGGTTAAAACTGAAGTTAAGAAGTAAAACAGATGATTTTTAACCAAATTCATAGGGGTTGTAACATTTTTCCTACCATTGTAATTTCGGGGCCGAAATTCTTTTAAGGGGGAAGGAATGCAATGTCCCGGAATTTATAGCGATTTAATAATTAATTTATTTAATTATTTTAATATGTTAGTTTGATAATTTAAATGGTTTGAATTTAAATAATTTTGAATATTTAATTAATATAAATAATGGGATAATACAATTTTTATATTTGAAATAGTGGGAAATGGTCGGATTTGCAATATTGTGTAATTTGGATAATATATGATATTTAATTCAGTTTATGTTCGAGTTATAACAACAAATATATTATTTAAATGACAGTTGAACGTATTAATTATTATATAAATTATAATCGAGCTTGTAACGTCGTAGTTCATAATATTATGATTTGAACTACAAATGAGTGTACAGGATTCGTTATATGTCGGATTTCTGTGAAACAAGAAACGTTTGAATCTATTAGATCATATTTTTCTAATGGAAGTGAAAAATTGAGATTTCGTCTTATAGATTGTAAGTTATGTCCAAATCGAATTTCCAGATAGTCGCTATGGAATCATTTATAAACCATAATGATTTATTAATTATAATTAAATATCGGTTTTGAATTTGGACAAGATTTTTAAGACATCGTTATAATTTAATTTTTAGAATTTTACTGTAATTTTTAATTTGGAAAATAAGCAACTTTTTATTTGAAGTGTTTTACACCCTTTATCAGCATTTTTGGGGTTTCACATAATAAGCTAACTTGTCAATTTTTCCATAGTTTTGGAATAAATCAAAACAATTTAGAAGTCTGAAAATCTTATGCTATACAAGACAGAAATATTTAAAAATAAAGCCTTTATCTCTACGTTATGTCCACATGCTACTAAACCTACCCTATTTCTACGTTTACTTAACTACTAAGCTTTTACCAAAGCTTCCATTGCAAGATTTATATCCAGCTATAAATATAGGACAGTGTTGAACAATTCCCTGCTTCAGTTAAATGTTTCGCGCGATGAAACCAGAGCTCCATTTTTATTTTTAACTTCTTTGTTCTTTTATAAATCACTCACTCATCCTATAATCACCAAGAAGAATTCATTGAACTCGTGGAAGCTGGAGCTTCACGCTGAGGTACTCCATGATGGGTTCGAATGCACTGCAGTTCCATGGCCAGAATCTGTAGGGCGCGTAGGGTTGGAAATCGTGAGGTATATGTGCATCAAGGTGAAGAATGGATGTTACATTTGGATTTATAGCTTGTAGACAAAATTTTGGAGAAAACTGTACAAATAAATGACGCGGGTTTTACTGGGTTGGTCACGTTGGTGGGATGATGTTTGAAAATTGTGAGCTTCATGGGGATTTTGAGTTGAGTATATATGGGATGGAGAATAGGAGCTGAGCAAGAGAAAAAGGACCGTAATTTTTTCTATGGGTTTTGGTAAAGCATTGAGGGAGATGAACGCATGTCAATGGGTATATTGGAGCTTCAGGGTGCGAAAACTTTAAACAAGGAAGAAGAGGTTGTTTTTTTGCGGGTCTAGGTTGTAAACTATCGAAGATGGCCCGTGTAAATTAATATGAAGCCATGATATTTTTAAATAAAAATAAAAAAGAAACAAAGAAAGGTAAGTGTACACAGTTCGTTTACAGAAAGAGCATGCGTTTGTGATTGGGAGGAAAGAAAATTTGGGTAATGGTGAAACCACGTTCGGGTTCGCTTGCTTCAGTAGATAATATTGTGAAGGAGAAGCGGGTGCGTGGAAGGTGGGCATTGGGTATGTTGGTTACTGGGGAGTTATTTGTGCTGCGTGGAAAATTAGATGGGAGAAGACAATGAGGGAAGTTTTGAAACGTGGGTTTTTATTTTATTTTTTATGGTGTAAAATGGGAGAAAAATGCAGTTCAAGTCTTTGAAATGGTGTGAAATATGGAGTGGGATTTTCTGCGATGGGAAATCGAGGAGATGACACTATTCCTGACGGGTTTGGGCCGATATGGATGAAGGGTGAGCCCAAATTTAATAAATCTAAGATTTATTTATATTAAAGAAGTGCATTAATTTGTAATATTCACAACTTATTCGTTCGCTATCAGAATTACGCAAACTTAGATCCGTTAGGATCGTATGGACGCAGGCTACGCTATGAAAATGGTCTGGAACCGATTGGAGCTCGTTTGAATTTATAGCATAATAAAATGCTCGATTTGAATCATCGTACGTTAATCGTTATTTAACAATTAACAACAAGGGTGAGTAAACTCACTAACTCTGTCCAGTTTTATAATTTTATAAACGTTATTTAATATTGATAAAAATGATTGAATGTTGTGTGTGATAGTTTAAAAAACTGAGTCTAGATTTCTATAAAAGAATAATATTCACGTTATAAAGTGAATAATGATTTTAGAGCAAATGATTTGCAACATTAAAATAGTTATAAAAGGAAACGATTTGTGTAAATAAGAAGTTAAGAATGGAGTTAAGGAAATTAGAAATTGACCGAAGACTGGTTAAGTTGAACGGCTTTCTGAGTATTAATCTGATGTTGGTTTCGTCCTTCGGGGTTAATACTTATGAAGTTATTCTCTTACTTGTTTTTGGTCAAGGACTAGTGGATGTGAAAGAGTAGTGATGCGTGGGTAAGATATGCAAATGTTTTCCAATATTAATAATGTATATTTTCAAAACATGGGAAATAAGTAGTTGTGAATATATGGAAACGTTTTCGAAGAAATCGTGAGAGGCTAAGCGAGTTGGAGAAATATTTGGGTAAAGATATTGGAAAGAATTTGGGAAATGAATAATCTAATGATAAATTAATTAAAGGGGCTCAGCGTTGATTGACGATTGATCGGTAAGATTTCCATTCGGAAATATGACTGTTGTTTGTATTTATGTTTTTCCATTGATAGCTAAATAACCGGCTATCAAAGTTTTTGACCATTTTTCCGTTGTCAATACGGAGAGATCAGGATCAGGTTTATTTTCTGAAAACCACTCCATATTGCACTAATGATGTGAATCGAATATGCTGAAGATAATTGGAGACGGAGTTTATGCAAGGGCTGTTCTGGCGATCCTAGGTAGAAGTTGCCTAAGATAGGTTTACAAAATTGTGCCTTCGATTTGTCCAGTCCCAGGGCAACTTGTATGGACGTATGTCTAACAGAGTATATCTAATAGATCGCGTAAGTTGAACTCTTCAAACGTATTTACGGCGGTGGCGGAGGAATTCGTTTCTCTTAGCTTTATACCCGTGGTAATTTTTGGAAAATCAATTTGTGATTTGGTGGGTATGACGATGTGGCATTCAAAGTAAATGAAGGTGTGATCTGTTAAAAGATACGTTATGACCTCAAGACTCATCAACCAGGAAATGACAAAAATCGGCAGGCAGCATAGCTAAGTGGGTCGCACCCAATTAGGGAATATTGTTACTATATAGAGAATATTCATATTTTTTACTTCTTTTTATTTCTGTATCTCCTGGGAATGGTTATGTTGGTATACCAACCATAAGGTGACAATATATTCGGAACATTCAAGCGAAATGAATGGTCAGTCATGTATGGCTGAGTTACAAGATGTTCTTGTCGAACTCCAGTGTATCTCCTCTAGAGTACACTGATCGAAAGGTGATTCCATACCTTGTCATAGTTGGAAATCTATTCCCCAATAAGAGCCCACGGTTTTGATTGTATATTATATATGTAGAGTGCGAGATAAAAGCGTTCTGTTAGATTGTTATTTACTTGAATTAGACATTATTAAAATATCAGAAAGGTATTGATTTTAAGAAATGTTTTTGGTTATCATAAGGGAAAAACCATCCATACTTATGTCTGGGTCGGTCTTACGATTATCATTTCTTTTGGAAAAAGATTTTAAAAGTTAAACCAAGTGGTTGGAGTTTACTCACACCAGTCCCATGACTGACCCAAAGTTTATTTTGTTTTGTTTTACCCTAAACTCTTGGGTGCCAAAATTTGTACGGGAAGTCAAGTAGTCGGAATTTTACAGATACTTGGAGGAGTTTTGTAACACCCCGTAATTTTAAAATATTAAAATTAACAAATTTAAGAACACTTAATTTTAGAAGAAGAATTAAGTGAAATGGGTTGCGCCATTGCGTTCGTCTCGGAATTCCGCTTGAGATAGAGTTCGAGTTTCCGTAAAATGGATAAAATATGAAGAAGTTATTGAGGTTGGAAGTTTGTATACATAAATAAAATAAAATCAATTTAAATTCAAAAATATTCAAACAGCGAAGACGGAAGGAGGAAACACGGAACCGACCACATTTGGGGTGTCGACCCGAGACCCACTGGGTCGACACTAGTGTCGACCAAGACACTTTGGGGTCGACATAGGTGTCGACCCCCCTTGTAGGGGTCGACCCCATCGGCCAGATCTGAGCTGATGTGTCCAGATGACGATTTTTGGTGTTTTAGGGCGTATGTGGCTTCATTTGGTTGGTTGGGTGATGTGTCATTGTGAATTGGATGGTTTAGATTGATTCTAGACTGATCCGATGGCTCTAATTAATCCTATACTTCTATATAATCACATCTAACCTAAACCCTAATCCAAACTAAATTCATTCCTAAGCCACCATGCTGCTGCATCCAAAGCTAAGCTAGTTTATCTTCTTCTACAACTCATAGCTTAGGAATTGCGGAATAGTGGAACGATTCTAGAACAACAACAAACGCTAATTTCAGATCTATATTCTTTCTTCTATTACTGTGAGTACATTTTCTTTAACAAGATAATTAATTAAGTTAATTATGATAAGTTGTGATCTGGACTGCATGAGTATGCTTGATTTGATGATGTTAGTTTATGCAAGTTTTGATCTATGTTTATATGCAAGTTATGATCTATGTTTATGCAAGTTATGATCTATGTTTATATGCTAGTTATGATGTTAGTTTATGCAAGTTATGATCTATGTTTATATGCAAGTTATGATCTATGTTTATGCTAGTTATGATCTATGTTTATATGCAAGTTATGATGTTAGTTTATGCAAGTTATGATCTATGTTTATATGCAAGTTATGATCTATATTTATGCAAGTTATGATCTATGTTTATATGCAAGTTATGATGTTAGTTTATGCAAGTTATGATCTATGTTTATATGCAAGTTATGATCTATGTTTATGCAAGCTATGATCTATGTTTATATGCAAGTTATGATCTATGTTTATGCAAGTTATGATCTATGTTTATATGAAAGTTATAATTTATGCAAGTTATGATTTAGATCTATGCAAGTTTATATGCAAGATATGATTTATGCAGGTTTATATGCAAGTTTTGATCTATGCAAGTTTATATGCAAGTTATGATCTATGCAAGTTTATATGCAAGTTATGTTCATCTATTCAAGTTTATGCTTATATGTTTAGATCCATACCAATTCATATGTCTAGATCTATGCAAGTTAGGTTCAATTGGATCTATCTTATATGCTAGTTCATGATTATATGCTTAATTAGATTTATGTTGTTCTATGCCAAGTTTATGTTATACATACTAAATTATATCTATATTGTTTATGCCAGTTTGGATGTCATATGTCTCTTTCTTTTCCTTTTTCTTATGAGTTAAGCTAACAGCGAGCCTAACATATTATGTGAATTACACGTACGAACAACGTGAGAACGTTGGGAAAAATGTTAAATATTGGAAATTGTGAAATTGGCATAAATTTGCTAGAAAACATGTAGTTAACTAGAGACATAAATTGGTATAGTTTATATACATGGAAATTATGGACATAATTTAGATGGTAATTATGAACATAGCTTGAATTGGTTAAAAGATGAACATGCCTAACCCGAGGTTAGATTGAGTTGCGGTGTAAGACTGCTCGGAACCGCCCGGCACATCCAGCAACCGCAACAACAGGTCTAATGTGAGAGGTTAGCACATCAAGCCCAAAACCCGAGGTTAGAATGAGTTTGCGGTAGAAGTCTGCTCGCAACCGCCCGGCACATCCAGCAATCGCAAACAACAGTTCTAATGTGAGAGGTTGGTGCATTAATAAATCAATTAATGCCAATGAAAAGACATGTTAAGAATGGTAAGGTTAAGTAACACATGAATCGGCGACACTTAACCAATACAACATGTTAATTAAACAAATGGGTGGGGTTAGGTTAAACTGAGAACACTTAACCGTTATAACATGTTGGTTAGGAAACCCTAGTAACGGGGACTCATTTCAGCAGTAACCCACATAGATGTATCACGGTACCCTGAACTAGGCAGGGTGGGGCACAATTACTGGGCTGATTATAAGCGGTCAAAATAGCGGCAGGTGGTGCGTCAGTGTAGGTTCCGACGGACTACGGGTGTGCACGTGCTCCGGAGTGGAAAAATCAGGCACTGGGCATCAGTAGTTATACACTGTGCATCTTGAATTGTGTCGGGTTGCCATCATAGGGACTGATACACCTTATGGTTGGACCAGCACAGGTATCTACAAACAAGCGGGGCTGAATGACACAAGTAATAAATACGTACAAGTTAAGGAGCCGATCGATTAAGCGATAAGGGGGTAGTGTGGGGACATCTAGTATTTATTAGGGGCAAGTAGGCTGTCAAGGATTGTATGGGGTGGATACCTCTAACTAGATGTTACGCCTGAGGACTACCAATTACAAGGATGGGGATCAACTTTCTATGTGTTATTAGTAATGGTGCAGTGTAGTAATTATCCTATAGTGATTAGAAGTGCAATCAACGTTTATCTTATTCATCTTGCTTACCTTGTCATGCCTGTTTGTTTTACAGTCATTTCTTACTTTCCAGTTTATGTTCTTATCCTGTTACTTTAATAATTACATTGTTAAAGTTGATGGACTCGCCAGACTTTATGTCTTACTCTCTTTGTTTTCGCCTCTTTTCTTCCGTTTCCCCCCAGGTTCTCAGGGAGGAAATACTCAAGTTAGATTTGGATTTCTCTCTGCTTGAAGTGCTAGAAGTTCTTGAAGTATTGCTTGGCTTTGATTCTACCTATTTATAGCGTTTCTGTTGGGGATTATGGCTTTAAAATTATGTACTCTGAAGGCTTTTGCACAAGACTGATATTATGTACTTGGTTCTTGGTATTTGAAGATGTAACCAAACTTAATTCTGTTTCCGCTGAAATAAAGTTATAATTTTTTTCAAGTACTACTTTATGTATCTGTCTTGTAATATTTTGTTCTGTTTACTTATAATGCTCCATGAAAGTTAATGCATTCCCTTTGTGAGTGACATTAATGGACGTGGGGTGTTACACGTGGTATCAGAGCTGCAGGTTACCAGATTAGATAAAAGTTTTTGAAAACTATTTTCAAAAAAGGTTTTAAAAGGAAATATTTTCAAAAGGAAAGTTTATTTTGAAAAACATAATCCCCAAAAGCCATATATCTTTCTTATGATTCTTTGTTTCGAATTCCTTCCTCTTTCCCTTTCGAATTTCTTCCTCTGCGTATAGATGCTTTTTCTAAGATGAGTAAGGACTTCCGTGCGATGTGCGGAAAACCGCTTCATGGGACTGAGACGTTTGTCGAGGCTAGAAGTTGGCTTAAGGAAGTGGAAGACTTGTTGGCACCTTTGAGATAGATGATGGGAGGAAGGTTCAACTAGCTGCTTGGTTAATGAAGGATGAAGCTTAATTTTGGTGGGAGGTCACGAATAGAGAACGTGCAAGGGAGACATGGATAGGACACATGATAAGAAAGTGGATCCAAAGAAGGCATAACAACAACAAAAGAAAGGCGGCAAGGATAACAAGGGCCAAGAGAAAAAGGAAGTACCAAAATTGTGGAATACCTGGCCACTTAAAGAAAGACGTTAGGAAGAAGACTGGCTGTTACCATTGTGGTGAGGCAGGACATATGATTTAGGATTGCCCGAGGAGGCAAGGGCAAGGGCAAGGACAGAGGGCAGGATCTTCTGGAGGGAAGGTTGTGCTCTCGTGGTCGGAATATCGGAAAGGGATAGGAAGTTTCGGTTGAAGATTTGATTTCTTTTCACTAGGACACTTTTTGACTCTTGCGCTTCGCATTCGTTTATATCTGCTTCGCTAGTTGAAACTCTGCACCTAGATACTAGTCTAGTTATGGATCCCATTGTAGTCTTAAATCCTATCGGTGGTTCGGCTCACTTATCTATGGTTTGTCGGGATTTGAGAGTGTCTATCTTGGGCGTTGGGTTTGAATGCAACGCCTTCGTTCTTGGTTTCACGGGCTATAGCTTGATTCTAGGGATGGATTGGCTAGCCAGGTATGGTGCCATCCTAGACTGTGAAAGAAGGGTAGTTAAATTGTTGACTTGTTGTGGAAAGACCCTTGATATTTCTTTTGACCCTAGAGGTCCGGTGATGCTTAGCTACCTAGAATCTCTTGACGCATCCAACGATGATATGGAATCTGTTCGTGTGGTCCGTGAGTATGGTGACGTCTTTGATGAAGTTCGGGGTTTACCCCCGAGGCGCGAGATAGACTTCCATATATACTTAGTAGATAATGCAAAGCTAGTTGCATTGCCGGTGCGCCACATGGCTCCGAGAGAGTGAAGGGACTCAGTAAGCAGGTGAAAGAGTTGCTTGAGAAAGGGTTCATAAGAAGAAGCATCTCGGAATATGGTGCTCCAGTTGTTTCTGCTACGAAGGCTGATGGTTCACTTAGATTGTGCGTAGACTATAGGAAGCTGAATTAGCTCGCGAAGAAGAACAGACACCCATTGCCGAGGATAGACGGTTTGTTTGATCATTTAGTTGGTGCTTCGGTTTTCTCACAGTTGGATTTGGCTACAGGATTTCATCAGCTAAGGGTGGTTGAAGACAGCATAGATAAGACTGCATTTAGAACTCCCGACAGTTTCTTCGAATGCCTCGTCATGCCTTTTGGTTTGACGAATGCACTCGCATATTTTGTAAACTTGATGAGTAGGGTGTTTAGGGAGTTTCTAAGCAAGTTTGTGGTAGTCTTTATGGATGATATTTTGATTTTCTCTAGAAGCGAGGAAGAGTGCCCTACATCTTAGGGAAGTCTTAGAGACCCTACGAGCGCTTCAACTCAAAGCTAAGTTCTCCAAATGTCATTTTTGGAGGAAAGAAGTGAGGTTCTTAGATCACGTGGTCTCTAAGGAGGGGATAGCAGTGGATCCCGCGAAGGTGGTGGAATTCCAAGATTGAAAGATTCCTAAGAATGCAATGGAAGTAAGAAGTTTTCTAGGGTTGGGGGGATACTATAGGAAGTTCGTTAAGGACTTCGTGAAGATATCAGCCCCAGTTTTGACTTTGCTAGATGGGAGCAAACCATTCACAGTATATACCGGTGCTTGCGGGACAGGGCTTGGAGCAGTTTTCGATGCAAGAGGAAAAGATGATATGCAAAAGGCGGTAGGTACGCAGTTATGTTTGAGCATCGCGTATCGTCCACAGACGGATGGACGGACAGAAAGGGTGAATAGAATCCTTGAAGATCTTTTGAGGTTATGTATCCTAGATTTTGGAGGGACATAAGAAGAGCACCTTCCATTTGTGGAGTTCGCTTATAACAACAGTTATTAAGCTAGTATTAGGGTTTTTATGGACGACCGTGTCGATCACCAACTTGTTGGTGAGGATCTACGGATAAGATTTTGCGTGGACCTGAGCTGATTAGAGGGGATTGGATAGATGGCGCACAAATTAAAGTTTCCAGAGAAGCTTAGTGGTGTTCTTGACGTATTTCACATGTCGCATTTGCGGAAGTGTTTACATGATACCGCGGAAGTAGTGGAGCCGAGCATGTTTAGAGAAGTGGAAGTGGGGCGAGATACCATGATTAGACGAGCTCCTACATGCATCCTTGGATCAGAGATCAAGAAGTTACACAACAGAGAGGTCAAGTTGGTTAAAATCCAATGGGGAGATGATCAAGGAGACGCGACTTGGGAGACTGAAGACAAGATGCGTACGTTGTACCCTTTCCTTTTTAAGGGTATATTCTTAACTTCTCCTTTTTCTATCGCTTTGTTTACACTTGTTCTATCGTCTTCGATCTTTAGGTAGGAAAATCCTATGATTGTAAACATGTGTTTGAGACATGTTATGTTTGGTGGATGCAAGTGTTTGCTAGTGGTTGCTCGTGGATGCACTTACACACACATTAGGCACTAGATCGGCTCAATCACTTTCATATTGCATATGAATAAGTGTGCATATTTAATTTAATGGATGTGTATTGATTGTGTTATCATATGGATGTTGCATTTAGATGAATGATTGTGCACGCATGTAGAAATGATATGTATCATTAGGAATCTTTTGCATACATAATGGACGCATGGCACTATCATGATTGGCATTAAGGAGGTCGACTGAATCAGTAGACCGCTTGATTTTGCATTGGATAAGGAACATATACACACACTTTTGCATAGGATCATATAGCATTAGAAAACTCTTAAGGACAGTGGATGCCTGTGTTCGATGGTTGAGTAGATGGACGATTGGATGGTAGGATATGCATTCTTCTTGACTTGGAGATTTCGGGGACGAAATCCTTTAAGGAGGGGAGAATGTAACACCCCGTAATTTTAAAATATTATAATTAACAAATTTAAGAACACTTAATTTTAGAAGAAGAATTAAGTGAAATGGGTTGCTCCATTGCATTCGTCTCGGAATTCCGCTTGAGATAGAGTCCGAGTTTGCGTAAAACGGATACAATATGAAGAAGTTATCGAGGTTGGAAGTTTGTGTACATAAATAAAATAAAATCAATTTAAATTCAAAAATATTCAAACAGCGAAGGCGGAAGGAGGAAACACGGAACCGACCACATTTGGGGTGTCGACCCGAGACCCGCTGGGTCGATACCAGCGTCGACCCAGACACTTTGGGGTCGACACCAGGGTCGACATAGGTGCCAACCCCCCTTGTAGGGGTCGACCCCATCGACAAGATCTGGGCTGATGTGTCCAGATGATGATTTTTGGTGTTTTAGGGCTTATGTGGCTTCATTTGGTTGGTTGGGTGATGTGTCATTGTGAATTGGATGGTTTAGATTGATTCTAGACTGATCTGATGGCTCTAATTAATCCAATACTTCTATATAATCACATCTAACCTAAACCCTAATCCAAACTAAATTCATTCTTAAGCCTCCATGCTGCTGCATCCAAAGCTAAGCTAGTTTATCTTCTTCTACAACTCAAAGCTTAGGAATTGTGAAATAGTGGAACGATTCTAGAACAACAACAAACGCTAATTTCATATCTATATTCTTTCTTCTATCACTGTGAGTACAGTTTCTTTAACAAGATAATTAATTAAATTAATTATGATAAGTTGTGATCTGGACTGCATGAGTATGCCTGATTTGATGATGTTAGTTTATGCAAGTTATGATCTATGTTTATATGCAAGTTATGATCTATGTTTATGCAAGTTATGATCTATGTTTATATGCAAGTTATGATGTTAGTTTATGCAAGTTATGATCTATGTTTATATGCAAGTTATGATCTGTGTTTATGCAAGTTATGATCTATGTTTATATGCAAGTTATGATGTTAATTTATGCAAGTTATGATCTATGTTTATATGCAAGTTATGATCTATGTTTATGCAAGTTATGATCTATGTTTATATGCAGTTATGATCCATGTTTATGCAAGTTATGATCTATGTTTATATGCAAGTTATGATCTATGTTTATGCAAGTTATGATCTATGTTTATATGCAAGTTATAATCTATGCTTATGCAAGTTATGATCTATGTTTATATGCAAGTTATGATCTATGTTTATGCAAGTTATGATCTATGTTTATATGCAAGTTATGATCTATGTTTATGCAAGCTATGATCTATGTTTATATGCAAGTTATGATCTATGTTTATGCAAGTTATGATCTATGTTTATATGCAAGTTATAATTTATGCAAGTTTATATGCAAGTTATGATTTAGATCTATGCAAGTTATGTTGATCTATGCAAGATATGATTTATGCAAGTTTATATGCAAGTTGTGATCTATGCAAGTTATGATCTATGCAAGTTTATATGCAAGTTATGTTCATCTATTCAAGTTTATGCTTATATGTTTAGATCCATACCAATTCATATGTCTAGATCTATGCAAGTTAGGTTCAATTGGATCTATCTTATATGCTAGTTCATGATTATATGCTTAATTAGATTTATGTTGCTCTATGCCAAGTTCATGTTATACATGCTAAATTAGATCTATATTGTTTATGCCAGTTTGGATGTCATATGTCTCTTTCTTTTCCTTTTTCTTATGAGTTAGGCTAACAGCGAGCCTAATGTATTATGTGAATTACACGTACGAACAACGTGAGAATGTTGGGGACGTTGGGAAAAAAGGTTAAATATTGGAAATTGTGAAATTGGCATAAATTAGCTAGAAAACATGTAATTAACTGGAGACATAAATTGGTGTATGACTGCCCGGAACCGCCTGACACATCCAGCAACCACAACAACAGGTCTAATGTGAGAGGTTAGCGCATCAAGCCCAAAACCCGAGGTTAGAATGAGTTTGCGGTAGAAGTCTGCTCGCAACCGCCCGGCATATCCAGCAATCGCAAACAACAGTTCTAATGTGAGAGGTTGGTGCATTAATAAATCAATTAATGCCAATGAACAGACGTGTTAAGAATGGTAAGATTAAGTAACATATGAATCGGCGACACTTAACCAATACAACATGTTAATTAAACAAATAGGTGGGGTTAGGTTAAATTGAGAACACTTAACCGTTATAACATGTTGGTTAGGAAACCCTAGTAACGGGGACCCATTTCAGCAGTAACCCACATAGATGTATCACGGTACCCTGAACTAGGCAGGGTGGGGTAAGATTACTGGGCTGATTATAAGCGGTCAAAATAGCAGCAAGTGGTGCATCAGTGTAGGTTCCGACGGACTACGGGCGTGCACGTGCTCCGAAGTGGAAAAATCAGGCACTGGGCATCAGTAGTTATACACTGTGCATCTTGAATTGTGTCGGGTTGCCATCATAGGGACTGATACACCCTATGGTGGGACCAGCACAGGTATCTACAAACAAGCAGGGCTAAATGACGCAAGTAATAAATACATACAAGTTAAGGAGCTGATTGATTAAGCGATAAGGGGGTAGTGTGGGGACATCTAGTACTTATGAGGGGCAAGTAGGCTGTCAAGGATTGTATGGGGTGGATACCTCTAACTAGATGTTACGCCTGAGGGCTACCAATTACAAGGATGGGGATCAACATTCTATGTGTTATCAGTAATGGTGCAGTGTAGTAATTATCCTATAGTGATTAGAAGTGCAATCAACGTTTATCTTATTCATCTTGCTTACCTTGTCATGCCTGTTTGTTTTACAGTCACTTCTTACTTTCCAGTTTATGTTTTTATCCTGTTACTTTAATAATTATATTGTTAAAGTTACTGGACTCACCAGACTTTATGTCTGACTCACTTTGCTTTCGCCTCTTTTCTTCCGTTTCCCCGCAGGTTCTCAGGGAGGAAATACTCAAGTTTGATTTGGATTTCTCTCTGCTTGAAGTGCTAGAAGTTCTTGAAGTATTGCTTGGCTTTGATTCTACCTATTTGTGGCGTTTCTGTTTGGGATTATGGCTTTAAAATTATGTACTCTGAAGGCTTTTGTACAAGGCTGATATTACGTACTTGGTTCTTGGTATTTGAAGATGTATAATTCTGTTTCCGCTGAAATAAAGTTATAAAATTTTCAAGTACTACTTTATGTATCTGTCTTGTAAAATTTTGTTTTGTTTACTTATAATGCTCCATGAAAGTTATTGCATTCCCTTTGTGAGTGACATTAATGGACGTGGGGTGACAAGTTTGGAGCAAAAGGCTTCAATGGTAGATTTATATAGAGTTTATTTCCGCTGTGATATATATGTGATGTATTATGATGATACATTTAAGTATAAATATAGTTTTGTATTTCAAAAGTTGTTATATAATATATTTTATTCGTTCCGCTGTGAGATTCGTGTTTACTCTGATTCTGTTTTGGTTCTTCTTCTTCTTCTATTCAAATTTTCTTTCTTTCTATTTCTTACCTTCTAACTTCTTTCTATTAATGATTGAGTATTTCTGATGCTCGAATAATCGACATGGTGTTTTGTGTTGATTTTTGAGGTCGAAAGTCCCTGGTTCGTTACACTATCCTTACGGAATGATACTCGACTCCAAACGTCCTCAGCAAAACCCGAAAACCACTAGGAACTGACCCGACTGTTGAAAACACCTGAATCAAGCTTAGGAAATTACCAGCATGAGAAACACAACCAGAATACTATGATGAAGTCATAGATCGGTAGACAAACAATGACTTTTAAAAGTGGGAATATATATATAAACCCCATCGCAAATAAAAATCCGACGGCAAGATGACGGTATGTCAATACAACATCCTTTGGAAAGAATAGCGTCTCATAAGACCGAGCCAGTAAATAATTTGATAGATGGGTTTTTACCTTATGATAGCTAAAACCTTTGATACGTAAAATCATTTGATATTATTATTAATGTCTGACCTTTGAAAATACTTTTCAATTAAACTTATTCAAATACAGCCGAAAGTACGCTCATTAATAACCTTCAGCTTAGAAATTCGAGGAATTTATCTGGAAATGGATTTCCACAATGACTAGGGTAAGGGACTACCCTAATGTATGGTGCACCTCTAGAAGAGTGTACCCGAGCTTCCCGTCCGATGCATTTACAAGGCCGGCCCTGATCATACTTCGAAAATAGGCTGCATATGACATTTACCATGTATCCTGGGATCCTACATCACTTACTCAAAATTCAGTGTTTAATCTAGAAGGGTGATGACCATATCCTTCCTGGGTCAAATGCAACCCCATAACCTTGTCGCATGCCTTATTTCATCCATTCTGGGGTATGAGGTCTTAATAAGGTAACGTCTTTACCTTTTTCACTTTAATGCACATCATATCTTTAAATTTCACATTGCCAGATCCGTAAATCAATAATTGACTTCCATAAAAATACCCCGGTGTTAAGCTAAGGGATAAATCCCGACCACTAAACTGGTACGTTTGTAAAAGTCAACATTCGTGATCGTTGGAAATGCTTTGTCAGACATTCGTCTATAATAAGTCATCCTGGAACAGGATGAAACGAAGGCACCATCCCACTTCTTCTCTAATTTACAGTGGCTATGGCCCTTGCATCATCGAAGATCCCATAACAAGGGATCGTTGTTATTCATTTACCTCATGAGAAACTCCGATGTTATCAACATGCAATCTGCTTATCATGAAGATCTTCAGGCTTCAATATAATGCAGAGTTCCCAAACAAGGAAAGGACTACCTGCTACTTTGGAATTATATCATTTCGGTGTACCGTCCAAAAGATTTCATCTTAAGGACCTACTCAGTTATAGCTTTTCCTTTGCCGAGAAGATTCCTCGGTTTTTAACAACTTTCACGTTCGAACTCGTAAGTTAATTCGAAGTGATTTTCGAATCTGGAGAACCCAAGCCCAACCTCAGTTTTCTTCAAAACCAAGCATTGATAAAAGATATTTCTTTAGTGTTTATCATTTGATTAGATCTCCTCTTTTTAAATACTTGGACTTTATGTAAAATCAAATATCTTTTGTTATAATATCTAAAATCAGATCTTTATTATTATAATCTATCAAACCAGACTTTGTCGTTATAATATATCAAATAAAATCTTATTTATAACGACATGTCAAATCAAATCTTGTTTATTATAACAAATCAAATCAAATCTTATTATTATGACAATATGTCAAATCAAAACTTATTTATTATAACAAGTCAAATCAAATCTTATTATTATGACAATATGTCAAATCAAATCTTGTTTAGTATAACAAATCAAATCAAATCTTATTATTATGAAAATATATCAAATCAAATCTTGTTTATTATAACAAGTCAAATCTAATCTTATTATTATGACAATACATCAAATCAAATCTTGTTTACTATAACAAGTCAAATCTTATTATTATAACAATATATCAAATCAAATCTTTTTTTGGTAGGGCATGTCAAATCAAAACTTGTTTATTATAAAAATTCAAATCAAATCTTATTTATTATGATATGTCAAATTAAATCTTTATCAAAATTTTAATTTGATCTACCGAAAACTTTATTTGATCATAGTCAAATATATGACTTCTCCTTTCAATATTTCCCTCATATCCCCTGGCCTAACAGGAAAAACTTCTAGTTAGGTCTCACGGAAGGTACGAGAATGTACTTTTAGGAATCACCGCATACTACTTTTTTATTGACTTTAGTTTCGGCTTAAGTGAATTTTAGCATAATCACTTATCCCCGAATTTTGGGCGGATTTTCAAAGTTCTAAAAAAATTCCCAAATAAATCTTAAAAGTCATATTTACTTATTGCAAAAATATTTTCTAAAAACATCGGGTCAATTTTTTTTGTTTAAATGTTTTATTTAGAAATCCCGAATTTTGAGTTGCTTTCAAAACCCTAGTTTTGGCAAACTTGGAAAACGGAAGTTATTGCTAATTAAAATTCCCATTTTATTCCTTGAATTTACTTCATTATATTTATAATAAATTTACCAATTGATTTCATAACTTTCTGACTCAATTTGTGCAGCGTGAATTAGTTTTACGAAAAGTTAAACGTTCCCTTTATAAAACTGAGCTTTTCTCCAAAAGTTTGTCCAATGATCACTCAACAAATGATCTTATTTTATTATCAAATTTTCCTAAAAACTAGTTTTTCCAGTAGTCGAACTACATAAGCAAAAATATCTAGAAAATCTCATTTAGAGTTCTATACAAATTCCCAAAGTAGGCACTTTTTCTTTAGCTTTTCGGAGATTTAATTAAATAATAAACACCTTTTTAGATCGAACAGAGAGTGTATCGTTCTTGTGTTTAACGAGGTGAATTATTCGTGAATTGTATATACAATATTAATAACATGATATCCATTCCAACAAATCATAAAACAATCATCATCATAACCTTTTGAATTGATGTTTAAACCTTTCATCTTTTATATTGCTAATTCCCTGAATTAGTTCACTAACTTCTTACTAACTTTTTGTAAACTCAACTATCATCATCCAAACCATACTAAACTTAAAAATTCAAGCAAACATCCACATTGACATGTGTAAAATGTAGATCTAAACCATGGCAGAGGTTTCTTACTTATTATCTTCCCAAATCAAACTATATTAACTAGTTTGATTTCTAATCTTTATTATTTAACCACCAAACTTCACAAACATCAACCAAACTTGTAAATTAACTTTATCAACTTTAAATTAGCATCATAAACAAGTATGAAAAATTATTAACAACTATTGACCAAACAATAACTTTAAAGGTAACCAAAGCTATGATTTCTAAGGTTAAATAATGATGGCCTCAATACACGGGCGTATCTTCTCTGGAGTGGCGACATGAACTTCCCCTCCGTTTCAAATTTCTTCTTTCCCCTATCTCTTTTGGCTTCCCCTCGCTTCAAATCTTCTTCACCCACCTTCAAGTTCATGCTTTCGTCCTGCCTATCCAGAAGTTGTCGCCCCTCACTCGAGTCTCTGGCCCTAATTTTCAGATCTGCTTTCTTGCGCCTTTCTATGCCCTTTCCTCGATGTGATAATCCACTGCACTGTAATTTGCATGGTTTCACGGCTTTCCAAGGTGCCTTCAAGATTAATCGATTGCTCTTATGCGTCACATATGAGACTATTTCAGCTGTCGTGGGTTAGTAAGATTCTGGTGTTTGGGTCTTTGGTGATTGTGCCGTGTTTTCTGTGATTTTCAGTGTCTTGTGGTTTGCGTCTCTGCTGAATCTAGGGTTTAGTTGATGCGGTTTCGTCAAATCTATTTTCTTTTTGTAAGCTTTGACTGGGTGTTTGGTTTTGTTTGGCCTGTTTCTTTCTCGTTCTTCACTGGCATGCCCGGTAGAATATGCGAAGCTATGCTCGAGCCTCTACTGGGTCTGTTTGTGTTTATTTTCCCTGCCAAGTTGCATCTCCAAGTAGTGTCTATGCCAATGAATCTCGTTATGGTGTCTATGTCAGTTTTTCATGTAAGTACTATATGTTACTACCCTTGGCATTGCACCAGTCCTTGTGCTAGTATGTTATGTATCTTAGTGAAGTTAGCACCTTCCTTTTGTTCATGGATTTAGCTGTTGTGGGTCTCTTTTTGTTGTTCTGCACGCGTGGAATGTGTCTCCCCTATGATTGCTGAATTACCTGATGATTAGCTCGGTTGTCCCAGCTTTTGTTCAGTTTTGTTGGCATTGTGTTATCTCGCTACTGGTCATGTCTGCATAGTCAAGTCTCTGTTCAATGTTTGTAACTTGGATTTGCCTTTGTGTTAGATTCTCTGTGACTTGACTATGTGAGGCCGGTGTAGGGTTATGATCTGGGCGTAGTCCTACTATTGATGTGATGTAACCTGTGTACACTGTTGCAATCCTATTTGTTATGTAGGCTCTGCTAGGAATGAATTAGTCTACGTAATTAGGTACTGGCTTCTCCGGTTACTTTAGGCCATGTGATGTATTTTTTTATATGATGTAAGTCTTTATTGGTCTCCCTGCGTGGAGCTTGTAATGAGTGTGTAGTCTAGTCATTTTGACTAGCTCTAGTACTGTAAGCTAGAAAGTTTTAGTGGACTGTCCACTATAAAAACCGATAGTGGTGGACGTTCCACCTTAAAAACCGAATTTAGTAGTCTGACGTTTTGCCAAACTCCTATACTATATTGTAATTATTATTTGTTATAATAATAAGTATTACGGATCACTATAAAAAACGGTCGCTTTTCCAAAAACTATGATTTCTCAACCAAATGCTATCCAAACTCTCTCAGATCTTCCGGATGAACCAACTATGGCTTCCGCACTATGACCTTCCAAAACACTCCCAAAGCAGTAAATCCATGGACATGGATCTAGCCAAACTCCATTTCTATCTTACTTCTTCCTCTTTATCTTCTCTGGATCTTCTTCCTCTTCACACCAGAACACCTGGAATTTCTTCCACCTCCACGAACCATCCCAAAACAACCTCCACCACCTCATAAACTCATGTCCACACCTTCCTCTCCCCATAAAATTCACTGCCTAGGGCCTTAAGTGGAGGAAACAAACTCTGTTTGATTTTAAACTAATGTAGAGGTTAGATATAACTCTTTAGAGTATAGATATATGTTTTTACTTTGGTTTTAATCTGGTTTCACTCACTTTCTCTCATTATTTTTCTATGAAGGTAGCCTCAATTAAAGATGGTTTGAAGCTATTAGAAACAAGGGAAAGAAATGAGAAAATGAAAGGAAAAGTGGAGGCTTAAGCATGTATTTATAGGAAATGGCTAACTAGTGTTTCATGACATGGGAATTTACAAAAATACCCCTCTCCACACATGTAAATTTCCGCCTAAACAAGTCCAAGGGGACAAGCCGATATGCGTAGCATGTGGTGTGTACTTTTTGATAGGAATGTGGTGTTTGACATTGACCTTTGATGTGTACTTATTGGCAAAAGTCTCCCCCTTGATTTGATGTGATATCTTTGCATTTAATGCCTTAGATTTGCTATGATTTGATATTTTGTTTTACTCTTCATTAGTTATTTGTCTAATGATACTTTAGCTCGCAGACCGGTATGTGATGACGTACACAACTTCAACAATTTATTACCGACTATTCGTCGACTGTTTTGACTTTGATTTACAATCATATTATCTTATATATGTATATATATATATATATTTAGGTGTAAACAAAGTTTATAAACCAAAATTCAATCATCTTGTATTAAATAAGACTCGGTGGACCGATTATAAAATCCTTTGAATTGACCATTCAAAAGTGTTGCGGATTTATGCTGCCCAAAAAACTGAATAACGTAACAATTGTTATTACTTCCTCAAACATGATTGTAAGTTTTTATAAATCATCATAAAATATGTATAAATCATTATAAATTATTTACTATCATTTTATGATTTATAAAATGAATTATTAAATTATTAACTCCCAATTAAAGTCAATAATTCAATTATTATTTATTACGACCTCACCAATGATGTCATAATTATTTTTTATTTCCAATTTTTTTATTTCATATTCTTACTTATTTGGATAAATAAGTGTACCTATCCAAAACATTCGTGGTCATTGAGAAATTCTAATTTTACCAAAAACTAATTTCTTATCGATTTTGACGAAATCATATTTGGTCCAATCTTGTTTAAAATCATTTTGTAACGACCCGGAAAAATGAGATCTTGGTTATCCGATATACAATACATATCGAACATCCAAGGATCGAAAATAACCAAATTGTTAATGAAAGAAGTTAGAGGGTGAGGATAGACAAGATAGAACTTATAGAATAGAAGAAGAAGAAGAACATCATCATCAGAGTAAACACGAATCTCACAGCGGAACGAATAAAATATAACATAACTTTTGAAATACAAACAGTTATATATACAATAGCACTTATCAGAGTGCAGCACTTACAACAACAGCGGAAATAATAATAGCTATAGAATCCTGAAGCCTCCTGCTCCAAGCTCTCCAAGTGTATCTGTAAAATCCTGACTACTTGACTGCCCGTAAAAAATTAGGCACCCAAGAGTTTAGGGGAAACAACAAAGTAAACTCCAGGTCAGTCATGGGACTGGTATGAGTAAAACAGTTTAAAACAGTTTGAAAAAGTAAACGATATCTCATAAGACCACGCCGTATAACGGAACGGGTTTTTCCCTTATGAGAATCCAAACAACTTTGTAAACAATATCATTCTGATATTATAATAATGTCTAAGTACAAATAGATATCAATCTAGCAGAAACGCTTTCATCTCACGTTCTACATATATAGTATACAATCAAAACCGCAAGCACATATTGGGTAATGGATTTCCAACAATGACAAGGTATGGAACCACCTTCCGATCAGTGTACTCTAGGAACGATACACTGGAGTTCAACAAGAACATCTTGCAACTCAGCCACACATGATCGACCACTCATTTCGCTTGAGTGTATCGAATGTACATCACCAACGGTTGGGATCAGCAACCGTTCCCGTATATATATATATATATATATATATATATATATATATATATATATATGGGACAGCATTGATAGATTAAAGACGCAAATGAATATTCTCTAGATAGGTGATTATACACCCTACTTCGGTGTGACCGACTTAGCCATGCTGCCTGCCCGATTTCTGTCATTTACCGGATGTGAGGCTAGAAGCTACGCTTATCTTTTCACATACCACATATTCATTCACTTAGAATGTCACATCGTCATACCCTCTAAATCACAAATTGATTTCCCCAAAAATACCACGGGTATAAGCTAAGAGAAACGAATTCCTCTGCCACCAACGTAAATACGTTTGAAACGATCAACTTACGTGATCTATCAGATATACTCTGTCAGACCTTCATCCATACAAGTTGTCCTGGGACTGGACAAACCGAAGGCACTATCCAGTACATCCATCTTAGGCACTGTTATCTAAGACTTATACAATAGCCCTTGCACTTTACTCCGTCTTCAGTTATCTTTGGCATATATGATTCGAAATCCTTATGCCAATACAGAGTGGTTCTTTGGATAATAATCCAACCGGTCTCTCCATATTAACAACGTTAAAATGGTAAAAACTTTGATAGTCGGTGAGTTAACTATCAAATGAAAAATGTCCGTGTACACACAACGATCTTATTTCCAAATGGAATTATCGATCCAATCATCAACCATATATATATTCATATATATATTCATTCATATTTCCTTATTTTCTATGTTTATAAAATATATGTTATTAACACTGGAAAACGTTTCCATCTGCTTATTCACGCATCATTACCATTCTACAACGATTAGTCCCTAACTGTAACTAGAAGAGAACAATTCTCTAAGTATAAACCCCGAAGACAACCAACATCAGATCGATACTCAGAAAACCATTCAACTTACTAATCTCTAGTCAGTTTCTAATCTTGTTTAACTCTATATTCTTAACTCCTTATACATGAACATTTCCTTTTCTAATTCATATTTCCAATTTCAATATTTGATTTCGTTTCTGATTTCATTTGGAAAACATTTCCAAATCTTCTTTACTTGGATTTAAACAGATGTTTAAATCAACATCGCGACGACAACTCAAACCATTATACTTATTTACTAAATTCACTTAACCACTTTCACTCTCGAACCTTAACCATTTCTAAATTTAAAACGAAGTCAATCAAGTTGGGGTATAACTACCTCTCAGACCTTAACTGAACAACATTCAAATCTCGAAATAGGGTAAGTTCATCTTTTAACTCTTTAACATTTCCTTACGTAACTTCCGGATATAATTTACGAGTCCAACTCCTTTACAGAATCATTTGATTATAACAGTGGTGTTATAATTTCCTGCTTTAAAATAAAATAACTTTAATTCGACTCCTCTTTCCTAACTCGAATAAATAACGAACAACTAATTTATCAACTCCTATTAGGTTAACTCTTATTCTATAACTCTTATTTGAATACTCAAATCAAATAACTAGATTCGATTAACTCCCTTCGAATATCTCTGATTCGATTAACTCACTTCGAATATCTCTGATTCGATTAACTCACTTCGAATATCTCTGATTCGATTAACTCACTTTGAATACCATATTCGATTAACTCACTTCGAATAACTTATATTCGATTAACTCGACTCGACGAACCATATTCGATTAACTCGGCTCGACGGACTTAACTCGACTAACTCGACTAACTTAACTCGACTCGACTAACTTAACTCGACTAACTCGACTAACTTGGTTCGACCCACTCGATTCGACTAACTTGGTTTGACTAACCATACTCGATTAACTCGACTTGATTAACTCCTATCGAATAACTAATATTCGATTTAACTCCATTCGTTTGACTCTAGATCGCAGCGATCACAAATGGTTACACCTGATTCCCTCAGGAAACATCCGACCGCCTTTGGCTATCTGTAGCCCTGCGAATTTCACTAGCAGTCATACTAAATGGCACCTCATTTGGATTAACTCTGATTGATTAACTCTAACTGATTAACCTAACTGGTTAACTCTAACTAACTAACCTAACCAGTTAACTCTAACTGGTTAACTCTAACTGTTTAACTCTAACTGGTTAACTCTAACTGATTAACTCTAACTGGTTAACTCAACTTGCTTAACCCAACTGGTTAACTTGACTTACTTAACCCAACTGGTTGACTTGACTTACTTAACCAAACTGGTTAACTTGACTTACTTAACCAAACTGGTTAACTTGACTTACTTAACCAAACTGGTTAACTCTAACTGTTTAACTCTACTGGTTAACTCTATTGCTTTATACAGATTTCCCTTTTTATAACGTTCATTCATTTGAAAAGATTTAATTTTAAATAACGGTTCTGCACTTTAAAAAATGATTTCTTTTTAATAACGTTTTCCTCTTTATAACGTCTTCCCGCTTTATAACGTTTTCCCTTTTTATAACGTTTTCCTTTTCGATTCTATTTGTAAATGGTTTACAAGTATTCCCTTTTCAAATTTATTCTTAAAAATATTCTAACTCCTTAAACTTCCGGGAAAAATTCGCCATAACCTCCTTTGTATCGGGAGCATCGGGAAAATCCCCAAACCCGCCACACAGGCCTTTCCATTCAAAAAGAGAATGGTTTGAAATTATTTCCTTTCTAAATATCTCCTATTTATAAATATTCCAATTTATAAATATTTCTTATCTATAAATATTCCAGTTTATAAATATTCTGTTTTCAATATCACTTTGAAAATCTCCTTTTCCCATTTCGATATTTTATGGTACTTAACACATCAAATCACGATGACCAATCTCATTCAAACACATATAATCAACCACAAATTATAACGACATCACATATCACACTATATGAAAAACAATAAAATAACTGTTGAGGAATCCAGTCGGATTCCTCCAACCTGTTTCCCTGCATCCACAGATGTTACACAATATGATTATCATCACTTTCAGTTCAATATAAATTATTCTGATAGCAGAATCAATATATAAATATTTAACGGTTTATATATATATATTTATATATATATATATAATTTCCACTAACTGACTAGAGGTTCAATCAATCAACCAACACACAACAATCAACAGATGATTAACAGTTCTAAAAATACATTATAAAAATATAACTGTTCAGAGTTGGTGAGTTTTACTCACATTTGCAGTTCATCGTTAAAGAACGATAAACTGTTATTTGATTTGAATCAAACAATTTAATTCGCCGTAAATTCAAACGATCCCCAATCCACTTCCAGTCAGCTTCATTGTGAAGCTCTTGTCCATACGGTCCCAACGCAACTTACGGTCCGTCAATCGGGCTTCGTACCAGCTAGATACGGGCATTACAAGTTAATACACATTTTAATTAATTAAAAACTTGGATAACTAAGTCTAATGGGCTTTACCCTTCTTATATACCTTCCGGCCCATCAAATCACAAACCCAGACCCGCCACTTTTCAACCCGTCTTCCCCAACACCCATCCTCCAGCTCCAGCAAACACCACTCCATGCAATTTCACTGTTGACCGCTCCTTTCCTCCGTTGTTTTGCCACCAAACCCAAAACCAACTTCATCACACTACTTCTCTTCGAAAGAGCTCCATCATCATACCACCAGAATTGAACTCGAACACCTGCCTGAAGTTGCATCGAACTCCTTCCTCGTCGAACACCATTATCGCAGCCTTTCACCTTCATTTCTCCCCAAACCTCACGTTGAACTCCACCCATTTCATTTACTTCATACGTCCAGCACTAAATGAACTCGAGTATCCTCATCAACGCCGCTTCCTTCTTGCCTTCATCACCTGGAGTTGAACTCCATTCTTCCACTGCGTCGACAGCAGTTTTTCACGCGCAACTCAGAAGGGAGAACGACCCCTTTCCACTTCAAATTTTCACCAACATCACATTAAAACGAAGAGTGTGACCCCAGGAAACCGAATATAATTTTAGTTGGATTTCTAGGTTTTGTTTTCATTTTTCTTTAATCGATTTTGTCTTTCGTTTTGAAAGAGGAACAACAGATCTTGGCGGCCGCGATTTTTCCCATGTTGACTTTGAAATGAAATTAGGTTTTAACAAGGGAGTTAAGTCCCTTTTATAGAGGATTTTAGGTCGTGCAAAACAATTAGGTTAGGAAAAATATAGTATTTTAATGTTTGGAAATTTCAATGAGAATTTACCCTTAAAACCAGTTTATACGATCTCTGTTTTTGACAAACTAAGCTATTCCTAGCATAGAAAAATATTCTGGATCCAATGGGACAGGTTTCGTCGAATTCCGACACCGTTTGTGAAAATCCCTTAGAAAATATCGATGAAAAACACCGAGCATTAATTCCTTAAAATTACAGAAAAAATCCTAAAAATATGAGGCTTTGACGGTTCATTAGACCTCTTCATAAGGTTTCGTATGAAATTTGTTTCGTTGAATTCCGAGTTCGTTTGACAAGTTAACCATTCAATAAAAGTTACCCCTGTTTAAAACGTATAAATGGTTAACTCAACATAAGGCGTTTTCGGCCACCGAGGTCACATACATCATCGGTTTTTCACGAAACTTGCTTCCCTTATAATTATTAATTTATACGAACCCAATGGCACACACTTCGTCGCATTCCGAGACTGTTTCCCGGTACGCTATTTTCTACGCACCATAAGTGCTCCTTTGGACACCAAAATTTCTAATGTTCGAAAATAACAAACTATATATGTTTTCTGACTCTAAACGACGATACGAACTCAACGGAACTGGTTTTGTGGCTTAATTCGATCGTCTGCTCCAGTTATGGTCAAAACCCCTTTTTAATCGAATTAAATTATTAATAAATCCATAGCGACTTTTCTAAAATTTGAATTGGACGTAAATCAAAATCTACACGACGAAATCCCGATTTTTCTCTTCCACTAGAAAAATATACTTCACCAGCTCCGTGCGTTTCTTGTTTCACAGAAATCCGGCTTAAAACGAATCCTGTACATCCAGTTGAAGTTCAAATCGCCAAATAGCGAACTGTAGCGCCATTTCGAGCTCGTTTATAATTATATTATAAATTATACGTTCAACTGTCGTCGATTGAATATATTCGTTATTATATTTCGAATATAAACTCAACCAATCCTCTGATACTATCAAATTCACAGTATATTGTGGATTTTACTATTCTGACCATTCCGGACTTATAATATATTTTATTATATTAAAATTATTAATTAAATATTCATTTTTATTTAATTCAAGTCATCGATATCGCCACATCGAAAATAAATAATTAAATTAATTAATTATTCAACAGCTGAAAATGCGGGTCTTTACAATCTTCCCCCCTTAATAAAATTTCGTCCTCGAAATTGCTATGCTAGGGGACGACCCTATATACTGGGTAAAAATTTATCTGTTTACCTCTTATCTCCGGTTTCAACTGAACCAATTAATATCGACTAAAATATTAATTTATTCCGACTAACGAAATTTTCAAAAATCATGAAAATTTTCTAACGCCTTTAATTTTCGAAAAATTTCGCCAGCGTCTCCTTTGTACCAGCATATACGTCAAACCACAACTCGCCTCTTTGGGCCATCTCCACCCCAAAAGAAAATCAAAATGCCAAGCGGCTTGCCAATTCGGCTCATAAATTCCGAACTCATATAAAATATAAACTTGTACCTTTTTGTCGGGCATATCATTATATCCCTACCATTCATTACCACTTCTGCATATAACAATGCATTACCAAACTTGATCTCAAATCAGTTCATTCTCAAAACCAAATCATTCGCTTATACTTAAGTCGAACTCATTTCAAACTCAAGTCCAAATCTCAGTTTAAACTCTTTACTTGTCAACTCAATATACTTAACCAAGTTAGTTCCATTCATATATTTCATTAACTCATATTTCTTCATCTTTACCATTTCAATCTTTAACCTCATAAGTTAAATTTTTAATTTCAGATATTTCAAATTCCTGGGTTTATTTCAAATCAAACTGAAATCATAATACCAATTCAAAACATTTGAATCTCCAAACAACTTGTTTTCTCAAAACAAATTCAAATCAAAATCTTTGGTAGTAATCCACCACTTAGAAACTCGAAAATCACACCGATGATGCTGCGCAGTCATCATCGGAATTATTTTCCAGCGACCCAAGTGATTTCAATACTATATCAATTTCAAAACCATTACTAAATACCTCCATTTTGAAAAGATTTCAAAATCTCCCAGGAACTTAAAATTTCCTTATTTTAGTGCCAAATCTGATTTAAATTCAGATTTAATTCATCTTATTTCATATACTTTACTTATATGAATTCTGATTAGTTATTTATAACCATTTCACTTTATAATCTCATCCGATTATATTAACAACCAACACAACCAATTATATTATGTAAATTTCAAAGCATATCATGTTGGTTCATCGTATTCGAGTGTTTAGTAACGTCTATCGATACAGTGGATCGGACTGATCGACCAGAATTCACAAACAACTCAACCAATAAATCTCCACAATATAAAACCATTTTATATTAAATAACATATACGCACTCATATATATACACTCAAACTCAATCTAGGGTATTACTAACCCCATCTCTACCGAGTTACGCCACAGAGCCAAGGTAATTCACTTAACCTTAAGCTCTAATACCAACTGTAACGACCTAGAAAAATGCGATCTTGGTTATCTGATATACAATACATATCGAACATCCAAGGATCGAAAATAACCGAATTGTTAATGAAAGAAGTTAGAGGGTGAGGATAGATAAGATAGAACTTATAGAATAAAAGAAGAAGAAGAACATCATCATCAGAGTAAACACGAATCTCACAGCGGAACGAATAAAATATAACATGACTTTTGAAATACAAACAGTTATATATACAATAGCACTTATCAGAGTGCAGCACTTACAAAAACAGCGGAAATAATAATAGCTATAGAATCCTGAAGCCTCCTGCTCCAAGCTCTCCAAGTGTATCTGTAAAATCCCGACTACTTGACTGCCCGTACAAAATTAGGCACCCAAGAGTTTAGGGGAAACAACAAAGTAAACTCCGGGTCAGTAATGGGACTGGTATGAGTAAAACAGTTTAAAACAGTTTGAACAAGTAAACGATATCTCATAAGACCACGCCGTATAACAGAACGGGTTTTTCCCTTATGAGAATCCAAACAACTTTGTAAACAATATCATTCTGATATTATAATAATGTCTAAGTACAAATAGATATCAATCTAGCAGAAACGCTTTCATCTCACGTTCTACATATATAGTATACAATCAAAACCGAAGCACGTATTGGGTAATGGATTTCCAACTATGACAAGGTATGGAACCACCTTCCGATCAGTGTACTCTAGGAACGATACACTGGAGTTCAACAAGAACATCTTGCAACTCAGCCACACATGACCGACCACTCATTTCGCTTGAGTGTATCGAATGTACATCACCAACGGTTGGGATCAGCAACCGTTCCCATATATATATGGGACAGCATTGATAGATTAAAGAAGCAAATGAATATTCTCTAGATAGGTGATTATACACCCTACTTCGGTGCGACCGACTTAGCCATGCTGCCTGCCCGATTTCTGTCATTTACCGGATGTGAGGCTAGAAGCTACGCTTATCTTTTCACATACCACATCTTCATTCACTTAGAATGTCACATCGTCATACCCTCTAAATCACAAATTGATTTCCCCAAAAATACCACGGGTATAAGCTAAGAGAAACGAATTCCTCTGCCACTAACGTAAATACGTTTGAAACGATCAACTTACGTGATCTATCAGATATACTCTGTCAGACCTTCGTCCATACAAGTTGTCCTAGGACTGGATAAACCAAAGGCACTATCCAGTACATCCATCTTAGGCACTGTTATCTAAGACTTATACAATAGCCCTTTCACTTTACTCCGTCTTCAATTATCTTTGGCATATATGATTCGAAATGCTTATGCCAATACAGAGTGGTTCTTTGGATAATAATCCAACCGGTCTCTCCATATTAAGAACGTTAAAATGGTAAAAACTTTGATAGTCGGTGAGTTAACTATCAAATGAAAAATGTCCGTGTACACACAACGATCTTATTTCCAAATGGAATTATCGATCCAATCATCAACCATATATATATTCATATATATATATATATATATATATATATTCATTCATATTTCCTTATTTTCTATGTTTATAAAATATATGTTATTAACACTGGAAAACGTTTCCATCTGCTTATTCACGCATCATTACCATTCTACAACGATTAGTCCCTAAATGTCACTAGAAGAGAACAATTCTCTAAGTATAAACCCCGAAGGCCGAAACCAACATCAGATCGATACTCAGAAAACCATTCAACTTACTAATTTCTAGTCAGTTTCTAATCTTGTTTAACTCTATATTCTTAACTCCTTATACATGAACATTTCCTTTTCTAATTCATATTTCCAATTTCAATATTTGATTTCGTTTCTGATTTCATTTGGAAAACATTTCCAAATCTTCTTTACTTGGATTTAAACAGATGTTTAAATCAACATCGCGACGACAACTCAAATCATTATACTTATTTACTAAATTCACTTAACCACTTTCACTCTCGAACCTTAACCATTTCTAAATTTAAAACGAAGTCAATCAAGTTGGGGTATAACTACCTCTTAGACCTTAACTGAACAACATTCAAATCTCGAAATAGGGTAAGTTCATCTTTTAACTCTTTAACACTTCCTTACGTAACTTACGGATATAATTTACGAGTCCAACTCGTTTACAGAATCATTTGATTATAACAGTGGTGTTATAATTTCCTGCTTCTGAAATAAAATAACTTTAATTCGACTCCTCTTTCCTAACTCGAATAAATAACGAACAACTGATTTATCAACTCTTATTCTATAACTCTTATTCGAATACTCAAATCAAATAACTAGATTCGATTAACTCCCTACGAATATCTCTGATTCGATTAACTCACTTCGAATATCTCTGATTCGATTAACTCACTTCGAATATCTCTGATTCGATTAACTCACTTCGAATATCTCTGATTCGATTAACTCACTTGGAATATCTCTGATTCGATTAACTCACTTCGAATACCATATTCGATTAACTCACTTCGAATAACTTATATTCGATTAACTCGACTCGATGAACCATATTCGATTAACTCGGCTCGACAGACTTAACTCGACTAACTCGACTAACTTAACTCGACTCGACTAACTTAACTCGACTAACTCGACTAACTTGATTCGACCCACTCGATTCGACTAACTTGGTTTGACTAACCATACTCGATTAACTCGACTTGATTAACTCCTATCGAATAACTAATATTCGATTTAACTCCATTCGTTTGACTCTAGATCGCAGCGATCACAAATGGTTACACCTGATTCCCTCAGGAAACATCTGACCTCCTTAGGCTATATGTAGCCCTGCGAATTTCGCTAGCAGTCATACTAAATGGCACCTCATTTGGATTAACTCTGATTGATTAACTCTAACTGATTAACCTAACTGGTTAACTCTAACTAACTAACCTAACCGGTTAACTCTAACTGGTTAACTCTAACTGTTTAACTCTAACTGGTTAACTCTAACTGATTAACTCTAACTGGTTAACTCGACTTACTTAACCCAACTGGTTAACTTGAATTACTTAACCCAACTGGTTGACTTGACTTACTTAACCAAACTGGTTAACTTGACTTACTTAACCAAACTGGTTAACTTGACTTACTTAACCAAACTGGTTAACTCTAACTGTTTAACTCTACTGGTTAACTCTATTGCTTTATACAGATTTCCCTTTTTATAACGTTCATTCATTTGAAAAGATTTACTTTTAAATAACGGTTCTGCACTTTAAAAAATGATTTCTTTTTAATAACGTTTTCCTCTTTATAACGGTTTCTGCTTTATAACGTTTTCCCTTTTTATAACGTTTTCCTTTTCGATTCTATTTGTAAATGGTTTACAAATATTCCCTTTTCAAATTTATTCTTAAAAATATTCTAACTCCTTAAACTTCCGGAAAAAATTCGCCATAACCTCCTTTGTATCGGGAGCATCGGGAAAATCCCCAAACCCGCCACACAGGCCTTTCCATTCAAAAAGAGAATGGTTCGAAATTATTTCCTTTCTAAATATCTCCTATTTATAAATATTCCAATTTATAAATATTTCTTATTTATAAATATTCCAGTTTATAAATATTCTGTTTTCAATATCACTTTGAAAATCTCCTTTTCCCATTTCGATATTTTATGGTACTTAACACATCAAATCACGATGACCAATCTCATTCAAACACATATAATCAACCACAGATTATAACTACATCACATATCACACTATATGAAAAATAATAAAATAACTGTTGAGGAATCCAGTCGGATTCCTCCAATCTGTTTCCCTGCATCCACAGATGTTACACAATATGATTATCATCACTTTCAGTTCAATATAAATTATTCTGATAGCAGAATCAATATATAAATATTTAACGGTTTATATATATATATAATTTCCACTAACTGACTAGCAGTTCAATCAATCAACCAACACACAGCAATCAACAGATGGTTAACAGTTCTAAAAATACATTATAAAAATATAAGTGTTCAGAGTTGGTGAGTTTTACTCACATTTGCAGTTCATCGTTAAAGAACGATAAACTGTTATTTGATTTGAATCAAACAATTTAATTCGCTGTAAATTCAAACGATCCCCAATCCACTTCCAGTCAGCTTCACTGTGAAGCTCTCGTCCATACGGTCCCAACGCAACTTACGGTTCGTCAATCGGTCTTCGTACGAGCTAGATACGGGCATTACAAGTTAATACACATTTTAATTAATTAAAAACTTGGATAACTAAGTCTAATGGGCTTTACCCTTCTTATATACCTTCCGGCCCATCAAATCACTAACCCAGACCCGCCACTTTTCAACCCGTCTTCCCAACACCCATCCTCCAGCTTCAGCAAATACCACTCCACGCAATTTCACCGTTGACCGCTCCTTTCCTCTGTTGTTTTGCCACCAAACCCAAAACCAACTTCATCACACTACTTCTCTTCGAAAGAGCTCCATCATCATACCACCAGAATTGAACTCGAACACCTGCCTGAAGTCGCGTCGAACTCCTTCCTCGCCGAACACCATTATCGCAGCCTTTCACCTTCATTTCTCCCCAAACCTCACGTTGAACTCCACCCATTTCATCTACTTCATACGTCCAGCACTAAATGAACTCGAGTATCCTCATCAACGCCGCTTCCTTCTTGCCTTCATCACCTGGAGTTGAACTCCATTCTTCCACTGCGTCGACAGCAGTTTTTCACGCGCAACTCAGAAGGGAGAACGACCCCTTTCCACTTCGAATTTTCACCAACAGCACATTAAAACGAAGAGCGTGACCCCAGGAAACCGAATATAATTTTAGTTGGATTTCTAGGTTTTGTTTTCATTTTTCTTTAATCGATTTTGTCTTTCGTTTTGAAAGAGGAACAACAGATCTTGGCGGCCGCGATTTTTCCTCTGTTGACTTTGAAATGAAATTAGGTTTTAACAAGGGAGTTAAGTCCCTTTTATAGAGGATTTTAGGTCGTGCAGAACAATTAGGTTAGGAAAAAATATAGTATTTTAATGTTTGGAAATTTCAATGAGAATTTACCCTTAAAACCAGTTTATACGATCTCTGTTTTTGACAAACTAAACTATTCCTAGCATAGAAAAATATTTCGGATCCAATGGGACAGGTTTCGTTGAATTCCGACACCATTTGTGAAAATCCCTTAGAAAATATCGATGAAAAACACCGAGCATTAATTCCTTAAAATTACAGAAAAAATCCTAAAAATATGAGGCTTTGACGGTTCACTAGACCTCTTCATAAGGTTTCGTATGAAACTTGTTTCGTTGAATTTTGAGTTCGTTTGACCAGTTAACCATTCAATAAAAGTTACCCCTGTTTAAAACGTATAAATGGTTAACTCAACATAAGGCGTTTTCGGCTACCGAGGTCACATACAACATCGGTTTGTCATGAAACTTGCTGCCCTTATAATTATTAATTTATACGAACCCAATGGCACACACTTCGTCGCATTCCGAGACTGTTTCCCGGTACGCTATTTTCTACGCACCATAAGTGCTCCTTTGGACACCAAAATTTCTAATGTTCAAAAATAATAAACTATATATGTTTTCTGACTCTAAACGACGATACGAACTCAACGGAACTGGTTTTGTGGCTTAATTCGGTCGTCTGCTCCAATTATGGTCAAAACCCCTTTTTAATCGAATTAAATTATTAATAAATCCATAGCGACTTTTCTAAAATTTGAATTGGACGTAAATCAAAATCTACACGACGAAATCCCGATTTTTCTCTTCCACTAGAAAAATATACTTCACCAGCTCCGTGCATTTCTTGTTTCACAGAAATCCGGCTTAAAACGAATCATGTACATCCAGTTGAAGTTCAAATCGCCAAATAGCGAACTGCAGCGCCATTTCGAGCTCGTTTATAATTATATTATAAATTATACGTTCAACTGTCGTCGATTGAATATATTCGTTATTATATTTCGAATATAAACTCAACCAATCCTCTGATACTATCAAATTCACAGTATATTGTGGATTTTACTATTCTGACCATTCCGGGCTTATAATATATTTTATTATATTAAAATTATTAATTAAATATTCATTTTTATTTAATTCAAGTCATCGATATCGCCACATCGAAAATAAATAATTAAATTAATTAATTATTCAACAGCTGAAAATGCGGGTCATTACACATTTAAACAAATATTATTAATTTATAAAAATCCATTAATTGGATATTTAACTTAATTAAATATCCAATTTATTATCATAAAATTTTGGGTTGTTACATAACCTCTATCATGAACATTCCATCCTAATCCCTAAAAGAAGCTACCATTTTAATTGCCTAGATCCCAAAATCCGCACCTCCTCAATATAAACTACCGTGAGAGGTACTACATTTTTTTCCACTAATGATGATGCTTAATCTATTAGTTATTACAATCTGATATCAAAAATAAAATATATTCTTTATTTGATCTTAACCTACTTTGTCGATTTGAGAAAATATTACATAATGGGCGTAGATATTCTAGCCCACGCTCCTTGTTTTATGTCTGTTATAGCAGGAGCAACTGAAAAAGGAAATGGAAGAGAGATGATTTTAGAAGAGGATGATGCAACAGAAGAAAACAGGTTTATATCATATGACTCAAAAATTATTGACGATAACAAGGATGTCTTTCAGGGATTCAAGGATAGTGAATGTAGTATCATACCATCTCCTATGCTGAAGGTTGAGTCATTAACATCATACCATCTCCTATGTTGAAAGTGGAAAGAATAAGTTTAATAAAGAGTGATATAAAGAAAGTGCATGTCTAATGAGATAATAGGACTGAAGGGAAATATAAAAGTCTTTTGTAGATGTAGACCTTCAAATTCTAAAGAGTAATTCGAGGGGTTTACTTATGTTGTCAAGTTCGATCCTTTTCACGAATCTGAGCTTCAAGTTATCTTGGCTGATGGTACTAAGAATCTATTCAGGTTTGATCGTGTTTTCAGGTAGAAAGATGATCAAGAGAATGTGTTTGCAGAGACATTACCAATAGTAAAATCAGTAATGGAAGGATACAATGCATGCATATTTTCCTATGGCCAAACTAGAACCGGGAAAACATTCGTAATGGAAGGAAATTCCAAAAACCGAGGAGTTGATTACCGTGCATTGAAAGAAATATTCAGGGGCTCTACTGATATAATGCCTACAAATAAATATGAGTTTTTGACTAGCATGTTGGAGGTTTATAATGAAAAGATAAGGAATCTCCTCTCTGAAAATTCAACTGATCTACTACTAAGAAGTTGGATATAAAGAAAATAAATAGAACTCATGAAGTACCTGGTCTTGTAGATTCTAAGGTAATTGGTTTGGATGAGGTGTGCGATATTCCTCAGATTGGAGCAAAGAATAGATCGGTCTACAAACTAACGAACCAAGTAGTCGGTCTCACCGCCTGGTTCGTGTGACGGTAAAAGGAGAAAACTTTATGAATGGAGAGAGGAACAAAAGTCACATGCGGCTCGTTGAATTAGCAGGAAGCGAGCGAGTAGGAAAGACCAAAGTAGAGGGAGAGAGATTGAAGGAATCACGGTATACCAAAAAATTGCTCTCCTCACTTGGTGATGTAATCGCCACTCTTGCTTCCAAGAATCCTTATAGACCTTACCAAAACTATAGACTCACTCACTTGCTTCAGAGCTCCTCAGGTAGAGATTGCAAGACTCTAATGTTCACCCAGATAACTCCAAGCTCAGTAGACTTATATAATTGTAGAAAATTAGCATTCTTTCATGAAAAGTTTCAGCAAAGAGTTGTATCCATTTCTGTTCATAATTGAAGAGGAATCTCTTCATGAAAGAAGATGACTCGTCATAAAAATGACTGTTAACCTCTGATCAGTCGACTGGTTAACAATGAAATTCGTGTATATATTTAAATATGCTCAACAACTAGCCGTTACTGGAATTTTGGTCTGTGACCAGTCAACTGGTTTGTTTCCTACCAGTCGACTGGTTACAAAACCAGTCCATTATCAGCTGGTTTGTAGAGCATATACTTTTTTACAAATATAAAACTAAACGTTCATGCATTCGTGTAATACTTTGAGGATAAATTTTAATATTATTCTAACACGACCCAATAGTTTTTTATATATAAACTTAGCTTCTTGTCATGATTTCCATTGCTCTTCTCTTTGTTGTCATTAATCGAAATTCTCGAGAACGACAAACTCTAAACTCACTCACTTGCTTCAGATCTCCCTGGGTGGAGATTGCGAGACTTTAATGTTCACCCAGATAAGTCCAAGCTTGGCAGACTTGGAAGAAACATTATGTTCCCTTAACTTTGCTAAAAGTGTTAGAGGAATTGAATCCGCTCTCATAAGGAAATAGTTCCATCCTGCTGAGACCTTTAAAGTAAAACAAATGGTTAGAAAGCTTTGGCATAAAGAGAAGGAAACCACTAGACTAACCGAAACCCTTTAGCTAATGCAGCTTAAATACGCGTCAAGAGAGAATGTCTTCAAAGCACTATATGAAAAGGTAAGAGAACTTAAAACCAACTAGCAACAAAACCAAACTCGTCCTCATCTTCAAAGCACTTGATGAAACCACAACTTGTTCATATTAAAGAAAGAAGGCAACCGTTGGCTCGAATCTAGACCAATAACTGCTTCCATCTGTTACAGCTTCTTGTGTCCCCGTCTTCAGAGCTTTATTCAACTACAAAGAGAACAACTACATGTTTGTTAACAATAAGCATAGCGGCTATAGAAGAACAAACTCGATGAAACTACCACTCCCCAAAGTTACAAGAGTGCCATTGTCTCTTGTACCACGCCGCAGCATGCCTTATGAAGCTAAAGAAGAGCTTCTATCAGAGTTCTCCCTTCCGAATTCAAAAAACGCAACAATAATAACAATCATAGTTCTATTCTGAACCAGCTGAGAATGGTACTGAAAAGGAGGCTTCCAGTAGCGAGCTTTCCACCTAGAACTCCTGATGATTATAATTGATTTAGCAATAACAGTTTTTTCATTCCTAGTAGCAATAAAATGAGGCTGTTTGGAAATCGAGTTCAATTGGTATGATGTTAGCGGGCTTTCGTAACTGGCCCTCTTTTGTGATGTTGGGTACTGATCAAAGGGTAAGGAGGTAGTCTGTTATTTAGTATTTTGGGAAGTATGTGTTAAGGATTTGTGTAGATTTAATAGGCATTTAACTTTGATACGGTTGGTGTGACTTTACAGGCATTCAACTTTGATAGGGTTGGTGTTAAGGTTCTTGTAATAATTATCATATTTATATTGCCAGCATAAGCTTATTATTAAATACAAACATTTAATTGTGTTATTATTTATACCCCGTATATTTAGTTATAGTCGAATTTGCCAACCAATATTTATATTACTGTATTGAATTTAATCCTTTCAAGTCGTATATTTGATGAATCCTTTTACTACAAGTGTGTGGTTAGATGAATTTCTCATTAGAGGTGAAAATACGATTATTCAAATGTCATACATATTAAGCATAAGATCATTCAAATCAAACGTTTGGAACCTCTGACTATTATGTTAATGCAACGGTTGATGAATATGTTTAGCCTGTGTATTCTAAGTCACATAAGAAACAATAATGAACTATTTTGCATAATCCTAGTCCATAGGATTAGTGTAATGACCCGCATTTTATGCATCGGAGGATCATAAAATATTTTTATTTAATTCTCTGAGGGTCGGATCATTCTCATATTTTGATATGTGACCATTTTGCCCTTGTCAGTTTTTTACAAGGAATAACTTTTGATTGGGATCAAATCAGGTTCTAAGATCAATTTCATTGGAATGGAAATAGTTTTTCCAATTCCGTAGAGTGGTCACATTAAAGATTTGGTTCAGCGGTTTGGGATAAATCGTTTTTTTAGTGCTACACAATTTCTGGACAGACTAATTAGTCATTAATGGGCTGATTAGTGAGGCCCATTAAGGCAAGGGGTTGTTGGTTATAAATAGAGGGGTAGTCATTCTCTCATTTGGTTGGGCTCATGATTCTCCTTGCTCAATCAAATACATCTCCACTCCATTATGTTCTTAGATCTACATAAGAAAGTTGAAGATCTACATCAAGGAAGGTTAGATCGCATCAAGAGGATTGATTTTAAGGTCAATTCTTTACCGTTCTTCGTTGTTCTTCACTATACGGATTAGACAATCATTGATTTGAAATTATTTTGTGGATTTGGTGAGTGTTAAGCATTTCTCACATGGATTCAATCAAGTATATGGGTTGTTTGATCTTATTTTTCATCATTTCAAGTTGTTTTCACCTAGATCTACCTCATGGTAAGTATGTTTCCACTCGAATCACCATAGGATCTAATCTAGCAACTTAAATCGGTAATTCTTATGTTAATTCGTGTGTTTATGGAAGTTTAAATCCATTTGTTAATTCATTCATTGTTTTATCATGATCTGGTGAATTCATATGGTTATATGATGATTTATTATTGTGCTAATGTATGTTGATGATTGCTATTATTTTTGGTTGTAAAATTCGTCGATTTTGGATGAGTTGCGCGTGTGGATGTTCATTATTGAAGCATTCATGAATGGATCGTTTGGAAATATTGCATGAAGCTCGGGTCGTCATGTCTTGTTGTGCAAGACAGGCTAATTGAAGTCGGGTCGTTTGAAGTTAGGTCGTTCGGCTATGGTGAAGTTAGGTCGTTCGGCTATGGTGAAGTTAGTTCGTTCAGCTATGGTGAATCTGGGTCGTTCGCTGACCCTATTGATGGATCGGTTTGTTCAAGTTTAGGTCGGGTCGTCGGTGACGTGGCAAGAATTGGTCGGACTTGGTATAAGAAGCTTGGGTCGGGTCGTTGGTGACTTCAGGTCATTCAAGACCTGATGAATCCGGTCGTTCAATACCAATTGAGTCGGGTCATTCAATACCTTTTGAGTTAGGTCGTCCAAGATGGGTCATCCATCGTCGAAGTTGGGTCATCGAAGATGGGTTGTCCAAGATTGGTCATCCAAGTTGGGTCGTTCAAGTTGGGTCGGGTCGCTTGGAGTTTAGTCGGTCAAGGTAGCGTTTGATGGATCAGTGATAGTGGCTTGCAGCACTTTGATGGGTCGCTATGATTAATGGTTTTTCATGAGAGCGGACTGATGGGTCGTGGAACAACCTAGGAATGGTCACAGCATTTGTGAAACACTGTGGATTGTTGGATCTAGATTAACCCTAGAGGGGGGTGAATAGGGTTTATCACAGTTTATTGAATAATTAAAAATTAATTCCAGCACAGATAAGGCAGAGTAGTAAGTGCAGTAAGAAGATAACACACAGATGTACCCAGCTTCGGCAGACTCTGCCTACTGCTGCATTCACTAAGGTTTCTACTAGGTGTTAATAACAGATCCCGCATACAAGACCATGTACACTCGCAGCTCCTGCTCCTGTCCTAACCCTACGCTCAAATCCCTAGACTGACCGATATCCACTCGATCAGATTTTCCCTGATTACGACCCCGTAAACAGTAATCCAGATTTTACAGACTCTGTCAACTGTCAGTCAACACCCTGACTGAATCCTCTAGAATTTTACAGACTCTAGAAAATGTTTGTTTGTTTACAAAGAAAAACAGAATTAGAAAACAATACGAAGTAAAACAACACAAGTTAAAACCCTAGGAATTAAAAAAGATGGGTCATCCCCTTATTCATTGGAAACTTGGCCGGCCCCGTTTGAACGTGGTGCACCCATACTTCTATGTCTCGATCCCTTTTTCTCTTGAGATAAAAATGGCGGCTACTCTGAAAGTAATTCTAGGATTTTCCTTGTTCTTCCTCAAATCCGAATCGATGTTTGATGAATTGAATTCGCTGATGCTAGAAATTGTTGTTATATGTCTCTTCGATTTGGGATTGCTGTCTATCTCTCTCGATTGCTCGAAAACGTGTGAGTAATTTCTGAATTGATTTCTGCTCTTCGAATTTTTGATTTTGTTTTCGATAACGCCTGCCTGTGATGAAATTGGTGATAAAATAGGATCCAATGATCCTATTATTGCTCTGATTTCTTTATATGATTCGATCTGAATGCTTGCGTGTGAAAACCCTGATTTGTTGTGTTTTCCTCTTTTGGTTTGCCCTCGATTTAATTTTTTTAATTTTGCTGCCTTAACATGTCTTGATTTGAAAACTGATTTGCTCAATAAGGAATTTCAGAATTTGCCAAACATGCTCGGCATTTATATTGCGTTGATTGCTTGATTTAATTGACAAATATGGTCTTCAATTTTGGCCTCTGATGTATCTGGTTTGCAAAGCATACTAATTGCGTGAATTAGTCTTGCCAAAAGAATATGTCCACTTTCCTCTTTTGCTTGGCTGATTTGTGATTTCCTCTTTTGAATTTCTCTGCCTTAATAAATGAAATATGTTGCCTTGTAATGAAAATGACTCTCCTTATTGCTCTCGAGTTATTGATGATTTTGTTCTCTGGCCTTTACTGATTGAATTCGGCTTTAATGAAAAATGGATTCTTCTGCAATGTGATTTTCTCCTTTGCATTTAAAAACTTTGGCATAAGCATGTATACTTGGAAAGATTTGGAATTGAAAATTTTGATTTCAAAAGCCGCATTACACTCTTTCCTGAATTAATCTTTCACATGTATTTGCTGTGTGAACATATTGCGTTTGTCTCGATTTCTTTGCTGGAAAGGTGTAAATACTTGCCACTTTTGAATTGTTGATATCAGCTATCATCTTGAATGAATTTCTTGGTATTTAAAATGTCATGAGTTGAGTTGTTGGTGTAGCCTTTCTTTCACCATGCTGACCATTACTGTATTGAACCCAGTATGGTTTGTCTTTGACCTGATTGAAACTTGTAGCACCGTTCTGCCATTTCTTGTGTACTAGCACGACCATACACCTGAACATTTGCTGAGTATACATGCATGAAAGTTAGCACTTTAGCTCGGCCCCTTGCACTTGAATCACTTGAGTTTTGCTGTGTATGATCTACTATTCACTTTCACCATGTTGTGTCACCTTGTTCTTGCTGGTTTGAGCTTGCATGTGTTTTTCATGCTATTTTGGTCCGTGAACATGCATTGGACTTCCATGTCATTGCTGTGTTTGATTTTGAGTGCTACTTCACCTTTGAACCATTCTGAAAATGCTTGTAGTTTCACCATTGATCATCCTATCACTTGTACATGCATTCAAGTTGCACTATGTATCCATTAGTTGAGCTCGGCCATTCCTGCTTGCTGTTGTGTTCACTGCACTTTAAGGTTCTGAAATTTGTGATCTTGTACCACTTTGCATTGTTTTGTCTCTTGGCTGCACTGATTTGCCACACTGCTTGAGCCACCTTACTGATACTACACCATGTTCATTGTATACCATGCCATGTTCACTTGTTTGTGCTGTTTCTTCATGTTGCTCACTGTCCCATACTTGTTGTGCTGTTTTGACCATGACTTTGTTGCTCGACCAGAATTTGTATAGCTGCACCATCCATTCTCATATTTCTGCCATATTGACTTGTTTACATGCTCCATACTGTTTTGTGTTTGCTTATGTTGGTGCATACACTTGGATGTGATTTGCTGTTGCCATCCCTTGTATTCCATCTTGACAATGACAGTTGACACATGAAAGTTGCCACTTGTGCTCGACCATGTTGTCCATATATTCATGGCTGTTAGAATGGTTTTCACTTTGGCTTATATGAGTGGTTATTTGGCTTGCCTATGAACTGTGCACTGAGTTGAGATGGTCCATGTGGCTACTCCTCAGTTGCTTGCTGATTGGCGAGGCAGTGCACACGTGTATATTTATACACGTGTGTATATGCAGCCATTCAGTGTATATTTTCTTGTCCCTGCATTGGTATACATATATATGTTGTCTGCCTTGTGGTATTTACAGTGTATCACTGTGAATATCACAAGCTGTCTAGACACAGATTGATGGTGTTATAAATCAGATCAAGTCATGAAAAATGATGAGAAACACACCAGAAATCTGAGGCAAATAAAATTTTAAAACCAAAATTTATATTTGCATTTATTCTGTTTCATTTCTATTGCAGTGTACTGTGTGTGTGTGTTTCATGTGACAGGTATGAAGACTGGACTGACTGTGAGGATGTTATGAACATAGAAGACAGAAGACAGAAAACAAAAAACAGTGTGTAAATGTATATATGAAATGTGAATGAATGACTGCGAGACTGTGTTAGAGTTGAGTGAGAACTTGATATGTACTGAAATGTATCGAAATGAAAATTATCAGTGAAGTGTACAAATAGTTGGAGTTGTAAAATTTGTATTGTTTGAATATTGAAATAAAATATTCTATTTAAATAAAATACAGTGTTAATATTTGAATTTATATACAGTCGTATTTTTATTTAAATATAAATATTATATTCCAGTCTGTGATGTATAATAACAGTACAATATCAAACACATATAAAATAGTATTTATTTGGTTGTTATCATCAAACAAAAATCATATAATTGTGTATACAACACCGTTATATACAACAATCTCCCCCTTTTGATGATAACAAACAAATGTTAAGATTTTGAATATAATAAATGTGTTTTACAGTGAACAACAGAAACTCCCCCTATTTGAATGCTCCCCCTACAACTAAACTCCCCCTATAACTGTGCATGAGTGAAATGTATGAATAATAATAAATTTTCAAAATTAAAAATATTTATAAAATATTCACTCATAAATCAAAATCTAATCCATTCTCCACCTTTTGTTATCATCAAAAGGATACAGATTTTAAAATACAGATGAAAAATTGACTAAAAATATAATTTCATCTTAAGAGGAAGAACGGTCATCATAAATTTCAATCAGTCAAACAAAAATCATAATAGATTAAGAACTGGTGACATATCTCACATTGTAGAGAATGACGAATTTACGATGAATTTTATATAAAATGGGGAGAGTTTTATAAAATTCATCATTTCCAACTATTTTCAAAAGATTTTTAAAAGTAAAGCACAAAAAAACAGTGATGGACTTGGACTATAATTAATAATCCAATTTAAGTGACAAAGTAGTATAATCTCAACTCCCAATAGCTATCAATCAACAAATCATAATATTTCATAAGATTTCAACACATTTCACAGATTAGAAAGATGGATTGATAGGCTGGTTTTTATAAACACCAAGGAGAATTTCAAATTAATTTCTATGTATAGCACAATTTCCCTTTTTCTTTTTATTTTATTTAAGAGCACACTGACCACGCATAACCAGAGCTTGGATTTTTAAATGAAGTCAGTCGCAGCTTAAATTATAAGTTGTCTCTTAACCATTCATGACCAGAACTTGGATTTTTAAATGAGGTTAGAGACACACTTATATATTAATTATATTTTCATCATTTTCAGCTTTTAAAAAGGAAAAACTCCTCGATATATAAAACCATTATGGATGATAGAAATGTGGTAAGTACAGAGATGGACTGTGAAATAAATTTCTAAATTAATTATATTATGAGATATGCATGAACTGTACCGGGATTCTTGAAAATTTTCAATTGTCACTAATTCTGAAAAAAAAATAATGCAGTCACATTTCCATCACAACTATTTTCACTGTTTTAAGATTATTTTAAAAATATAAACTCTCCACATTAATATAAACTCATGATGGATGACAGAATGATGAGAGGCCAAGTAGATGATCGTGAAATAATTTCCAGTTCAAAGATATTATAATAAATATTCAACCATCATAAAATCTCCTCTTATTATGAAATATATTGCAGTCATAATTCATCACAAACTTCAAGAACTGATAATAATTTTGATGAATTATAAATACAGTTCAATTGGATATTGATTTCAATTTCTAAATGAATAATCAACAAATAATTTTAAAGTTGAAAATCAATTATAAGAGGAAATGTGAGAAAGCTATACAGGATAAGAGGAAAAAAAAATCAGCACTTCTGATACCAATTGTTCTCTCTTCTCGAGGATTTAAAATTTGACACTTGAGACGAACAAGGATATCAAAGAGTTTCAAACACAGAGCCCACGCATACAAGATTTACAAATTTGGCAAGCAACAGACAAATCAAAACAGGCAGTTATTTGAAAACAGCATCAGAGCAGCACAAAAATAGTTTCAGAAATAAACTTGTCAGAATGATGGTCACATAAGATGGTTCATGATCCAAGATAAAAAATACCATTTATTTTAAATCATTTGATGAATATGAAATACTCTAGATTCAATGAATCGATTACACCTAATTATTAATGTCAGATTCAAGATATGTGTGTGATTCAATAAATCAATAATTTCAAATGATTTTAAACAAATAAATATTTAAATCAATTAATCATGAAATATCAATGATTTTCAAAGACCATTTTCAAAAAGAACTTTTCAAGAATTTCTCAAAAACTATTTCTTACAAGCCCAATCGAAACACCAGATCATTTACATCAAATCTGAGAGGTATTCATGATACAAGAAATTAAAAAATAATTTATTTGAAATCACTTGAATCAATGTTAAGTTTGAGATATAATGAATCAGTCACACAAGGTTGATTATTTCAAATTTTAAGAGGTGTGTGATATTCAAAATATCAAGAATTTCAGATGATTTCAAACAAACTAATTTCAATCATAATAATCATGAGTAAAGATGAAATTCTAGATGTATCACTGATTCAAACCAAATATTTTTCAAGTCAGAAATAATCAAGCCAATCTAAAAATTAATGAGATTATCACAACTGAGAAGTAACAGTGCTGTAATGAGTATAATACTTTAAGTGTTTCCAAAATGAATTGGAAGGGACTCAAAACAGTATAAGTGTGTGAAGTTTCATTAATTATTCAGATCTTCAAAATTTTTGAATTTATACTAACAGTGTTCAAGATATGATATGAATGCTTCAACACTATTAGAATTTCAAAAAGAACTCCAAAACAATTGCAGATATATACAAGTTTAAATTCAGATTCTGGAAGAATTAAAACATGACAGTTTTATACAGATTAAACGAATTTCCAGAAAATCATAAGTACTGCAATCGGAAGTTAATGAAGCGTAGAATAAGAAGAATATGGCAGTGTCAAATCAACTCAGGACAAACAAAAAGAAAGAGAAAAAAATAAAAAGGAAAGGGGTAGAAGAAGAAATAAACAAAAAATATTTACAAAGACAAGTTCAGAGATCATACCTGAAATCAGTGTAAACCAGAATCTCTGACTCAGTAAATCTTGGCCAAGGAACTGTAAAGAATACAGAAATATAGAACAGCTTGAAATCAATCTCTTTTCAGCATAGCAGTTCCTCAACCTTCACTGGTACCTAGCAGTTAAGTGGATCAAGTGGTCTAACAAAATTTGTAAAACCACTCTGAAATTTGTTTACCACTTTTGGTACCCAAACCTGTTTGTATAACATCCCATTCGAATCTATCTTTGTGCCTTTAGGAACCCAAACTTGTTTAATTTTTCCAAAAATCATTTTATTTCCTTTTGGGGTCCACATCTGTTCAACTGGATTGTTATCAAACCAATTCTTGTCTCGTTTGTAATTTAAAAACCTTTTGGAATTGTCAAAATTCAAATTTTCAGAAAGACCCTTTTTAAAGCAATTTAAAGGTTTTTTAAAATCACAAGAATTCAATTTTTCAAAAACACTTGTTTTTCCAAAACCAATACCTTGTTTATGACCAACCGAAAATTGGTTTTGTAACAGCATATTCAACGATTTTTCTCCATTCGAAAATTTATTCAAAGTTGATTCTAATCGTTGAATTTTGGATTTAAGATCAGAGTTTTCTTTTATCAGATTTGAACAACGATTAATGTTGATCTTTCTCCTTTCAGTATCATTTTGTTTCAAAGACAAATTTTCGTTTTCAAGAAGTTTGATTTTGGTCTTGGACTCAAAGATTTCAGATTCAAATTTAACTTGTTTTTCAAATTCAAGTTTCTTGAAATTCTCAATCTCTTTTTCAAGCTCGTTTAAAATTAAATCACTTTTCAACAAGCTTTCTTTCTCAGCAATTTCATGTTTGGAACTTTTGATGGCCTTAAAATTATTAAATTCTTTTTGCAAAGAATTGTTTGAATCTTTTAGCTCAGCCTCGTTATCTTTTAAAATCAAAATTTCCTCTTTAAGTCTTTGAATATTTTTATTGAGATGAACGAGGTCAGTTTTCAATTTCAAACAACTTTCACAGTCAGAATTTTCTAATTTCATGACATTTGTAGATTCTGATTCCAAACAGTTAATTTTGCTATTTAACTCGTGATTTTTAGATTTCAAGTATTTGTTTTTACGATGGAGTTTATCAACGATTTTTGTTAAATCAGTACACATATAAACCAACTCTTCATAAGAGAAGCTTTCAGTCTCATTGTCTGTTGAGTCCTTATCATCTGATCTACTTGAATTTTCATTTGTTTCTTCTCCTGAGCATAGATCTGAATCTGAGTTGACCATTTTGGGTTTTGAGCTGCTGTTGTCGATCTTTCCATACTTTGTATTGAGAAAATCCCATATTTCCTGCGCAGTCAAGCAATGAGAAATGAGGTTATATTGGACATCATCAATATAAGAATACAAAGTGTGAATAGCACGAGAATTAAATCCAATATCGTTCCTATTGACCATATCATAACCATTAATAACAGTATCCCAACATTTAATATCAATAGATTTTAAATATAATTCCATTTCTAATTTCCAATTTGAAAAATCTGTACCATTAAAAATAAATGGAGTACGACTGGACTGATTCTCAGAAGACTGACAACTAGAATTCACCATTTCTGTAGAGTTAAAAAAAAATACCTGCTCTGATACCAAATGTTGGATCTAGATTAACCCTAGAGGGGGGGTGAATAGGGTTTATCACAGTTTATTGAATAATTAAAAATTAATTCCAGCACAGATAAAGCAGAGTAGTAAGTGCAGTAAGAAGATAACACACAGATGTACCCAGCTTCGGCAGACTCTGCCTACTGCTGCATTCACTAAGGTTTCTACTAGGTGTTAATAACAGATCCCGCATACAAGACCATGTACACTCGCAGCTCCTGCTCCTGTCCTAACCCTACGCTCAAATCCCTAGACTGACCGATATCCACTCGATCAGATTTTCCCTGATTACGACCCCGTAAACAGTAATCCAGATTTTACAGACTCTGTCAACTGTCAGTCAACACCCTGACTGAATCCTCTAGAATTTTACAGACTCTAGAAAATGTTTGTTTGTTTACAAAGAAAAACAGAATTAGAAAACAATACGAAGTAAAACAACACAAGTTAAAACCCTAGGAATTAAAAAAGATGGGTCATCCCCTTATTCATTGGAAACTTGGCCGGCCCCGTTTGAACGTGGTGCACCCATACTTCTATGTCTCGATCCCTTTTTCTCTTGAGATAAAAATGGCGGCTGCTCTGAAAGTAATTCTAGGGTTTTCCTTGTTCTTCCTCAAATCCGAATCGATGTTTGATGAATTGAATTCGCTGATGCTAGAAATTGTTGCTATATGTCTCTTCGATTTGGGATTGCTGTCTATCTCTCTCGATTGCTCGAAAACGTGTGAGTAATTTCTGAATTGATTTCTGCTCTTCGAATTTTTGATTTTGTTTTCGATAACGCCTGCCTGTGATGAAATTGGTGATAAAATAGGATCCAATGATCCTATTATTGCTCTGATTTCTTTATATGATTCGATCTGAATGCTTGCGTGTGAAAACCCTGATTTGTTGTGTTTTCCTCTTTTGGTTTGCCCTCGATTTAATTTTTTTAATTTTGCTGCCTTAACATGTCTCGATTTGAAAACTGATTTTCTCAATAAGGAATTTCAGAATTTGCCAAACATGCTCGGCATTTATATTGCGTTGATTGCTTGATTTAATTGACAAATATGGTCTTTAATTTTGGCCTCTGATGTATCTGGTTTGCAAAGCATACTAATTGCGTGAATTAGTCTTGCCAAAAGAATATGTCCACTTTCCTCTTTTGCTTGGCTGATTTGTGATTTCCTCTTTTGAATTTCTCTGCCTTAATAAATGAAATATGTTGCCTTGTAATGAAAATGACTCTCCTTATTGCTCTCGAGTTATTGATGATTTTGTTCTCTGGCCTTTACTGATTGAATTCGGCTTTAATGAAAAATGGATTCTTCTGCAATGTGATTTTCTCCTTTGCATTTAAAAACTTTGGCATAAGCATGTATACTTGGAAAGATTTGGAATTGAAAATTTTGATTTCAAAAGCCGCATTACACTCTTTCCTGAATTAATCTTTCACATGTATTTGCTGTGTGAACATATTGCGTTTGTCTCGATTTCTTTGCTGGAAAGGTGTAAATACTTGCCACTTTTGAATTGTTGATATCAGCTATCATCTTGAATGAATTTCTTGGTATTTAAAATGTCATGAGTTGAGTTGTTGGTGTAGCCTTGCTTTCACCATGCTGACCATTACTGTATTGAACCCAGTATGGTTTGTCTTTGACCTGTTTGAAACTTGTAGCACCGTTCTGCCATTTCTTGTGTACTAGCACGACCATACACCTGAACATTTGCTGAGTATACATGCATGAAAGTTAGCACTTTAGCTCGGCCCCTTGCACTTGAATCACTTGAGTTTTGCTGTGTATGATCTACTATTCACTTTCACCATGTTGTGTCACCTTGTTCTTGCTGGTTTGAGCTTGCATGTGTTTTTCATGCTATTTTGGTCCGTGAACATGCATTGGACTTCCATGTCATTGCTGTGTTTGATTTTGAGTGCTACTTCACCTTTGAACCATTCTGAAAATGCTTGTAGTTTCACCATTGATCATCCTATCACTTGTACATGCATTCAAGTTGCACTATGTATCCATTAGTTGAGCTCGGCCATTCCTGCTTGCTGTTGTGTTCACTGCACTTTAAGGTTCTGAAATTTGTGATCTTGTACCACTTTGCATTGTTTTGTCTCTTGGCTGCACTGATTTGCCACACTGCTTGAGCCACCTTACTGATACTACACCATGTTCATTGTATACCATGCCATGTTCACTTGTTTGTGCTGTTTCTTCATGTTGCTCACTGTCCCATACTTGTTGTGCTGTTTTGACCATGACTTTGTTGCTCGACCAGAATTTGTATAGCTGCACCATCCATTCTCATATTTCTGCCATATTGACTTGTTTACATGCTCCATACTGTTTTGTGTTTGCTTATGTTGGCGCATACACTTGGATGTGATTTGCTGTTGCCATCCCTTGTATTCCATCTTGACAATGACAGTTGACACATGAAAGTTGCCACTTGTGCTCGACCATGTTGTCCATATATTCATGGCTGTTAGAATGGTTTTCACTTTGGCTTATATGAGTGGTTATTTGGCTTGCCTATGAACTGTGCACTGAGTTGAGATGGTCCATGTGGCTACTCCTCAGTTGCTTGCTGATTGGCGAGGCAGTGCACACGTGTATATTTATACACGTGTGTATATGCAGCCATTCAGTGTATATTTTCTTGTCCCTGCATTGGTATACATATATATGTTGTCTGCCTTGTGGTATTTACAGTATATCACTGTGAATATCACAAGCTGTCTAGACACAGATTGATGGTGTTATAAATCAGATCAAGTCATGAAAAATGATGAGAAACACACCAGAAATCTGAGGCAAATAAAATTTTAAAACCAAAATTTATATTTGCATTTATTCTGTTTCATTTCTATTGCAGTGTACTGTGTGTGTGTGTTTCATGTGACAGGTATGAAGACTGGACTGACTGTGAGGATGTTATGAACATAGAAGACAGAAGACAAAAAACAAAAAACAGTGTGTAAATGTATATATGAAATGTGAATGAATGACTGCGAGACTGTGTTAGAGTTGAGTGAGAACTTGATATGTACTGAAATGTATCGAAATGAAAATTATCAGTGAAGTGTACAAATAGTTGGAGTTGTAAAATTTGTACTGTTTGAATATTGAAATAAAATATTCTATTTAAATAAAATACAGTGTTAATATTTGAATTTATATACAATCGTATTTTTATTTAAATATAAATATTATCTTCCAGTTTGTGATGTATAATAACAGTACAATATCAAACACATATAAAATAGTATTTATTTGGTTGTTATCATCAAACAAAAATCATATAATTGTGTATACAACACCGTTATATACAACATGGATTGTGACTTATGGCAAAAGACGAAACGCTATAGTAAAAAAGGGTGAAACGCTGTGTATCAACTATCGACCAAACAAAGCTTGTTATTGGTTCGATGATGGTTGTCGCTTCGACGTGAGTTCAAGGTCGAATGTTCGAAGTGTTTTGTAGTGTTCGTTGATCGATGAAATGCAACGAATGTGTGAACGACTCAAGGATGTTTGAGTTCGTGGAAATGGATGCTCAAGGATGTTCGAGCTTATGAATGGTCGCCGGTGATGAGGACTAGAGTTATGGAAGCCGAGGAATTGTCGTTGTCGTAGGTTCTAGCAGACTCAAAGCAAGGGTATAATAGGTAAGCCTAAAAGACTGGTTGAATGGTCAAGTACCCTGGGAAGTCATGATGGGCATAGAGATACGAGTCACGATGGCATATGGAGTTTTTTAGAATCGGGGTTACCATTAGCCCTTGACAAATGGCATGTCGTAGTCAGTCATACGATTAACGATGCTTTCAAAGCAGGATTGGCAGTGATAGCCAGAGTCATGGATGTTTGTTGCTTTGCTTGTACCGTCTTGTGTAGATTGTTCCACATCGAAGGAGACATCTATTAGGTGTTTGTATGATGTTGGTTTATGTAACACCCCACGCCCGCTATGATCACTCACTATGGGAATGCCATAACATCGGTGGAGTATTTTTAAGTGTATATAGAACAGAAAAATTACAACAAGACAGATATAAATAGTACTTGAAATTTAAAACATCATCTCATAACAGCGGAAAGTAAACATGTCTGGTTACATCATAAAACCACAATAAAAGTCAAGTACAATATCCGTCATGATAAAGAAATACATAATCCCACTCATGATAATAGCCATCAACAAAAGAAAAGATAACTGGAGCTTTACATCCAAAGTCCAAGCTCCTAACGACTGGAACAGTAATCCGATCAAACTCCGCTACTGCTAGGACCTGCCTGAGAACCTGGGGTTGGGAAAAAGATAAAAACAACGGGGTCAGACATAAGTCTGAGCGAGTCCTATAACTTTAACAATACAATCATTAAAGTAACCAGAGAAGACATAAGTTTGATATACGGTAACGAATGGGGATGAATGGCTACACTAAGCAGCTTGGTAGACTTAGGATAAACTAAGATAACCGTGAAGACACATCTACCCACCCAAGGATAATTACTAAACTGCACCACACCAGTCATTCCTAATTAAAGGTTGATCCCACTAAGTGTACTTAGTAATCTTAATAGTAGTTTCGTGTACCCCTAGCTGACTACATAGGTGCCGTCTGCCCCTATCTCCACTAGGTGTACCCACTACTTCCCCATGTGATCGGCTCCCTAACGTAGATACCCGTGCTGGGCCCCACAGTGGGGTGTATCATTCCCCAAAGTGGCAACCCGCTACTATCAACGGTGCACGGCTTATACCTACACGATGCAACAACGGCTTACCTACCAGCCCGGGCCCACACATGCATATGAAGCCTGTTGGACTTGCGTTGCCACCGCTAACCCGTTTTGCCTCTTATAGTCAAGCCCAGTACGTGTGTCCCGTCCTCGACATGGGTCGAGCCCACAAAGATACGTATTGGGGTACTGGTTGAAATGGGCCCCCACAAGCTACCCACCTAAGCTTGTCCCTTTTTCTAGTGTATCCCACTTAACCCTTTAATCATGTTTTAATTACATGTTTGATCTTGGTTAAGTCCTCTAATCGTATTTTCTATTGCCACACAAGGCGATCACTAGATATTTTCCACATGCCACCCAAGGCACCCACTTAACCCCTCATGTCCCACTACATGGTTATTTGGTTAAGTGTTTCTTAATTCATTAACACTGTAACCGTGTAAAGACCTCTCACATTAGACTTTTGTTGTGGTTACCTGGGAAGATTTACACCACAACTAGGTCTAACCTCGTGTCTGTTACCCTTGTTACGTATTTAGTTTATGATTAAGACCTCTCACATTAGACTTTTGTTGTGGTTACCTGGGAAGATTTACACCACAACTAGGTCTAACCTCATGTCTTAATCGATTAATTACTCCTAATTAATCACCCCATAATTTGTATTAATTATCCCTAATTAATTACCAATTTTCAAGAATATGGGTAGACCTAACTCAATAGGTAAATTCCTAATTCCATAGTTGGGTACACCTAACCTAATAGGCAAATTCCCAAACATAGTGTGGGTACACCTAACTCAATAGGCAAATTCCCAACTATGTCCACTCATTTTATGTTATGCATAATCATATTTATTTCCCACCATTTTATTAGCAACATTCATATGATTAACCCCAACGTTCCCACGAAGTTCGTTCTCATGACATATATATAAGGGAAGGTCCACTATAATAGCATATATCATAAAAGGGGCAACTTGCATAAGTGTTCATAGGTTATGAAAAGGGTGAACTTGCATATGTGACTTGCATCATAAATAGGGTAAACATGCATATGTGTGCATAGCATATAAATGTGTCATCTTGCATATGTATGCATCTTGCTTAAAAGGGTAAACTTGCATGTCATGATTCTAGCATAAAACCAAACACTTAGCATGCATAAAACCAAATACTTAGCATGTATAAAATCAAATACTCAACATGTATGAAACCATATACTTAGCATGCATAGAATCAAATACTTAGCATGCATAAACCCACATACTTATCATGCATAAACCCACATACTTAACTTGCATAAACCCACCACTTAACTTGCATAAACTTACATACTCAACATGCATAAACATAGGATTAATGTTAACATCATATCATATGATTCAAAACTCATTAATCCACATACAAGACCATAGATCTCATCACACCTCATCTACTTAATTTAGCAATTGATGATCAAAGTGATAGAAACTCACCAAAACCAAGATTAGCAAACTTATGAAGTAGAACTAGTTGCTATATTTGAAGAAGATGATGATTAGAAGTTGATTAGCTTGCAACTCTCTTCATAAATTAGTGGAGGCTCCTCCTAAGTTTGATTTTGGCGGCATGATGACATCAATTCTATTTTTAGTATGGATTAGGCTTGCATTAGGGTGTATTTATAGGATTAGGGTGTGTTTTAGGCCATAGGATTAGACCTAGATTAGATTAGGTTCGTCAGATTTAGGAAGTTTCCAGAACACAGCCCCCTAACCCCAAACAGGTGCACCAGGGCAAGCTGGCTCGGCCAGCCACGTCGCCCCCAAGTCGACAGGCAAGTCGACAGGGCAGTCGACTTGGTCTGGGCCCAAGTCGACAGGCCTGTCGACATGGCTTAGGCGGGAAATTTCCCGCCTCGCCCCCAACTGCCCCCAGATCTGATTTTTGAAAACTATTTTCGAATTTTAAATATTCTGAAATCTTCTTTGGGCCTTAAATGGGTCATACGGACTCCGATTTACAAAATTTCGGACTCTATTCTGCGTATTTTTCCGAGACGAACGCAATGGCATAGCCCGTTTCCCTTGATTCAAATTATTAAATTTAATTCTGCCCTGATTTATGTAATGACAAGTTATTCAACATACGGGGTGTTACATTCTCCCCTCCTTAAAGTATTTCGTCCTCGAAATCTCCAAGTTAAGGAGAATGCATATCCTACCATCCAAACAACCATCTACTCAATCCATCAACCACGGGCATCCAATGTCCTTAAAACAATTCCTAATGATGTATGAGCATATGCAAAAAAAAGTGTGTGTGTGTATGTCCGTATACTAATGCAAAATCAGGCGGTCCACTGATTCAGTTGACCTCTTTAATGCAAACCATGATTGTGTCATGCATCCAATATGTATGCGAAAGAACCCTATTGACACATACTATTTTTTTACATGCATGCACAATCATTCACCAAAAAAATGCATCATCCATATGATAGTACAACCATTATACATCCATAGATATAGCTACCTACACACAGTTATATGCAATATGCAATATGAAGTGACTGAGCCGATCTAGTGTCTAAAGTGTGTGTATATGCATCCACGAGCAACCATTAGCAAACACTTGCATCCACGTGCATCCATCAATCATAACATGTCTCAAACACATGTTTCAACCATAGGTTTACCCTATCTAAAGGTCAAAGGTGCTAACGAGAGGACATACTAAAGATAAGATAAGTACTAGACAAACGTTAAAGGAGAAATTAAAAGACATACCCTCAAAAAGAAATGGGTACAATGAACGCATCTTCGCTTCCGTCTCCCAAGTTGCGTTGCTCTCATCTTCTCCCCATTGCACTTTGACTAGTCGAACCTCTCTGTTTCTCAACTTCCGAATCTCTGACCCAAGGATGCGAGTAGGAGCTCGTCGAATCGTTGCATCACACTCTACCTCCACTTCTCTAAGTAAGCTCGGCTCTACCACCTCTGCGGTCTCATGTAGGCACTTCCTCAAATGTGACACATGGAATACATCATGTACACCACTAAGTCTCTCGGGCAATTCCACTCTATATGTCATCTGTCCAATCCTTTCCTTAATAGGAAATGGCCCTACAAACCTTGGTGCTAACTTCCCAACGGACCCAAAGCGGACAACATTTCGTAACGGAGATACTTTGACAAAAACCATGTCCCCAACATCAAACTCAAGATCCGTCCTCCTATGATCCGCGTAAGATTTCTGCCTATCTTGCGCTGCCTTCATCCTTCTTCGAATTAAATCAATCTTCTCTGAAGTCTCTCTAACCATATCTGGCCCAAGCAAGATCTTGTCCGTAGATTCCCACCAACATGTAGGGGATCGACAAGGCCTTCCATAAAGAGCTTCGAAAGGTGCCATGCCAATACTAGACTGAAAGTTGTTGTTGTACGCGAATTCCACCAAAGGAAGATGCTCTTCCCATGTACCTCCAAAATCTAAGATACAAAGCCTCAAGAGATCTTCTAAGATACGGTTCACCCTCTCGGTCTGGCCATCCGTCTGAGGATGATATGTGGTGCTCAAACATAACTGAGTCCCTACCGCCTCTTGCAAACTTCTCCAAAACTCACTAGTGAAGATAGGATCTCGATCACTCACAATGCTGGATGGTACGCCATGCAACCTAACAATCTCTCTAACATAGACTGAAGCGAGCCATGGAGCGGTCCTCTTACTCTTCACGGGTATAAAATGGGCACTTTTAGTAAGTCTATCTACCACAACCCAAATTCCCGTATTACCCTTCCTCGATCTCGGTAATCCATCGATGAAATCCATCAAGACACTATCCCACTTCCATTGCGGAACTTCCAATGGGTGCAGCAACCCACCGGGTTTCTTTTGCTCCGCTTTAACTTGTTGGCACACTAAGCATCTAGCCACATACTCGGCCACATCCTTCTTCATACCGGCCCAGAAGAAAACTCTCTTCATGTCTTGGTACATTTTGTCTCCACCGGGATGAATGGTCATCCTTGAACGATGTGCATCATCAAGAATAGCCTTCCTCAAACCCTCATCTTGCGGTACACAAAGTCTACTGTCTCTATGCAACCACCCTTTATCACCTAGGGTGTATCTACTCAAATGGCTGGACGACTCCCCCCCTTATGAGCTTCTCTACCAACTCAACCAACTGTGGGTCGTCTCGCTGAGCCTCGCCAATCCGTCCTAAGAGAGTAGGCCTGACCTCCAAGGATGCTAACAAACAAGGTACAAAGTCAACAGAAGGTCTGAAGTCAAACATAGAAAGAAACTCCAAACTTCGCCGTTCCACGAACAAAGGACTCAAGGACAACCTTTTTCTGCTTAAGGCGTCTGCCACCACGTTACCCTTGCCAGGGGTATGTGCTATCTCAAAATCATAGGATGCTAAGAACTCCATCCACCTTTGCTGTCTCAGGTTCAAATCCTTCTGAAAGAATAAGTACTTCAACGATTTGTGGTCAGTGAACAATTCGAACCTCTCGCCAAGAAGATAATGGTGCCAAGACTTAAGCGCAAAAACAATAGCGGCCAACTCTAGATCATGTACAGGGTAATTTTTCTCATGCACTCTCAACTGCCTTCCCCCATAGGCTATTACCCTTCCTTCCTGCATTAAGACTGCGCCTAGTCCTGTCCCACAAGCATCAGTATAAACAACAAACGGCTTACTCCCATCTGGCAATACTAAGACAGGAGCTGTGGTTAAAGCTCTCTTTAACCGTCGGAGTGCATCCTCACAATCTACGTCCCATGTGAAGACCAGATTCTTCTTCGTCAAGCGGGTTAATGATGCTGATATCTTTGCGAAGTCTTTGATAAACTTCCTATAATAGCCCGCCAACCCCAAGAAACTTCTCACTTCGGTAGCATTTCTAGGAACCCTCCAATCTTGGATAGATACTACATTCGCGGGATCCACAGCTATCCCTTCCTTAGAGACCACATGCCCTAAGAACCGCACTTCCTTCCTCCAAAAGTGACATTTAGAGAATTTAGCCTTAAGGCTATGCGCTCGAAGAGTTTCCAACACTTCCCTAAGATGTAGGGCATGCTCTTCTTCACTCCTGGAAAAGACCAAGATGTCATCCACAAGGACCACCACGAACTTATTAAGGTACTCCCTGAACACCCTACTCATCAAATCAACAAAGTATGCGGGGGCGTTCGTCAAACCAAAGGGCATCACCAACCACTCATAGAAACCATCCGGAGTCCTAAAGGAAGACTTCTCTATACTATCCTCAGCCACTCTCAACTGACGAAACCCCGTGGCTAAGTCCAGCTGTGAAAACACTGAGGCGCCAACCAACTGATCAAAGAGATCATCAATCCTTGGCAAAGGGTGTCTATTCTTCTTTGTTAGCTTGTTGAGTTCTCTATAGTCAACACAAAGTCTGAGGGACCCATCTGCCTTCGTGGCAAAAACTACTGGAGCACCCCACTCTGATATACTTCGTCTTATGAACCCCTTCTCAAGCAATTCTCTTACTTGCTTATTGAGTTCCCTCCTCTCACGAGGAGCTATGTGGCGCACTGGAAAAGATACTGGTTTAGCATTATCTACCAGATATATACGAAAGTCGATCTCCCGCTTCGGGGGTAAGCCCTTCACCTCCTCAAACACATCCGGATATTCCCAGAGCACTCTAACAGAATGCAAACTCTCGACCGAAGCATCGAGCGATTCAAGATAACTTAGCAAAACAGATTCCATGGGATTACAAGAGATCTCGAGAGTGTTGTCCAAGCGGGTCAGAAGCCTAACAACTCTCCTTTCACAATCAAGAACGGCACCATTACTGGATAACCAGTCCATGCCCAAAATCAACCCATAGCCCGTGAAGCCCAAAACAAAAGCATCACATCTAAACTCAACGCTAAGTATGGAAATCTTCAAACCCAAACATATCATGGACAAGTAAGTGGAGCCCCCAATTGGGTTTGAAACAACCAAGGGATCATCTACTAGACTAGTGTCTAAGATCAGTGACTCAACTAATGATGATGAGATAAACGAATGCGATGCGCCAGAGTCAAATAAAGTACGGACAGGATGATCAAACAGAAAAACTAGACTTTCCACGGAAATAGTTCAACCTCTTTCTCGAATCGGTGGAACTGCGAGAGCCTGAACTTGCCCCCTTGCCTGAGCTGGTGCCACCAGAGCTTGCACCTATCCTCCTGAGGTAGACCCCGTCCTTTGCCCTTTCTTAGGACAGTCTTTCACTAGATGTCCTGCTTCGCCACAGTGGAAGCAGCCAGTCTTCTTTTTCTTCCGACAATCTTTGCTTAGGTGGCCTGGTGTCCCGCAATTGAAGCACTTCTTCTTTCCCTTGCCACCGTTGCCTTTCCCACCCTTGTTCTGCTGTTGCTGTTGAGGTCTCTTCTGATCTCCTTTCTTCTCGGGTGCTTTATTAACATTGGGACCCGTCTCTTCCTCATGCATAAGTGCCATGTCTACTAGCTTCTCAAAGGTGGCCCCCATAGGGATATGAGTCATAGCCAATTCATGCATCGGTTTATTCAAGCCTTTAACGAACCTCAAAGCCTTCTTCTCCGGTGTATTCACCATGTCTATGCCAAACCTTGCTAGCTGATTAAACTGGTTGACATATTCCTTCACCGATAAGTTTCCTTGCTTTAGAGTCAAGAACCTTTCCATGTACAGATTTTCTTCCACTCTTGAGAGAAACTTCACCACAAACCTTTGCCTGAAATCCGCCCAAGAGTCAACAGGGCGTTCTCCATTAGTGAACTCCCACCAGAACGAGGCCTTTCCCTTCATTAACCAAGCAGCTAACTTGACTTTCTTTCCTTCTTCCACTTCAAAGATGTCTATCAACTCTTCTGTTTCCTTAAGCCAATCCCTAGCTTGCACAAAAGTTTCTGATCCTAGAAAAGGCTTCCCTCCCATACCCTTAAATTCCTTGCAAATCTTAGCAAAAGTATCCACGCGAGGGGGAGGAGGAGAATGATCGGGTACAACTGGTGGTGTAGTAACATTTGCTGGCCCCGCAGCGGCGGCCCTAGCCTCCATCAATCTCCTATACCATACTGGTATCGTCACACCCTCCGGAAAGTTAAGATCTTCAGCCATGCTGAAACGAAAGAGGAAAGATTCAAAATGGAGAATTCGAAAGATAACGATATGGCTATTGGGGATTATGCTTTTCTTTCAAAAACTTTTCTCTTAAAAGACACGTTTGTGAAAATACTACTTCCAAAAATTTACTTAGAAAAATAGTTTTTCTAAAAAAAAATTATCTGTTCTGGTAACCTTCAGCTCTGATACCACGTGTAACACCCCACGCCCGCTATGATCACTCACTATGGGAATGGCATAGCATCGGTGGAGTATTTTTAAGTGTATATAGAACAGAAAAATTACAACAAGACAGATATAAATAGTACTTGAAATTTAAAACATCATCTCATAACAGCGGAAAGTAAACATGTCTGGTTACATCATAAAACCACAATAAAAGTAAAGTACAATATCCGTCATGATAAAGAAATACATAATCCCACTCATGATAATAGCCATCAACAAAAGAAAAGATAACTAGAGCTTTACATCCAAAGTCCAAGCTCCTAACGACTGGAACAGTAATCCGATCAAACTCCGCTGCTGTTAGGACCTGCCTGAGAACCTGGGGTTGGGAAAAAGATAAAAACAACGGGGTCAGACATAAGTCTGAGCGAGTCCTATAACTTTAACAATACAATCATTAAAGTAACAGAGAAGACATAAGTTTGATATACGGTAACGAATGGGGATGAATGGCTACACTAAGCAGCTTGGTAGACTTAGGATAAACTAAGATAACCGTGTAGACGCATCTACCCACCCAAGGATAATTACTAAACTGCACCACACCAGTCATTCCTAATTAAAGGTTGATCCCACTAAGTGTACTTAGTAATCTTAATAGTAGTTTCGTGTACCCCTAGCTGACTACATAGGTGCCGTCTGCCCCTATCTCCACTAGGTGTACCCACTACTTCCCCATGTGATCGGCTCCCTAACGTAGATACCCGTGCTAGGCCCCACAGTGGGGTGTATCATTCCCCAAAGTGGCAACCCGCTACTATCAACGGTGCACGGCTTATACCTACACGATGCAACAACGGCTTACCTACCAGCCCGGGCCCACACATGCATATGAAGCCTGTTGGACTTGCGTTGCCACCGCTAACCCGTTTTGCCTCTTATAGTCAAGCCCAGTACGCGTGTCCCGTCCTCGACATGGGTCGAGCCCACAAAGATACGTATTGGGGTACTGGTTGAAATGGGCCCCCACAAGCTACCCACCTAAGCTTGTCCCTTTTTCTAGTGTATCCCACTTAACCCTTTAATCATGTTTTAATTACATGTTTGATCTTGGTTAAGTCCTCTAATCGTATTTTCTATTGCCACACAAGGCGATCACTAGATATTTTCCACATGCCACCCAAGGCACCCACTTAACCCCTCATGTCCCACTACATGGTTATTTGGTTAAGTGTTTCTTAATTCATTAACACCGTAACCATGTAAAGACCTCTCACATTAGACTTTTGTTGTGGTTACCTGGGAAGATTTACACCACAACTAGGTCTAACCTCGTGTCTGTTACCCTTGTTACGTATTTAGTTTATGATTAAGACCTCTCACATTAGACTTTTGTTGTGGTTACCTGGGAAGATTTACACCACAACTAGGTCTAACCTCGTGTCTTAATCGATTAATTACTCCTAATTAATCACCCCATAATTTGTATTAATTATCCCTAATTAATTACCAATTTTCAAGAATATGGGTAGACCTAACTCAATAGGTAAATTCCCAATTCCATAGTTGGGTACACCTAACCTAATAGGCAAATTCCCAAACATAGTGTGGGTACACCTAACTCAATAGGCAAATTCCTAACTATGTCCACTCATTTTATGTTATGCATAATCATATTTGTTTCCCACCATTTTATTAGCAACATTCATATGATTAACCCCAACGTTCCCACGAAGTTCGTTCTCATGACATATATATAAGGGAAGGTCCACTATAATAGCATATATCATAAAAGGGGCAACTTGCATAAGTGTTCATAGGTTATGAAAAGGGTGAACTTGCATATGTGACTTGCATCATAAATAGGGTAAACATGCATATGTGTGCATAACATATAAATGTGTCATCTTGCATATGTATGCATCTTGCTTAAAAGGGTAAACTTGCATGTCATGATTCTAGCATAAAACCAAACACTTAGCATGCATAAAACCAAATACTTAGCATGCATAAAATCAAATACTCAACATGTATGAAACCATATACTTAGCATGCATAGAATCAAATACTTAGCATGCATAAACCCACATACTGATCATGCATAAACCCACATACTTAACTTGCATAAACCCACCACTTAACTTGCATAAACTTACATACTCAACATGCATAAACATAGGATTAATGTTAACATCATATCATATGATTCAAAACTCATTAATCCGCATACAAGACCATAGATCTCATCACACCTCATCTACTTAATTTAGCAATTGATGATCAAAGTGATAGAAACTCACCAAAACCAAGATTAGCAAACTTATGAAGTAGAACTAGTTGCTATATTTGAAGAAGATGATGATTAGAAGTTGATTAGCTTGCAACTCTCTTCATAAATTAGTGGAGGCTCCTCCTAAGTTTGATTTTGGCGGCATGATGACATCAATTCTATTTTTAGTATGGATTAGGCTTGCATTAGGGTGTATTTATAGGATTAGGGTGTGTTTTAGGCCATAGGATTAGACCTAGATTAGATTAGGTTCGTCAGATTTAGGAAGTTTCCAGAACACAGCCCCCTAACACCAAACAGGTGCACCAGGGCAAGCTGGCTCGGCCAGCCACGTCGCCCCCAAGTCGACAGGCAAGTCGACAGGGCAGTCGACTTGGTCTGGGCCCAAGTCGACAGGCCTGTCGACAGCCCTGTCGACATGGCTTAGGCGGGAAATTTCCCGCCTCGCCCCCAACTGCCCCCAGATCTGATTTTTGAAAACTGTTTTCGAATTTTAAATATTCTGAAATCTTCTTTGGGCCTTAAATGGGTTATACGGACTCCGATTTACAAAATTTCGGACTCTATTCTGCGTATTTTTCCGAGACGAACGCAATGGCATAGCCCGTTTCCCTTGATTCAAATTATTAAATTTAATTCTTCCCTGATTTATGTAATGACAAGTTATTCAACATACGGGGTGTTATAGTTTAGGCCTTCGGGGATTGTACTTAGGGGATGTTGATCTCGATTAGGATGGTCTATGCTAGATAACTGGTTGTTATGTCTACTATGTTTTTTCTTTGGTTGTTTGTAAAGGCTATCACTGTCGATTGTGGGTATGACATGTTTGAGTTTCTTCTCTGCAGATGTTGGTAGATTAGATGGTTGATCTACTTATTTCTCATATACTTCATTGATGATGTTAGATAGCTGTTTTATCGCTCATTAAGACTGTTGTATGACTCAAGGTTTTATGTTTCCTCTAATTACCTTGGTCAGTTCATCCATTGTGTTGTGGATGGGCAGACTAACTAGCAAGTGACAGGTGATAGATCTTGATGAGACGATGGTGCAGAGCGATGACGAGCAGGAGGCCGACGTATTACTATCTATTATGCATACTAGTTGTTTCCACTGTTATGATTGATAAGTGTTCTCTGAGTGATTGTAGTGAGGCATTTTGTACAGACTCTTATGATGTACTCCAGTGATGTATAGATCTTTCTAGTTTATATGAAAGTTTAAGTGTTTGCTCAAATGTTCTTTACTATTATATGCCTGTTGTGTATGTTCTATTATACTTTATCTCCACATTGTGAGTTATATGACAGGTTCCTCTTGTATCTGTCTTACCATGATGATCGTCCATAACTTCCTGACATACCTTTCGGCGCATTATTCCTCTTGTTAAGTGCGAGAGTTATGGGAGGTCCTCACTTTTGGTATTAGAGCTCTGGTTATTGATTTTAGCCAAAGTTCAAGGGCGTAGTAACGTTTGAGGAATGTATTTGTAGATTTTTGATGGATGTATACTATATATTAGTGTATAATATAATAGTGCTTGAACTCCATTTACAGTTTATCTCATATATGGACTAATCATTCTATTTTTAGATTTAGAATGAGTCGTCGATCGTTGAGACACATTATTAGGGAGGAGACTGTTCCTAAAGGGAGTGATCGCAGTATACCAAATTACATAGCTATGTTCAAGGCTATGATGACAACGATCATAAGGAGGGTACCCGCTCCTGGAGCAGCTGCGGTAGATGTAGGGGTTTTGGTGCTTGTACCAAGGGTTGTGGACTTCGCGAAGGTGTGTAAGGACTTCACTGCTCTTGGTGGAAAGCTGTTCAAAGGGACAGAGCCAACAGTTGGGATTCATGGGTGGCTAGAAACTTGCATTCATAATTTTGGAGATTTGGGTATTGACGATGCTAATAAGAGGAAGCTTGCTTCGAGGCAGCTATAGGGCAGAGTTATGGATTTGTGGAATTCTGTCACTTTAGAGACTCCTGAGGATAAGATTACTTTGGATCAGTTCTGAGTCATGTTCGAGACGAAATTCATCTCCACCGCCCAGAAGTCAGTTTTGTTCCAAAAATTGTTGAATTGAAGAAGAATGGTCGACCAGTGCTGGAATATGTTTTCGATTTCGAAGCTTTGTCCAAGTTATCTTGTTCGTATATAGACTCTCCTTATCAAAAGAATGAGAAGTTTTTCATGGGCTTGGATACATATATTGGGAGGCCATTGGTTGATCATCTTCGTCGAAAAAGCTGTGAGACACAAGAATTCATTTCCTAAGGAAGAAACTGTTGTTGTTGCAACCAAAGAGGCTCCAAAACCACAACAAGGTGGTAATAATAATAATAAATGTAATGGAAAGAGGAAGTAACAATAGCAGAAAGGAAAGAATGGACAGAAGAAACCGAAAAGTGAGGTGACTTTCTACGACTGCCAGCAGAAGGGCCATTACTCCAAGGATTACAAGAATCCGAAAGTTGAGAGGAAGTGCTATGACTGTGACAAGCCTGTGCATAACAAGAAGGATTGTCCAGAACAGCTAAGGGGAAGCACATAGTGAAGGCGTATGCTTTGGAGGTCGAGCCATCTTCTTCAAGAGCTCCTACAGTAGAGGAGAAAGGGAAGAGTGTTGTTGTTCAAGGTACGCTTTCTGTTAGGGGTGTTTCAGTTAGAGTGTTGTTTGATAGGGAGCATCGCATTCTTTCATTTCCAACGAGCTTGTGAACCGCTTGGGTTTGGAACCCAAGATATGTGATAGACCTTTGGTTGTGACTAATCCAGTTGGGGGTTCGTCCAGCCTTTGTATGCTTTGTGTGTGATTGCTTTGTTTTAAACTTCGCTGGGTTTGGGATCATTTTGGGTATGGACTGGCTTAAGAGGTATGCGGTAAAAATGGATAGCGAGAAGCTCGAGGTGATAGTCAGGAATATGTAAAGGCGAGTAGTAGTGATTCGATGTAAGCCCGAAGATGGTGTCTTCGTAAGCTTTTTATATTCGCTTGTGATTCCACGGGAAGACTTGTCATCCGTGCCGATCGCTAGTGAGTTTGATGATGTCTTTGAAGAGGTCAAAGGGTTGCCGCCGCATCACGAGATTGAGTTCAGGATCGATTAGTCGAAGGCACTAGACCTATCGTTATGGCCCTTAGGCGGATGAGCCTATAGAACAGCGAGAGTTAGAGGTGCAAGTTCATGACCTTTTGGGAAAAGGATTCATTCGGAGGAGGAGTACATCTAAATGGGGTGCACCAGCTGTGTTTGCAACCAAGGCTGATGGATCTTTGAGATTTTGTGCGGATTATCGTGAGATGAACAAGGTGACCAAGAAAAAAAGCATCCATAGCCGAGGATAGATGACTTGTTTGATCAGCTTCACGAGGCCAAGGTGTTTTCACAAATGGATTTGGCAACGGGATTCCATCAGTTGAGAATGGAGAAGGATAGTGTGTCAAAGACACCTTTTAGGACACCATTCGGGTTCTTTGAGTGGCTGGTGATGCCATTTGGGTTGACAAATGCACCAACATATTTCATGGATCTTATGAATAGGGTTTTCAGAGATCAGTTGAACAAGTTCGTGCTTGTGTTCGTGGATGATATCCTAGTTTACTCCCGGAATGAGGAAGAGCATAAGACGCACTTGCGAGTTGTTTTGGAAATCTTGCGAAAGCATCAGCTGAGAGCTAAGTTTTCGAAGTGTCACTTCTGGAAGAGCGAAGTGAGGTTCTTAGTCCATGTTGTTTCTGGAAATAGAATAGCGGTTGATCTCGCTAAGGTGGCAGCAATCCAGGATTGGGATAGACCTAAGTATGCAACGGACGTGAGGAGTTTCCTTGGATTAACAGAATTTGATTTCAGACCATGGTGTGAGTTGGAACCTGAAATGTTAACAATCTTATCAATTAGACCTACTCTCATCGAAAGGATTGGCGAAAGCCAAAAGTGTGATGGAAAGCTTGTAGAGATTATCCAGAAGTTAGAACAAGTGGATAAGGAATTAAGAGTTGATCGAGAGGGTTGGCTTCGAAAGAAAGGACGTCTGGTTGTTCTTGATATGATGAATTGAGGGATGAGGTTCTGAGGGAATGTCTCCATTCGAGATTGACGATTCATTCTGGTGGTAATAAGATGTATCAAGACATGAAGCGAGCCTACTACTGGGAAGGAATGAAGAGGGGTGTTGGAAAGTTCGTTTCCAAATGCATGAACTGTCGGTTAGTGAAAGCTGAAAAGAAAAGGCCAAGTGGATTGCTTCAGCCATTAGAAGTTCCCACATAGAAATGGGAGAAAATGTCGATGGATTACCTAGAACCATGGCATGAAATGAATGGATTTGTACGACGACCGCCCATAACCCCTGCAGTAAATAAGAGGAATAATGCGCTGAAGGGTGTACCAGGCAGCTATGGACGATCATCAGAGTAGGTAAACAACATCGGAACCTGTCGTAAAACTCACCGTGCAAGGATAAATATAATAGAACATATACAACAGGTAATAATAATGAAGAATCATATAGCAAACTTTTGAAACTTTCACAATATCCTGAAAGGTTATCCAACTGATACCAAAATTTGTACATAAGGCCTCACTACAACCCTCATAGAGCAATCAAACAGCAGAAACAGAAATACTAGATAATAATAAAATTGGTACGCCAACCTCCTGCTCGTCTCCGCACAGCAGCACCATCCTCACTAATCACTTGTAACCTACAACTTAGTCCGCCCATCCACAACTGGATGAACAGCCCGAGGTAATAAGAGGAGACATAAAACCTTGAGTCAGACAACAGTCCTAGTGAGCGATAAAACAACTAACAAACTTCAACAATAAAGTATATGAGCATGGATAGATAAGCATACTAATATACCCACAACATCAGAGAAGAACTCAACCCAATCTTCCCCACATCGGACAGTGATAGTCTATACAATAAATAATTCAACCATTCATCCATGGAAACCAGAACATCCACTTAATTATGGTAAGCACTCATAACATCCATATAATCTATATCTCATGTAAACCATCCTAACTGAATTCGACATCCCCAAAGAACAAGCCCCAGAGGCCTAAACCAATATCAAACAAGCACCCAAGGAACATCTCTTTCGACGTTGGAAAATCTACATGAGACGGTACAAACAGAACAACAATCATCCATGACTGACTCTGGCTATCACCGCCAATCTTGCTTTGAAACCATCGTTAATCGTATGATAGCCAACCTTGCCATTTGTAAAGGGCTAATGGTAACCCCAGTTCTAGCATAAACTCCATATGTCCAACTTTGACAATGTCCAACCTTGACAACTAGGCCTTTCTACAAGACCCAGGGTACTCGACCTACAGCCGGTCTTTTTGGTGCCCCTATCGTACCCCTGCTTCGAGCTTGCTAGAACTTACGACAACGATAATCTCTCGGCCTTCACATCTCTAGTCATCCAACCCGATGACTTTTCCATAGCTCAAGCAACCTTCTTAAGCAACCATTATCCACCAACTCACAACCTTTGAGTTGTCACCTCATTCGTTGTTCTACACCGATCGGCGAACACATTCAACACTTTAAATATTCCCACTTGAATTCCCCTCGAAGTTATTACCATCACCAAGCCAATTACACCACTGCGCTGCGGCTAGGGTTCGGGGGGTTACCCTCGAAAAATATATTTTTCAGACCTTTTCTTCAAATCCGAGTCGTACCCAAAAATATAAATTTTCAGAAATTGACCCTGTCTCATCCAACCGACCAGCTCCTGTCTCGACCGACCCGACCAGCCCTGTCTCGACCGACCCGACCAGCCCTCCTAGAGCACCAACTGACCGACCCGACCAGCCCTCCTGGAGCACCAACTGACCGACCCAACCAGACAAGGCCGACCCGATCCAACCTTCACCCTTCAACTTTCGGAATGACCAGATCGTGGCCGACCCACTTCTGTACCGACCCAGTTCAAACTGACCGACCAGCATGTGTACTTCACCACATACTGTTATTCGTACTACCCTTGTACTTCAGGCCGACCAGAAAATACCGACCGTCCCAAAATGAGACCGACCCGACCCGACTAGGCCGACCCATTTCCTGCACCCTTCCATTCCCACTCCGATTTCGACCAAAACCCCACCAAATCACGATTCCAACGAAATCAACTCAACCAATTCACCAAATGCAATCATAAACATGCCATAAGATCGCTAACAACATGAATATGACGATGATCACTAAAATGATGCAAATTTCACCAAAAACCATTAAAATGAACATATGATCAAAATAAGAGATGTAACTTGCATAAATGTATGAAATAGCATGGAATTAACGGTTTGAACTTGCTAAATTAGATCATAGGGCGATTCATATGAAAATGGACATATAATGGTGTAAATCTATGAGAAAACACTTGAATTTGATGAAAAACATGATCTAACATTCATATACTTCATTGAATCCGTGTGAGAGATGTAAATCAATCACCGATTCTCCCAAACAAGCAAAAATCAAAGGAATATGAATTCCAACAGCAAGCACTTCGCACCAAACACCTTGATCCGATGAATCCTTGCCTTAATTGATGTAGAGAGATCCTCCAATGGTGCAGATCTACGGTTTCCCTCCTTGGATTATGATTTTTAATGGTGGAAAGGTGTTAGAAGAAGGAGGAGCTCAAGGCCTCCAAATGAGAGAATGGAAAAATAAACCATTTCCCATATCCCTTACCCCCTATTTATAGTTTCCACCAGCCCACTAATGGGCCTCCCCCAAATCAGCCCATTAGGCTCCCAAAACCTGGACAGCCAACTGAAAAATCATAAAACAATAATTTCTTCCTAACCGCATAGCCAAATCTTTAATGTAACCACTCTACGGAAAGGCAATCATCAATTCCTTTCCAATGGCACAGGTCTCACCCTCTGATTTGACCTGAGTCAAAAGTTATGCCCTGTACAAGACTGACAAGGGCAAAATGGTTACAAACAAAATTGGTAAAAATTATGGACATGTCTCATATCTCCATAAGCAACATTTTAAAAGATGAGAATGATCCAACCCTCATAGAATAAAATAAAAATATTTTACGATCTTCCGATACGTAAAAAGCGGGCTGTTACATTATCCCCCCTTAAGAATTTCGCCCCCGAAATTCCAAGCAATCACAACAATTTCGCATGCCTATCATCCATAGAAGCCAATTCTATCATCCAAACTAGCAACCATCAAGCCATGCATACATAGTCTTATCCTGGAACACAGAATTCTACCAACAATAACAATAAGATACAACGATATAACAATAATATGATATCAACGGGTCCTACCGACGAAGAGTTCTAGATGAGTCAACTTCATACTCTCTTCTGTCTCCCATGTACGATCATAACCATCTTCACTCCATTTACCTTGACTAGCTTAACCTTCTTCCTGTTAAGCTGTTTCGTGTCATTCCCCGCAACATGAACCGGCTTACGAGGTCTCGTGTAACGACCCACATTCTACGCGTCGGAGGATTGTAGAATATTTATTTCTTTTTCATGTGAAGTTGTATAGTCATGTAACCTTGGGGGACGACTATTGGGATCATTTCCCATGTTCATGATTTTTGCCGATTTTTAAATGACCGTTTTGCCCTTGGCGAATCTTGTTTCGCCTATAACTTTTGATTGGTAAGGAGTTTTGACCTGAAACCACTTCCATTGGCTTCGGTGATGGATCTCTTTCCATAGAGTGGTCACATTAGCAAAACGGACTTACCGTTTGGGAGATATGGCTGAATTAAGGTTTAGAAGGTGAAAAACAGCTTAACCTGGCTTAATTGGGTAATTAACAGCTAGGCCCATTGGGGGATTTCGGGATTAGGCGTTTTAAAGGACTATTAGGGTTTAGAGAACACCCTTTTCTCCTTTTTCAGCCGCCACTTATCATTCCTCTCAACCTAGCAATGGCCTCCAACTTCTAAAACATCTTCTAATCACCATTTAATCAAGTATTAGCCTAATCTACATCAAAACAAGGCGAATTAGCATAGAATTAGGGATAGAGCTGCTGTGCTGCTTCAGAAATAGTGCCATAACAGAGCTAATTTCGAATCTAAAGTTTAATTGTGGCAAAGGTGAGTGATTTGCATTGTTTTTCACTAATTACGGCTAATTAGGGATGATTAGTGTTAATTAGCGAAATTAAGCATGATTAAATTCTAGAAAGAATGTTTAGAAATTCTTAAAAATTATTTTAGGCCTCTGTTAAAAATTTGGGTTAATTTGGATATATTTTGGTAATCCTATCATTAGTTCTGGTTAAGCATGATTAAGGGGAAAATATGGGTTTTTGGGTATGTTTGATCCATATTTACACTTTAGATTGTTGTTTTTGTGTTTATGGTTGACTATACATGTTGCCATGACTGTTTGGAATGTTTTGTGATTGCATAGAACTGTTAGATTGGTAGAAAACGCCGTCGTATGGCGTAAAACAGTCGCTGGAAAGTTGCAGGAAATTGTGCAGGAACCGGACCGGATCGGATCGCCCTACCCGATCGTGACACCCCTCTCCGAACCGACCCACTTGTGATGAAGGAAACCGACCCGAACCGCTCGCCTGAAGATGCCAGTCACGACCTGATGCTATGGAGTGTGCCACGAACCGCCCAGGGAAAATAAGTCACGACCCGAAGCTTGAAGAGGGAGACTGAACCGATGGTGGAGCCATGAAGTCTGGATCACGATCTGAACCAGTGGGGTATCACGAAACGATGAGATGACCATGAGCTGACCGGAATTCACGAAGGGGGAAGAAGCAACCACGACCGATCCGAACCACCTCAGCCGGATCGAACCGTATGGAGATCGAACCAGGATGACGATGATTAAAACCCGAGATGCAAAGATAGTCCAAATGGGAAGTTGTAACTCAGGATCTAGCTGGGAACCAACGAGTTAACTTCAGGATTGGACTCTGTTGCGGGACGTGTGCAAAGGGGTTATCGATGTCTATAGTTTTGACTCACTACCGAGAGATGGATGTTAGACTACGGATCAGTGCAGTGGGGTAGTCATTACCCCATGGGGAAGAGTGATCGTAGTATGGCTATGAGCCAGTGCAGTGGAGTCATTACTTCATGGGGTAGAATGGACATAGCAAAGGACTAGTGGCTATGGATCAGTGCAGTGGAGTCGTCATGACTCCATGAGGCAGAGTGATTATAGCAAAGAATTTGGGTGGTCAAAGCGGTGGATATCGTATGCTTTACGCATTGAGTGAGAGATGTGAGGATGATTGCTATGCTTGATTGTTTGCCATCACTATGATATGCACACCCCCTCCCCCGTATCTTTACACCATATGTTAGTGTCACCTTAGAGTATTGTGCATCTTGTTGTGCTAACTCTTTGGTTGCAGGTCCAGGTCCAGGTATGGTTAGTTATAAATGTTGTTTTTGTTCTGTTTTGCTGCTTATCGCTCATTCCAGACTTTTTGTCTGACCCAGAGTTTTATGTCTCTTCTTATTACTCTGGGTGCTCCTAAACGAGCAGACTAGAGACAGGTTAGCTGGGTATGCACGAGTAGCTGTACTGGAGACGAGCAGGAGGCTTCCACGTATGTTACATATATACATTCTCCATGTGTTGTTGAAGGTGACTGCTTGGGCATTAGTAGTGCACCTTTTCTTTCTTCTGTTTTGGAGACAGTATTTTGAAGTTGTAATAATGATGTTGGATCATAAGCTGTATTTGGATTTCCGCTGCTATGATGGTTTAGTTTTCAGCTTATGCACTGTCTCGCCTGTTTTATGTCAAAGTTATGTTACTATGATATTTTATTCCAAGCGCTGTGAGATATACTACAGGTTCCTTTAGAAGTTTTCTTCTTTCATTTCCTTTCTTTTGGAGACCGTCCCGTGCTAGTTGGACATCGGTACAAGGCATTTCAAGGAGATGTCGACTGGTCTGGGCGGGCCGTCACACTTGGTATCAGAGCTCTAGGTTGCGTAGTTAACCTAGGGAAGTCATCAGGGAGAGATAGTATACGTATATGAGAGCGCGTATTTGTGATATTTTGGTTTTCAAAGCTATATATATACGCTATTAGTATACGTAAGGATGAAGTCACACTGCACTGACACCACTGAGGGAATGGTTAATCGTTTTCTCTTTACAGATTACACGATGAGTCGAGATACGAGGAGTACATGATTAGGGGCTAACAATAGGAATGTCCATGACATGAGGGCGATGTTTACTACCTTCATGAGGGAGATGATTAGGGACGTTCAGGGAGCAACTCCTAATGTTGCTAACGGTGGTGGTGCAGCAGTGCAGGCGCCTAGGACCGATTTTGCCAAGCTATGTAAGGATTACACTAGTCTTGGTGGGAAGCCGTTCCATGGAACGTGTAACAACCCGTATTTCTAATAACCTGTTATGACATAAATCGAGGCAGAATTTAATTCTAAAATCTGAATCAAGGGAAACGGGCTGTGCTATTGCGTTCGTCTCAGAAAAATACGCGAAATAGAGTCCGAAATTTTGTAAATCGAAGTCCGTATGACCCAGTTAAGGCCCATTGAAGTTTTCAGAAAATCATAAGAAGAAAACAGATTTAAAATTCAAGTTTTAAATTCAAATATAGGGTCTGGCGGGCTAGGCGGGAAATTTCCAGCCAGCCAACCAAGTCGACTGCCCAGTCGACTTGGGAGTCGACCTGGTTGGACCCAAGTCGACTGCCCAGTCGACTTGGCAGTCGACACAAGGGGGGTCTGGGTCATTCCGGACAGAATGACCTGGTGCACCATTTTGAGTTTGGGTTGAGTTTTTGGGCCAGATTCGGTTTTGAAGGTTGGATTTGGTTTTAGGGTTTAATCCTAAGGCTAAAACTAATCCTAATCTCTATAAAAAGGACCCTAACCTAAGCCTAAATCATCATTATTCATTCATGCAACTAAACTATGCCAAAATTGCTCCTCTCATGGCCTCCACTCTCATGCTAAAATTTCTAAGTTTGTTTCTATGAGGGATTTTCAATGCATACAAGTGTTTTCAAGCTTGTATGAGTGTTCTTAGTTTGCATTCAAGTCAAGTTGCAATATTTACATCATAAAGCAAGAGTTTTGACATTTTGGCTCAAGGGTTTTTCTATTGGAGCTTTCATATTGGGTTTATTTGATTGCATAAGGGCTTCGTCTCAATCTTATATTTGTTTATACTCATTTGAGTCTTCATAAGCATTGTAAGCCCTTTTATCTTCTTTTTAAACTCTAAAGTTAATGAATGATGCAAGTTGAGTTTGATCAATATGTTATGCAAGTTTGCTATGTTATGATATGCAAGTTTGCCATGTTATGTTATGCAAGTTTGCCATATTATGTTATGCAAGTTTGCCATGTTATGTTATGCAAGTTGGGTTGATCATTTTACTCATGTTATCATGTTATGCAAGCTTATCTTGGGTTTATGAGCTTAAAGCTTCAAGCTTTATGCTAAAGGTTGCATTTTGGCAACATGTAAGGTATCATATCCCTTATGATAACTTGCATGTGAGGCTAAATGCGAACTTATGGCCATTTCTACATGTCATTTATCACCATGTATCACCAATATGCTAAGTTTGGTTTTATGCATGCTTTTGAGGCCTAAAAATGCAATATGCAAGTATATGAATATATGTACATTTCATATGCCACCATGTTAAATTTGTGGCTTCAACACCTTTATGTCATGATTATACCAAGTTCCCTATTTTATCCTTTATGCGTTGTTGCGATTGTGTAAACGAGGGGATTACGTTGGGGTTGGGTAATATTATGACATGAACATGGTTTTTATAACATGACATGATTTGTTAACTTGTAATTATGTTTTTGGAAACATAATGGACATGACACTTAGAAAATATAAGTGTGGCCAACTCGAGGTTGGGTTGAGTTTGTAGCGTAAAACTACCCGGAACCGACCGGCTTAACTAGTTGCTACAAACAATAGGACCCAATGTGAGAAGTTGGTCATGTTGTACCTTGAACCCGAGGTTAGACCAAGTTGTGGTGTAAAGCTACCCGGAACCGACCGGCTTAACTAGTAACCGCAACAAAGTCTAATTTGAGAGGTTAAGGCACATTAAATTAATTAATGCCTCATGATTAGGGTTTAAGTCATGGTCCACTTAATACTTAATCAATTTGGGCTAGGTGGATTAATCGGGGTTAAGTCGTGAACCTATCGTTACACTTAACCAAGTTAATCCATGATTAGTAAAAGGGTTAAACCGTACTTAACCCCACTCGAAAATCCTAGCAACGGGGGTCCGTTCCAGCAGTAATCCCATGTTTGTATCATCAAGACACTAGGGACTAGGCTAGGGACGGGCACGATTACTGGACTGATATAAGAGACCAAAACGACGGCCGAGTGGTATGCCGGTGTAGTTCCGGACGGACTATGGTCGTGCACGTAGTCCGTATCCGGAGAAATCAAGCACGGATACCAGTAGATCGAGACTGTGCACTCATGTTTATGGTGTCCGGGGTTGACACCCTAGGGCTTGATACACCCGAAGGTGGACCCAGCACTGTCTGACTACAATCATGTTTAGGCCATATTGACACCAACACGTGACGAGTTAGGCTTATAGGGAGCCGATCGACTAGGCCGCTTGGTTGGACCTCGTATTAGTGTCACTTCATGTTATTGGGCCAAAGCTTGGGCCAAGGGACCAATACTTGTTTATTCAAGTCATGTTAGTTTGCTAGTACACCTGTGGTGCAAAACCTTAACCCTGACTATGCGATGACACCTTTTGTCTATCATGCCAGTATGTAGTTATCCTTTTGTTCATCTCAGTTTTCATCATGCCAGTTAACCTTATTAGTTTATAGACTGATGGTAGTAGGGCTTACCAGTCTTTTTGACTGACCTGTTTTCTTTCGCTTCTTTTCTTCTATTCCCCCCCCCCCCCCCCCCCAGGTTCTCAGGGTGGGAACGTTGGAGCTTAGCTTGGATTTCTGATCGCTTGCTTGTGGGATTTTAGCTCATGTACGGTTTTGACATGAAGCTAGCTATGGTTATCACTTATCTTGGGGATAGTACTTATGTATTTCAGTTTTTCAGTTGATGTTGTTTTTATCTAGACTTGTTTATTTGGAAAGTTTACATTATGTTGTACCAGACTTGTTTTGAAATGGTTTGAAATCTTCCGCTGTTTTATCTATCTTATTTACTCTGTTTACATATCTATATATGTTATGTTCTGCCTTGGTATATCATTATGCATGTTTACCCGGTTCAAACGCCCCTCCAAAATCAGAGTGCTTGCAAGAGCCACCCTGGCGGAGGTGGGGTGTTACATTTGGTATCAGAGCATATGGTTTACGAGAAGGAACAAAAAGGTTTTTTTTTTAAACTTTTGGAAAACTATTTTCAAAACCAAGTATAAAGTATTTTCCAAAGAAAAGTCTAGTTTATTTTAAAGGCTATTCCCCAAAAAGCCATTAGCAAAAATTCCTTCGTTTTTCTCCATTCTGAATCTATCTTTTTTTTTTCGTTTTCAGTATGGCCGATAACTTTGCTATTTCGGAGGGAGTACAAGTACCTGGTTGGTATAGGAGACTTATGGAGGCTAGGGCGACCGAAGCCGGCCCCGCAAATGTTACTCCTCCTCCGGTGGTTAATGTTCCTCCTCCTCCTATCGCTGAGGTTCCTCCTCCTCCTCCCCCTCAGCATCCTCAAGCTGACTTCATGAAGACTTGCAAAGATTTCAAAGCAATGGGTGGCAAGAACTTTCAAGGCACCGAGACTTTTGTAGAGACCAGGAATTGGTTGAAAGAGACCGAGGATTTATTTGCTATCTTTGGGTTAGACGATCAGAGAAAGATCTTGTTGGCGGTTTGGCTTATGAAGGATGAAGCCGCTCATTGGTGGGAAGTCACCAATGGTACTTGGCCTGTTGAGACTTGGGCCGAATTCAGGACAAGATTTGTGCTTAAGTTTCTATCTTCTGCTGAAGAGAATCAGCAAATGGAGAGGTTTATAGCTTTGAAACAAGGAGATATGTCTGTCAAAGAATATGTGAACAAGTTCAACCAGTTAGCTCGTTTTGGCTTGGATATGGTGAGTACTCCTGAGAAGAAGGCTCTTCGTTTTGCTAGAGGATTAAATGAGCCGTTACAGGCATTGGCTATGTCACATGTCCCCCATGGGGCCACGTTTGAGAGCTTGGTTGATATGGCGTTACTTCAGGGAGATGGCAAGAAAGAGATCAAGTTGAATGATACTCAAGCCAAGAAGACTGATTCCCAGTGGAAAGGAAATCAGGGTAATCCAAGTGGTCAAAGCAGTCAAGGCAATCAGAACAAGAACAAGAACAAGAGTCAATGCAACAAGGGGAAATGCCATTATTGCGGTTCAGTTGGGCATCTTATTAAGGATTGTAAGAAGAGGAAAAGGAAGAATGGTGAATGCTTTTTCTGCGGTGAGACTGGACATTTCAGCAAAGATTGCCCGAAGAAGCAAGGGCAAGGTCAGGGTCAGACTCAGCGTGCTGGACCTTCGGGAGGGCAAGTTCATACTCTCAATGCCGCTCCAGTTCCCGATCGAGGTAGTATTTCTGTTGAAAGCCTTGTATATATTTCTGATTTTCCAGTTCGTACCTTGTTTGATTCTGGTGCATCGCATAGCTTTATCTCATCTGATCTTGTTGATAGTTTGCACCTTAGTACTAGCTTAGTAGATGATCCCGTCTGTGTCTCAAATCCTATTGGGGTTCCGCCCATCTGTCTATGATATGTGGGGATTTGAGGATCTCTATACTGAGTGTAGAGTTCTTGTGTAGTGCGTATGTTCTTGGTTTTAGGGGATACAGTTTGATACTGGGCATGGATTGGTTGTCCAGATATGGAGCCATCCTTGATTGTGAGCATAGGGTTGTGAGGCTCGTGACTCGCCTCGGAAACGCCCTAGAAATTTCTTGTAATCCGAGAGGTCCCGTCATGTTGTGCTATCTTGAATCACTCGACTCGTCAATGGAAACTCTTCAGTCTGTGAGAGTGGTTCGAGAATATCCGGATGTTTTCGATGAAGTTAGGGGGTTGCCCCCTAAGCGAGAGATTGATTTCCGCATTTATCTGGTGGATAATGCAAAGCCGGTTTCTTTGCCCGTTCGGCACATGGCTCCGCGTGAAAGACGGGAGCTAAGTAAGCAAGTGAAGGAGATGCTTGAGAAGAACTTCATTAGACGAAGTATATCTGAATGGGGAGCGCCTGTGGTATTTGCTACCAAGGCAGATGGTTCTCTTCGACTTTGTGTTGACTATCGAGAGTTGAATAAGCTGACTAAGAAGAACAGACACCCGTTACCGAGGATTGATGATCTCTTTGACCAGCTTGTCGGTGCTTCTGTTTTCTCTCAGCTTGATATTGCTACCGGATTCCATCAGCTCAGAGTAGCTGAAGATAGTATAGACAAGACTGCGTTCAGAACTCCAGATGGATTCTTCGAATGGCTTGTCATGCCATTCGGCTTGACTAACGCACCCGCATATTTCGTGGACTTGATGAGTATGGTGTTCAGGGAGTTCTTGAACAAGTTTGTCGTGGTCTTCGTAGATGATATTATGATCTTCTCTAAGGATGAGGAAGAGCACGCAAGGCATCTCGTGGAGGTGATGGATACGCTTAGAGCGCATCAGTTGAAGGCCAAGTTCTCCAAGTGTCACTTTTGGAGAAGGGAAGTTAGATTCCTTGGGCATATAGTATCTAAGCAAGGCTTAGCGGTGGATCCCGCTAAGGTAGTTGCAGTTCAGGATTGGAAGACTCCGAGGAATGCAACCGAAGTGAGAAGTTTTCTAGGTCTTGCAGGCTTTTACCGAAAGTTCATTGAGAACTTCGCAAAGATATCCGCTCCTCTCACTAAGTTGACGAAAAAGAACTTAGTTTTTGCTTGGAACATGGAGTGCGAGCTTGCTTTCCAGAGACTCAAGAGAGCTCTCACATCAGCACCTGTTCTAGCTTTGCCCGATGGAGGGAAGTTGTTTACAGTATATACCGATGCATGTGGCACGGGGTTAGGAGCTATTCTGATGCAAGAAGGAAGAGTGATATGCTTTGGCGGTAGACAACTCAAGGTGCATGAGAAGAATTATCCCACTCATGACTTAGAGTTGGCGGCAATTGTATATGCACTCAAGGCTTGACGCCATTATCTTCTGGGAGAAAGATTTGAGCTATATACGGATCATAAGTCTTTGAAGTACCTCTTTTCACAGAAGGATCTGAACCTGAGGCAACAAAGATGGATGGAATTCTTGGCGTCCTACGATTTTGAGATAGCTTATACCCCTGGCAAGGGGAATGTGGTAGCAGATGCATTAAGTAGAAAAAGGTTGACTCTGAGTCCTCTATTTGTTGAGATGAAGAATTTAGAGTACGTGCAACCTTTGATTTCTCTTTGGCGATTGAGTCGATGACCGGTTCTTTAGCATCTCTGGAACTCAGACCTACCCTTCTTGATCAAGTTGGGGCTTCGTAGAGAGAAGACCCTCAGATAGTTGAGATTATGGATAAGCTGATTCGAGGAGAGGCGTCTAGTCATCTCGCTCGATACTCTATTGATGACAAGGGTTGGCTGAGGAGAGACGGAAGACTTTGTGTTCCAATGGTAGAAGATTTAGTGAGCAAAGTTCTTAAGGAAGCGCATCGCTCTAAGTTGACTATCCACCCGGGCGGAGATAAGATGTATAAAGATATGAATCGCATTTTCTTTTGGCCTGGGATGAAGAAGGATGTGGCGGAGTTTGTCTCTAGATGTATCATTTGCCAGCGAGTTAAGGCCGAGTCGAAGAAGCCCGGTGGGCTATTGCATCCTCTAGACGTTCCACTATGGAAGTGGGAGAGTATTTCCATGGATTTTATCGATGGATTACCAAGGTCAAGGAAAGGGAATACGAGCATTTGGGTTATTGTGGATAGACTTACGAAGAGTGCTCATTTCATTCCGGTGAAGAGCAAGAGGACCGCATCTTAGCTAGCGTCTGTATATCTTCGTGAGATTGTGAGACTACATGGAGTCCCTTCTATTATAGTCAGTGACCGTGACCCAATCTTTACAAGTCAGTCCTGGAATAGCTTGCAAGAAGCTATGGGGACGAGGTTGAATCTAAGTACGGCTTATCACCCACAGACGGACGGTCAAACCGAAAGGGTGAATAGAGTACTCGAGGATCTGTTGAGGCTTTGTATTCTGGATTTTGGTGGTACTTGGGAAGACCATCTTCCTCTCGTTGAGTTTGCATATAATAACAGTTATCAGGCAAGCATAGGGATGGCACCATTTGAAGCTTTATATGGGAGGCCGTGCAAGTCACCAACTTGTTGGTGGGAAACGACAGATGAGCTTATACTTGGGCCTGATATGATCAGAGATACATCCGAGATGGTCGAGTTGATTCGGAGACGGATGAAAGCGGCCTAAGACCGACAGAAATCCTATGCTGATAAGCGAAGGACGGATTTGGAGTTTGATGTTGGGGATATGGTTTTCGTGAAGGTTTCTCCTTTGCGGAATGTGGTCCGATTTGGAGCCGTTGGGAAGTTAGCACCGAGGTTTGTTGGACCATTCCCTATTATAGAGAGGATCGGGCAGATGGCTTATAGAGTGGAGTTGCCCGAGAAGCTGGCCGGAGTACACGATGTTTTTCATGTCTCGCATCTCCAGAAGTGTTTACATGAATCAGCAGAGGTTGTTGAGCCAAGTGTTCTGAAAGATGTGGAAGTGGAGAAAGAGGCTACCTTGAGGAGAGCTCCGATTCGTATCTTGGGGACGGAGACCAAGAAGCTAAGGAATCGAGAGGTCAAGTTGGTGAAGGTTCAATGGGGTGAAGCTGAAGAAGACGCAACTTGGGAAACCGAGGAGAAGATGCGTGGGCTTTATCCATTCCTTTTTGAGGGTACACTCTCAATCTCTTTTCTTTGTTAGCATATCTTTCTTTTGCTATCCATGTTTATCTAGTTTATCGTGTTAATCTTGTCATGAGAACCTTAGGTAGAAACCCTTTGGATGAAACATGTGTTTGAAACATGTTATGCTTGATGTTTGCAAGTGGTTGCAAGTGTTTGCAAGTGGTTACTCGTGGATGCATTATACACATTAGGCACTAGATCGGCTCACACACTCCTCATATTGCATACGCATGAGTGTTTATGCTTATTCATGGATGAATATGTTATGCTATCACATGGACTTTGCATACGGATGTATGTTATGTGCACACATATAGATGTTATACATTATGTTAGGAATTGCATACATATAGATTCATTTCACTAACATAATTTGCATTGATGATATTTGCATTAGATAAGTACATATACACACACCTTTGCATATGTTCATACAACATTTAGAATCTTGTAAGGACAATGATTGCTCGTGGATGATGTTTTGAGTAGATGGATGTTGGATGGTAGGATACATTCTTCCTAACTTGGAGATTTCGGGGACGAAATCCTTTAAGGAGGGGAGAATGTAACAACCCGTATTTCTAATAACCTGTTATGACATAAATCGAGGCAGAATTTAATTCTAAAATCTGAATCAAGGGAAACGGGCTGTGCCATTGCGTTCGTCTCGGAAAAATACGCGAAATAGAGTCTGAAATTTTGTAAATCGGAGTCCGTATGACCCAATTAAGGCCCATTGAAGTTTTCAGAAAATTCCAAGAAGAAAATAGATTTAAAATTCAAGTTTTAAATTCAAATATAGGGTCTGGCGGGCTAGGCGGGAAATTTCCCGCCAACCACCCAAGTCGATTGCCCAGTCGACTTGGGAGTCGACCTGGTTGGACCCAAGTCGACTGCCCAGTCGACTTGGCAGTCGACACAAGGGGGGTCTGGGTCATTCCGGACAGAATGACCTAGTGCACCATTTTGAGTTTGGGTTGAGTTTTTGGGCCAGATTCGGTTTTGAAGGTTGGATTTGGTTTTAGGGTTTAATCCTAAGGCTAAAACTAATCCTAATCTCTATAAAAAGGACCCTAACCTAAGCCTAAATCATCATTATTCATTCATGCAACTAAACTATGCCAAAATTGCTCCTCTCATGGCCTCCACTCTCATGCTAAAATTTCTAAGTTTGTTTCTATGAGGGATTTTCAATGCATACAAGTGTTTTCAAGCTTGTATGAGTGTTCTTAGTTTGCATTCAAGTCAAGTTGCAATATTTACATCATAAAGCAAGAGTTTTGATCATTTTTGCTCAAGGGTTTTTCTATTGGAGCTTTCATATTGGGTTTATTTGATTGCATAAGGGCTTCGTCTCAATCTTATATTTGTTTATACTCATTTAAGTCTTCAAAAGCATTGTAAGCCCTTTTACCTTCTTTTTAAACTCTAAAGTTAATGAATGATGCAAGTTGAGTTTGATCAATATGTTATGCAAGTTTGATATGTTGCAAGTTTGACATGTTATGTTATGCAAGTTTGCCATATTATGTTATGCAAGTTTGCCATGTTATGTTATGTTATGCAAGTTGGGTTGATCATTTTACTCATGTTATCATGTTATGCAAGCTTATCTTGGGTTTATGAGCTTAAAGCTTCAAGCTTTATGCTAAAGGTTGCATTTTGGCAACATGTAAGTTATCATATCCCTTATGATAACTTGCATGTGAGGCTAAATGCGAACTTATGGCCATTTTTACATGTCATTTATCACCATGTATCACCAATATGCTAAGTTTGGTTTTATGCATGCTTTTGAGGCCTAAAAATGCAATATGCAAGTATATGAACATATGTACATTTCATATGCCACCATGTTAAACTTGTGGCTTCAACACCTTTATGTCATGATTATACCAAGTTCCCTATTTTATCCTTTATGCGTTGTTGCGATTGTGTAAACGAGGGGATTACGTTGGGGTTGGGTAATATTATGACATGAACATGGTTTTTATAACATGACATGATTTGTTAACTTGTAATTATGTTTTTGGAAACATAATGGACATGACACTTAGAAAATATAAGTGTGGCCAACTCGAGGTTGGGTTGAGTTTGTAGCGTAAAACTACCCGGAACCGACCGGCTTAACTAGTTGCTACAAACAATAGGACCCAATGTGAGAAGTTGGTCATGTTGTACCTTGAACCCGAGGTTAGACCAAGTTGTGGTGTAAAGCTACCCGGAACCGACCGGCTTAACTAGTAACCGCAACAAAGTCTAATGTGAGAGGTTAAGGCACATTAAATTAATTAATGCCTCATGATTAGGGTTTAAGTCATGGTCCACTTAATACTTAATCAATTTGGGCTAGGTGGATTAATCGGGGTTAAGTCGTGAACCTATCGTTACACTTAACCAAGTTAATCCATGATTAGTAAAAGGGTTAAACTGTACTTAACCCCACTCGAAAATCCTAGCAACGGGGGTCCGTTCCAGCAGTAATCCCATGTTTGTATCATCAAGACCCTAGGGACTAGGCTAGGGACGGGCACGATTACTGGACTGATATAAGAGACCAAAACGACGGCCGAGTGGTACGCCGGTGTAGTTCCGGACGGACTATGGTCGTGCACGTAGTCCGTATCCGGAGAAATCAAGCACGGATACCAGTAGATCGAGACTGTGCACTCATGTTTATGGTGTCCGGGGTTGACACCCTAGGGCTTGATACACCCGAAGGTGGACCCAGCACAGTCTGACTACAATCATGTTTGGGCCATATTGACACCAACACGTGACGAGTTAGGCTTATAGGGAGCCGATCGACTAGGCCGCTTGGTTGGACCTCGTATTAGGGTCACTTCATGTTATTGGGCCAAAGCTTGGGCCAAGGGACCAATACTTGTTTATTCAAGTCATGTTAGTTTGCTAGTACACCTGTGGTGCAAAACCTTAACCCTGACTATGCGATGACACCTTTTGTCTATCATGCCAGTATGTAGTTATCCTTTTGTTCATCTCAGTTTTCATCATGCCAGTTAACTTTATTAGTTTATAGGCTGATGGTAGTAGGGCTTACCAGTCTTTTTGACTGACCTGTTTTCTTTCGCTTCTTTTCTTCCGTTCCCCCCCCCCCCCCAGGTTCTCAGGGTGGGAACGTTGGAGCTTAGCTTGGATTTCTGATCGCTTGCTTGTGGGATTTTAGCTCATGTACGGTTTTGACATGAAGCTAGCTATGGTTATCACTTATCTTAGGGATAGTACTTATGTATTTCAGTTTTTCAGTTGATGTTGTTTTTATCTAGACTTGTTTATTTGGAAAGTTTACATTATGTTGTACCAGACTTGTTTTGAAATGGTTTGAAATCTTCCGCTGTTTTATCTATCTTATTTACTCTGTTTACATATCTATATATGTTATGTTCTGCCTTGGTATATCATTATGCATGTTTACCCGGTTCAAACGCCCCTCCAAAGTCAGAGTGCTTGCAAGAGCCACCCTGGCGGAGGTGGGGTGTTACAGAACCGAGTCGGCTACGGAAGTTCAGGATTGGCTTGATAGTTGTGAGCGTATCTTCGAGGATTTTGGGAATCGAGGATGCAATGAAGAGGTAGCTAGCATCCCATCAGCTGTAGGGACGGGCAATGAATTGGTGGAATGCTATTAAGGCAGCTACTCCTGAAGATCAAGTTACATGGAATCAGTTCAAGACTCAATTTAGTGATAAGTTTATTCCAGCTGCTCAGAAGTCGGAGTTGTTTAGGAAGTTCTTGGAACTTAAACAGAATGGTAGGGCAGTCTCGGAGTACATTGCTGAGTTCGATACTTTATCGAAGTTTGGATTATCTCTTATCGACACCGCCAAGAAGAAAAACGAGAAGTTCATAACAGGTTTAGACCAATACTTGGGGGAAAGGCTTATAAACCATATTGATGAGACGTTTGAATCGATTTTTGGGAAAGGCCAAAGACCGAAGTTGTTGTTGTATCTACAGGAGAGCCGAAACCGCAAGCAGGCGGTGGAGGCAAGAATAACTCGTAGAATAAGAGAAAACAGAACCAAGCTAAGGATGGCCAGAAAAAGAGTAAGAAAAATGTTGAGTGCTATAGTTGTGGCAAGAAGGGCCATTATACTAAAGAATGTCGAGCGAAGCCAGCGGATAGGAAGTGTTTCAATTGTGGCCAAGTGGGACATCATAAGGATAAATGTCCACAACCTCTTAAAGAGAAGAAGATCGTGAACGCATATGCTATCAGTGTTGTTCCTTCTTTGTCGAATGCCCCAACTGCAGCGGAGAAGGGAAAGAATGTCGTTATTCAAGGTATGCTTTCTGTTTATGACGTTCCTGTTAGAGTTTTATTTGATATCGGAGCTTCCAGTTCTTTCATATCTAGTGACCTGGTAGATATATTTGAATTGGAACCCGAGCTAGTCGATAGACCTTTAGTTGTGACGAACCCGATTGGTGGTTCGACTAGCCTTAGTATGATTTGTCGTAATGTGGTCTTATCGAGTCATGGATGTATGTTTGCTTGTGATTGCTTTGTTTTGGGCTTTACTAGGTTTCGCATTATTTTGGGAGTCGATTGGCTCCAAAGGTACGGGGTGGTGGTAGACTGTGAGGGCTTTTTGGTGACAGTTAGAGCGGATGATGGGCGGAGGGTAGTGTTTGGTGGTCTACCTAGTGATGGGGTAATGGCTAGTTTTCTAAATTCCCTCGACTCCCGCATGATGAGTTGTCAGATGTGGCCGTGGCTGGAAAGTATCCGGACGTCTTCGAGGAAGTGACCGGACTTCACCACACCGAGAGATTGAGTTTCGTATTAATTTAGTGCAAGATGCCAGACCTATAGTGATGCCTCTTCGTCCTATGGCGCCAAGGGAGCAGCGAGAGCTCGGGGTGCAAGTAAGTGATCTTTTGATGAAGGGATTTATCAAAAGAAGTGTTTCTGAGTGGGGAGCACCAGTTGTGTTTGCTACCAAGGCTGATGGTTCCCTTCGATTGTATGTAGACTACCGCGAGTTGAATAAGGTGACGAGGAAGAATAAGTATCCTCTACCACGGATAGATGATTTGTTTGATCAGTTGAGTGGAGCAAGAGTGTTCTCCCAGTTGGATCTCGCGACAGGTTTTCATCAGCTTCGAGTAGCAGCTGAGAGTATAGATAAAACGACATTTCGGACGCCGTCTGGATTTTATGAGTGGTTGGTCATGCCATTCGGGTTGACCAACGCACCAGCATATTTTGTGGATCTTATGAATAGAGTTTTCAGAGATCAGTTGAATAAGTTTGTTCTTGTGTTCATGGATGATATCTTGGTCTACTCGAGGACAGAGGAAGAACACAAGGAACATTTGAGGATAGTGATGGAGGTGTTGAGAAAGCACCAATTGAAAGCGAAGTTCTCTAAGTGTCACTTATGGAGGAGGGAAGTGATAATCTTGGGCCTCGTTGTTTCAGAGAATGGTATTGCCGTGGATCCTGCGAAGGTGGCTACGGTACAAGATTGGTCTACGCCCAAGAATGCGACAGACGTACGAAGTTTCTTGGGATTAGCTGGATATTATCGTAAGTTTATCCAAGATTTCTCCAAGATAGCAGCACCGTTGACTCAGTTAACCAAGAAGAACCAAGCTTTTGTTTGGGACGAGAGGTGCGAGAATGCATTTAAGAGTCTAAAGGAAAAGTTAACGGGTGCACCAGTGTTTGTCATTCCTAAGGGGAATGAAGAAATGATGGTATACACGGATGCATGTGGTACCGGACTAGGTGCTGTATTGATGCAAGGAGGTAGAGTTGTAGCTTATGCAAGTCGGCAACTGAAACCGCACAAGAAAAGATATCCTACCCATGATTTGGAATTGGCAGCGATCGTATTCGCATTGAAGATGTGGAGACACTATCTCTTGGGAGAAAGATTCGAGTTATTTACTGATCATAAGTCGTTAAAGTATCTTTTCTCTCAAAGGGATTTGAATCTTCGTCAGCAGAGATAGTTAGAGTTCTTGGCTTCATATGACTTTGATATCGCATACACGCCTGGGAAGGGCAATGCAGTAGCTGATGCATTGAGTAGGAGACACGCCAGTTTAGGGGCTATGTTTTTAGAATGGAAGCAACTAGAGTATATCACAGGATATGATTTCATACCTAAATGTGAATTGGATCCAGTGATGTTAGCAAGTTTGACGATCAGACCGACTTTGATAGAGCGGATTGGTTCCAGTCAAAAGGACGATCCTAATCTATTAGAAATCATCTCCAAGTTAGAAATGGGTATCAACAATGAGGAGATGAGCAAGTATGGACTCGGTCGAAATGGATGGCTTCGAAAGAATGGAAGACTAGTTGTACCCAACGTGAATGGATTGAGGGATGAAGTGCTTAGGGAATTTCATCACTTGAAACTATCCATACACCCCGGTGGTAACAAGATGTATCGAGACATGAAGCAGACCTACTACTGGCAAGGGATGAAGAGAGACGTTGGAAAGTTTATATCCAAGTGCATGAATTGTCAGTTAGATAAAGCTGAGCAAAAGAAGCCGAGTGGTTTGTTGCAACCATTGGAAATTCCTAAATGGAAATGGGAGCAAGTTTTGATGGATTTCATTGATGGTTTACCAAGGACTAGATCGGGTCATGATAGTATTTGGGTGATTGTGGATCGACTGACCAAAAGTGCAAGGTTCATATCAGTTAAGTCAAATAGGACGGCAGCTAAGTTAGCAGAACTGTATGTGAAGTGGGTAGTGAGATTTCATGGGGTACCAAAGGGCATTGTGAGTGACCGAGATCCATTATTTACTAGTGGGTTTTGGAAGAGCTTACAAGAGGCGTTAGGATCAGAACTACATCTCAGTACCGCGTACCACCCTCAAACCGACGGACAGACAGAGAGGGTGAATCGAGTGTTAGAAGATCTTTTGCGAGCTTGTGTGTTGGATTTTGGTGGATCATGGGATGACCATTTGCATCTAGTAGAGTTTGCTTATAATAACAGTTATCAATCCAGTATTGGTATGGCTCCATTTGAAGCTTTGTATGGAAGACCGTGCAATTCACCATCATGTTGGTTAGAAACCGGTGAAAAATATGCGCTTGGACCAGAAGTAATAAGAGAAACTTCAGACAAGATCAAAATTGTTCAACAACGAATAAAGGCTTCCCAAGATAGGCAGAAGAGTTATGCTAATAAGAGACGAAAAGAATTGAAATTCTCCACTGGCGACATGGTATTCATCAAGATTTCTCCGCTGAAGAGTGTGATTCGATTTGGTAGAAGAGGGAAGTTGACACCAACGTTTGTTGGTCCATTTCCAGTTCTCGAGCAAGTTGGAAGCTTAGCGTATAAAGTTGGATTACCAGACAAGATGGCAGGAGTTCACAACGTATTTCATGTTTCCCAGTTAAGGAAGTTTGTGCATGACTCCGATATGACTATTTCACCGAATCCGTTGGATGATATCGAGGTAGAACCCGAGGCAGTTGGGAACCGCAGACCGATTCGTATTGCCGAGCACAGTACGAAGCAGCTTCGAAGGAAGGCAGTGAAACTAGTCAAGGTTCAGTGGGTCGAGAACGAGGATGACTGTACTTGGGAGACAGAGGAGAGCATTAGGAAGAAGTATCCAGAACTCTTTACCTGGTAAGGTTTTAATCGTGATATAGTTATTCCACATGCTAGGATAGGCTTGTTATGTTTGTTTTGTATGTCTGATTGTTGCAAATGATTGATAGGCATGCGGGATCCTTTTGTATGTTTTGGATTAAGGAATTTCGGGGGCGAAATTTCTTAAGGGGGGAGAATGTAACGACCCGCAATCTTAGCATCGGAGGATTATAGAATATTTATTTCTTTTTCATGTGAAGTCGTATAGTCATGTAACCTTGGGGGACGACTACTGGGGTCATTTCCCATGTTCATGATTTTTGCCGATTTTTAAATGACCAATTTGCCCCTAGTGAATCTTGTTTCGCCTATAACTTTTGATTGGTAAGGAGTTTTGACCTGAAAAAACTTCCATTGACTTCGGATGGTGGTTTCTCTTTCCGTAGAGTGGTCACATTAGCAAAACGGACTTACTGTTTGGGAGATATGGCTGAATTAAGGTTTAGAAGGTGAAAAACAGCTTAACCGGGCTTAATTGGGTAATTAACAGCTAGGCCCATTGGGGGATTTCGGGATTAGGAGTTTAAAAGGACTATTAGGGTTTAGAGAACACCCTTTTCTCGTTTTTCAGCCACCACTTATCATTCCTCTCAACCTAGCAATGGCCTCCAACTTTTAAAATATCTTTTAATCACCATTTAATCAAGTATTAGCCTAATCTACATCAAAACAAGGCGAATTAGCATAGAATTGGGGATAGAGCTATTGTGTTGCTTCAGAAATAGTGCCATAACAGAGATAATTTCGGATCTAAAGTTTAGTTGTGGCAAAGGTGAGTGATTTGCATTGTTTTTCACTAATTACGGCTAACTAGGGATGATTAGTGTTAATTAGCGAAATTAAGCTTGATTAAATTCTGGAAAAAATGCTTAGAAATTCTTAAAAATTATTTTAGGCCTTTGTTAGAAATTTGGGTTCACTTGGATATGTTTTGCTCATCCTATCATTAGTTATGGTTAAGCATGATTAAGAGGAAAATATGGGTTTTTGGGTATGTTTGATCCATTTTAACACTTTAGATTGTTGTTTTGGTGTTTATGTTTGACTATACATGTTTCTATGACTGTTTGGAATGTTTTGTGATTGCATAGAACTGTTAGATTGGTAGAAAACGCCGTCGTATGGCATAAAACAGTCACTGGAAAGTTGCAGGAAATTGTGCAGGAAACCGGACCGGATCGGATCGCCCTACCCGATCGTGACACCCCTCTCCGAACCGACCCACAAGTGATGATGGAAACCGACCCGAACCGCTCGCCTGAAGATGCCAATCACGACCTAATGCTCTGGAGTGTTCCACGAACCGCCCAGGGAAAATAAGTCATGACCCGAAGCTTGAAGAGGGAGACCGAACCGATGGTGGAGCCATGAAGTCTGGATCACGATCTGAACCGGTGGGGTATCACGAACCGATGAGATGACCACGAGCTGACCAGAGTTCACGAAGCGGGATGAAGCAACCACGACCGATCCGAACCGCCTCAGCCGGATCGAACCGTTTGGAGATCGAACCAGGATGATGATGATTAAAACCCGAGATGCAAAGGTAGTCCAAATGGGAAGTTGTAACTCAGGATCTAGCTGGGAACCAACGAGTTAACTTCAGGATTGGACTTAGCTACGGGACGTGTGCAAAGGGGTTATCGATGTCTATAGCTTTGACTCACTACCGAGAGATGGATGTTAGACTACGGATCAGTGCAGTGGGGTAGTCATTACCCCATGAGGCAGAGTGATCGAAGTATGGCTATGAGCCAGTGCAGTGAAGTCATTACTTCATGGGACAGAGTGGACATAACAAAGGACTAGTGGCTATGGATCAGTGCAGTGGAGTCGTCATGACTCCATGGGGCAGAGTGATCATAGCAAAGAATTAGGGTGGTCAAAGCGGTGGATATCGTATGCTTTACGCACTGAGTGAGAGATGTGAGGATGGTTGCTATGCTTGATTGTTTGCCATCACTATGACATGCACACCCCCTCCCCCGTATCTTTACACCATATGTTAGTGTCACCTTAGAGTATTGTGCATCTTGTTGTCCTAACTCTTTGGTTGCAGGTCCAGGTCCAGGTATGGTTAGTTATACCTGTTTTTTTTGTTCTATTTTGCTGATTATCGCTCATACCAGACTTTTTGTCTAGCCCAGAGTTTTATATCTCTTCTTATTACTCTGGGTGCTCCTAAACGAGCAGACTAGAGACAGGTTAGCTGGGTATGCACGAGTACCTGTACCGGAGACGAGCAGGAGGCTTCCATGTTTGATACATATAAATATTCTCCCTGTGTTGTTGAAGGTCAGTGCTTAGGCATTAGTAGTGCACCTTTTCTTTCTTCTGTTTTGGAGACAGTATTTTGAAGTTGTAATAATGATGTTGGATCATAAGCTGTATTTGGATTTCCGCTGCTATGATGGTTTAGTTTTCAGCTTATGCACCGTCTCGCTTGTTTTATGTCAAAGATATGTTACTATTATATTTTATTCCATGCGCTGTGAGATATACTACAGGTTCCTTTAGAAGTTTGCTTCTTTCCTTCCCATTCTTTGGCGACCGTCCCGTGCTAGTTGGACATCGGTATAGCGCATTTCGAGGAGATGTCGACTGGTCCGGGGCAGGCCGTCACATCTCGCAACAATAGTCCCCACTTCTAGGTCTTCGTACTGTTCTAGAGATACCACCACATTCGAATCATGCACGAACTTTCATAGAAACGACACATGGAACACATTATGCACACTCGACATCTTCTCGGGTAACTTCAATCTATACGCGAGCTTTCCAATTCGCTCGACTATCGGAAACGGTCCAACGAACCTAGGAGCCAACTTTCCTTTACTTCTGAATCGAACCACATGCTTCAACGGTGAAATCTTCACGAAAACCATATCGCCTATGTCGAATTCCAAGTCCTTACGACGCTTGTCAGCGTAACTCTTCTGACGATCTTGGGCTGCCTTCATTCGGTGTCGAACGATCTCGATACAATCCGATATCTCCCGAATCATCTCAGGCCCAAGTATCAATTTATCTCCGGTTTCTAACCAACAAGCTAGAGAATTGCACGGCCTTCCATACAACGCCTCGTATGGTGCCATCCCAATACTTGACTAGTAGCTATTATTATAGGCAAACTCAACCAGATGTAGATGGTCTTCCCACGATCCCCCAAAATCCAACACACAAGCTCTTAGGAGATCCTCTAAAACTCGGTTAACCCTTTCAGTTTGACCATCAGTTTGGGGATGGTAAGACGTACTCAAGCACAACTCGGTTCCCAAAGCTCCTTGCAAACTTTTCCAAAATCCACTCGTAAACAATGGATCTCGGTCACTCACTGTACTCTTTGGGACACCATGGAATCTAACAATCCATTTCACATAAAGTTCAGCCAATTTTAATGCCGTCCTAGTCGACTTGACAGGAATGAATCTCGCACTTTTGGTCAAGCGATCCACAATGACCCAAAACCCTTCATTTCCTGCCCTGGTTCTAGGTAATCCATCGATATTTGCTCCCACTTCCACGTAGGAACTTCCAATGGCTGAAGTAAACCACTCGGATTCTTCTATTCAGCTTTCATCAACTAATAGTTCATGCATTTGGAAATGAATTTTCCAATATCTTTCTTCAACCCCTACCAGTAGTGGACTCGCTTCATGTCCTGATACATCTTATTATCACTGGGATGAATCGTCAACTTTGAGTGATGGCATTCCCTCGGAACCTCATCTCTCTTTGGAAGAAATAATCGTCCTTGCTTTCGAAGCCACCCTTCTCGATCGATTTTGAACTCTTTATCTTCCGGTTCCAGCTTCTGGATAAACTCGACAAGCTTCACATCTCGCTTTTGGCTCTCACCAAATCCTTACGACAAGAGTAGGTCTTGTCGACAAGCTTGCCAACATTTCAGGTTCCAACTCACACCTTGGCCTGAAATCAAACCTTGCCAAATACTCGAGGCTCTTCCATTCTGAAAACATTGCTCCCAAACTTGTGTGTCTTCGACTTAATGCATCTGCAACTGCGTTGCCCTTGCTCGGAGTATAGGTTATACCAAAATCATACGATGCCAGAAACTCCACCCATCGTTGCTGCCGAAGATTCAAGCCCTTTTGGGAGAAAAGATACTTCAACGACTTGTGATCCGTGAACAACTCGAATCGAACTCCCAACAAGTAATGTCTCCACATCTTCAGAGCAAACACAATCGCTATCAACTCTAAATCATGAGTTGGGTAATTCCTCTCATGCGGCTTTAGCTGTCGACTCGCATAGGCCAGAACCTTATCCTTCTGCATTAGCACAGCTCCAAGTCCAGTACCAAATGCATCGGTGTATACCACCTCTTCATTCCCACTCAGAATGGTCAACCCAGGTGCACTCGTCAATCTCTCCTTTAGAATTCCGAACGCTTGTTCACACTTCGCATCCCATGTGAACACTTGGTTCTTCTTCATCAATCTTATTAAGCAGCTACCTTGGAGAAATCCTTGACAAACCGTCGGTAATAACCGGCCAACCCAAGGAAACTTCGAACATCCGTCGCATTCTTAGGCTTATCCCAGTCCTGGACTACTGCCACTTTAGCAGGGTCAACCGCTATCCGATTTCCAGAAACAATATGACCTAAGCACCTCACTTCATTCTTCCAGAAGTGACACTTCGAAAACTTATCTCTCAATTGATGCTTTCGCAAGATTTCCAACACAACTCTCAAGTGCGTCTTGTGTTCTTCCTCGTTCCAAGAATAGACTAGAATATCATCCACAAACACAAGCATGAACTTGTTCAACTGATCTCTGAATGTTCTATTCATAAGATCCACGAAATATGATGGCGCATTAGTCAACCCGAATGGCATCACCAACCACTCGAAGAAACCGGATGGTGTCCTAAAAGCAGTTTTGGCACACTATCCTTAGCCACCCTCAACTGGTGTCACCTTGTTCAGCTCACGATAGTCCACACACAATCTTAACGAGCCATCTTTCTTGGTTGCAAACACGACTGGTGTACCCCACTCGGAAACACTCCTCCGAATGAATCCTTTTCCCAAAAGGTCACGAACTTGCACCTCTAACTCTCGCTGTTCCTTAGGCGCCATCCACCTAAGAGGCATAACGATTGGTCTAGCACTTTCGACCAAATCGATCCTAAACTCGATCTCCCGATGCGGCGGCAACCCTTTGACCTCGTCAAAGACATCTACATACTCATTAGCGATCTGCACTGATGATAGTCTTCTTGTGGAATCCCAAGCAAACATAGATAACTCGCGAATACCCCATCTTCGCGCTTACATCTAATCAACCATTTTCGCCCTTCCACATCCCCGACCCTCACCTCTAGCTTCTCGCAATTCATCCTTACCGCATACCTCTTGAGCCAATCCATGCCCAATATGATCCCAAACCCAGCGAAGTTAAGAACAAAACAATCACACACAAAAGAGCAACCATGACTCGACAACACTAAACCACGACAAATCATGCACAAACTGGATGAACCCCCAACTGGATTAGTCATGATCAATGGTCTATCACAAATCTCGGGTTCCAAACCCAAGTGAAAAACAAGCTCATTGCAAATGAGTGAATGCAATGCTCATGTATCAAAAAAAACTCGAACTGAAACACCATTAACTGAAAGAGTACCTTGCACCACGACACCCTTTCCCTTCTCCTCTACGGTAGGAGCTCTTGAAGAAGTTGGCACGGCTTCCAAAGCATATGCCTTCACAACCTACTTGCCCTTAGCTGATTACGGACGGTCTTTCTTCTCATGCCAAGGCTTCCCACGCCTGAAGCACTTCTTCTTATCTTTGGGATTCTTGCACTCACTAGCAAAATGACCTTTCTGTTGGCAGTTAAAGCAAACCACCTCACTCTTTGTCTTCTTCTGGCCATCCTTCCCTTTCTGCTATTGTTGCTTCCTCTTCTTATTATTACAACCCTGTTGTGGCTTCTGCTCTACTTTGGTTGCAACAGCAGACTCCTTCTTAGGAAACAGACTTTCATGCCTCAAAGCCTTCTCGACGATCTTCTCAAAGCTATCATCGAGGTGATCCACAAGCTGATTCCCAATATATTCATCCAACCCTAAGACAAACTTCTCGTTCTTTTGATAAGGAGTATCCACATATGAACGAGCATACTTCGACAAGGCCTCGAAGTCAGAAATATAGTCAAAAACTGGCCGACCGTTCTGCTTAAGCTCCACGAATCTCTTAAACAGAGTAGACTTTTGCACGGTGGAGATAAACTTTGCTTAAAAGTTAGCTTGGAACAGCTCCCATGAAATATCCTCTTCAGGGGCCTCAAGTGTGACAGAGTTCCACCAGTCCATTGCTCTGCCCTCTAACTGCCTTGATGCAAGTTTTCTCTTTGTTGCATCATCAATGCCCAAGTCCTTGAAGATCCCAACACAAGTATCCATCCACCTCTGGACTTCTTCAACTGGTTCAGTGCCCTTCAATTGTTTTCCTCCCAACGAAGAAAATTCTTTGCATAACTTTGTAAATTCTATAGCCCTAGGCACTGGAACTCAACCGTAGTTGCCACTGGAGCGGGGTTCCTTCGAAGGTATGCTTCGATCATAGCTTCAAACATGGTCGGGTAGTCATGTACCCCGCCATTACCCCCTCCAACACTAGCTTCCCTAGCAGCATGTCTTGATGGTCGTCTACTCATTCTAAATCTGCAATTTAGAATAATCAGCCATTTCCAAGAAAAAATGCTAAAGAATACAACCGCTACTACTATATATGCTAATATATATAGTAATTGTCCAACTGAAATCTACAAGTACGTCTCTCATACGTAATTACGTCTTTGAACTTTGGCTAAAATCGTTAACTAGAGCCCTGATACCAAATGTGACGATTGCCCATAACCCCTGCACTAAACAAGAGGAATAATGCGCTGAAGGGTGTGCCATGCAGCTATGGACGATCATAAGAGTAGGTAAACAACATCGGAACCTATCGTAACCGATACCAAATTTTGTACATAAGACCTCACTACAACCCTCATAGAGCACTCAAACAGCGAAAATACTAGATAATAATAAAACTAGTACGCCAGCCTCCTGCTCTCCTCCGCACAGCAACACCGTCCTCACTAATCACCTGTAACATGCTACTTAGTCTGCCCATCCACAACCGGATGAACAGCCCAAGGTAATAAGAGGAGACATAAAACCTTGAGTCAGACAACAGTCTTAGTGAGCGATAAAACAACTAACAAACTTCAACAATAAAGTATATGAGCATGGATAGATAAGCGTACTAATCTACCCACAACACCAGAGAAGAACTCAACCCAATCTTCCCCACATCGGACAGTGATAGCCTTTACAATAAACAATTCAACCATTCATCCATGGAAACCAGAACATCCATTAATTATGGTAAGCACTCATAACATCCACATAATATATATCTCATGTAAACCATCCAAATTGAATTCGACATCCCTCAAGCACAAGCCCCAGAGGCCTAAACCAATATTAGAAAAGCACCCAAGGAACATCTCCTTCGATGTTGGAAAATCTACATGATACGGTACAAACATAACAACCAATCATCCATGACTGACTCTGGCTATCACCGCCAATCTTGCTTAGAAACCATCGTTAATGGTATGACGGCCAACCTTGCCATATGTCAAGGGCTAATGGTAACCCCAGTTCTAGCATAAACTCCATATGTCCAACCTTGACAATGTCCAACCTTGACAACTAGACCTTTCTACAAGACCCAGGGTACTCGACCTACAACCAGTCTTTTTGGTGCCCCTATCATACCCCTGCTTCGAGCCTGCTAGAACTTATGACAACGATAATCTCTCGGCCTTCACATCTCTAGTCATCCAACTCGATGACTTTCCATAGCTCAAGCAACCTTCTCGAGCAACCATTATTCACCAACTCATAACCTTTGAGTTGTCACCTCATTCGTTGTTCTACACCGATCAACGAACACATTCAACACTTCAAATATTCCCACTTGAATTCTCCTCGATGTTATCACCATCACCAAGCCAATTACACCACTGCGATGCGGCTAGGGTTCGGGGGGTTGTCCCCAAAAAATATATTTTTCAGACCTTTTCTTCAAATCCGAGTCGTACCCAAAAATATAAATTTTCAGAAATTGACCCCGTCTCATCCAACCGACCAGCCCCTGTCTCGACTGACCCGACCAGCCTTGTCTCGATCGACCAGACCAGCCCTCCTGGAGCACCAACTGATCGACCCGACCAGCCCTCCTGGAGCACCAACTGACATCCCGACAACTTTAGATCGACCCGACCAGACATGGCCAGCCTGATCCAACCTTCACCCTTCAACTTCTAGACTGACCAGATCGTGGCCGACCCACTTCAGTACCGACCCAACTCAGTTCAAACCGGCCGACCAGCATGTGTACTTCACCACGTACTGTTATTCGTACTACCCTTGTACTTCAGGCCAACCAGAAAATACCGACCATCCCAAAATGAGACCGACCCGACCCGACTAGGCCGACCCATTTCCTGCACCCTTCCATTCCCACTCCGATTTCGACCAAAACCCCACCAAATCACGATTCCAACGAAATCAACTCAACCAATTCACCAAATGCAATCATAAACATGCCATAAGATCGCTAACAAACATGAATATGACGATGATTGCTAAAATGATGCAAATTTCACCAAAAACCATTAAAATGAACATATGATCAAAATGAGAGATCTAACTTGCATAAATGTATAAAATAGCATGGAATTAACGGTTTAAACTTGCTAAATTAGATCATAGGGTGATTCATATGAAAATGGAAATATAATGGTGTAGATCTATGAGAAAACACTTGAATTTGATGAACAACATGATCTAACATTCTTATACTTCATTGAATCCATGTGAGAGATGTAAATCATTCACCGATTCTCCCAAACAAGCAAAAATCAAAGGAATATGAATCCGGACAGCCAATCATCAATTTATTTTCAATGGCATAGGTCTCACCCTTTGATTCAGCCTGAGTCAAAAGTTATGCCATGTACAAGACTGACAGGGGCAAAATGGTCACAAACAAAATTGGTAAAAATTATGGACATGTCTCACATCTCCATAAGCAACAATTTAAAAGATGAGAATGATCCAACCCTCATAGAATAAAATAAAAATATTTTACGATCTTCCGATACGTAAAAAGCAGGTTGTTACAATTTGGGTCATCGTGGATCGCCTGACCAAAAGCACGATGTTTATTCCAATCGGATCGACTATGACTGCATCGAAGTTGTCTGGGCTTTATATAAAATGAATAGTTTGATTCCATGGTATCCCGATTAGTATCGTGAGTGATCGAGATCCTTTGTTCATGAGTGGATTTTGGAAAAGTTGCAAGAGACTTTGGGAACTGAGTTATGTTTGAGTATGACCAATCATCCTCGGACTTATGGTCAACCCAAGAGAGTTAACCGAGTTTTGGAATATCTCCTAAGAGCTTGTGTATTGGATTTTGGGGGATCATGGGAAGACCATCTACACCTAGTTGAATTTTCCTACAACAACAGTAACCAGTCGAGCATTAGGATGGCACCATATAAGGCGTTGTATGGTAGACCGTGTAATTCTCCAGTATGCTAGTTAGAGATTGGGGATAGGTTGATACTTGGGCCTGAAATGATAAGAGAAACATCGGATTGTATTGAGGTCGTTCGGCAATGAACGAAGGCAGCCCAAGATCGTCAAAAGAGTTACGCCGATAAGCATCGTAAGGATTTGGAATTCGACGTTGGCGATATGATTTTCATAAAGATTTCTCCATTGAAGAATGTTGTTCGGTTCGAAAGTAAAGGAAAGTTAGCTCCAATGTTCGTTGGACCATTTCCGATAGTCGAGAGAATTGGAAAGCTCGCGTATAGATTGGATTTACCCGAGAAGATGTCGAGTGTGCACAATGTGTTTCATGTGTCTTTTCTACGGAAGGGTGTGCACGATTCGAATATGGTGGTATCTCCAGAACAGTATGAAGACCTAGAAGTCGAGTTCGTAGTTACGAAACCTCGTAAGCCGCTTTGCGTTGTGGGGAATGACACAAAACAGCTTAGGAGGAAGATGGTTAAGCTAGTCAAGGTGCAATGGAGTGAGGATGATGATGATTGTACGTGGGAAACGGAAGAGAATATGAAGACGATCCATCCAGAACTCTTCGTTGGTACGACCCATTAATGACATGTCACCCTTACATCATTGTAACTTGTACTATTTGTTAGAATTCTGCGTACTAGGTTAGGGCTATGGATGCATGGCTTGATGGATGCTAGTTTGGACGATATATTGGCTGCTCATGGATGATAGGCATGCAGAATGGTTTTGGTTGGCTAAGTTTCCTTGGGATTTCATGGGCGAAATTCTTAAGGGGGATAATGTAACGACCCGCATTTTATGTATCGGAGGATCATAAAATATTTTTATTTAATTCCCTGAGGGTTGGATCATTCTCATATTTTGATATGTTGGTTATGGGGATATGAGACATGTCCATAATTTTTATCAGTTTTATTTAGGACCATTTCCCCCCTGTCAGTTTTGTACAGGGAATAACTTTTGAATGGGATCGAATCAGGTGCTGAGATCAATTTAATTGGAAAGGAAATGGGTTGCCAATTCCGTAGAGTGGTTACATTAAAGATTTGGTTCAACGGTTTAGGAGAAATTGTTGTTTTAGTGCTACACCATTTCTAGACAGACTAATTAGTCATTAGTGGGCAGATTAGTGAGGCTCATTAAGGCTAGGAGTTGTTGGCTATAAATAGAGGGGTATAGGTAAGGAGAATAGTTTAGTTTCTTCATTCTCTCATTTGGTTGGGCTCATGATTCTCCTTGCTCAATCAAATACATCTCCACTCTATTAAATTCTTAGATCTACATGAGAAGATTGAAGATCTACATCAAGAAAGGCTAGATCGCATCAAGAGGATTGATTTGAAGGCCAATTCTTCATAGTTCTTTACTGTTCTTCGCTGTTCAGATTAGAGAATCATTGATTTGAAGCAATTTTGTGGGTTTGGTGAGTGATTAGCATCTCTCACACAGATTCAATTAAGTATATGGGTTGTTTGATCTTATTTTTCATCATTTCAAGTTGTTTTCACTAGATCTACATCATGGTAAGTATGTTTCCATTTGAATCACCATAGAATCTAATCTAGCAACTTAAATCGGTAATTCTTATGTTAATTTCGTGTGTTTGTGCAAGTTTAGATCCATTTGTTAATTCATTCATTGTTTTATCATGATTTGGTGAATTCATACAGTTATTTGATGATTTATTGTTGTGCTAATGTGTGTTGATGATTGCTAATATTTTGGTTTGAAAATTGGTTGATTTTGGATGAGTTGCATGTGTGGATGGATGTTTGTTATTGAAGCATTGATGGATGGTATGTTCGGAAGCATGGCATGAAGCTCGGGTCGCCATGTCTTGTTGCACAAGAAAGGCTAATTGAAGTCGGGTCGTTTGAAGTTAGGTAGTTCGGCTATGGTGAAGTTAGGTCGTTCGGCTATGGTGAATCTGGGTCATTCGCAAACCCTATTGATGGATCGGGTTGTTCAAATTTAGGTCGGGTCATCGATGACGTAGCAAGAATTGGTCGGACTTGGTATAAGAAGCTTGGGTCGGGTCGTTGGTGGCTTCAGGTCGTTCAAGACCTAATGAATCAGATCATTTAATACCTGATGAGTCATGTCGTTCGAGACCAGTTAAGTTGGGTCGTCCAAGATGGGTCGTCCAAGTTGGGTCGTCCAAGATGGGTCGTCCAAGTTGGGTCGTCCAAGATTGGCCGTCCAAGTTGGGTCATCCAAGTCGGATTGGGTCGCTTGGAGTTAGGTCGGTCAAGGCAGTGTTTGATATATCAGTGAGTGGTTTGCAACACCTCAATGGGTCGCTACGATTAATGGGTTGTCATGAGTGCAGACTGATGGGTCATGGAACGACCCGGGAATGGTCGCAGTGTTTGTGAAACGCTGTGGATTGTGACTTATGGCAAAAGATGAAACGATGTGGTAAAGAAGGTTGAAACGCTGTGTATCAACTATCGACCAAAAAAGCTTGTTATTGGTTCGATGATGGTCGTGGTTTCGACGTGAGTTCAAGGTGGAATATTCAAAGTGTTTTGAGGTGTTTGTTGATCGATGAAATGCAACAAATGTGTGAACGACTCAAGAATGTTTGAGTTCATGGATAATGGCTGATCAAGGATGTTCGAGCTTATGAATGTTCGTCGTAATGATGACTAGCATTATGGAGGCGAGGAGTTATCGTTGTCGTAATTTCTAGTGGACTCAAAATAGGGGTATAATAGGGACGCCTAAAAGACTGGTTGAATGGTCGAGTACCCTCGACAGTCATGATGGGCATAGAGATACGAGTCACGATGGCGTATGGAGCTCTTATTAGAACTGGGGTTACCATTCGCCCTTAAAAAATGGCATGTCGTAGCCAGTCTTACGATTAACAATGGTTTCAAATCAGGACTAGCGGTGATAGCCAGAGTCATGGATGTTTGTTGCTTTGCTTGTATCGTCTTGTGTAGATTGTTCGACATCAAAGGAGACATCTCTTGGGTGTTTGTCTGATGTTGGTTTAGGCCTTCGGGGATTGTACTTGGGGGATGTTGATCTCGATTTGGATGGTCTATGCTAGATAGCACGTTACTATGTCTGCTATTTTTTTTTCTTTGGTTTTTTGTAAAGGCTATCATTGTCGAATGTGGGGAAGACGGGTTTGAGTTTCTTCTCTGTAGATGTTGGTAGATTAGATGGTTGATCTAACTATTTCTCAAATACTTTATTGCTGATGTTAGATAGTTGTTTTATCGCTCATTAAGACTGTTGTCTGACTCAAGGTTTTATGTTTCCTCTTATTACCTTTGGCTATTCATTCATTGCGTTGTGGATGGGCAAACTAAGTAGCAGGTGACAGGTGGTAGATCTTGATGAGACGATGTTGCAGAGCGATGAGGCTTAAGTATTACTTTCTACTATACATACTAGTGGCTATTTCCACTATTCTGCTTGATGAGTGTTCTCTGAGTGATTGTATTGAGGCATTCTATACAGACTCTTATGATGTACTCCAGTGATGTATGGATCTTTCTAGTTGATACAAAAGTTTAAGTTTCTGCTCAAATATGCTTCACTATTATATGCATGTTGTATGTGTTCTATTATACTTTATCTCTGCGCTGTGAGTTATACGACAAGTTCCGCTTATATCTATCTTACCTTGATGATCGTCCATAGCCGCCTGACACACCTTTCAATGCATTATTCCTCTTGTTAAGTGCAGGAGTTATGGATTTCTCATTAGAGGTGAAAATATGATTATTCAAATATCATACATGATAAGCATAAGATCATTTAAATCATACGTTTGGAACCTCTAACCATTATGTTAACGCAATGGTTGATGAATATGTTGAGTCTGTGTATTCTAAGTCACATAAGAAAAAATAATGAACTATGTTGCATAGTCCTAGTCCATAAGGTTAGCTACTCCTGATAAATGAACATGCCTTTGAAACACTGTCAACTATAGAGTCAGACATCATTACTTGATATATTAATATGCTACTTACCCCTATTGTTTTCATTTTTCTACAGGTTAAATGCTTAGGTTCTTACCTTTTCTTTGGTTGGAGCAGCAAGTCTTGAATACTTTACAGTCTTTCAAAAGGTAACAAACATTAAATTCCTTTCTTTGACAAAAGGATTGGTGATTTTTTCTCGTATGCTTCCCTACTTTTGAGAATTAAGTTTATTTTATTTTAAATTGTAGTGCAATGTTATTAGTTGTTCACATTGATGCCCAATTGTTGATGGATGGTACGGCAAATTTATTTATTATTATAAAATTGATAATGGAATATCAGTGTCGTGACTATCCTATCAAAACTCCAATTTTAACATCAAAACACTGTTAATTCGTTTGGAAAAATTCAGACGTACCTAGAAACGTCTGAATTTCACAAAAAAAATTATGCCTTGACTTTAGAATGAGCAAAATATTTTTTATTATGTTGGGATATTTGAGTTTTATAAACATGTTATTCTATTCAAATTTTAAAGTTCAAATATAACTGAGTTAACTGAATATTAACGTAACCGTAACACTTGCATAGTTTTCAGCGAAACTTGTCCACCTACTATGTTTTGATGGAAGGATCACAAACATCAAGTTTCCATTGCAATTTTTATTGTTTATTTTTAAGAAAAAAATCAGTTAATTATGTTATAAAATTGTCAATTCCGTTATAAAAAATCATCAACTAAATGGCGAAAATTATGGGTCGTTACATTTTTCTCTCATGTATTTCCAAATATGTTATTAAAATGTTTGAATTAAAATGTATTTTTATAATTTATTGATTACACGGTTTGCTTGTAACATTGAATAGTTTCCCATAATATTTTTATAATTTATCGATTTCTATGTTGGAAAACAAGAGTTTTGATTCAGTAGAGAGGGCATTTTCCATATCTAATGATGTTCGAGTTTTCTTTACCAATATATCACTATGTGATGTTACTTAATATTATGAAACTTTTTAGTTAATTTTCATATGTATAATAAGTTACAAAGCCGTTTACAATCTACTTTTTAATATAAAAAGATCTTTATACTTAATTTTCTTGAAGGCGGTAACTACATAAAAATAGATAATTTGGTAATATCCATAGTATTGTTTTCCCATTATGAATATTGTTGACCAAAGCTCAATACCTTTTGCAATAAAGGTAAATTGATAGTTCTATTACTTATATATGGCTTTGTAAAATCACATGTTCAAACGGTGTTGTTTAACATTCTTTATGTACCTGAGGTTAAGAAAATAATAAAGGCTATGGGTGGATTATAGAATATCTGATTCTTTGCATTGTGCTCGTAGCTCATTTTAATAGGCAGGTATACATATGCACTATTTTCACGAAGGACGTGCTAATTACACATCAAATTGTATATTATATACTCGCTTATAAGCACATATTGATATTCCTAGATAATGTCGGTGTCTCTCCACACACTAGAATTTACTCAACCATTTAGCAGGTTGTCTGTAGTGAGTTCAGATTCATACATGTTAAAAAAAATGGCAACAATTATCAGTTTTAATAACATTATGAATATTTATGCAGTTGTAATTGCGGCAAATAAGGAGTATTTGAGCTCCTCCCGAAGCGGTTTTAAACAGTTTGAGGAGGATCCATAAGGACTCGGGCTCTTAAAGCTATCTATGGAGAAAACAACATTTTTAATCTCTGCCATCATGGCTGCATCATATAAGTACTTTTGTCCTTCACCATTGTATATTATCTTGGTTGCGAAGGTGGAAATACAGTACCATTTTGTCCATTGAATAAGTTAGAGTAGTATTATATAGCCTGCTCATGATTTGCTGCTTATCATTTATGAAATTTCCTTCAACATTAATTGGTGAACGGATCCTATTCTTATGTCTTCTTATAGTCATTTTAGCATTAAAAAAGGGGAAAAAAGGAAGAAAAAAAATAGAACTGGTATATCTGCATTGTAGTCAACTTATGTTGCTTTGTTGCTTGTTAAAAACTTGTTGAAGTTGTCTTTTACTCTTGAGTTGAACATGTAGGGACAATTTTTTTTAATACTGCTCCTCACTTTCCCGGTTTTCATCAAACTCATAGAAAACAGTATTCTATTCATCCTCTAAATGTTTGACAGAGTTTTTTTTTTGTCCTTGTATTCATCTCTCTAATAATTCGGGATGTGATGTTCAATTTTTTTTTAATGGTGGAGCTCCTCATACTTCTCTTAGGTGGAGCTATACCATGGGTAGAACTCTTTGAATGTTTCGAAACATAGGCTCGATTTGTCCATACTAGATGGAAAGTGTTATTTTTCACATCTTTAGAAGGGTTTTCTTATATTCTCTCTATCACATTTTCAACAAACTCTTAGTTTGAATCAGTGAAGAATCTCTCTTCCTAAATTTCAATGTCTGTATTTGAAACATCACCATTCCATTACTCTGAAATAACCTTATCTAGACCGTGTTGCTGACGATTTGTTTCGTTCTCTACAGGGGAATGTGGAGGATTATCAACTGAAGATGAGGCTATGTTAGATTGTTCTTCCACATTAAGGCATCCAAATTGATTAACTGTAGCAATAGATGTACTGGCTTACAAATTTGATTCCCTATTTTGCTTACTCTTTTGTAGAATATCATCTTGTTTTGCATTATTACCATACCATGTATATCGACGTTTGTAAATTCTATGCAATTGTTTTGGGCTACCATGCTTTATGTACCATAATCGAATAGTACTTGTTAACGATATTTTTCGTCAACACTGGAGATAGGTCTAAGGAATTGGACCTAAGGGAAGTAAGGGATTATTTAGTTCCCACAAGCTCGTGTTAGTTCACCGTTTCCTAGGTATCAAGTTTTTGAGCCCGAAGATTAGTTCTTCCCTCAAGGGGCGAGTATCACGCTTACGATACTCAACAATCAACAATTACCTTGGGATAAGGGTTCTCTAAGCGCAAGCTAAATGGCTTGTAGAAGGGTATTCAGGTAGTCTTGAAGAAAGGTTAAGGCTTGTGTCAGAAATTCTTTCCATGAAGTAAGCATAAGATCATATGCAAACGAGGTAATTAGATAACTCATAGAAATCATGCTAAGTGTCGATTCACTCTTTATTTCTCATAGATTTGAGTACATATATGTTCATAAAGGGAATCCCCAAATCGATTAGAAATTAGGGTTTACTCTATCAGAAATGAGTATGAGATTGGGGAATGAGGAAAAGTCCCCTAAAATGTGATCCCTGGAATCTTATTTATAGACAAATCAAGACCCCATTTGTCCTTGGTTTAGCAGTAGATATTTTAGGATGCGGTAGCTTGGTGTCGGTCGCTTCTCACCTTCCAGTTCATGTTGCCTTGATTTCGGTCGCCTCTCTAACATTGTTATCGGATATAACCTGGTCTTTGGTGTGCCAGTTTTAGCTTTCGGAGTACTGGTTCCGGTCTTAGGAGCTTCTCTTTGATGTTGTTTCTACCTTCCATATCGATACCAAGCCAGTTGGTATGGATAGCTTCGGGAGTGGCTTTCAGCAATAGGTTCTGGTTCTGCCTCCAAGTCTTTATAGTCTTCGCTTTCGTGCTCTACCTTCTCATGACCCTGGAACCCTCACCCCTTTCAGTATCCTTACTAAGAAGATTAGTGCAGATAGCTCTTCTTCTTATAAACTTTGGTTTACTTTCGATGAGTCCTGGAAATTGGTTTCGGTGTTGCGGAAGCATGCTTTCGGTACATCTACGAATGGCTTTAGATATTGTGTCTTGGTATTCGACAAGCCTTTACACCGACAGTTAGCTTTCGGAGAGTTATCCTTGACTTTAATGTCTTTATATCCCTTTGTATCAACGCTAAGTTAATTAGTGCTGATAGCCCTTCGTTTCACTCTGCTCATGTTTCAGATAACATAGAGTTCCTTCTTTGTTTCAGGTCTCTGGTCATTGGCTCCCAGTTCTTGCTTTTCTTTTTTGTCTCTAACTCCTTGCGCTATGCTTTTGGAAGTGAGTCAAGTTGATTGCCCTCTGTGTCCGTATTGCTTTGTCACTATCCCCTTTCGTATCGGTACTGAGCTTTTCTATTTTATATTAGTGCCGGTATTTTACTAACCAAATCACCTCTTTTTTGCTTCCGGCATTAAACTGATGTCGGCTCCATCCTTTCGGATCATTCTTTTGTGTTGGTTGCGGTCTGATACCCCTTCACCGACAGTAGGAATTGGCGTTGAATTTGGTAGTAACATTTGCCCCCTCCCTTTGTAAAGGGGTAATTTCGACTTTTCAAGTCAAACTTCGACTATTGTGCTGCAATTCGATCTCTCGCCTCTTGGTATCCTTTAATATGGTTCGTTGATTGGATCCTGTTTGTGTGGTTGTGATATAAGAAATACGGCGGCATAAATACTCTTTCTTCTTCCTTCTTTACGTTTACCTGCAAATTATATTGCTCAAACAAGATCATTGTTGCTCAAGATTTCTACCAGCTTTTCTTTTAGAATTCAAGTTCGATTCTCTATAAGTATCTCTATTTCGATCAAAAGTAGAAATCGAAATCGTGTTTTCAATCTGATTAGGAAATCGATCAAGTATGAATTAAAGGATGATGACAACTTAGATGATGATTAATGGCGAATAACTTAGGTCCTCAACTTTCCTAATACACTTCTAGGGTATAAAATACAAAATTGACAGAAAAAAGGTTTATTCTGTTACAAAGAAGGATGTTATACTTTCGTTACAAGTGAATACAACACCCATTATTGTCGACTTATTTTAGTTTCGATTTTCCGACAGTAGTACTTGTATTAAGTTGGATTTTGACCTAGTGGGTATCAGTTTAGTACGAAAGTGTTGTTGAAAGCTCTGTTTCCCTCTCAGTTCTAGTGTTGGAAAAAATGGGAGTTCAATATTGAAGCATCTTTATCTTGATTTCACTTGTATTGGATCTTGTGACCAGCTAGGCCTTCGGTGACGACACTTAATCATCTGGTTACGATTAAACCGACACCAAGTACTATCTGTATTCTGATTCCCCCGACACCTACCTTTCTCTCTTTGATTTTGGTTTCGGAGTAGTTAGTTTGGTTATAACTAAAGACTTAAATGTTCCTAGGTGTATGTAACTTATGATTATATGTATGAACTTTGTCAAGATTAACTCTTATGATTAATTTGATGTCTTATATTTGAAGTTTCTAATGTTAATAAGCTTTTATGATGTTTACCCACTTATGGATGCCATGGGCATATTTACGTAAAAGAAAGTGTTATTAATATGTATGTTATGGAATGATATCACCTGGCAGCATTATGTATGGTAAAAAAAGCACTGATAAGTCAAAGTCCAAGGGTTGTGGTACCCCACGGGCGAAGAGGGAGTTTACCCTGAAGCAGTCTCTTATCGCTTCTCAAGAGAAAGTGAAAACCATCCTTGATAGTTTGGGATATCTGGCGTAGATACCATTTCAGCTACTGCCCAAGACACCATCCAAACCCCCACAGGGATACTTTGCATACTCTGTAGTTCATATTTAGCACAGGGGCTTCTTTCCTTTTCCACCTTTCATATTCAGGCTCTTGCGTGATCTGGGGATTGCTTATATCCAGCTCTCACTGAACACCTATACTCTACTCGTATGTCTTGAAATTCTGGCATTTGGGTCTGGCCAGGCTTCCCTTAGCTCTAATCTCATTCGTTACTTGTTACGATTCTCAAAAAGCGCGGACTCAACCATCTTGCACGCGAACCCCATGAGAAAGCTAATTAGTGACGGTATCAATAAGTCTAAGTTTTGGGAAGACCAGTTCTTTTACATCAGGCATCCTCCCTATATATCGAGAAAATTTGTTGATCTTGGTGAGTTTCTTGTCTTCAGAGGATGATTATGTCATTTCCATGCTTTTGTTTGATCTTTGTTTCTGCTCAGATCCTTCTTCCAAGAACCTAACTTTGTCGAACGAAGAGGCTCAAGCTATTGAAAACATTTTCAGGGCATTTGAGAGGTTGGGACGCCGATCATCCTTTCTTACAGTGAATAGGCTTCGCTATTACAGCCTTCTTCCTCTAGGGTAGAAGATTTTAGGACCACCACCCATTCACTTTTCTGGGGCTAAGAGCTTATCCCTGGGTTCCAACACAGTCAGTGCATTATCTCCCATATCCCAAGGTACTTTGTGCAGGACTGTTTTTATTTTCCGGCGTGGTTTCACATTTAATGTTTAGCTTTCTTATTCTAGCATTCCTAATATGAATATTTCTAGTTAAAAACTCCCGCTTTTGAAAATATCTCTACTATAGATGATTTTGCTCAGTCCGATGTTGTTGCTATAAAATGACTAGCGGGACTTACTGTTAAGCCATCACTTAAAAGGCAAAAGTATGACACTTCCGCTCGTTCTTATGATGATGTTACCATTACAACTGAAGTGTAGACAACCTATGGTCCCATTTTTCCTAGTGCTGGGGCTGTTCTTGATATCAGTTCTTCACCTGAAGCGTCTCCTTGAAACAAACTCACAAATGGTTCTTTAATGTCCGATCTTCCGAGTGCATTTGACAAGTGGAAACATAATTTACTTCCATCTTCATCTTCTCAGCACGTTAGTTTTCCCAGTCCGCCTTCATCGGCTTTGGATTTTGATAAACTTGTGAATCTTTCTCTTTCTCCTCTACCGAAGTTGCTAGCATTTCACTGCCCTCAATGCCTTCGGACTTGGAGAACTTCTACCGAGAACTGGTCAAGGAACAAATTTTGGTATGAAATTATCCTTCTTGATTCCTTTATCATCTTGTAACTTCCCGTGAAGGTTAACATGTCCCTTTTTATTCTTTTTAAGATGACCAAAAGCTGGCTATTTTCTAGGGGAATGGCTCCTTCACCATCTACTGAGATTATCTCACTTAAGGAGGAGAATACCGCCTTGAAAGCTAAAATTGATTCCTTTTCCCAAGCGAAGGCAAAGAGAAATGATGAGTGTGAGAGACTGAGGTCCTCTCTTGAGAAGGGAAGGCAGGTTAAAGACATTTTATCCGACTAGGTTTCACTTCTTAAAATTAAGCAGGCGGAGATGGCAGCTACTTATGCTGATGAGTTGAAGAAAATGGATGATAAGCTTTCCAATGAAAGGCGAATAAATCATGAGGCCAGGAGCAGGATATCTGACTTTTTGAAAGGCCATCTCACGAGGATTGTCATGGAGTATTATGAAGATGCCATTTTCCTTGCATTCTCCAATGATTTCAAAAGGTTTCCAGGTATTGATTTTACTTGTGTCCATCCTTCGGTTCAGAGTAAAGTCATGGAAAGGATTGATGTTGCTAAATGGGGATATAAAGTGCCGAAGAAAGACAAGCCAAAGCTTGAAGGCTTTTTATACATCGAGTACTTGCCTAATGATTCCAATGATGAAGATGAATACTAAGTTACTGATGGTGCTGGTGATGATGCAGGCGAGGATGGAGGTCGACGAGATGAGTCTGATAAAGATGGCGGTAACCCACTCTCTACTGCTGGAGGCACGCGTAATTCTAAGGGAGCCAACTTTGATCCTTTAGGAACCCCATCTGGTTAGGACCCGACCAAGTCTCCTACCATGAAGGATGGTTCTCCTGAGCCGAAAGAGAAGGGGCTTCTCATTCAATCTGACATTCCTACTTCAAAGGTATAGCTTTCGCTTTTGAAGTGTTTTCTTCCTTCTTGGGTTCACAACAATGATTCATTTCCTTATGTTATGACAGATCCTTTCTTCCATAAAGATGTAATTTCAAGAAATGCTTCTTGTTTATTGTCTTGACACTACGCTATAAATGGCCTACTGCAACGAAAATCCAAGGTGTTGCCAGCTAAAATGTTGCTACAACTATGCTGATTTTTTCCTATTGCAACGCACTCTTCAACGTGTTAGCATAGATATCAAATTGTGTTGCAGTAGCTATAGTTATAAACTTATAAGTTTAATTTGCCAGGCCATCGGTCTGTATATATAAAAAGATGCATATCTATCCGTCAATTTACCTTTTAAAAACAACATCTATAGTTGACACCTCACTAATCCGTTATAATCCTCCACCACCAATAGGAAATCAACTTACGGTACTTATTCCATTACTCTTTCTCAACTCAGAATTGTTTGTTCTCACCCCGAAATTTCCAATTCCAATCTCTAATTTTCATTCACCAACTACTTCCACTCCAACCCTCTTTGTGTCCTCCACTTATCCCAGTTAGTCTTCAACTCCAACTCCAACTCCAAACGCACCTACTTCTCTCCCCTTCTCCATCATCAAACGGCAGTCAATCCAAGAAGAAATGTGCTAGATTTTTATCATGTATTTCTCATGTACGTTTCTGTTTCTTTTTTGATCACCGCTATTAATTAGCTTATCGAGAAACTGGAATTATTATCACCATGAGTATAACTGATGTTAGATGATTAACAATTCTTGTCTGTTATTTGTCAATGAATCCACACATTTTTCAGTTTGAAGTTGTATACGATTAGTTTCTATTATTTGTGGTTCTTCTGTATGTTGATTCGCTGAAATGTTCTTTGAGCAGCTATTGGGTTGTTAATCAATTTAATAACACAGTGGTGATTGAGACATGATACTGCTAGATTTTTTAATAAGATATACAGTGGTTTATGAAAATGGTTTCATAAGGATGCTTACATATACATGATACTAATTATTTTTTAAGTATTTTCATGTTTGTCATATGCATGATTTTTCACCTAGTTCCCAATCAGAAATTTCTGAAGAAACCTGTTGTACATTGATGTGTGCATCACCATTGACATCATTGTATCTGCATACATGGATCAATAAACTGCTAATGGATGACTGTTTCTTAATGATGCATGCTTCTAAAATTTGATGTGAGCTTTGTTTTGGTATGTGTGTGTAAGATTGTATAATAAATATATGCACACAAGTAGTGAATGCATGAAATACATGCCTGAAAGCCTAGTGCATAAAATTTATGATATGGCATATATACTGTAACACCCCACGTCCATTAATGTCACTCACAAAGGGAATGCATTAACTTTCATGGAAGTTTCAGGTGAATATAGAACAGAAAAATTACAACAAGACAGATATAAAATAATACTTGGAAATTAAAACTTCATTTTATTACAGCGGAAATTAAACATGTCTGTTACATCACAAAACCATAGATCATAACCAAGTACAATATCCATCTTTATAAAACCAAAGTACATAATCCCATTACAATTAAAATAGCCATTAAAAAGAAAGATAACAAGCTGGACTTTACTTCAGCAGTCCAAGCTTCCCAAGAGATAAGCGATCCAACTAGACTCCACTAGAACTTGGCCCAACCTGAGGACCTGAAGGGAAAAAGAATGGAAAAGAGAGGGTCAGACATAAAGTCTGGCGAGTATGACAATTCTAACAATACTATTATCAAAATAACTGGACTAAGACATAAGCTGGAAAACAAGGAAATGTCTATGAAGGAACAGATAAAGGACATAGACAATCGCTAAAGGCAACGTTATAGGCGCTCCTAATTACTAAAGGATAAACACTTTACTGCACCACACCAGTCACCCTAAAGGTTGATCCCACTTAGCTTCACTTAGAAACTTCTTAATGGCTTTACGTACTCCTAGCTGACTACATAGGTGCCGCCTGCCCCTATCTCCACTAGGCGTGCCCCACTTCCCATTTATTCGATCGGCTCCCTATCTCGTAGATACCCGTGCTGGCCCCACAGTGGGGTGTATCACTCCCCTAAAGTGGCAGCCCGATACAACGGAGATGCATGGCTTATACCTACACGATGCAACAACGGCTTACCTACCAGCCCGGGTCCACACACGCATATGAAACCCGTTGGACTTGCGTTGCCACCGCTACCCGTTTTGGCCTCTTATAGTCAAGCCCAGTATGCGTGTCCCGTCCTCGACTTGGGTCGAGCCCACAGATACGTTTAGGATACTGGTTGAAATGGGCCCCCACTAATTCCCACAAGCATTCCTCCTAAGCTTGTCCCCAATAGTATACCCCACTTAACCCTTTAGTCATGTTTATTTACATGTGTGTTTGGTTAAGTCTTACTAATCGTATTTCAAATGCCTCTAAAGGCAACCACTAGATTCCTTATGCCACCCAAGGCACCCACTAGATTCCCATGTCCCACCACATGTTTTTCTTTCTAAATACAAGACCATCCCGTTCATTGGTCAGTTAGGGATAGCCAGGGAGGGCAGGAAACTTGTTTTCCAAACCCAAGCCTAGACACTATCCTCTCTGTCACCCTAGAACTTTCTGGTGTATGTAAATAGAAAGAGTGTTAATTATCTTAAGTGATTAATTGTAATTAATTAATCCCTCCCAAATTTGAATTAACTTCCCTATTCAAACTTATAATTTATTAATGAATTTAATGATGTCTATAATTGACTCAATTATGGCCATCCATTCATGGTATGCAAAATCATACAAAATTGCACCCAATTTATTAATTCCTAATATTTCCCCTACCCCACGTTTGAACGTTTATTCGCCAAGTACATGATAGACTCGAATAGTCCAACTCATAACATAAAGGAAATTATCATCACAACAACATGTATATGTGACTAAATAAATCCTAGTAGGGGTGTAACTTGCATATGTACAACTTTCATAGATTTTACATGTCATGGATCTAACGGTGTCACATAATATGGTCTCAATCAAATTTCATAAACTTTCATATGAACATGTGTGAATCAACATCGTCTAATTTAACAACATGGTTTTTATATGGGTACACCTAACTCAATAGGCAAATTCCCATAATCAAGTTTTATTTAATAATAGATTCAAGTTTATGGGTACACCTAACTCAATAGGCAAATTCCCACAAACAAGATCCATAAAAGTTGTAGATTCATGTATATGGGTACACCTAACCTAATAGGCAAATTCCCATAAACAAGATCCATTTAATTTAAAAAAACATAAACTTAAACATGATCCAATTCGCATAATTAATAATATTATAATTTTACAACTTGTATGATTCAACACAACTTAACATGATATCATAATCATATAACATATGGATTCCAACATGTATGACAATATGAGATCTACAACATATATAAAATTTACAACATATCATAGCATGGTTTATAACATAGCATAGTGTGATAGCATAACATAGCATGACATAGCACATATAATTTACATCATATGACGACATAAAATCATAACAAGAGATTCACAATACATAGAATTTATAATTACAATCATATCACTTTCTTGTGATCCGTTTACAACTTAATCAAATTATTTTATAATACCATTGTGAGAATCATCATACTCACTATTTAAAGAAGAGAATTAGAGAGAGAGTTCTTTGGTTTGATTTGTTTTGTTGAGTAGAATTTAGTTGTAGTAGATTAGGCTTCCTCTTCTTAGTTTGTGACGGCTATGCTGAACTCCATGGCAGCAGCATGTCAGTGGCTCTCCAATTTTACAAGTGATTTATGGTTAGGGGCTAGCCACTTATTTATAGATGTTTGAATGCATTTAGGCCCTTAGATTAACCCTAGAATAGATCTAAACCATCAGATTTCGTCACCAGCCATCAATCCCAGCCCAAAACACAAACTAGTGCACCCAGTTTTCTGGCTCGACCAGGGGGGGTCGACACAGGAGTCGACCCCTAGGAAGGGGGTCGACACCCATGTCGACCCCGGGGTCGACCCTTAGGGAGGGGGTCGACACCCATGTCGACCCAGGGGTCGACTCCCTGAGTCTGGCGGGAACTTTCCCGCCCTTTCTTAACTTCTGAAATTTGAATCTGTTTTTAAATTTGAATTTTTCGTGAAACTTCTCGAGGCCATATCTCTGTCATACTAACTCCGATTTTCAAAATTTCGGACTCTATTTCGCGTATTTTTCCGAGACGAACACAATTGCTTAGTCCGTTTCCCAAAATTCCCACATCTGGATTTAATTATTCTTTCATTTGTGAACATTAGTATTAACTGTTTTACGGGGTGTTACATTCTCCCCTCCTTAAAGGATTTCGTCCCCGAAATCTTCAAGTCCAGAAGAATGTTTAACCTAACATCCAATCAACCATCTACTCAATCATCAAACACTGGCATCCACTGTCCTTATAGACTTCTAATGCTTTTATGCTTTAAATGCACAGTGTGTGTATATGCCCGTATCTAATGCAAAGTCAGGCGGTCCACTGATTCAGTTGACCTCCTTAATGCAATTCATGATAGTGCCATGCATTCATTATGTATGCAAAAGATCCGAATTGCTTACATACTACTTCTATATGTGTGCACATCCATTCAACCGAATGCAGCATCCATATGATGGTACAACCATTATACATCCATTATACTAAATACATTCACTTATGCAATATGCAATATGTAGTGACTGAGCCGATCTAGTGCCTAATAGTGTGTGTATATGCGTCCACGAGCAACCACTAGCAACCACTTGTATCCATTATGCATCCATCACACATAACATGTCTCAAACACATGTTTCAACCATAGGATTATCCTAACTAAAGGTTAAAGATACTAACGAGAGGACATACTAAGGATAAGATAAGATAAGCTAAGCGATAAAGGAGAAATTAAAGGTCATACCCTCAAAAAGAAAAGGGTATAGCGAACGCATCTTCCCTTCCGTCTCCCAAGTAGCGTTGCTCTCATCGTTTCCCCATTGCACTTTAATGAGTCTGACCTCTCGATTCCTCAACTTCTTGATCTCCGACCCAAGAATGCGTGTAGGAGCTCGTCGAATCGTCGCGTCACGCTCTATCTCCACCTCTCTAAGCAAGCTCGGCTCTACCACCTCCGTGGTCTCGTGCAAGCACTTCCTCAAATGTGATACATGGAATACGTCGTGTACACCACTAAGTCTCTCAGGCAACTCCACTCTATATGCCATCTGTCCAATCCTCTCCTTTATAGGAAACGGTCCTACGAATCTTGGTGCTAGTTTCCCAACGGACCCAAAGCGAACAACATTCCGTAGTGGAGACACTTTGATAAAGACCATGTCCCCAACATCAAACTCGAGATCTGACCTTCTATTGTCTGCATAAGATTTCTGCCTATCTTGCGCTACCTTCATCCTCCTTCGAATCAAATCAATCTTTTCCGAAGTCTCTCTAATCATATCGGGCCCTAGCAAGATCTTATCCGTAGATTCCCACCAACATGTAGGTGATCGACAAGGCCTTCCATAAAGGGCTTCGAAAGGTGCCATGCCAATGCTAGACTGAAAGCTGTTATTATATGCAAATTCTACCAACGGAAGGTGCTCTTCCCATGTACCCCCGAAGTCTAGGATACAAAGCCTCAAAAGATCCTCTAGAATACGGTTCACCCTCTCGGTCTGGCCGTCCGTCTGAGGATGATATGCTGTGGTCAAACATAGCTGAGTCCCTACCGCCTCTTGCAAACTCTTCCAAAATTCGCTAGTGAAGATAGGATCGCGGTCGCTTACTATACTAGAAGGAACACCGTGCAAACGAACTATCTCCCTAATGTATACAGAAGCTAACCATGGAGCAGTCCTCTTACTCTTCACGGGAATGAAATGGGCGCTCTTAGTAAGTCTGTCTACTATAACCCAAATCCCCGTATTACCCTTCCTCGATCTTGGTAATCCATCCACAAAATCCATCGAGACGCTTTCCCACTTCCATAGTGGAACCTCCAATGGGTGAAGCAACCCACCGGGCTTCTTTTGCTCCGCTTTTACTTGTTGGCACACCAAACATCTAGCGACATACTCGGCCACATCCCTTTTCATACCGGCCTAAGAGAAAACTCGCTTCATGTCCTTGTACATCTTGTCCCCGCCGGGATGAATGGTCATCTTCGAACGATGTGCATCGTCAAGAATAGCTTTCCTCAATTCTTCGTCTCGAGGTACACAAAGCCTACTATCCCTACGTAAACACCCCTTATCATCTAGGGTATACCTACTAAGGTGGCTGGACGACTCCCCCCTTATGAGCTTTTCTATTAAGTCAACTATCTGTGGGTTGTCTCGCTGTGCCTCGCCAATCCGTCCCAAAAGCGTAGGTCTGACTTCTAAGGATGCTAGCAAACCGGGTACAAGGTCAAAGGAGGGTCTAAAGTCAAACATAGAGATGAACTCTAAACTTCGCCGCTCAACAAACAATGGACTCAAGGACAGCCTTTTCCTACTTAAGGCGTCTGCAACTACATTACCCTTGCCAGGGGTATATGTTATTTCAAAGTCGTAGGATGCTAAAAATTCCATCCACCTCTGCTGCCTTAAATTCAAGTCCTTCTGAGAGAATAAGTATTTTAAAGATTTGTGGTCAGTGAACAGTTCGAATTTTTCGCCAAGAAGATAATGGCGCCAAGACTTAAGTGCGAAAACAATTGCGGCTAACTCTAGGTCATGCACGGGGTAATTTTTCTCATGCACCCTCAACTGCCTTCCACCATAGGCTACTACCCTTCCCTCTTGCATTAAGACTGCGCCTAGTCCTGTCCCGCAAGCATCGGTATAAACAGTAAACGGCTTACTCCCGTCTGGCAGCACTAAAACTGGGGCTGAAGTCAAAGCTCTCTTTAATCGTTGGAACGCATCATCACAATCTACGTCCCACGTGAAAACTAAGTTCTTCTTCGTCAAACGTGTTAATGGAGCTGATATCTTTGCGAAGTCTTTGATAAACTTCCTATAGTAACCAGCCAACCCCAAGAAACTCCTTACCTCGGTAGTATTTTTAGGAACCTTCCAATCTTGGATGGACACCACCTTCGCGGGATCCACAGCTATCCCTTCTTTGGAAACCACATGCCCTAAGAATCGCACTTCCTTCCTCTAGAAGTGGCACTTAGAAAATTTAGCTTTAAGATTATGTGCTCGAAGGGTCTCCAACACTTCCCTAAGATGTAGGGCATGCTCTTCTTCGTCCTTAGAAAAGATCAAGATGTCATCTACAAAGACTACCACGAATTTGTTAAGGTACTCCCTGAACACCCTACTCATCAAATCAAAAAAATATGCGGGGGCGTTTGTCAAACCAAAGGGCATCACTAGCCATTCATAGAAACTGTCCGGAGTCCTAAAGGCAGTCTTATCTATGCTATCCTCAGCCACTCTCAACTGATGGAAACCAGTGGCTAAGTCCAATTGTGAAAATACCGAGGCGCCAACTAAATGATCAAAGAGATCGTCAATCCTCGGCAGTGGGTGTCTGTTCTTCTTGGTGAGCTTATTAAGTTCTCTATAGTCCACACAAAGTCTAAGGGACCCATCCACCTTCGTGGCAAATACTACTGGAGCACCCCACTCTGATATACTACGTCTTATGAACCCCTTCTCAAGCAACTCCTTCACTTGCTTATTGAGTTCCCTCCTTTCACGAGGAGCCATGTGGCGCATTGGCAGAGATACGGGTTTTGCATTATCTACAAGGTATATTCGAAAGTCTATCTCCCGTTTTGGAGGTAAGCCCTTCACCTCCTCAAACACATCCGGATATTCCCGGACCACTTCTACTGATCGCAGATTTTCTACAGACGCGTCGAGCGATTCAAGATAACTTAGCATAACGGAATGTATGGGATTACAAAAGATGTCGAGAGCGTTTCCAAGGCAAGTCGTGAGCCTCACAACTCTCCTTTCACAATCAAGAACGGCCCCATTTCTAGATAACCAATCCATTCCTAAAATTAGCCCATAGCCCGTGAAGCCCAAAACATAAGCATCACATCTAAACTCAATGCTAAGTATAGAAATTTTCAAATCCAAACACATCATGGACAAATGAGCTGAGCCCCCAATTGGATTTGAAACCACTAAGGGATCCTCTACTAAACTGGTGTTTAAGTGCAGTGATTCAACTAATGATGTAGAGATAAACGAATGTGATGCGCCCGAATCGAATAAGGTACGGACAGGATGATCAAACAGAAAAACTAAGCTTTCAACAGAAATTGTTCTACCTCGTTCTTGCAGCGGTGGGACCTCAAGAGCCTGAACTTTTCCCCTTGCCTGCGCTGGTGCCATAAGAGCTTGCACCTATCCTCCTGAGGTAGACCCTGCCCTCTGCCCCTTCCTTGGGCAGTCCTTAACTAGATGTCCTGCTTCGCCACAGTGAAAGCAACCAGTCTTCTTTTTCTTTCGGCAATCCTTGCTGAGATGGCCTGGTGTCCCACAGTTAAAGCATCTTTTCTTCCCTTTGCCATTATTGTTTTTGCCACCCTTCTTATTTTGCTGTTGTGGTTTCTTCTGATCCCCTTTCTTCTCGGGTGCCTTATCAGTTTTAGCGCTCTTCTCTTCATGCATGTACGCCATTTCTACTAGCCTCTCAAAGGTGGCCCCCATAGGGATGTGGGTCATAGCCAACCCTTGCAACGGCTCATTCAAGCCTTGAACGAACCTCAGAGCTTTCTTCTCTGGCGTATTTACCAAGTCCATGCCAAACCTTGCTAGCTGATTAAATTTGTTAACATATTCTTTCACCGATGAGCTTCCTTGTTTTAATGTCAAAAACCTTTCCATATGTAGATTCTCTTCCGCCCGTGAGAGAAACTTTGCCCCAAACCTTCGTCTGAAATCTGCCCAAGAATCAACTAGATGCTCCCCATTAGTGAGCTCCCACCAAAACGAGGCCTCTCCCTTCATTAACCAAGCTGCTAAACGGACTTTCCTTTCGTCCTCCACTTCAAAGATATCAAGTAATTCCTCAGTCTCCTTAAGCCAATCTCTGGCCTCCACAAACGTCTCTGACCCTTGAAAAGTCTTTCCACCCATAGCCTTAAATTCCTTGCACGTCTTTGCAAAAGTGTCAACACGAGGAGGAGGAGGAGGAGGAGGATTTGCTGGACCTGCGGCGGCCCTAGCCTCGAGATATTGACGAAACCAACCGGGTATATGAACACCCTCTGGAATGTTGAGATCTTCAGCCATGCTGAAACGAAAAGGAAAGATTCAAAATGGAGAATTCGAAAGATAAGGATATGGCTATTTGGGGATTATGCTTTTTCATAAAAACTTTCCTCTTAAAATTACTTATTAAAACATATTTTTGAAAACACTTCTTTCAAAAAAATACTTAAGAAAAATAGTTTTTCTAAAAATTTTATCTGTTCTGGTAACCTTAAGCTCTGATACCACGTGTAACACCCCACGTCCATTAATGTCACTCACAAAGGGAATGCATTAACTTTCATGGAGGTTTTAGGTGAATATAGAACAGAAAAATTACAACAAGACATATAAAATAATACTTGGAAATTAAAACTTCATTTTATTACAGCGGAAATTAAACATGTCTGTTACATCACAAAACCATAGATCATAACCAAGTACAATATCCATCTTTATAAAACCAAAGTACATAATCCCATTACAATTAAAATAGCCATTAAAAAGAAAGATAACAAGCTGGACTTTACTTCAGCAGTCCAAGCTTCCCAAGAGATAAGCGATCCAACTAGACTCCACTAGAACTTGGCCCAACCTGAGGACCTGAAGGGAAAAAGAATGGAAAAGAGAGGGTCAGACATAAAGTCTGGCGAGTATGACAATTCTAACAATACTATTATCAAAATAACTGGACTAAGACATAAGCTGGAAAACAAGGAAATGTCTATGAAGGAACAGATAAAGGACATAGACAATCGCTAAAGGCAACGTTATAGGCGCTCCTAATTACTAAAGGATAAACACTTTACTGCACCACACCAGTCACCCTAAAGGTTGATCCCACTTAGCTTCACTTAGAAACTTCTTAATGGCTTTACGTACTCCTAGCTGACTACATAGGTGCCGCCTGCCCCTATCTCCACTAGGCGTGCCCCACTTCCCATTTATTCGATCGGCTCCTTATCTCGTAGATACCCGTGCTGGCCCCACAGTGGGGTGTATCACTCCTCTAAAGTGGCAACCCGATACAACGGAGATGCACGGCTTATACCTACACGATGCAACAACGGCTTACCTACCAGCCCGGGTCCACACACGCATATGAAACCCGTTGGACTTGCGTTGCCACCGCTACCCGTTTTGGCCTCTTATAGTCAAGCCCAGTATGCGTGTCCCGTCCTAGACTTGGGTCGAGCCCACAGAGATACGTTTGGGATACTGGTTGAAATGGGCCCCCACTAATTCCCACAAGCATTCCTCCTAAGCTTGTCCCCAATAGTATACCCCATTTAACCCTTTAGTCATGTTTATTTACATGTGTGTTTGGTTAAGTCTTACTAATCGTATTTCAAATGCCTCTAAAGGCAACCACTAGATTCCTTATGCCACCCAAGGCACCCACTAGATTCCCATGTCCCACCACATGTTTTTCTTTCTAAATACAAGACCATCCCGTTCATTGGTCAGTTAGGGATAGCCAGGGAGGGCAGGAAACTTGTTTTCCAAACCCAAGCCTAGACACTATCCTCTCTGTCACCCTAGAACCTTCTGGTGTATGTAAATAGAAAGAGTGTTAATTATCTTAAGTGATTAATTGTAATTAATTAATCCCTCCCAAATTTGAATTAACTTCCCTATTCAAACTTATAATTTATTCATGAATTTAATGATGTCCATAATTGACTCAATTATGGCCATCCATTCATGGTATGCAAAATCATACAAAATTGCACCCAATTTATTAATTCCTAATATTTCCCCTACCCCACGTTTGAACGTTTATTCGCCAAGTACATGTTAGACTCGAATAGTCCAACTCATAACATAAAGGAAATTATCATCACAACAACATGTATATGTGACTAAATAAATCATAGTAGGGGTGTAACTTGCATATGTACAACTTTCATAGATTTTACATGTCATGGATCTAACGGTGTCACATAATATGGTCTCAATCAAATTTCATAAACTTTTATATGAACATGTGTGAATCAACATCGTCTAATTTAACAACATGGTTTTTATATGGGTACACCTAACTCAATAGGCAAATTCCCATAATCAAGTTTTATTTAATAATAGATTCAAGTTTATGGGTACACCTAACTCAATAGGCAAATTCCCACAAACAAGATCCATAAAATTTGTAGATTCATGTATATGGGTACACCTAACCTAATAGGCAAATTCCCATAAACAAGATCCATTTAATTTAAAAAAACATAAACTTAAACATGATCCAATTCGCATAATTAATAATATTATAATTTTACAACTTGTATGGTTCAACACAACTTAACATGATATCATAATCATATAACATATGGATTCCAACATGTATGACAATATGAGATCTACAACATATATAAAATTTACAACATATCATAGCATGGTTTATAACATAGCATAGTGTGATAGCATAACATAGCATGACATAGCACATATAATTTACATCATATGACGACATAAAATCATAACAAGAGATTCACAATACATAGAATTTATAATTACAATCATATCACTTTCTTGTGATCCGTTTACAACTTAATCAAATTATTTTATAATACCATTGTGAGAATCATCATACTCACTATTTAAAGAAGAGAATTAGAGAGAGAGTTCTTTGGTTTGATTTGTTTTGTTGAGTAGAATTTAGTTGTAGTAGATTAGGCTTCCTCTTCTTAGTTTGTGACGGCAATGCTGAACTCCATGGCAGCAGCATGTCAGTGGCTCTCCAATTTTACAAGTGATTTAGGGTTAAGGTCTAGCCACTTATTTATAGATGTTTGAATGCATTTAGGCCCTTAGATTAACCCTAGAATAGATCTAAACCATCAGATTTCGTCACCAGCCATCAATCCCAGCCCAAAACACAAACTGGTGCACCCAGTTTTCTTGTAACACCCCGCCTCCGCCAGGGTGGCTCTTGCAAGCACTCTGACTTTGGTGGGGCGTTTGGATAGGGTAAACATGCATAATGATATATCAAGGCAGAACAAGAACATATATGGATATGTAAACAGAGTAAACAAAATAAGTAAAACAGCGGAAGATTTTCAAACTATCTCAAAACAAGTCTTGTACAATATAGTTTTCCCAATAAACAAGTCTAGATAAAATAACATTGTCTGAAAACTGAAATACATAATACTATCCCCAAAAATAAAAGTGATAAACCATAGCCAGCTTCATGTGCAACCGTACATGAGCCAAAAATCCCACAACAAGCGATCAGAAGTTCCAGCTAAGCTCCGTTGTTTCCACCCTGAGAACCTGGGGGGGGGGGGAAGGAAGAAAAGAAGCGAAAGAAAACAGGTCAGTCAAAAAGACTGAGTAAGCCCTACTACGATCAGTCCATAAACTAATAAAGTTAACTGGCATGATGGAAACTGAGATGAACATAAATATAACTACATACTGGCATGATGATTAATGAACTGAATAGATAAAGGTGTCATCGCATAATCATGATTAAGTCTTGCACCACAGGTGTACTAGCAAACTAACATGACTTGAATAAACAAGTATTGATCCCTTGGCCCAAGCTTTGGCCCAATAACATGAAGTGACCCTAATACGAGGTCCAACTAAACGGTCTAGTCGATCGACTCCCTATAAGCCTAACTCGTCACGTGTTGGTGTCAATACGGCTAAAACATAATTGTAGTCAGACTGTGCAGGGTCCGCCCGTCGGGTGTATCAAGCCCTAGGGTGTCAACCCCTGGACACCATAAACATGAGTGCACAGTCTCAGCCTACTGGTACCCATGCTTGTTTTCTCCAAATACGGACTACGTGCACGGCCATAGTCCGTCCGGAACTACATCGGCGTACCACACTGCCGTCGTTTTTGGTCCCTTACATCCAGCCCAGTAATCGTGCCTCCCTCCCTAGCCTAGTCCCTAGGGTCTTAATGATACAAACTTGGGATTACTGCTGGAATGGGCCCCCATTGCTAGGATTTTCTAATGGGTTAAGTGTGGTTTAACCCTTTTACTAATCATGGATTAACTTGGTTAAGTGTAACGATGAGTTCACGACTTAACCCCGATTAATCTACCAAGCCCAAATTGATTAAGCATTAAGTGGACCATGACTTCAACCCTAATCATGAGGCATTGATTAATTCATTAACGCACCCAACCTCTCACATTAGACTTTCGTTGTGGTTACCTGGGAAGATTTACACCACAACTAGGTCTAACCTCGGGTCTTATAGTGCAACATGACCAACTACCCACATCAGACACCCGTTGTGGTTACCTGGGAAGATTTACACCACAACTAGGTCTAACCTCGAGTTGGTCATTTCATATTATCTAGTGTCATGTCCATTATGTTTCCAAAACATATTACAAGTTTTCAAGAACTTGGGTAGACCTAACTTAATAGGTAAATTCCCAAGGGGTAGACCTAACTTAATAGGTAAATTCCCAATCTTAGATTTTCATGTGTTTTAAGTTTACCCAACCCCACGCAATCCCATCGCTTACATAATCGCCAAAGCGCATAAAGGATAGAAAGAGTGAACTTGGCATAATCATGACATGAAGGTGTTAAAGCCACAAATTTAACATGGTGGCATATGAAATGTAAGAATGGCCACAAGTTCGCATAACATGTTAACATGTATAAATGTTCAACCCAAACTTGCATATTTAACTTGGCATACTTGCATACATATCATAGCATCATAAACTTGCATATTATAGCCTAACTAACTTGCATATAATAGCATCATAAACTAGCATATAATAGCATTATAAACTTGCATACTTGCATATCACAACATCATAAACTTGCATACTTGCATATCATACATCATAAACTTGCATACTTGCATATCACAACATCATAAACTTGCATACTTGCATATCATACATCATAAACTTGCATATAACCCAATCTTCATCATTTATTAACTTTATAGTTCATAAAGAAGGTAAAAGGGCTTACTACTCTTATGAAGACACAAAAAGATTGAGACAAGCCCTTAAAACCCAATAAGAAGATCCAATAAGAAAAACCCTTGCCAAAATCACCAAAACTCTAGTTTTGAAAATAAAGCTTGCAACTTGATGATGAATGCAAGCTAATAATCACTCATACAACTCAAAAATACTTGTATGCATGGAAAATCACTCATAGAAATGACTTAGAAATTTTAAGAAGAAAGTGGAGGCCATGAGAGGAAATTTTTTGCCATAGTTTAGTTACTAGAATGAATAATGGGGATTTAGGGGTAGGTTAGGGTCTTATTTATAGAAGATTAGAGTGTTTTAGGCCCTTAGATCAACCCTAGGTTAGATTAGGACCCTTAGATCTCGGAACCTTCCAGAAACAAGCCCCAAAACCCCAAACAGGTGCACCTGGGCTGGCTGGCTCGACCAGCCACGTCGTGCCCATATCGACAGGCAAGTCGACAGGGCAGTCGACTTGGTCGAGACCAAGTCGACAGGCCTGTCGACAGCCCTGTCGACATGGCCTAGGCGGGAAATTTCCCGCCTAGCCCCATTGCTGCATTTTCAAAATCTGTTTTTGAATTCTAAATTCCAGAAAACTTCAATGGGCCTTAATCGGGTCATACGGACTCCGATTTACAAAATTTCGGACTCTATTTCGCGTATTTTTCCGAGACGAACGCAATGGCATAGCCCGTTTCCCTTGATTCTGATTTTAGAATTACATTCTGCCTCGATTTGTGTTATAACAGATTATTTAAATTACGGGTTGTTACATTTCTGGCTCGACCAGGGGGGTCGACACAGGAGTCGACCCCTAGGGAGGGGGTCGACACCCATGTCGACCCCGGGGTCGACCCCTAGGGAGGGGGTCGACACCCATGTCGACCCAGGGGTCGACTCCCTGAGTCTGGCGGGAATTTTCTCGCCCTTTCTTAACTTCTGAAATTTGAATCTGTTTTTAAATTTGAATTTTTCGTGAAACTTCTCGAGGCCATATCTTGGTCATACTAACTCCGATTTTCAAAATTTCGGACTCTATTTCGCGTATTTTTCCGAGACGAACACAATGGCGTAGTCCGTTTCCCAAAATTCCCACATTTGGATTTAATTATTCTTTCATTTGTGAACATTAGTATTAACTGTTTTACGGGGTGTTACATATACATAATCATTTTCGGTTTGTGATATTACTGAAATGATTTGCAGTTTGTGATATCACTTCGATTCTTCCTTTAATTTGAGTTCAATGACCGCTCAATCAATTTCTACTTCAAATTCATCAACAACGTCTACAAGAAATAACTTCCACCACAAAATCCCAGCAAAGATGAGGACAATGAAGGCAAGGTCGAATGCGGGGAAGAAGTTTTTTAGTTGCTCCATGCGGCCGATAATTATAAATTAGGTTTTTTTGGTTGCTTTGTCAATTATCATATATTTCATGATGTTTTAGTCGAGAATTTAAGATATGTACAGAATGGCGATTGCTGGTATTTTATGTGGAATGACAAAGTGTATGAAATCAATAGCAATGCAGAATTGGATGATACTACTGTTAAATTGATGGAAAAAGAAAAGACTATATCGCAATTGCTCGTGGAAAGGAAGACAATTGAAGAAAATATGTTGAAGCAAAAGCGAAAGCAAAAGAGGGCAAAAGCCGATGAATTTGTGGCAGATATGAAGGAAGAGTTGGCCCTAATGCGCATTAAATGTGGAAAACACGAGAAAGGAGAAAAATTCTTTGCAACAGCTTTAGCTATGTACTGGATCATGTTTGGAGTTCTTTTGTGTGTTGCTATGGCAATGTCTGGACAGTTTTTCAGGTATAATTTTAAGTTTTGCCACATTGTAGATTAGTGATAATTTTTACCACATTGCAGATTAGTGATAATTTTTGCCATTTTGCCCACTAAATCTATAGTGCTGATTACTGATAATTTTATCCACATTGTAACTGTCTAATTGTTTATTCAGTATTGTTTGTGCTTTGAACAAATTGAGTCATTGCATCAATTTACAACTGAGGCATGCAGGCTATAAACTGAGGTATGCAACTGAAGTGCAAATGAAATGCAACTCAGCTATGCAAATGAAATGCAAATGAAAATCAGTTATGTAATTCAGTTATGAAACTGAAATGCAAATGAAACTCAGTTTGTGCTGAAATGAAAATGAACCGAGGCATGCAGGTGAAGGAGGCAGTGATAAGGTTGTTCAAGAACTTGTTACTAAAGGTACTAGAGGTACTCGAGGCAGTAGAGGCACTGAACGGAGGCTCGCCCTATATTTTGAAACTGTTTTAGTTTGATGTATACAAGAATTTAGTAATGGCTGTGTTTGTAAATGAAATATATGTAAAATTGAATTTAGTGGCTATGTTTTGTTATTTTGTAGTTGACTAAGTAGTACTTTTGTTGCTGGTTAATTTGAAATAAAAAGTTCTTTGTTAATTTCAGTGTCATGTTAATTGTTGTTATGTTGCAGTTTGTTATATAATGTTGTCATAGCTGTGATATAATGTTGCAGTATGTGATGTCAAATGTTGCCATAGCTATGATATAGTGTTTCCACTGGATGGAAAAAGTGTTGCCATAGATTAATGCATGTGGGCCCCCCAACAGGATTTCGTGAACCCAGGCTACAGATTTTAGTGGGGATTCCATGAACATAGGATGCAGATTTTAGTGGTCCCCACCTTTTTGTAAATTTAGTACCTGTGGCAACACCTGTACCAATGTTGCCTTAGGGTCGCAAAGATGTTGCCTTTGACTCTAAGGCAACGCGGAAAAACGCAACACCAAGAAAGTGTTGCCATAGATAATTTTTGACCTATAGCAACATTTTTTGGCACTTCCTGCATCACTTCTCTGGTGTTGCAGTATGCAATCTATGGTGTAGTGTGATAAACCTTGAGAAAAATCACTTTGTAGGAAAGCTTAGATGTATTTACATGAAATACTTTTGACTTCCTTTAAACTTCCTGGGTATCCCTCATGATAAAATTTTAATAAGACTTATGATCAGCCATGTTATATTGATGTATAATGCAAACAACAGGTGTAGTGATAAGTAAGCTTGCACTTTTGTGATTTGTAAAGTCATGTATTACTAAAACATTCTGGAATTTGTCTGGGTAAAGTTCATGCGGTAATCTTTCTCTAAAGAACATGATGTTATTAGTGTCATTCTTTGATGGCTAGATTTTGCATATGATTGTATATTATCTTACTCATGGGCAGGGGATCAATTCCAGACCCCCTTCTCAATTCACGGACGAATCATTGGTGAATGTAGAACAGAAGGACATTTTAAAGGAAGCTCCTATTTCGAGGAGGGAAAGGAAATACTATCTTCAGAAGATAGCTAACAATAATTTGAATGAACAAGTGTCCACTTTAGATAGTCAACTTAAAGAGAAAGATAAATGTATCCTTGAACTGCAAAGACAATTAAGGGTTTATCTTTCTACCAGTTCGGATGAGGAAAGAAGAAAATTATATTTCTGAATTTGACGAACTAGAAGTTAAATTGGAGGATGCTAAAGCAAGCTATAAATCCTTGGAGTATGCTTTAAGGAATCCTGACTCGGATTAAGGGGCCTAGTTATTACGAAACCCTTCTGTTTTGCAGTGGTAATATGATGGTAGAATGATACATAAATGTAAAAACACTTGACGTAGCAACATTTTGCATGTGGCGAATCATTAGATAATTTTGTAAATAAGGTTATGTATATGTCACTTGACTATTTTTGTACTTTTGATGAAAATAAGTTCACCTTGGAATCTTATTTCATTACTCTATGCAAACTTAACATACACTGTTTAATGTTTAACCTTGTAGGGTATGTATGATAACTAGTCTATGATGTGAAATAGAATGTGCATTATATTCTCATAATGAGAAAATGTATGGTAGAGCAATGTGTTTACTCGTATTTTATGTTTCAGAAATAACCATCTTGTTCAATAGTAGTTCCCAAGTAATTCTCCTTGTGTGAAGTGTCAAGGAGAACATATCCCTTGTTGAACTTTCTTTGTAATGAAAATAGTTTGATTATTTGCATTATATATTTTATTTGAATAATGGGAAAGAAATTCATGCATATGGGTTAAGAGAATCTCCCTGACCAAGATGGAAGATCACTATCTTCGTATGAAAGCTTTTAGGTAGTAGACTCGAGTAATTGTCTCGAATATTGACAGCAGATCCTTTCTTGATAATTAGAATCCTGTGACCCAAATTAGGGCATTAATAAGAGAAGTCCAGAACCCTCCCTCCGATGGGTAATTAGAAGTCCCAAATTGACTAAAATCTAGGCATTTTGTTAGTAGACCAGAAACCCACTTCTGGCTATTAATAAATGTTTCGAGCCAACCCAGATTCGGGTGTTTGATAGAGGACCAAATATCCACGTCCAGTATTCATAGAAATTCCGAGCCAACCCAGATTCGGGTATTTGACGGAAGACCAGATATCCACATCTGGTATTAACGAAGTCCCGAACTAACCCAGATTCGGGTATTTGATAGAAAACTAGATATCCACATATAGTATTAACAGAGGTCCCGAACTAACCAAGATTCGGGTAATTGATAGAATACCAGATATCCATAACTGGTATTTGCTATTGTTTGCGCCAAATCCAAGATTATTTCTTAAAGCATAGGTTGTATGTGCTGTGCGGGCTCTATCTTTGAGCCTTCACTCCCTTCTCATGGGATTTTGTGTAGGCAGAGGCGACTGCGTGCTTAGAATGGTCCTCCAAAGCTCTTGTTCCCTTTGCTCAGGATCTTACGTAAGCAGAGGATGTACATGCTTACTTAGCCACTCTCTGGGCTTTCATTTGTCAAAACAGAGGATGTACGTACTTTATTGGCCACAATCTGGGACTGTGCGTCCGGTGCGCTTGGCTAGCTTATTCTCAAGCAGGGCCCAAGGACTTATACTGCCTCCCTTCAGGAGGCGGTTTACCCTAGCCATCGTAGGCGGTGATAAGGGCTTAGATGCTTACATCGAGCCATCATAGATGTGATTTTATGGCTTACTCTTTTGATGATTTACCCTAGCCATCGTAGGCAGTGATAGAGGCTTATACTTCACCCCTCCAAGGGGTGTCTTAACCTGGCCATCGTAGGCGCGGATAAGGGTTTTCGTTCCCTTCTGCGGGTAACGAGGAACATATGTAGAGGTAGGGCGTGCTTAGTTCGTAACATAGGCAGGGCATACCCTTCTGCGAGCAGAGACGGGGCGTGCTAACTAGATGTTCCGTCTCGACAATTTCTTGCGTGGATCGGAGGCTTACGCTTTTGATGATTTAACCTAGCTCTTTCTGATTTGGGCGCGGAGAAAGGCTTACACACCACCCCCCCTCTGAGGGGTGCCTTTCCCTGGCCATCTTGGCAGTGACAATGGCTTTATCCATTTATTCATTGAATCCATTTCGAGTTATTCCAAAAAAATGAGAGGGTTTCCATACCCTTAGCTATGCAAGCATTTTCTCAAGAAGGTCTTGCTTAGGCTTAATCCAGTCCTTTTACAATGTCACGCAGTTGACCTTGATTATAGAACTTGATAAACATCCCTTCAAGAACTCTGCAGTGGTTTGTTTCATGCCCATTCATCATATGATAGTGGCAGTAAGGCCCTCCTAACTTCCTTTCGTATTTGGGCTTCTTTGTAGATGGCTAGAAATTAAGCTCATGTTTGGTTAGGAAGTAGATATTTTCCATTGAAGTGGTAAGGTGGCATACTTTGGGTAGTTTTGACATAAAGCTTTCTCTTTGTCATTGAAACTTATCCATTTTGTTATCTTGCCTCGCTGCTTCATTCATATCTTTTATCCTTCTTTTCAAAGTGTTTTGAGATTGAAGCGTTATCCTTTTGGACCATTTGGAAGTAAAATGGTTGAAGTCTCACTACACCAAAACATCAAATTTAGCACTCCCCTATCCGCAGAATTCGATACGACTTATAGCCGTGTAAAATTAGATATGGCTCAAAGTTGTATCTAAATATTTAGATACGGCCTTGAGCCTTATTTAATTTTAATATAGCTGTACTGCACATCAAAATAGTACTTGTTACCATGTAAAACTTTCACACCAAAACGCATGCCTCTCCCTCCTTTTTTCGTTTCCCTCTCACCTCTCCCTCCTTTTTTCTATTTCCCTCTCATCGTCCAATCCCTAAATAATAACGTTCCCCAATCTTTTACGAAAAATCCTTAATCCAGATCTGACTCGGTTCACAAATTGATTCTTTGGTTGTAGAAAACGGTATTCTCATTCCATCATACAATTTCCAATGTGTTAACCATCTATATTTTGCTAACTCATTTCATGTAATTTGCTATATAATTCAGGGTTCCATTGTTGGTCGGTGCTGCTGCGGCATTAGGATCGTCTTATCAGTACATTCCTTTTGATGAAAGCAACTATCCTTGTCCTTTAGGGCAGGCATCGGCATCTGTTACTACTAGGTCGACCTGTATGATTTTTGGTCTTATTTGGTAGATTTAATTATTCCCTTCTCTTATGTATCTCATTTGCTTTGTAATAGAGAAACTGTTGTAATCAACTCCACAAATGCAATAAAACCATCACGGTTATCCGGTAAATCATCCTGCGTTACTTGTGACTAATTTTAGACTGAAAACTGAAGTAATAGCTGTAATTTGTTGTATCATATATTTTTATAGTGTACCTGTAACGTTTATGTATCTTGAATAAGTAAATGTATTGATGCATTATCCTTGCAGAAACAGTAAATGATGAATATGAACAACCCCGGAATAAACCTCGCAGGCAAGTTTACATTTAAAATCTCAATCGAACGCCTTAGTTTGTTAACAGTTGTTTAATGTTCTACCTACTTGTTTCATTGTTGATCTCATCATATAATTAGTATGATGCATGTGCTTTTCATGTATTCGAAGATGAACTTTGGGCAGTAAGTCTTACAATAATATATGGGTGTATCCCAATAAACACTTAGGGATGGTATTCTTTTAAGTGTATTAACCATGAGGGTCATCTTTTTGTTTTAACAAGTGTATATATGCAGTAAAAGTCTTACAATAATATGTGGCTGCTTCCTTGGTCGAGAACTTTTGCAGCTGATAATTGGTATGATTTTATTACCTGCAATTTCTAATTATTTGTTGCTTGTTCAATTAGTTCAACAAAAAAGTTACCTACTACGGTAATCATCATTTACATACACTACTCACTTTAATCTATCTTTAGACATAAAAGATTTATATGTAATGTTTCATGTGGGACAATGATATAGATATAGGATCGAATCCCAATTAAGTGCTATATTATGATGGCACTTAGTGCAAGAAAATCTCAGCTTACTGGACATTGGCTAAGCCCCAAAGCAAGCTAGGTCATGCATACACTGTTCATGGTCATTAGAATCATCTAAAAACATCACATACCTTTTATCATTGTTGACAGGTGCAAGATGTGGAAGGAGTAGAACTGTGTGGTACATTAAAGAATGTAGTTGCCTCAGCTGCAGGTTTGCTAATGTTGCAAGCGTTCTGTCTCTTTAATGCAAATGTCACAAGAATCAACTAAAATAATTCTTATTTGGTAATGTGTAGGATTTGTTGATAGCTTAAATATGGGAAATAATACCAAGGTTAAAATTTAACTATAGGAGAACCTTAATTGAGGAAAGTGCGAAAGCTAATATGGTCCTTCTGCTTTATGTATCAGGCAACAATAATGAGAATCAGATTGAAGGAAATGATATCTTTTTCGAAAATGATGTTCTCTTCAGTCAAAGACAACACTTTCTTTAAGAGCTGTGGAGTGGGAGATCTAATCGCAACATGCAGTATAAAACTAAGCTTTTTATCCCATGAAATAAACATTTGTCGGTGAAATATTTATGCAATGTTAAGTAATTGTACCAACTTTATTCTAGAAAACATGACTCTACCTAAGTTATAACGATCCAACAAATTAGTTATGCATTTGTTTGAAGAATTTTTCATAAAACTCAAAGAGAATACATAAATTTGTAGATTTAAGTAGAATTGAGAAACAATATTGTATCATACGTTCTTTATCATTGAACAGTTGGAGGTCGAAACGGGAAAGTAGCCAAAGCTTATGCCAGATATAGCGGTGAAAGGTATATTTTTGTAACCATCATCATGTAAGTTCCATTCGTTAGTCACCAACTCCGATCATTGAGATTTCTTTTCTATTTTTCTTCTTTCGATATATAGGTCATTTGATGAACTAGAAACATAACTATTACAAGGTCAAAAACTATAGGTATGCCTTGTCATATTCCGGTTGAAAAAGGGAAAGAATCATATTTGAATTCACTTGTTACCGTTAAATATAGTAGTTCAGTCGTAGTTGTATGATATACCATGTTGAACTTTCTGTCCACGATTTCATGAAGGGTGTCTTGACAGCATAGGAAGTGATATATAAGTTTCTGTTTGTTAGAATAATATTGGTGTCGATACAATTGAAGCTTTTCAAATGCATGATTTTGTTTCTATTTTCCATTATTGAATATATTTTATTCATGCTAATTTTAGTTTACCCCGTGCGTTCTTTAGGACTAATGCAGAACCTCTAATATACTACATGCCTACCAAGCAATTGATTGAAGATACATCTGTAGCCGAGCAGTAGAAAGAACAATTTAACAATTGCCTTTGAAAAAAAATAGTTGTCATTTTGTATATTGTCACATTCTCTCATGTGCTAGATTTTGAATGGTATGTAATTGAAGTGTAATGCAATGCAAATATCATGGATACCAGTAACTAACCTGTGGTGTTGCAATTTAGCTTTGCAGGTTATGATGCATGTGTGTACATAGGAAGATGATAAAGTGATACTTCTAAATTGTATGTGTCAGATACGTCTAAATTATTAGTTATCTGTTATTGACTAGAACTGGTTTGTTTATGTACATTAATTATGTATGAATTTCTTGAAACCTCAAGAGGGTTGGTTTGTGTATGTAGTATGTACTCGATATTTAAATATAAGATTGTTGATCAGTTATGTGAGATTTTGTTCTGATGTAGTTTATTTTTGTGTTAATCTATGTAGCTAATTGTATTGTTATTATTTTAAAATTAGATACGACCTTAAACCGTATCTTATTATGAATTAGATACAGCTCATGGCCGTAGCTATTTAAAAATTAGATACGGCTTATGGTCGTAGCTAATTAAAAATTAGAAACGGCTCATGGTCGTATCTAATTCATAATTAGATACGTCTTAAGGTCGTATCAAATGATTAAAGACGTCAAAAACCGATATATCCTAGAAAACCGCCTAGTCACATTAGATACAGCCCAAAGCTCTACCTAATTGGAATTTTTGGTGTAGTGTCTATAACATCCCACACTTTTCTACGCCCAAATTTCGACAAAATTCAAAACTTGAACACATCCAAGCATGGAGCGTGTATATCTGGTACCTGTAATAAATGAGCATGAGCATAATCAGAGTACGATAAAAGAAAACTTACAGCGAAAACAAAATAGGGTAACTAGTATTAACTTAAGTAACTATCTTTTTCAAAGTAAGTCACTTTGCCAATATCGAGCATGAGAGAACGAGAACCGAAAGCCAAACTTAAACACCGGTGAGAACCCGACCTTCCCTAGAAAACATGGGTGGTTGTAATGAGGAGGAGGGTCAGAACAACAAGATTCTGGTGAACAGGAAATGTACAACAAAGATTATAATACACGGATGTATCCCATTTGGTTCAACCTAAGATGCATGCCTATCAAGGTTAATGATTCTAGCCTAACCTTGTAGATGTTTACGCACGACCCTATTACTCTTCCTAAATTGGTATTGTAAGATATAATACCGAGATAGAACATTTACGCATATATATAGGAAGCCTTTTAATCCATAGTTTAGTTGATTATTAGACCGAGAAGTGAACCCCTAACTGCGAAGTTTCTATATATATACACCTCTCAATCCCCTTACCCTTTATTATTTTACGCCTCACTATCAATGATAGATAGGGTGGATTCTCTCGATCACTTAAGACCCTAGGCGGACTTATTGGTTGGCGGACTTATTGATCACTTAATACCTCTCGATAACTTGTTCCACATTCTTATAAACTAGAGAGCACTGGTTGTGGGTCCTACTAGTTAAGGCTTCCATCATTCATGCATATACCCTTGCCCCGCATAAGGTGAGAGATGGTACTTTATCGCCCGGTGTACCTTCTAGCCGACCTTATTGGATAACCCCCTTAGTCGCTTACTACTTCCTGTAGGGTAGGTAGCCATATCTGACATTTTTAGTTTCTAGGTTTGGGTAGACAATACACACACATGTCGTTTAAGACCCTTATATTGAAAGACCTATCCTCGGGTGGACTCTTCAACCCCAGCCGCTTAAGACCCAGGAAGTGGACTACACGCGAAGGTTATTAGTTCGTACCCCATTAGCCCTTAGTACCTTTCGCTATTGGGATAAAGTGGGTCACGTCCTTACGTCTTTTCCGTTTAGTTACTCTTCACGGAAATATTATGTACATAAGGTTTATTATCGTCACGGGTTCCTATGGTTAATAATATTTTTACATCATTAACCTACTAAGTCCAACTCTACTTTTAATTGTAAGTTCTATATTTGTTAATATAAATAAGGAAAGTTATATCCTGTTTACCCTGGGATATTTATTTAATTGCTTCCCCAATTGGACACAGTATTTAAACAACAATCAATATCCATTAACCCCCCATATTACACCCATTTACTTCTATCTTCTCTGTTTTATTGCCCTTTATGACCATGACAACCATATTTTCCTGAGGCAACCATTTATCAGACATATGTTATCTATTTTTTGTCCCCCAATGGACAATTATTATTCTTATTTATTTATTGGTTGACTTTTATATGTGTGTGTATATATATATATATATATTCATGCACCAGGCCTCTCACATTAAGTTGACTACTTGTGGATGTTGGATTTTCCGTTCGGTTCCAGGCAGATTTCTACCACAAGTTGAACTTAACCTCGTGCCATAGTACATTTACATTTATGCATTAGACCCCTCACATTAAGCTGACTACCTAAGGTTGCTGGATTTGCCGGTCAGTTCCGGGCAGGCTTCTATCAAAAGTTGAGCTTAACCTCGTGTCTAAATGCGGTTATAATTTAAATTTTCTAATTTGGGTGTACAAAATTTATCCTAATAAATTTAGGAATTGCAACCATTATTCCATTATATTTACTTTCCCCATTCAACATTGGTTACAATTGTTATTTATTGATTTGCGGTCCTGTTTCTAGTAATTAATTATATCGATTGCTACAAATGGTCGCCACAAATACATTAATTCAATATGGATTACATTTTCATATAATTCCATAATTGAATATTATTCAAACATTCAAACATTCAATACCATGTATATTTTACCGTTTTACGCTGATTTGGACGGATAATATGTATACGTATATTTAATGTTTTCGTGTGGTCAACGTAGTTATCTTTTTTTTATTTTTATTAAATTTAATGATTTAGTTTAATCAATAACCAAACATTCCTTTTTACATTCAATCTTGCCAAAAGATTTCAGTCTTCCAAAAAGACCGTTAGTTGTAATTATTGTAGATTATGCCTGATTTGTGGAATAGACATATTTCAGATTCACAAGATATATATATATATATATATATGTTTATATATTTTTGGAGTAGTTGATGCAAGCTACGTACAAGTGTGTGTATATATGGATATATATATATACACGTACGTTTGCACCACTTTTTCCTTTTTCAATCTTTTTGTCATATCTCTTGTGGATTCGAAATAACATCTTTTTTTCTTCAAACAGAGGAAAGCGACATATTTACAACAACTAAGCCAAGCCCAACAACATTGAATGCAATTAGGTATAACTCTTTTAAGTATTACAATCACATAATTTACCAATCGTATCTTTTTACCCAAAGTCACATAATTTATTATTCAGCACTGAACTAAAGATCTGAAATGTAACTACATCTAAATGGTGTTTAATGGGACTGATTTCCAGAACTACAGTGCTTTCCAACAACTACAATAATTTTGCAACATAATTGTAGGTAGTATATATAAACAAATTTAAGAATCCCACAGTAATTATTATGCCTAACCACAATTTACAATATACAAGTTTTAACAATGTTTACAATCAGATCTGATGGGTGTCAATCCAATTACATAAATTTAACGAGCAGATCTGATGGAAATAGGCATAAAATTTTAAATCTAATTCAAACGAAATAAATAGGCTATTATAACTGTATTCGTAAATTTCCCACTCACCTTAAAGCATTTAAATTCCAAAGATTGAACCTTTTAGGCCTACAATTCCCAAATTCTTATAAATCTACAATTCATATGAAAACGGGATAATTTCAGATCTGTAGAGATGTAAGAAAATAGGAAGAGAGGAGAGAATCTGATTTGGAGCGTCAATTTGCATTCTTTTCTATTGGATCTGATAATCCTCTCAATTTTATATGATTTGGATTTCATTTGTTGTATAAGAATATATTTTTATTTAAGAAATTAGGTTAGAAGGGTAAGGAAAATGGCAGAGCTCTGCTACTGCTCCAGATTTGTATGGAATATGAATGAGGCTTTACCCCTTTATTTATAGGAGTGAAATTGGCCTTGGACCGTTAGATTTATTTTAATTAACATTCTTCCACTCGTTTAATATATTTTATAAGCTAACCTTATAAAACCTAGTCATCACTATGCGTACTGACGCCCAGTGGGTCGACCGCCAGGGTCAGCCGCCTGAGTCGTCAAATACCCAGTAAGGCTAGTTAAATAAGGTATATAATATTTAATTTTTCTGGTTTATTTATTTTCTGTCCATTTTCGTATTTCGTCCGTAACTTTTTCATACGGACTCTGTTCGCGAAACACCAAACATGAAAGTTGACCAGAATTCCGAGATAAATGCATAGGGTAAAGTTTCATGGTTAAATTCCATTGCTTGTAGAAATTCCTGTTTTTGAAATTCTAATAATTAATTTATATTGCCAAAAATTTTGGGTTGTTACATTCTTCCCTCCTTAAAAGGAATTTCATCCCGAAATTTGACACCTATTTTCCTATTCTACACAACCAATTTGTGTACATCCGCTTTGTAACCATGTATATATGTGCATGGTGTACATAATGCAATTTCAACCATAAAACATGTGTGCAAGGTGATTCTATATTGAATCCTCCTGCATGTATGCATTAAATTTTTGAAACACGTTTGAAAGCATGATGCAAAACATCCTAAATATACTGGCAGTTCTATATGAATGCAAATTTTGAAAACTCTTTTTCATCCTTTACCTTCACACAATTACGAATAAAAGTGTGAAGCAACCAATTTTACATCCAACCCCTACCATCCAAAATGTTACGCAATGTAATTGCTTCCTATTTAATTTCTCCTAAACCGGAAAAAGGAAATCGAAGTGAAGAATTTTAACATTTTTCATTTTCCGCCCTATAGTGGAATTTTTACCTCAGTCACCCAAAATACTTCACAAATTTCCATCTTTATGTTGTAAAGGAGGCTTAAAACAAGCTCTAAGACGTAAAACGAGTTAATTAACAACCCGCGCGCATCGCTAACAAGGTGTGGAAACAATGTTTTCAAGGCTAAAAAAGCTTTTTCCTTGTTGTCATTAACGTTTTTATCGTATCGTCGATCCTATTGCACCGCTAAAACGCGCACACAAAGCATCTAAAAATCTTCCTTACGCCGTTCTTGTGACCAAAAATCGCAATTTTTCATAAAAATAAATCCCCGCTTGAAAACTTCTTACGTTTACTTTGAAAATTTCTTTTCAAAATCGTTTCACTTTCCTTTAAAATAAGAAAATGTAAAAAAAAGTATTTTTTTCAAACATTGTTTTCCAAAAATTTCAAAAATGTATTTTGCGGAAATTTAAACGATTCAAGCCACATGTTGGCAGATAAAGAAAGTCATTCACGCAAAAAATACAAAAATTGAAATCACACAGAAGACCAAAATGAATTTTAGAGTCAACAAGGAGCGTTATTTATTTCTTTATATACCCGTGACGTGGAACCGGTCTTATACTAAAATTTATCCAACTAAGAATTCTATTCTTCCCAGCTCTAGGACAAGTGCTAGTTTATGAACGAGATTTCATTTAAATAAATATGCATGAATGACAAAACACTTTTTAAACATAGAAATCTCATTAACCAAAGTCATGCGATTTTCATTCCTAGCAGTTACACACACTATAACAACAACAAAGATAAAGAAAATGCTGGAAAGGCAAACACACGATACAAGATACTATATGCGCAAGACATATACTAACTATAACAACTACGACTACCCACTGTAGGTTGGTCTACCTTTGCGACTGGAGCCTGACCCATTACCACGCCCGCGCCAAGAGCGCAGTATGGTGGAGATGCAACCTATCTCACGTGCCTTCCGACGCTGCTCGTCGCGAACCTCATAGGGCTTGGCCTGCATGGCGTGGGTGGCGGCGAGCTCTGGGCTCTCCTGACCATGTTGCAAAGGCTGCTGAGCAGGAGCGGGTGGTGTGGGGACAAGAGCATCGGGCAGCTGAATTCCCATCTTCCGGAGAGTGACACGACTAATGGCGGTCGGTGCCTTCTTCACCGCCGTCTCTCCAGAAAGTCTCACCTGAAAGTGTCGGAAGACATGGGTGAGAAGATGACTATAAGGAAAATGTCTTCGTAGGGTGCCAACGAAGGGCTTATAAAGATGAATCATAAGCACGCATGCCCAACAGACGGCTATGCCGCCAAGAATAGCATAGGTGGCGCGGCGAACAGAAGGATAAATCTTCTCCAAGCTTCCCGTCTTCGGGATGATGTTGTGCTGTAAGATGCGCACAACTACTCGGGTGATGGGTCGTAGATTGGTGGTGGTCTAGGCTCCAGGCTCTCCAAGGAAGATACGCTGAAGGATCTGAGGGTCCTCCATCTCGATAGCATCAAGCTCGACTCAGACCGCTGAGATGCCCAAAATCTGAGCTAAGTCGTCGTAGGTGAACTCGATGTGGGTGCCCATAACCTCAGAACAGATGACACAGTTTTCGTTATCGATGTCAGCATCCATATGGGCATTAAACAGAGGGACACAACACGGATAAAGGTTGCGCTCAAAAGTGTCGAAGTGCAAGATCGGTGTTAGGCCTGCGGCGACAAAACGTTCCTTCAAACCAAAAGTGGCGAAATTAGCGAACTTCACCGGTCGACCAACTTGAAACTCATAACTGGTCGTGGCTAAGTAGTGCTTAATCTTCACCTCATCGCGGTCTAGCCAAGCGGCTTCCTGAGGCGTGAGACCGGGGTGTTGGGTGTGAGGTGCCAAGGAGGATTCGGCGAATTGGGCTAACAAAATTGCAAATTCGAAGTATAATTGGGTAGGGATTTGCAAGAGAAGGATTTTAATGGTAATTAGGGACGAAACGGAGCAGAGGTTGCTCGGATTGGAGCTTGGGAAGGAGGAGGGTTTGGGTTTTCGTTGGAATTTGGGGTTAGGGGAGAAAGAGTCGGCTGAAACGATATATATATATATATATCGTTTCAACCGATTCGGGTCGGGTCCAGGCAACGTTAATAAGTGGGAAGCGGTCGACTTGGCCTTAAGAGGGCAGTCGACCGCTTGCCCTTAAAAAGGAGCGGTCTGAACCTCGACCCAACGACCCGTATAAATTATATATAAATTAAAATAAAATTTCTATTATATCGAAACAGCTTCTGTTCCCAACCGAATTCTCGCATCGACTTTCACCACTGGTCGAGTTAAGAAAATTTGTTTTTCCAACGCCCTTTTCCCTGCCTCCAGGAAGATTGTGACAACCGAATCGAAATGAACTTAAAACAGGAAATCAGCTTGAAATCCGAAATAAAATTTAAAACGGATTTTCCTCTTACTGGCTGACATAAACTAAACGATTCAAAATTAAATACCCCAAAATAAGGATGAAGGATTTTCTTAGCCTTTTCGAAGAAAATTTTAAACTTTTCCAAAATGAAATTTCATTATAATCTACCGATTTCTCATTTATAAATTCATTTTATTATTATTTTTTATATTCCAGTTTATATTTCAAATTGAAAAACCTTTTCGTATTCAAAAATGTTGGAGCATCAAAATCTTAATGATTAATTGTGATAATCTCAATAAATTATCCAATATATATAGGAAGAGGGTACTAAAAATCACAAGGAATAGATATTTATTATTCTTAAGTTTAGTGGCATATTTCTTGTCATTTCCAATTCCTTCCTTCCTACCAATCAGATTATATTTATAAAAATTACATGAGGCTCTAATAATTTTGAAACACGAATAGATTTAAAATTTAAAAACCATATCTTTGTAAAACTAGGCCTTTATAAAACCATTTTCCGAAACCGTATTTCAAAACTCGTTTTTTTTTTCAAATAATTTTAAATATAAAATTTCCTCGAATACAAGGCCACGAACTCAAATGAATATTTCAGTAAAGGTAAATTCAGAAATTTAATGAAGTGAAAAATGGATATACCTTGTAATTATATTCCCGAAATAGATACGAACTTTTCTCATTCTGGATCGAGGAATTGTCTTAACCGGAACTACTAAACAAAACAAGAAACCAGAAACGTGTCTATCTCGGTTGTAGCTAGATTTTTATATTATATATATATTATTATTCAAGTCTCCAAACTCGAATCAATGAAATCCACCATATGTCGTCCTCATGCTCTTCATGACGAGATCGCCAACGTACTGTGGGGGTAAGACAGAATTGGCTAGAAACCCGAACTCAACATACTTCAACTCTTAGTCGCTTAAAGCTCATTTTAAATAATTAGGCCCGCAACTAATTCATCGTTGAAATAAATCAAAGTCGAGTAAGAATGACCAAGAAAAACATAAAAGAAAATCGAACTACGTTCTCTCATGAGTCCTAATTTAACTAATTCCTCTGATCGTTTAAACCATGCCCTGATACCAAATGTAACACCCCACATTTTTCTATGCCCAAAATTTTGACAAAAATCAAAACTTGAACACGTCCAAGCATGAAGCGTGTATATCTGGTACTTGCAATAAATGAGCATGAGCATAATCAGAGTACGATAAAAGAAAACTCACGGCGGAAACAAAATTAGGTAACTTGTATTAACTTAAGTAACTACCCTTTTCAAAGTAAGTCATTTTACCAATACCAAGCATGAGAGAGAACGAGAACCGAAAGCCAAACTTAAACACCTATGAGAACTCGACCTTCTCTAGAAAACCTGGATGGTTATAGTGAGGAGGGGGGTCAGAACAACAAGATTCTGGTGAACATGAAATGTACAACACAGATTATAATACACAGATGTATCCCGTTTGGTTCAACCCAAGATGTATGTCTATCAAGGTTAGCGATTCTAGCCTAACCTTTTATGTTTACGCACGACCCTACTACTCTTCCCAAAGTGGTATTGTAAGATATAATACCGAGATAGAACATTTACATATATATATATATATATATATATATATATATTTAGGAAGCCTTTTAATCCATAGTTTAGTTGATTATTAGACCGAGAAGTGAACCCCTAACGGCGGAGTTTCTATATATATACCTTTCCATCCCCTCACCCTTTATTGTTTTACGCCTCACTATCAATGATAGATGGTGTTGATTCTCCCGATCACTTAAGAACCTAGGCGGATTTATTGGTTGACGGACTTATTGATCACTTAATACCTCTCGATAACTTGTTCGATATTCTTATAAACTAGAGAGAACTAGCTATGGGCCCTGCTAGTTTTGGCTTCCGTCATTCACGCATATACCCTTTCCCGTATAAGGTGAGAGATGGTATTTCATCACCCGTTATACCTTCTAGCTGACCATATTGGATAACCCCCTATAACAACCCGAATTCCAACAAACTAATTTTTTTCAAAATTTTAATTTATCGAAACTCATGTTGGTTTGTCTGGTATCCTGCATAAAAGACATAGATAATAAACATATCAGAGGTCATAAAACATCTCACAGCAGAATGGAATAAAATATAATATAATCATATATAGCCTTACCCAGATAATAATACTTCCTAACCAGTATCCAAAGCTATCATATCTCTACCACAAATCTAACCTATGAGTATGTTATCAGAACACAAGTTCTGGTGACTGGATTTAAACTACACATTCTGGATAACCCTACATATACTGTTCAGTTACATTTTCTTATTTATTAGGTTACTTGTGTTAATAGCACTCAAGGCTTACACACACGTCGTATCCATCTACTCCCTAGTAGATTAACATAATACAATATACATATAGCTACCCCCAATATTAAGGTACACCCCATGGTAACCCACTCGCACGGTCTCCGCCGTAACACCACAGAAATATACACAATCCCTCATCCTATGCCGGAACGACATAAATACCTCTATACAACAACGCTACGTTCTGCATAGAACCACCATTGCCATGCTACATAAGCGTATGGACTGCCACCTTCGAACCATTCGATCGAATCAGATTCCTTCACAGACTAATGCCCTAGGGTCTATGATACACCACCCGGAGCATACATGCATGTGTTTAAACTTTCTCACGTATGTATCGTTAATCGCACTCGATGCCTCAACCTTGATGATACACCATCCAGAAACGGTATGTATGTATCCACACGTTTTATCTACTTTGCACCGAGTTCCGTAATAGGGTTATATCAGATACACGCAACTCGGTCGTGAGCCTTTTCAGATATCTATATACACAGATGCTATGGTCTACAATTTCACTGTGGCTATGGTCCCACCTGACCCCTCCCTCAACTAGTGAAAGGCCAACGGATTTGAGAGCTAGTGATATGCCCCTAACAAACAATCTACATCCAAATTGGCGTGTCCCGCAACCAAAGCGTCTATAGAAAAAGGTCAACAGTCTTTTGGTTTAGCTCTCCGTCTTTTTGCATCACGCTAACTATCGATGATCGGTACCCGACGATTACTATCAGTCAGATGGTAAGCCCCACCTAAGGCAAATAGATGAGATGGTCGTAACCCGCCTAGTCATAAGGCACCAGATTCGTCGAATCACCTATGCCACCCTACAACCTTTTGACTGCCCACTATCATGGCAATCAAGGTATACTCACCGGGCAGAACGCGCAGACCCAACCTCTGCGAGCACAGCCTAAACGCTGCAACCACTCAAAGGACTACCAAGGGTACCCTCCACGTCCCAGGAAGCCTCATGCTTCCCCTTTCAGTCCTTGGAGCCAGCAGAATATTAGCAAAACAACAGGCAAAACAAGCAGAATAATCAGATGGACGTGCGCTCCCCTCGTGCCTCATGACACCTCGATGATCTACCCCATTGGGTTCTTCAATTTCAGACGTACGGACTGGTCCAAGCGCCTCAGGTTAACGTGTTATTAGGCTCTATGTCCAAACGTTTAATTACACGCTTGCTCTGCCTTATTAGATTTTTAGTTTAACTTGGTTATTTCAAATCATATTAACTTCTTATTCAGGTTACCAAGTTCATCTTGCTTATTAATTTCAGTTATATAACTTACCCCATTTAAGTTCATTAATAAGCCTGTAACATGTTATTCTTATGAGCAGATTTCAGATTCTCAGGTTTTTCAGATAACATGTTCTTCTTTTCAGCAAGATTCAGATTCTCAGGTTTACAGATTACGTAATTTATAATTAAGTACAACTTATTGCATTTCATAAGTTTCCCCTTCTTTTCTCTACTTATTACAAACAGTAGGTTTCATGTTTCCAGATTTGCAGATTACTTAATTTATAATTAAGTACAACTTTTCTCATTCCATAAGTTATCTCATTTTCTCTATTGTTTATTATAACCTAACTCATAGTTTCCACTTGTCCCTAGGACAAACCTACCTATTATCTTTCCTTTTCCTATTCAGGTTTATTCATAATAGGTTATTATCATTCCCCGTTCATTCCAATTCTTTTACTGTTGTAAGATTCATTCATTTCCATTAATTACAATTAATGCAATTTAATTCTTGCCAGTTATATATTCATGTATGTTAATGCACCAGACCCCTCACATTAATTTGACCACTTGTGGATGTTGGATTTTCCTCGCGGTTCCGGGTAGGCTTCTACCACAAGTTGAACTTAACCTCGTGTCTTCGTGCGGTTATTTACAATTTCTTAATTACTATATTTTTTTCATACAAATCGAGCACGTCTGTTCTTTCTCATTATTCCCAAATTTTACTGTAATTCTATTTACAACCTTTTTGCATAATAATTCTATTACAAAAATACTCATGTTCATTGTAAATCTCATAATTACAGCGTTCACAGAAATTCCCAATTCAGACAGGTGATTAATGGAAATAGGCTTTATACAGATGAAATGTTCTCAGTTCAGGTTTCAAGATTACAGTACTGCAGAAGTTTCATCATTTATACGAAGGATACAATTCAGTTTTAATTACAACAATACTAATTTCAATGGATTTCAGGAGGTTAAACATTTCAGTAGGTTACAGCAGGTTAAACATTTCAGTAGATTAATCATTCTACAGATTAAACATTTCAGCAGATTTATTATACATATTAACGGGAAATGACAAACGATAATATACCGTTATCAAAAAGTATAACTTAAACCCATTCACCTAACAGCTTTCCAATTCATGAATCTGGTCCAGACCTAGCATTCCGTGGCTCTCCTGACCGAATATAGAATCTAAATAACCATGGATTAACACTTCTCAAACTAAAAGAAAAGGGGAAAAAAGAAGAGAAATCTAAATTAACCAGATCCAAGAATTTACCATACTCCGTTCAGAATTCTAGATGCCTACACTGTCATTTTAAATATCTTATCTTAAAACCTTGAATCAGAAGCCTAAGAACTAATTTTTTTTCTAAAATGGTTTGAAGGGAGAAGAGAATGGCAGAGCCTAGGCAGCACCTCAGTAAATATGAGAATAAAACTCGGCCTTGCTAGTCTATTTATAGGCGTAGTAGAAAGCTCTGAACCATCGGATTTAAATAAATTAAATCCGATCTGCACACATCAGCCTAGCCACGTCAAAAAACAAGTGCTGAATCCCTCTTGGGTCGACCCAATTACTGCTTCGGTCGACCCATGGGTCGACCCAGGCAAGGCATGGGTCGACCCCTATAGGTCCAATGTGTCATTTTTTTTGCATTCTCTTTTATATGTTAATGTTTATAATTTAAACGTTATTACTTGCTTACTTTGCTTCTCTTAATTTATATTGTGTGCCTCTTTTCCTTTCTTTAATTTATTACATGCAGCTTAATTACCTTGCATGCAATCGCATGCATTTATTTTATTGCATAATCTTTCTCTCCTTTTTAAACCTATTTATTGATTGCATGCGCTCATATATTACTTTCTTCTTTTTACCGCATGTATTGATTGCATGCATTTCTTTACTACATTAACAATTTCTAAATGCATGCACCATTTTATTACATGCATTCATACAATTATTTTTATTGTATCTTTTATTTATTAATGTCCATGCATATATATATATATATACATATATGCACCATTAATAATTTTATACTTATAAAAATGCGGGGTGTAACATTATCCTACCCTTAAGAAATTTCATCCCCGAAATTTGATAAGGGTAAAATCAAATAATTTCTCGCATAATATACATCCATTATGTGTGCATCCAACTTTTGCAAACATCAATGCACTCATCCAAAGTGTAATACAACATTGTAATACATGTATGCCTAAGCGGTACCTCCTATATGTATGCAAATTTTCATAAAAATCTTTTGAAAACATGAGGCGCATATCCTGAATATACTGGCAGTTCTACATGAGTGCTATATTTTGAAAATAAAAATACATTTTCATCCAAATTTTCCCACACTCTTGCACAGCAAGAGCGCAGTTCATCCAATTGTTGCATCCAAAATCCTACCAACCATCTTCAAATTTCGAATTTTAGAAAAATCTAATTTCTAAATTCGATTTCTTATGTTACAAAAAGGTAGAAAACGGAAAACTTCACATCCTCCGTTTTTCTTTTAGTTACCCTTTCTATTTGTACTTGGATTTTATGTAACTATTATATAATCCATATTTTCCTATTCAAGCACAGTCCACATAAAAACTTCTTTGTTATAGATTTTCCTTTTCAACTTATCTTGGAAAAATTTATTCTTATTCATCTTTTCTCAGAATTTTCCATTTTTCTTTAACTGTCATGTTTGTTGCTTTACTGAATTCGCTGTTTCCCTTTTAGTTATGCCACTACTCTTTTCTTAGCTTATTTAACTTAATCCTCTGATCTAAGTTTAGTTTCAAATAAGCCTTCTAGTCCTTCAACTAAAACAGGAAAACAGACGCTCTACACAGCTACTACTAAGGGCCAAGAATCTCAGGATTATGTCCCCCTCAGACAGAAAAGTTCAAACCACGGGATCAATGACAGGTTTATGTGTTACCCTAACTACCCGACAGGAACAAAATAACAGAACGATCCCAACAAAAATGTAATAACGGGTTTTACCCCTAATAGAAAAATTAGCAATAGGATATAAACACTTACTTGCCCTTTACTATCTAGTAGTCACCACTAGTCCTGGCTGTGTACTAACAATCATTTCAAAGAAACACCCTAGGCTTTTCAATGCTTACGCATTCAACGGGAACTTACCATTATTCCAAGATAATTCTCGCTATCTACTCCATAGCCTCAAAAACTTTCCCTGTCCTCCCTAGGCACTAACCCTTACCTACTCCATGATTTTGAAAAACGTGGCTTGACTTCCTCATTTTATTTTCCTTCCAAAAGTTAAAAGTGTTAAAACTTCATTTTCCTCAGCAAAACTTATTTTTGCCAAACCATAAAAACATGTCATACAAAATGCAAATCATTTTTTTTTCAAATCACAAAAATTGGAGTAGACAAGGACAACTATTACGCAATCTCTATTCTTAATTTCTACAACTTATTTTTTCTACCCAACAAAATTTTATGTTAGAACAATTATCAAAAATGATTGTCAAAAGAATAGATATTTCAAAACTTTCTTTACTGAAAATTCTAGTTTTCAACAAAATGCAACATTTTCTATGTATTGCTTTTTAATCCTTTCATTCAATATAACAGAAAAACTAGCGATCTATACATGCTCTATAATGTGCACCTTTTACTTAGAGAATTTTATTTTAGAAAATTTCTTCACAAGAAATCACTATTTTCAAAATATACCCCATTTTGCTTCAAAAATCAATATGTACTTTTTCAAATATGTTCTTTACATATTTTAAAATGTAACTTTTAAGATCAAAACTTGAAAACACCATAAACCATCTTCCAAAAGCTTTCACAATTTCATGTTCTTAAAAGTTAACAATGGGATTAGACTCAAAGTGGGTTTCCAACTTACCTAGGCTTTCCTAGACACTCATACAAAGCCAATTCTCTCAACTATATATATACTCCTAATCCATTTTTCTCTTTTTTTAGAAACCTTTTCCAATTTATAAAGTTTTACAGCCAAACCCACTAACCTGAAATACTAACATATGGGATTCAGCTTTCTTCCATACAAAGTATATTGTACACTTCCCATTCAAATTACCTAAGGGTCTCAGATTTCCATGTTCATTCCTTTAGTGTACAAAACAAATATCCCAACTTTTACCATATTATACTTTCTCTATATAGTGGGTTCCTTTATGGACCAAGGTATATACATATTATATTTATATTTAAAAAAAATACAAATACGTTCACTCACTATCTATACAGGAATCATAAACCTAGGCTCTAATACCAAATGTAACAACCTGAATTCCGACCGATCAAATTTTTTTCAAAATTCTAATCTATCGAAACTCGCGTTGGTTTGTCTGGTATCCTGCAGAAAAGACAGAGATAATAAACATACCAGAGCTTAGAAAACATCTCACAGCGGAATAGAATAGAATATAATATAATGAAATATAGCCTTACCCGGATAATAATACTGCCTAACCAGTATCCAAAGTTAGTGTATCTCTGCCACAAATCTAACCTATAAGTACGTTGTGAGGAGGGGGCCAGAACACAAATTCTGGTGACTAGATTTAAAATACACATTCTGGATAACCCTACATATACCGTTCAGTTGCATTTTCATATTTATTAGGTTACTTGTGTTAATAACACTCAAGGATTACACACATGTCGTATCCATCTGCTCCCCAGTAGATTAATTTAATACAATATACATATAGCTACCCCAATATTAAGGTACACCCATGGTACCCCACTCGCACGGTCTCCGCCGCAACTCCACAGAAATATACGCAGTCCCTCATCCTATGCCGGAATGACATACGAGCCTCTATATAACAACGCTACGTTCCGCATAGAACCGCCATCACCATGCTACGTAAGCGTACAGACTGCTACCTTTGAACCATTCGATCGAATCAGATTCCATCACAGAGTAATGCCCTAGACTCCACGATACACCACCCGGAGCAGACATGCATGTATCTAGACTTTCTCACGTATGTATCGTTAATCGTACTCGATGCCTCAATCTCAATGATACACCATCCGGAAACGATATGCATGTATCCGCACGTATTATCTACTGTGCATCGAGTTCTGTAACAGGGCTATATCAGATACACGAAACTCGATCGGGAGCCTTTTCAGATATCTGTATACACAGATGCTATGGTCTACAATTTCACGGTGGCTATGGTCCCACCCGACCCCTCCCTCAACTAGTGAAGATTCAACAGATATGAGAGCTAGTTACGTGCCCCTAACAAACAATCTACATCCAAATTGGCGTGTCCCGCAACAAAAGCCTCGATAGTAAAAGGTCAATGGTCTTTTGGTTTAGCTCTCCACCTTTCCGCATCGCGTTGACTGTCGAGGACCGGTACCCGACGATTACTATCAATCAAATGGTAAGACCCGCCTAAGGCAAATAGATGAGATGGTTGTAACATGCCTAGTCACAAGGCACTGGATTCGTCGAATCACCTATGCCACCCTACAACCTTCTAACTGCCCACTATCGTGGCAATCAAGGTATACTCACTGGGTAGTAATGCGCAGACCCAACCTCTGCGAGCGCAGCCTAAACAATGCCACCGCATAGAGGAGTACCCGAGGTACCCTCCACGTCCCAGGAAGCGTGTGCTTCCCCTTCTAGTCCTTCGAAGCCAGCAGAATATCAACCGAACAACAGGAAAAACAGGCAGAATAATCAGATGGACGTGCGCTCCCCTCGTGTCTCATGACACCTCGATGATCTACCCCGTTGGTTTATTCACTTTCAGACGTACGGATGAGTCCAAGCGCCTCAGGTTAACGTGTTATTAGGCTCTATGTCCAAACGTTTAATTATGCGCTTGCTCTACCTCATTAGATTTCCATTTTAGCTTGGTTATTTCAAATCATATTAACTTCTTATTCAGTTACCAAGTTCTTGCTTATTAATTTCAGTTATATAACTTACCCCATTTAAGTTCATTAATAAGCCATTAACATGTTATTCTTATGAACATATTTCAGATTCTCGTGTTTTTTAGATAACATGTTCTTCTTATCAGCAGGATTCATATTCTCAAGTTTTCAGATTACTTAATTTATAATTAAGTACAACTTATTGTATTTCATAAGTTTTCCCTTCTTTTCTCTACATAGTACAAACGCAGGTTTCAGGTTTCCAGATTTACAGATTATTTAATTTATAATTAAGTACAAATTTTCTTGTTCCATAAGTTATCTCATTTTTTCTATTGTTTATTATAACCTAAGTTATAATTTCCACTTGTCCCTAGGACAAACCTACCTATTATCTTCCCTTTTCCTATTCAGGTTTATTCATAATAGGTTATTATCATTTCCCGTTCATTCCAATTCTTTTACTGTTGTAAGATTCATTCATTTCCATTAATTACAATTAATGCCATTTAATTCTTTCCAATTATATATTCATGTATGTTAATGCACCAGACCCCTCACATTAAGTTGACCACTTGTGGATGTTGGATTTGCCTCGCGGTTCCGGGCAGGCTTCTACCACAAGTTGAACTTAACCTCGTATCTTCGTGCGGTTATTTACAATTTCTTAATTACTGTAGTTTTTTCATACAAATCGAGCATGTCTGTTCTTTCTCATTATTCTCAAATTTTACTGTAATTCTATTTGCAACCTTTTTGGCATAATAATTCTATTATGAAAATACTCATGTTCATTGTAAATCTCATAATTACAGCATTCACAGAAATTCCCAATTCAGACAGGTCATTGATGGAGATAGGCTTTATACAGATGAAATGTTCTCAGTTCAGGTTTCAAGATTACAGTACTGCAGAAGTTTCATCATTTATACGAAGGATACAATTCACTTTTAATTACAACAGTACTAATTTCAACGGATTTCAGTAGGTTAAACATTTCGGCAGATTAATCATTTCACCAGATTAAACATTTCAGCAGGTTACAACAGGTTAAACATTTCAGCAGATTAATCATTCAGCAGATTAAATATTTCAACAGATTTATTATACATATTAACGGGGAATGCCAAACGATAGATATACCGTTATCAAAAGTTATAACTTAAATCCACTCACCTAATAACTTTCCAATTCTTGAATCTGGTCCAAACCTAGCATTCCATTGCTCTCCTAACTGAATTTATAATCAGAATAACCATTGATTCACAATTCTCAAACTAAAAGAAAGGGGGAAAAAGAAGAGAAATCTAAATTAACCAGATCCAAGAATTTAACTTACTCCGATCAGAATTCTAGATGCCTACAATGTCGATTTAAATCTCTTATCGTCAAGCCTTGAATCAGAAGCCTAAGAACTAATAATTTATTTTCTGAAAAGGTTTGGAGGGAGAAGAGAATGGCAGATCCTAGGCAGCACCTCAGAAAATATGAGAATAAAACTATGCCCTGCTAGTCTATTTATAGGCGTAGTAGAAAGCTCTGAACCATCGGATTTAAATAAATTAAATCTGATCCGCACACAACAACCTAGCCACGTCAAAAACCACGCGCTGAAGCCCCCTTGGGTCGACCCAAATACTGCTTGGGTCGACCCATAGGTCGACCCACATCTACTTGGGTCAACCCATAGGTCGACCCTGGCAAGGCATGGGTCGACCCCTATAGGTCCAACGAGTCATTTTTTTGCGTTCTCTTTTATATGTTAACGTTTATAATTTAAACGTTATTACTTGCTTACTTTGCTTCTCTTAATTTATATTGTGTGCCTCTTTTCCTTTCATTAACTTACTGCATGCAACTTAATTACCTTACATGCGATCACATGCATTTATTTTACTGCATAATCTTTCTCTCCTTCTAAAACTAATTAATTGATTGCATGTGTTCATATATTACTTTCTTCTTTTTACCGCATGTATAGATTGCATGCATTTCTTTACTACATTAATCTTTCTAAATGCATGCACCGATTTATTACATGCATTATACAATTATTTTTATTGTATTTTTTATTTATTACTGTCCATGCATATATATACATATATGCACCATCAATTATTTTATACTTATAAAAATACGGGGTGTTACAGCCCCTTAGTCGCTTACTGCTTCCTGTAGGGTAGGTAGCCACATCCGACGTTTTTAGTTTCTAGGTTTGGGTAGACAATACAAGCACATGCCGTTTAAGACCCCTATACTGAAAGACCTATCCCCAGGTGGACTCTTCAGGCCCGGCCGCTTAAGACCCAGGAAGCGAACTACATGCGAAGGTTATAAGGTTCGTATCCTTATTATCCCTTAGTATCTTTCCCTATTGGGATAAAGTGGGCCACGTCCTTATGACTTTTCTGTTTAGTTACTCTTCACGGAAATATTATAGACATAAGGTTTATTATCATCATGGGTTCCTATGGTTAATAATATTTTTACATCATTAACCTACTAAGTCCAACTCTACTTTTAATTGTAAGTTCTATATTTGTTAATATAAATGAGGAAAGTTATATCATGTTTACCCTAGGATATTTATTTAATTGCTTCCCTAATTGGACTTAGCATTTAAACAACAATCAATATCAATTAATCCCCATATTACACCCATTTACTTCTATTTTCTCTGTTTTATTGCCCTTTATGACCATGATAGTCGTATTTTCCTAAGGCAACCATTTATTAGTCCCTGGTTATCTATTTGTTCTACCCCAACGGACAATAACCATCCATATTTATTTATTTATTTATTGGTTGACTGTTATATGTATATATATTCATGCACCAGGTCTCTCACATTAAGTTGACTACTTATGGATGCTGGATTTGCCGGTCAGTTCCGGGCAGACTTCTACCACAAGTTGAACTTAACCTCGTGCCTTAATACATTTACATTTACGCATTAGACCCCTCTCATTAAGCAGACTATCTGTGGGTGCTGGATTTGTCGGTCGGTTCCGGGCAGGCTTCTACCACAAGTTGAGCTTAATCTCGTGTCTACATGCGATTATAATTTAAATTTCCTAATTGTAGTGTACAACATTTATCCTAATAAATTTAGGAATTGCAAACATTATCCTATAATATTTACTTTCCCCAACGAACATTGGTTACAATTGTTATTTATTGATTTGCGGTCTTATTTCTACCAATTAATTATATTGATTGCTACAAATGGTCACCACAAATATATTAATTCAATATGGATTACATTTACATATAATTCCATAATCGAATATTATTCAAACATTCAATACCATGTATATTTACCGTTTTACGCTGATTTGGACAGATAATATGCATATGTATATTTTATGTTTTCGTGCGGTCACCGTAGTTATCTTTTATTACTATTATTTTTATTAAATTTAATAATTTGTTTTAATCAATAACCAAACATTCCTTTTTACATTCAATCTTGCCAAAAGGTTTCAATTTTCCAAAAAGACCGTTAGTTGTAATTATTGTAGATTATGCTGATTTGTGGAATAGACATATTTCACATTCACAAGATATATATGTGTGTGTGTGTGTGTGTGTATATGTCTATATATTTTTGGAATAGTTGATGCAAGCTACGTACAAGTGTGTATATATATATATATATATATATACGTACGTTTGCACCACTTTTTCCTTTTTCGATCTTTTTGTCATATCTCTTGTGGATTCGAAATAACATCTTTTTTTTTTCAAACAGAGGAAAACGACATATTTACAACAATTAAGCCAAACCCAACAACATTGAATGCAATTAGGTATAACTCTTTTAAGTATTACAATCACATAATTTACCAATCGTATCTTTTTACCCAAATTCACATAATTTATTATTCAGCATCAAACTAATTATCTGAAATGTAACTACATCTAAATGGTGTTTAATGGGACTGATTTCCAGACCTACAGTGCTTTCCAACAACTACAATAATTTTGCAACATAACTGCAGGAAGTATATATAAACAAATTTAAGAATCCCACAATAATTATTATGCCTAACCACAATTTACAATATACAAGTTTTAACAATGTTTACAATCAGATCTGATGGGTGTCAATCCAATTACATAAATTTAACGAGCAGATCTGATGGAAATAGGCATAAAATTTTAAATCTAATTCAAACGAAATAAATAGGCTATTATAACTGTATTCGTAAATTTCCCACTCACCTTAAAGCATTTAAATTCCAAAGTTTGAACCTTTTAGGCCTACAATTCCCAAATTCTTATAAATCTACAATTCATATGAAAAGGGGATAATTTCATATCTGTGGAGATGTAAGAAAATAGGAAGAGAGGAGAGAATCTGATTTGGAGCGTCAATTTGCATTCTTTTCCATTGGATCTGATAATCCTCTCAATTCTATATGATTTGGATTTCATTTGTTGTATAACAATATATTTTTATTTAAGAAATTAGGTTAGAAGGGTAAGGAAAATGGCAGAGCTCCGCTGCTGCTCCAGATTTGTATGAAACAAGAAAGAGGCTTTACCCCTTTATTTATAGGAGAGAAATTAGCCTTGGACTGTTAGATTTATTTTAATTAACATCCGTCCATTCGTTTAATATATTTTGTAACCTAACCTTATAAAACCTAGCTTTCACTGGGCATTCTGACGCCCAGTGGGTCGACCGCTTGGGTCGACCGCCTAGGTCGTCAAATGCATAGTAAGGCTAGTTAAATAAGGTATATAATATTTAATTTTTCTGGCTTATTTATTTTCCGTGCATTTTCATATTTCGTCCGTAACTTTTTCATACGGACTCCATTCGCGAAACTCCAAACATGAAAGTTGACCTGAATTCCGAGACGAACGCATCGGTTAAAGTTTCGTTGTCAAATTCCATCGTTTTTAGAATTACTTATTATTGACATTCGAATAATAAATTTATATTGCCAAAAATTCCGGGTTGTTACAGTGTCTCTCATCATTTTTCATTCGAACATCGTTCCCTTAGTTTGTTCGTGGATGGTTTCCCATATGTAAGAAAATAGGTTATACTCCTTTGATGTAGAACCGCTTAGAGCAAAGGTTGGGATTTGTTCAGCGTAGAAAGGGTTGTCGCTCCAATGATCAGGATCGTATTGTTCCATTTCCTTTTTCCAATTAATGATCCTCAAGGCTTCTATTCTTAACCATTGTTCTTCCTTCACTCTCGAGTCAGTAATTTCTGACATAGCCATTTGAGATCCAGAAGATTCTTGTTAGGACCCTATTCCCATAGTTTTGCTTCTCCAAAGCTTAGTGCAAACCGGGACTGAACAACACAGATAGAAACGTAGGAAGGTTAAGCAGAAGGGTAGAGGTGTAAGCCCTCCTTCTAACACCAAAATATTAACGATATTTTTCGTCAACGCCAGAGATATGTCTAAGGATTTGGACCTAAGGGAAATAAGGGATTATTTAGTTCCCACAAGCTTGAGTTAATTCACCTTTTCCTATGTATCAAGGTTTTGAGCCCAAAGATTAGTTACTCTTCCCTCAAGAGGTGAGTATCACACTTACGAGACTCAACAACCAACAGTTACCTTGGGATAAGGGTTCCCTAAGCGCAACACAAGTTAAGAAGCTAAATGGCTTGTAGAAGGGTATTCAGAGTGTTATCCTTGACTTTGATGTCTTTATATTCCTTTGCATCGGCGCTAAGTTAATTAGTGCCGATAGCCCTTCGTCTCCCTCTGCTCGTGTTCGAATAACATAAAGTTCCTTTGTTGTTTCGAGTCTCGGGTCATTGGCTTTAGGTTCTTGCTTTTTCTTTATTTGTCTCCACCTATTGCGCTGTGATTTCGAAATTGAGTCATGTTGATTGACCGCTGTGTCGGTATTACTTTGTCACTATCCCCTTTCGTATAGGTACCGAGCTTTTCTCTTTTATGTTGGTGCCAGTAGTTTATTGACCAAATCACCTCTTTTAGGCTTCCGACTTTAACCTGATGTCGGCTTCATGCTTTCAGATCATTCTTTCGTGTTGGTATCGGTCCGATACCCCTTCACCAATAGTAGGCATTGGTATTGAATTTGGTAGTAACAGTACTCCTCAAAATGACCATATAGATTACGCGGTAAAAAAGAAAGATAAATTAACTTGGTAATTATTGTTAAATTTATATACATTTTTTCAGGATAAGGAATGTCTAGAAACTTCAACGAAGATATCAAAAAAATGTTGGTTGCTGATAACATCAACATAGGCCCAGCTATTTTAGCTAGACTTCTACAAATGTGTTCTTGCAAGTGGTTTTCTGAAGCATGCGCAGATTTGGTTTTTTTCTTAGATTGTCCTTGACTTTATTTAATTTCCCTGCCCAAATGTTATGTATCCATACTAACATATAAATTGTTGAACATGAGAATGGACTGCTTTATGAAATTTTTGATCTAACACCAGATGAAAATGATTTTCTATCGTCAACAGATAAGGTGAGTTTCTTAAAAATAGTATGATGCTAAGAGCACCTGACATCATGCTATGTGCTACCTTGTTTTTTTTTCCTAGAGTCGACCGATTCAACCTCCCACACAAAGTTGGGTGCACTTATAACTGCACTAAAAATATATGAATTAAGTATTGTCTACCTTACTAGATTAGCCTTGCCGTTGCCCCCAAAATGTTATCTGCAAGGTGATTTGATAACACAAAAAATAAAATTTTAAAATTTTATCCGCACAGTTATTGTTTTAGTCTAGATCACATAAATAAAATGAATGGTTGGCGAATGTCTTCCATGGTTATTCTAAAGGTTTCAAATTTTGTCAAATTTTCATGTAGGTTTATTAAATTGGACAAAAAGCTGATAAGTAGACAGATTAGAATTGCTTATTATTTTCAGAATTCTACACTTTTTTTATTTGTAAATCTGTTGGTAGAGCTCCGCTCTTGCAATTGGGTTGATTTGTTTTTGTTAAAATTTATGAGTGTCTGTCAAATATTCAGATTTGTGCATTGCAAGTCTTCCAATATGATCATCATTCAATTATGTATCATTTAACATAGATGTGTTGTGTAGCAATTTAAGTTATTGCTCTAGTGTTTCTTTTTTGAAATGTTTTAAGTGCATCGAATATTTTATCACCGTAATAATCCAGTCGTTCTTACAATATCAATTTACCCATATGAGTTGATACTTTATAATCCAGCTGTACTTCCATACAAGAACCTACTATTGACATGTATTTTTTTAGGATATTGTCAGTTTTCTAATGGCTATGCTTATGTTACTTGGTTGACACACACATGTATGATACTAGTTTCAAATTACTGATTATTTGAAGATTGAAAAACAGTTGAGATGGAATCATTTATGTTCATGGAGTGGGGGAAAACAATAGGTGAGAATCATATGGCAAGATATGACATGACGCAGATTATTTTAGATATATGTTTGTATCTTTTTGTTTGTTTCCTAAAGAATGACTAAGGCACATCATTCCTTCGTTATGATGCCTCTCCTATTATAGGTTTGAAAGTTGTGTGTCAACATAATATCATATCTAACCTTTTGTGGAACGATTTTTTCTATAAAACATCTTGCTTCACTTTGCATTCAATATGTTGCCTTTTAGGATTTGGAAATTTGGCTCATGAATATTAACGTATGTTGTACCCTTGTTTTGGCTGTTTGTGTAGATATGAGTTGATTTTATGAATGTTAGCAAACTCTTGGTTTTTTTTTGTATTAACCTGACAAACACTTGGTTTCTTGTACTAAGCCTTGAATGCATGTCTGATGCACACATAGCTTGATCTGTCTTACCGTTTGAAGGCAGTTTTCCATTTGTATGCTTGGCATAACTTGCTTCATTATTTGGATGCTTCATTTTGACTATAAAGTCAAGTCACTTATTTATTACATTTGAATTCATCTATATGGTTATCATTACCTATTTATAAACTGTTTAGTTTGGCCTCTGATTTATATATACAGACACACACACACACACACACACACACACACACACACATATATATATATATATATATATATATATATATGCAAGTTTAAATATTTCAAACTAAATATTGCTTATTTTTGTTGTAACAGACCAAATTGCTTATGTATTGGAGAAAATATCAAAAGCAAAGCAAGATTAAATCAAGCATTCGATTACTTGTAAGTAACTTGTTAATGCAAGTATATATGACATATTATGGACATGGAAGAGTTGATCAAACAATATGTATGAATTGTTAAGTTTGGATATGTGAAAAGTAGTTTGAATTATATGCATGAAATATTAAGTTTGGATATATGAACGATGTTTGTGATATGTATGGAATGTTATGTTGTAGTTTACACGTTTGTTGTTTATGAAAATGTGTTATGTTTGTATACATTAGAGAAATAGATATTGATATATAGGAATGTTGTTTGAACAATATATATGTATATAATAGTAACGAAAGAACTAGAATGGTGGTATACATATGGTAATTGCAATGAAATTATATGTGAATTTATAGCGTTTTCAAAATGCTACTGAATTACCCGAACAAACGCTATTAGAAACAGGTAATAAACGCTATACAATTGTAGTCATAAACGCTATAGAAATAACAAGAAACACTATAATAGAAGCTGACTAAACGCTATATAAATAAGCAGAAATCGCTATAATAGGTAGGAGTTGGCTATGATTTCATACAACGTTTATGTTTAATAGCAAAAATAAAACGCTATAGAACTTTGTTTTTTTTCATAGTGTTTTTATCTCTGCTATTTAAAGCTAAGGGTCTAACATAGCATGTCATTATACGGCGTTCTCTGAAACGCTATGGTTGAATATAATAGCGTTTTTGAAACCCTATGGAATCCCCATTTTGTTGTAGTGAGATGAAGATAATTCAAGTTTGCGACTAACTTTCCCTAAGAACTTGCTCATTTTTTGTAGAAATCTTGTCCATTTTCTTACTAAACAATCTGTTTAGAATCTTTTGATTTTCCTTCGTTATCTTTTGGTTCTTGAAGAAGATTTTGGATTGGAGGTATTAGCGAGGTATCCAATACTTTATAAGGAAGTATTTTCGTCTTCTTCCTCTTCATCGATTTCCATTCCTTCCTCTTCTTCTTCTTCACGAGCCATCCTTTCTTCTTGTAACGATAAGGATTTCACTCGGACCTAATCGATCGCTAAACCGACTAAGACCGTTCAAAACCCTTATTGTTATGAGGACAAGACGAATCAGAACACAAACCGAAGAACATTTCATTGCTTATTACAACAATTCCATCAGAATACAAGAATATACAGAGTATGAATAAATGTTATACAACAGAAAATATCAGAGGTTTAAATAATTACAATGCAGCGGAAAAATAATACAAAACATAACTGAAAGAAATACACGGATACAGAGCTTTCTGAATATCACTTCAGCTATAAACCAGGATCCTGTGAATATAAATCTGCAAAACCAAAACTACTAGCTGCCCGTGCGGAAAATAGGGGCACCCAGAGTTTAGGTTAAAACAATAAACTCCAGGTCAGTCATGTGACTGGTGTGAGAACTAAAACAGTTATTAATCTTTATATTAAAGTTAGGTAAATCAAGGGACCACGCCGTATAACACGGAACGGGTTTCCTCCCAAGAATACCGGTGCATAAAACAAACAACGCAATGCTAAATAAAGAACAATGAAGCTATTATAAGACCCAGGTCCCATCACACAATGCAACGCAAGCCGGAGGATAGGGTTTTTACCTTATAATAGCCAAAGAATGCTTAATACGCGAAATTTAATCTTTTATTATTACTATAAGTGAAGAAAACACTTCAAATATAAATGTATCAATCATAGACGGTATGAATGCCCCCATACCACTATGTCGCCATATATAGGTTTACAACTAAAATCGCAAGATGTCGTATTGGAAATTGGATTTCCATCTGTGAACCGAGGCAAAAGATAGTCCTCACCGCTTCGAGACGCTCTAGCCCGTGTCTCAGGCAAGCGCGCAGGCAAGCCTTGGATCCTCAGGGCCGGTCCACCGGAGTGGATTATTATGCCTGAACAATGCGTTTCCCCGCCCTATGGGGCGTCAAATGAGCCAACGAATGACTCCATCGGTCCCGGATCGACCGATATAACCGAGGCGCCTCAAAATCCAACAACCACATGAGTCAAACTCATCAGCCAGTTCAAGCACTGACGCCGCTCCTAGCTAGAAAGAAACGCATGCCCTCCCTGACGTCCTCTCCATTTTTTGGTTCACACCGGGGTGTGAAGCTCGCGAATTAACACTACACAAAGCGATGCCACATAGGCCGTGCTTTGATCATCAACCACAAGACTCTGCTTTTCAACAGAAGCCTTGATCATTTGCATCTCAGCATGCCACACAGGCAATTCACGCCATGCAACCGATGTATATCAATCAAACAGAATAAAATCCAATGTCAGACACACAATCCATTTACAAGTCCGTTCTGGGTCTGAACGAAACCGGAGGCACCTTGTACCTCGCATATCCATCGATCTCCAAGTACATCTGGACGATCACCAACGTATTCCCTCCTCTTAGGTGTATAGCTCAATCAAGATCATCAGGAATCATCCAAACGACGTGAAGACCTCCGGTCTTCAACAGCCGTCTTCGTCTTCGACATATCGCCGTATCAGTTATTCAGAATGGGTTAAACCCGGTCTTTCCGAATAACTCGCGTATATAATAAACAAGTGTTACACAAACACAATATACGCCTCATTCCAATTCAGAATATTCTTTTATTCGAATATTCTTATTTCTAGGGAAAGGTTCCCATTAATTTTATCAAAGATAAATTCTTTTAAATTTATTCTTTAGACTTCCTTTAGATATCCTGTCTTTAACTGGGTTAAAGAACCAATGTCATTTAAAACACGGTTCACGATAAACCCAAAATCACATTCCATTCTTCAGTCTCTAACCGTAAATTAGTAAGAGAACAATTCCCTAAGCATTAACCCTGAAGGCCGAAACCAACATCAGATCAATACCTAGGAAACCATTCAACTTAGCTAACCTCCAGTTAGTTTCTAATTTTCTTAACTCCATTGGGTTTAAGAACCGTATTATTAAAGATACCGTTCACGACAAACCCAAAATCTCATTTAATTGTTAATAGGGTTAAAGAACAAATGTCATTTAAAACACAGTTCACAATAAACCCAATTCACATTCTATTTCAATTCCAATGAAATGTTGATTAATTGGTAATTCTTTTTTAAATCTTAATAAAAAGACTTATTCTTTCCACACTTGGGTTTAAGAACAGTGTTAATGAAGACACTGCTCACAACAACCCAAAATCCAATTTGATATTAAATACAAGGCTCTGAATAGAAAATATATCGGCTTATATTCAATACCAAATTCTGAAACCAACCAATATCGTATTGGAAATAACGATATATATATATATATATATATATATATATATATATATATATATATCTTCCAAACTTCCATAACGATATCCGTATAATCACGGAATCCAATATCGAAATATTCTGAAGATAATTTCGATTCAAATCCATTCCAATTCATATATTGGAAATTCTGGTTCTATTTAAAACTCATTCTCAATCCATTTTATTTATTTAAAAATAATGGGTTATAATTCTAGTTAATAAGTAGTTCGTTTTGATAAAAATATATTTTTATCTTTACAAACGTGGAATTTTTCATCTCAATTCCTTCTAAATCATTTATTATGATTTTACATAAATTATTAATATTTTTAATAATTTTATCAAGGCCCGTACAGTCGATTTCCATATACGGTCATCGAACTGCACTTACAACGACCTTTTCCAAATTTGATTTGGACATAACTCCAAATCCAACTGTTAGATTTCAAATCTTTTATATTCGTTGGAAAGCTCTTTTCGATACGAACCTAACGGTTCCGGTTTCAGGAGAATCCGACGGTCGGATCTCCCGTAACATCAATTTGAGTCAATGGTCGAAATTCGCGAACTACCGCGGCGCGGCGCGTTCTATTCAGGTCATTAATATATATATATATATAATATATATATTATATATATTTCATTGATTTCAATTCAAAACGTATTTTGTAAATCGTTATAACTTCGTTTTAAAAACGATTCCAACTTCATTTTCAATTTTTAATCAAAATTGAATATTCTATATCATTATAATCTAAATGATGATATTTTTAAAATATTTGATTTTGAAATTATTTCCTTTTCGATATTCGTTATAAAAACGAATAAAATCGATATAAATATCGTTCACGTCAAAATGGCGTTAATCTAATCAACACGGCTCTATATATTTCAATAATTCGCATCCATCCAAAATCGGACATCAAAATCTCATTCTAATCCTTTTCTGAATATTATTTCAGAAACTATTCGTTATTTTAAAATATTCGTTATTTTAAAATATTCGTTATTTTAAAATATTCTTCAGTTCTGAATTGGAATCAGACACAACCAATTACCATATAAAGTGATTTATATAGATTTCATATAACACATGTATATCACAACAATGATAAATAATCAACCATCATCCAGAGTGCACCACACAACTGCATAAGCATTAATTATAAATAATTAACGCTTACATCAGTCTGTCAACCAATTGATCGACATACAACTAAACAATTGGGACTAGTGTACGTCAAATATTATCCCAACACCCGTGTGGGGTTTCAACCAACAAATACTGAATATTATTTGTGCAGTTGGGCGATGTATAAAATTTATCGTCCCAATCAAAATCAGTCACATGGGTATACATGAACAAATCGTCGGATTTGTAAATGAATATTTTATTTTATTCATTTATCTAATAAAAATGATATTTTTATTTTTCTAACATATTTTAGAAAATTTTGGCGGCATAACGGCGCGTTACTAGAACCGGGATAAGGTCTAGCCATATCCCTCGCCTCATAATGGCGCACGTCATACCCAAACCAAATTATATCAATTCATTTTATTTTTCAAACTAAACCAAACAAATAAATCAACCACTAAACAGTCAAACAAGCCGTCCACGGTCTGTGGACGACGGGTGTCGGGTGCTGCTAAGCACCGTCTGCATCCTAGTATATATTTTAACTAGAAAATAAAATTAAAGTGAGAAGTTCTCACCGACTCGCTAAACCAATTCACCGCGACTCTTCATATGTAGGAAATCTTCATCGTATCTCCATCGAGATCTGTTTCATGCGGTATATGTTAAAAATTATATTTTTAACAACGCTACTTCCTATATAAACATTATATTTTTATAACGCTACTTTCTATATAAAGATCGAATTTTTATCGCTACTTCATATATGTAAAAATTGAATTTTTATCGCTACTTCATATATGTAAAAATCGATTTTTTTTATCTTCACCATACATATATAAAAATCATATCTTTTCATTGTTAAAAATCTAACCTTTTTGATTATAAAAATCTAATCTTTTCGATTATAAAAATCTAATCTTTCTCATATAAAAAAATCTAATCTTTTCTTGTTTAAAAATCAAACCATTGTTTGATTAAAAATCAAACCTTTGTTTGATTAAAAATCAAATCTTCTTAGTGTTAAAAATCTCACCTTTTCATAAATAAAAAGACAATCTTTATATAATTAAAAATCTAAACTTTTCTCTCGCCATTTACCTATACAAAAATCATATTTTTATTTACATAAAAATGATAACTTTACTTAAAAATGATGTCTTTACTTAAAAATGATATTTTTATTTACATAAGAATGATTACATTACATAAAAATGACATTTTTATTTACATACAAATGATTACTTTACAGAATTAAAGAAAAAAAATAAAAATGTAATTGAAAACTCACTGAACTTCGCTCGTCGGAGGGCTTGGCGGCAAGGAAGGGTCGGGGTGGCGCTGAGGAGGGGCGCCGGGACCTGCTCAGTCGGAGGGGGAGGACCCAATGACCGGCGGCGGCTTCCGATATTTTCTGGCGGATCATATCAGAGGGGGGGGGTTCTCGATAGGACGGAGGAACGAATGGGGGAGGGGAGGAATCGATGGTCACGGCGGAGAAAGGGGGAATCAGCGGCCTGGCCGACGGTGGTTGGAGCGGCGGTGGGATCTAGGGCAGAGCGCGGGTTTTTTTTTATCTGATTTTGAACGTTGACCGAAGTGAGGAGAGGGAGAGTAAAAGGAGGGGCTTATATATTTTATATTTATTTATTATATTTTTTTTCTTTTCCTTTCAAAAAGTTAGAGTTTAATTCGAACACGAAATCAAATCTACTGACTGTCGTCCCTAGCCAATTACCCCCATTCCGAACACAATGGGATATGTCCAGTAAGCCAATTCGACTGTTTCGATCAGTTTCCATCAAAATCAAAATATAAATCTATATATTGAATTTGAACGTACATTTCAATTTACCGTGGCCACATACTGACTCGAAAAATTCTAGAAAAATTATTTCTAGCTTCGTATTGACGATACGGTCCTAACAAAACTAATTTCGTCGAATTCTGAGATCGACTGAAAAATGGTCATTTTCCAGACGATTAAATTCCACCGAAACTGGTCAAACGCGTTTAAATGCGCCACGCTCACATATTGATTTCAAAACTTATGAATTTTGAAACCTAGCAATAATCCGACATCCCGGATCCAACAAAAGTGGTTTCGTCGAAAACCGAGGTCATTTGCAAATTTTCCATTTTTAAGGGCTTTATATATATTAAAATATATATAAATTCCATAGCGACTTTTCTGAATTTTAAACTGGACATATCTCACACTCTATAAAGTGAAATCTCAGTTTCTTAACTTCGTTTGAAAGATATGGTTAATCAGATTGAAATGTTTCTTGTTTCGTTCAATTCCGACTTATATCGAATTCTGTATATTCATTTAAAATTCGAAATCGAATTTCGAACTGCCGCGCCATTTCAGGCTCGTTATATAATTAAAATAAATTTATTCGTTCTAACTTCGTCATTACTAAATTTTAGTCGTTATTATTTAAAATATTTCATTTTAAATATTCGAAATCAGTAAAAATTGCCAAAATAAAATTTTTAAATTGGCTCGGAATTTCCGGGTTGTTACACTTCTTTTTCCGAAAGCGTTTCTTTTTTTTTTTGAGCAAAAGATGTGTGATCTTCAAAAGGAAGAGAGCACACATATATATAATAAAAAGTATAAAGTAATACAAAGATCCAAGTACAAACCCAAATCGGGAGACTCACATAGCAATGTACGGGGTAATAGATAGATGAGTTCCGGCAAGGCCACCACCCATCATACTTCATTATCGAATTCCGGCAAGGCCACCACCCGATAAGAAGTATATATCTATACCCATACATATAACGAACTATGTGCAAATAACAAGTGGTGTAACAAATCACCAAAAATACAAACAACTCCACTCCTCATACATATATCCAACCTAAATCAAAAATAGTCAAACCAAACAGCAACTCCAATATCTCCACAATTACTTCTACAACCTGTAATCTGAAAAAACTGAAACAAAATTATCAGTAACTTACACATATAGAAGAGATAGTAACGGGATTTTCATAAGAGATATATTTCCAGAATTAAACACCTTTTTAGAAACGAAACCTTCTCCTTTGAAATCCACTCGAAAATAGTTGAAAATACGTGTGAGTTAATTTCCATGATGAAGCGTATTTTCTTCCATTAAAAAATATTTTAGGTCAAAATTCATCCAAATAACTTCAGCCTAACCGATGTCATAATTTCCATAAATTACAAAACGAGCTTTGCAAACTTTCATCGTAGAGTTATTGAAATTTCCCGAACGAGGGGTGATGGTATGTTGGATAAGAAGATTAGCAATCCTTGCTTTTGGTCGAAAATATCGATTTTTGAATTCCAATGTTCATCATTCTCAAAAATATGGTGAAAGGTATCTCGGTCATGTTCATTAATTTTGAAATCCGAGAGGTCCATTCCCATGTACTTACAACCCAAAATATTTCCTAACACTTCACAATTCAAAATAATTTTAGTGCCTTTTACACTACTCCAAATTTCATTCTCACGTCCTTCGTAAAAACCTTGATTTAAATTGGCATAAAACATCTTAACAAAATTGGAATAGCAAGCGAAATCATTTTCCTAAGAATCAAACAAACTAAGAACACCATTTTGAATAAAGAGAGTTTCAAGATCATAAGATCGAAAATCATCGAACATAACATAATTTCCCATATTGACTTTACTAAAGTTTACATAGTTGATGTAATCTTTGATAGCTTCCGGGTTATTGAAAAGAAAGCCTTTGGTGGCCTTAAACAACCTCATAGTGCTTGGCGTGCTTGAGGAAGCCATTAGAGAGTTTTTGTGAAGAGTATAAGATAATGATCATAATTTGAATTTTGAAATAAAGGTGAAAGATATTACGAATAAATAGATAAATAGAGATTCTATAGACATGTTATGATAAAAGGACATCTTTTCAGTACATTGGAGTTGGTGAAAATATGGAGGAATTTGAAATCAAAATTTGAATTTGAAAATTTCAGGAGGCATGTCGACATGTAGGGTAGGGCATGTCGACATGTCTTCTATTTTTCAAAAGACATATCTTTTCAATTTGAATTGTTTATATATTTATATCTTATATTCCTAGTTTATATGTTTCCTGAGATACTATTTAATATAGTAATGTTTTTATATTAGTAGTTTATTAATATTTTAATAAAATAATATTATTTTATAATTTAAAATTCAAATTTCAGATATTGAATTTGAATTTATATTTAAGTAACTTCAAACAAACAAACAACCATTCAATCAAGCAATTTCAACCAATATTAATATAAATGCGTACCTATTTTTAAATCTAATTTCCAGTATCTTCTGAATCGTGAATAACCGTGAAGCACATATTTGAATCTTCTGTTTCCTATTCTTCATCACTAGAGGATGAATCAGAATCGTATAGTGTAGCAGTATAAGCCCTTTTCTTTTTCTTTGACCAATTATTATTTGAAGGTTGATTTTGTTTTTTTTGGATATGGACAATCTTTTTTCAAGATCCTTAGTTCATCACAGTTGAAACATCTGATGTGGTTTGGAATCTCATTATTATTCGCAAGATTTTTATGATCATTCCTTTTGAAATTATTTATTTTCCTATATTTTAGAAATATCCTGAAATTCCTTATCATTCATGTTATCTCTTCATCATTGTCGTTATCTAATCTGAATCTTCGGTTATTTCATTGAATGTTATTGTTTTCTTTTCACATAATTTATTTTCTCTCCTTCTTTGCATTTGGACTTCAAAGGACATCAGATTTCCAAATAACTCCTCAATTTCCATATCATTGATATCATTGGCCTCTTCAAATTGCCAGAGTCTTTTGATCCCATTTTGGGTTTAACGAATTTAGATTTTTTTATGACTTGGTCTTCCTTAGAAAATATCTTTTCCAAGGCCATTAGTGAATGCAAAATCTCCTGGAATCTGCAGTACATATCAGAGATAGATCCATCCGGATTCATTTTAAATAATTGAAACTGATTAGTTACCATGGATATCTAGGTCAGTTTAACTTTGCTTGTTCTTTCGTGAGTTACTTGCAAAGTTTTCCATATTTCATGTGCAGACTTACACACAATAACCCTAATAAATTCATTTCAATCAAGTGAATGAAATAAATATTCATGGCTTTTGAATTATTTCGTGCAGTAGCCTTTTGCTCAACAGTCCATTATGCAAAATTAGTTGTGGGTTCAACATACTCTGTTTGTGTAATATTCCAAGTGTCTAATCCTATCGATTGTAAAATGTATTTTCATTCCACAAGCCCAAGATGCATAATTACTACCATTAAATAGTGGTGGTCTAACAGTGGACTGACCCTCTACAAATGAACTAGGATTACTGATGTTGACATTACTAGTGTTGGTTGCCATTTAAAACTTTTCAAAAATTAGATTATGAATACTTGAAAACCATTGCTCTGATGACAATTGTTGGAAAATGCAGATTAAGGATATTAAGGCGAACTAAACACTAGGGGGGGGGGGAGGGTGAATAGTGTTTAATGGGATCTTATAGTTTATATGAAATCTTTTTGAATTAATCATTAATAGATGCAAATCACAAATATATAACAATCACAAAATCAAACACAAATGCAGAATAAAAGTAGTAGTAAAAGGAAAGAACACACCAGGATTTTTGCACTGGTTCTGAGTTCCCATACATCCAGTCCCACACAACTCTAGGTTGATGCAGTTTTCTTTTTGATAATAATCTTCAAATACAATCCTTGATTTCACAGGCCACGAGGTAAACCCTACTTGTTTCCGGAGTACAATGAGACTCAGTTGATTTTCAACCTACAATCATACCTGGTTGATTTATACGGGCTACAACCACACCTTTCCATTCTCGGTTTTTGGAAGGAAGGATCGATAGAACTTGATCTTGCGATCTTTGATTACAGAAATTCTATAACTCTAAATAACACTTGAAATCTTAAGAGAGTTTGATGAGAGTCAATATATAATAGAATTGGTTTGATTCTCTTTGAAATTCGATTGAGTTTGATTATATAATTTAGAAATTTAAGAGTAGAAATAGAGTGGAGAAAGGAGAGAAGAAAATAAATGAAACTAGTTATAAAAATTCAAATTTATAAGCCTATTTATAGTTGTCTAATAGTCATAACCTTTCAGAAAAAGTTTCAAACCAATAGACATAACTTTTGAAATTCAAAATTTGAAAATAACAGTAACCATGTTGACATCCCTAATACGCCATGTCGACATGTCTTAGAAAAAAAAAATTAAAATTTGAATTCTTTCCAAAATAATGTAAAGGATGTTGAAATAAATCAAGGTAATTCTGGAGTTTAAACATACTATTGTTCTATATAATAAAATAGTATAATAGATTAAAACTATAAATTAAGAACATTTAAATTATAATTTACAAAAGTGATATAAAAGTTAATTTAAAATTATAAGTTTAAATATAAAAACTTTAAAACTAAATATTCAAAGCTATAGATAAATAAGAAACTTAAAAACCCAACGTTTAAACCTTTAAATATAAGAAAGCAATAATATTAAAACTTAAGTAATCATATATAATTAAAATCTAATATAAGTAAGAAAATCTAAAATATTTAAATTAGGAGTTAAATTTGAAATCCAAGAGATATATATTTATCTTAAATAGGAAGTAGTTTTGAAATCAAAGTTGAAAATATGAAGACTTAAAAATAATTTAAAAGCGATGAGGGATTTGAAAAAAGAGATTGAATGCTATTACAGAGTTTTAACAATAAAATATAGACTCTATAATTTATTCTGTTTTCTTGAACTCTTGTTATTCATGAGTCTTCAATCTTGAACTCTTCTTCTTTGAAATCTTTATTCTTAAATCTCTAAAATTGCACAGACTTTAGATCAATACCTGTATATAAATCATGCATATACACTTATATATATAGTTCTAGAAGTGTTAGTATATGTTTATAACAATAATAGCTAAAACAAGGTTATTGTCATTAAAACCATCATCACAACATCTCAGTCCTTAACAAGTAATAATTGTAAATATATTTTATACCAATACCTATTATTATCATCAAAACATCCTTGCACTAACGTTAATTATTGTCCTAGAAATCCTAAATTCAATCCACCGACACTCTAAAATTAGTACACTGTTTAAATTAAGTATCACTTTTGTTATTGAAACAATAATAAATAGGCAAGTTCTATTTATACACCGTAAATTATTTTACCTACACCATTAAAAAAATAATTAAATTAAAGACAAAAATACCCTTATTAAAAATAATCAAAATAAAATAATAAAAATTTCACATGTCCACATCATACACGATAGTTAAAATTCTTTTATAAAATAATTGAAATTTCTATGTGTTATCAACTGAATTTAATTTAAATTCTATTGAAGCGTTAAATTTTATTCATATTATTTTTTGTCATATTCATGTATAATCAGTTCTAACATTATACATTCCAAACTAGTCACAAAAATAAATTTACAAATGAAGTACTAAAATTACTATGGTTTATTGTGTACTAAGTTCTCAATTTTTTTACTATATTTAAATCGGTTTTTAATTTAAAATCAAAATTTAAGCAGATTAATATTTTATTATTCAAAATTGAAAGTTAAATTCTAATATATGAATAATTAAATAAATATAAATCCAATTAAGGATTTGAATTTGAGTTGCAAAGGTGAATTCATTGATTTTAGAAATCAATATTCCTTAGTTCGATTAATGCACGTCAGAAAGACACTAAATAAGAAACTTATTTTGTTCTATTCAGACTTGAGGATAGTTTAGTAATATGTATGGTGTATACTAAGCAAAAAGCGGTGTATATAATTATAAAAAAAAAAGACTGGTATATCTAAAGCAATTTAAGGTGTATAAATAAAATTTGCCTAATAAATATTATATTTTTTTGCAAATAAAAAAACTCAATACATTCTCAAAAAGAGCATTTTCTTTTAAAGGACAAACTTAGCAATTTTTTTAAAATAAACACTTCTTGTCCATGCTTTCAATCTCCAAGCATTAATTCAATTTGTACATGAACGACACAATCTCTAATCATCAAACTATAATTAAATTAGTCCACAAACGCATTTTATATTTTATTGTATTGGCGTAAACATACATTTTCCAAAATACTCTTCAGAAATCCAAATTTATATTGTATTTTACCTAGATGTATTCTCGCTTTAAATAATATTCAATATTTTATGTTCTATCACTCGTCGACAGCTAAAATTGCTTTTGCCTTGACTTTTTTTTTTTTTTTTTTTTTTTGGGTGCTTGTACCTTAGTTAAACTTTAAATTAAACTGCACTACTTTAGTTGTAATTTTATGTCTATTAAAACCAAATCAATCAATTTTATATTTAAAAGTGGCAATGCAAATTTTCTCTTTACGTTTTCCTGCAGTGTGATATATCAACCAATAACATAAAACACGGTACGCCGTTTTGGAAACAAAGCGCCACAAATTTCGTTAGCTAAAATAAGCTCCCGCTCATATTTTTTGAACACAGTTTCTTGTAATTAATTAATAAGTAAATAAAAGACCAAGATTCATTTTTCAAGGGTTCCTCCAAAGCTACCTTCTTTACCTCTCCACAAAATGGGCGACTGCTCTCCCCAAATTTCTCTTCAAGATCCCACTTCAGCCGTTGCACATACCGATACGCTCCAGTTAGACGGCCATTCTCGTAAACGTTCGATCATGGATGAAGCAGCTGTTGAAAAATCTGGGGGTGTTAGGAAATCGCCTCGGATTCAGACGCCCCAGCTGGAGAAGAGAAAGTATGTCGACAGTGACGAGGAGAAGACGAGCGGTAAGAAGAGGAGTTACAAGAAGAGGCGGGTTGAAGTGAAGTGTGATTTGGATCTGAAAAGCGTGAACGGGAAGAGCGTTTTTGTTGGAGATCCAGTGCCTGGAGAAGAAGCTAAGGAGAAATGGCCGCATAGATATGCCAAAAAGGTACCTTTCTTTGGAAGGTCTTCATTGACTCTCCGTGGTTGTTTTTTTATCCATGTCACTATACCATTTATTCAAACATGCCTTTGATGTTTGCCGTATAATCCAACCAGGATAGCTTATGTGGAAAAATTCATACATAAATATACTTCGCCAATTGTAATGTAATTGGAATATTCACATGATAATTCATTCATTTTGCAATGCATAATTACAGGGTGGTGCTAAATACACAAAAAAATACACTTGATTTTACCCTATCTTGAAACTATCACATCTTTTGAATATCTTATTATTAATATCCTATACATACCACAGTTCTCATTAACTCTAATTCAGATGGGGAATAAGTGCTAAATAAATTATCACAACACTAAAATTAGATAACCATAATATACTACATAAATTTATATTTGTGTACCCTATACCATAAGCGTGTGTCTAAATGTGCCACAATTTTCAAATTATCCAAAAAAAAAAAAAAAATCTTGATATCATTCATTTCTTTGGTGTTTACCTTTTACATTAAGAACACCAACATGACAAAATTGTCCATATAGTTAAAGTTGTGTAAAAATCAATAGAAAATATCTAAAATTTGAAAAATCAAATCATGATCAGTTTTTAAATAAGGATGAAATTTAAAAGAACAGACAAATATTTTTATGTAATATATACCAGAAATTCACCAGAAAGCTTGAAATCCATTATTACTTGCATTTAATCAATTTTTACTTTATGTATTTGATTAAGTGAATTATCTATTTTTAACTGATAGGAGAAGAGGAAGATGCAATGGATTTAGTTTGTAAGAGGTGGTATTTCAAGTGTAGAAAAAATAAATAATAAATGACAACATTTTTGGGTATTAACAAGTACTTGTAATTTGCAGTCCTCTAATTATATATCTTGGAACTTTTTGGTGCACTAGATATCCTCCTGCCCTATATTTTAAATATATCACATCTGATACGGTTATGTTTGTTTTCTCCATTGAATTTTTGCAACAACACTTGGTTCCTATGTCATCTCCAATATTTTGCTAAAATGGACATAAACTGAAGTTTTACGTGTGCATTATAAATTTATATCAGTCACATCTTATAATAATTTTTAATATTAATACATAATATTGGTATAATTCATAAAGTGGTTAATAATATCGATGAATTTGGAACTGTTTTTCTATTTATTCATGATGACATATTCCTTTGTTTTCATATGTAAATTGCTAGGGTTCTTCTCATCAGTCTAGCTATTTTGAAACAACAAATTTATTTTAGCTTTCATTTTGTTTTTGTGTTTTGTTTTTTAGGCTTCAGCATGTTACGATTGGAATACCATTGCGAAGTAAGTGACTGTTTTATGCACTGATTGCATACTGTACATACTATATTCTTGTATAATATTTGCACTCTTATATTTTTCGCAGTACTGTTGACGATGATGACATTATATTGAGTGTCAAATGTCACTATTTGCAAGCTAAGGTGAACGGGTGTGTCTTCGATCTGGGAGATTGTGCTTATGTGAAGGTTAGCATTTGTTACTATGCCTATCTTATATAATTTTTGAGATCTCTATATATTACCACATTTTGTTATTTTATAGCTAACCTACTAATGTAATTATATGAGAGTTTTAATCTTTTACTCACATATCACATACACAATGTTGATCCTATACATTTGAATTATCTATACATATTCATTCTTCTCTCTTTATTTATATCTATAAATGTGTGATGGGACCATTGCAAACATGCATAAAAACAATTTTCAAGTTTGTGTCAGAAAGCAACTTGGTTGATAAAGCTTTTTTGGTGGTTTACTAAATCCAGAATACAATTAGATAAGAGTATGTACAAATAACTCTTAAATTTGTTAAAAAGTCAAAATTTCGAAACATTATTATTAATCTTGTTACCAATTTATTTTTCTTTACTAGTCACACTTTCTTATTTTAATCAATTTTTAGTAAATTCACCTTTCTACAGCTTATATCAAATTACATCCAGAATCTTATTTGAATCAATTTTTTTGAGGCAATATGAAAAAATGGATTAACAATTCAATAATAGTTTGCTGCTAAACCACCCCAGTTACTGAAGTAATTTGATTTAAAATGAATATATTTCCAGACTAGATCGAAAAGCTATAAAAATACAATCAAACTTTAAACCTTTTATACAAGTAGTTTGAAAGCTTTCATTTTTGATGTGCACCAATTCAGAAGCTAACTTTGTTTGAATGGTTGTACCTACATTTACATGTTGCACAGTTTAAAATTTTAATTTTACAGCTTAACAATTCATTGTAGGTTGAATTTCACTAAATATTTGAATTATTCTGAAACCTAACAAATTTCTGGGACAAAAATTTATTCTGTTGACTCAATTTAGATCGACTCAATGGTGATCTTATTTAGCCAAATTTAAACCTTTTTTTTGTGTGTGTTTATATATAGAAAATTCCTTTGTACTAAAGCATTGTAAAATTTATATGAAAGAATGCTGTACAAATTATTTATATGCACAAAGTGATCATAAAAATACCACAAGTAACATCAGTTATTTTCTAAGTATACGGTCTTCCAATTTATTTATACATACATATGTGTGTGCGTGCATGTCCATGTGCGTGTGCACATTATGCAGGAAACACAAGATGCAAACTTAACAATGTAATGCATATATCTACACTGGAAAAAGCAGTCTATTGTTCATCGCGAATGTAAGAAATTAGTGAAAAACCAATACCACAATATTAAATGGAAGTACAATTGCTGATAAAACATTATAAAACATATGTATTAGTATTAAGTTGATCAGTGAGCTTGTATCATTATTGTGGATGTGATAAAGTTTTCTTTTAGTGAAAACTAAATTTGATATGATTTCTAGATAGAACCTTAAATTTGTGAAAACAAAAGATTTTAATTAATAATTGCTTTTTATACAGGTGTCTGGAATGAATATTACAGTTGATTAAAATTGAAATTTGTCTGTGAATTTTTAGTCAGAGTTATCATTTTCAAATTCAAATTATTACTTTAAACTTGCTTTTCATACATCTGTTTGGAATGAGTGTTACAGTTGATTAAAATTAAAATTTGTCTGTGAATTTTTGGTCAGAGCTATCATTTCAAATTCAGACTAGTAACTTAGACCCAATTCATCAATATCTAGCAACTTATTTCGTAGAAAAATTATAAGTTCGGCCCATTTTTTCTTTTAGTTGCTGATTTTTTTTTTCCAGCTTCATTAAATTCGTTAGATTCAAACTCAGAAGTTGACATTCGAATGCTTTTAAGTTCAGAAAAAGTTGACATCCAATCTCAAACATAGTTATGTGAAGCATTTCAAAGTAGATGTTTACGTTTAAGACAAAAATAAGACCAATATATAGTGTGCACTGTTGACTAATTGCATTAACCTTTGAGAAGAATGTAGACATGACTTCACCTTCAGATGACAGCTGTAATTTTGGTGGTTTTTGGTTGTATTATTCCACCGTCTTGTATGTGAGAAAATTGTTTTTTAGGTATATATTGGCCTTTATCATGTGTGTTTCGAATCACGTAGCGAACCACAATAGTAAACATGGTTACCGAGTTACATACTGTATGCTGTTGACTTATATGTACCTTACTTTTAAGAAATCATACTGAGTTATCACTTTATTGTTTGTAGTCTGTTCTTCAAACCATCTATATTTTCATAATAAATTTACATATTTAGTTTCACATGAAAATTTAAATTTTGTACTTTGTAGTTTCTGGTATACCTTTTAGTTTTACTAACACCTCTTCAAAGTTTCATGGATCACTGTGATTGTTGGCAAACATATATGCATATTTAGTTTCCAGTTAGTTTTTTATTTTTGTGTGTGAATACACAAACATATATGCATATTTAGTTTCCGTCAACCACTGTGAAAATTGTTTATTCTTTATCTCTGTAATGTTATGAACAAATATTTGCGTTCACATCTTTTTTTATCCTTATTTAGATTGTTGGGCAAAAAAAGGCTGCAATGATGCGGAAGACAATAAAACAAGGTCTAGATTTGTCAATTGAACATCAATCTAATATGATAGCAATTATTCTATTACATCAAACAAATTGTAAATAACTATAATGAAGAAAGAAGACATACAATATTTATACTGGTTCCATTATCATCGAGATAGTGTACGTCCAGTCTGAAAGAGAGATTTTATTCCACATGAGAGAATTATAAGAGTTTACATATCCAAACCTCAATAGACTTAACAAGAAGAGACACCATTGTGGATCACTAGTTCCATGTCAGGATGGTTACAATGAGGTATACCCTCAATATATAGTCACCGTCTTGTATGTGAGAAAATTGTTTTTTAGGTATATATTGGCCTTTATCATGTGTGTTTCGAATCATGTAGCGAACCACAATAGTAAACATGGTTACCGAGTTACATACTGTATGCTGTTGACTTATATGTACCTTACTTTTAAGAAATCGTACTGAGTTATCACTTTATTGTTCGTAGTCTGTTCTTCAAACCGTATATATTTTCATAATAAATTTACACATTTAGTTTCACATGAAAATTTAAATTTTGTAATTTCTGGTATACCTTTTAGTTTTACTAACACCTCTTCAAAGTTTCATGGATCACTGTGATTGTTGGCAAACATATATGCATATTTAGTTTCCAGTTAGTTTTTTATTTTTGTGTGTGAATACACAAACATATATGCATATTTAGTTTCTGTCAACCATTGTGAAAATTGTTTATTCTTTATCTCTGTAATGTTATGAACAAATATTTGCGTTCACATCTTTTTTTATCCTTATTTAGATTGCTGTGCAAAAAAAGGCTGCAATGATGCAGAAGACAATAAAACAAGATACATATTTGCTAATTGAACATCAGTCTAATCTGATAGCAATTATTCTATTACATCAAACAAATTGTAAATAACTATAATGAAGAAACAAGACATACAATATTCATACTGGTTCCATTATCATCGAGATAGTGTACGTCCAGTCTGAAAGAGAGATTTTATTCCACATGAGAGAATTATAAAAGATTAAAAAATAAGAGTTTACATATCCAAACCTCAAATAGGCTTAACAAGAAGAGACACCATTGAGGATCACTGGTTCCATGTCAGGATGGTTACAATGAGGTATACCCTTAATATATAGCCAGTGAAATGTATGCGAATCGTCAATCAAATTACCAAAATATGGTAAGAAATAATGGAGGAAGATTGCATAAGAAACAAGCGGCGTGCAAACATAGCAAGTAATCAATCAATTCCTTTCCCTAGCAAAGATGGAAGAAAATAATCTTTGCATCTTGGTCATCTCATGCAAATGCAATCAATGCATACCCATATTAAAATATTAACTTTCCATTTTGTATATTTGTTTCCACTTATTTGTGATTTTGTATCACCAAATTTAACACTCCATCTTGATGCAAAATCACATATCTTCAACACTCCACCTCTAGTCAAATTCTCTTATCAACAAAAAACTCTTCAAAAAGAACTCCACCTTAAATCAAAATATCATAATGAGATAGAAACCAAAAATGAATATTTACCTTATGGGTTCCAGCAAAGCTACCCCCATCACACCTTGTTAACAAGCTCAGACAATGTCCCTGTCCGCCAACAAAATGTTGAAAATGTTCAAAATCAAAAGAAGACAGATTCCAAAGTAATCTCAACGTCGCCACCAAAAATAATTCTCTTAATTACAAATTCAAATATAAAGCCAAAGTCCAAATCTCCGTATGCAAAATAAATCTCTCTCCTTCTATATACCTGCATGTAGCATCACAAAATCGATGATATACCACAATGACACCAAATCCGCCATCACAAGTCGATAAGCCTCAACAGCGTCAAATCAGTTACCAAAATCAGCTACATTAGATATAATTTCTAAATCCAATGGTCCCTTCAACACAATAAACTCTGTATCATCTATCTCTCATACAATGCGAGTTATACAGAGTTCTTAAACACTTGGGAAGGTCGCTAACACCTACAGCGGTTCATCTTTGGTCGCTACCACCTCTAAGCATTTTCTCTAAGTTGTTTTCTACAAAGAGTCTCTTTTCAACGGTCGGGTCAGACCGCGAACAAAGTATAACTCCACTTTAATGAGAATCCAGAGCTCAAGCTACATCAAAGTTCCAAGCTTGGAACACTATTCTCTCTCAACATAATCTTCTATGCCAAAGTCTCCTTTTCCTCCATAGTAATAGCATAATCATCACTGAATCTACAAACCTTTGTAGAAATAATTGATGCACAATTTAAAACAAACCGCCTTGCTCTGATACCAATCTGTTGTGTGAAAAGGTTGCACAAATGCGGAAGACAATAAAACAAGATCTAGATTTGCCTATTGAACATCAATATAATCTGATAACAATTATTATATTACATCAAACAAATAGTAAATAATTATAACGAGAAAACAAAGAGACACAATATTTATACTGGTTCCACTATCATCGAGATAGTGTACATCCAGTCTGAAAGAGAGAGGTTTTATTTCATATGAAAGAATTATAAGAGATTACAAAATAAGAGTTTACATATCCAAACCTCAAATAGGCTTAACAAGAAGAGACACCATTGGGATCACTGGCTCCATGCCATGATGATTACAATGAGGTCTACCCTCAATATAGCCAGTGAAATGTATGTGAATCATCAATCAAATTACCAAGATATGATAAGAAATAATGGAGGCAAATTGCATAGGAAACAAGTGACACAAATATAGCAAGTAATCAATCAATTTCTTTCCCTAGCAAAGATGGAAGAAAATAATCTTTGCATTAATTTCTTGGCCATCTCATGCAAATGCAATCAATGCATACTCATATTAAAATATTTACTTTTCATTTTGGATATTTGTTTTCACTTATTTGTGATTTTGTATCACCAAATTTAACATAGATGTGCCTTCATGTTTTTGTCTTACAGGGGGAGGAGAAAAAGCCAAATTATGTTGGAAAAATTCTGGAATTCTTTGAAACAACTAAAGGAGAGTACTATGTTAGATTACAATGGTTCTACCGAGCTCAAGACACTGTAAGTTGGTATTAGAAAACTGTTTAAATCGACATCATGCAAGCGTGTAGCAACAAGATGCTAATCCTATGGGCATCTAATGCTATTTGTTCCTGCCTCAACAATATTTTAAAAGCATAGCAATATCAGTCCTTTTTTCTTTTTCATTAACAAATGTTTAAATCATTTTTGACCCCTCAAACTTTAACCTTTTCGTATGCAAACATAAATGACTTATTCTATGTCAAAAACATTGGAAAAGTTGTTGCTATCGGCTAGTAGCTGTTTGCTATTTAACAGCAAAAAATTGGGGGTGGGGTGGGGTTGTATTACCTCTTTGCTACCCTTGTCAAGGATGTTCCATGTGGTTGCTAAGTCAATTTTTAAGAGCAGTTGTGAGGAATAATAGTTGGTGCAACACCAATGTGTTGTGTTGCTTGCTTTCGACATGCTTCTCAACAAAGAGGAAAAACAAATATATTATCCAAGCATCCAATGAGTGGGTAAATGAGGTAAATTAACATCTGATTTTGGACTGCGTAATAAACTGTTTGAAAATGAGAGAGGTGCAGTGAGAAATGCAAATGAAAGGAATTTAGTAGAATAATTAAGACTTTGTCCTCATATTATATGTTTTCAGGTTTGTATTATCATCAAAAATTCAATAAAAATCGGTAAACATAGATTTGCGAAATTTGTTATTAATCAAACATAAAGACTGGATCATGTTTAAGTACTATTTTTCTCATTGATCTTAGATGAAGTAGCACAAGAATATCAAGAGGAAAGAACATGATGCATGATGTTTGCTGACATTATCGTACTAATATTAGAAGAAAAAGTACAACACAAATCAGAAAAATGGAGAAATGCACCAAAGTCCAACATTTAGAACTTAATAGGATTACAAGTCTAAAACTATGTATTATGTCATGCAATTTAGCAAAGAAGCTAACAATAAGGCATACCTACACAATCAAATGATCAGGGAAAAAGATATGTCCTAACGTCTAGATCAATAATAAGAGAAAACGTAGCGACAGAGGACATAACAAGCAAATTAGCACACATTAGACTAAGTGGAGACATGAAAGTGTTGTCTTCTATGACAAAAATGTAGCAAACAAACTAGAAGGAGTTTCTTTTATTGAACAACGCTCAAACCTACTATATTGTATGGAGCAAAGTATTGGCCGTTAAAAAGATAGAAAGAAAAATGTGAGACAAAGGAGAATGGACGATATAATGTACGAGAACATATAGTAATGGAATAAAATAAAATTGGTACGTCTAAATGTATTCTTTTAGGAAAGTGGACTTGGATGTTGTGGAAGCAATAAAGATACAAGACAACACACCAATGAGGGTGTATCTTCATTAATTAAAAGAAAAGGAATGAAAAAAGGAAGATCAAAATCAACACGGATAGTATAAAAATTGGTCTAACAAGAATAAACTTAACAAAAATTACTGTAAGATAAAACCTCGTAAATGGTGTTAATTCATGCCATAGATAATCTCACTCGTTTGGGAAAAAAAGAGCATATATGTAATATTGGTTTATACTCTGAAAAGATCAGATGAAATGAAATGTAATGGCTAATGTTCGATTCATTAAAATATTAAGAAGACCATGAGAAAACATGCTTTATATTTTGAGTGGTTCGTACGTTGTTGCATTGGGCATAGTTATCAAGGCGCGTGCTTAGGCGCGCCTAAGCGCAGAAAAGCCCAAGGCTTGCGCCTTTTTGCAGTTTGAGGCCTTTTTTTGGCTAAATTCAAAATTTAATTGTTCAATAAATTATCAAATATGGTTTAAATTTTAAATCTTATTAATAAAATATGTGGATAATTGAATGAATTATAAAATATGGTTAAAAATTTATTTTGTAGTTAGTAAAATAGCAGATCAAATTCATATAAAAGACACACAAAAAAGCCCCAGGATCAATGCTTGCGCCTTTTTGCGTCTTAGCACCTTGACTACTATGACATTGGGTTGAACAACATTATTTTTTTTCCTTTCAATTTGAATGTAATTGTTTGCTACCATGTCCAAATTATTTAGAACACCTGATGATTGGGTAAAAAGTAATTGTCTAAACCAAAATTTGGTGATCACATAGCATGCTTTGTAAACTTTTTGTATAGATGAAGCAAACTTATTTCAAAAGGTAATCAGGCTAAAACACTAATTTAAGTACTGAAATTTTGTCAAAAAGTGAGTATCTAATTAAAAAATATACAACCGCCTATTCGAAGTAAAATTTGTATGAATTGCTTACGTGACTTGCATCCATAAACAATTTCTTGTGCTTAGTTACCAAAAAACCCTAGCAGAGCAGAAGTGCAAGTATACATGAAGTGCAAGTTATCCCGGTTAAGCATATTGAGATCATGATAATCAATCTTTGCACCTTTGCTTAAGACACAATGTTTTGATTATAGGTGCTACCCTTTGAGCTTGAGTTGCTTCAAATTTGTATATATCAATGTAGTATTAATTTTTCAATATTGAATTATTCTTAACATGTCCTATAACATGTGACTTATCTTCAGTCAAACATATGTTGATTTATAGTGGATTAGGGCTGCACGACGTATCAAATCCAATAGATTTAGACAATAATCGATCTTATCCAATATATGGTTGGATCTTAAATTTCTGATTCATTTCTGACCAATGTGAGATTTTTTGTATTAGTTTGATCCAATATTGAGTTTTGTTGGTGACAAGATATGCCAAATTGATATATTCGTGGACTGTTTGTTTGAAAATCTTTAGTGATAGTCACCTTGAAAGCGCAAACTTTTGATCCGTCCGTGAATTTCCAAAAATACCCTTGCATAACTTTATGTTTATATATCACTTAAAATTAGGATTTAACAATTATTACTTTTTACAAATTCAAATTGCGATTCTACAAATATTAACAAAATTTTGATGTCTCTTAAAAATAGAATCTAACAAATAAACATTTTGTACAACATTCTTTATTAATTAACACAAATAAAAAATTAGTACCAATAAAAATTAGATATTGCAACATAGAAATAAAAATTCAAACCAACTATACATGATTTCAACACAAAAATATACCTTGAAATTCGTGCAATATGTTAAACATACACAGTTTCTAAAAACATGTATCATGATCACGCACAAAGCGCATGTCGTAACACTCGTTAATTATATGTTAGATTTTATTTTGATGAGCGATCCTCAGTGAGAGGAGAGCACTCGTACTATATGTTTGGTCTTATTTTATCAAATGCACCGTCCTAGATTCCATTTTAGTAATGATTGTTTTTTCTATGTATATTCTGCAATTTACGTTTTTCATTGTGTAATTGAATTTTATTATGGATTCGTAATATTACCACAAATAGATATTTGTATCTAAAACTTGGGATTGTATACTACTAGATGATATTCATTAGTTGAAAGAATGAATTGAAGATAAAATTAATTAATGTAGCATAAACGAAATTAATATTAAAATTAGAGTTAAAATAATGTAGCATAAAAAACTATATTCACTACATGATATTCAATAGCTAAACGAATAGCATAAAAATGATATGCATTAGATGATATTCATTAGCTAAACGAAATTGAAATTAAATAATGTAGCATAAAAATTTCCTCTTCGAGCGTATAACTGAGTTAAATTATGTGGAAAGTGGCTATAATTTTCATTTTATCATCATTTATTGAAATTAGAGTGACTCATATACATGAAAAGTAAAAGGCCCATTAGTAGCAGAACAACAATAGTAAATATTACATTAAACTATTAAAATACTAAGTTTTAAAATAAAACAGATTAGATATAATTTAAACACTTAAACTTCATACATGTCAATTTACCGAATTTAAAAATATGAAAAAACATGGGTTTAAATTTCATATTAAAACTTGATTTTTTACAAAAAAACTAGTTAGAATTGGAAAAATTCTACATGAAACGAGATTGTATCAGTGCGGACTAAATTTTGTTAGTTTTACAATCAAAGTTGGACATTCGAATTTTAATCATTTGAAGTAAGTTTAATTTATGTCTAGTTGGCTTTGACCATAAGTATCCAATTGATCAAATGTATTTCAATTTTTTTATTTTTTATTTGAATCTTGTCCGATCTGAATTTTTTTAATTGGTTTGGTTCCAATCTATTTTTTTTGGGTTTGAATTTAATTTTTGGATTACTTATTCACTTGAACCGTTCGGCTCCATCTGGGAGTTTATTTTCTACCGGTTTTGACTGGCTTTGGACAACTTTGTATTTCAGGGGTTATCATAACCTTTGCTTATAATTTTTTTAGACATCAGTTGCTATTGTTATAAAACCAGTGTAATTTTAATGACACTTTTTAACTCATCAAATTGAGATGTTTTGATAGGTTATAACTTTTTTTTCCTTCCAATTATACCTCTAGTAATTTTATTGTAGAGAATTAATCTTCACAAAACCTAACAATAGCACTTAGTGTAGCTTTGAAACCACTACGATAGAATTATACCTCTAATAATTTACTTCAGTAGGAAGCTCTAAAAACCGATATATTCTGAACTCTCAAGCATGCATTGATCGGTTATAATAACACTTAATGTGAACCAATCAAAACCACTACCATCATTGACAATTAGAACAGGATCTCAAAAGCTCTCATACGGTACAACCAAACTCCCAAGCAGAGCCGTAAATGAGTGTGTGATGTATGTGTAGCAGTCAAGCTGCTGTTATGCAAACTAGCTTTGAAACCATTCTGGAAGTTCACTTTTGAAATCCTATTGTTAACTTTGAAAGAGTTCTCTTATTAATTATATATAGCTTTCTTTATTTTTTTTCTCATGATATACATCACGTATTTAATTATCGTATATTTTGAATTGTTGTATTAATATGATACTTGCAATTCTGACATCATAGGTTATGAGAGAGCAAGCTGCCCACCATGATAAGAAGAGGCTGTTTTATTCAGATTTGACAAATGACAACTTATTAGATTCTATTGTATCAAAAGTGAAGGTTGTACATGTTCCTAAAAGGCCACATAACATCACCAAATTGCCTTCTTCTCCCGACAACGATGTACTTCTCTGTTTATGTTATGTTTTTGGCATATAATTATCTTAGTTACCTATTCCTTTTTCTATTGATTGACTGCCTGTTACAGGTTAAATTAAAGAAAAAATCTCTACCTTCATGCTATTACCATTATGACATGAAATACTCTGTCGATTATTCTACATTCCAAACCATGGAAAATGGTAAATCCTTCGTAATCAAATAAACTGATGCATCATGTCAATGCCGATCTGATGTTGCAATCTGCAAATGTTACATTTTATCTCTGTCATTCAGATAACCTTGCACCCAATCCTGATTTGGCTTCGTCAGATTGCTCGGGAGTTGATAATGTAAATGACATTGATATTAAGAAAGATGGAAGACCATTGGATAATACAAAAGAGGAAGAGTTATCACTGTTAGATTTGTATGCTGGTTGTGGTGGAATGTCAACTGGGCTTTGCTTAGGAGCACAATGTGCTGGTGTAAATCTTGTTGCTGTCAGTATACCTTTTAATGCTATTTATTTTTTGTCTTTTTTTTGCTTGTGCATTTTTACGATGCTTACCACCACTGTCTTTATTTTCTTTTCCCCAACAGAGATGGGCTGTTGACTTTGAGGATGCTGCATGTCAGAGTTTGAAACTAAATCATCCCAAAACTCAAGTAGGGTTCATATTGTCTGCACTAACTATTTCAGTTTTAAGATTGATTGTTCATTACCCCCTGCATTTGGAATGCTCCATCTGTCAGTCTTTCTTTAGCGCACAACGTTCCTTATAAAATTGTAATTTTTGTCATAGTTCTGCTGTCATTCTAGGTTCTGATTCGTACATATTATTTGTTCTTCTTAGATACTCATCTCTCTTCTACAGGTAAGAAATGAAACAGCTGGTGATTTTTTCAAGCTATTAAAAGAGTGGGACAAACTTTGCAAGAAATATATTGTTAAGGCTGACGGAAAATGTAAACCTAGCTCAAACAAGTCAAAATTGTGCGCATCTATGAGAAAATCAATCAGGAAGACATCCTCCACACCTGATGAATATGTAGTGTCGAAACTTGTTGATATTTGTTATGGCGATCCCAGTAAATCTGGTGAACATGGTTTGAAATTCAAGGTTAGTTGTTTTTCATCTCTTTGGTTATATATATATATTTTTTTTTTAGCTTTGGTTATATATTTTTATATAAACTAATGATATAATCTTGCAAAAAAGTTTCAACTGTTATCCTTAATGAAATGGATTCATAGGATTTGATCTTTATTGTTCATACAGCTGCCTATTTGATAGGCCTGAGTGTTTATGTTTATTCATTGTCTAGGTACGGTGGGAGGGGTATGATCCTAGCGAAGATACATGGGAGCCAGTAAAGAATCTAAGGTACCTTCTAAATTATTTTAGCATGCAGATTCCATCTGGAGTTAGTACATGTCATAAATTAATATTGTTTAGCGTGCATAGTTTGATAATTTATTTTATTCGCGTATAGCAATTGTGAAGACAAAATACATGATTTTGTGGTGGAAGGTTATGCATCCAAATTGTTACCATTACCAGTAAGTCTATTACAGTTTTTTTGTACTTTCTGCATTCTTTTTGGTGTCTTACTATACCAAGTACTGTTCTTTGATTGTTTTCCTCTCTCCCAGGGGAATGTAGATGTCCTATGCGGAGGACCACCCTGTCAGGGTATAAGTGGCTATAATCGTTTCAGAAACTTTGAGGCGCCGTTAGAAGATGAGAAGAACCAGCAAATTGTCGTGTTTATGGACATTGTTGAGTTTCTAAAGCCCAGATATGTACTGATGGAAAACGTTGTAGATATACTGAAATTTGCAAGAGCTACTCTTGGTAGATATGGAATAAACCGATTAGTTCACATGAATTACCAAGCGAGGCTAGGAATGATGGCTGCAGGTTGTTATGGTCTTCCACAATTCAGATTACGTGCATTTTTATGGGGATGCCATCCTTCAGAGGCAAGTTTTTACTATCCTTCTTTTGATTTGAATATATTAGTTATACTGATAATTTTCTTCCTGGGCAGAAGCTACCACAGTTTCCTCTTCCTACACATGAAACGATTTTAAAAGGCGGTGCTCCAGTTGAATTTGTGGTACATCTAATGCAATTTATGCATCTATAAAATATAAAAAAATAACAATTTTCCTTATAGGAAATAGCAGCTCTCGTTATAATTCATTTTCAGAATATTCCATGGGTTTTCATGCTTAGTTGCCATTTTTGTTCTTTTTTATATAGCGTAGTCTTGTTGGATATGAAGAAGGTCAACCACGAGCATTGCTAAAAGAAGTTGTTCTTCAGGATGTTCTTACCGATCTTCCAGCAGTAACTTTTTCAACTTATTAACAGTCAGATTATCTCTCTCAGTAACATATTATAACCAGTCACCTTTATATTTTCCCTCTGTATTTCTAGGTAACTAACGAGGAGGACAGAGAACAAATGCCATATGAAATAGAACCTCAAAATGATTTCCAGACATACATCAGGAAACCTAGATCAGGTGAGCAAAATCTTTAGCTATTTTAAAATTTAAAGCATGGATTTGTACTGCACTGTTGCATTACTTTATGGTATCTCCTATCTATCCGCATTCGTATCTTTATAATTTTGAAATGTTTTTTCTCAAGTTTGTCTTTAGGAAACCATCAGAATTTCCATGTTCATGTCTTAGAGTAAAAAAGTAAAACAGATAAAATAATATACGAACTGATATGCTAGCAAATGTCTTGTTGAGCCAAATTCTCTTCTGCTTCAAATGCCGTTTACCAGTAGATATTTCAACTCTAACACTCTAAGTTACCACCTCCTTCCTCTCCAACACTCACTTATCAAAAAGTTAAACTTCTAACATTTTCATGTTCATTTTTCATAAAATAGAAATTAAAATGGAACTAACTGTATGCCATCGAATGCCTTGCTGAGCAAAATTGTCTCCTGCTTTGTATCCATTTTCCAAAATTATCTCAATCAAATTACTCTAAAAGTCCTGATCGTCTCTAGCACTCGTGCATCAAAAATTTGACCGTATTACAATCATAGTTGCACTGAGGTAATACTTGGTGTGAATGCAACATATTGCAATATCGCATGACTTTGTATACATTCGTATGTTGTCATTCATCATAAACTTTATTCCAAAATTATGTGTACACATCATATAGCCCAAACCATATTATTACTTCTTATCCTCATTATATCGGTAGTTTACTGCTCTTATTTCTTGTAGAATTTCCGGGGTTGACAGTAACTGATGATAAAGAAGCCAAAGGCATGTTGTATGATCATCGTCCCCTCCGAATATGTGGTGATGACTACTTGAGAGTTTGCCGAATTCCTAAGCGGAAGGTTCTTAACGGTTATAAAGTCACTTTACTATGTAAAATATAGTAGATTCCTAGTTCCATAATTTTTACTACTCATATGCATAGGGTGCTAATCTCCGGGATCTTCCTGGTATTGCTGTGGACTCTAACAATAAAATTTATTTTGACCCTACAATGGAGCGAGAACTACTGCCTTCTGGAAAGCCACTAGTAAGACAACAAGGATTTTTGTTTCATCTTCCTTTGATTAGATTGTTTATGTCCCCCATTTTGCTTTAACTTTTTAAATCTGTCCTAATGCTATGAATAGAATAGTATTGCTTAAAGACTGTATAATGCGTTGGTTGCGTGGTTGCAACGTATTAGTTTTGTATTTTTCTGTGTGATAACATGGTATTCAGTATGAAATTCAAATCGTAAGTCGTAAAATACAAACTCAACCAAGAAAATAAAATCATAGATCATAAATTCAAAAGATACTCATGGACTTTGAGATTGATTTTGATGTTTAAACTTCAACGTCTAAACAAAAACTCAATTTTGTCTCTTGCTCCGTTTTTGACTTGCTTAGCAAAGATTAGAACCGGAATTGCTGTTTCAAATAATTATATTACATGCACACTCACACAAGTATAGATTGAATAATCTATTTTTGGTTGAGTTTTAGCTAGCATTGAATTAAAATTTGAAATGAACAGTAAAGTGTGAGATTTGTTTCGATTCGACATCTGGATCGTAATATTTTAAGCCCTTTGATGAAGTGAACAAATTAACTATTTGATTTTGGTCCAAAATTATTTTCTCCTTTACAGATTCCTGATTGGTCCATGAATCTTTGGGAAGGAAAATCACTGAGGTGCTTCCCATTTTTGCAAAATAAAATTATGGCCAATCATGAATTTCTTTTCTCTTATACTCATCTATGCAATGATATTTTATAGACCATATTCCCGGTTATGGTGGGATGAAATTGTGCCAACAGTGCTCACTGTTCCGGATCATCACTCTCAGGTTTTAATTTTGATCTTATATCATTGTTTTTTTTGGGTGGTTATTAAGATATTATAGCAGTTAAGGGAATAATGGCATGCTGTATGAATGCAGTAGTAGTTCGTTTGTTAAGTTTGAATATCAAAAACCTCAAATGTTGAAATCATCGATATTTCTAGACTGTGCTGCATCCGGAACAAGATAGAGTTCTAACGATTCGAGAGAGTGCAAGGATTCAAGGGTTTCCTGATTGTTATAGATTCTGCGGGAGAGTAAACCAAAGGTATTGTTTTTGCATATGCACACACTTCAATTTAACTGCTCTTTATTTTTCAGTTTTGTACGAGTCGAGCCTGATCATGCCTACAACATTGTAATGCATTTATTTAGATAATTTAGTTGATATAGCGTCGTAGGACCTGTCAATGGTCGTTTTCCATTTTATTCATTGGACAATAAACTGAATATGGGACAGGACTGGTCCATTCCTCTAAAACCACTATCGTGCAATTTGCATTGAAAATTTTGATAATGTTTAATTTTGCAAAAAAATTCAAAGTTTTAAAAGGCAAATTATTAATTCCTGGGACATTGATTTGTAAGTTTTCCAATTAAACATTATACATATACGGTAATTATATATGGAAAACAATACATGTCAACGTTAAATTAAAAACATTAGACACTCAAACTGGTTCGAACAAAATACAGTCGATCACTTATAACACATTACATGTAATTTTTTTAATTCTTATACATCATTTATTAGTATATGCATCTATGTGTTTGGCTAAGGTCACTGTTAAGTTTCAAACTACAAAAAATATCCTTTAAAAAAAATGTAAATTGGGTCACTTTTTTTCGAAAACCATCAAAAAGGTTAAAAACAACATAAAAAACCTACAAACTTCAAAACTTATTTCAATTTTAATTCATTTTTGTATTTATGTCAGAAAATTTAAAAAATGCATCAAAAATGAAAAAAGAAAACATGACGCTTCAACAAAACTTGCATATACATGCATTTGTTAAAAAAATGACTGACATGCATGAATTATAGTTAATACTTGCACACTTTTATGCAATTTTTTATGAGCAGTTCAAAATTAATCAACATCACTTTTTTGCTGAAAAATCATAAAAAAGTTAATGTAAATCGAGTACAAATAAAAAATAGTCCACTTTTAGGAAAATTGCAGAAAAGTATGCAGTTTTCTTATATAATTGCAGACATGTCTGTAGTTTTTAGTTTGTTGCAAATATTCATTTTTCCAGTGAATATTTGCAGACATGCCTGCAAATATTAAGGTAATATTTGCAGATATGTTTGCATGTTTTCTCAATAAGTGTAGATGTTTACGTATTTTTTGTCCATTTTCTATTATCATGTTTTAATATTTGCAATTTTATGATTTTTTTAAAGCAGCGGAACAAAAAAAAAAAAAAAACACAAAAACAACATTGTTACAGTAAACTAATTTTAGGAACGCGTTTTACAAATGATTTTGTACAGCAACCCATCCTATATTAAAGTTGCATTTAAGGATGCGACACTAATTTTCACTATATTAAATTCATTTAAAATAACAATAATCCTAGGTTTATTTATTGAAAAGCAGCTTCCATCTTTCATAGTTGAAACATAAGCCATTACAAGCAGCTTTCACTCTAAATGTAATAACGAAGGAAAACTTGAACACACTAACAAGCAACAGAGGAAACATTTATGTCATTTTATTATTTTCCGTTCTCTTTGATTCTTCCTTTTACAAGCAACCAATTTGAATTCACGCTTTTATATACGCTGGGTCTGGGTACGTTGGGCAATGGCCTTAGGCTTGGTTTGAGGGAGGCCCCAATTTATATGCTATAATAACATGATTGTAGGGTATGTTTCCAGTTAGTTGGTATAGCATGCGTGGTAAAGCTTGCAACCAGTGAATCAAATGAGCAAAGTTCTAAATCTACGTCTAGGCATTCCCTTTTTTGTTTCCTTTTCCAAACTAAATAAGATACTCCTTTTATGTTACTATTGTCCATGGTTCATGTTAACACTGGACCTGACCTACACACATGTTGTATGCGTGTATTTTCATCTTGTGATGTGTACTGAACCCACAACATATATTATGGGTAACTCATTGACTGAGATAACACTGGACCTGACCTACACACATGTTGTATGCGTGTATCTTCATCTTGTGATGTGTACTGAACCCACAACACATATTATGGGTAACTCATTGACTGAGATAACTGTAAGCTGCGAAGTTCAAAACGTGCGTTTTTGTGTGCACGTATGTCCATGTGCACGTGCATGTATATATGTATATCTCTTTTTCTGTGAGTATAAGTTGGTTAATTATGAGTTTCTTACTGGTTACCATATTTATATGAAAATACCAGGTACCGCCAAATCGGGAACGCGGTAGCAGTATCGGTAAGCAAAGCATTAGGGTACACATTTGGGCAAGCTGTGCTAAAGCAAAGCGGGGATGGTCCTCTAACAACCCTCCCACCAAATTTCACCTTTTCCAATAACCCATATTGCCCCTCTACTTCCTCATCCGAGGTTCAATAATAACTACTGCTCCTCTCCATTAAACAATAATAATTTCATAATATGTACTATTATGCAGTAGTGTATGTACCATCCTCATTCTTAGCATAAAAAATTCAGTCCCCTAATAAGGCTTCAGCGCACCATTATTATAATTTATAACCATCCCATGAAACAAGTGTAAATGAAGCCTCTTGTAGCAAAATTGGGATGAATTGTAGATTACATGTTGAGTGGTCTTCGAAGTTATTTATTTTGGATAATTCATGTATTTATTTTCATAGAAAGCTGTTTGTGAATTGTACTGTAAGCCTATAAAAATTATTGCCAAAACATTGAAAGTGCAACTGTTTGTAATAACTTTATTTGCATGTATACTAGCTACTTCCTATTTGTGGACCTAATTTTTGAAGCATTTACTTTCATTTAGCAGAATGATTTCATTTGATGTTGTTGTTAATCTAAAAATGTTCACCTATAATAGTAATTACAACTCTTCTTTTTCTTTGAATGTATTTTTTTTGGAGAAAAATACATTTTTATTTTACATTTTTTAGTATTTAAATGAAACAATGCATTAAGTTGGATTTAGCGATCGTCATAACATGGAGTATATTTTATTTAAACCTGACAATAACTGAATAGGATTCTCACTTAAGGCTTATTTGTTCAAGTTAATAAGTTTTTAGGACGACATTTCTGAAAAACTAGTTCTAAGGACATTTTATAGGATTTTTTTTTTTTATCATTTTTGGTTATATGTAAATAATGATAAAAGAATATATCATTTTTCTATATAACTAAAATAAATGAATTTATTATTTTTCTGTAAATTGTCCTTAAAACTAATTATCTAAAATTGCTATTCTTAAAACTTATTATCTTGAAATAAAATGCACTTCAATCCAATTTCCACTATCTGAATAGTCTAACCTTGATTTTCCCGTTGTGAGTATATATAATGTCGTCTTTCTTTCTCATCTTATTTGCTTTGTGGAACCCTAAGAACACATCAAATGAGCCGAGTTGGGTAAATTTTACTCTCTCCATTTAAAACAAAATCAAATCAACCTGTTTAAATTGGTACATGGTTTAATTTGATCCAACTCAAAATATATAAATCTAACAAAATCAAATCAACCCGTTTAAATTGGTATATGGTTTAATTTGATCCAACTCATGGCTATGTTAGTTTTTCTTTTAATTGTTTATGGGTTGGTGATGGTAGTTTATAAAGGATAAAAGGTTTGTGATTTGAAAGGGGAAGTGTATAATTGTGTGTTGTATACATGCCCGTAAGGATATTTGATTATCTAATGAAGTACACATTTTCAATACACACATGTATGTATGTACGTATGTATGTGTGTGTGTCTATATATATATATATATATATATATATATATATATATATATATATATATAGAGAGAGAGAGAGAGAGAGAGAGAGGAGCGATCGGGGACACCTTTGTTTATGAGCACCCCTGTTGCACCCCCTACCGTTCGCGAGCTACGGCGATCCGTATCGAACGAGAATTTGTAGATGTTCAATTCACATATGTAATGATTTATCCAAAATTTGAGCTCGCGAATGTCGATTTGGATCGTGAATGTCGGAACTAGCTCAAATTTTGGATAGATCATTATATATGTGTGGATTGAACATGTACAAATTCTCGTTCAATTTGGATCGCCGTATCTTACGAACGGTAGGGGGTGCAACATGGGTGCTCACAAACAGGGGTGCCCCCGATCGCTCCTCATATATATATATATATATATATATATATATATATATATATATATATATATAGAAGCGTTCGGTTGCACCCCAAAATGGAGCACCTCAAATGCCCCCTGATTTCCACCTCTCATTTATATTAATTTAAGTGAGTGGGAGGTGAGAGAATTAGTGTAAGGAGAGAGGGAGGAAATATGTGATGAAAAAGTGGTAGGCTATTGGGGTGCTCCACTATTTGAGGTGCCACTGAACCTACCTCATATATATATATATATATATATATATATATATATATATATATATATATATATATATATATATATATATATATAGTGTTTATGGCGTACGCTTTCACGTGATTATAACACACATTTTGGGCATAAATTATGCTTTAGAAACTATATTTGTTTAACGCATTTAAGAGAAAATGATTTTGCATGAATTATTAGTTATATTTCTACATTCAAATTACATGTAGTTAGTTTGTAATTGAAATGTCTATTTTTATTACGTTTTATTTTTATTTGTGTTATTAACTTATAAAGAATGATATTGTAAAAATGTTTATCTATTAGATTCTGTTTTTAAGTAATATTAAGATTTATTGATATTTGTAGGAATCTAGTTTGAATTTGTAAAATGTTTTTTTTAGGCAATACCGACCGGTTTTTATATTGATCCGTAACACTTATTATTATAACAAATAATAATTACAATCTAAGTACAGAAGATTAACAGATAGTCATTCTACTTATACGGTTTTTATAGTGGACCGTCCACTGCACCTTAGCTAGTTTACAGGGCTAGAGCTAGACAAAAAATCTAGACTACGATTTGATCTCAAGCTTCACGCAGAGAGCATAATGACTAAGCGCATAGCAATACACAATTACATACTTCAATAGAAGTGACAATACTCATAATGAACTAAAGTACATCACAAAACTAGTAACATACATAACTCAGTAGCATTACCCATAACTAACACGGTGCATGGTATTCAAAGTACACATGACATGATCAGGCTTGGGGACGCAGTACAACAGCACCCTCACCATCCCATAGTAGAGAAGACTTGACAAGAAAACAACTTTGACATAGCACAATACTCTTTAACAGCCGTAAAGGATGACAAAATTCTGAAGCAGTAAGGCAACCAAAGACAAAATACGTTACAACATATCACAGCAAGTTCATAGAAGATGAAGCTGTTGTCGTCGAACATGAGAAACATTCCATGAGGCGGAGTCTTCACCAAAATCAGACAGCAGCCAAGGCAAATACCTTGGCCATCACAGACAACTCTAGAACCAGGCAATGACTCAGGGAGATGATGTTTGACAATAAAAGGGTAGACACCACCACAAACCCATCAAATCCAGAGCATTAGAAGGAACCTTACCCTCGTTTGCTGTAAACAATCACTTATGAGGGATTGGAGATCACTAGAGTGGCCAAGAAGGTTCCCAGGCCGATCTGAGTTACCATGCATGAGCTGATGCTTGCAGATCATCAAAACAAAAGTATAGGACGGAATGGAGAAAACGCGAAGAGGATCCGAGATTAAGGAAAATTGGTTTGAGAGGAGAGTTTCTGTATAAAACCAGGCACAACGAAAGCATAATCTGAAAAAGGAAGTGAAGGAGATTTGAAGAACGTCGGAATCGAGATGAAGGGCGGAAGAGGGACAAATAATGTGCCATTTCCAATCTTATGACAAAAGCTCATATGAAAACTACCTTTGTAAAATTGTTTTAATTGCTAAAATCTATTTTTAAATGACATGTAAGGACAAAGATATTAAAGGATAATTTTGAAAGTTCACCATCGAACCAAAAGTTTGCGCTTTAAAGCCAACTACACACACGTCCACATACATCCATACGCAGACCCTCTCTCCTCTTCACCTTAGCTACACATCTCAAATTTAACCAAATTTTATTGTTGTTCAATTCACGGATTAAGTATTATTTATGTAAAGTTTGAGTTCGTTTTGAAATTTGTGACATAACATGTTTAAAGTTTAAACAATATTGATTCAAATATATGTTCGAATAATGAATAATTGTTTGTGATATATTTTTGATTTAAGATTGTGTAGGAAACACAATATTTCAGGAACAACTATCCAAGCGCGAAGCGCATATCATGATCCACTCTCATATTGAAATAATTTTATCAAACAATGTAGATAAAATGTTGGTTATTTCAATAAATGTTTCCAAAATCTAATCTTCTATAGTACGTTGTGAATCATAGGAGAAACCACGATATGAACGATTCAGTTATGATTTAAACGAAAGTACTCAGTGTATGTTCCTGTAATGCTACACTTATTAATTTATTGTACATGTGCCGAATACTTATTAGAAGTTTAGGCTTTTGCAGTTTGGTTTTTCTGATGGATCCTCAGTTTGTTGGTATTTGTTGACTTGACTTTTGGCAATGATGTCAAGAGCTTTGACATATCCAACCAACGCGGTTCGACAATGTCGATTTGAGCATTGTCGAACCGACCAATGTCGAGCCGGAGGCCCAACCTACGAACCGAACTCCTCCTCCAAGAAATCGCAAAGCTCCCGGAACCATTCGCGCTCCCACGCTTCCTCCCTCGCATCCTTTGAACGACCGAGACAATAGGGTTCAAGGACATGCCGCCCGGACGGCAACCCAAGCGATATTGCCTATGGCGGGGCAGAGGGGGTCCGGCAGGCTGAGACTTCAGAGCCTGAGCCCCTGCTCACTAATGCAGAGGTAGCAGCGATGGTAAGACAGATCATGAATGATAGTCGGGGTATAAGAATAAGGATTGGGGATTTTATCGTAGTCACGCCCCGTTCGCCGATGACATTTTGCGAGTGGAGTTCCCTTGTATAATGGAAAAAGTGATTAAGATTCAAGGCAGGCTTGACGTATCCTATAAAGAGAGTGAACTCGCCAACCCCACACAGATAAAGAAAGGACAGACAGAGGTAGTGCTTTCTTGTAAAAAAAAGAGTCTTTTCCATCAATTAATTGAATCATGGCCTAGAAGATTCAGTCTACCTCGAATAAGTCACAACTCGGGGAGAATTGACCCCCAACAGCAATTATGAGGTATTACTGGTACATGGATACAGTAGCATCCCTGGACGGAATAAAATGTAAAGCATTCCCTATCTATCTCGATGGGGTTACACTCATGTAGTTTACCCGATTATCTCCCCAGTCGTTCCGAATTTCGAAGACTTGGGTAGAAAGTTTTTGAACCAGTTTCGCATCCAGGCATCCAAGTAAAAAATGTCACAACCCTCTCCTAGATGAATTAAGCTCCAAGAGAAATGCATAAAGATTATCTCAACCGTTTCAACACGGCTATCACTGAGGTCAGTAATCCAAACCCTGAGACGATCTTGATGGCATTGATCCCGATTTTGATTTTGGGAAGTATTTGGCTGGGAAGCCTCCCTCGACACTCGATGTGTTTTACGAAAAGGTCAATGTGCACTTGCTAATCGAGAAGTGGTGGGCATGCATTGAATTTTCAGACTTGAATAAATCTTACCTCGAAGAGAACTTTCCGCTTCCCAGGATAGGCCAGCTTGTTGACTCAACAGTTGGACACGAACTTCTCTCCTTTATCGATGCTTATTCCGGATACAATCAGATCGCAATGCATGTTCCAAATTAGGAACATGCTAGCTTTATAATGGATCTCGGGCTATATTTCTATGAAGTAATGCCGTTCAGATGGAAGAATGTTGGGACAACATATCAGCGGTTGGTTAACCGCATGTTCTGTAACAAAATTGGGAGGTCAATGTTGGGATATGTAGATGATATGCTTGTGAAATCGAGAAAGTTTACTAATCATGTCAAAGACATGGCAGAGATGGTCAGTATTCTCCATCTATATGGGATAAAACTCAACCCTTTGAAATGCTCTTTCAGCATTGTGTTAGGGAAGTTCTTGGGTTTCATCGTCAGCTCTCGGGGAATTTAAGTCAACCCCAGCCAAATTAAAGCTATTTGAGACATTCAGGAACCACAAAAGATTAGAGATGTGCAGAGCCTGAATGGGAAAGTAGCGGCCTTGGGAAGATTCATATCCACGACCACAGATAAGTGCATTCATTTCTTCGACTTGTTAAAGAGAGGAAAGCGCAACTTTTCTTGGATGCCTTACTGGGTCGAAGCATTTCAAAATTTGCTGAACTATATGGAGAGACCTCCGATTCCGTCAAATCCCACTGATCATGTGGACGTATTCATGTATTTGGTGGTATCATTGCATGCAATCATGTCAGCACTCATCTGTGAAGAAGATCAGATTCAACGACAGTGTATTATATAAGGAAAAAATTGACGGGAGTAGAGCACAACTACTCCAAACTTGAAAAGCTCACTTACATCACTCTTATAGCCTCGAGAAAGCTACGATATTACTTAAAAGCTCATCCTATTAAAGTGTGCACTAACCTGCCGCTACGGCAGGTCCTTCAGTGACCTGAGGCATGTAGAAGGTTACTCAAATGGAATATTAAACTAAGTCGATTTGATATTGCATACATTCCAAGGAGAGCAATTCAGGGGAAGGAACTAGCAGGCTTCACAGCGGAATTTACAACTTCGGATGATGATGATGAGGTACAACGTGATCCGTCTATCACTAAATGGAAGTTGTACACGGATGGAGCCCGAAATGATCGACGTTCTGGCACCGAAGTTGTTTTGCTAATTCTCGTGGAATGTTCGATCTGCTATGCACCAAGGCTGGAATTTTTTGTCACAAACAATTAAGCTGAGTATGCAACCCTGATTGTCAAGCTGAGACTCGCAAAGGAACTGGAAGTAAAGCAGTTAACTTTCTCTGCGACTCATAGATTGTTGTATTTTAAGTCAGGAGGGAATTCTATATGAAGATGGCATGAATTGATGCCTATCTCAACTTGGTGGAAGAGCTGTTGAAGGGTTTGACTACTAGAGTACCTTTTGCATGCCACGAGAGCAAAATGAGAAAGTTGACTATTTGGAAAAGTTGGCTAGTTCCAAAAACCCAACGCAGACGAAGTCGATCCCAATAGAGACATTGGCAATGCCCATCATCGATCAGATGGAAATTGATGAGGTGCTGGACACCGATCCTGAAAGAAAATCATGGATGACTCATATAAAGAACTTTATCATCAATGGAACCCTTCCTAAGCGAAAGAATGAAAGGCGAGCTATCATGCATAAAGCTTCGAGATACATCATCCAAGAAGAAATACTGTATCGGAAAGACTTCTCGGTTCCTCTGTACCGGAGTTTAGCCAATGACGATGCCAAACGTGTGTAACAGGAAGTGCAGGAGGGCGAGTACGGCGATCACACTGGAGGGCAAACTTTGGCAAAGAAGATACTTCAGTATGGGTATTTTTGGCCTATGACGAATCAAGAAGTGACTGATTAGTCAAGATGCTGCAACAAATGCTAGATATTTGCCAAGATTTATAAAGCTGCACTAACTCATCTTACTCAGATGGTTGGCCCTTGGCTGTTCGCAGTGTAGGGGTAGACATTATCGGAAGTCTTCCAAGGGTGGAGCGAAGTATGTGATCGTGACTTTTATGAAGTAGGCTGAAGCTGAAATGCTAACCATGATCTTGACAAAGTGGGAGATCAACTTCATCATTAGAAACATCATATGTCAATTTAGACGTCCCCGTATTATCATAACTGATAATGAGACACAATTCGATAACACGGAGTTTAAAGATTTTTTTCGACGACATCGCATCGAGAAGAGATATAATGCAATTGTGCATCCTCAATCGACTAGACAAGTTGAAGCTATAAACAAAATCATAAAATCCATTATGAAGAAGCGGTTGGAGCAAACTTAGGCCAGGTGGGTCGATGAACTACCTCTAGCGTTTTGGGCATATCGAACCACCCACAAGTCAATGACTGGCCATACTCCATTCGCGTTATCCTATGGCTCCGAGGGGATCATTCGAGTGGAGCTTGAAGTCCCCTCTCGCAGAACGACGTTTTATGATCCTTTGACTAATAAGATGCTTCTCCTCGAATCACTTGACATGATTGACGAGAAGAGAGAGGAGGCTGACTTGCGTGCTTCAGTGCATAGACATCGGGTCATCCGATACTACAACAAGAAGGTTTGACCTTGAACTTTTGAGCTTGGCAATTTTGTTTTGAAATGTGTTATCCCGACCCCTGTCCATGTGGGCCTGAAATAGGAAGGACCCTACGTCATCCAATTGAGGCGTGATAACAGAGCTTTTAGGCTAACGACCGTTGATTGCGACCGACTTCCAAGAGCATGAAATGTCGATCATCTGCGATATTATTTGACTTAGGCTTTTATTTATTCAATTTTGTAATTATAATTTCATTTTCCGACTACGAAATAAGACATGACTCACCAATTGTGTTATAAATAAAAGCTCTTTTCCATGCTCTATGACAGTGTCTGATAATTTGGCCAGGGGTTGTGATTTGACTGGCTTATGCCAAACTCGAACGAAGGGAACGAATAATTCACCAACGACGTTCACTTGCTCACGTTTTAATGAGCTTACTTAAATCTCCGACTACTCGGATAAGAATTATCAAAATTTGAGCTTGACTCCAATGCTCGATAAGGAGATCATCACTTTAAAGACTAAAGTGGGAGAATGACGCCTAAGCGAATGAGAGATGACCATTCTTGTACTCAACTCTAACTCTCACGACTTGAGAAAGAGTGTAAATTAATTAGGTTAGTGTGAAAATGTACCATGACTTTTTTGACTGCTGCCCCATACTGTAACACCCCATATTTTCTGTAAACCATAAAGTAACAAATTAAAGAATACTTAATTGTAAATGTGGGAATTAAGGGAAATGGATTACACCATTGTGTTCGTATCAGAATTCTGGTTGAGATAGAGTCCAAGTTTGCGTGAATTGGACTTCGTATGAAGAAGTTATGGCTGTCGGAAGTTTCTAGAAAATTTAAAATATATATATAAAAAAAACAGCTCGTTCAGAAAATTCAAAATTCAAACAAGAAAAGCAGAAACGGGATGGGCGGGAAATTTCCCGCCCAGACCCAGGTCGACCAGGGGGTTGACCCTAGTGTCGACCTCTCCCTACAGGTCGACCTGGGGGTCGACCTAGGGGTCGACCTGGGGGTCGACCTGCCCCCTTCGGGCAGGTCTGTTTGTGATGCTGTTTTGACCTGTTGCTGAGTCAGTAGGGCTGAGGTGGCTGTTTGGATGGTTCTGGTTGCTCTGGTGTTGATCGGACGGCTTAAATTAATAATAAACTCTATATAAACACATGTAGACTCAACCCCTAAAACCTAAACTAAATCAAAACCATGGCCGTCATGCTATCAGTCTGCAACCTGGAGTAGCCGCCACCAACTAGAAGAAAGCTTAGCAACAATTCAATTCAACTCAAATCTAATCTTAACAACGAATTTGCCTACATCAAGGGAACGCTAATCAATTGCAGAATACAGATACCAGAACTCAAGACTTTCTTTTTGTTTGTGAGTATAATATCTTTCACAAGATAATTATTCACATTAATTGTAATAAGTTATAATTGGATTATGAGAATATGGCTATGAATCATGAAATGTTATCATTGATAGTGTATTGTTGTGAATCTACTTAATTGTACATGATTTACTTGATTCATCTTATGCAAGTTTTGGGATGTTAAATCATATGTTATATGTATGAATGTTATGCAAGTCTTGGGATGTTAAATCATATATTATAAATATATGAATCTTATGCAAGTTTTGGGATGTTAAATCATATGTTATATATATATATATTATGCAAGTTGTAGGTGGATTATATATAGGTTCATATGTGGATTATGTAGATACAAATGCTAGTTTATATGTAAATATGTGACCTTAATATACATGTTTAGATCCATATGCAAGTTCACATCTTTTTAGATCCATATGCAAGTTCACATCTTTTTAGATCTATATGCAAGTTCACATCTTTTTAGATCTATATGAAAGTTCACATCTTTTTAGATCCATGATAATACATAAGTTATGCAGTTATATGTGTTTCACACTCATTGTCTATGCAAGTTTAGATGAGAAACATATTCACACGTGCAAATTCACCTCTTTATAATTAGATCTAATTTATGTACTATGCATGTTGTGATGTTTCCTTTCTTTTTCATAAGTTAGACAATAGTGAGTCTAACGTATATTTCACGTTAAACGAACAAACGTACAACGTGGGGCAGTGGGATAATATTAAATATTGTGAATTGGCATAAATGCCTAAAAAGGCATGTAATTAATTTGTGATGTTAATTGGTACAATTTATGTACCATAAATAGTGGACATAATTAAGGTGACATATTTATACATAAATAAATATGGAAATGATTGACAATTTGAATAAGGATATTAAATTCAAGATTGGGGTAAAAGATTATATGTAATAATCAATGCCTAGGACACGAGGTTGGACTCATTTGTGGTGTAAGACTGCCCGGACCCGCCCGGCAAATCCAACAACCACAAATGGTAGTCCAATGTGAGATGTCATAGGCCCAAATTAAATGCGTGACAAATGTATGGACACGAGGTTAGGCCCGTTTGTGGTGTAAGACTGCCCGGACCCGCCCGGCAAATCCAGCAACCACAAAAGGGTGGCCTAATGTGAGAGGTCCTACAGGGTTACGGTAGTAATAAACTAAGAAACACTTAACCAAAGTAAACATGTGGTGGGACATGGGGGTTAAGTGGGTAACATGTGGGTGACATGTGGAAATACGAATAGTAATACTTAACCAAATTGAAACATGTAAGTGGACATGAATAAGAGGGGGTTAAGTAGAGGGGACCAAGCATAGGTGGAAGGCTTGTGTCAGACATAAGGGCCCTTTTCAGACCAGTAACCCATTAAGTATCTTTGTGGGCTCGACCCAAGTCGAGGACGGGACACGCATGCTGGGTCTGATTGTAAGAGGTCAAAACGGGTTAGCGGTGGCAACGCAAGTCCAACGGGGTCATGTGTGTGCGTGGGCCCGGGCTGGTAGGTAAGATGTTGTTGCATCGTGTAGGTATAAGCCGTGGATCCTTGAGTTGTATCGGGTTGCCACTTTGGGGAGTGATACACCCCACAGTGGGACCAGCACGGGTATCTACGAGTTAGGGAGCCGATCACATGGGGGTAGTGGGTACACCTAGTGGAGATAGGGGAAGGCGGCACCTATGTAGTCAGCTAGGGGTACACGAAACTACTAGTATGATTTCTAAGTTCTGTAAGTGGGATCAACTTTTAGGGTGTTTGGTGTGGTGCAGTGTATAAATTATTCTTTAGCAATTAGGTGCGCCTTTAACGTTATCTTATTCCTATTGTTTGCCTTGTCATATCCCCCGTGTTTCATAGTCATTCCTTGTTTTACCAACTTATGTCTTATCTCAGTTACTTTAATAATTATACTGTTAAAGGTATTGTACTCGCCAGACTTTATGTCTGATCCCCTTATTTTTCGCCTCTTTTCTTCCTTTCCCCCCAGTTGCTCAGGGTGGGACTAGTACTAGCGGAGCTTGATTGGATCGCTTTATCTCTCTCTCTCTTTTGGAAAAGCTTGGATTGCTGAAAGTAAAGTTTCAGCTCATCTTCTTTATGGCTTTCTACTTTGGGGTTTATGCTTTTTGTTTCATGTACTCTGATTTTATCAAGATGGATATTATGTACTTGACTCTAGTCTTTGGTCTTTTTATGATGTAACCAAACTTATTTGTTTACCGCTGCAATGAATGAAGTTTTAAATTTTTAAGTACTGTTTTATATATCTGTCTTGTTGTTAAGTTTCTATTCTATACACACTTAAAACGCTCCATGGAAGTTAATGCATTCCCTTTGTGAGTGATATTAATGGACGTGGGGTGTCACACATGGTATCAGACTGAAGGTTACCAGAACAGATAGAAATTTTGAAAAACTATTATTCAAAAAGTATTTTTGGAAAGAAGTATTTTCAAAAATATGTCTTAATGAGTAATTTTAAGAGAAAAGTTTTTGTGAAAAACATAATCCCCAATAGCCATATATCTATCTTTCGAATTCTCCGTTTTGAATATTTCCATTTTCTTTTCTGCATGGCTGATCTACCCGATATACCAGAGGGTGTACAGATACCTGGATGGTTCAGAAGGTATCTGGAGGCAAGGGCTAATGCCGTAGGCCTAGCAGACGTTCCTCCTCCTCCTCCATCCTGCGCTGATGCTTTTTCTAAGACATGCAAGGACTTTAGGGCCATGGGTGGAATACCTTTTAATGGCACAGAGACGTTTGTTGAGGCCTGAAACTGGCTAAAGGATACGGAAGATCTGTTTGTTATCTTCGAGTTGGAAGACGGAAGGAAAGTCCAATTAGCTGCTTGGTTAATGAAGAACGAAGCCGCGTTTTGGTGGGAGGTCACGAATGGGGAACGTCCGGTAGAAACATGGATGGATTTCAAGCATAGGTTCGAGATGAAATTTCTCTCACGGGAAGAACAGAATCTATATATGGAAAGGTTCTTGGCGTTGAAGCAAGGGAACTCGTCAGTGAAAGAGTACATCAACAAATTCAATCAGTTGGCAAGATTTGTCTTGGACTTAGTGAACACGCCCGATAAGAAGGCCTTAAGATTCGTTAAAGGGTTGAATGAGCCGCTGCAAGGGTTAGCTATGACCCACATACCTATGGGGGCCACTTTTGAGAATTTGGTTGACATGGCGCTTATGCACGAAGAGGAGAAAGGTGCAAATGCTAACAAGGCACCAGAGAAGAAAGGGGATCCGAAGAAATCGCAACAGCAACACAAGAAGGGAGGAAAGGATAACAATGGCAAGGGAAATAAGAGGTGCTTTAACTGTGGGACACCAGGCCATCTGAGCAAGGATTGCCGAAAGAAGAAAAAGACTGGCTTCTTTAACTGTGGTGAGGCATGACATCTAATCAAGGACTACCTGAGAAGACAAGGGCATGGGCAGAGGGCAGGGTCTACATCAGGAGGGCAGGTTCAGGCTCTCATGGCGCCAGGGTAGGCAAGAGGGCAGATCCAGGCTCTCATGGCCCCGCCGCAAGAACGAGGTAGAACTATTTCTGTCGAAAGTTTGGTTTTTCTGTTCGATCTTCCTGTTCGTACTTTATTTGATTCTGGCGCATCGCACTCTTTTATATCAAATGCCTTAGTTGAGTCACTGCACCTTGACACCAGTATAATAGAGGATCCCTTAGTTGTTTCAAATCCAATTGGGGGCTCAGCTTATTTGTCAATGATTTGTTTAGATTTGAGAATTTCTATACTTAGCGTTGGTTTTAGATGTGATGCCTATGTTTTGGGCTTCACGGGCTATGGGTTGATTTTAGGCATGGATTGGTTATCCAGTAATGGTGCCGTCCTAGATTGTGAAAGGAGAGTGGTTAGACTCATGACTCGCCTTGGTAACACACTCGAGATCTCTTGTGATCCCATGAATTCTGTTATGCTAAGTTATCTAGAATCGCTGGATGCATCTGTAGAGAATTTGCAGTCTGTTAGAGTGGTCCGTGAATACTCAGATGTGTTTGAGGAGGTGAAGGGCTTGCCTCCGAAGCGGGAGATAGACTTCCGCATATACCTCGTTGATAACGCAAAACCCGTTGCCTTACCCGTTAGACACATGGCTCCAAGAGAGAGAAAAGAGCTCAGCAAGCAAGTTAAAGAGTTGCTTGAGAAGGGGTTTATAAGGCGGAGTATTTCTGAATGGGGTGCTCCAGTAGTGTTTGCAACCAAAGCGGACGGTTCACTTCGCCTATGCGTTGATTATAGGGAGCTAAACAAGCTGACCAAGAAGAATAGGCACCCACTCCCTAGAATAGACGATTTGTTCGATCAGCTTGTAGGTGCATCAGTTTTCTCCCAGTTAGATTTGGCTACCGGATTTCACCAGCTAAGAGTGGCTGAAGATAGCATTGATAAAACCGCGTTCAGAACCCCAGATGGTTTCTTCGAATGGCTTGTCATGCCTTTCGGCTTGACAAACGCACCTGCTTATTTCGTTGATTTGATGAGTAGGGTGTTCCGAGAATTCCTCAACAAATTTGTGGTGGTCTTCGTAGACGACATTCTGATTTTCTTGAAGAATGAGGAAGAGCATGCTTTGCATTTAAGAGAAGTCATGGATACTCTCCGTGCACATCAGTTGAAAGCAAAATTCTCCAAGTGTCACTTCTGGAGAGAAGAAGTAAGATTTCTTGGACATGTGGTGTCCAAAGAGGGGTTAGCTGTAGACCCCGCAAAAGTAGTCGCGGTCCAGGATTGGAAGGTTCCAAAGAATGCAACAGAAGTCCAAAGTTTTCTTGGGCTAGCAGGCTTTTATCTCAAGTTCATTAAAGACTTTGTGAAAATCTCAGCTCCACTTACAAGGTTAACGAAGAAGAACCTGACTTTCACTTGGGATTTGGATTGCGAAGTCTCTTTCCAACGTTTGAAGAGGGCTCTAACAACAGCCCCAGTTTTGACATTACCAAATGGGAGCAAGATGTTTACAGTATACACAGGTGCATGCGATACGGGACTAGACGTTGTCTTGATGCAAGAAGGGAGGGTAATAGCTTATGGTGGAAGGCAGTTGAAGGTGCGTGAGAAAAACTACCCAACCCACGATCTAGAGTTGGCAGCCATCGTTTTTGCGCTTAAGTCTTGGCGCCATTATCTCCTAGGTGAGAAATTTGAACTGTATACTGACCATAAATCGTTGAAGTACCTTTTCTCGCAGAAAGACCTCAACCTTAGGCAGCAAAGATGGATGGAGTTTCTTGCCTCATACGATTTTGAGATCTCCTATACACCTGGCAAGGGCAATGTAGTACCAGACGCCTTAAGTAGAAAGAAGCTGACTTTGAGTCCTTTGTTTGTAGAGCGGTAGAGTTTGGAGTATATATCTACCTTTGACTTCAGACCCTCTGTCGATTATGTACCCGGATTGTTAGCATCGCTAGAGGTGCGACCTACACTTTTGGGAGGGATTGGAAAGGCACAGCGAGATGACCCATAGTTGGTTGAGATAGTAGGCAAGCTTATAAGAGGGGAGTCTTCGAACCATCTTAGTAGATACGCTATTGACGAGAGAGGCTGGTTACGTAGAGATGGGAGACTTTGTGTACCACAGGACAAGAGCTTGATTAAGACAATTCTTGAAGACTCACATCGCTCTAAGATGACTATACATCCCGGTGGTGACAAGATGTATAAGGATATGAAGCGGGTTTTCTTTTGGGCCGGAATGAAGAATGACGTGGCTGAGTTCGTTTCTAGACATTTGGTGTGTCAGCAAGTCAAAGCGGAGCAAAAGAAGCCCGGTGGTTTGCTCCATCCTTTAGAGATTCCGCCGTGGAAATGGGAAAGTGTTTCCATGGATTTTATAGATGGTTGCCAAGATCAAGGAAGGGCAATACGGGAATTTGGGTAGTTGTAGATAGGCTTACCAAAAGTGCCCATTTTATTCCCATCAAAAGTAGAAGGACCGCCGCATGGTTAGCATCTGTTTATCTTCGAGAGATAGTTCGTCTGCACGGCATACCCTCTAGCATTGTGAGCGACTGAGATCCCATTTTCACTAGCGAGTTTTGGAAGAGCTTACAAGAGGCGGTTGGAACACAATTATGCTTAAGTACCGCTTATCACCCTTAGATGGATGACCAGATCGAGAGAGTGAATCGGATTCTCGAAGTTCTTTTGAGGCTATGCATCTTAGACTTTGGAGGAACATGGGAGGAACATTTTCCATTAGTGGAGTTCGCCTATAATAACAACTTTCAGGCTAGCATTGGCATGGCACCTTTTGAGGCTCTTTATGGACGACCATGCCGATCACCCACTTGTTGGTGGGAATCCACGGATAAGGTTTTGCTTGGTCCCGATATGATCAGGGAGACTTCGAAGAAGATAGACTTGATTCGACGGCGAATGAAGACGGCGCAAGACCGACAGAAGTCATATGCCGACAAGATACGAGCCGATCTTGAGTTCGAAGTTGGGGACATGGTCTTTATTAAGGTGTCACCGTTGAGGAACGTAGTCCGTTTTGGATCAGTAGGGAAGTTGGCACCGAGGTTCGTAGGACCCTTTCCTATTACAGAAAGGATTGGACTAATGGCGTATAGAGTAGCATTGCCAGAGAAGCTCAGTGGTGTTCATGACATGTTTCACGTTTCGCATTTGCGTAAGTGTTTACATGATACGGTGGAGGTGGTGGAGCCGAGCACACTCAAAGAAGTGGAAGTAGAACGAGATGCCACGGTCAGACGAGCGCCTACATGCATACTTGGATCAGAGGTCAAAAAGCTACGCAACAAAGAGGTCAAGTTGGTCAAAGTGCAATGGGGAGATGATCTTAGAGACGCGACTTGGGAGATGGAAGACAAGATGCGTACGCTGTACCCTTTTCTTTTTGAGGGTATGTTTTTAACTTCTCTTTTTTCTACCGCTTTGTTTATACTTGTCCTATCGTTTGAAATGTCTTTGCGATGATATCTTCGATCTTTAGTTAGGAACAATCCTATGGTTGTAAACATGTGATTGAGACATGTTATGTTTGGTGGATGCTAGTGGATGCAAGTGTTTGCTAGTGGATGCCCGTGGATGCATATACACACACCTTAGGCACTAGATCGGCTCAATCACTTTCATATTGCATATGAATATGTGTACTTATTTAGGGTCATGGATGTATAATGGTTGTGTTATCATATGGATGCTGCATTCAGATGAATGCTTGTGCACGCATGTAGAAATAATATGTACCATTAGGGATTTTTTGCATACATAATGGACGCATGACACTATCATGGTTCGCATTAATGAGGTCAACTGAATCAGTAGACCGCCTGATTTTTCATTTGAGAAAGACATGTACACACACTGTGCATATAAACTTGAAAGCATTAGAATTCTCTTAAGGACAATAGATGTCTATGTTTGATGGTTGAGTAGATGGATGATTGGATATTAGGATATACGTTCTCCTTAACTTGGAGATTTCAGGGGCGAAATCCTTTAAGGAGGGGAGAATGTAACACCCCGTATTTTCTGTAAACCTTAAAGTAACAAATTAAAGAATACTTAATTGTAATTGTGGGAATTAAGGGAAACGGGTTACACCATTGTGTTCGTCTCGGAATTCTGGTTGAGATAGAGCCCGAGTTTGCGTGAATTGGACTTCGTATGAAGAAGTTATGGCTGTCGGAAGTTTCCAGAAAATTTAAAATATAAAAAAAACAGCTCGTTCAGAAAATTCAAAATTCAAACCAGAAAAGCAGAAACGGGCTGGGCGGGAAATTTACCGCCCAGACCCAGGTCGACCAGGGGTCGCCTTAGTGTCGACCTCCCCCTACGGGTCGACCTGGGGGTCGACCTGCCCCCTTCGGGCAAATCTGTTTGTGACGCTGTTTTGACCTGTTGCTGAGTCAGTAGGGCTGAGGTGGCTATTTGAATGGTTCTGGTTGCTCTGGTGTTGATCGGACCACTTAAATTAATAATAAACTCTATATAAACACATGTAGACTCAACCCCTAAAACCTAAACTAAATCAAAACCATGGCCGTCATGCTATCAGTCTGCAACCTGGAGTAGCCGCCACCAACTAGAAGAAAGCTTAGCAACAATTCAATTCAACTTAAATCTAATCTTAACAACGAATTTGCCTACATCAAGGGAACGCTAATCAAATACAGAATACAGATACCAGAACTCAAGACTTTCTTTTTGTTTGTGAGTATAATATCTTTCACAAGATAATTATTCACATTAATTGTGATAAGTTATAATTGGATTATGAGAATATGGCTATGAATCATGAAATGTTATCATTGATAGTGTGTTGTTGTGAATCTACTTAATTGTACATGATTTACTTGATTCATCTTATGCAAGTTTTGGGATGTTAAATCATATGTTATATGTATGAATCTTATGCAAGTCTTAGGATGTTAAATCATATATTATAAATATATGAATCTTATGCAAGTTTTGGGATGTTAAATCATATGTTATATATATATATTATGCAAGTTGTAGGTGGATTATATATAGGTTCATATGTGGATTATGTAGATACAAATGCTAGTTTATATGTAAACACGTGACCTTAATATACATGTTTAGATCCATATGCAAGTTCACATCTTTTTAGATCCATATGCAAGTTCACATCTTTTTAGATCTATGTGCAAGCTCACATCTTTATATATATATATATATATATATATATATGCAAGTTCTCATCTTTTTAGATGCATGATAATACATAAGTTATGCAGTTATATGTGTTTCACACCCATTGTCTATGCAAGTTTAGATGAGAAACATATTCACACGTGCAAATTCAACTCTTTATAATTAGATCTAATTTATGTACTATGCATGTTGTGATGTTTCCTTTCTTTTTCATAAGTTAGACTATAGCGAATCTAACGTATATTTCACGTTAAACGAAAAAACGTACAACGTGGGCCAATGGGATAATATTAAATATTGTGAATTGGCATAAATGCCTAAAAAGGCATGTAATTAATTTGTGATGTTAATTGGTACAATTTATGTACCATAAATAGTGGACATAATTAAGGTGACATATTTATACATAAATAAATTTGGAAATGATTGACAATTTGAATAGGGAAATTAAATTCAAGATTGGAGTAAAAGATTATATGTAATAATCAATGCCTAGGACACGAGGTTGGACTCATTTGTGGTGTAAGACTGACCGGACCCGCCCGGCAAATCCAGCAACCACAAATGGTAGTCCAATGTGAGATGTCATAGGCCCAAATTAAATGCGTGACAACTGTATGGACACGAGGTTAGGCCCGTTTGTGGTGTAAGACTGCCCGGGCCCGTCCGGCAAATCCAGCAACCACAAAAGGGTGGCCTAATGTGAGAGGTCCTACAGGGTTACGGTAGTAATAAACTAAGAAACACTTAACCAAAGTAAACATGTGGTAGGACATGGGTGTTAAGTGGGTGACATGTGGGTGACATGTGGAAATACGAATAGTAATACTTAACCAAATTGAAACATGTAAGTGGACATGAATAAGAGGGGGTTAAGTAGAGGGGACCAAGCATAGGTGGAAGGCTTGTGTCAGGCATAAGGGCCCTTTTCAGACCAGTAACCCATTAAGTATCTTTGTGGGCTCGACCCAAGTCGAGGACGGGACACGCATGTTGGGTCTGATTGTAAGAGGTCAAAACGGGTTAGCGGTGGCAACGCAAGTCCAACGGGGTCATGTTCGTGCATGGGCCCGGGCTGGTAGGTGTTGTTGCATCGTGTAGGTATAAGCCGTGCATCCTTGAGTTGTATCGGGTTGCCACTTTGGGGAGTGATACACCCCACTGTGGGACCAACACGGGTATCTACGAGTTAGGGAGCCGATCACATGGGGGTAGTGGGTACACCTAGTGGAGATAGGGGCAGGCGACACCTATGTAGTCAGCTAGGGGTACACGAAACTACTAGTATGATTTCTAAGTTCTGTAAGTGGGATCAACTTTTAGGGTGTTTGGTGTGGTGCAGTGTATAAATTATTCTTTAGCAATTAGGTGCGCCTTTAACGTTATCTTATTCCTATTGTTTGCCTTGTCATACCCCCCGTGTTTCACAGTCATTCCTTGTTTTACCAGCTTATGTCTTATCTCAGTTACTTTAATAATTATATTGTTAAAGGTATTGTACTCGCCAGACTTTATGTTTGATCCCCTTGTTTTTCGCCTCTTTTCTTCCTTTCCCCCCCAGTTGCTCAGGGTGGGACTAGTACTAGCGGAGCTTGATTGGATCGCTTTATCTCTCTCTCTTTTGGAAAAGCTTGGATTGCTGAAAGTAAAGTTTCAGCTCATCTTCTTTATGGCTATCTACTTTGGGGTTTATGCTTTTTGTTTCATGTACTCTGATTTTATCAAGATGGATATTATGTACTTGACTCTAGTCTTTGGTCTTTTTATGATGTAACCAAACTTATTTGTTTACCGCTGCAATGAATGAAGTTTTAAATTTTTAAGTATTGTTTTATATATCTGTCTTGTTGTTAAGTTTCTGTTCTATACACACTTAAAACGCTCCATGGAAGTTAATGCATTCCCTTTGTGGGTGACATTAATGGACGTGGGGTGTCACACATACCTCCTGCACCGAACTAAGGAAAGGATGCCTAATACGATGTTAGGCTGATATGGGACGATCATCAAGTAAGAATAACTCAAAATAATCTTGTTTTATAACTCATAGCACATGGATTACATATAATAGAAAATATACAATAGGATATAATAGTGAAGAATAATAGAATAGAAACTCAAATCTCATAACATCTCAAAGTCGTCAATATAAAAACAACTGTGAAAATGAGTAATCCGCACATCAAGCCTCACTACATATCTCCCAGAGTCAATAAATTCTCAACAAACAATGAAAATAACAAAACTATAAATATATAAGTAGTAATAGTATGCTAGCCTCCTGCTCATTATCGCACATCATCATCGGCACCGAAACCTTCTACCTGTTATCTAAGTCTGCTCATCATCAATGTTGATGAACAACCCAAGGTAATAAGAGGGAAATATAAAACCTTGAGTCTTACAATAGTCTTAGTGAGAGAAAATAATTAACCGTAGTTATATAGGATGGTATATGAACATAGATAGTTAAATCATCTAGTCTGTCCAACAACGCAAGGATTAGTACAAGATATTCATCTATCACATGCCAGACCGGAATAGGAAAGGTCCCCCATGATCGTGATAGCCTACCCAGAGAAAACAGAAAAGAAAGCATACAATCAACTATAGTATCCATAGCAAAAATTAGCTACCTATCAGCGACTAAAGCTTTGAATCCATTGATAATCAAACTTGCTTTCATAAATCAAAAGGGCTAATGGAAACCCCGCTTCTAGCCAGACTGCCATATCACCTATCTGTGTATGTTTGCCTTAATCATCTAAGACAACAAGATCAAGCCTACCTGAGCTCGATCCAGGGTACACGATCAAACCTGATCCTAATGGGCATCCCAATTATACCCCTGCTTTGAATCCAGTAGAAACTTCGATAATCAACGATTCTTTGGCACTTCAAATCTGTCAATCCTTCTCAGCGGTTTCTTTCATAGTCCAAGCTACCTTTCGAACATATTCCACTATCATCCTTGATTAACCTCTATTTGAGCTAATCCATCCACATACTGAACCGTATATCATCTCAGTACAAATATCACATTAATACGGTTTCGACCACTTCTACTTGAGTTCACAGTCGAAGCGCCATCCATCTTTGAGTTACACATCGATCATTCGACGTCCATTTATCACTAAACTTCGTTAGCATCCCCTAGAAGGAAACACAATCTAGGTCACCAAACTTGAGCCCTAGCCGCCTTAACATGACAGATTGGTATCGGTCCATAGGCCATGGACCGATACCGATCCATACACTTAGCGAAAAATGGCTGAGTGTTTATGTAGTTATTTATATTTCCATGATGCTCACCCCATGTGCTTCCTACCGGTCGAATATCGAAGCATTCCATGCATCCAGCTAAAACCCCTGTCGGTCCATCATAGCACTCGAGCGATAACCTTCGGACCCATTCGAAATCTCATCCATATCTCATGAAAATTTTGCAAGTAGCCTCGATTTACCACTGCAATGCCACGCCATAAGTTTTATCACGTTTCAACCTATCCTGATGGATTGGTATCGGTCCACAGACCACGGAATGGTGCTGGTCAATAAAATTAGAAAATTTGAGGTGAAATTTTCTAAGTGCCATCTTGGTATCATCCAGAGCTCCTCAACCAAGTTTCGTCTGAATCCAATCATCCGAACCTCTGATTTGCTTTATTCTTTAATCCTAAAATCTGCGACAACTAATTCTAACAAACAGTGCACTCAATTCAATCAAAACAAACATCAGTTCATCCAATACAGATTATACAGATATGAATATGTCACAACTATGGAATAAATATATTATAAACATGAGATCTAACATGATTTGAATGTAAACATATGTAAGGACACAATTAAACTGAAAAATTTCCAGTTCATGTGATTAAATTAGGTTATCCCGAGACGTTTAAATCTAAATTAAATATATATGATCAGATCTAAGGTGATTTTAATATATAACATACGAATATGTTCCTAATTTATCCATATAATCTATAGTTTCCGTGTAAGAGTTATCCATCACTCACCAATTTCTAGATCCAATGCAATACCGATGAGATCGGATTTAGACAACGATAGAAAACACCCAAAATCGATGCAATTGTGATGATCTAATATTCCTTGATGATCATCTAGCCTTTAGATGCAATCTATGGTGAATTAGAATGAATATAACGAAGAATTAGGGTTAATGTTGAATTAGAGTATTACAGACGCCCAATCTCATGTTTGAATGAAGTGAGAAAACCTTCATTCTCTCCCCCAACCCGTCTACTTATAGCTATAGGTCATTAGCCTAATGGGCTTCTCTAATCAGCCTATTAGCAGCTAATTAGTCTGCCAAATAGAAGCTGAAACTTAAAACAATGATTCCTCCCAAATCGTTGAACCAAATCTTTCATGTGACCACTCTAGGAATCGTAAATCACCATTACAATCCAATGAGATTGATTTCAGCGCCTAAGTTACTACTAAAACAATATTCACTAAGGCAAAATGGTTACAAGTCGATTCGGTAAAAATCATGGACATGTCTCACACCCTTATGAACCACATATTAAAATCTGAGAATGATCAGACTATTAGGGAATAAAATATAATTATTTTATGATCCTTTGATATGTAAAATATGGTCATTACATTCTCCCCCCTTTAGGAATTTTGCCCTAAGAATTCCAAGGAAACATAAGAAAACATAGCTTCATGCATGCCTACCATCCACGAGTATCTAATCTAGCATCCAACATTCCATGCAATCAAATCCTAAGCTAGCATGCGAAATTCTAGTAGTACAAGGCATAATGATACAAGAAAGATATGATATATGAGACATACCACTCAAAGAGTTCTGGATGGGTCAACCTCGTACTCTCTTCCGTTTCCCACATGCAATCGTCATCGTCCTATCCCTATTGTACCTTGACTAGCTTAACAACCTTCCTCCTAAGTTGTTTTGCATTACAGCCGACGATGCAAAGCGGGTTACATGGCCTAGAAACTTCAGGTTTAGCCTCTAAATCTTCAATATTACCAGGAGGTACCACAACATTCGAGTTGTGCGCAAACTTCCATAGAAATGATACATGAAACACATTATTCACACTTGCCATCTTCTCAGGTAATTCCACTCTATAATTGAACTTCCCAATATGCTCGACAATTGAAAACGGCCCAACAAACCTTCGTGCTAACTTTCCTTTACTTTCGTAATAAACAACATTTCTTAGAGGTGAAACTTTAACATATACCAAATCTCTGACTGAGAATTCCAAGTCCTTTCGTCGCTTATCAGCATAACTCTCATGACGATCTCGGGCTGCCTTCGTTCGTTGCCAAATGATCTCAATATCATCCGTCGTTTCTCTTATCACTTCAGGCCATGGTTATCTTCTTTCTGGTCTCTAACCAACAAGATGGAGAATTACATGGTCTACCGTATAATGCCTCATGCAGTTCCATTCCAATGCTCGACTTTAGCTGTTATTATAAGCAAACTTGACCAAATGAAGATGATCTACCCATGATCCTCCAAAATCTAATGCACAAGCCGTTAGGAGGTCTTCCAACACTCGATTAACCTCTCAGTTTGACCATCTTTCTGTGGATGACAAGCTGTAATCTTATATAGCTTAGTTCCTAATGTCTCTTGCAAACTCTTCCAAAGTCAACTAGTTAACAACGGGCCTCGATCATTAAAAATACCCTTTGAAATCCCATGGAATCGAACTATCCACTTAAGATATAACTCATCCAATTTCAATGTCGTCCTAGTTGATCTGGAAGGAATAAACCTTCCAATTTTAGCCATGCGATCCATGACAACCCATTTACTATTATTTTTTGCCTTTGTCCTAGGAAATCCATCAATAAAATCCATCGACGTTGGCTCCTATTTCCATGTAGGAACTTCCAATGTTTGTAATAATCCCCTTAGCTTTTTCATTTCAGCTTTAACCAACAGACAATTCATACACTTTGAGATGAATTTCCAGACATCCCTCTTCATGCCTTCCCATTAGTAGGATCGTTTCATATCTTGATACATGTTATTAACACTAGTATGCATCGTCAACCTAAAGTGATGACATTCCCTCAAAACCTTGTCTCTCAATCCGTCTATATCAGGAACAACAGTCATCTACCCTTACGAATCCAACCATCTCGATCAACTTTGAAATCCTTAATCTTCTCTGGTTCAACTCTCATTTTTAATTTCTGAATAATCTACAAAAGCCTAGGTAGTGTTTGGTTTGAAAATTATTTTGTGTTTTTGGTTTTCAATTAATATGTCAAAAATGAGAAGAGTGAAGTAATCACGAAGAGGATTGAATAAAGACGGAGGGGACCACGAAGGGGATGGATGAGTAATGTAAGAATGAATTATGTTGCATCCTTATCTTATTTCTCAAAACATGGAAAATGAAAAAAAAAATGTTTTCTATTTTGTATGTTAACTTTGTTTTCTAAATCGATCGTTTTCAACAATACATGTACATCATGCGTATTTTTATATGGATGAAAACTCAAAACTTAAAATGGTAAATCAAACACTACCCTAGCATCTTGCTTTTGGCTTTCGCCAATCCTTTCGATGAGAGTTTGTTTAATTGATAAACTCGCTAACATCTCGGACTCTAACTCACAATGAGGTCTAAAATCTAATCCAGCCAAATATACGAGATGCTTCCATTCCGAAAACATGGCTTCCAAACTTGCATGCCTCTTGGTTAACACCTTGTCCAATGTGTTTCCTTTACTAGGAGTATAAGCTATTCCAAAATCATATGATGCCAAAAACTCCAACCATCGCTGCTGCCCAGGATTCAAATCCATTTAGGAGGAAAGGTACTTCAACGACTTATGATCCGTAAACAACTCAAATCTAACTCCTTGTTAATGTCAGAAATGGAACACTAACACCCCGGAAAGTGTAAGCACACCTTCAAATAATATAGATCTAGAATATGGGAAACCACAATAGTAGTAAAAAGACAGAGATTTATAGTGGTTCGACCTAGATCTGGCCTATTTCCACTTTGAAGAGAGATTTCATTATTACGCTCAATGTTACAAGGTACATAATTTCTATAACTTTGCTCATTTTCTCTCTTTACAATAATTCTCTCTACTTCTTCTCTTTAATCTCTTGATTCATTCGATTTCACTACGGAAATGATTAGATCTCTTTGATTGTGATGATCGTTGGAGTGGATCTTCAACAATTGAGCACTTAGACGATCTTTGACGATTTCATGATGATTGAGATGTTGAATCGAAGCTTGAAAGATCATTAATGGAGGTTAGAATAGTTTGGAGTTGTTGAGAAATGAAAATGGCAGCACTTCGTCGTTATAGAAATTGGTCCCCTTTATGTGTGAGGAGGTGGTCTATTTATGGACGGAGCATGGAGTTCTAAATGATGGTGTACACAGTCCATAAGTTCGGGTCGCCTTCCACTTAGGTCGGCTAACGACCTATGGTTATTCGTTGGAAAAAATGAAGCTCTCGCTCCATCTCTAATGTGCCCACTTCATACTACTACGATCCATTACTTTATGCTATTTATTTGATCCATAATTTATATACAATCGACCTAACTTTCCAGTTTATTTTATGCCACGTTGTATATACAGTTTTGTATTGTACTTATTACAGGCGTCCCAAACATGAAGGGATCATTTACATGCTTTACAGCTGTCATTTGCACGAAGGTTCAAGTCGTTTAAATATGGACAACCCACATTATAATACACGTGCCCCATTCTTTTGCCCATTAAAATGTGAGCGACCCAATTGTCTTAGGTCGTGTTAACGACCTAATTGCCTTAGGTCGCGTGAACAACCTAGTTGCCTTAGGTCGCGTGAACGACCTAATGTATATACGATCCATTATCCAACTGTATGAACGACCTAAATAGTTGATGTTCGATTTTTTTGGCTAACGACCCAATGATGGCCTGTGCCCCATATACTATAATCCACGTCACCTTTGCGTGCAAATGGACCCATATGTGCCATGCTCCAGTTTCGCCCATGCATATAAACAATGCACGATTCATACATTATATAGAAATGAGCCACATGTTTGCATGATTCATATATGGATGAATTGACCCACACACCATCTGCTATGCTCGCACGACCTGTTAGTCTTACACATCCCCTCCTTACAGCCGACACAACTGAATATAACCGACCCATTATTTTGATTATATCGATCCATCAAAACTAATGTTGCCGACCCAATATTATAATGTTGACGATCCATCCCTATAACATGAACGACCTACGTGTTGAATACATGCGACCTATGCCTTCTGCCCAGTCACAATGTGTTAGACCAAAAAGTGGTTCTAACACCCAAATTGAATAAAATTCTAATGAAACGAGATCAAAAACAGTAAAGAGACACGGGATTTATAGTGGTTCGGCTTAAAAGAGCCTACGTCCACTTTATATCAATCTACTTGATAATTCGATGGAGATACGACAAGATATTCACTCAATCCCACTTTGTTTTCATATACATTCACTCAATAATTCGTTTAATTCACTCTAAAGGATGTTTTGGATTGTATGGGAGCTCTGAAATTCGGTTCTCAAGCAAGTACCAACTCTCAAAGTGCCAAAAGATCCCTTTAAATGACCCTTTGGGGTCTACTTATAGACGAAAATCTGCTCTGAAACCGGTTCGGTGCCACGTGTCGGTTCTTCCTTCCTTTTTGGGCTCGGAGAGGCTTTGGTGCTGACAACACATCAGGCTAGTGGAGATCGTGGGGTGAACGTGGGTGTAACCGCTCCGAAACTTAAGGAGATAGTGGCGTGAAGTTGTGGAATATACTGGGTTCGATTCGGAGAGGCAAGTAGAGAGGGTTCGGATTCGATCCGGTCTGATCTGCGTTGATCTTTAACTCCTCTTCGCTGTGTTATGTTCTGTTCCGATCTGGTCTGACAGTGGCCATCCGATCCGATCCAGTTCTGATCTGCGTCCCTTCCTACTTCACGCGGGTTTGTCTTTATCTAAGGAGTTCCGATCCGATCCGGTTGTTGGTATGATGCTTCTTCATTATTTGATCATTAATCTTTGTGTAGCCTAGTTCACAAAGTAGGCTAACACAATGCAAGCTTGTAAATCATACATGGTCAGCTCTTACGTGTTCAACGTGCTTTGAAAACAATTCACACTTATTTATTTATGTGCCATATAATCCATTGTTTTGTCGCAGTGTAAAGCATGGACCCGATCCATCATTAATTTCTGGCCGATCCATAGGCATGTTTGTGTCTGATCCATCTATGTTGACAATGTCCGATCCATTTTAAAATGTCGTCTCATCCATTGATTTGTAAATATAATCGATCTATCACTTTTGTGTGTGACACACACGATTTTTGAACCATGTTTTATAATGGAGTTAACACTCCCAAATATAATGCCTCCAAATCTTCAAAGCAAATATTATTGTCACTAGCTCCAGATCGTGAGTCGAGTAATTTCTTTCGTGTATCTTTAGTTTGTCGACTTGCATAAGACACAACTCTATTTGTCTGCATTAGCACCACTCCAAGCCTAGTGCCACATGCGTTGGTATATATATACCACCAACTTTTCATTTCCACTCGGAATAGTCAACACAGGAACACTCGTCAATCTTTCCTTCAAGTCCAAAAGCTTGCTTACACTTCGCATTCCACGCAAAGAACTGATTCTTCTTCATTAATTCGGTTAATGGTATAGCTATCCTCGAGAAATCCTTGATAAATTGTCTATAATATCTTGCTAAACCAAGCAAACTCCTAGCGTCCGTCGTACTTTTGGGTCGATCCTAATGTTGGATTATCGCCACCTTAGCGGGATCCACCGCTATCCATTGTCCTGATACGAGATGACCCAAGAATCTCACTTCTTATTTCTTGAAGTGACACTTCGAAAACTTAGCCTTCAGCTATATGTTTTCGTAAGACTTACAATATAATCCCTAAGTGCATCTTGTGTTCCTCTTAAGTCCTAGAATAAACTAGTATATCATCTACGAACATAAGCACGAACTTGTTCAACTGACTCTTGAAAACTCGATTCATAGGATTCACAAAATATGCTTGCGCATAAGTCAACCCAAACGGCATTAGCAGCCACTCATAAAATCCGGATGGTGTCCTAAAAGCAAATTTCGGCACACTATCCCTAGCCACTCTCAACTGGTGAAATCTTGGTTCTAAATTTATTCAGGAAAGCACCTTGGCTTCGTGAAGCTGATCAAACAAGTCATTGATTCATGGAAATGAATACTTGTTCTTCTTGATTACCTATTCAACTCACGATAATCCTCATATAATCGCAACGATCCATCAGCCTTGGTCACAAACACTACTGGTGCATCCCATTTGGATAGGCTTCTCTGAATGAATCTTTTACTCAAAAATCGTCTACATGCACCTCTAACTCTCGCTGTTCCTTAGGTGCCATCCACCTAAAAGGAATAACAATAGGTCTGGCTCCATTCACTAAATCAATCCAAAACTCAGTCTCTCATTGAAATGGCAATCCTCTGACCTCATCAAAAGCATCAGAAAACTCTCGAGCGATTGGCATAGATGACAACTCGTTCCATAGTAGCACATGCAAATATAAAAAGCTAACTAGAATTCCATCCTATGGTAGACTACCTACTACCATCACTCGCCCTTCCATGTTCTTGATTGTCACCTCAAGCCTTTCACATTCCATGATAGCTGCATATCTCTTGAGCAGTCCATACCCCAAATAATCACAAACCCCGCAAAGTCTAAAACAAAACAATCACACATAAAAAGAGCAATCATGACTCGATAAGACTATACCACGACAAAGTATACAAAGACGAACCCCCTACTGGATTATTCACCACCAATGGTCTCACAACAATCTCAGGTTCTAAACTTAACTTGCAAACAAGCTCATTACAGAGAAAAGAATGCGATGCTCCAGTACTAAACGAAACTCAAGATGAAACACTTCTGACAAAAATAATACCTAGAATGACAATACTTCCATCCTAGCTTCCAACGCATACGCTTCCGCCAATTGCTTATCCTTAAGAAGATCTGGATAATCCTTTTTATTGTGACCAAGCTTATCACAACAAAAGCCACCTCTACATCTTTGGATTCTTACAATCTCGAGAGTAATGGTCTTTCTCATTACAATTAAAAAAATATCCCCTCTCTTGGGCTTCTTCTGTCCATTTCTTCATTATTGTTGCCATTTTCGTTTCCTATTCCTCTTTTGCGAATCCTTCCTTGTTCCTTCCGTATGGTTCTCCTTACTTTCATTACTTTATCGGGACTTAGGTTCCTTTGTAACATTGGCGTTAGTAGCGGTTTCCTTAGGAGACTCGTACTTAAATCTAAAAGCCTTATCCCAAGAAGCATTGAACTCATCTTCTCGATTCTTAATTCGTCGCCAAAGTTGCTCCAAAGCTGTACTTCTTCTTCAGTTATCCTCTTCGTCCGGAGAAGGGTAATTCCTTTGCCACATAGTAGAATCAATCCTAGGTGCCTGCACAGGAACACCACGTTCTACTACCTCTACTGAAGTAGGTATCCTCCTCATGATCGTTGTCATCATGACGTTGAACATAGCAGGATAATCAAGCATAGCAGCAGCAACTCCTGACTGGCTACCTTTGCTTACCCCTCCATTAGCAGGCTCATCTCTAGAAGCATGTCTCAAAGTTTGACGACTCATTCTTACTCCGAAACAAAATAATTAGTCCACATCAGAGAAAGTTCGAAATTGGTGTTCAAGTGCTTACTAACCGTTTAAACTATATATTCTAATATTGTAATCATCCATTAAAAATTACAAGTACGTCTCCCATACACTCTTATGCTCACAGTCTTTGGGTAAAATCAATTTACTAAAGCCCTAATGCCAAATGTGATGTCTCCCTATACCTCCTACATCGAACTAAGGAAAAGGTGTGTTGTATGACGTGTGAGACCGATATGGGACGATCATCAAGGAAGAATAACTCGAAATAATCTTATCGTATAACTCACAATGCATGGATAACATATAATAGAAAGTATACAATCGAATATAGTAGTGAAGCATAACAGAATAGAAACTGACATCTCATAACATCTCAGGGTCATCAATACAAAACACTGTGAAAATGAGTAATCTATACCTCAAGCCTCACTATATATCTTTTAGAGTCGATAAAGTCTCAACAAATAGCAGAATAAAAAAACTATCAATAGAACTGGTAGTAGTAGTATGCTAGACTCCTACTCATCATTGCACAACATCAACAATACCAAAACCTGCTACCTGCTATTTCAGTCTGGTCACCATCAACGTTGATGGGCAGCCTAAGGTAATAAGAAGGAAACATAACCTTGAGTCTGTCAACAGTCTTACCGAGTTATAAAATAACTTACAATAGTTACATGGGATGATATATGAGTATAGACAATTCAATCATCTAGTCTTTCCAGCAACACAAGGATTTGCATAGGATAATAATCTATGATCTACCGCTTTAAAATAGGAAAGGACATCCCCTAATCCCATTTCTCTTCGACGACCTATATTGATAGCCTACCGAGAGAAACCAGGGAAGAAAACACACAATCAACCATAACATCCATAACAAACAATAACCTAGCTATCACTGACTAAAGCCTTGAATCCATTGATAATCGAACTTGCTTTCAACGATCAAAAGGGCTAATGGAAACATCGGTTCTAGCCAGACTGCTATAACACCTAACTGTGTATGTTTTCCTTAATCATATGAGATAACTAGATCCCTCCTATCTGATCTCGATCCAGGATACATGATCCTACCTGATCCTAATAGGCATCGCTACGATACTCTTGCTTTGAGTCCGATAGAACATTTAATAATCAATGATTCCTTGGCACTTCAAATCTATCGAGCCTTCCTTCTTAGCGATTTCTTTCATATTCCAAGCTACCTCTCAAACAAACTCCACTATTATCCTTAAGTAGCTCCTACCTGAGCCAATCCATCCAAACATACCGAATCTATATTATCTCGCGATCAGTATCACATTGAAACAACTCCGACTACTCCTATTTGAGTTCACCATCGAAGCACCATCCATCTTTGAGTAGCACATCGATCATCCAAAGTACATTCATTACCAAACTTCATTAGCAACCCTACAAAGCACCATAATCCAGCTCCTTGAACTTGAGCCTCAACCTCCTTAATATGATGGACCGATATCGGTCCATAAGCCATAGACCAGTACCAATTCGTACACCTAGCCAAAAATGGATAAGTGTTTATATTTCTGTAATCCTCGCCCTATGAGCTTCCTACCAGTCTAATATCGAAGCATTCCATCCATCTAGGTAAAACTCCTGTCGGTCCATCATAGGACTCGAGCGATCAACTTTTGATCCATCTGAAATCTCAGGAGAATTTGCAGACAGCCTCGATTTATCACCATGATGCCAGACTACAAGTTTCATCACATTTCGACTTTTTCTAGATGATCGGTACCGGTTCATAGACCATGGACTAGTACCGGTCCATACACTTAGAAAATTTTGAGGTGAAATTTTTGAGTGTCATCTCGGTATCATCCAGAGCTTCTCCACTATGTTCTGTCTAAATCGGATCATCTAAACCTATGATTTGCTATGTTCTCAATCCTAATATCTACGGAAATCAATTCTAACAAACAACTCAAATAGCAATTAATGCAATCAAAACAAATAGCAATTCATCCAATTTTGATCATACAAATATGAACATATTAGTTATGGCATAAACAGGAGATCCAACATGATTTGGATCTAAACATATGTACGAACATAATTAAACTAAAAAAAATGTATGCTCGTAGTTATCGATTTAGGTTTTCCTAATATGTCTAAATCTGAGCAAAATATATATGATAAAATCTAAGGTGATTTAACATACAACATATGCATATGATCCTAATTTACCCATATAATCCATATTTTCCATGTGAGAGATATTTATCACTCACTATCTAGATCCAACGAAGTACCAATGGGATCAGATCTGAACAACAAAAGAAAACACCCAAAATCAATGCAATCATGATGATCTAATCTCTCTTGATGATGATCTAGCCTCTATATGCAATCTATGGTGAATTAGAATGAATAAGATGAAGAATTAGGGTTTAGGTTGAACTGGAGAATCACAGACGCCCAAACTGGTTGAATGAAGAGAGAAAACCCACATTCTCTCCCTATATTTATATCTACATGTCATTAGCCTAACGGGCTTCTCTAATCAGTCCATTAGCAGCTAAATAGGCTGCCTAACAGAAGCTAAAACTTAAAATAGTGATTCCTTGAACCAAATCTTTCATGTGACCACTCTACGAAATCGTAAACCACCAATCCGATCCAATAAGACCGATTTCAACACCTGATTCAATCGCTATCAAGAGTTATAACTAAAAAATATTCACTAGGGAAAAATGGTCACAAATCAATTTAGCAAAAATCATGGACCTGTCTCACATCCCATGAACTACATATTAAAATCTGAGAATAATCCGACTACTAGAGAATAAAATATAATTATTTTACGATCCTTTGATGCATAAAATATGGGTCTTTACAACGTAAGACCGCTAAACCCACAACACTAACTCGAAATAATGATGCGAGAGTATAAAACACTTAAGGACCCGATGTCTAATAGACTTAGCTTGAGCCCCACCGAAGCTGGGGGCACCGATACTGATTTATAAATTAACTTCGAACACACCCCCAACATGGCGTGTGTTTCAATGCAAACTAAGGGGCATATACACTGTAATTCTGGACAACGACGCCTAGCCATTATAAGCGAGACCCCTTATGGTTTAAGTTTTTAAGGGAGACAACTTATGAGTTAAGTTCTTAAGTGGGACGTCTTAGTATTTGACACTTATTCATTTCAAGAAGGAATTGCTTATGATTTGAACTTGACTTAGTGAAAAACTAAATCACACGTACGTTGAATGGAAAGAGACACAAACTTTCTAAAAAAGAAATGTTTTATTCACATTGCAGGGTTTGTACGGTAACTAAGTCAAAAAACCGATGGCCACACTCGCACAACATAGTAGGCCTACGAAAGGACAAAACCAAAAGAGGAGTCTATTAATCCGTTGGTAGCTTGTCAGCTGTCTTGGTCTTCTTGTTCTTATTCTTCAATTTCTCATGCTCAGACTCTATAAGTACGCACTTTCGGGATTTCTCGATAGATGACTCTTTTGTCCCTGATGTGGGCTAGTCATGTTTCTTCTTGCTGCACTTTTTCCCTGTCGGCGACGTAACTTGCCCATATGGAAAAACGTCACTCGAAGAAGGAATGATTTGTAGTGGCATAACGAGAATAGGCTAGGAGAATGACTTGAATGTTAGCTCTAGAAGCTTCCTTTCCTGTTGCGCCTTTATATTAGCCACACCTAAAGCCTCAGTCTTCCTAGACTCACCAGTATAAATGACATCATCTTCGCCTTTGGAAGGAGTCTCTTTCCCATCCAAGTTTTTGAGTGCACCAATCGTTTCCATCTCCTTGGCCACATCACTGCCGGGGGCACTTAAGCTTCTTCAAATGCTTTCTCTTCTGCTTCAGAAGCGGTCTTGCTAGAAGGTGTACCTAAAGAAAGAAGAGAAACAATCAGTCTCAGGGGAATAATATGTCCCCGACTGGAAGCCCAGAAGCTAGGTGACATGCCATAATAACTTTTTGAAATTGAGGAAAAAGTAGAGAAATATTCTCATCTGAAGCATCTCTTGGGTGGTGGGAATCTTAACTTCCAGAATGGGAGTTAATGGCTTTCTCGGGCCGAGTCCTGAATCGTCTGGATTATATTCCTCAGTTGTCTCTGAAACTTGAGCTAAAGGGGGTGGAAGGACTTCCTCTGTTGCAGAAGGATCCTCTTCATGGGTAGGATGACTAGTTGATTGCATAGAAGCCGCATCATCTTTTCCTATGTCGGGTTCCCCTTCGATGATTGATTTTCTTTTGAGCTAGAGTCAACACGCATCTTCCTCCTCCTTCTGAAGCTGCCTTCCTTTAATAAGAACTTCGCGCTCATTGGCCCGTAAGAATCTGATTCTAAGTTTCTCTTCATCTACTAAGCTGTTTGTAGAAGCCCTTGTCTCCTCCTCCATGAATTGTTCTAAAGTGCCAGCCAATGTTTGTGGGCAACTAACGACCCAAGACAAATCCTTGTATTAAAGAACCCAGGAATAAGGTGTCCACACTTGGGTACCGAATCCATCCTCCATTTTATTTTCCGTGGTTATTTAACCTTGAGCTCCCAGATTTCGATATCACGTTGGACTTTGGAGTTCACGATGGATTCAAGAGCAAATTGGCATTCTACTCGGATCTCTTTCTAGCTTCTTCGGAGGCGGCCAGCTGGGCCTTAAGCAATGCATTCTCTTGGAGTAGCTTCATTTTGTCCTTCTTAAGCGCGTCATTTTCGAATTTAAGAGAGTCATTCGCTTGTTCAACCAGCTTCATTTTACCCACCATAAACCTAGTTTAAAGTGATCACAAGTTGATCTTGGAATTGACTATTTCTCGAGACTGTCAAAATCATTCTGGCCTTCTCAAGCTTAAGTATGCATTTGTAACAATCCCACAATTGATTCATATCGTCGATTTCCAACTCCAAGCCTTTGACAACCCCCGATAATCATCTCGAGTATGTCACCAACTCCTTATACTCAGCGAGAATGAGATTGGCATCTACCCTAAATCTGTCCTCGAATGACTCCGGGATTGGTTGCAGATTGGGCAGAAATACCATCCGAGAGTAGTGCTGTGGGAAGATTTTCTCTAACTCCTTCTTTCTTTGTTTTGGGAGTCATCTTTTGCCCTAGACGATTCGCAAGCTGAGGCCCTTTATCTTTACTTCAGTAAGGAACAATGGTTTCCCGTCCTTTGGATACTACAAAGTTGGACAACTGAGAAGGATTGGTCGTAGGTCAGTGTTGTAACGATCTTTTGGTTTAGGAGTGCTCATTTATTGTCTTGTCATGTCCCTGAGAGGATTTCACGCGAGAACGGGAAGCAGAGTCATAAGGCACTTTTCTCTCTCGCGTTCCCTCTCTCTCCCGAGCATGCTCCCTTTCCTCTCTCTCTCTCCTTCTCCTTCTTGCGGTCTTGTTCCTCTCGGTCCCGCCTTTCTTGGTAATCGTTGTCCCATCGATCCCAGTCCTCGCGGTCCCGTCTTTCCTACGAAGATCTTTGATAATTAGGACCACTCTTATGAAGACTGGTGCGAAACTGACCGTGGTACTTTCTCCCTTCAGTCACGGAACCTATAATTCGAGAAAAGAATTCAAGTTAAAACTTGGCATACACATAAAAAAGGATGTCATGACGTGTAGTGCTTGTGTCGTGTGTGTGCTAGTGTTCCCCCGGCAGACCAAAGCCCAGAGTTAGGCTAGACGATGTTGTTTTCCCAACTTTAACAGGTGTAGTCTCTTTCTCTGAGCTTGGAAGGAATGTTGAGAAGTCCAAATCTTTTGATGTATATATGACATTTAGCAACGACAACTCGCCTAAACCCATGAATAGAAACTCGGTACCCTCCAACTGGGCATCATGAGTTAGTGATTTGGGAGGAGTCGATGTTTTAAGAAGGGACTTTTCTACCGCTAACTTTTTCAGAGGAAAACTTCTAACCCTTGCCTCGACTGTCATCTCGCACGACTTATCCTTCGCCTCTTCTTTAGGCCTCCGGCTTTAACCGGGTGCAGTCATCCCTTTTTTAATGCCCTTAACGTGGGCGCAAGTCTTGGACTAGGCAACCTTCGACCCCTCGATTTGGGGCACACTCTTTGAACCCATGGCCACAAGCTTGCCAACTAAGGGCATAGCTTCTGACAGTGCAACTACCGGAGCTCGAGCTCCACCAACTTCCAAGGACCGGCTGGGGTCAAGCGGATGGAAGCAATGCAAGAATTTGTCAGTGATGCATCTCCTGACACTCCAACTACTCTCTGGAGTATTCTACACAGTGGATATGCAATCGCGATATACTTGGCCGGTGGGGTTAGATGGAGTGCTACTTGTAAAGAGTAGCAAGCATCAGAAACTCTATTGTAAAGATAAGAAAATAAGCCAAGACTTGACGCTTACTGCATTGAAGCCATCTTATGGCACAACCTTCTTGCTGAGGAACATAAAACCATTCCATTTTTATGTCCCCCAACTTGTTAAATCCCTTTTGATGATTTACTTTCCTTGGCAGACTTGAAGTAGAGGAATGAAGGGGTTTCACTCCATTGATGTTTGAAATTGTAGATAAAGACGATATCATCGAAAGTTAGCTCTTGGCCCAAATGCTCCATGTACATGACGTACAGTGAGAAGAGGTAAGAATATGTTGTAGGATGAAGCTTCATAGGTGCCAACTTCATGCGATGAAGGAAACCGACAATGAATTTACTAAAGGGAGGTATATACCTAATCGAACACATTTCACGACTTATTGTCATGAATCCCTCAGGTGAGTTATGGGCAGTCTCGCCCTGAGTCGGAACTCGAATGTTCTCCCGAGGAATTATATGCTTTCTGCATAACCTTATCAATTTCCCTTCATCCATGCTGCTGGGCCAAAATCGTCCTGGTTATCTAGAAAGACATCCCCAGGCAACATGTCAGGAGCGCCTTCTACTCCTACTCCTCCCTCCTCTTCTAAAGAAGTCTCTTCTCCGGAAGTGCCGTTCTCTTCGTCGTGAGGTTGAACCATGAACTGCGAGTCGTCGTGTAACTTAGTCCTAGAATTTGAAGGTTTCTTGGGATCTTATTGAGCAGCTTTTCCTTCTTTTCCTCAGAGAATCTGGTGAGGTATCTTCCGGAGATTTTTGTTGTGATGCCTAAGAAACATCATTGGTTAGAGTGAACAACCCGTGATTCCCGTGTGTGTACTAGTGCGCTGCATATGGTGGAAGTGTACTGGAAGGACAACGTAAATAAAGAATTAAAGTATGCAATAGTTCGGCTCAATAGACCGTTGTTCCAAACCATCTCACCGAATCTCACTTGTCACTGGTTCCACGTCGTATTTAAGTGGGAAGTTATATTATGTTGTTCGAGCAATCCAAAGTCATATTCAACGTCGAATTGTATACCAGTCCTTATATGATTTAACCTAATGTCCACTTGTTTGTTCAGGATTGATTCATTATCAAAGTTGTTATAGTCATTGAGTTTAGTCGAAGCATCGAAGTTGGGTGCATGATATGGTTCAAGTTCGGATTGATGATTCCAGTTTGGGCATTTTTGTTTGATGAACACTATATCGACCTCCTTTTGATTCGACCAACATTTATGTCGAACCAAGGCTTGCAAATTTCTTATTGTAGTCCCCTCTGGTTCGACTAATAGTCTTGTTAGGCCAGAGTCCAGAGTCTCTCACTCTCGAAGCTTCTTCGAACCGTTCACTTTGCCAATCTGAACATTCTTAGATCGACTATCAGTTTTGTTGATCCGGCCCTCCACAATTTACACTAAACATCCACCCAATTCTTTCCAACAACTTCTTTTCCTCTCTGATACCATCCATCTTTGGATTGATCTCTCCACATCGAGAGAGATCACCAAATCGCCTTCCACCCTTCGACTTATACCTCCATCTCCACTATCATTATGGACCCTACTATCCATCCTAAATCCTTGAGTTCTCCCCATCGTCTTCTCCATCAACTCGATTCTTACGAAGCTTGCTTCCTCACCAATCTATCATCTCAACCAATTCATCAACCCATCTCCCGACGCCTCTATGATGTCGAGATCACCAACGGTGGCGTCTCCAACATAACTAAAGGCAAAACCGATGGCGAATTCAGACACAAATTGCAAACTCGAAGTCGATTTGTATAAAGAACATAAAACTACTATTTGATATCAATTAAAATTGAACAACGTGGAAGTAAATCTAAAACCCACCTAATATTTGAGGATCAACAACAAAGATCGAATTGGATGTGGGTCTTGAGGATTTCTGGAATTTTCGGTTCGAAGTGGTGAAATAGTAAAGGCAAAAAAAATTGCAGTGTGAACCCGCTACTTATAGGGAAAGAGAAAATTCTCTTTTCCTTCTTTGCGAAGTGATATATTGACTCGGTCCGAGTCGATCATATCGATGTGAAATAGTTTAGTTTGACTATGTTGAACCGAAGATCAGTTGGACTATCGTTTTGAACTTTAAGAAAAAAAGGGAGAAGAGAAAGAAGTCAGACTCTCCTCTCTTACAATTTGATCGACGACTCCGCGTACTGACATGTATGTCACATATTGTCTGACTCGACCATGCCTTGACTTGCGCAAGAAAATATCATTTAGTAATGACCTGTATGTGAAATTGTAACGACCCAGAATTTATTAAGAAATGTTTAATGAATATTAAATATTTAAAATGATTTATTTAAAGAATTAATGACATGGAATTTGTTTAATTTAAGGTTTGATCGTATAATTTATAATATAATTAAATACGAGCTCGCAGCATCGTGGTAGTTCGTAATATTACGTTTTGAATTTTAAATGAATGTATAGGACAATATAAGTCAGAATTCGTTGAAACCAAAAACATTCGAATCTAGTGAGCTATAGTTTTCTAATGAAAGAGAAAAATCGAGATTTCACCCTGTTGATTGTGAGTTATGTCCAAATAAAATTTTCAGAAAGTCGCTATGGAATCGTTTATAAACTATAACGATTTAATAAATAAAATAAAATAATTTTAGAATAAATTGAATATCGATTTAGCTTGAAAATGAAATATCGAGGTTAGAATCCAATATAGTTTATTCTGAAGCTACATGAAGTTTTATTGGAATATATATGATTATAATAATTTGTTTACAATAGAATTCTATTAAATTGAATTTAAATTATATTTTATTAATTTAAATTGAATATGGGAAAATAACCATTTTGCAAACGATCTCGGATTTCGATGAAACCAATTTTATCGGATCCGGAATAGATAATTATTGTATGATTCCAAATTTCGGAGCAATTGGAGATAACATGTGGACATGCGAGATATAAACGTTCAATGTAAATACGTATGTATAACTAATCAATACTTTAAGCTCAAACTAGCGCTGTTTGAGAAAACAGGCTCGAATTTCAACGAAACAAGTTTCATTAGGACCGTAATGACAAATCATAGTTGAATATTAATTTTCATCGCAAACGGAGTTCGTATGTGCTCATGCGAATTTATAAACGACAATTGGAGATAGCGATAGGCACATAATAATATAATAATATAGTAGAATATTATTAAAACCAAAATATTTTTCCTATAAATACACTCCAACACCACCCTAAACCTTACCCCAAAATTTCAGCTTCCATAATTTGCAAATAAGCCCCTCTTCCATTTTAATTTTTTATCTCCTAAACCATCACAAATTGGAGGAAGGTTCCAATATGAAAGTTGTAGTGTATGTTGAGTACTGCCTACAACAAAAATTAGGTGGCGATTGGTGTAGTGGTTTGGTGTATATCTGTATTCGAAGTCGACGGTGTGAGTTTCAGTTTATCTTGTTTTGCGTGCAAACGGTGATGAGTTGGCCGGAGGTGTCAACTAGGAACTTGGAGAGGGGAGGATGGTCCACAACTTTGATGTTGGGAGGTTGGCCTATGGTGGAGGAAAAGTCAAGTTGATCGAAGGGCGTGTATTTTGAGGTGCAGCGAATGGATTTTCACGATTTCTGGCGGCCATGCCCACTTCCAGGCGAAGGTGCCGACAGAGAAGAGGAGGGTGAGGATGGAACGTTGATAAACAATGGTGGCGTGAGCTATGGTTGGGTGTGGCAGCTAGGGGAGGAGCATGAACTGTTTCCGTTTGTGGTGGGTTTGCTCGTCGACGACGGCGATTGGGGGTGGGGGATTCATGGCGGTGGGGCGGCCTGGAACGGGGAAACTCTGGTGGGGTTGGTTCGGCCGGCGGTGGTCTCTGGAGCGGCGACGAGCAACGTTGGAGGTGGAGCAAGAATGAACGTGAGGTGGAAGAAGAAGTGTAAAAAGTTGATTATTTAATTAATTTAATTAATGTATTTTAAGTTCGAACAATTATATCTCGCTCATACGTTATCAGAATCTGACGAAACAAGATCCATTAGGATCGTATGGACGCAGGCTACGTGTACAAATTGAGTTGGATGAGATTGGATCCGTTTGGAATTTCGGGTTAAATTAAACCCACATTTAATTTAATTCAAAAGCGATCGTTATTGAAATGATCAAAAATCACTGTGAGAACTCTTTTGAACTTAACTTGAAAAGTTATTTATAATCATCAACTGAATATATATTAATTGCTTGTGGCTGTTATGGTTGCTTTGTGGATGATGAATGTCTATTATAGTTTATATTTGTTGTTTATGTATATATAAGTGTTAACAATTATAATGCTCATATTAAAATTATTGTTTGATGGATGATAACTGTTGTGGTTGTTATTATAATTGTTCACATAATTCAGATAACAAATATGGAATAATTTGGTAATTGACTGAGTCTTGTTCCATTGGAATTTTAAATGAACACAGCATTCGTTTAAGCGAAATAAGACATAAAATTGAAAATTGGATTTTATATTCGAAACGATTTGGAAATGGTGTTAAGATGACTTCAAACAACTATTGAAAATGTTGAATTGGAATTGAAAGATTTTTGAATTAGAAATGGCTTATTCTAATAAAAAATTAATTTTGAATAATAAATTAAAAAGTGAATTTGAGTTAGATATATAAAAGGCGTTTTTAACTCGAATTAATTGTTCCAATGATTTTATTTATTTTTATAATGGATTTCTGGAAAGTTTGGATTTCAAAGTATTATATTTTGAAAAATAATATTATTTCAATATTATAATAATATAGAATATTCTATTCTGATTTATAATCAAATTTGAAGTTAGAATCATTTTTAAACGAGTTTATAAAGGTTTTATAAAATATATTCCAACTGGATCCTATGATTTTTATTTTAAATAATAATATGATTTGAATAGGACGTGTCGCGCAGCGATAGTTCCCGAATTTCAACCATGAACTTCAAACGAGCATAACTAATGAAATTTGAATCGGATTTGCTCGAAACCAAAAACGTTTGCTTTCTATTGATGGTAACTTTCAAATGAACAAATAAATTTTGAATTTCAACTTACAGATTTCAAGTTAGGATTAAATCTATTTTTGAAAAGGCCGCTGTAAACGTAGTTTGACGACCGTAATTGGAAATCGATCGAAATGGCTGTATAAAAATTATTAAAAATATGAAAAATTATGATAAATCATAATAAGTGTTTTTAATGTGATTTGAGAAATAAATATGAAGTTTCAAACTATATTTTGATTTATATGTTTTCAGCCCGACTTGCTGAATATGGTAAAACGACGTTTTGGGAATTTATGTTAAAATGAACTAAAGATTTCTAAATATTACTTTTATTGGATTTGAAAGATGAGCTTTTTTTGAATAAAATAATTTGGAATATGGATTTGGATAGAAATGATCCTTGGATATTTGGTATCGATTTCCGTCGTGTAGACGTTTATTGTTTTGAGGAATTTGGAAGATGTTTATATCGTTTTTTTGGGCAAATCCGACGTGGTTGTGTGGACCCCTACCACTTTTAGTAATATACCAAAGACAATTACAAAGAAACAGAGACAAACCAATAAAGTAAAAGAGTACAGAGACAACATGGTATATTAACGCTAACAAAAGCTAAACAAAATAAGTAAATACAAAAAATGCAAGACACCTTGGTAATTAACTTCCAAAAATGCCAGGATCGTATGCAAATTTCAAAAATTTCAGCCTATCCTTCATCTCCAAATTCTTTTCTTCAGTTGCGTCATAGCTAATGCATGAACATGATCGAATATCCACATGTTTCTCTCAGCCCATATTTGATGGACATATTTCTTGAGGACATATGTGAACAGTCTTGCTTTACTACTTCTGCATTTTATCTTATTTCTTATATTCATTTTGAATAGAGGAATGCACTGTCGAAGTACTAGTTTGAGCACGCATTTCATTCCAAATGTTACAAATCATGCCACAGTCAAAAAATAGGTGTGTGACAGTCTCTTCACTCGAGTTGCAGAAGTTACAATGAGTATCCACTACCATGCCATGGCTCCTTAAATTTGTCTTTGGTCAGAATAGCCTTGTGCATAATTTTCCAGAGACAGAGATTTTCTTTAGCACTGTTGTCACCCCTCCACACGGCTTTATGCCATCTGCAAGTAGATAAGTCAGGAGCAACATATAAAGTATAGTACAAAATTTTAATAGTGAACTTAGCACCTTTCCAGTTCCATATTGTGGTGGCATTCGTGTCTTTTGTTACCCAGTTGTTCTTGAGGTTGGCCCATAAATTGTTAACACTCTGACTAGCAGAAGTAGGAAGACGCAGTTAGTTCCCATGCACGTAGCCAGTCACATTACTTATTAAATTGACTCCCGACTGTAACTTGTTGAGATAAGGTAGTAGATTCCAGGGACTAAATCCAAAATTACTCCACATGTCACGCCATAATTTGATTTTATCGAATGCATTCATACCATATTTGAAGTATGGCAGCAATTTTGGTTTTATCTTGATAAGGCTCTGCCATGTCGAGTTCATACTACTTTTGAGTTCCAGTGACTAGTATGAACTATTTTTAAGGACGTAATTGTATGACCAATCAACCCAGACAACATTCTTGAGGACCAGCATTCGAGCCTTTCAGTGATTCTTGCATAAAAGGGTAAACATTCACTTGTTGTGATTCTTGACATTACCAAAGGTAACCCAAGATATGTCATTGTATTTTAACCCAGTTTGATTTTGGATCAGAGTGATATGTTCATTGCTTACACCCCCAGCAAGGAATTCGGATTTCTCAAGGTTGGTACATAGCCCCGTCATGTTATAAAACTTATTGATAGTTTTCATAATATCAGATAGAGTACTGCTCTCAGGTTTGCAAAAGATGATAAGGTTATCAGCAAACATCGACGAGGTGATCACAGGGTCTCTGCATTTCGGATGCAGTGAATATTGTGCATTGTCGACCAGTTCATTTAACATTCTAGTAAGGAGTTCCATAACCATAATGAACAAGTATGCAGAAATCAGATCTCCCTGTCTAATACCCTGCTTACTCTCAAAGAAGCCAACCGATGAACCGTTGACATTAATTGAGAAGTGAGCAATACTAATGCATTCATATATCCACGCAGTAAAACAATGGGGAAACTTCATAAAGCTCATAATTCTTATCACTGATTTCCATTGGATAGTATCAAAAGCTTTGCGAATATCAAGTTTTAACATCATTCTAGGCGGTTTGTATTTAGATTTGTACCCCTTAAGAAGTTCATGAGCAATATCAAGGATATTCTTACCAGGTAGGAATGTCACTTGGTTCTTTGAAATTAGAGAGGGTAATACATGTTTTAACCTAGTTGCCAAAATTTTAGTGATACATTTGTATATAGTGTTGCAACACGAGATCGGCCTAAAAGCATTAACATTGCTAGCATTGGAAACTTCAGGTATAGGCGTTATGACGGTGTTTTTAAAGGATCCCTGCATTATAACTTTTTAAAAAAATTGTTTATTGGCATTACTAACTTCCACATTAACAACACTCTAACATTTTTGATAAAAGAAGGCATTAAGATCGTCAGGTCCACAGCGAAAATAAAGCAGTTTTAATTTCACTGTTAGTAATCGGTGAGCAAATAAAAACTTGTTGCTTAGTGGTAAGTTGCGGTAGTAGCAATAGGTTAATTTCATCAATTATAGGAACGAAATTAGCAACATTACCAAATTTCATAGTAAAGTAATTAACAAACGAATTCTGAACTTCAGTTTGAGTATTGATGTCATACAAGACTTGTAAGTTACCGAAAGGATATTCTGTTTGTTTTGCTTAGCTTTAAGAGTTGCATGGAAGTAGGAAGTGTTTCTATCACCCTCCTCCGCCCATCTAATTCTAGGTTTTTGTTTGCTCATGAGAGATTCAATATGCAGAGCTTCACGCAAGTTGATAGAATACCGAGTTTCCAGCTCAGCTAAGTTAGGGTTGGTGGGATCTCTGTTTATTTGAATTTGAATTTCCTGAAGCATATGTAACCAAAATGTGGATTGTTGACTGCCATAACCAAATTTGTTGTTGGCCCACACCTTCAGAACATCCTTAACCTTCTTTAGCTTCTTGTGTAAAATGTACATCGGATTACCGAAATTTGCTGAGTTCCAGGCTTTCGAAACAACATTCTAGAATTGGGGATCATCAGCCCATGTATTGAAGAATTTGAAACTAGATCTTCATTGTTGCTGATACTCTTCCAAATGAAGAATTGGCGGTGGTAGCTCATTAATTAGAGAAGGCCAAACATTCAGCGTCGTAATATTACAGAAAGCATGATCAATCTTAGTAAAGGTGCGAGTCCCCTCCCTCTTACTATTGTTCCATGAAAATTAGGCTCCAAAAGAGTTTATCTCAAGAAGATCACAATCATGAATAGCTACATTGATAGGGCTGATCTTAAGCAAGGTTACAACAATACCCCAGTGGTGAACAAAGTTTTAAATCTTGGATATCGATCGCGTTTCGTCTCGGTGATTTTATAGACTTGATCTCGTATCGGGGGAGATCTCGGACGTGATGAGTCTAACTCGGGAGTTCGTCTCGGATTTCCATCTCGGGTCTGAAAGTTCATATCGGAACAATCTCGGGGTACATGATCTATTAAATGATATTTTTACAAAATGATTTTTATGAATGTTATTAAAAATATAGTAACTTAAATTTGAATTGCAAAATAACTTTTTATCCTTTATTTTGCGAAAGATCATTCATACTCTAAATCGTAATATCCTTAAACAAATATTGTTAGACATAAAACATTAAAAGGACCCAAAATGCTATAAATTCAGCATAAATAGACCATAAAACACATAACTTCATAGGTAACATGTATGTAAAAAAGACGAATATGAAAATCATAAGCATTATAGATCATATATAAACATACAATATGGTCATTTAACATGCAAAATGTAAAATAACAAAATATTATCATGACTAGATTTGAGTTTTTTAATTATTGTTTTAGTTCAGGCACAGATTTAAATTTTAACCAAAAAAACTAAGATCTCGGATGATATTCAGTTATTTCGTCTTGGTCGATATATCATTCGACATTGCAATATCTTGGGCGATATATTCAAAAGGAGATTTAGAGTGATATTTACTGTTTCGTTTCGGAAGGAGCCCAAAACGAGATATCGGAGGAGATCTCGGGCGATATTTGCGATATTTGAAACAGTGGTGGTGAATTGAAGTCACCGTAGACAATCCATGGGTGAGTAGCTTGATTCTGTGCAGGCAGATCATTGAATAGGATTCTCCTAGCATTGACAGAATTGTGTGCTTATATAACCATTATATAGTATGAGGTAGTAGATGGAAAGTGAATGTTATGACAGTAAATTTGTTGACTAGTGGAAGTTATCTTAGCAAGACAGTGAATAACCGGGTCAAATAGAATTAAAATTCTTCCGTAGCTCACCTCATTTAAGTTATGTATGAATTTCCAATTAACATTGATGTATCTTGCAGCTCGCAATGTCAAAGCAACATCCAGTTTGGTTTCTAGAATAGCAAGCATACTCAGATTATATTTTTTGATTAATTCTTTGCATTGATCCAACTTCAGACCTTGGTGCGCTCCTCTAATGTTCCATACGCATATATTTTGCTGCATTGGTAAACTTTGTCATTAAGTTGTTAGCATTTTCCATAGATCTGGTTCTTACCTTGGAAGATTCTGAAGTTGTCAATTTGCTTTTGTTGTTGTTTTTAGCCTTTTCCACCTTATATAATTGTGATTCAGTTGGATCTAGGTGCCCAGGCGGTGGGGTTATATTGTTATATGGATTTGAAGTGTTCTTTCTTTGTGCACTATGACTTGGTGATGACACATTTGCATTTGCACCTTCACTTGCATTTGAAAAAATTGATTTAGCTGCTCCTTCTTTGCTCTGCATTTTCTTGTTGTCATCTTGAATCATATCAATCAGTAAATTGTCAGATTCATCTCCGACCATAGCAAGGCCACATGCATTTGACAACACTTCTTTCAAGGCATTTTCAATAGCATGTTGCTCACTGTTTTGAGCATTTTCATTACCATGTACATCCTGCACATTGATATCGTTAGTAGCTGTGATATTATCTTCCTTATCTTTCTCTCTTGTAGCGTTGATATTTGTGTTTGTTTTTTCCTTTGTTTGTGTATTCTGTTTTGCTATTTCCAAAGATGAAGATTCCACTCTCCCGTCATTTAGAACTTTCGCAATAATAACCTCACTTCCCTTATCGTGCATCACTTCCTAGTGCCATTGCACTTCACTTTGTTCATGCAAAATGTCAAAGTTGTTGCTTATTTGAAGACCCCATTGATGTTCCTTTCAAAACTGAATAGGATGTTGTTATTTTGATTCACATTAGCGTTTACCTTCTGTGTACTCGTTTGATCAACATGTTCGTTTATTACTGGAATTTCTCCTTCCTCTAATGTATCATCTTTTTGACTTGTTGTTTATATCATTATTCCACTTATAATATTTGTTGACTACGAGAATTGTTGTTGAATATAAGTGGATGTAAATTATGTTTAAATCTTATATTTTATACCAATTGGTTTGGGATTTTTTGTGAATGGTGTCTTCAAAAACATCATTTTTCAACCCAGTTAAAGATGAAGTTTATGAAATTAATCTTTTAATTAAGATTTAATGAAGTTTTCCAAAGTTAAGTTTCCAATTAATGAACTAAATTGGAATTAAATGGAAATCGATTTGGTGATAATCGAGATGGGTCTCCGTGGATGAAGATCTTTATTATTTAAGGAATTTAAAAGTCTTTGCGATTATTCCATTTATAGTATTAGTCCATATAGGAATTCATATCGATTATATGCTAATATGATTTCCTTGAAGATTTCATTTAAAATGAGAGTATGATTTGGATTTATCGTGAACGATGTCTTAAATAACATTGTTCTTTAACCCATTTAAAAGAGAAGATAATTTCTTGAGATAAGTTGAAATGAAATCTTTATTTAAATTGAATATAAAGATTTAAAGAAAGAAGTTGGAACTTGATGTTTTGTCGTTGAGTTAGGTTAGTGTTTGAGCTGATATTAGTTTAGGCCTTCAGGGTCATACATTTGATAGATTATTCTTTTGGCATTGTGCAATCGAGAACTATTCTGGTAAATGAATTGTTTTTCCTTAACGATATGAGTAATAAATCGTAAGTGTTAATGATATTTTTCAAATCGTAAGTGTTAATGATATTAGTTTAGGCCTTCAGGGTCATACATTTGATAGATTATTCTTTTGGCATTGTGCAATCGAGAACTATTCTGGTTAATGAATTATTTTCCCTAACAATATGAATAATAAATCGAGAACTATTAAATGCATCTACGGCTTGATTTTGTGTGAATGGAGAAGTGGGAGGGCATGGGAAAAGGAGGGTTAGACGAAGCGTACAGACAAATATGAGGAAGGGAAGGAAGGGTATTTTGAAATGCGATTTGGGAAAAGAAAAAGCAACGACGATTGATATTACGTTCCACGTGGCATGCTGAGTATTAGAGATTAAGGAGGCATATGAGCCACCGCAATCTAACTCAGCTTTAATAGTATAGTATAGATATCATCAGAAGCATATGGTGTGTGAATTTTGGAAGAAGCTTTTCATGAAACTAAAACCGCAACTCCACATTTATGAATAATCAAGTCTGCAAATCCAGATTGTACAGTAGCCCATTTAGCCATTCATTGATTTCAGTATGCACAGCTATGACCAAATTTTCTACATTTGCTTCAACTTTTGCCTTCAATTCAGAGTTGTTCTTGTCAATACCTGCACAAATAATATAAAATCATTTAAAAATATTTATTAGTATAACTAAGAATAAGGAGAAAAATAATAATTCATAAGAAAATAATTAAAATTCCTCCTTTAAATGCCCTTTTATCAACACAAGAATGCATTCTCCTTCCATTAAATATTCTTCTTTCCCGTCTCTTTCATATGTTATTTGCTCATATATATTTTGCTAAAAAGAAACCTTACTTTGGACCACCCACAAGATTTTTTTTGTAAACATAGACCGACTTCGTCTATTCTACTGGATTTAAGTAAAATATACTGAAGCTAGCATGATTAATAAAGCTTAATGGTAGACAACATTAAATTGTTAGTTACAGGTACAAACATAGCAATGGAAGTTTCAGAAGTTTCGATTTTAGTTTCGGTTTCGGTCCCTTATCACATTTCCATAATTTTTAGTGAAATCGTAATAACAAATGTTGTAAATAAAATTAAAAAAATAGAGTCCAGACATTTATTTCAGCATAGTCTAAATAATTAATCTAATAAAAATGTAATTTAGACACATTAAACATTACATATAGTGTAATATAAATAAATAATATAACAAGCCTAGTCCATCAGTGTTCAACCCACCCAATGCTTACACCTAATATCTAAATATTCTAACCCTTAAACTAAACCAGTTCTGATGCCTCATTTTTCCGATTCAGCAAAAGGTTTCTCCAAGAAAAGAAAAGAGTATTATCGCACTGACAAAATTATATAAACATGTAATGTGATTCACACATGAACTCTATCAGCGACAAAATTATATAAACATGTAATGTGATTTAGTAAAGAGTCATTACACATATATTCACAGTATTATTGCACTGACCTGAGACTCTATAATTTGAGGTATTACTATAAGCAACCAAAAATTACCAGTGGCTCTCATAACCAATGACCACTGTACAAACTCTTGCTTACATGAATCATAATACCATTCATTATTTTGCTTTATCAGATAGGCATCTAAAACCTATTTAGTTGTTTACGACCGTATGGAGATGAATGACAATCGGAAATCAAAGACACGTGGTTGTTTATGACTGTACGACTGTGATCAGCGGTTAAAAACTAAAAATGCACGGTTGTTCAAGGCCAAATGGAAAATTTGAATTTTGGTGTTATGTAGCATATAAAAAATTTGATATGTATTAAAAAATACAATGGTAGCCAGAAACAATTTTTGGGTACCAATAGCTGCACACACAATATTTATTAGCAAATGTTTCAGAACTCAAAGAAAACATAAAATATGAAATGTATTTAGCTATGTATCAATAACAAATCACTGACAAATAATAATGATTAATAAAAATAATAATAATCCAATACCTTGTCAGCAGTTTTTGAATCAATAGCGCCTCTCATAATCCCAAGAATGACAGGTTTCTCCAATCTTTTCAAATCGGATTCAAGGGCAATCTCTCTCTGCTGAAGCCCCTTCTCTTCATTCCACGTCCTCGATATCAACGACGACACTCACTCCTGTAGTTCGCGTGCCATCTTCGCAAGATGCGCAGCCTCATCCTTTCACTAAGGGGACACTTGTGGTGGAAATTAGGGGGCTTTTGGGATGTTGTACTGTTTGGGGTGCCATTGAACGCCCCTCATATATATATACACACACATACACACACACACACACACACACACACACATATATATATATATATATATATATATATACACACACACACACACATAGGAGCGACTATTTGAACACAAAAATATGACACAAATAAGTGGACCCAAAATCTCAGCCACTAGATTAATTTTTCCTTATATGAAGGGTGGAAATCAAGGGGCGGTCTAATGGTTGAGAATTTTTGTCTCTCAATTTGTGTCAAACTTCTATGTATAAATAGTCTTTCCCTATATATACATACATACATATATATATATATATATATGTGTGTGTGTGTGTGTGTGTGTGGAGGGGAGGGGGGTGCTGCTATTTGAACATAAAATTAGACTTAAATTAAGAGACATAAAGATTAACCCTTGAATTATTTTATTTTTATATACAGAGGGGGGAATTAGGGTCATCCAATGATGGAGATTCATTGTGTCACCAATTGTATTTATATTTTGTGTCAAATAGACTTTCCCATATGCATATATATATATATATATATATATATATATATGTGTGTGTGTGTGTGTGTGTGTGTGTGTGTGCATGCATGCATACATACATACATATATGTATATAGGAAAGTCTATTAAGACATAAATTGGTGACACAAGATTTGATACACAAATTGTGGGCTATTAAATCTCCCATTGAATTCCACTTTCCACATTAAAACAAAAAATCCAATGATCCGTGGTTTGTATGTCAAATTTTTAGTCACCAATTTGTGTTCAAATAGTCACTGCCTATATATATATATATATATATATATATATATATATATATATATATATATATATATATATATATATATATATATGGAGAGTCTATTTAGACACAAAATTTTGATATAATTGGAGACAAAATTGATTTGCACCGTTGGATCATCCTATGAATTCCGTCCCTCCATATAAAGACAAAAAGATCCAACGACCGAGGCTTTGTGTCTCTCTTTTTGTGTCCAATTTTGTGTTGAAATAGCTATCCCCATATAATATATATATATATATATATATAGGTTGGGGCTTGACGCATATGTACATCAAATAGGGCCAAGTCCCCACCTAAAAAAATTAATTTTACTTTATAAAAATGACTATAACTTTAGGCCATACCTAAAATAGCAAGCATGCCCTATGTGACTTTTCCTTTGTGGTGTTTATTTTGATCTAGCTAACTTTCCCTTCACATTTTCTTTGCTTCCTTCTTATTCCTATAAGCTATAAGCATGTAGACAGCAACAAAAGTATACAAATTGCAAGTTTACTAAGTGAAGATTTATTTCTTCCAAATATTTTGCTACATTTGCATATTTTCTTTTTAAGGAATAAATATGTCCTACCATAACTAATGTGTTACCTATGCCACTGTATATAGGAATATGATCAAGAGTACCCCTAACAGTGCAACACCACTTTATCCCATCCGTTTACATATTACATCCCAATTTCCTTTTCCTTCCACAAACTCTCTCTCCTTCCATTAACTTATTTTACTATAAATGAGTGGAGGAAATATGAGAGCTAAAGGGGTGCTCCATTTTTTAGGTGTTGTTGGACACTCCTTATATATTTATATATATATATAATTTTTTTGTGATCCTTTCAAAATAGTGACATGATATTTAAATTATTGACTAAGAATTGTAACTCCGTGAGCTTAACAACTGTAGCACATAACATACAATAAGACTATCTTGTTATCATACATGCTAAATACAAAAACCAAGTATGTAGAGTTGTCCAGCAATTGCATAGATATATGCAGCTGACATATCCAAATATAGATTTGAATTGCAACAACCCAGCGCATATGAAAATGCCACTTAGTTAAATGCAAAAAATCAATGTGATCGTTGTCGTCATATGAAGTAACTAAATAAGCCGTTTACTTAGAGATCGTAACATACCATATTTCAATAACTTTAGTTCTCTCATTTTTGTTTTGTGTTATTAGCTTTGTACAGTTTAATCTATCTTTAATGTATATTCTTTATAATCTGATAATAACTTTTCTGTTCACTCATTTTCAATGCAACAAATTTATTCCACCAGAACCTTATGCACTCAGTGAAGTTCACCTCACATGACAGTAGTTGTGCGAGATCGTAAGCATAAGTTACTTATTTGCTATTTAATACAAAAATGCAATCAACACTAATTCTTGTGGTTTGTACTAATTTCAACGTCCACCCGTGTGCGAAGCACAGATCCCAACCTAGTAAATCATATAACAATATCATCCTTTAGGAAATATATTTTTTTTATAAAATTCGACATAGTCCATCTCCAACTATAAATCCCTTAGATTTTTCTCAATTCAGTTTATATTCCGAACTTCGGAATAAGATCCATCATTTCCTTTCGAAATGATTTCTAATTTTCCTTTTTTTTTTTTAAAAATCACACTAGAATTTATATTCCCCAATCATCCAGTGATAATTATTTCACATCGTTTATAAACACCGTTTATAAACTAAACTCCTTGTTTTAAAAAACAAGTTCATATTTTCCCACCCATTCAAAATTAAATTTCTATTTTTGGAAACATTTTTTTCATAAATTCTCAAAATTCCTTCTTATGATATTTTTATATATCAACATTTAGGGCCTGTGCTATTCAAGCATCCAATCACAACAAAGACTATCATAGAATATTTTACACATCATATATCACAATATACATGAAAACAACAATAATAATTTTGAGGAATACAGTTGTAACAACCCGAAATTTTTGGTCAATTTAAAATATGGATTTAAATTAGATTAGTGGACATTTGAAAGTGATTCAAAAGTAAATATATTAAAATTTGATATTTTAATATTATCTCAATAGCCTAAAAATAGATATTTTTCAAACAACCTCGAATTTTGATAAAACCAATTTTATCGGACCCAAACAGAAAGTTATTGTTAGGTTTCAAATTTCAAGTCGATTGGAATTAATGTGTAAGCATACGTAATATAAACGCGTGTTGAAAAACTAGTTAGAATTCAATAAAAGCTAGAAATAAGGCCATTTTCACACAGTCTCCGAATTCGACAAAACTAATTTTATCGGATCCAGAATGTCAAATAATGATAGGATTTCAAATTTCATAATTTTCAGAGTTAGTATGTGAGCGTATGAAAAATAAACGCGTATCGGAAAATGAGTTGAAATTAAATCATAACATAATAAAATAATAAGACAAGTGGTCAAACGCACTCCAAATTCGACGAGATCTATTTCATTGGATCCATGATTATGAAATATAGTAGGGTTCCAAATTTTGTATATCGGACTTACCGTTTGATCTTATGAGTAATAAACGCGTAAAAAACTTTAGATAAGCCTTCACACTTAAACAAGTCCAATGGACTTGTGCTTTTAATTTGTTGTCTTGCCATGGCATTCCCTTTGTGTGCTTTCTCCTCTTCTTCCCCACGCCGAAAACTCACCAATCCAACACCCTTCCCTTTATAAAATTCCAAGCTTTCTTCTTCCATTTTCCATTTTGTTTTCTCCTTTCTCATTACTTTTCTTGTAACGACCCGCATTCTACGCATCATAGGATCGTAGAATATTTATTTCTGTCACATACGAAGTCGTATGGTCGTGTAACTTTGGGAGACGACTATTGGGGTCATTTCCCATGTTCATGATTTTTCTCGATTTTTAAATGACCATTTTACCCCTGGTTATCACTGTTTTGGCCATAACTTTTGACTGGAAATGAATTTTGACTGAAACCACTTCCATTGGCTTCGGATGATGGTTTCTCTTTCCGTAGAGTGGTCACATTAGCCAAACGGACTTACCGTTTGGGAGATATGGCTGAAACAAGTTGCAGATGGTGAAAAACAGCTTAATTGGGCTTAACCGGGTGATTAGCAGCTAGGCCCAAGGGGAATTTCGGGTTTAGAGGTATAGGAGGACTGATTAGGGTTAGGTTATCACTTTCATTTCAGTTTTGAGCCGCCACAAACCTTCTTGAGAACTTGGTAATGGCCTCCATCCTCTAAAACCACTCCAAAACACATTTTTAGTGAAGATTAAGCCTAAACTACATCAAAACAAGGCCAAATAGCAACAAAGCAAGGTTGGAGCTGCTGCTATACATAGGAATTCGACCCAAACAGAGGATATTTCAGATTTGGTGTTTTGTTTTGTGGCCAAGGTGAGTGATAGTATCATTTTGACACTAATTACAGTTAATTAAGGGTAATTAGTGAAGATTAGCGAATTTATACGTAAATAAATTCTGGAAAAATTCTTAAAATTCTAAAATAATGTTTTAAGGCTCTGTTAGAAATTTGGGTTAATTCCGATGTGTTTTGCTAATCGTATGCTTAAACATGATTAAGGGGAATTATAGGAAAATGTGAGGTTTTGGCCACTTTTGATCCATTTTGATTTATTTAAATTGTTGTTTGTTGCTTGTGGTTGTTATTACATGTTGCTATGACTCTATGGCATGTTTTATGATTCATTAGAATAGCTAGATTGGTCAAAGACGCCGTCTTATGGCGCGAAACACTCGCTAGAAAAGCTGCAGGAAATGCTACAGAGATCCGGATCGGATCGGGTAGGGGATCAGATCGGGTAGGGATCGGATCGGACATATCCGAACCGGACCGGGGCGTGGTACTTTCTGGAGCATGACGTGAAGAGGCAACAAGGAAGGCCTGGTCGGATCGGAGGGGCGTAGCGTGGGATCGGAAGGAACAAGGAGGACTGAAGTGGAAGAAAAAGGAGCATGGATACCATATTCCGAACCGAACCGAGAAGCAATATCCGAACCGAACCGCTTCAGAATCACCGAACCGAACCGCATGAGGGAGGGCACCGAACCGAACCGCATGAGGGAGAAGGACCCGAACCCAGAGGATGGTGGCACTCCGAACCGAACTGGGGAACGTATCCGACCCGAACCGAGCATGGGGAACTGGACGTGTACTTTTACTACTTCGTGATGACTCTTCTGAAGACCCACTCCAATTCGACCAAACTCGAGATGCAAAGGAAGTCCAAATGAGAAGTTAGAGCTCAGGATTCAGATGGGAATCAACGAGTTCGCTTCATGGTTGGACTTTGCTGCGGGACACGTGCCAAGGAGTTATCGACGTCTGTAGCTTTGGACTACTATGGTAGGAGGTACGAAGGCGGATTCAGGGCCATTGTGGCATCGGTAGAACCAAGGGCTACGACCAATGAAGTGGGTCATTGAAATGTTTGGTCATGACTCCAAGTGTTTGGCTTGGTCATAGCAGGGTTTCTACAAGTCGGGATTCGTCGTTGCCTCAGTTTTGTCTAGTGTTCCAAAGTGGTAGATATCGTATGCTTTACGCACTGAGTGAGAGATGTGAGGATGGTTGCTATTGATGATTTGTTTGCTACCATTGTGACATGCACACCCCACCCCCGTATTCTTACACTATTTATTCTGGCACCCTGGGAGTATTGTACGGTATGTGGTACTAACTCTTTGGTTGCAGGTCCAGGTTCAGGTATGGTTTAGTATACCTGTTATTATTTTGTTTAAGATGCTTATCGCTCATACCAGGCTTTATGTCTGACCCAGAGTTTTATGTCTCCTCTTATTACTCTGGGTGCTCACACGAGCAGACTAGAGACAGGTTAGCTGGTGATGCACGGGTAGATGATCCGGAGACGAGCAGGAGGCTTCCACGTACTATATACATAATATTCTCCCTGTGTTGTTGAAGATCACTGCTTGGGCATTGTTGGTGTATCTTCTACTTTAGCTTTCTTTTGCTTAGAGACAGTAAATTTGGAAAAGTTGTAATAAGCTGTATTTGGATTTCCGCTGCTCTGTTGTTGACATTGATTATTAGTTATCAGCTTATGCACTGTCTCGCCTGTTTTATGTCAAGTATGTTATTATTATATTTTATTCCATGCGCTGTGAGATATTATACAGGTTCTTTGGTTAGTTCATTCCCTTCTTTCCTTTCTTATGACGACCGTCTTGTGCTAGTCGGGCATGTGTACAGCGCACTTTTGGAGGAAATGCAGGCTGGTGCGGGGCGGGCTGTCACACTTGGTATCAGAGCTCTAGGTTGCGTAGTTAACCTAGGGAAGTTATCAGGGAGAGATAATACACGTATACGAGAGAGCGTATTTGTGATTACTTTGGTTTTTAAAAGCTATATATACTATTAGTAGTATATGGATGAAGTTGTACTGCACTAGCACCACTATGGAATCGTTAATCATTTCCTTTTTCGGATTGACGATGAGCCGATATGTTAGAGGTACCGGTAGAGGGGCCAATAATGAGAATGCTGCTGACATGAGGACGATGTTTACTGACCTCATGAGAGAGATGCTTAGAGATGTTCAGAGGGCAGCTCCCAATGGTGGAAATGGTGGTGGTCCAATAGTGCAGGCACCAAGAGTCGACTTCGCCAAGCTGAATAAGGATTATACTAGCCTTGGTGGGAAGCCGTTCCATGGAACGGAGTCGGCTACGGATGTTCAGGATTGGGTGGATAGTTGCGAACGTATCTTCGAGGATTTGGGTATCGAGGATGCGATGAAGAGAAAGCTAGCGTCCCGTCAGCTGCAAGGGCGGGCAATGAATTGGTGGAATGCTATAAAGGCAGCTACTCCCGAAGACCAGATTACTTGGGAGCAGTTTAAGGCTCGCTTTAGTGAGAAGTTCATTCCAGCTGCTCAGAAGTCAATGTTGTTTAAGAAGTTCTTGGAGCTCAAGCAGAATGGCAGAGCTGTCTCGGAGTATATTGCTGAATTTGACACTTTGTCAAAATATGGGTTATCTCTTATTGATACTGCCGAGAAAAAGAATGAGAAATTCATAACTGGTTTGGATCAGTACTTGGGGGAAAAACTTATTAACCACATCGATGAGACGTTTGAATCGATTGTGGGGAAAGCGTTAAGGTCGGAAAGTCTTTACCCTAAGTCGAAGACTGAGGTTGCATCCGCAGATGAGCCAAAACCACAAGCTAGTGGTGGAGGCAAAGGTGGTTCTCAGAATAAGAGAAAGCAGAATCAGGCTAAGGATGGCCAGAAGAAAAGGAATAAGCAAGATGTGGAGTGCTTCAGCTGTGGTAAGAAGGGCCATTATGCTAGTAATTGTCGGGCCAAGCCAGCGGATAGGAAGTGCTTCAACTGTGGCCAAATGGGACATCACAAGGACAAGTGTCCACAGCCCCCTAAAGAAAAGCAAATGGTGAAAGCATATGCCCTTAATGCTATTCCTTCTTCGTCGAATGCCCCAACTGCGGCGGAGAAGGGAAAGAATGTCGCCATTCAAGGTATGCCTTCTGTTTATGATGTTCCTGTTAGAGTTTTGTTTGATACCGGAGCTTCCAGTTCTTTCATATCTAGTGACCTGGTAGATAGGTTGGAATTGGAGCCCGAAATTGTCGATAGACCTTTAGTAGTGACGAACCCGATTGGTGGTTCGACTAGCCTTAGCATGATTTGTCGCAATGTGGTCTTATCGAGTCATGGATGCATGTTTGTTTGTGATTGCTTTGTTTTGGGCTTTACTGGGTTTGGCATTATTTTGGGAGTAGATTGGCTCCAAAGATACGGGGTGGTGGTAGACTGTGAGGGCTTGTTGGTGACAGCTAGAGCGGATGATGGGCGGAGGATAGTGTTTGTTGGTCTACCCAGTAAGGGGGTATTGGCTAGTTTTCTAAACTCCCTCGACATTCCGCATAGTGAGTTGTCAGGTTTGCCCGTGGTTGGCCAGTATCCGGATGTTTTCGAAGAGGTGACCGGACTTCCACCACACCGAGAGATTGAGTTCCGTATTGATTTGGTAAAAGATGCCAGACCTATAGTGATGCCACTTCGTCGTATGGCACCAAGAGAGCAGCGTGAGCTCGAGGTGCAAGTCAGCGATCTTTTGAAGAAGGGATTTATCAGAAGGAGTGTTTCTGAATGGGGAGCACCAGTTGTGTTTGCTACCAAGGCGGATGGTTCCCTTCGTTTGTGTGTAGACTACCGCGAGTTGAATAAAGTGACGAGGAAGAACAAGTATCCTCTACCGCGGATAGATGATTTGTTTGATCAGTTGAGTGGCGCGAAAGTATTTTCTCAGTTGGATCTCGCGACAGGTTTTCATCAGCTTAGAGTGGAAGCTGAGAGTATAGCTAAAACGGCATTTCGAACGCCGTCTGGATTTTATGAATGGTTGGTTATGCCATTTGGGCTGACTAATGCCCCGGCATATTTTGTGGATCTTATGAATAGGGTATTCAGAGATCAGTTGAATAAGTCCGTTCTTGTGTTCGTGGATGATATTTTGGTCTATTCGAGGACAGAGGAAGAACACAAGGAACATTTAAGAGTAGTGATGGAGGTGTTGAGAAAACACCAATTGAAAGCCAAGTTTTCTAAGTGTCACTTCTGGAAGAGGGAAGTGAGGTTCTTGGGCCATGTTGTATCAGAGAATGGTATTGCCGTGGACCCAGCGAAGGTGGCTACGGTACAAGATTGGCCTACGCCCAAGAATGCAATAGATGTAAGAAGTTTCTTGGGATTAGCTGGATATTATCGTAAGTTTATCCAAGGTTTCTCCAAGACAGCAGCACCATTGACCCAGTTGACCAAGAAGAATCAAGCTTTTGTCTGGGATGAAAGGTGCGAGGATGCATTCAAAAGTCTAAAGGACAAGTTGACAAGCGCACCAGTGTTAGTCATTCCTAAGGGGGATGAAGAGATGACGGTATACACGGATGCCTGTGGTACCGGACTGGGTGCTGTATTGATGCAAGGCGGTAGGGTTGTAGCTTACGCAAGTCGGCAATTGAAACCGCACGAGAGAAGATACCCTACCCATGATTTAGAATTGGCAGCAATCGTGTTCGCGTTAAAGATGTGGAGACACTATCTCTTGGGAGAAAGATTTGAGCTGTTTACAGACCATAAGTCGTTAAAATATCTCTTCTCCCAGAAGGATTTAAATCTCCGTCAGCAGAGGTGGTTAGAGTTCTTAGCTTCCTATGATTTTGACATCGCATACACACCAGGAAAGGGAAATGCGGTGGCTGATGCATTGAGTAGAAGACATGCCAGCTTAGGGGCTATGTTCCTTGAATGGAAGCAACTGGAGTTTATCGCGGGGTTTGAGTTCAGACCAAAGTGCGAATTGGATCCAGAAATGTTAGCAAGTTTGACGATCAGACCCACTTTGATTGAGCGGATCGGCTCTAGTCAGAGGGACGATCCTAACCTATTGGAAATCATCTCCAAGTTAGAGATGGGTATCGATGAGGAGATGAACAAGTATGGGCTTGATCGAGAAAGATGGCTTAGAAAGAATGGAAAGCTTGTTGTACCCAATGTCAATGGATTGAGAGATGAAGTGCTTAGAGAATGTCATCACTCAAAGCTAACTATACACCCCGGTGGTAATAAGATGTATCGAGATATGAAGCAGACTTACTACTGGGAAGGGATGAAAAGAGACGTTGGGAAGTTTATATCCAAGTGCATGAATTGCCGGCTAGTTAAAGCCGAGCAAAAGAAGCCTAGTGGTTTGTTGCAACCATTAGAAATTCCCGAATGGAAATGGGAGCAAGTCTCGATGGATTTCATCGATGGATTACCAAGGACTAGATCGGGATATGACAGCATTTGGGTAATTGTAGACCGACTGACTAAAAGTGCAAGGTTTATACCAGTCAAATCGACCAGAACGGCAGCTAAGTTAGCGGAATTATATATGAAGTGGGTAGTGAGATTTCATGGAGTACCTAAAAGCATTGTGAGTGACCGAGACCCGTTGTTCACTAGTGGGTTTTGGAAAAGCTTGCAAGAGGCTCTAGGGTCAGAGTTACATCTCAGTACCGCATATCATCCTCAGACCGACGGTCAGACGGAGAGGGTGAACCGTATTCTGGAAGATCTCTTGAGAGCATGTATATTGGATTTTGGTGGATCGTGGGATGACCATTTGCATCTAGTAGAGTTTGCATATAATAATAGCTACCAATCCAGTATCGGTATGGCTCCGTTTGAAGCTTTGTACGGAAGACCATGCAACTCACCATCATGTTGGATAGAGACTGGCGAGAAGTTTATGCTTGGACCAGATGTGGTGAGGGAAACTTCAGATAAGATCAAGATCATTCAACAACGAATGAAGGCTGCCCGAGATAGGCAGAAGAGTTATGCTGATAAGAGGAGAAGAGACGTAAAATTCTCCGTTGGCGACTTGGTGTTTGTCAAGATTTCCCCGTTGAAGAGCGTAATACGATTCGACAGGAGAGGCAAGTTGACACCAAGGTTTGTTGGCCCATTCCCTGTTCTTGAACTAGTCGGGAATTTGGCGTATAGAATTAACTTACCAGAGAAGATGGCGGGAGTTCATCACGTATTTCATGTTTCCCAACTAAGGAAGTTCGTTCACGACTCAGATATGACTATTTCACCTGATCAGTTAGAAGACTTCGAAGTAGAACCCGAGGCGGTTGGGAACCGCGAGCCGGCCCGTATTGTCGAGCACGACATGAAGCAACTTCGAAGGAAGGCGGTGAAGCTAGTCAAGGTACAGTGGAGCGAGGACGAGAATGATTGTACTTGGGAGACAGAAGAGAACATTAGGAAGACATACCCAGAACTCTTTGCCTGGTAAGATTTTGACTTCGATTTAGTTTTCCGCATGCTAGGATAGGCTTGTTTGCTTGTTTTGCATGTTTGATTGTTTTATGTGGTTGTTAGGCATGCGGGAACCTTTGTATGTTTAGGGTTAAGGAATTTCGGGGACGAAATTTCCTAAGGGGGGGAGAGTGTAACGACCCGCATTCTACGCATCATAGGATCGTAGAATATTTATTTCTGTCACATACGAAGTCGTATGGTCGTGTAACTTTGGGAGACGACTATTGGGGTCATTTCCCATGTTCATGATTTTTCTCGATTTTTAAATGACCATTTTACCCCTGGTTATCACTGTTTTGGCCATAACTTTTGACTGGAAAGGAATTTTGACTGAAACCACTTCCATTGGCTTCGGATGATGGTTTCTCTTTCCGTAGAGTGGTCACATTAGCCAAACGGACTTACCGTTTGGGAGATATGGCTGAAACAAGTTGCAGATGGTGAAAAACAGCTTAATTGGGCTTAACCGGGTGATTAGCAGCTAGGCCCAAGGGGAATTTCGGGTTTAGAGGTATAGGAGGACTGATTAGGGTTAGGTTATCACTTTCATTTCAGTTTTGAGCCGCCACAAACCTTCTTGAGAACTTGGTAATGGCCTCCATCCTCTAAAACCACTCCAAAACACATTTTTAGTGAAGATTAAGCCTAAACTACATCAAAACAAGGCCAAATAGCAACAAAGCAAGGTTGGAGCTGCTGCTATACATAGGAATTCGACCCAAACAGAGGATATTTCAGATTTGGTGTTTTGTTTTGTGGCCAAGGTGAGTGATAGTATCATTTTGACACTAATTACAGTTAATTAAGGGTAATTAGTGAAGATTAGCGAATTTATACGTAAATAAATTCTGGAAAAATTCTTAAAATTCTAAAATAATGTTTTAAGGCTCTGTTAGAAATTTGGGTTAATTCCGATGTGTTTTGCTAATCGTATGCTTAAACATGATTAAGGGGAATTATAGGAAAATGTGAGGTTTTGGCCACTTTTGATCCATTTTGATTTATTTAAATTGTTGTTTGTTGCTTGTGGTTGTTATTACATGTTGCTATGACTCTATGGCATGTTTTATGATTCATTAGAATAGCTAGATTGGTCAAAGACGCCGTCTTATGGCGCGAAACACTCGCTAGAAAAGCTGCAGGAAATGCTACAGAGATCCGGATCGGATCGGGTAGGGGATCAGATCGGGTAGGGATCGGATCGGACATATCCGAACCGGACCGGGGCGTGGTACTTTCTGGAGCATGACGTGAAGAGGCAACAAGGAAGGCCTGGTCGGATCGGAGGGGCGTAGCGTGGGATCGGAAGGAACAAGGAGGACTGAAGTGGAAGAAAAAGGAGCATGGATACCATATTCCGAACCGAACCGAGAAGCAATATCCGAACCGAACCGCTTCAGAATCACCGAACCGAACCGCATGAGGGAGGGCACCGAACCGAACCGCATGAGGGAGAAGGACCCGAACCCAGAGGATGGTGGCACTCCGAACCGAACTGGGGAACGTATCCGACCCGAACCGAGCATGGGGAACTGGACGTGTACTTTTACTACTTCGTGATGACTCTTCTGAAGACCCACTCCAATTCGACCAAACTCGAGATGCAAAGGAAGTCCAAATGAGAAGTTAGAGCTCAGGATTCAGATGGGAATCAACGAGTTCGCTTCATGGTTGGACTTTGCTGCGGGACGCGTGCCAAGGAGTTATCGACGTCTGTAGCTTTGGACCACTATGGTAGGAGGTACGAAGGCGGATTCAGGGCCATTGTGGCATCGGTAGAACCAAGGGCTACGACCAATGAAGTGGGTCATTGAAATGTTTGGTCATGACTCCAAGTGTTTGGCTTGGTCATAGCAGGGTTTCTACAAGTCGGGATTCGTCGTTGCCTCAGTTTTGTCTAGTGTTCCAAAGTGGTAGATATCGTATGCTTTACGCACTGAGTGAGAGATGTGAGGATGGTTGCTATTGATGATTTGTTTGCTACCATTGTGACATGCACACCCCACCCCCGTATTCTTACACTATTTATTCTGGCACCCTGGGAGTATTGTACGGTATGTGGTACTAACTCTTTGGTTGCAGGTCCAGGTTCAGGTATGGTTTAGTATACCTGTTATTATTCTGTTTAAGATGCTTATCGCTCATACCAGGCTTTATGTCTGACCCAGAGTTTTATGTCTCCTCTTATTACTCTGGGTGCTCACACGAGCAGACTAGAGACAGGTTAGCTGGTGATGCACGGGTAGATGATCCGGAGACGAGCAGGAGGCTTCCACGTACTATATACATAATATTCTCCCTGTGTTGTTGAAGATCACTGCTTGGGCATTGTTGGTGTATCTTCTACTTTAGCTTTCTTTTGCTTAGAGACAGTAAATTTGGAAAAGTTGTAATAAGCTGTATTTGGATTTCCGCTGCTCTGTTGTTGACATTGATTATTAGTTATCAGCTTATGCACTGTCTCGCCTGTTTTATGTCAAGTATGTTATTATTATATTTTATTCCATGCGCTGTGAGATATTATACAGGTTCTTTGGTTAGTTCATTCCCTTCTTTCCTTTCTTATGACGACCGTCTTGTGCTAGTCGGGCATGTGTACAGCGCACTTTTGGAGGAAATGCAGGCTGGTGCGGGGCGGGCTGTCACATTTCTCTCCTCTTCCTTCACTCCCATGGACAAGGACGCCCACCCCTGACCTGCACCAGGTCTTCCTCCACCTTCAACTCCTCCCCTTTGGCCAGCGTACCACCCCAGCATCCCCCTCGCTCCACCCGTGGCCCCACCATCTTCCAAAATACCCTTAAAACCCTAATTTCACCAAGCTCTTCCCCTTTTGCACCCAAATAAACACCCCATGGCCCCACTATAGCACACGCCTGACCCTACTTGACCTCAATCCAGCCCATTCAGCATGTGTGGACACTATTCCCCTCAATCTATGGGTCCCACTAGCCACTCCAAGCCTTAAAACCTAAAATAAATATTCAAATTTTCCTCCTCTAACTCAAGTTAAAAATGTATATGCCTATCATACATAGTTCGTGATGCTGGAAAGGTGTGATTTTGGTTGCTAAGGAGATTTTGGCGCCGAGTTATAGCTAGGAGTTCCTACCTGGAAGATTCGTAGTGTGGAATAGCTATTGGTGAAAACTTTTAAACTAAATAGGGGCTAGTTGGAATTTAATTGGTATTGTGATCTTACTTGAGTTATATATTGGTACGTGATTGATGATATGGATTTATTATATGGTTTAATATTGTCTAATGTGGAAAATATTCGATTTTTAGGTAATACACATATGTAGCTACTTAGGAATAGAACACTTAGAACTGATAATGGTGACATTAGAATTGAATTGAACCTTAAGTGATTATTTAATGGAAATTAACTAAATGATTATTTATTTGATATCATATGAACTCTATTGAATGATAATGATATGATTTTGATGAATATTTATGTTGATTGATTATTGACATTGCGGTTAATTTGTTGATTGACAAAACCATATAAGCGTTAATGGTTTAAGGCTTATATGGTATATACCATGATATGTGAATTGAATGTTGTATTGGTTTTTGACATGTGATATATAGTTAATAAATGGTTTGAAATTGTAGTCGATTCGATTTTATTTAAAATTCAAAGCTTGGTCAGAATAGAACTAGTCGTGCAACGATAATTCTCGAATTTCGACTATTGACTTCAAACAGACGTACTGGGAGATCCGACCATCGGATCTTCCTGAAACGAAAAACATTGGGTCCGAAATGTAAAGAGTTTTCAGATGATATGTATAGTATTATAATCCAACGGTTAGATTTTGAGATAAGTCAAAATCAATCTTCTAGAAAAATACATATTTTGCAATTTAAGATCCGAAACTGAATTTTTAAGGAATGAGCTATTTTTAAATTATTAAAAATAGTGATAAATTATGAAAAATCATAATAAATGGTTTGGAAGTGATTTGAATTGATAATGTGAAGTTTCGGGTCACACGAAAGTCGTTTTAAATAAGTTAGCCGATATAAGCCTATTCGTAGCGCTTTTTGTGACGCTGTTGATTTACCGATAGAGTTTGATTCATTTAATTATGAATGAGAATCTAATTGAATTATTTTGAAAGATGATTTCGTAAAAGAATATGAAATGAATGTTTGATTTTGAGGAACTAGAAAATATTTTGCAATAAATATTTTTAAGTGACAAATGGTTTATAAAAGATGTTTTATAAACAAAGAGAATTTCGACAGCTTAAACCCTAATGTTTAAATGGTTTGGAAAGCAAAAGTACCATGGTTTGAAATTACTTGTGATTATTATTGTGAAACGATTTATCACTTCGGGATAGAAATGATTTGATATGTTGCATATGATCTCAGTAACCCATGACTAAAAATAAGGGTAAACGGGTATGTGAACGCCTCTTTGAGAGGGACGTACCATATATGGAACTCCTCTTGCGAGAGGGACATACACTAGAATGATTATCAAGATGAGAAGGCTTGGCCGCAGTTTCCTTGTTATTGGGAGAAACCTCCCGATCTGGTTGCATATGTTTTGATATGCTGTATTATAGATATTTGAGATTTCCAAAGTGATTTGTTTTGATATTTCGAAGTAAAGTATGATTTGATATGAAAGAAATATCTAATGTTTCAATGATTTGAAATGTATTGACAACAAAAAATGTTGTAAACACCCAAGATTCCAATTACTATGAATTATTATTTTGGTCGTGCAGATAAGTACGGAAAGCGGTTAGTGGTTCGGCCTCGAGAGAGGCCTACGTCCACTTTAAAGAGTCGTTGGAATATTATTTATCACCAAGGATTACAAAGTTGAGACTATCTCATGAAATCTCATTACATTTATTTCCGAGTCATAATCATTATATGCAAAGTATTCGGGAAAAATATAATTTAGTCCTTCTTTTTCCTCAAAGAGGAGATGCCATTAAAGAGGCTCTTGAAGCTCTCTAGAGGTTCCAAGTGATAGAATTCCCTCCTCTTTGAAGTATGAGGCCATGGGGTATTTATAGGGGAGAAGTTAGGTAGGAGTAGGTAGAAATGGGGGACCTCACCCGGAATTTCGAACCCCTCTTTTACGGACCTTTGGAATTTCGAACCCTCCTCCTGACACACAAAAACATAGATTTCGAACCCCTCCTTGGGGTACGAATTTCGCACCCCATGGGGTATGAATTTCGTGCCCGGTGGGGTATGAAGACTACGTAGGCGGGTGCTCGGGGGGTCGAGACTTGGGCTCGCGACTCCTAGAGGTTCGGAGCCTTGGTTCGGAAATATGTTAGGGGAGCTATGAGGTTTTCGTTGGCGCGATCCCTCTCCGACCTATTTCCTTCGCTCCTAGGCGACTCTCTCGGCTTCAGCCTCACGCGATATGTTGAGCCGAGCGTGTCTCGTGTACTTTTGGGAACCGGACCAAAAAGTCAGTTAACATTTTCCCCCCAAAGTACGTCTTGTCTTGACATGATGTGCTTTGCGCTGGTTTATGTTGTAATCGAGTTGTTGACTTGTCCTGTAAACTAAAGAAAAAACAGGTGTTAGTTGTTTGGCTCGTTCGCTGTGGAATTGCGAGCGAACCGATGTTGGTGCGGCGATGTGTTTACGTCGTGAAGTATTTGCACTGCATTGCCTCCGCGTGTCTGCGGTGATCGGTACGTATGTGCATGGAATACATATGCGCGAGCGCATCGTCATCGTCATGAACGATTTTTTTCTGTATGGGTACGAAATTTTGAACCCAGGGGGTACGAAATTTCGCACCAGGGGGTTCGAAATTTCATATCCTGAGGGTGCAAAATTTCGAACCCAGGATGTTCGAAATTTCGTACCTTGGGGTGCGAAATTTCGAACCCAGGAGGTTCGAAATTTCGAATCCAAGAGGTCCGAAATTTTGAACCCAGCGGGCTCGAAACGCTGGGAATACCAAGGGACATTCCCCTTTTATTTATAAATAGGCCCCCCTCTTTATTTTCTTTCTTCCATTATTTCTTGCCTTGACCGCCATTGATTTAAAGCTCCAAAGCCCAACACCCTTATTATTTCGAATCGGACTTAGATAATTCTCGGGGTCGAAAAAAAAGAGAGGAGGAGGGAGGTCGATGCATCGAGGCCTGGTCTGAGTGGCATGGCGCGGGAGAGAGAGGCGAAGACCCGAACCTGGTCGGAAACTTCGAACCCCGGAGGAGCTTCGAAGATCCTAACCCCTGCAGAGGTTCGAGCTTTCAAACCCTGAAAGGGGTTCGAATTTTCGAACCTTTGCGGGTTCGAATTTTCGAACCCTTAAAGTCGGGGTTCGGATTTCCAAACCCTGAAAGGAGTTCGAATTTTCAAACCTTTATGGGTACGAATTTCCGAACCCTGGAGTAGTTCGAATCTTCGAACCTCGATAGGGGTTCGAAAATTTGAACCCTGAATGGGGTTCGAATTTTCGAACCCTGAAATGGCTTTGAGTTTTTTGAACCTATTGCAGGGTTCGGGTTCGTTTCTGGCCCAACCGCTCCATGCAACGCCTTGGTGGGGGTACTGTTTCTCTTGTCCAGGACTTCGATCCCGACTGCCTGCCTTTGGATTTATATATCACCTGTACACTTGCGCGATTGCGCCAATGCATATGCAGATAATTGTGCGGACAGGGAAACGAATCTTTCACATAGGATATCGCATACACTCGAACTGTGACTGAACTATTGGACTGTTTGAATTTCCTCTCTGTACCTTAATTTTGCATGACACTGCACGCACATGTTAGTTTTCACCGACACGAGGGGTACAGGTTATTCTTCTGCGATGTCTAATGGTAGTGTGTTAAAGTATAGCTGGTGATGCATACAAGATTGATGACCGGAAAGACTTCGGAAGGCGAGGCTTCCTTAGCACCATTACATACATCTTATTCTACTGATAGCGGTAGCTCGGCTGACAGCGAGCTTGAGACTTCTGAAGGATCCACTCCTTCCCACACGGCCAGTTTACTTGAAGTGTCCGAACATAGAGAACAAGCGGAGAGACAACATTCTCCGGTCATACATGAGGAGGTCGACAACGTGGATAATATTAGTGGGGACGCACCGACAGCTCCAATGGCCCCGGATATGCTGCCTGGTGCAGTTATTTTGGAAAACCAGATAGATTCGATACCATCGCGCCTGGATGCCACAAACGTTAAAAAAAGGGCGTTGCGGTTCAAAATACCGGTGGGTGATGCCCATGCACCGGGAGAGGGTGGTAGGGCTCAAATGCCGCCCGAGGGTCTTACTGCTTGGAACAGACAGGCTTGTTTTGCTGGGTGCATGCCCCCGGCCAACGACTTTATTCAGGACATGTTATGCTATTTCCGCCTTGCACCGTCGCAACTGCATCCGAACGCTTATTCTTCACTCTTAGGCACTCACGTTCTCTATCGTGAGTATTTGCATTTGGAACCACCAAAGTGGACATTCGGTACTTTTTCCATCTTAAGAGAACGGTTAACACATCGCCTTCCCCATGGTTCCTGGAAGCGTCATCTGCCACCACATTTTTTATCGGGAAATGGCCCAGGTTGTCGATGTTCAAGCACTAGTGGTTCTTTGTGCGTTGTCCTCTTGAATTTGCAAGGAGGTGGATAGAAGGGAGTGATTACTTTTGAAATTCGCTTCTTATTGTAAAGTTTTTTTGTCCCATGTCTCATTTCTAGTTATAATTTGATCAAGGCAGGGAATCCTGAGGCACCTACTGGCGACAAGTATCGGCAACTCCTTAGTGCTCTGCGAGCGATCCCCGTAGAGTTTCGTAGAACTGAGACTGTGACAAGCCAGGAGCGCCTTCGTCGGGTAAGGTTGCTCCCTGATGATCGGGCTATAATTAGGCTCGTGGTCGCGAGTAGTGAACCGAAAGAGGTAACGGCGAAAGACAAAGTGGCTCCTAGCCGGAAGAGAAAGATGCCCTTGCTGGGTCCGGACTGCAAAAGGGTGCCAAGTCCCAAGGGGACATTGGTGGAGATGAGGGTCTATTGAGTGCTCTGGTCCCGCCTCCGGTAGGAGAGGCAGGGGTTAAGGCGTCAGTTAGGCCACTATCTCGAGCAACCCTCTCTGAGACCGCCGCCTCACTAGAGGACGAGGGCCAATTTGATGACCTTAATAAACTTGATCTAGGGTTGTCTCTATGGCCGGGTATGGAAAGCATGGAAGAGCTATGTCTTGCTACGGAGGGGTTGACTCCTTCGAGCGGTCCACAATCTGGTCTGTCGAGAGAACACTTAGGGCATAAACTCATAAACACTGCATATCATAACGATTTATCCAGATGCACTAATCGTCTGACTTTGAATTACTTCCTTGACAGGTGTAATGGCAAGAGGACGCGAAGGACGAGGCCATAGGCATGGAAGCCACTGACACCCTCGGAATACTTTTCTCGATGTCTTTAGGAGAGGGGATAGCTTGTATGGTGACATTCTGCATCCACAAGATCACAGTAGCGAGATCCGTCACCAGGATAGGCCTCGACCATCTTCGACTTCTCCTCCCCCTCCTCCAATTCGAGCGTCCGTGGGAGATTCTCGACTCGACATAAGGGGGTCGAGGCGTTCGTCGTCGACAACTCTTTCCCTGCCCGCTCCTTTGGCTCCCGTTCAGACTACTAAAGGGAAGGAGCCATCGCTTGACCAACCAAGGCCGGATAAAGCGACTATGACGGGGACACAAGACCTGACGGACCTTAGATACAAGAGCTTTCCATAGAGGAGAAGAGAGCGTTTCTGAAACAGCATTTCCCTCGGCATTACTTTGATGAGCTGATGTTTCTTCTTGATCTCCGTCCAGCTCCTACTACGGAATTCGGAAGATATGGATGAATGTGATGGCCGCATATCATCAAGCCAACGAACTTACCAAGTATTCCTTCCATCTTTCGGAGCTGATCAAGAGGAAAAATTTGGAGCTTACTAATCAGAAGCTGACTATCGACAGCGAGAAGACCACTGTTGGTAACTTGGAAACGGAGATAGGTAGGTTTATCCCTTACACAGTGGCTATTTAATCGTTAGCCTTTACGTTTCCAAATTTTAACTTCTAACATTATTGTCACAGCGGAGATGAAACATGCGTACGAGATACTGAAGAATGAGGCTGCACATGCTGACTCAACTTTTAAGGATACAATGGCTTCTTTGACTACTGAGAATACGGCCCTGAAAAAGGATAAGGCCGAGTTAGTGCAAGCGTGTGCCGACCGGGAAAAGGATAATGTGAGAGTGACCTAACTCCAAAATGACAACAATGATTTGAGAGCAGAGAATGAGAGGCTGCGAGCCGAAAATGCAGAAGTTGTTGAGCTGAGGAAACAGCTTGAGGCGATGATGAATGCAAAGAAGGATGCCTAGGCCAGCAATTGGGATGTGTTGAGCACTATTGATGGGCTAAAAGCCGAGCATTTGATAGAGGTGGAGCGCCTACGAGAGGAACTCGAGACTACGAGATCTCGAGTTGAGGAGTCCTTGGTGGAGCACATCCGAGATATGTTTGTCAAAGTTTTGAAGTTCCGCGGGTTCTCGTGGATCGAGGATTATTCCCGAGAGTTAGCTCGGTCCTGGGAGAGGCTAGTCCCTTATGAAGCCTACTTACGCCAAGTGGATGTGGGGACTCTGGATGAACGCCAGCTGATGATTGATCTCTTAAACGATGAGAAGCGCGGAAAGCTAGAAGAGGGGAAGAGGTTGTTGTAGGAAGATGCCGAAAATGAAAAACTGGCGAGACTTGCTGCGGAGAAGGGGAAGTCTATTGTTAGCGAGAGCGTGGTTGTTGCAGAATCATTTGCAGGAGGAAGTTCTCATCAGCCGCTAGCACTTGAGACCGACACCATAAGTGATCCCACAGTTTTGGCTCGGATGTCGACTGAGTATAATCATGAATACCCGGAATTGGGAGAAACCGGGTTCATTTTGTTAGCGGTGACGAGCACACTTCATAACATTCCTACGCCATCCCTGAATGGAGGTAAATTCATTTTACCGTGTATTCCTGAAGAAGATGTGATTCCCGAATTTGCAGACTAAAAGTTTGTGTTTTTTCTATGCAGCCCTTCCTGAATCTACAATGAAACCGGGCTTTGCCCCCGTGATTCCACAGACAACGGAATCCGGACCGGAACCGCAAGGACTCCAATTCAGAGAGGGCAGTGGGCAGTTGGATACACTTTCAGATATCAGGCTGGGGTCCAGGGTTTATGAGTGTTTCATGGAAGAAGGAGAGGTTGTAGATGGCCAAGGCGCTCATGTGATGGGCCTGGTGGATGCTGAAGTGCCCTCGATGCAAGCCATGGTGGACAACATAAAGAGCCAGATGGCAGCTAAGTGCGAGGAGATGGAAGAGCAGCATAGGCAAGACAAGGATGCTGAGAAGAGGGCCGCTGATACGGTTGAGTAGAGGAAGGCCGATGAAGAGGCGGAGAAGAAGATTGCCGCTAACGAGGCACATAAGAAAAAGGAGGATGACGAAGCCCAGCGGAGGGCCACCGAGACCCTTGAGAAAACCAAGCCTGACGATGCTACGACGCATAAGTCCCGGAAGCTGGCTGAGCGACGGGCTACCAGGGAGGCTAAGGATAAGGCGGAGAGGGAAGCCATGGAGATCCCGGGGAAGAGCGATGTTGTGGTAGCCCTTGCTGCTGAAAATGCCCCCACGCCCATGTCGCATACCATTCCCACTGATATTACGGATATCTCGAGCGGCGATGGTGTAGATGAGAGACGTCTCTTGGTTTCTCATGAGTCGACCAATCCTCAGAAGGGCCGAGGAGGAAAGAGCGGATCAGGAAAGAAGAAGCCTGGCGTGGGGGAAGAACCTTTGAGTGCCGAGTTTACAAATACAAAGCACAAGCATAAAAAGAAGAGACATGATTAGTGTTAGTAACTAAAGCGGAAGTTACCGTTATTTTGGTAGTGTAGGCCGATAGTTTACGCGAGTACGACCCTCGTTTTTTGTTTTTCAACACATGGTGTAGTTTTCATGTACACCCTGTCATTAGAAAAGAAAGAGGTTAGACATGTCATCTGTTTAATGTTTATGTGGAAATAGAATATGAATTAGTAAACATCACAGTTTATGTCGAGTGTTCGGATGTCTTTTTCATGTTTTCCAGCATCCTGTACTTGCATAAGCGTACTTATCATCACACTTAGCACAAAAGAGATCGGGGACCGCGCTCTAGGTCGATTATTCCAGAGGGTGAGGTAGAGCGCTGGTTTCAGTAAGTTTCCCTCAGTTCAGGAAACCCGTAATTTGCGAAACCAGGCTAGTCGCCTGCTATTTTGGGCTGCCCAGAGTAAGTCCCAAGTATAGCGAAGGCGTAGGACGTTGAGTAGTTCGGTGGGGGGATCTCCCATTGTTCATTTGGGTTAGTGCGAGCGGCAGGCGTCGTTTATTCGCCGAGAAGAGAAGCCCGGATCATCAGCCCGTAGGGTCCGATCGTGGCCATGGGCTACCCGTAAGCCTTGAGAGCTTCGAGGAAGAAACGATTTAAGGTCGGTCTCGGTGCTGCTCCAAGATTCAACTGGCACCCATATCCAGGTGAGAAGTTTGCATCACACTAGGTTGGCTATTAGGTGTCCCCAAGTTGCATGGAACTTGGGCGCGGAACGATTTATCCTTGGTCTCGGTGCGGGGCCGAGGTTCGAGTTAGTGGTTATTTATACTGGGTCGCGTCGCGGGGCAACGCCTTGAGTAGCGTTGCCGACTCCCGTGCTCGGGGTGCCGGTCGTAGCCAATGTTGACTTACCTCGATGTTGGCTCAAGGTTTGGATGGTGGCATCGGCTCCCGTGCTCGGGGTGCCGATACGGCGATCGAATGCTTGCATGCAAGCTGGTTGTCAGGACCAATCAAATGTGTCATGTGCGGAGTAAACAAAAAAAGATAGGAAGTTGAACATCATTTCCACTAATAACCTTAGCAGTAATAGCCTTTGCAATGCGTTGAATTGCCAAAAAACAAAACATTATTGAAAAGGATAAACAACTGTGTACTAAGTTATGTAAAGTAGCGGCGGAGATGTTCGTTGTCCCATGCCCTTGGGAGTTTAGCCTCGTCCACGGTTGCGAGTTTGAAAGTTCAATCTCTGAGCTTTCATTGTACAGAGCACGGGCCTTCCCAACGAGGATCGAGGCTTGTTGGTGGAGGAAAAACCCGTTTTAAGACAAGGTCGCCGATGTTGATGTCCTTATGATGGACCCTGGAATTGAAGTATCGAGCCACTCGCTGTCGTTGGGCGGTGGCCCTGAGATCAGCTTCGTTCCTCTTTTCCTCTAGCGAGTCGAGTGACTCCAAAAGCAAGTCTTGGTTTGTCTTCGGATCGTAGTAAGTAACTCGATAAGATTGAAGCTTGAGCTCATTGGGGATGACGGCTATGGATCCGTAGGCAAGGGCAAAAGGGGTGTGTCCGGTTGCTATCTTTTGGGTGTTTCGGTAGGCCCATAGGGCTATAGGGAGTTCGACCGCCCACACGCACCCGGACTTTTCCAAATGCTTCTTGATGATGGATTTAATGACTTTGTTAACCGCTTCAACTTGCCAATTGGCCTTAGGATGAGCCACTGCTGAGAACCTTTTTTCGATGTTGTGCCACTGACAGAAGGCTTTGAACTCACTGCTCTCGAACTGGGTGCCGCTGTCAGAGATGATAGCTTGAGGGACCTCGTAATGGGTGATGATGTTACGGACGACGAAATTGATCATCTTCTTGGTCATTATTGTAGCGAGAGCTTCAGCCGCTGCCCACTTGGTGAAATAATCAACCGCGACGACAGCGTAGCATGTCCCACCTCTGGCCATTGGGAGAGTTACGATGATGTCGATTCTCACATGGCGAACGGCCACAGGCTGACCATTTGCGTCAACTCTGTAGGCGGGGCTCTTGGGGTCTTTGAGAAGCGCTGGCACTTATCGCACTTGCGAGCATAGTCTGCGGCGTCTTGATTGAGGCCAATAGTAATCATGTTTGAGTATTTTTCTTGCCACGGTTTGCCATCTAGTATGGTCGCCGCCCTCATCTTCATGCACATTAGTTAGCACTCGGATGGCGTCGTCATGGGATACGCACCTGAGTAATGGGATAGAGAAACCTCTGCGGTAGAACACTCCATCCATGAGAAGGTAGCGAGCTGATTGGCGAGTGAGCGTCTGTCTTTCTCTGTAGCCTTTCGGAAGGGTCCCGTGTTGCAGATAGTTCTTGATTGGTGTCATCCAAGATCCAGGTTTGGATTCGGCGTCCACGACCATTTTGGTTTGTGTTTGCTTGATGCTTGGGGAATTGAGCACTTCGACTGGGGCAAACCCTATGAGTTGCAAATCCTTGGAGCTCGCCAGTTTGGCTAGTGAATCTGCTTTTTCATTTTGTTCTCTGGGGATGTGTGTGATGACGAAGTGGTCGAAGTTGGCGAGCAACTCCCAAACCTGGGTCAGATATAGTGCGAGTCATGCCCCCAAGGCTTAGAATTCTCCCTGTACCTGGCGCACGATGAGCTGAGAGTCAGAAAAGACCTGAATGGCTTTTAAATTAAGTTCAATTGCGATTTGGAGTCCGGCTATCAGGGTTTCATATTCTGCGTCATTGTTGGTGGTCGGGAAGTTGAGCTTCAAAGCGTAGCATATCGAGTGCTCCTCGGGAGTGATGAACACGACTCTGGCCTTAGAGCATTTGCTATTGGAGGACCCATCCACGAATAATTCCCATTGAGTGTCGGGAGCTTCGATGTTCTTCGTAGGAGCCTCCTCGGGAGTAGTGAATTCTACTATGAAATCAGCGAGATCCTGTCCGAGGATGGCTCGGCGGGGGATGAAAGTTATCTCTAACTGACTCAGCTCTATGTTCCATTTCAGTAGCCGCCCTGATTCTTTAGGCCATTGTAAGATAGGCCAGAGTGGTTGGTCGGTGAAGACCTTTATGGGGTGAGACTGGAAATATGGTCGCAATTTCCGGGAAGAGACTAATAAACAGTAGGCCAATTTCTCGAGCTTTGGACACTTCTTTTTTTCCCCCGTCAACCTTTTACTGATGTAGTAGACATGTCGTTGGACACGGTTTTCGATGCCCACTAGTGCTGAGTTGATTGCCTGCATGGAAACAGCCAAATAAACATATAAGTCCTCATGGTCCACGGGCTTGGATAAGATAGGTGGTCGCTCTAAGTGATTCAGAAGGTCCTCGAATGCGAAGATGCATTCCGGGGTCCGCTTAAAGTTGCGCTTCCCCTTCCGAAGTAAATCGAAGAAAGGAATGCACTTGTCGGTGGCCTTTGAGATGAATCGACTTAAAGCGGCGACCTTTCTGTTTAAACTTTGGACATCTTTGATGTTCTGAGGGACTTGGATATCTCGGATGGCTTGGATTTTTTCTGGGTTGGCTTCGATGCCTCGGGAGTTGATGATGAAACCCAAAATTTTTCCTGAGGTGACTCCGAAGGAGCACTTCAGGGGATTGTGTTTCATGTCATATTGGCGGAGGACATCGAATATTTTGAAGGTTGTGGATGTGGTCGCTTGATACTTTAGATTTTACCAGCATACCATCCACGTATACCACCCGACACTCCTAGCTCAGTTGGTTAGAGGTGGGTGAATTGGGATGAGACACAGGTCTCAGGTTCAAGGGCCACCTCTGGCAATTTCTAGGGGTGACTACCAAGGTAGTGTAAAGGCATTGATAAATCGGGGTATATCACTACCTATTTTTTCTATATCATCCACGTATACCTCCATGGACTTTCCAATTTGGCTTTTAAAGAGACGATTAACCATTCGCTGATAAGTGGCGCCGACATTCTTGAGACCGAAGGGCATGACGCGATAGCAGTAGAATCCAAGGTCGGTTATGAAAGAGGTATGATCCTGGTCGCGAAGATACATTGGAATCTGGTTATATCCCGAACAGGCATCCATGAAGGATAATAGCTGGTATCCGGCAGTTGAATCAACAAGCCGGTCGATCTTTGAAAGTTGGAAGCTGTCCTCGGGACATGCCTTGTTTAAGTCGGAGAAGTCGACGCATGTTCACCATTTATCGTTGGTCTTTTTGACCAAAACTGGATTGGAGACCCATTCGGGGTAGTCGGCTTCGCGGATGAAATTGTTGTCGAGTAGACGGTCTACCTCTTCCTCGAGTGCTTTGGACCATTCGGGTCCCAGGAAGCTGCGTTTCTGCTTGACAGAAGGCATTGTAGGATCGATACTTAGATAGTGGCAAGCAACCGCGAGGTCGATGCCTCTCATGTCGGAGTGAGTCCATGCGAACACGTGTAGGTTAGCCTTCAAGAAATTCACAATATCTTCTTTGACTACGGGATGGAGTTGTGATCCTATCTTTAGCACCCTTGATGGATTGTCGGGGTTGATTGAAACATCCACTGTAGTTTCAACCAGAGTAGCCCTCTCGTATTCGGGCTCTTCGTCCTTCCTTGGATCGAGGTCGTCGGAAAGAAGGCAGTGGCACCTGAGCCAAAGCCCAAACGCCGCTGATTGCTATGCAGAAACGGTCTTGGTGCAAGAAGGCACGGGTATGGCCTTACCCTTGTCTTTATTGCGCGCGTTCTTCCACTCTATTGCATATCATTCCCCAGCGTTTGCTTGATCGCCTCTAATTGTTCTCCGTCGGGAATTTCAATAGGAGGGACCACGGTGACATGCAGATCCGAAATTTTGTGAGAAAAGGATGTCCAAAGAAGGAGTTGTAAGGGGAAATGATGTTGATAACCACGAATGTGAGGACTCGGACCCGGCTCCGATTCCCCTCGCCAAGTTCTACAGGTAAGTCGAGTATTCCCACTGGGTGACTAGATGCTCTGTTGAAGCCATGAATCGTGACACGACATGGTTTTAAGTCTTTTGTTTCCAATTTCATCTGGTCGTAAGCAGCTTTGAATATGATGTTGACCGAGCTTCCCGAGTCAATCAATACTCTTCGGACGGAAGTGGCACCGATTTGAGCTGTGATAACTAGAGGATCGGTGATCGGAATCTCTATTCCCGTAGTTACTCTTTTACAAAAGACAATGTCGTCTCGCATGGATATTTGAAGCTTGGCTGGGACGAATTCATCTGGAGCAGAGCAGGCCTCATAAGTAGCATGTTTTATGGAACTCACATACTCTTCCATTTTCCGAAAGTGTCGTGTATGGGATACGGTCCACCATAAATAGTGTTGATCACGATTCCCCGCCTCGGGTTAGACGGACCCGGGGCTGCCTTGGCGAGCGCCGGGAGTGCTGGCGCTGGAGGTTTTGGATTTGCTTCGGGTGGAAAGGGTTCTTGGACGTATTGCTCGAGTCGTTTCTCACGGATAAACTTCTCGATTACGTCCTTGAATTGGTGACATTCATTGGTATTATGCCCGTACACGTCGTGGTATCGACAATACCTGCTAGTATTTTTCTCGAAGTCAGTAGATTCCGGGGTACGCGGCTTCCTGTATGGCAATGTGTTGCATGTCTCCAAGTAAATCATTTCTAAGTCTTCATTCAGTGGGGTATAGGTCTCGAAAGCGCGGTAAGGTCCAGGTTTTCATGGCTTAGTCGGGACCTGGCCGTTGTTTCGGCCGCCTTGCCGACCGTTACTTGGTCTTTGCCTGTAGGGACATGCCCCCTTGTTTTGAACGAAGGGATCTCCGACTTGCTTTCCTTCGATGTTGTTATCTGCGGCGTTCGCTTGAGGGTCGTTGGGGCGACTTGTTTTGGAGAGTCTGTTCTGTCTTGCTTCCTCTTGGCATGGGTATTGCTCTGCCTTTTCGTAGAAAGTGTTGAGGCTCTTTGGCTGCTTCCGCTCAATCCACGCCCCGAATTCGGAAGTAGGAAGGACACCTTAGCTGAAAGAGTACGGTGCAAGGTCCGGATCTTCGACCTCAGTGAGGGCGATGTTGAACCGAGAGGGTAGCTTTTGAGCGACTCGGCGACTACCTGGTATAGATTGGACAGAGTGGTAGTGTTCTTTGGAGTCGGGATATGCATCCTGAATTGCTTGACCAATTCTGTCACTAACTGGACGAAGTCGTTGATGGAATCAAGTGAGAGGCGAGAGAACCATAGCAAAGCGGTTCCTGATAAGAAGACTGGGAAGCACTTTCATTTGATTGGGTCATTACCCCGGTTCGAGTCCATTTGACATTCATATCGATTCAGGAAGGCACAGGGATTAATGGTGCCGTCATAGAGTGGCATTTACGACATGCTGAAACATCACGACCATTCAGCTTTGTTTACCCTTCTTGTAAAGGGGTTACGCCTAATGTGGGCTTCCATGAATCATGCACGTTCCCTCGCATTTCCCTCATGATCCTTTGGACCATATCAGGAAGATAAGTTGGATGGGGATCCGCCATCGGGACTCACAGATTTTAGCGAGGTTCAGGAGTTCTGTTGCAAGGGCGTCTTCTATAATGAATGTTCGGGTCGTCTTCTTCCATATCCTTGACATCTATGATTGGGTTTTGGTACGGAAGTTGAGGCGGAGAGGGTTGATGAGGGTCCTGTTCTGGGAGAGCGTAGGCCGCCGGAATAGTAGGTCCATCACCCTGATTAACGACCGTTGGTTTTTGTCGAGGAAGGGGTTGGTTGGTCGGACCCGGTCCATCGTTAATGATCAAGCGAGAGCAATCTCGGTACTATGCTCCCTCGCTATATGTGGCTGTAGTTCGGTCGCCTTGCCGTTTCCATTGCCGTTGGTGTAGCCGTTGCCGTTGTCCAGGGCGTTGGTGCGGACGGCGACGTTGTTGATGGGACTAAACCTCCTTCGTTGATATGGGCCCCTTAATTCGGATGAGGAAGTTTCCGAGATAGTTGGTCGCGGTCGTGCATTTTCCGAGCCAGCTGAAGTCGAGCGATGATGCGCTGACTCTCTTGAAGTTGTCGCATAAGGTCGATGTTATTCCTTAATGCTTGATTGAACTCCACGGCTGTGTTCTCATATTTTCACTAAGCACGCGGATCTGCGCTTGTGTTGCGGGAGCTTCAGGGTCCATGGTAGGAGGGACAGTTTCAGTAGTGGTCGGGATATCCGTCGGCTAAGCCTGTTGGGATGTTCTGGCTTCGGCTGCGGTTGAAGAGCCGATTATCGCGTTCTTTGGTCTCTTTACCATCTTAAGCGGACTCAGCGGCAGGTTTAACAAAGGAACCTAAAGCTCGTCGAAGTCGAGACGATAATGTGCGACAAAGATGCAAATCCGAGTTTTCTCAGTGAAAGCACAAAACGTAGATGGCAAAAAATGTCGTAAACACCCAAGATTTCAATTACTAGGAATTATTATTTTGGTCGTGTAGATAAGTGCGGAAAGAGGTAAATAACATGAGAGATTTATAGTGGTTCGGCCTCGAGAGAGGCCCACGTCCACTTTGAAGAGTCATTGGAATATTATTTATCACCAAGGATTATGAAGTTGAGACTATCTCATGATATCTCATTACATTCATTTCCGAGTCATATGGATTCATAATCATCATATGCAAAGTATTCGAGAAAAAGACAATTTAGTCCTTCTTCCTCAAAGAGGAGATGCCATTAAAGAGGCTCTTGAAGCTCTCTAGAGGTTCCAAGTGATATAATTCCCACCTCTTTGAAGTATGAGGCCAAGGGGTATTTATAGGAGAGAGGTTAGGTAGTAGTAGGTAAAAATGGGGGACCACACCTGGAATTTCGAACCCCTCTACTGCGGACCTTCGGAATTTCGAACCCCCCTCCTGACACGCACAAATATAGATTTCGAACCCCTCCTTGGGGTACGAATTTTGTACCCCGAGGGGTTCGAATTTCGTACCCCGCTGGGTATGAATTTCGTACCACTTGGGGTTACGAAATTCGTACCACAAAGGGCATGAATTTTGTACCCTATCAGGTACGAATTTCGTACCCCTTAGGGGTACGAAATTCGTGCCCCGTGGGGTACGAAATTCGTGCCCCGTGGGGTACGAAATTCGTGCCCCGTGGGGTACGAAGACTACGTTGGCGGGTGCTCGGGGGGGCGAGACTTGGGCTTGCGGCTCCTAGAAGTTCGGAGCCTTGGTTCAGAAATATGTTAGGGGAGCTGTGAGGTTTTTGTTTGCGCGATCCCTCTCCGACTTGTTTCCTTCGCTCCTGGCCAACTCTTCGGCTTCAGCCTCACGCGATATGTTGAGCCGAGCGTGTCTCATGTAGTTTTGGGAACCGGACCAAAACGCCGGTTAACAAAATGAAATGGGGATTTTTAGTCCGAAGAGATTATTTTAAAAAAGAATGGTTTTGAAAATAAATGAAGTTAATTAGATTTGATAAATCTAAAAGTGAAGATAAAACTATTTTGGTTTTGAGTTATTATGAATCGATATTCATATTGGGAAAACCCGTTCTAGTTATATGGCGTGGTCCTATGAGTTACCCAACTATAAAATAAAGTATAATAACTGACTTGTGTTCTCATACCAGTCCCATGAGTAACTCGTAATTTGTTTTTTCCTTGCAAACTCGGGTGCCCTTATTTCCACCTGGGCAGCTTGTAGTTTTGGTTTTGCAGATATTTTTGAAACAGGATCTCAGATTATGGCTGGAGCTATACTCTGGATTACTTCGTAGTCTTCCACTGAATATATTATGTGTCTGTTGTGTACCATAATGTATTATTTTTGTGATTTTTGCGATGTACTCTGATGTATAATTGTTGTAATAACAATGAATTGTTCTTTCGTTTCTGATGTGCTGTATCCTATAACGATTCGAGGATTTCTACCTTGTGGATTGAAATTGTATGGCTTATGGTCGATCCAAGGGTAGGAATTTTCGGGTCGTTACAGTTTGGTATCAGAGCTTTGGTTTATTCAAAGCTTCGGGATATGAATCGTTTGAAGAGAAGGAAAGAACTTAACAGAGATAAGATTAGTAATATCCTATATGAGTGACTCATTAGAGATTGGGTTAGAAATGTCTTAGGATGAGTTAAGAGTATTACGTATATGAGAGAGCGTAATTGCGATATAGATACTGAAATTATCGATGATTTTGGACAGTCAATAAATTATGTAACCGATTAAGTAAGAATAAACTTGCTTACGTCTTCCTTCCTTTTCGAGGATGAAAAGTTTTAGGTGGGGGAGAATGTAACAACCCAAAATTTTTGGTTAATTTAAAATATCGATTTAAATAAGATTAGTGATCTTTTAAAAGTGATTTAAAAGTGAATATATTAAAATTTGATATTTTAATATTATCTCAATAGCCTAAAAATAGATATTTTTCAAATGACCTCGGATTTCAATGAAACCAATTTCATCGATTCCGGAATAGTAAGTTATTATTATGTTTCAAATTTCAAGTCGATCGAAATTAGTATGTAAGCATACGTAATATAAACGCATGTTGAAAAACTAGTTATAATTCAATAAAAGCTAGAAATAAGGCCATTTATCAAATGATCTTCGAATTCGACGTAACCAATTTTATCAGATCCAGAACATTAATATATGGTAAGATTTCAAATTTCTTAATTTTTGGAGTTAGTATATAAGCATATGAAAAATAAACGCGTATTGGGAAAATTATTTGAAATTAAATCATAACGTAATAAAATAATAAGACCAGTGGTCAAACGGACTACGAATTCGAAGGGACCTATTTCATTGGATCCGTAATTATGAAATATAGTAGGGTTCCAAATTTCTTATATATCGAACTTACAATTTGATCATATGAGTAATAAACGCGTAAAAAGCTTTAGATAAGCCTTCAAACTTAAACAAGTCCAATGGACTTGTTCTTTTAATGTGTGGTCAAGCCATGACATTCCTTTTGTGTGCTTTCTCCTCTTCCTTTCCACACCGACAACTCACCAATCCAACACCCTTCCCTTTTTATAAAAATCCAAGATTTCTTCTTCCTTTTTCCATTTTGTTTTCTCCTGTCTCTTTACTTTTCTCTCCTCCGTCTTCACTCCCATGGTCGCCCACCCCTGACCTGTACCAACCCTTCTACCACATGTCCCTCCTCCCCTCTGGCCAGCGCACCACCTTAGCAGCTCCCTCCTTCTACCCGTGGCCCCACCATCTTCCAAAACCCCTCAAAATCCTATTAAATTCCTAATTTCACCAAGCTCTTCCCCTTTTGCACCCAAATCCATACCCCTATCCCCACTACATCCCACGCCTGACCTTGTGTGACCCCACTTCATCCCAGTCAGCATGTGTGGACCCCAATACCCTTAAGTCGTTGGTTCCACTTGCCATTCCAAGCCTTAAAACCCATAAAAATCCAATTTTTCCTCCTCTAACTCAAGTTAAAAATGTATACGCTTATCATATATAGTTTATATTGCTGGAAAGGTGTGATTTTGGTTGCTAAGGAGGTTTTGATGCCGAGTTGTAGCTAGGAGTTCCTACCTAAAAGAGTCGTAGTGTGGAATAGCTATTGGTGAGAACTTTTAAACCGAATAAGGGCTAGTTGAATTTTAATTGCTATTGTGATCTTGCTTGAGTTATACATTGGTTTTTGATTGATGATATGGATTTATTATACGGTTTAATAATGTCTATTGTGGAAAATATTTGTTTTTTAGGTAATATACATGTAGTTACTTGGGCATAGAACACTTAGAATTAATATTGGTGACATTAGAATTGAACTGAACCTTAAGTGGTTATTTAATGGAAATTAACTAAATGAATAGTTATTGGATATCGATATGAACTCTATTGACCGAAAATGATATGGTTGTGATGAATATTTATGTTGATTGATGATTGATATTGCAGTTAATTTGTTGATTGACAAAACCATATAAGCGTTAATGGTGTAAAGCTTATATGGTATATATCACGATATATAGACTGGATGTTATATTGGCTGTTGATATGTGATATAAAGTCAGTAAACATTTTGAAATTGTATTTGATTCAATTTTATATAGAAATTGAAGTTTGGTTAGAATAGAACTAGTCGCACAACGGTAGTTTGCGAATTTCGATTATTGACTTTAAACTGATGTACCGGGAGATCCGACCATCAGATCTTCCTAAAACGAAAAACGTTGGGTCCAAAATGAAAAGAGTTTTCAAATGATATGTAGATTTTTAAAATCGAACGGTTATATTTTGAGATAAGTTAAAATTAATTTTCTAGAAAGTTACAGATTTTGCAGTTTAAGACTTGAAATTGGTTTTTTAAGGAATGAGCTATTTTTAAATTATTAAAAATAGGGACAAATTATAATAAATCGTAATAAATGGTTTGAAAGTGATTTTAATTGATATTGTGATGTTTTGGATCACATGAAAGTCGTTTTGACTAAATTAGCCGATATAAGCCTATTTGTAGTGCTTTTTGTGACGCTGTTGATTTATCGATAGAGTTTGATTCATTTAATTATGAACGAGAATCTAAATGAGTGATTTTGCAATATGATTTCATAAAAGAAAATGAAATTAATGTTTGATTTCAAGGAACTATAAAATATTTTGAAAAAAGAATTATGAAGTGATAAATGGTTTGCAAAAGATGTTTTATAAACAAAGAGAATTTCAATGGCTTAAACCCAAATGTTTAAATGATTTGGAAAGCAAAAGTACTATGATTTGATAGTACTTATGACTATTATTGTGAAACGATTTATCACTTCGGGATAGAGATGATTTGATATGTTACCTATGATTCGGGTAACCCATGACTAAAAATCTGGGCAAATGGATTTGCAGACGCCTCTTCGAGAGGGATATACGGTGTATGGGGCTCCTCCTGCGAGAGGGACATACACTAGAATGGTTATCGAGATAAGAAGGCTTGGCCCCAATTTCCTTGTTATTGGGACAAACCTCCCGATCTTTTTGCATATGTTTTGATATGTTGTGTTAGTGATATTTGAGATTTTCAAAGTGATCTTTTTTGAAATCCCGAAGTAAAATATGATTTGATATGAAAAAATAGCTAATATTTCAATGATTTGAAATGAAATGGGGATTTTAAGTCCAAAGAGATTATTTTCAAAAAGAATGGTTTTAAAAATAAATGAAGCTAATTATATTTTATAAATCTAAAAGTGAAGATAAAACTATTTTGGTTTTGAGTTCGTATGAATCGGTATTCATATGGGGTAAACTGTTCTGTGTTATACGACGCGGTCTTATGAATTACTCGAATTTAAAATAAAGTATAATAACTGACTTGAGCTCTCATACCGATCCCATGACTGACTCGTAGTTTGTTTTTCCATTGCAAACTCGGGTGCCCTTGTTTTCACATGGGCAGCTAGTATTTTTTGTTTTATAGATATTTTTAAAGCATGATCTTGGATTATGGTTGGAGCTATACTCTGCGTTACTTCATATCTTCCGCTGAATATATTATGTTTCTACTGTGTACTGTAATGTATTATTTTTCTGATGTTTGCGATGTACTTTGATGTAAAATTGTTGTAATAATAATGAAATGTTCTTTTGTACCGATATGTTGTGTCCCATAACGGTTCGAGGATTTCTGCCTTTTGGATCGGACTTGTGTGGTTTATGATCGATCCAAGGGAAGGAATTTTCAGGTCGTTGCACCAGTTGGATTCCTCTAACCTATTCTTCTGCATCCAAAGATGTCAGTCAACATAAATAATACCAATCCTGCTTCGAGGCAGGATATCACGATATAAAGGGTCATCCGCTATTATGCGGGCGCACAGGGTCTCATTCCCTAAAATATGCAGGAATATCCCACTACTAATCCTATATATATAACTATATATATAATAGCAACAACTGATAACAATATATCAATTCATCCAAACAATCATCACACAACATCCAATCATATATCAACATTAAAATACATTTATAATGTTAAAAACTAGACAGAGTTAGTGAGTTCACTCACTTTGGTCGTTTATCGTTGAATAACGATAAATCGCCGATAAATCCAATTAAGCATTTTATTTTGCCATAAATTCTAGCTCTAATGGCTCTAAAACAGTTTCTTTGCGTAGCCTACATCCATACGATTCCAATGCCTCTTGTTTGGTCAAATTCTGATAACGTATGAGAAAGTTATGGTTTTTACAAGTAATAAAGAAATTATACGTCATTAGAGTTTAATTAAATAATTAATCACTAACTTAACCTTAAATCCATGTTCATAATATTTCTTCCTCGATTACCACATTCAAACCCGTAACTTAACACAACATCATGATCAAAATTCATTCACCCTGTTCCCCTTCTATCCTCGACGATTCTAGCAACCAATTACACCAGCACGCTCCTCAATAAATCTCCCCTTCCAGGTCATCACCTCATCAACCTTAAACCTTCGATGTGATTTACGTTCATACCTCCAGTACCCACACTCAACACAGACATCGACACTTTTTAATCACCAAAATCCACGAAATTTTCACAACCGAGCCTCCTTTATACCTTAAACTCAACTACAATATCCATTTCGTGAATCAATGCTTCCAAATATAAGTATTATGAACCCTAGTTCACGGTTCTCAAAGTCGAGATCCAGGAAACAAAGCCACACAAAATTCTGAAACGGTGAGGTCGAAGCTCCCTAATTTTGGAGTTCAATGGATTTGGTTACGTGATTTTAGGTGGAACATATGATTTTTAATCTTGATTTGAATACATGGATTTCATTTTTTTCTTCGTGTTTTTTCTTTCAGAAAATAAGAGTGAATCGGTTGTATTTCCATTATATATATAGTAAGAAATACTTTGGTGCTAAGTAATAGAGTACTCCACCAATAAAGGCTTGTCTCCCTTAAGTACAACATTATTAATTTTGAAAAGATTTCATATTTAATTCGATTTGATATAAAGAGATTTTTATTTAAATAGATATCGATTTGATTTCAGTATGATTTGTATACATATAATATACACATGAAACTTATGTCTGAAGTAACATGCTTAAAGGACCATATATAAGCTCCAATCACGGTGAAAATTGCACACCTACAATAAATTAATATTCCGTACATGATGGAACTGGTTTCGTCGAATTCCAATATCATTTTTAAAACTTCCTTTTTAGTTTCACAACGTAAATCTATACGCGTTTATATCGCGCATGATCACAAAATAAATACAATTGTCTTGAAATTGAAAAATCTTACAATAATTAGCTATTACGAATTTTATAAAATTAGTTTCATCGTAATCCAAGATCTTTGAAAATTGTTTGTTCTTAATTTCCATATTAAATCGATAAATAGAAATCGATTTCAAAATAATCAAACCATTTGATAATAAATTCTTATTATCGTATATTTTCAAATAGAATTTATATAAATTCTAAATAGCCTAACTTGGATTTTAAACTCGATATTTTCATTCCCAAGTTAAATCGATATTCAGTTTATTTTAAACTCCTTTTATTTTATATAATAAATCGTTATGCTTCATAAATGATTCCATAGGGACTTTATGAAAAAAAAATTGGACATAACTCAAAATCTATAGTATAAAATCTCAAAATTTCTCTTTCATTAGAAAACTATAATCCAATAGATCCAAAAGAGTCTTGTTTCAAAGAATTCCAACTTACATTGAGTTCTATATACTCGACTGAAGTTCAAAACGTAAAACTACGAATTACCACGATGTTGCGAGCTCTTTTTTAATTAATATAAATTTATATGCTCAATCTTCATTCTTTTCTATAAAAAAATATTTATATTACTAATTTAACATTTAAAACTAATTTAAATGCTCGAAATTATATGCTCAAAAATCCGGGTCGTTGCATGCTCATTAATATCCTATGATCAAAACTCAGAGACTCAAGGAGCCACGGGTGAATAACAAGGAGTCTGAGGTGTTGGGAAAGCAAAAGGAAAACATGATTTTTCTGAAAACTATATATCAGCTACAAGGAATGGCTATAAACAAAAGGTGGCTACTAAAGCTCTGATATAGTATTTTTAGAAATTCAGATATATTGTTATGTTTCTAGAAGTTTTGAGGTGTAGAGCTAACATAGATGCGGGAGATTTGGAGGCTAGGGTAGAACTAAATAACAATTTCTTGTAGCATTCAAAGAAATAAGGGTGATCAGTTAACTTAATTTAGTGCCATTTTCATGGATCGGAATTAACAAGGAAGCATGTTCTATCAAGGAGAACGGAATTAAAACTCCAAGAGAAGATGACACTACGAGAAAAAATGTTTATTGATGGGAACCCAGTATGGCATTCAAAGATAACTTGTTATTTTCATTCATTTTAAAGGCAAGTAAGGTTGAAAACAACACATTTCTCATGTTATCACAAAGCCTTAAAATCTAAGCAACAAATATCCCCTCCTGCTTGCATTTCCTTTTTCTCCTACTCACTTTTACTCATATCGAAATCCATAAATTTGTCTTTTGAAGATGACTTTCGCCACGAATCTCACTATAATTCTTACCCTTAACTCTTAATTTCAGCTTTCTCCTTTGGTTTCTCCTCCTCCTTCCTATAAACATTTCCTGCGTCAACAAATTTTGTATGTAAAATCTAGGTCGTGCGACCTCCTTTTCCATTTAGTTATCTGCAACTCAACCGTGAGGTTCATTTGTTTGAAAAGGTAATTTCTGTGACGGCCGGCCCCGGACTAGCTGACATTTTCCCGAAATGCGCTGTGCTAATGCCCGACTAGCACGGTACGGTCGTCAAAGGAAAAGGGTTTGAAACTATGAATCACTAAAGAACCAGTAGCATATCTCACATCACATGGAATAAAATATAGTAATAACATAACTTGACATAAAATAGGCGAGACAATGCATAAGCTGAAAACTAAACCATCATAGCAGCGGAATCCAAAATACAGCTTATGATCCAAATCATCATTATTACAACTTCAAAATACTGCCTCTAAAGCAAAATAGAAAAGGTACACTACTAATGCCTAAAGTAGTGACCAGCAACAACACAGGGAGAATATATGTAAATAGTACGTGGAAGCCTCCTGCTCGTCTCCGGACAGCTACTCGCGCATAACCACATAACCTGTCTCTAGTCTGCTCGTTTAGGAGCACCCAGAGTAATAAGAAGAAACATAAAACTCTGGGTCAGACAAGAGTCTGGTATGAGCGATAGCAATAAAATAAAGCAATAACAAGTATAAATAATCATACATGAACCTAGACCCGCAACCAAAGAGTTAGCACAACAAGATGTACAGTACTCTAAGGTAACACTAACATAAAGTGTAAAATGGGAGTGTGCATGTCATGGTGATAGCAAACATCAAACATAGCAATCATCCTCACATCACTCACTCAGTGCGTAAAGCATATGATATCCACCACTTTGATCACCAAATTCATTGGGGCCATGACGACAACTCCGTCGATTATTGCTATGACCATACTTCCCTGGTCTATAGTCAATAACCCTACCCAGTTCACACATCCTTGGCTCTAGGTTAATGGGCTAACCTATCCACACTTCCCTGGCTCTGGTTCGTCTACATGTCCCCCCTCTTCAACGGTGAACCAAAGTTATAGATATCGATAACCCCTTTGCACACGTCCCGCAGCAAAGCCCAGTCATAAAGTTGACTCGTTGGTTCCCATCTGGATCTTGAGTTCTAACTTCCCATTTGGACTTCCTTTGCATCTCGGGTTTTGGTCTTCTCAGGTTTGGTTCAGTTCAGTCCTCTTGAAGCGGTTCGGTTCGTGCTCCCTGAGGTGGTTCGGTTCGTGGTGCCTCGTCGTAGTCCGGCTCGTGGTCCTCCTCCGGTTCGTGGTACATGATGCTCACCGGTTCATCATACTCACCGGTTCGGGTCGGGCCTCTTGGATCGAGCGGCGACTCGTGGTACATGGAGCACGAGCGGGTCGGAGATGGTGTTCGGGTCGTGATACCTGGTTCATGAGCCGGGTCGGTTCGGGGTTCCTAACCCGATCCAGTTTCCTGCACTTCTTTTCCAGCAAGTTGTTTACGCGACACGACGGCGTTTTCGATCATTCTAACTTCACTATGCAGCCATATAACATACCAAACAATAGTAATAACATGTGTAATCAATCACAAACATCAAAACATTAAGCATATATGTTATTTTAGATCAAACATGCCCAAAACTATGATTTTCCCCTTAATCCCCTTAACCATGTTTTAACTATAGGATTAGCAAACTTAATCCAAATTAACCTAAATTTTTATCAGAGGCATAAAATAATATTTTAGAATTTAGACATATTTTTCCAGATTTTTATAATGCATAATTTCGCTAATTATCACTAATCACCCCTAATTAGCCGTAATTAGTGAATAAAGGTGCAAATCACTCACCTTAGCCACAAATAAATTATAGATCTGAAAACTCCACTGCTTTGGGTCGAATTCGTATGTGTTCCAACAGCTCTATCTCTGATTTGATGCTGATCTGACTTGATTTGGTGTAGTTTTGGTGAATTATTTAAAAAGCGATTAGAATGAGATTTGGAAGATGGAGGCCATTGCTAGGGTTAGAGAAATGTTAGTGGCGGCTGGAAAAATGAAAAAGAATCATTCTCTAACTCATTTAAGTCCTCCCATAACCATAATCCCGAAATGGGTTATGGGCCTAACTGTTAATCACCCGGTTAAGACCAAATAGGTTGTTTTTCGTCTTCCAAACCTTATTTCAGCCATATCTCCCAAACGGTAAGTCCGTTTGATTAATGTGACCACTCTACGGAAAGGTAAACCATCATTTGAATCCAATGGAAGTGGTTTTAGGTCAAAACTCCTTACCAATCAAAAGTTATAGACAAAACAAGATTCACCAGGGGTAAAACGGTCATTTAAAATTCGACAAAAATCATGAACATGGGAAATGACTCCAATAGTCGTTTCCCAAAGTTACACGACCATACGACTTCGTACGAAAATAAAATAAATATTCTACGATCCTCCGATACGTAGAATACGGGTCGTTACACTCTTCCCCTTAAGAAATTTCGCCCCCGAAATTCCTTAACGAAGAAAACAACAAAGGTTCCCGCATGCCTATCAACCATTTGCAACAATCAAACATACATACTAAACACAACAGGCATATCCTAGCACGTGGAATAACTATATCGCTAATAAAACCTTACCAAGCAAAGAGTTCTGGATATGACTTCCTTATGCTCTCCTCTGTTTCCCAAGTACAGTCATTCTCATTATCACCCTACTGGACCTTAACCAGTTTCACCGTCTTCCTTCGAAGTTGCTTCGTATCATGTCCAACAATACGAATCGTTATGTGGCTCCCAACTGCCTCATATTCCACTTCGATATCGTCCAACTGATCTGGTGAAATAGTCCTTTCAGAATCGTGCATGAACTTCCTTAACTGGGAGACATGAAATACGTCGTGAACTCCCGCTATCTTGTCCAGTAATCCAACTTTATATGCCAAATTCCCAACTTGTTCGAGAACTGGAAATGGACCAACAAATCTTGGTGCCATTACCTCTCCTACCAAATCGAATCACACTCTTTAACGAAGAAATTTTGATGAATACCAAGTCGCCAACGGAGAATTTCAATTCTCTTCGTCTTTTATCAACATAACTCTTCTGCCTATCTTGGGTAGCCTTCGTTCGCTGTTGAATAACCTTGATCTTATATGAAGTTTCTCTTATTACATCCGGCCCAAGCACAAATTTCTCACCGGTCTCCCACCAACATGATGTTGAGTTGCACGGTCTTCCATACAAAGCTTCAAATGGAGCCATACCAATACTGGATTGATAACTATTATTATATGAGAATTCAACCAGATGTAAATGGTCATCCCATGATCCTCCAAAGTCCAATATACAAGCCCTTAAGAGATCCTCTAGTATACGATTCACACTCCCTATTTGACCGTCGGTTTAAGGATGGTACGCGGTACTGAGATGTAATCCTAATCCTAAAGCCTCTTGTAAGCTCTTCCAAAATCCACTGGTAAACAATGGATCTCGGTCACTTACAATACCTTTAGGTACTCCATGAAATCTCACTACTCACTTCATATACAGTTCTGTTAACTTAGCTGCCGTTCTATTCGGCTTAACCGGTATAAACCTTGCACTTTTGGTCAATTGATCCACAATCACCCAAATACTATCATTACCAGATCTAGTCCTTGGTAAACCATCGATGAAATCCATTGAGACTTATTCCCATTTCCATTCGGGAATTTCTAATGGTTGTAACAAACCACTAGGCTTCTTTTGCTCAGCTTTAACTAATTGGCAATTCATGCACTGAATATAAACTTACCAATGTCTCTCTTCATCCCTTCCCAGTAGTAGGTTTGTTTCATGTCTCGATACATTTTGTTACCACCGGGATGTATAGTCAGTTTTGAGTGATGACATTCTCTAAGAACTTCATCTCTCAATCCATTAACATTGGGTACAACTAGTCTACCATTCTTTCGAAGCCATCCCTCTTGATCAAGTCCATACTTGTTCATACCCTCACCGTCGATATCCATCTCTTCCTTGGAGATGACTTCCAGTATGTTAGGATCGTCCCTCTGACTGGAACTAATCCGCTCAATCAAAGTTGGTCTGATCGTCAAATTTGCTAACATCTCTGGATCCAATTCGCACTTAGGTCTGAAATGATATCATGCGATATCCTCCAATTGCTTCCATTCAAGAAACATAGCACCCAAACTGGCATGTCTCCTACTTAATGCATCAGCTACCGCATTGCCCTTTCCGGGTGTGTATGCGATATTAAAATCATATGAAACCAAGAACTCTAACCATCTCTACTGATGAAGATTTAAATCCTTCTGAGAGAAAAGATACTTTAATGACTTATAATCGGTAAACAACTCAGATCTTTCTCCCAAGAGATAGTGTCTCCACATCTTCAATGCGAACATGATCGCTGCCAATTCCAAATCATGGGTAGGATACCTTTTCTCATGCGGTTTCAATTGCCGACTAGCATAAGCTACAACCTTATCTCCTTGCATCAGTACAGCACCTAGTCCGGTACCACATGCATCCGTGTATACCGTCATCTCTTCGTTCCCTTTAGGAATAACTAACACTGGTGCGCACGTTAACTTTTCCTTTAGGCTCTTAAATGCGTTCTCACACCTTTCGTCCTAGACAAAAGCTTGATTCTTCTTGGTCAACTGAGTTAACGGTGCTGCTATCTTGGAGAAATCTTGGATAAACTTACGATAGTATCCAACTAACCCCAAGAAACTTCTCACGTCCGTCGCATTCTTGGGCGTAGACCAATCTTGTACCGTAGCCACCTTCGCAGGATCCACGGCAATACCATTCTCTAAGACAACATGGCCCAAGAATCTCACTTCCCTCCTCCAGAAGTGACACTTAGAAAATTTTGCTTTCAATTGGTGTTTCCTCAACACCTCCATCACTGTCCTCAAATGTTCCTTGTGTTCTTCCTCTGTCCTCGAGTAAACCAAGATATCGTCCACGAACACAAGAACAAACTTATTTAATTGATCTCTGAAAACTCTATTCATAAGATCCACAAAACATGCGGGTGCATTAGTCAACCCAAATGGCATGACCAACCACTCATAGAATCCAGACAACGTCCGAAACGCCATTTTAGGTATACTCTCAACTGCTACTCGGAGCTGATTAAATCCTGTCGTGAGATCCAGTTGGGAGAACACTCTTGCTCCATTCAACTGATCAAACAAATCATCTATCCGTGGAAGAGGATACTTATTCTTCCTAGTCACTTTGTTCAGCTCATGGTAGTCTACACATAAGCGAAGGGAACCATCGGCCTTGGTAGCAAGTACAACTGGTGCCCCCCACTCAGAAACACCCCTTCGGATAAATCCCTTCTTCAAAAGATCGCCCACTTTCACCTCAAGCTTTCGCTGCTCCCTTTGCACCATACGACGAAGAGGCATCACTATAGGTCTGGCATCTTTCACTAAATCAATCCGAATCCCGATCTCTCGGTGTGGTGGAAGTCCGGTCACTTCCTCGAAGATGTCCGGATACTCGCCAACAATAGGCACATCTGATAACTCATCCTGCGGGAGGTCGAGGGAGTGTAGAAAACTAGCTATCACCTCATGACTAGGTAGGTAACCCAATACCACCCTCCGCCCATTGTCCGCTTTAATGGTCACCGAAGACCCCTCACAGTCTACCACCATCCCATATCTTTGGAGCCAATCGACTCCCAAAATAACGCCAAACCCAGTAAAGCCCAAAACAAAGCAACCACAAGCAAACATACATCCATGACTCGATAAGACCAAATTGCGACAAATCATGCAAAGGCTAGTCGAACCACCGATCGGGTTCGTCATAACTAAAGGTCTATCGACAATCTCGGGTTCCAATTCCAAACTATCTACCAGGTCACTAGATACGAAGGAATGGGAAGCCCCGGTATCAAACAATACTCGAACAGAAACATCATAAATAGAAAGCATACCTTGAATAACGACACCTTTTCCCTTCTGCGCCGCAGTTGGGGCATTCGACGAAAAAGGGACAGCGTTGATAGCATATGCTTTCATGATCTTCTTTTCCTTAGGGGGTTGTGGACATTCATTCTTAAAATGCCCCACTTGGCCACAGTTGAAGCACTTCTTTTCCCTTGGCTTTTCTCGACACTCTTTGGCATAGTGGCCCTTCTTGCCACGACTATAGCACTAGATATCTTTCTTATTCTTCTTTTTCTGACCATCCTTGGTCTGATTATGTTTCCTCTTATTTTGGGAATTATTCTTCCCTCAACCACTTGCCTGCGGCTTTGGCTCCTCTACAGATGTAACAACACCCTCGGTTTTTGACTTAGGGTAAAGGCTCTCAGACCTCAATGCCTTTCCCACAATAGATTCGGATGTCTCATCGATATGGTTTATGAGTCTTTCCCCCAAGTACTCATCTAGGCCAGTTATGAACTTCTCGTTCTTCTTCTCGGCAATATTGATGAGAGATAATCCATATTTCGATAAAATATCGAACTCAGCAATATATTCCGAGACTGCCCTACCATTCTGCTTAAGTTCCAAAAATTTCCTTAATAATTCTGATTTCCGAGCAGTTGGAATAAACTTATCATTGAAGCGAGTCTTAAACTGATTCCAAGTAACTTGATCCTCAGGAGTAGCTGCTTTAATAGCATTCCACCAATTCATAGCTCGTCCTTGAAGCTGACGCGATGCTAACTTTCTCTTCATTGCATCCTCGATCCTCAAATCCTTGAAGATGCGCTCACAACTATCAAGCCAATCTTGAACCTCCGTAGCCGATTCTGTTCCATGGAACGGCTTTCCACCAAGATTAGTATAATCCTTGCTGAGCTTGGCGAAATCGACCCTAGGCGCCTGCGCTACCGTACCACCACCATTAGCAGCATTAGGGACTGCTCCCTGAACATCTCTAAGCATCTCTCGCATGAAGGTAGAAAACATCGTCCTCATATCAGAGACATTCCTATTATTGGCCCCTGAGCCCGTACTCCTCGTATTTCTGCTCATCGCTGAATCTGTAAAGAGAAAACGACTAACCATTTCCTTAGTGGTGCCAGTGCAATGCGACTTTTTCCTTAGATATACTAATAATATATATGTATAGTTTTTGAAAACCAAAATATCACAAATACGCGCACTCATATACGTATACTATCTCTCCCTAATGTCTTCCCCTAGGTTAACTACGCAACCTGGCTCCGATACAAAGTGTGACGGCCTGCCCCGGACCAGCCGACATTTCCCCAAAATGTGCTGTGCTAATGCCCTACTAGCACGGGATAGTCGTCAAAGGAAAAGGGTTTGAAACTATGAATCACCAAAGAACCAGTAGTATATCTCACAGCGCATGGAATAAAATATAGTAATAACATAACTTGACATAAAACAGGCGAGACAGTGCATAAGCTGATAACTAAACCATCATAGCAGCGGAATCCAAATTACAGCTTATGATCCAAATCATCATTATTACACTTCAAAATACTGCTCTAAAGCAAAATAGAAAAGGTACACTACTAATGCTCATAGTAGTGACCAGCAACAACACATGGATAATATATGTAAATAGTACGTGGAAGCCTCCTGCTCATCTCCGGACAGCTACTCGCGCATAACCACCTAACCTGTCTCTAGCCTGCTCATTTAGGAGCACCCAGAGTAATAAGAAGAGACATAAAACTCTGGGTTAGATAAGAGTCTGGTATGAGCGATAGCAACAAAATAAAGCAATAACAAGTATAAATAATCATACCTGGACCTACAACCAAAGAGTTAGCACAACAAGATGTACAGTAAGTACTCTAAGGTAACACTAACATAAAGTGTAAAATGGGAGTGTGCATGTCATGGTGATAGCAAACATCAAACATAACAATCATCCTCACATCACTCACTCAGTGCGTAAAGCATACGATATCCACTGCTTTGATCACCAAATCCATTAGGGCCATGACGGCAACTCCGTCGACTATTGTTATAACCATACTTCCCTGGTCTATAGTCAATAACCCTACCCAGTCCACACATCCCTGGCTCTAAGTTAATGGGCTAACCAGTCCACACATCCCTGGATCTGGTTCGTCTACATGTCCCCCCTCTTCAATGGTGAACCAAAGTTATAGATATCGACAACCCCTTTGCACACGTCCCGCAGCAAAGCCCAATCATGAAGTTGACTCGTTGGTTCCCATCTGGATCCTGAGTTCTAACTTCCCATTTGGACTTCCTTTACATCTCGGGTTTTGGACTTCTCTGGTTTGGTTCGGTCCTCCTGAAGCGGTTCGGTTTGTGCTCCCTGAGGCAGTTCGGTTCATGGTGCCTCGTCGTAGTCCGGCTCGTGGTCCTCCTCAGGTTCGTGGTACATGATGCTCACCGGTTCATCATACTCACCGGTTTGGGTCGGGCCTCTTGGATCGAGCGGCGACTCGTGGTACATGGAGCACGAGCGGGTTGGAGATGGGGTTCAGGTCGTGATACCTGGTTCATCAGCCGGGTCGGTTCGGGGTTCCTAACCCGATCCAGTTTCCTGCAATTCTTTTCCAGCAAGTTGGTTTACGCCACACGACGGCGTTTTCGACCATTCTAACTTGACTATGCAACCATATAACATACCAAACAGCAGTAATAACATTTGTAATCAATCACAAACATCAAAACATTAAGCATATAGATTATTTTAGATCAAACGTGCCCAAAACTATGATTTTCCCCTTAATCCCATTAACCATGTTTTAACTATAGGATTAGCAAACTTAATCCAATTTAACCCAAATTTTTATTAGAGGTATAAAATAATATTTTAGAATTTATACATATTTTTCCAAATTTTTATAATGCATAATTTAGCTAATTATCGCTAATCACCCCTAATTAGCCGTAATTAGTGAATAAAGGTGCAAATCACTCACCTTAGCCACAAATAAATTATAGATCTGAAAACTCCACTGCTTTTGGGTCGAATTCCTATGTGTTCCAGCAGCTCTATCTCTGATTTGATGCTGATTTGGCTTGATTTGGTGTAGTTTTGGTGAATTAGTGGTTAAAAAGCGATTAAGAAGCAATTAGAATGAGATTTGGAAGATGGAGGTCATTGCTAGGGTTAGAGAAATGTTAGTGGCGGCTGGAAAAATGAAAAAAAAATCATTCTCTAACTCATTTAAGCCCTCCCATAACCCTAATCTCATTATGGGCCCAGCTGTTATCATCCGGTTAAGACCAATTAGGCTGTTTTTCATCTTCCAAACCTTATTTTATCCATATCTCTCAAACGGTACGTTTGTTTGATTAATGTGACCACTCTACGGAAAGGTAAACCATCATACGAATCCAATGGGCGTGGTTTCAAGTCAAAACTCCTTACCAACCAAAAGTTATAGACGAAACAAGATTCACCAGGGGTAAAACGGTCATTTAAAATTCGGCAAAAATCATGAACATGGGAAATGACCCTAATAGTCATTTCCCAAAGTTACATGACCATACGACTTCGTATGAAAATAAAATAAATATTCTACGATCCTTCGATACGTAGAATGCGGGTCGTTACAATTTCAAACCCCTAATCTTCCTTTTTGTAATTGATTGCAATATTTTAGTCTAAATCCTTCATTACAATATTGAATCTCTTTCAAGATTTGGCAAAGTGTTACCATCCTAGGCATTGATCATCACCGGTGGAGTTGTCAAAGTCCCCTTTATGAAGTCTTGTAGCCCATATCCTCTTAAAGCAATTTCAACTTGATATTTCCAAAGTATATAATTATCTTCATCCAAATATGTCGTAATGACTTCACTTTTTGGTTTGACCAAGTTCTGAAGGTCGGCAGAAGCGCCATTGGCATTGTTGCCTGATATTGCCGACGTTAACTCGTTATCTTGTGGCAAGGCAGATCTGTGCACTGTAGCCTGTTTAAGATACGATAGACAAAGGATGAAGAAGAAAGAGTCCCATGTCTGTAGCTGCAATTATTGCTTGGCACGACAGAGCTAGGATTTGCTGCTGCTTATTCCTCTTCCACGGATCGGTGAGGAGGAAACGATGCAGCCAGTCGAAGGCTAGGCATGGCACGTTTCTGACAATGATCCAAATAGATTGGTTTCCCAGAGTCCAAGAGGATCTCCGATGATGAGTAAAAGAACCGAGGAGAAACGAAATCTCTAATCCCCTTAGATTACCGGGACTAGTTGATCGAGAAAGTAATGCCTTTCAGTGATATGATTCGATACCAAATTAGAAAATAGAAATTGATCTTTATTTAACAAAAAATTATTGTAAGATTTGATACAATTGTATGAAGTGGTAATATGATGTATATATAGCCTTACATAACAACAACTATAATATACTTGCCTAAAATACAAAAAATACAAGCCCAAGGCCAATTTCCTTTGGTTCATATGTATTCGAACTTCAGACAAAAAGTATTCGGGCTGCATGTGAGTTATCCATATGTGTTAATAATTATGAATGTGAAGAGAATAACATTCAAATTTTATATTAATAATTCATTGACTCTTCCAAATATGTAGTAACTTAATAACTATCTGATGATCAATATGCTTGAGCATTGAATCATTTTTGTACTGCCCAAAGTTTAGTACAATTTTCAATAAAACTAATTTTATTTTATTTAAAAGTGGATTTTTTCAATATAGTTCAATGCCGTCTCCAATAATTCTGTAAATTGGTCATTGACTTCATAAATCAGTTATCCTATTGTTCTCTTAAGCCAAGTCCCGAGAATGAAATTTTCCTTGCAGGCGCAGGAGAAGATTGAATTGGTTTCTTCATAAATAAGGGCTATCGATATGATTATAAAATCGTTGATGGTAAATTAAGTCTTATGGTGTAGATAGGTAAGGATATTTTCCTATTTTGTAGATGGATGGTTGAAGTTTATTTTTATAAGTTTATTCTGGCTATTTGTAATTGATAAGTCAACATGCCCCTATACACATATAATTTGCCATCCTGTTGAGCATACATAAATTTTGCAACATTTGTGATTTGTTGAGTATGAATACCTTCTAACAAGTATATCTTTTATTTATGTGTTGGGCATTGTTTAATGCATGTCAGCAGACACCACATAGCTATGAAATGGTGCATGTGCATGATGAGTAACTACCTATCTTCACATTTGTTTGCTCTACAAAATGGTACTTGGGCTTATCTGCAATCATTGTATTCCTATTTCAGATTTGGTTTTGATACCATGCATACTAGGTTATTACACTTGTTGATACCTGATATGACGCTAACTTAGGCAGCCATTACAAGAGGAGAACTGAGGAAAAGAGGAAGATAAGAGAGAAAATGAAGACTGGAAATATTTCTTTTCTACTGAATTCGATTTCTACATACACATTTATAGGTGCATTTCATCCTTACCCCCTTCCTACGTGGCCTACTAGGACCATTTCTGTGTACAAACTTTCACACACCCATAACAACTTTTGCAGGAAATAGAAAATACAGTAACAACTTTTGTAGGAAATGAAATACATGATTACTGCGCCTAAAAGAAAATAAAAGATAATTGGTTAATTGCCTAACCACTTGCATTGTCTTTTGTCCAGCTTGGCGTAATCCTTATCCTCCATGATGCTGCATTAGTCCAAGAACTTTTTAGGGGGTCTAATGGACCTTTTGGGACGTGCATGCTCCATTTGTATTGATGGTGGTGTAGTGTGCATATCGTTGCTCACCTCTTCGAAATCGACCTTGTCCTCAAGGTCATGGTGATAAGAAACTGGTGGTAAAACTGGTGTAGTGGTTGGATTCAGACATAATTTCAATGCTGAGATGTGAAACACCGGATGAATGCGCGTGTCTGGTTGGAGGAGAAGCTTGTAGGCGACGGGTCCGATACACTCAATTATTTGTAATGGTCCATAGTATTTTCTTGACAATTTGTGATGGTTGTTGCGGAGTGAAGTTTGGCGATATTGTTGTAGCTTGACGAACACCCAGTTTCCTACACTGAACTGCTTATCAGAGCGATGTTGGTCAGCGAGGTTTTTCATTCGAGTTTGTGCTTTGTGAAGGTTGTTTTTAATAACTTGTAGAAGCTGCTCTCTGTTTACTGCCCATGAATGCAATTCTGGAAGTTGTGCGCTATTTAGGATATAGTTTGCAATAATGGGTGGTTGTCGTCCATAAACTACTTGAAATCGGGAGAGGTTTAGCGATGTGTGTTTGTTGGTGTTGTACCACCACTCGGTCCATGGTAAGCATTTGGTCCATTTTGTCGGTATGTCTTTAACCAGTGCTCTCAAGTAGGTTTCCAAACAGTGATTAAGTACTTCGGACTGTCCGTCGGTTTGGGGGTGGTAGGCGCTGCTCATTTGCAAATTTGTGCCGTGGAGACGGAACAGCTCTTTCCAGAAGTGACTAGTAAAAATACGATCGCGGTCTGAGATGATGGATCGAGGAAACCCGTGTAGACGGACGTATTCTTGGATAAACTGTGAAGTTAGCTGTGGTGCGGAGACGGATGTGGGTAAGGCACAAAAGTGGGCGTACTTTTAAAGTCTGTCAATAATTACCCAAATCGCGGTTTTGCCATAGGAAGGCGGAAGGTTGGTAATGAAGTCCATTGTTATGTCTTCCCAGATTTGGTCGGGAATTGGCAGAGGTTGCAGGAGACGCTTGTATGGTGTAGTTTCTATCTTGGTTTGTAGGCATGTCGAGCATTCGTTCACAAATTTCTGAACAGAGGAAGCTAACTTTGGCCAAAAGAAATTGCTGGATAGGCGAACAATAGTTGCCTTGATGCCGGAGTGTCCTCCCGTTTTTGAATCATGTAACTCAGAAATAATTTTTGTTCTCAAATCCTCATCATCAGGTCCATAAATTCGAGATCCCCAAAATATTAAATTGCGCAAGTGTAATTTAGGGTTAGGGCATATACCTGCCTGTAGCTGTGTGATCCATGTTTGAGCCTTGCTGTCGTGTGCCAATGCTGTCCGGATATCCTGTAACAACGGAAAAGTGGGTCCTGAGATCGCCTGCATAGTCGCTTCTGCGGTGAAGCGTGAAAGTGCATCCGCCACTTCATTTTGTTTGCCGGGCTGGTAGTGAATGCTGAAATCGAACCTTAACAACTTCGTGAGCCATTTTTGTTGTTCTGGTGTCTGAATTGATTGCGATGCGAGCTCCCAGAGGTTTTTATGATCAGTGTAGATGTGGAATGTTCTCCCCAAGAGGTAATGGCGCCATTTTTTACTACCGAGGTGATAGCTAACATTTCACAGGAATATGTGGAGGCTTTCTGGAGGTGTTGGGGTAATTTGAGGCTGAAAAAGGCGATTGTGTGTTTGGATTGGGTGAGTACGGCACCGATTGCCATGGCCGATGCATCAGTGGAGATGGAAAAGGGAACGGAGAAATTTGGGAGAGAAAGAGTAGGAGTGTGGGTGACAGCCCATTTTAATGCCTCAAATGATTCTTGGGCTTTTGCGGTCCAGTTAAACGCATTGTTTTTGAGCAGATCTGTTAAGGGCGATGCGAGTATGGCATATTGTTTTATAAAGCGGCGATAGTAGCCCGTTAATCCCAAAAATCCACGAACTTCGGTGATTGATTTGGGGATGGGCCATTGGACCATTGATTCGATTTTCGTAGGATCTACTTGAACGCCCTTGGCGGAGATAATATGGCCAAGATAATTAAGTTCGGTAAGACCAAAGGCACATTTGGCGAGATTAGCAAAAAAATTGTGTTGGTCTAAAATTTGTAGTGTGGTTTGGAGGTGGGTTAAGTGAGATGTCCAAGATGGGTTATACACAAGAATATCGTCGAAGAAAACAAGGACGAATTTCCTCAAGTGTGGTTTGAAAATGTTGTTCTTTGTTGCTCGGAATGTGGACGGAGCATTTGTTAGGCCGAACGGCATGACCAAAAATTCATAATGACCTTCATGTGTGCGAAATGCCATTTTTGGAATATCCGGTGGATGTACCCTAATTTGAAAATACCCACTACGGAGATCAAGTTTAGAGAAGAAAGTTGCGCCATATAATTCGTCTAATAACTCGTCGACGGTCGGAATTGGAAAGCGGTCTTTGATAGTGATAGTGTTGAGAGCTCTATAGTCGACACAAAATCGCCATGAGCCGTCCTTTTTTTTGACTAGCAAAACGGGTGAGGAGAATGGGCTAGTAGATTGTTGAATAAGTTTAGAGTTGAGCATTTCTTGGATTTGTTGTTCAATTTCATTTTTCTGGAAATATGGATAGCGATATGGTTTGGAGTTGATGGGTTGAGCGGAAGGGTGCAGGTTAATATGGTGGTTGAGGGCTCGGTTTGGAGGTAGTTCATGAGATGTGGTAAAAACGTGTGTGAATGAGTCCAAAAGTGTTTGTAACACTGGGTTTGTATTTGCTGGTATTTGAGCTGATGGTAATGGGTCATTGGGCTTGAATTGTAAGTACAAGAAATTGGAAATAGAGGATGTTTGGTCTAACCGCTTTAGTTGTTGAACTGAAATGGGTGCGGGTTGAGTTTCTGGGCCAAGCCCAGCTGAACAGATGGATTATTAACCGCCGAGAACACCATAGTTAATTTTCTATGGTCCACCATGATTGGTCCTAACGTTTTAAGCCAGTGAATGCCAGAAACGGCATCTGAGCCTGCAATTTCCAACAAATGGAAATCAATGAAAAATTTGTGTCCCTGGATGTCGACGTTGACCACCGCACATTTGTCGGAGCTTTGCATCTTCTCACTGTTCCCCACCGTGACCGTGAACACTTCCGAGCTATTAGGTTTAAGGCCAAGGAATTTCGCAGCTTTGGGATAGATGTTATTGTGTGTGGATCCGGTGTCGACTAGGATAGAGATTGGATTTCCGTGGATTGTTGCTGGTAGTCAGATAGAGCGTGGGTGATTTGATCCGGTTAAAACATGGAAAGAGATTTCTTGCGATGGGTTCGTGGGTGGTTTGAGCGATGTTTGGTCAGTGATTATTGGTGGTGGTGGGTCGGGTTCTGGAGTGGTAGTAAAGTCGATTGTGGGGTTTGTGTCGTCGGATTGATTTTCTGGGACAATCATCATCACGTGGGCTGGTTTACAGCGGTGGCCGAATTGGTATTTTTCATCGCAATTAAAACACAACCCTTGTTGTTTGCAAGCTTGCATTTCTGTGTTGGTCAGTTGTTTGATGGGTATCAGCGCTTTGGAAGTTTGCGTGGGTAGTGTTTGTTGATTTGTTTGAGTGGGGCTGTTTGCTTGCTTGGGTGGGTAAGGCGAGGTTTTTGGGAATGGAAATTTGTGCTGGTCGGTATATTTGCGTTCGATGAGTTTGGCTCCGTCGATTGCATCGGAGATGGTGGTTGGTTTGAGAAGGTTGAGTTCGTTTTGAATATGGGTTTTCAAGCCGGATATAAAACATTGGAGAATGGAGTCGTTGGGTAGTGTTGTGATTCGGTTGCAAAGATTTTCTAAAGTGGCTTGGTAATTGTCTACGGTGGTGGTTTGTTTGAGTTTGAATAGTGTTGCTAGTGGATTTAGGAAGGTGGGTGGGCCAAATCGTTGCTCGATGGCTTTGGTTAGTGTCGGCCAAGTGGAAATTTGTTTGTTGCGGTGCATCCATTGAAACCACGAGAGTGCTTGACCTTGCATGTGAAAGCTAGCAAGATCAACTCGTTGATCTTCCGGTGTGGCGCAGTAGGCGAAGAAATGATCGGCTTGAAATATCCAATAATGCGGGTTAGAGCCATCGAATAATGTTAGTGAACATTTGGGGGTTCGTGTTGGTTGTGGGGTGGATAAGATAGGTGGTTGTCGACTGTTAAAGGTTAGTGGTTGTGAAGTGGATGAGTGAATGGTTGGGGAGGTGAGTGGTTGGTTGTCGATTTTACGGTGGAGGTCGGTCATTTGGGTGGTGAGGGTAGTTGTTTGCATGGTGAGGGTTTGAATGGCTGTTTTGAGGTCAATGTTGTCGGCTGCCAGGTTTTCTAATAAGGAGCCGTGGGAGGTTTGAATGGATTGTATGGTGTCTATGGTTTCTTGATGATCGGCTAACTGTTGGAAGGCGTCGTCTACTCGTGTCATGTTGTTGGAAAGGAAAAAAGGAGATTAGAGAAGGAGGGAGAGGGGGGAGGGGAGGTCAGGCAGCTGAAAGCACCAAAATGATATGACGCTAACTTAGGAAGCCATTACAAGAGGAGAACTGAGGAAAAGAGGCAGATAAGAGAGAAAATGAAGACTGGAAATATTTCTTTGCTATTGAATTCGATTTCTACATACACATTTATAGGTGCATTTCATCCTTACCCCCTTCTTATGTGGCCTACTAGGACCATTTCTATATACAAACTTTCACATACCCATAACAACTTTTGCAGGAAATAGAAAATACAGTAACAACTTTTGCAGGAAATGAAATGATTGATTCCTGCGCCTAAAAGAAAATAAAAGATAATTGGTTAATTGCCTAACCACTTGCATTGTCTTTTGTCCAGCCTGGCGTAATCCTTATCCTCCATGATGTCGCAATAGTCCAAGAACCTTCTAGGGGGTCTGATGGACCTTTTGGGACGTGCATGCTCCATTTGTACTGATGGTGGTGTAGTGTACATATCAATACCATAAGAGAAAAATGGTTATTGACTTCATTCAGGTGACACTGAACTTATTATGCTCATCTTTAATGTTTCAGCATTATTTCCCCCTTTTTTAATCCTTTATCGTACGCTTGCGGTGTTGATTCATTCACAATATGCTCAACAAAAAAATTGTTATATTTGGTCATAAGACTCCTACCTTGTTTGAAAAATGAAATTGATGATGGCCTTTATATATAATAAAATATTACCTTACACGGTATCATTATGGAAAATGCATGGTAACTTGATTATCTGTATACATGGTGACTTGTCATCCTTACTTGGATTAGCATAGACTGTAAATTTTGAGTTGATTAGCATTTTTGTTTGTACATTTTTTTTTACTATCATTGGCTTCATAGATTATAACCTACCACCCTTGTATTTAGCTTGGATCCTTTTAAGTTTGTATGTATCGCACCTACCTTCATTTTCCTTTGTTAAACTAGTAAAACTTTTAAGCATGGCTGCTTATGTTGCACTACATTGGCCTAGCTTTTTTGGATAAAGGAGTGCTCCACATGAAGAGAGAGCTCTCAACAAAGTGTTGTTAACTATCAACATAGCAAGCTACGAACATGCTCAATAGCTGACAAAACAACAAGAAATACACAATATACAATGCTAATGGGTATATGTTATTATGCGATTTACAATTTAGATTGCTCAAGATACAAAAAATGATATAAAACTAGGCTTCTACACCTCTTATATTGCACGTGAACTCTCCCCCTGAATCTCAGTCATTCATTCCCTCACTTATTCTCTCTTCCCACTAAGAAAGAATATTCAAATGGGAATGGGTGGCTGAGATTCAGGAGGAGGGTTCACGTGCAATATAAGAGGTGTAGTGGAACTCTACCGATATATATATATATATATATGTTGTAACAACCTTATTTTCGACGCTACAATTATACACGTATTAAATAAAACAGAAGAGTTAAAATTTGATTGATGGCGAGTTATTGGTTGAAAGAAATGGATTATATTAGACATAATCGTATGCTACACGGAATAATATTATTTTATGGATATATTTGAAATAGTTGAATTTTATTTTACTTTATTTAAAATGTTGAATTAACAAATTAAATAGATCAGTCAAATTGTGAGTTGTTCCATAGGTGATGAATCAATTTGTACATATGATTGAAAACCATTTTGAGGTTTAAATTTAAATTCTGAGTATATAAGAAATTGACTAAATGTTAAATGGAAATAATAATAATGGTAATTAAAACAAGCAAACTAGACCACCCAAAGCCTAAAACCCGCTACCTTTGACATTTTCTGGAACCCTCGTCCCACTTCTTTATCTGACTGGAGCCTCTTCACTTGAAGAGGGAGAGAGAGAGAGAGAACGGCCTAATTCCTAAAAGGAAAAAAAATCGAAATCAAATTGCGGTTGAAATTATATATATATATATATATATAAAGTGTGAAAGGGGGGAAACAACGTAAAATCAAAGTCGCTTGTGACCTGAGCTCGAGTGAAGGGGGAATACGCCGACCTGGAGGTGCAGATGGGATTTTTGTTGAACTCGCACAAATAACCGAGCGTAGAGGGAGGAGAAGGCTGTTTTGATGGATGGCAGGCCTGGAGCATCGTGTTGGGGATGAAGTACCCACTTCTAGTGTGGCACTACTATGTAGGCTGTTGAAGCGGATTTGGGAAGCTAAGAAGGAGATAAGAGGGGCAATGGGTAGCAAGGTAATTTCTAACAGTGTTTGAATTCAGCTATGATTTCGATGAATATAATCCACTCATAGTTTACCTTAAATCGTTCTTATATTATACGTATTGCAGTTTTAATGATGGCTGAATATTTTGTTGCATTTGGTTGCTAGAACTTGTTAGACTGTAATAAATTTAATTAGGCTGTATATGCTTCCATATTTTGTGTATGAGTAAGCCTTTGAATAAATTAGCGGGTATGAAGCTCTATCGACCATGGCGCATATGTAAGTTAAAGATTTAAACAAAATAAAGTAATGTATATATATAGTAATATATATATATATATACACACACACATATAAACAAACAGTAAGCTAAAAGTTGAACAATGATTAATGTGGATGTAAGCGCATGATTTGATCGTCGTTATAGTGCTAACCACCGTTTGCATTATATTTAGTCGTACAACATTTGAAGTTATAATTTTGAATGCAAACCATATATTGTAAATATATATTGTTGTGGTATTTTAAAACATAAAGAGCGTTGCACATTTCTTAACATTCATTTGCGGTTTGAATTACAGAAAGACTTGAACTAAATAATAGGTTTTCTAATTTAAGTGGATATTAGAAATTTAAATTTATATACGAAAATACATAAATATGATTAATTCATTTGATTCTATTGATCTCATCCAAGTTTGATTAACATGCTGGAAATAATGTTTGGTAATACATCTAGTAGTTTAATAAGTTATTTAAAAATAATTTAGATTTAGTTTAATAAGTCATTCTAGAAGTTTTCATTTTATTATCATACGAAAATAGTTTCAAATAACATTTGGCATGTTATTGGGTTTATTTTGTTACATGATACGTGTTTTATAGGTTTATACAAATTTGTAATAAATGATTTTTTTCAAATACTAGAATTGCTCTTTGGGCATTATTGTTTTGTCTTATTTGTGATTTATGTTAGAATTTCATGCATCCTTTAACTTCTACTTGTATTCGTTCGTTATTTGTAGATTTTTTTCAATTTTGTATGAATTCTTACATTGTGAATGATTCGCTATTGATTAGTCTGTTTGATGATTTAAGTATGATATAATGATGACACTTTTTTATGATTTTATAATTTTTTGTACTCTATGTAACAAGAAATTTGAATAAACAGTTAGGTGAAATCGTCTGGTATGGGACTTTCAGTATCGCCTTTCTGGTTATTCACTAGACTTGTTATATAAAGTATTGAAGGATATGTGTAGTGTAAACCATTGTCTATATTGAGAAGTCCTGATTGACTGTCTCCTTACCAGTACTAGATAGTCCTGAGTGACTGTCTCCTTACCAGTACTAGATAGTCCTGAACGGCTATCGAGGTAGTTCTGAGTGACTATGCCATATTGGACCTGAGAGTCTAACTTATGGAGATCTGAGTATCTTCCATTGTAGGCATCAAAATTGTTTAGTACTGGTATATGATATTTTCATTGCACGTGCGGCGTTGCTGAGTCTCGCCAATGTTGATATGTGTGCGGCGTTGCTGAGTCTCGCCAATGTTGATATGCGTGCGGCGTCGCAAAGTCTCGCCAATGTTGATATGTGTGTGGCGTTGCTGAGTCTCGCCAATGTTGATATGGATCCATATGATCTTTTATAACTTTTCTTATATTTTGATGTGATTTACATATATGATTCTTGTTTATGATTTCATCATGCTATTGTATTTTTATGGCCTGTGAGCTATCATGTGATTGAGAAATTTTGATGATTTTATAATGCGTTATAACTCTTGAATGAGATTCACTTGAATTAGATTATGTTGTCAATTGCAGATGATTGAGACAAACTTGCAATTTATTTGACCCAGAAGAGTATAATTATTTTGCATAATATTAATCATCTTGCATTAAATGGATTGATTATTATATTGATGTGTAATAAGAAAAATGTGTATATATTGCCAATTTAGTTAAATGTATAAATAAATGTTAAATAGTATACATTATATTTTATCGATGCGATTAACTCTGTGATCTCCGTATTCATGTATATTCTGTGTTGTTCTGTCCTGGAGGCACACGTGTAGTTGTTTTGTACCGACATTTAGTACGTAAGATTAAGTGATTGTAACACCCCACGTCCATTAATGTCACTCGCAAAGGGAATGCATTAACTTCCATGGAGCATTTTTGGTGAATATAGAACAGAAAATCACAACAAGACAGATATAAAGCAGTACTTAAAAATTCAAAACTTTATTTATTGCAGCAGAAGTTAAACATGTTTGGTTACATTATCAGAAACCATAAACCAGAGTCAAGTACAATATCCATCTTGATAAAACAAAATACATAATCCCACTACACAAATAGCCATAAAGAAAATAATAAGCTGGACTTTACTTCAGCGGTCCAAGCTTTTCCAAAGGAGAGAGATAAAGCAATCCGATCAAACTCCACTAGTGCTAGGCCCACCCTGAGAACCTGGGGGGGGGGGGGGAAGATGGAAACAGAGGGGGTCAGACATAAAGTCTGGCGAGTGCGATAACTTTAACAATACAATTATCAAAATAACTAGGCTAAGGCATAAGCTGGAAAATAAGGAAATGACTATGAACTATTGGGTATGGCAGAGCAGACAAAGGAAATGAGATGGACAAAGATAACGTTAAAGGCACACCTAATTACTAAAGAATAATTACTACACTGCACCACACCAGTCCCCCTAAGGGTTGATCCCACTCATTGAACTTAGAAATCATACTAATAGTTTTGTGTACCCCTAGCTGACTACATAGGTGCCACCTGCCCCTAGCTCCACTAGGTGTACCCACTACCCTCATGCGATCGGCTCCCTAACTCGTAGATACCCGTGCTGGCCCCACAGTGGGGTGTATCATTCCCCAAAGTAGCAACCCGATACAACTTAAGGATGCACGGCTTATACCTACTCGATGCAACAACGTCTTACCTACCAGCCCGGGCCCACACACGCACATGAACCCGTTGGACTTGCGTTGCCACCGCTAACCCGTTTTGGCCTCTTATAGTCAAGCCCAGTATGCGTGTCCCGTCCTCGACTTGGGTTGAACCCACAAAGATACGTATGGGTTACTGGTTGAAATGGGCCCCCATTACTTGACACAAGCTATCCACCTAAGCTTGGTCCCCACTAGTACATCCCACTTAACCCTCTTCTTAGTCATGTTCACTTACATGTTTATTTCGGTTAAGTGTTACTAATCGTATTTCCACATGCCACCCAGGGCACCCACTTAACCCCCATGTCCCACCTCACATGTTTATTTTGGTTAAGTGTTGCTTAGTTTATTACTACCGCAACCCTGTAGAACCTCTCACATTAGGCCGTCCTTTTGTGGTTGTTGGATTCGCTGGGCGGGTCTGGGCAGACTTATACCACAAATGGGCCCAACCTCGTGTCCATACAGTTGTCACGCATTTAATTTGGGCCTAGGACATCTCACATTGGGCTACCATTTGTGGCTACTGGATTTGCCGGGCGGGTCCGGGCAGTTTTACACCACAAATGAGTCTAACCTCGTGTCCTAAGCATTGATTATTACTTATAATCTTTTACCCCAATTTTAATTAATTTCCCTATTCAAATTATCGATTAATTCCAAATTTAACGATGTCCATAATCGACTCAATTATGTCCATCAATTTATGGTACGCAAAATCATACCAATTTCACCACAATTTATCATATGCCATTAAAGGCATTTTATTTCAATATTAAATCTTTTAATATTATCCCTTTACCCCACGTTGTACGTTCGCTTACTTAACGTGAAATATAGGTTAGACTCGAATAGTCTAACTCATAGAATAAAGAGAAATCATCACAACATACATACAACTAAAAATAGATCTGATCATAAGGGGTGAAACTTGCATGTGTGATCAATGTTCTACATCTAAAACTTGCATAGGCCAAAGCTACAACTTGCATAAAACTACATATGTTGTAGATCCAAATCTAAAGGTATAAACTTGTTTAGATAATGGTCACAACTTACATAACATGATTCATAACCCAAATTCATATATTTATATAAGATCTTGCATATGTGATTTATGCAACATAGCAATGGTGTAAACTCATATCTAGCATGTAAAACTCACACATGTCAGCCTAACTTTTAGATCTAAAATAGATGTCATGAAATATGTAAGGTTATACATAATCTTTACTAATCAATATCTAAACTTGCATACATACATGTGATTTATCATGTGAATCAATATAGCCCAATTAATATATAATCAACATAATGATTTGATTAAACATAAGCTAATTACAACATAGATGATAGCATCATAACTTTACAACATATATGATAACATCACAAAATAGCATAGAATTTACATGTATGATAACATCACAATTTTACAACATACGGTCAATAACTCACATCATATCCAAATAATCCACATCATAACTTAATCTAATTAAGTTGTTAATTATCTTATTAAAGCAATCGTACTCACAATAATAAAAGAGAGTCTTGCTTTCCGAATTCTGAGTTCTGAAATTGATTTAGCTTTCCATTGTAGTAGATTCGTTGTTAGAGTTGAATAGAATTGAATTTGATTTGCTTTCTTCCTCTCTAATTGGCGGCGGCTATTCTGAGTTTCTAAGCGACGACATGACGGCCATAATTCTAATTTTTATTTGATTTTAGAGTGAGAGTCTACCCATGTATATATAGAATTTAGGATTAGTTTAGACCGTCCGATCAACCCAGAATTAACCCCATCCGTTCAGAGCAGATCAAAACCCTAATGAGTCAGCATACAGTCACAAACAGGTCACCAAACAAATCTGCTCGGGGAAGGCAGGTCGACCCCCAGGTCGACACTATGGTCGACCCTATGGTCGACCTGGTTAGGGCAGGTCGACACTATGGTCGACCTATGGTCGACCTGGCTCTGGCGGGAATTTTCCCGCCTAGCCTGTTTGACTCTGAATTTTTGAAATTCGAATTTTCTGAAATCTGTTTTGAAATTTTTGAAACTTCCGATGGCCATAACTTCTTCATACGAAGTCCAATCTACGCAAACTCGGACTCTATCTCAACCAAAATTCCGAGGCGAACACAATGGCGCAACCCGTTTCCCTTAATTCCCACATCTGAGATTAGTTATTCTTTAATTTGTGAACATTAATATTAACAGAAATACGGGGTGTTACAGTGATATTTCAGAAATTTTAATACGTACCACTGTTAGTCCAAGAGAATTTGCATGTGTGTGCCCCTACAGTCTCATTCTCCGTATTATGTGACGGTATTACTTAGTGATACTCTTGGATAATATGGGTATAGAGGTGGGGCGTTATATATATATATATATATATATATATATATATATATATATATATATATATATATATATATATATATACACACACACACACACACACACACACATATATGCACATCATTGTGGTTGTGAAGCATAGATGGTGGGTTTGATGTTGCTTTGTACCATTGTTGCCAAAGAGAATTATCAATGCATTTTTACTACATTAGCATGACCTGATACGAGAAGCAGGGATGGTGCGGATTATGAGTTGATTTCTAGGAGCTCGTATTTGAGTAGAGTTGCACTGCTGGCGGCAACAATTGCAAACCAATTATTCATATGATGATGTAAAGACATGGACGGTAACTAATATTTCTCTAGTGTAGTGCTGCAGCATGCATGAATATGTTGAAACCACTTGAATTGCATGAATGGAGAAGAGTTGTGTTAGTGTGGCAAGTATTAATAATTCTGTAGGATAGGAATGTGAGTCAACTCGATTGTGCTGAAACATAGTATGGTGGTTAAATATTCCATAATATTATATATTTTTCTTGTACATACTCTTAAAACAGCCTATGTACTATAATGCTTTTGAGGTTGCTTCTTCTTAACAGGTGTTGTATGATGCTTTTGAGGTTGCTACATGATGTTGCATTCTCTCTTTCAAATCAGTCATGCTTGCATTAATGTATCAATATTCATACATGTTTCTCATAAATATAATGTTTGATTCCTTGTATACGAATATTACGGGTATGTATATTTTTTGGGTTGGCATATGACTCCGTTTGTGCACTTATATTACAATATGGTAAATGTGGTTGTTTGAATTGATATAATATATTAATAGATTTGAAAATTGTACGCTTGAATGTATATGGTAGTAGGACATGCAATAGATTTTTTTACAACGGTCTAAATATGCTATGAAATGAAAAAGTATTGAAGCTTTGTTATACTGTAGCATTATGCTAGTGATATACAAAATATTTTGCAAGGATTAAATAGCTTTAGTAGCAAGAAAACAATGCTACAATAGATAATAATGAATTTTCTATAGGGTTTAAATGCGTCATAGAAGATTGATACAATACATTCCATAGCGATCTCTGGTGCTATACCAATATGATATGTCAACATGTTATAGCAATTAAATGGCATCATAAAAGTTCTATAGCACATATCAAAAGGCTATAGTAAATAGTTACACCGATACAGCATGTTTAAGATGGCAAGAAGGGTACATTTTCTATTGCAAGTTTGAAACGCTATAGTATCTATCAAATTTATTATAACATGTTGATCTTTGGCATTTATAGAATCGCTACAAAAAGTTTTAATAGAGGTTTTGTAACGCTGTAAAAAGTCCTACTTGTTGTCGTGTGAGATAAATCAATGACTGGGTAGAAGGAGATTGTAACAACTCGCCCAGAATGGGCCTAAATTCCAATCCAAAAAAATCCATCGGAACTTAGAACCATTCTAAATGGATCATTGGTTCCTATAAGGAAATAATAAAATCAGATATTACAGAGCAATCTAAACGAAATCAGAATCTCACACAGTGGAAGAGATAAATATAATAACTTAAAATGGATGTATCATTATTTAAAACTATAATAAATGTTGATTACGATGAGTCTCAAGTGGTCGTAAGTGGTACATCAGTAATAGTTATCCCATCAATATAATAATACTGCTATAATTAACTAAAAGCCTCCATCATCTAGCTCCATCTCCAAAGCACCACTGATCCCAAGGGTCTTCACCTACCAACCTATTTATGTTATGAGGAGGGAGGTAAGAACATAAAGTTCTGGTGAATGAAAAGCATATAAGTTTAGGAATGACTATTTCATATATTTGGCAGCGTAAATTCTTCATGTTATGTCTACGCAAACAAACATATACATAAATAAACGTATGAGCCAGACGTCCTAACAATCACTTAAGACCTATATATAAATATGAGGGCGGACATCTTTACAGTCACTTAATACTCACATAAAGTATTCTAAAGGCGGACATCCTTACAATCACTTAATACCCCCATGAGGCGGGCTATACATAGTCACTTAAGACCATTTCCTAATTTATTAGGGATGGACAACCGTACAGTCACTTAATACCTGATGGCGAACCCCTGGCCACTTAAGACCTCGTCCTTAACATCAATGGCATATACATAAACTCTCTTTGTAGGTCAAGAAATAGTAACGATCACTTAGTACTAGGTTTAGGTAAGAGCACAACACCATTTAAGACCCTCCAGATGGATCATCTTATTACTATCTAGTTATTATGTAACAACCCGAATTTTTATAACATGTTAAAATCATAAATCAAGATAGAATTAAAATTTAAGATCAGAATCAAGGGAAACGGGTTGCACCATTGCGTTCGTCTCGAAATTCTGCTTGAAAACGAGTCCGAGTTTGCAAGAATTGGAGTCCGTACGAGGGAGATATGACCCTCCGAAGTTTCATAAATTTTCAGAATCATAAACAGCTCGAAATTCGAATTCGAAATTTCGAATTCAAAACCCAAAACAGACTGGGCGGGAAATTTCCCGCCCAGCACCTAGGTCGACTGGGGAGTCGACTGGGCTGTCGACCCCCTAACCAGGTCGACTGCGCAGTCGACCTGGGGGTCGACCTGGTCCCCGAACCTGGTTTTGGGCCTGGGTGCATTCTGATGTATCCGGTCTTGTTTTTTGCCTAGATTCGTAGGCCTAAACCTATATAAACAGCCTCCTAGCCTCACTCTCTTTACACCATTCTTCTCTAACGTTATGCTGCACAAATTATCGATGGGCATGGCTTCTTCTTCTCACTCTAAATTAAATTAAGAATAAAATAAAATACGAAGACTACTTCTTGAAGACTACGGCTAGGAATTGCATATTTGGGGATTTGCTTCTACAATCAAATCAAGATCCAACGATTCAGCAACTCAACGACTAGTTTATAGATCCAACTTCTGCATCTCAATTTCTTATACCTCGATCTGTAAGTTCTAGTTACTTTGAGATCTAAACTTGTTAATTATAATTTGGTCATGGAATAAAATGAACCTGAACCTAAGCTTGATTATCGTTTTGGATTTGTTCTTGTCTCTTCTTGAATCTATGATTTTGGGGTTATTTCTTATCGATTGAATCATGCCCATTCATGTTGACTGGACTTAGTTTATTATTCAAACGCTAGATTGTAAAATGAATCCTTGGATCTTGACTTTTGGAAATATCGCTTTATTCACATTGTAAATCAAATATTATCATACCTATGACTGAGAACATAAGATTACGCCAAGGACTATGACTGAGAACATAAGAACATGCCTATGACTATGACTGAGAACATAAGACTATGCCTATGCCTATGACTGAGAACGCAAGACTATTGCCTTTAAGTATGACAAGGACAATTGTGATGATTATGAACATAAAACTATGACCATGACTTTGAAACTATTACAGTTAATTGTCTATGACTATTAGGGTAGTTGCCTAGAACTATTTTGGGATAATTATCCATGACTAGTGTATAACCATTGTGGTTAATTTACTATTATAGTTGGTTGTCCAATAACACCATAGTTGAAAACCATGTTGAACGCCGAATTGGCATTTAGTTGGATCTCCTACCTAGGGTGTGACTTGCTTAGTTTATTCGCTATTATGTACACCAAAACCATTGATCCACTATCCTTGCATTTTATCCTTTCATGTCATGACTACCGCCTTATCTTGCTAGATCTGTAATCCTATTATCTTAGGACTGTTATTCTATATGCCAGTAATGTTGTAACCAATTATCTCTAGCTATATCATGCTAGTCTTATCACTTTATGCTTGTCCCTTTTTGCCTATCATAGTTTTGATGTTATTCCCTTATTTCTAGATTTAGATTTACTTGTAGTATATATCGATTCACGCTTACATGCGATGGGAATACGATTGGGTAGATTAGGAAAACATGAATTGGTTATGAACATGAACCATGAACTTGATAATAGGCATAAAGTGAAACATGAACATTGTTATAACTTGAATCGGGATATGGATATAAAACTTGCCTAGAAACTTGACATGAAACTTGAACATGGACATGACACTAGAATAAACTTGAAAATGGCCAACTCGAGGTTGGGTTGAGTTTGTAGTGTAATCCTTCCCGGAACCGCCCGGCGAATCCAGTGACTGCAAACAATAGGATCCAATGTGGGTAGTTGGTCATATCGCGCTTGAAACCCGAGGTTAGACTAGGTTGTGGTGTAAAACTGCCCGGAACCGCCCGACAAATCCAGTGACCAAAACAACTAGTCTAATGTGAGAGGTTGGGGTGCATTAATGAATTAATGCCACATGATAGGGTTAAGTCATGAACTTGAATGACAACACTTAACCAACCTGAAACATGATTTGATAGGGTTAAGTCATGAACCGCTTGAATATACTTAACCAATTTAACACGATGATTTGATAAGGTTAAGTCGCGAACCGCTTGAATATACTTAACCAACTTGACACATGATTAGTAGGGCTAAGTCATGAACTTGAACGACAACACTTAGCCAATTTGACATGATGTGTAGACAGGTTAAGTCACGAACTTGAATGACCACACTTAACCAACTTGACATGCTAGACTGATAAGGTTAAGTCTCGAATTTAAATGACAACACTTGACCTGCTGGACGAAACCCTAGTTACGCGGTCCTTTTCAGCAGTAACCCACTAGATGTATCATGGTACCCTGGAACTAGGCAGGGTGGGGCACGGTTACTGGGCTGATTATAAGCGACCAAAATGACGGCTGAGTAGGTGCGCCATTGTAGGTTCAGGCGGACTATGGTCGTGCACATCGTCCGGAGTTGAAAAAGTAGGCATGGGCACCAGTAGGACTACACTGTGCGTGCTTGAATTGTGTCAGTGGTTGACGCCCTAGGGCTTGATACACCCTAGGGTCGACCTAGCACAGGTGACTACATTTCGTGATTGGGCAGTATGACACCGACACACACGAGTTAGGATTTGTAGGGAGTCGATCGATTAGATCGTTACGCGGAAAAAGGGCATTATTCGACAGGTAGCATAATCCCTAGTGGTCCTAGGTGGCATAAACCCTAATCAAATCTAGAAAACGCCCAATAGGTAGCATAATCCCTAGTGGTCCTAGGTGGCATAAATCCTAGTTGAACACGCGATAGTTCATGATGAGGAAAACTAGCCAGAACAAGGGTGGCAGTCCAAACGATTTCAAGAATAGTGGCACTACATTGAAGTAGTATAGAATTACGTGACGAATCCCATACGATATACGGCAAGGGACTGTACATATACATGGAAAAGATGACATAGGTTGGGGTACTAGTACGGTGGTGCAGAGCAAATAGATATCATAGAAATATTCTATACTTGATAGAAACCTTGCGATGTGATACTTGGTAGGAACCTTGTGATGCTACTTATGGGATGTTATACTTGATTCATCGTTCCTGAAGTTTATCTTGTTACCTTGGTTTATCTTGTTAGCGTAGTTTACCTTGTTATCTTAGTTTATCTTGCCTACTTTGTCGTCATTCTTACGTTTACTTTCAGTTTATTCATGCCATGTTATCTTTACTTGTTTCTATACTGAAAGTAACTGAACTTACTCAGTCTTTATGACTGACCCGTTTTGTTTCGCCTCTTTTTCTTCTGTTCCCCCCCAGGTTCGCAGGGTGGGAATACTGCTTAGTTTGGACTTCTTTCTGCTTCAAGATCAACATATATGGCTTGGACCCTCGTTAGCTATGGCTGCTTTACTGCTTTACTTGGGGAATAATTTATGACTATGGTTTTATGCTTCTTTATTATTGCAAGACAGTTTTCGATGTAATGGATTTAATGACATATTGATTTAAAAGGCTTTAGACCTTACTAGATTTTAAAGAAATGAAATTTCGTTTTTCTTCCGCTGTTTTATATGTTCTGTCCTGTAATATTTCTGTGTATGTTTACCTAGACAATGCTCCACTAAAGCTAGTGCATTCCCTTCATGAGTGACCCTAGCGGAGGTGGGGTGTTACATTTGGTATCAGAGCAGAAGGTTACCAGACTGGGCGAAAGTTTTAGAAACCTTATAAAACTATTTTCAAAACCGTTTACAAAGAAGCAAATTTTTCAAGAAAAGTTATTTTTGAAAAGGCTATTCCCCAAAAGCCATTTGCACTATCTTTTGATTCTCTATTGAAATCTCTTCTCTCTCTTTTCACCATAGTTTCGTAGGCATCCGACATATGTCGGAGGGCAAAGAAGTGCCCAACCTCCATCTGTAGCCGCAGTAGTTCCATCTGCATCTAATATTATTTCAAGCTTTGTAGGGTTGCCGTACGATGGAGGTAGCTTCCGAGAAGACTCGTCAACAAACTATACATGGATAGTAAGAACGAGGATAAAGAACACAAGCCTAAGAATGAGAAACTTGTTGAAATGACTTAATCCACGAAGGAGGAAAAAGGTGAAAGGAAAGAGGCCAAAGTGAAAGAATAGTAAAACCCATGACAAGAGAGAGTATCTTTAGTATGGTAAGAAGGGGACATGTAGTTAAGTATTATAAGACAAGGGAAAAGAACAAGATCGTCGAGAGGGCAATTGTATGCTCTCACTACTAGCGTACCTAAGAGAGGTGGTAACATTTCTGTTAAAGGTTTATCTTTTCTTTTCTATCAACCCACTAGAACTCTGTTCTTGTACATCGCATCCTTTTAAGTCTGCTTCGATAGTCGAGTCTCTGCACCTTAGTACTAGCGTATTAGAAGATCCCATTTACGTCTTAAATCCTGTTGGGAAATCGACTCATTTATTCATGACTTGTTTGATTTGAGAATGTCTATGCTAAGTGTTGAGTCTAGAAGCGATGTTTATGTTTTGGACTATGGGTTGATTCTAGCGATGGAGTGGTTATCCAGTAAGGGTGACATTCTCGGTTTTGAAAAGAGGGTAGTTAGACTCTTGACTTGCCTCGGTAATACCCTCGAAGTCTCGTGTTACCCTTAGGGTTCTACCATGATTAGTTACCTAGAATCTCTAGATACATTTATTGATCCGCTCGAGTAGCGTTCGCCACTAAGGCGGATGGTTCATTTCGCTTATGCATGAGTTATAGAAAATCACCTTAGTAAGCACATTTGGCAACATGGTTGAAATTTGTTTATTTTCAAGAGATAATTCATCAATGTGGAATACCTTCTAGTAAGTGAACGAGATCCAAGATTCACTAGTGAATTTTGGAGAGCTTGCATGAAACCATGAGTACGTAGTTATGTTTGAGCCGAGTATACTAGAAAAAGAATAAGTGAAAGTGGAACGAGAGGCGACAGTGAAATAAGTTCCAACTCATATTTTGGAAATAGGAATTAAGAAGCTACGAAATTGTGAAGTAAAGACGGTCAAAGCACAATGGAGTTAAGCTCAAGGAAATGCGACTTAGAAGATTGAAGACTAGATACGCGCATCATATCTCTTGAGTATATCCTTGATCCCTCTTTTCCTGTAGAGCTTACTTGCATGCTATCTTTTATATCTTCTCGGTCCTATTCTCAATCCTATTTCGGTTGCAAAACCCATAGGGAGTATGACTCATCTGTTAGTAATACATGTTGGGACTTGAAGGTGTCCGTTGGGTTGATTAAACTTTTTGGGTTTTCTAGGATATGGTTTAGTTTTAAGAAGGGATTTCTTGTGACTTGAAAAGGAATCCATCATGCTTAGTTTCCTAGAAACATATATATATATTGGTTGGGTTGAGTGATTCTTTGGGTGCCAGTCTGATGTTGATTTCGGTCTTCGGGGCTGGTGCTTAGGAAGTTCTTCTCCTAATCAGTATGTATGTGGCGTAGATTTCCAGTTTTGACATTACCTAATGGACACAAAGTTTTTACTTGCTTCTATCACTCGACTATACCTTTAGGTAGGAATTAATAGATGTAAACATGTGTTTGAGACATGTTATGGTTGATGGTTGCAAGTGGTTGCAAGTGGTTGCTCGTGGATGCATGAACACACATTAGGCACTAGATCGGCTCAGTCACATCTCATGTTGCATTTGCATGAGTGTTTATACTTATTTATGAATGGAATTGAATGTGTTATCATGTGAATGTTGCATATGGATGAATGTTTATGCACACATATAGTGTTATGTGACTAGGACTATTTGCATACATGTTGGATTCATGGCACTAAACATATTTTGCATTTAGAAGATCAACCAAGCCTGATAATTTGCATTAGACAAGGAACATATACACACACTTCTTGCATATGTTCATACAGCATTAGAAATCTCTTAAGGACAATGAATGCCCGTGATTGATGATTGAGTAGATGGATGATTGGATGGTAGGACACATTCTTCTTAACTTGAAGATTTCGGGGACGAAATCCTTTAAGGAGGGGAGAATGTAACAACCCGAATTTTTATAACATGTTAAAATCATAAATCAAGGCAGAATTAAATTTTAAGATCAGAATCAAGGGAAACGGGTTGCGCCATTGCGTTCGTCTCGAAATTCTTCTTGAAAATGAGTTCGAGTTTGCTAGAATCGGAGTCCGTATGAGGGAGATATGACCCTCCGAAGTTTCAGAAATTTTCAGAATCAGAAACAGCTCGAAATTCAAATTCGAAATTTCGAATTCAAAACCCAAAACAGACTGGGCGGGAAATTTCCCGCCCAGCACCCAGGTCGACTGGGGAGTCGACTGGGCAGTCGACCCCCCCCCCCCGACCAGGTCGACTGCGCAGTCGACCTGGGGGTCGACCTGGTCCCCGAACCTGGTTTTGGGCCTGGGTGCATTCTGATGTATCCGGTCTTGTTTTCTGCCAAGACTCGTAGGCCTAAACCTATATAAACAGCCTCCTAGCCTCACTCTCTTTACACCATTCTTCTCTGACGTTATGCTGCACAAATTCTCGATGGGCATGGCTTCTTCTTCTCACTCTAAATTAAATTAAGAATAAAATAAAATACGAAGACTACTTCTTGAAGACTACGACTAGGAATTGCATATTTGGGGATTTGCTTCTACAATCAAATCAAGATCCAACGATTCAGCAACTCAACGACTAGTTTATAGATCCAACTTCTGCATCTCAATTTCTTAGACCTCGATCTGTAAGTTCTAGTTACTTTGAGATCTAAACTTGTTAATTGTAATTTGGTCATGGAATAAAATGAACCTGAACCTAAGCTTGATTATCGTTTTGGATCTGTTCTTGTCTCTTCTTGAATCTATGATTTTGGGGTTATTTCTTATCGATTGAATCATGCCCGTTCATGTTGACTGGACTTAGTTTATTATTCAAACGCTAGATTGCAAAATGAATACTTGGATCTTGACTTTTGGAGATATTGCTTTATTCACATTGTAAATCAAGTATTATCATACCTATGACTGAGAACATAAGATTACGCCAAGGACTATGACTGAGAACATAAGAACATGCCTATGACTATGACTGAGAACATAAGACTATCCCTATGACTGAGAACGCAAGACTATTGCCTTTAAGTATGACAAGGACAATTGTGATGATTATGAACATAAAACTATGACCATGACTTTGAAACAATTACAGTTAATTGTCTATGACTATTAGGGTAGTTGCCTAGAACTATTTTGGGATAATTATCCATGACTAGTGTATAACCATTGTGGTTAATTTACTATTATAGTTGGTTGTCCAATAACACCAAAGTTGAAAACCATGTTGAACACCGAATTGGCATTTAGTTGGATCTCCTACCTAGGGTGTGAATTGCTTAGTTTATTCGCTATTATGTACACCAAAACCATTGATCCACTATCCTTGCATTTTATCCTTTCATGTCATGATTACCGCCTTATCTTGCTAGATCTGTAATCCTATTATCTTAGGACTGTTATTCTATATGCCAGTAATGTTGTAACCAATTATCTCTAGCTATATCATGCTAGTCTTATCACTTTATGCTCGTCCCTTTTTGCCTATCGTAGTTTTGATGTTATTCCCTTATTTCTAGATTTAGATTTACTTGTAGTATATATCGATTCACGCTTACATGCGATGGGAATACGATTGGGTAGATTAGGCAAACATGAATTGGTTATGAACATGAACCATGAACTTGATAATAGGCATAAAGTGAAACATGAACATTGTTATAACTTGAATCGGGATATGGATATAAAACTTGCCTAGAAACTTGACATGAAACTTGAACATGGACATGACACTAGAATAAACTTGAAAATGGCCAACTCGAGGTTGGGTTGAGTTTGCAGTGTAATCCTGCCCGGAACCGCCCGACGAATCCAGTGACTACAAACAATAGGATCCAATGTGGGAAGTTGGTCATATCGCGCTTGAAACCCAAGGTTAGACTAGGTTGTGGTGTAAAACTGCCCGGAATCGCCCGGCAAATCCAGTGACCACAACAACTAGTCTAATGTGAGAGGTTGGGGTGCATTAATGAATTAATGCCACATGATAGGGTTAAGTCATGAACTTGAATGACAACACTTAACCAACTTGAAACATGATTTGATAGGGTTAAGTCATGAACCGCTTGAATATACTTAACCAATTTAACACGATTATTTTGATAAGGTTAAGTCGCGAACCGCTTGAATATACTTAACCAACTTGACACATGATTAGTAGGGCTACGTCATGAACTTGAACGACAACACTTAGCCAATTTGACATGACGTGTAGACGGGTTAAGTCACGAACTTGAATGACCACACTTAACCAACTTGACATGCTAGACTGATAAGGTTAAGTCTCGAATTTAAATGACAACACTTGACCTGCTGGACGAAATCCTAGTTACGCGGTCCTTTTCAGCAGTAACCCACTAGGTGTATCATGGTACCCTGGAACTAGGCAGGGTGGGGCACGATTACTGGGCTGATTATAAGCGACCAAAATGACGGCTGAGTAGGTGCGCCATTGTAGGTCCAGGCGGACTATGGTCGTGCACATCGTCCGGAGTTGAAAAAGTAGGCATGGGCACCAGTAGGGCTACACTGTGCGTGCTTGAATTGTGTCAGTGGTTGACACCCTTGGGCTTGATACACCCTAGGGTGGACCTAGCACAGGTGACTACATTTCGTGATTGGGCCGTATTACACCGACACACACGAGCTAGGATTTGTAGGTAGCCGATCGATTAGATCGTTACGCGGAAAAAGGGCATTGTTCGATAGGTAGCATAATCCCTAGTGGTCCTAGATGGCATAAACCCTAATCGAATCTAGAAAACGCCCAATAGGTAGCATAATCCCTAGTGGTCCTAGGTGGCATAAATCCTAGTTAAACACGCGATAGTTCATGATGAGGAAAACTAGCCAGAACAAGGGTGGCAGTCCAAACGATTTCAAAAATAGTGGCACTACGTTGAAGTAGTATAGAATTACGTGACGAAGCCCGTACGATATACAGCAAGGGACTGTACATATACATGGAAAAGATGACACAGGTTGGGGTACTAGTACGGTGGTGCAGAGCAAATAGATATCATAGAAATATTCTATACTTGACAGAAACCTTGCGATGTGATACTTGGTAGGAACCTTGTGATGCTACTTATGGGATGTTATACTTGATTCATCGTGCTCGAAGTTTATCTTGTTACCTTAGTTTATCTTGTTAGCGTGGTTTACCTTGTTATCTTAGTTTATCTTGCCTACTTTGTCATCATTCTTACGTTTACTTTCAGTTTACTCATGCCATGTTATCTATACTTGTTTCTATGCTGAAAGTAACTAAACTTACTCAGTCTTTATGACTGACCCGTTTTGTTTCGCCTCTTTTTCTTCCGTTTCCCCCCCCCCCAGGTTTGTAGGGTGGGAATACAGCTTAGTTTGGACTTCTTTCTGCTTCAAGATCATCATATATGGCTTGGACCCTCGTTAGCTATGGCTGCTTTACTGCTTTACTTGGGGAATAATTTATGACTATGGTTTTATGCTTCTTTATTATTGCAAGACAGATTTCGATGTAATGGATTTAATGACATTTTGATGTAAAAGGCTTTAGACCTTACTAGATTTTAAAGAAATGAAATTTCGTTTTTCTTCCGCTGTTTTATATGTTCTGTCTTGTAATATTTCTGTGTATGTTTACCTAGACAATGCTCCACTAAAGCTAGTGCATTCCCTTCGTGAGTGACCCTAGCGGAGGTGGGGTGTTACATATTCCTATGGGTGAACTCCTAGCCACTAAATACTTCCCTTTAGATGGTTGTTTCTTAGTCCTTTATATGAACCTTCCCTAGGTCATCCCTCACTAAGCCCTTAGATAAGAAACATACATTCTTGGAGAACTACTCTACTCTTGCGTTATCGTCTATCAAGACCATTTAATACCTTATAAGGGAAAGGCGAACAATAGCTTAAACTTCCAAGGAGAGGTCCGATTACTTGGGTCCTAAACCCAGGAGTGAACCTTAGGAATGGATCTAATACTAACCACTTAATACCCAACAAGATGCAAGTCATACACTAAATACCTTTTCCCAAGGAAGGCCTACTTCACACATAATATATATATGCATATATATATATATATATATATATATATATATATATATATATATATACGCATATTATAGACATCTCACATTAGTCCAACCACTTGTAGATGCTAGATTTACCGGGCGGTTCTGGGCAGTCTTCTACTATAAGTTGGGCCTAACCTCATATCATAGTGTAATAGTTATAATGTCCAATGACACCTAGACGTCTCACATTAACCCATCTTACTTATACATGCTGAATATGCCGGTTTGTATTCGGAAAATCTTCTACAACAAGTAATGGCTAACCTCGTGTCTATGTGTGTCATTAATTCTAATTAAAGCCATTAACTTCTATATATGCATACAAATTCGTATAGGGACATTCAAATTATATTTCCTTGTTTGAACGTATTTAGTTCGCACTTAATATGCATTAATATTTCGATTATCATGCTATAGATATACTTAAATATAAGCGTGAATTATGCAAATGAGAATAACATCCTAGCTACGTTCGAAGTGTCAATCCTAACAATCACAAATAAGGTGTATTAGTAAATTTCCCTTATTAACTAACCAACATGTACATTCATAATTTATGACAAAAAGGGAAATAACAAAATATATGAGTAAACTTGCAACCTAGGCTTGAATAGTTTCTTAAATTATAGAAATATATGCAAGATGCAATATATCTAATTACATATGAAAACCTTTGCTTTTGACACTGCTTTATTTTTACATTCATATTGTGCACAAAACTTAAGATAGTATATTGCAAATAATACGTTTAAACGAACCTATTTAGAATAGACATCTAAACCAATTAAATTTACGATATATAGATCTCATGTTTTTAGCACAAAAACACATGTAATCATAAAAATTGAATTCAAGTGAACCACAGTCAAAAGATTAAGGATTTAACAACAGCCTAAGCCAAATCTCCATTATCCAAACAACACAAACCCAAAATACAATACTTTTGATTGACCCTTTCAGCGACAAATATAAATAGTGGATGATTTGGAAGGTTTTGATATTATTTCATTTCGTATAAACCCAAATCATTCTGGGCATAGTAATCCAAAATTATACTATCAAATAATAGTAAATAGCAAACATTAGTGACTTCCACTCACAGCGCTTTGAGGATGAACAACAACAGATTTGAGTAGAATAAGATTTGGATCTAGCCATCGCAAATGAGCTAAAATCCTTCTATTAATATGTGTGTATATATATGAATCAATTGAACTAGAATCTTATATATATATATATATATAAACTAAATTTCAGAATTGTCAAACCTATATAAATCTAAGAATATAGAGGATAGAATTGAAGTTTTAAGAAGGAGAAGAGAAATCTAACCTTACATTCTGGATTTAGAAATGGCAAAAAAATAGTGAAGATACAAGAAGTAATGAGGAATAGGGTTTGGAGAGGCTAGGAGGGTGGTTTATATAGTTGCAAGTGTTAATAAAGACCGTAGGGTTTGTTAGATTAAATCCAAATAGTCATTGTATGTGATTTTATACAGAAACCCTCAAAATCAAGCCCCAACCGCGCTAGAATCGTCCCAAGTGATTGACCCCTATGCCCAAAGTGCGATCAACCCCTAGGGGTTGACTCCTTGTGTAACACCCCGAAATTAGATATACTATACCTTAAAGATAATTAATTAAAGGGTTAATTAATTAATGAAGAAAAATAAAAAATGAATATATATATATATATATATATGCAATTATGCTAAGAAGGTACAAGTTTAAAAATGTGCCTTGAAAAAAAATGCATGCGAATTAATTAGGCTACAGTAAAAGAAAAATTAATGCAATTAATACAAAAAGCGGAAGGAAATGTGTGGATGCATGCAGTAAAAAGAAAGAAAAGAAGAAGAAGATAAATACAGTCAATTTATTTGGGAGGGAAAGATTTATACATGTATAAATAGATATATATGTATGTAACTTCATTATGCATTGACTTTGTATGTTACGAGGAAAGTAGAAAAAAAAGGAAATTAAATTATATACTCGATTTCCACTTTTTAAAATAGGTAAGCAATCAATCATTAGTTGTCAATATTAGAATTTATGAATAGGTGTGTGTATGTATGTATATATATATATATATATATATATATATATATGGGAAATTAATGTATGCAGTAAAGGAAGAATATGTAAACATGAATAGATTGAAATTAATTTGTAGATGTGTGTTAATATGGCATTGATTGAAAAACATGTAATTGACCTTAGTTTGTATATGTGTTTGTGCTAATTTGTCATTCATATTAATTGATATTAATTAAAGAAAATATGTTAATTAGGCATTTATGTTCATTTGTAAAAGCAAGTTATTTGACATCAAATTGTAAACATGTTAATAGGGTATTGTTAGGAAACCATGTAATTAATCTTAATTTTTATAAATGCTTATTCTAATTTTTCACTTATGTCAATTAATATTAAACAGAATATGTTAATTTGAGGAATATAGTAAACTTGTTATTCAATGTTAATTGACATCAATTAAGAAGAATACGCTAATCAGAGAAAACATGCAATTAGATGTTTAAGTTCAATTCATATTAATTTAAGGGAAGAAAAATAGAAGGTTATTAATATATAAAATACATTTGGTGACTCAACACTAGGTGTACGATACGGATTAAAAACCTAATATCTAAAGGCTAGAATTAATCTAAACTTCTATATAAACAACCCCAACCCTCAACCCTAGACCTCATAACCTTGCTCATAGTAATCGTCATGCTGTCCATGGCCAACCTAGCGTAGCCTCGAGTCTTCTCTAAAACTAGAACATCTTCTCTAAACTAGATAACCAAATCAAAATTAGAGAATCATTCGACTACATCAAAGGATAGCTTTTCAATTTCAGAAATCAGATCCCAGAATACATGATTTGTTCTTTTGTTTGTAAGTTCAGTTATTGCTTAGATTTAAACACATTTCTTAATAGAAATCATCACTTGTTATGAGTTGAATCTAGAACGGTGCTTAAGTGTAAGATAATCAAACCTGATTCATGTTCATCTTAAATTACCTATGCCTAAGAGATTATTGTGATTGATTCAATGGAACTTATCATGTTATAAATTAAATTTGTGGTTCTTTTATGTTTTAACATGCGACTGGTTTAGATATATATAAATATATCTGTATATTTAAATTGATCGTGATTGTGATATGAAACACAAATATGTGGTGTATGAAATGTTAAGAGTTGATTAAACATAAAAATATACTTTTTATGTTAACATGAAATGTTAAGAGTTGATTAAACATAAAAATATACTTTTTATGTTAACATGAATTGTTAGAGTTGATTAAACATAAAAATATACTTTTTATGTTAACATGAATTGTTAAAGCTGATTAAACATAAAAATATACTTTTTATGTTAACATGAATTGTTAGAGCTGATTAAACATAAAAATATACTTTTTATGTTAACATGAATTGTTAGAGTTGATTAAACATAAAAATATACTCTTTATGTTAACATGAATTGTTAGATTTGATTAAACATAAAAATATACTCTTTATGTTAACATGAATTGTTAGAGTTGATTAAACATAAAAATATACTTTTTATGTTAGCATGAATTGTTAGAGTTGATTAAACATAATAATATTTTTTTATGTTAACATGAAATGTTAAGAGTTGATTAAACATAAAAATATACTTTTTATGTTAACATGAAATGTTAAGAGTTGATTAAGCATAAAAATATTCTTTTTATGTTAACATGTTTAATTAGAATTGTCAACAACAACAAAATATATATTAAAATTACATGCTATTGGCATAGATTGGCTCATAATCATTTAAATGATTAGTAGCATGAAAAAGGTATAATTTGTATACCATTAATTATGAACATAATTTAAATAGTAAATGTGACATGTCAACACTTGTGGATAATTTACATATAAACTTGACATAAATGACAAATATGTAAATTAAAGAAAAGATGAACATGCCTAACCCGAGGTTAGATTGAGTTGTGGTGTAAAACTGCCCGGAACCGCCCGGCACATCCAGTAACCGCAACAACACCGATCTAATGTGAGAGGTTAGTGCATCATGCCCAAGAAAAACCCGAGGTTAGATTGAGTTGTGGTATAAAACTGCCCGGAACCTCCCGGCACATCCAGTAACCGCAACAACACATATCTAATGTGAGAGGTTGGTGCATTAATAAATCAATTAATGCCAATGAAGAAGACATGATAAGTGGTAGGTTTAAGTTGACACAAGAGGGCAACACTTAACCAATATAAGATGATAAGTGTAGGGTTAAGTTAACACAAGAGGGCAACACTTAACCAATGTAACATGACAAGTAGGTGGGTTAAGTTAACTCGACTGGATTAATGGCACTTAACCAATATAACATGATGAATGAGTAGGGTTAAGTTAATAAGAAACATTTAACCAATATAACATGATCAATGAGTAGGGTTAAGTTAATAAGAAACACTTAACCAATATAACATGATGAATGAGTAGGGTTAAGTTAATAAGAAACACTTAACCAATATAGCATGATGAACGAGTGGGGTTAAGTTAATAAGAAACACTTAACCAATATAACTGAACATGGTTAAGTTAATAGGAAACGATTAACCAATACAACATGATGTGTGGGTGGGTTAAGTTAACATGAATGGACAACACTTAACCAATATTACATGAACAAAGTGGATAGGGTTAAGGCAGCTTAACCAATAATACATATTGACTTGATAAGTGGAAGGGTTAAGTAAACCTTGGGAAGGTGGGTAATATTGGTATATATAGGCCTACAGACTTAACCATTAAATAAACATGTTTGAATTAGTGGGAAGGTTAAGTACATCTCGTGTAGGTGGGTAATATCTGTATATATAGGCCCACAAACTTAACCAGTAGGAAACCCTAGTAACGGGGACCCATTTCAGCAGCAACCCACATAGATGTATCATGGTACCCTGAACTAGGCATAGTGGGGCACGATTACTGGGCAGATTATAAGCGGTCAAAATAGCGGCAGGGGATACGTCAGTGTAGGTTCTGGCGGAGTACAGGCGTGCACGTGCTCCGAAGTGGAAAAAGCAGGCACTGGGTACCAGTAGTTATACACTGTGCATCTTGAATCGTGTCGGGTCACTGTCATAAGGATTGATACACCTTATGGTGGGACCAACACAGGGTATCTACACGTAAGAGAGGGTCGATTGACACAGACACAAGGAAAATTAATACAAGTAGGGAGCCGATCGATAGGGTAGTAAGGGTACATCTAACATATCCATGACAATTAGGCTGATTGAGGTAAGATCCTCATACTAGATGTACACCTGAAGGCTACCCCAATTGCGGAAGTTGGGATCATATTATCATTTTATACAGGATACTAGTTAGGACACTAGTAGGGAATACGAATTATTCTATAAAAGACACTAGTTAGGATGCTAGTTGGATGGTGCAGAGAAAATAGGAAGTCAGGGAAAGAGTCGAAGCGCATTCAGTTTATCTTGCCTTATCTAGTCTTATGTTATCTTGTTATTATGATATTGTCCTATTTTCAGTTTATTCATGTCATGATCATGTTTCTTGTTTACATGCTAGTAAATGTAATCACTGAGCTTACCAGACTTATGTCTGACCTGGTTTGTTTCACCTCTTTTCTTCCGTTCCCCCCCAGTTAGTCAGGGAGGGAATAACTCAGCTTAGTTTGGACCGTTTCTCTTTCCAAGCTTGGAGATTAGTTGGTGTATTGGTTTGAACTCTCTTTTCCACTGCTATGGCTGGCTCATGCTTTAATGGGGAATATCATTGTTAGTTTATGCTTCTTTATTTTCTGCTACTTTATTTGTCTGTCTTGTAATTTATCTGCATCTTTTACCTAAAATGCTCCACCGAAGTTAAGGCATTCCCTTTGTGAGTCACCTTAACGGAGGTGGGGTGTTTCACCTTGGTTCGTGAAATGCCCAAAAGATTTAATCTCCTGATCTGTCACCTATTTTATAAAACATTATTTAATTCATTATTTTTTCCTTTGTTTACTTATCCTTGTCCCCTATTGTAATATACACAAAAATTTGAATTCAATTGGAATAATTTTTTTATGCTAATTAAATTAATATATTCTAGATGTACATTTATTTGTTTGATATTCAAATCTTGTGTGTTAATATTTACGCAAATTTTTGTTTATTAATATCTTTCACATACAGACTCTGTTTTCAGTAAATAACATATGAAAATAGATCAGAATCTTTCCACGAACGCAATAGTAACATATTCGTGACCTAACTCCCAATTTTTCAAAATTCTTATTTTCATCCCGTTAATATTTTGTTAATTTACAATTGTTTATATTTAATTTAATTATCTATGTCTATTTAGGGTATATTTTGCGTGGTGTTACAATCTTCCCCCTTATAAGAGATTTCGTTTCTGAAATCTTTCCGAGGGAGAAAAAACACAACTCGCTCTAACAAACACATTATACACCAAGTCATTTATTTAACATCCATAAAACAACCATAACTCATAGTGATTGCAAACTTGCTTGAGTGAGATTAATCCTAACGTGTAAGTGTAACATGTGATGTTGCATATATGTAAAACTTCCTAACATGCATATAATTTCTCTATGACTGCACAGTGCATTTGTGTTGCAACCATCTCCTACTATCCAATCTAGCAACCGCAATGCAACCATACAATCTTAAATTTTTGAGAAAGGCCGCAAAATTTAAAATTTTCATGCATTTCTTTGAATTGTGTCCCTAACGTACTCGAACCAATTTAACAATTATTGCATATTCTCGAAATCCCATACTTCAAAGTATCTATGGTGGCACGAGACTCCCGACATTCCGTCTTTGTCCCTACTTGTTGATTAGGCCCTACCAAAAATATGCTGTATTGTGAAGGTATCTTAACAAATATACAAACGTTATAGGATCCTATCATCAATAATATTTTTTATTTCCCTAAACTTGGAAAAGCCCAAAATACAATACCGACTCTCTATCCTTTACAAGTTGTCCAATCAAATTAGACTTTTCCCAATGTTTAACTACAAATTGGGTTCGAGTAGAAATTTGTCATTGGTTATCCAATCAATAGGTGTTTAAAGTGGCCTCCTGGAAATTCTTCAAAAGAGCCCATTAATTAAAAAGAGATCACACTACTCCTAAAAAGATAAATGTTCTTCCTATTGTCTAAAAGATCCAAGATGCAACTCTTCATCTTATCCCCCAAAGTTCTGGTTGTCTTCAGTTTGTCCTTTATTCCTTGAATGGGATGTAACTCCATAATTTGAAAATTTCCTAACCAAAAGTTTCTAAATCTAATAATTAATGTTCTAGTCTATACCAGTAACTAGAAAATTTTCCTATGCTCCAACTTGTTGGACTAAATCCCAGTAAGGGCTTTTATTATAATTTCCACAAATTTTCTCAAACAATTTATTGGCATATTTAAAAGTACAAGGAATGTACATTGTCTTATTTTGAATGGATAGTATAATCTACATGCAAACATGCAAAATTACACATCACAATCTTTACTTTTTAAGTATATTCCTTATAATTTCAAATATAGTCATTTTCGTGAATAATGTAACATCCCATAAAATAAACTTAAATTAGACATAAGCTAATTTAATTTAAAATAAATAACAATAATCAATAATAAGCTAATGGGATGAAAACAAAATTATGGAAAATTATGAATTGTGTCACGAATGTATTGTAGTTGCATTCGTGGCAAGATTCTGACCCGTTTTCATATTTTATTTACTGAAAACGGAGTCCGTACGTAAAAGATATTAATAAAACAAGTCGTGCGTAAATATTAACACACCAGGTTTGAATTCCAAATTAATAAATATACAAATCTTAAATATATTATTTGAGATTAGGATGAAAAGAATATTCTAACTGAATTCAAATTTGTTTGTATATATTTACATACAATAGTGGACAAGAGTAAGCAAATAAGGGAAAGAAATCAATGAATTAAATAACATTTAATAAAGTAAGCGAAAAACCAGGAGATTTAAATATCCTGGGCGTTTCATGATCCAAGGGGTCGACCGCCCTGTAGCCAAGGGGTCGACCGCTTGCGTCGCTCTTGGTGTCGTTGTGGCTATTTTGTTGAGGGTTTTTATATAATATTATACATATGGACTGCCTGGATTTAATCTAATCGATCATACAGTTTTTATTAATACTTGCAACTATATAAACCACCCTTCTAGCCTCTCCCAAACCCTATTCTTTATTTCATTCTTGGGCCTCCACTATCTTTCAACTATTGACAATTTCCATAAAATATGTTAGGATCTCTTTTACCTCCCTTATCTTCATTTCTACCTTCTTTAACCTAGGTTTTTCTATAGATTTAAAATTCTGGAAATTTGGTTTATATATATATATATATATATATATACCAGATTCTAATTCTTACATATATATACTATAGAAGGACTGGAGCACGTTTACGTAGGCTAAATCCAGATTTCAATTCTATAGCAAATTCTACTTTTTTCTATCTCAAAATCACTATGAGTGGAATTCATTTAAGTTTGCTATTTACCATGATTATTAGTATGAATTTGGATTATTATGCCTTGGAATATTAAGGTCTATACGAAAAGAAAACAATATCAAATCCCTTAAATCTTCTATTTGTTTTATGTTTGTACAAAGAAATGATCAATCAATTATAGTATATTTGGATTATTGATGCAATAGAAGAAAAGATGTTTGGGTGTTGGTATGATTCTCGAATTTGGTCCAATTCTCTTATTATAAATCTGTAAATTCATATATACATATATATGCATATTTTGGTTGGAAAAGCTTAAGGACTTAAATATTGCAATTTCAACAGATTTAAACACCAATTTCTGAAATAAATCATTTGAATGTATTACTAGCAAATTATTAAAGTATTAAGGTTTTGTATGAAAATTGCATAAAAAGGTAGATTAATACCAAATTGAGGATTTTACTTATATATTTAGGAATATTACACCTTGTCTCTATTCTATTATTGAAGTAATCATTCAGGCCTGGGTTGTAAGTTTTGTTTATACATGTTGTTATTTCCCTTTTTCTCATAAACTGTGAATATATATTAGACATGCTAGTTAATAAGGGAAATTTGCTTGTAAATCTTAATTGGGATTGATAGGGTTGACATTTCAAACATGGTTAGGACGTTATTCTCATTTCCATAATTCACGCCTATATATATAGCGTAATTAAACATAATATTAATGCGTATCAAGTGTGTAACAAATATGTTTAAAAAGGAATATAATTTGAACGTCCCCATATGAATTTGCACGTGTGTGTATGAGAATTATTGGCTTTAATTAGAATTGATGACACATATACATGAGGTTAATCATTACCTGTAGTAGAAGGTTGGCCGGAACAGACTGACATATCCAACATTACAAGTAAGTCAGGTTAATGTAAGAGGTCTAGGCGCCATGTGCCATTGTAATTATTACACTATGACATGAGGTTAGGCCCAATTTGTAGTAGAAGCCTGACTGGAACCACCTGACAAATCCATCATCTACAAGTGGTCGGCCTAATGTGAGAAGTCTAGTGTCTGTGTGTATTGTGTGTGAAGTAGGCCTGCCTTGGAAAAAGGTATTAAGTGGCTGACCAACCTCTTGTTGGGTATTAAGTGGTTAGAACTAGGTCCCCTTCCTAAGGTTCACTCCCTGGTTCTGAGCGAAAGTCATGGGACCTGCCCTTCAAGGTTTTAAGTGGTCTTTTGGATCCTCCTTTCTCCTATAAGGTATTAAATGGCCCTAAGAGACGATAATGTGAGTAGGTTAGTTCTCCAAGTAATGTCCACTTCTTATCTAGGGGCTAGTGAGGCTGACCTAGGGACGGATTATATATAAACGACCTAAAGAAACCACCATCCAAAGGAAATATTAAGTGACTAGGAGTTCACCTATAAGGACATATAGATAGAAACAAGCGGGTCCGCCAGGAAGGTCTTCTTAAATGAAGTTGTGTTCTTGACCTAAACCTGGTAGTAAGTGGTTGCTATTATTTCTCGACCTACAAGGAGAGTTATTATTCATGACGTTGACGTTAGAGGCAAGGTCTTAAGTGGCTAGGGGTCTTCCGTAGGGTATTAAATGACTACAGGGATGTCCACCCTTAATAAATTAGCAAATGGACTTAAGTGACTAGGAATAACCCGCCTCGTGGGGGTATTAAGCGACTGTAAGAATGTCCGCCCTTAAAATACCATGTGGGTTATTTAGTGACTATAAGCATATCCTCCCTTAGATTTACATTTAAGCCTTAAGTGACTTTTAGGATGTCCGTTTCATATGCTTAATTGTGTGTAAGTTTGTTTCATAGACATAACATGGAGAATTTACAACGCCAAATATAGGAAATAGTCATTCCTAAACTTATATGTTTTTCATTCATCAGAACTTTTTGTTTTGACCTCCTTCATTTTAACATAAACATGTTAAGACTGTTGATTGATGATGATTAGTGAGTACTTGGAGGAGGAGCCTTTCGATGTAGACTTAGTTATTATGGCAGTAGTACTAATTGTTGTTATCATTATGTACTTGGAATAATTACTAATGTACTTATTATCAGTGAGACTTGTTATATCCGAATTTATGGTTTATAATAATGGTTCATCTATTTTTATGATATTATATTTTATTCCTTCCATTGTATTAGACTCTGATTTTTGTTTAGACTGCTCTGAATTATTTGTTTTAATATTTCCTTATAGGAAGCAATGGTCCAATTAGAGTGTTTTTAAGTTCCGATAGGCCTTTACTGGGTCATAATTTAGGCCCATTCTAGGCATGGTTGTTACATTTGGTATCAAAGCATAGGTTACCCGATTACGGGGAAATATACATATGAGAAACATATTTGTTATTTGAAAAAGTTTACAAAACTATATGTATATGTACTATACCCCAAAAAACATACGCAATTATACTAGGATCTTTCTTCTTTTTGGGACTTGATACTATCTTAGGAAGTCTGCTGAAGAGTTCAAGGCCTCGGTACTTTCCGAAATGGCTGCTACTCCTTCCCCAGCAAGCTCAGCTCGCTGAAGGGCCCCTCAACTTTCCAGGTCTTTGCAAAGATTCCATGATTTTAGGAGGCAATTCATTTTTGGGAAATGAGAACTTCGTTGAAGCTAAAGCATGGATCTCTGTATGCGAAAGAATCTTTGAAGCGATCCGATGGGACGACCAACTTAAGCGTACAGTAGTGACTTGGCATTTGAAGGGAGAGGCCCTTGAATGGTGAAACCTTATTTCACAAGAGAATGTGGGTAGAGCATTTACTTGGGAAGAGTTTAGGACCTATTTTGAGGCTAAGTTCTTAACTAATGTTGAGAAGAACCTACAACTAGAGAAGTGTATTCGGTTGATGCAAGGGGAGTTGTATATGAAAGAGTATGTGGCGAAGTATACGGAAGTATCCAAATTTGGAAGAGGGTTGGTGGACACCCCAATGGATAAAGCCTTTAGATTTTTTAAAGGATCGAATACTCCGATGAGGGAAATGCCTTTAGCCGAAGTGACATTAAGAGCTACGTATGAAGCCCCGGTTGAGGAGGCTATCCAATATTCAACTGAGAATGTTAAGGAAGTTAAGACAGATAAGGGAGAAGGTACTTCTAGTTTTGGAAAGAAAAAAAAAGAAAAATTTCAGGCTTAAGAAGAAGAAGGGAGGAAAAATCAAAAAGGAGGCCAAGACACGTTCAAAGTGCCACAAGAAAGGCCAAGAGGCGAAAGACTGCTGAGTGAACCTAGCAAAGTCAGAGTTCAAAGAAATATGCTTTAACTACCATGAAGACAGGAACTTGGCAAGGAACTTCCCTAAGCTGAGAGTAGTGCAGAGTGGTCAAAAGTATGCCTTGGAGGTAGTGTCAATTCATAATTAGCCTTTTAGATATCAAGGACAACCTGCGTTGGAAGTTACAATTTCTATCGTAGGAATTCTTTTTGTACCATATTTGTTTCGGGAGCTACCTACTCCTTCATTTCTAGGAAGATTATTGATTATTTGAAACTTCCTTTATCCTTTGCTAGCCATCCGGTAGGGGTATCTAACCCTATCGGATGAACTATTCAACTTTCTAATGTGTGTAAAGGCCTAATATTGGGTGTCGATGATGTCGGCTTCTTTTGCTATGCATATGTGCTTTAATTCGAGGGGTATGGTCTTATTTTGGGAATGGACTGGTTATCTTTTTAGTGGGCCATCCTTAACTTCGATAAAAGAGTGGTTTGTTTGAGAAGCCTTGGAGGCCGTAGCTTAGAGATCCCTTGTATGACAAGGAATAGGGATTCAGCCTTATTTTCCATATCTTCTCATTTTTAAGGACCATCTTCGGTGCCGATTATATATGAGTTTCCTGATGTTTTTGAGGAGGTCGTAAGACTCTCACCCCATCGAGAAATATCGTTTAGGATAGACCTTGAGAAGGATGTAAGGCCTATAGCATTGCCTTTAAGGCATATGACTCCTAAGCAAAGGAGAGAGTTTGACAGATAAATCTCGAAATTATTACAGAAAGTGTTTATTGGTAGGAGTACCTCTTAACGGGAAGCACCAGTAATGTTTGCCACAAAGTTTGACGGATCACTGAGATTAGGTGTAGATTATAGGTAACTTAATAAACTGACTAAGAAGATTAGATACCCCTTACCGAGGATTGGTGACTTGTTTGACCATTTGGGAAGAGCCTAAGTATTTTCCCAGTTTGATTTGGCTATTGGATTTCACCCAAATTGAGGATTTTGGATGAGAGCAAACCCAAGACAGTGCTTAGGGTGGTAGATGGATTGTTCGAGTGGAAGGTTATGCTTTTTGGTTTGACGAATGCCCCCGCCTTTTTTGTAGATCTTATAAGTAGGGTATTTAGGAGAATATTCAATAAGATTAAGGTAGTATTTTTGGATGATATCCTTATCTTCTCCAAAACCTTTAAGGAACATGAGGATCACTTAAGGAAAGTCCTAGGGATTCTGAAGGAGAACCATCTTTAAGCCAAATTCTCAAAATGACACTTTTAAAAGAAAAAAGTCAAGTTTTAGGACATATCGTGTCATGAAAATGGTTAGCAGTAGACCCCGCCAAGGTAGAGGCCATCCAAGAGTGGAGGATACCGTGCAATGTGACAAAGATTAGGAGTTTTCTTTGGATTAACAAGCTACTATCAGATATTTATCGAGGGCTTCACGAAGATTGCAACCCCTTAAACCCAATTGATGAAGAAGGATCAAAAGCTTGTGTGGAGCGAGAAATGTGGAATTCCCTTTGAGAGGTTGAAGGAATCTCTCACAAGTGCACAGATTCTTATTTTTCTGAATGGAACCAAAATGTTTACAGTTTTTATGGATGCATGTGTAAACGGTTTAGGAGTGGTACTTATGCAGATGGGAAGAATAGTTTCTTCCACAAGTGGACAACTTAAAAATCACAAGAAAGGGTACCCCGTACATTATTTAGAGTTAGCAGCAGTGGTTTTTGCCCTTAAGGTATGGGGACATTATCTTCTTGAAGAGAAGTTTGAGTTATTCACTAATCATAAGTTTCTTAGATATTTGTTTCTCAACGAGATCTGAACCTTCGACAGTAGAGATGGATGAAATATCTTGCATCTTTCGATTTCGCCATTTAGTATACCTCTAGTAAAGGTTATGTCGTGGCCGACACTTTCAGTCAGAGGCATGTTATCCTCAGTGCGATCACCGAGTGGAGACAGTTAGAGTTTCTCTCTAGCGTCAGTTTGCAACCACCGTTTGAGGCAACCCAAGAATTTCTTTGAGCTATGGAGATAAGACTAGTTTTGATGGAGAGGATCAAGAGCAAGCAAGGCCTTGATGATGAGTTGAGGATATCAAAGGAAAAGGTTTCTAGGGGAGAATCTTTCCCTCATTCTGGTAAGTATACTGTGGATGGTAGAGAGACAATTGACTTTGTGTCCCTGGGAGTGTGGATCTTAGGAAGGAGATTCTTGGGGAATGTCATCGGTATAGAATGAAAACATACCTCGGAGGAGATAAAAAATTTAGGGACACGAAGAGAAATTTTTATTAGGTAGGAATGAAAATAGATATTGCAGAGTTCGTTTCTAGACGCTTGACTTGTCAAAGAGTGAAGGCGGAGCAAGGGAAGCCTGAAGGACTTTTTTTACCCTTAGATATTCCCACTTGGAAATGGGAACACATCTCTATGGATTTTGTTGATGGGCTTCCTAGGAGCAAGAAGGGGAATGAGGCCATTTGGGTTATACTGGACTGATTAACTAAGAGCGCCCATTTTATTCCGATCAATAATAGTAGGACCGTCGCTTTATTAATCCAGTTGTATGTTAAGAAGATTGTTATGCTACATTGGATTCCGACTACTATAGTTAGTGACAGAGACCCGTTATTTACTAGCGAATTTTGGAATAGTCTTTAAGAATCTTTGGGAACGATGCTGGGTCTGAGTATAGCCTATCATCCACAAACGGATAGTCAGACCGAGCGAGCCAACAGAGTATTGGAGGATGTTCTCAGAGTTTGCATTGTCGATTTCAGAGGAGCATGGGAGCAGCACTTGCCTTTAGTAGAATTCTCGTATAATAACAGTTGCTGAGCGATGATTGGTATGGCCTCTTAAGAAGCTTTGTATGGGCGGCCATGTAAATCGCCAATTTGTTGGTGGGAAACCACCGACAAGGTTTTACTTGGACCATACCTTATCCGTGAATCTACGGAAACTGTCACTTTGATTTGGTAGAGAATGAAGGCAGCCCAGGACCGACAGAAGTCATACGTGGGTAGCAGGAGGAAAGAACTAGAATTTAATGTTGGAGATTTGTTATTTGTTAAAGTTTCTCCTCTCTAGAAGTCAGTCCAGTTTGGGAAGACTGGGAAGTTTTCTCCCATATTTATTGGGCCTCACTATAAGAAAACTTAGTTTTAACCGCATATATTCTCAGCGTTTGAACTTGAAATGCGATAAAACTTATATCATGAAGAATACATTTCACGTGCCAAAGTGGAGAATACTAGAGTCAGGTTTACCATTTCCCGGTTCTTTCATTTCACTTTGCTAAAATAATTCATTTCCTATCTTCTATCCATGCCACCGCTCCCTCAATTCTCTTTTATTTTTGGTTTCCCTGTGATTTCGCTGGTTCTTCGAGTATTCTATGGTGGATTTGATCGCCACTGCCCTAATTCCTTGTTCATGCTTCAGGTGTTTCTATTTTCTTTCTTTTAGGTCTATTTGATTCATCAATTTTTAGGTTTATTTTATTGGTTAATTATGATTTTCATATTTCAAGTATACCACTTCGTGGACTGCTCTTACTTGAACTTTGTTTGATCATTGATTGTCGAGATAATTTTCTTGAAACACGATGGCGTTGAAATGCTAACAAAGTTAAGAAGTTTCAGCTGGTTTAGTAGATGAAATAAAATACTTTTATTTGATTTATTACTAGGTTATGTTTGTTTCCAATGAATGATTTTGATAAGCATCTTCCAGTTGGACTGATTTTTCACATGATTGGCCTTATTTCACACTTGACTAAATCCCAAATACGTATGTGAGCCACTTGCCAAAATTCTTGCATATATGTTTTTTTCTTTTTAGTTTATTAATCGAACTTGAATTTTCGTTTTTTGGCTTGATAACAGGCTCAAACGGAAGAGGAACTTGTCAATCACAGAGACACATATTATCACTACAGGTAAGCTTTTCATCATCGGAACTTTGTTCATAGCTTCCTTTTCATATTTAATATGAACATGTTTTTCGTAGGATGAGACTGAGGAGCTTGAACGTGAAAACCAACTACATAGCCAGTAGGCATTTTACTTTTATTTTCCTTTAACATTTAGAACACCATATGATATCTTAATATGAATATAAGAAGCAGTTTTTGCTCTTTTGCATTTTTCTTGGTCCTTGGCTCTTTGCTATTGTTTTCCAGTTTGTGGAAAAACCCTTCTTTCTAAACAGGGTGCATAATGTTACTTTTAAAACATGGAATTTATCCTTCAAAGTTAGTCACCTTTATGCTACAATGTTGCCTGCATCTTTATAAGGCTATTGTTATTTGCTATTTTTTGCTTACCCTATGTTTTGTTGTTTTGCCTGTTTTTTGTGCTGCTACCTTTGAAACCGTTTGCAGCTCAATTCCTTAAAAAAGGAACTTTGGTGCAAAATTATTATCATGTGTATGTAAGTTGTTTACAATAAACTAATGTGCATAAGATTATTTTTGTGTATATACTTTATGTTGCACACATTCAGGGCTGCCTCTTACTTTTGGGTTGCCTAAGACGAAAAGCCATTTAGTTGCTCTTTTCTAAACAAAAAATAGTATACCAATTTTTTTTTACTTGAGTTTACATGGATAGCAAAATCCACTCAAAATGCAGAATATATTAATACATGTAAAATTATGATGCACTGGTATACCATGGCAATAGTTATTCTTCACACTAAAGATTAAAGTATTTTTATGTCACAAACAAGCCACAAATCGAGAGGATTTTTAAAAAAAAAATATAGCATAAATATTGCAATAACAATGATAACGATGATACCTCAACATACAACATACATATATTATTGTTTTATTAACACAAAGAGAAGTAACTGAATCAAAATAGACATTTTTTAAGGCTCAATTGAGATGCAATATATGTAGTAATGAATTTATACTTTCATATAGCCATTTCCCCTTTCCTATTATTATAATTACAGATCTTTTAATCAATTCGTAGCAGATCACATACTATATAATGGATGACCAAATGTACAAAAGACACGACTATTATAGAAAATCATTATCTTCCTAATGAGTAAACATAACATAAATTAATTATTTTAGAGAGAAAATGACATATAATAATCAACATTAAAACTACTGCTTATACTACCTATACGTATATACAACTTTAAGTACTAAATACATAACTTGAGTTGAAACAAGTGATATGCTAAAGATGAATTTAAACAAACAACCTGTCCATATTATTTCGAATAGTAGAAAAATGTGCAAAAGAGAATCAGAACCTGAAGCCTTGACCATATCAAAACAAAATGACTGCATTATCTAATCTCTTAAACAACATATTGACAAAAATAATTGCAAAAGGAAAGAGGGAAACGACTGTATAATTACCAGCAAAAAAATACCTACAAAATAACACTAATGGGTTGTAAACTAAAAGGATGGTGGCGTACTGATGCAGTTGAACGTCATGACTAAGGGATTCAGTGGTTAAATGCGGTGGCAGCATGGCTGCTAGAGGAATAGATTGGATTTAGCATTGTTAGCAGACCTTTTTTTTCTTCAATTTTTGGTTGCCCCACGTGGGGGGTTGCCCTAGACATGCGCTTGTTAGGCCTAGCCGATCAGCCAGCTCTGCACACATTCGCTAATGTCACTCTTTGTTTTTATATATATATCTGCATCTGTTTTTTTACATGCATGGCTACGGTATTTCACTTTACACTTTCATGAGTATATAAAGTGAATGTTGCAAATATGTGTGGGTATAAATATCATCACATGAATGCTATACCTAGTATTCTAGTGTTGGAATTCAATGTGCGCGCTTATATATATGCGTTCTTTTTGTAAGTATGTGCATTAGTGTGTGTGCATGCAGTAGTGTAACACCCCACCTCCGTTAAGGTCACTCACAAAGGGAACGCCTTAACTTTGGTGGAGAGTTTTAGTAAACAGAATAGAATATTACAAGACAGATAAACAGTACTTGAAAAATAATAACTTTATTACAGCGGAAAACAGAAATCAGTATGGTTACATCTTTATCAAAAACTCAAGTACATAAATATCAGCCTTGTTCAAACTATCAGAGTACAAAACTTTAAAAGCATAATCCCCACAGAAGAGAAGCTATCATGAGCCAAGCCATACTTTAAGCACTTCAAGCAGAAGGAATCCGGATCAAGCTAGAGTATTCCCTCCTTAGAAAACCTGGGGGGGGGGGGGAACGGAAGAAAAGGGGCGAAAACAAGCAAGGTCAGACATAAAGTCTGGCAAGTCCAGTGATTTTCAGTTATGAACAGATAATAGTAATGATGACATGAACATAAAGCTGGACAAGAGATAACGTAACAGAAGCAAAAGATATACTTAAGTTAAACAGAAGAAACAGAATTACATAAGCTATTACTTTTCACTTCTCTGCACTAATACCAGTATAAAAGAATTAGGTGTTACCCTGGCGTTCAGACTACAACAGAAACGGAGTCAGAATAATTTCTATAGAAACATAGTACTAGTAAATGGGCTTTTACCGCCCAAGCAGAAACATATGGTACAAAAACAGAAACAGAGTGCTAGTATTGGGCCTTTACCACCCGAACAGAAATAATGGGCCTTTACCACCCGAACAGACGGTACCACACTGAAGCAGATAAGTATTACACCCAACAGAAACAGACGGTACCCCAACAGAATTAGATAGAATTAGATGTACCCTAAATTCTACCCCAAGCGATCGGCTCCCTAATACATAAATACCCTGTGCCAGCCCCACAGAAGGGTGTATCATTCCCTAAAGTGGCAACCTTTGAACGACACAGACCTATTTATGGATGTCACGGCGTCTTACATCCACAGAGGCAGACCGGGATCCATGCACGCACATGACCCGGTTGGAATGCACCATCAACACCCCTCGCCATTATCAGAATGAACCGCTTATAATTAGTTCAGTAAGCGTGCCCGGACCCTACCTACTGTTGGGTCAAAGTTTTGATACCAGAAAGGGTTACTGACTAATATGGGTCCCAAACAACAGATGACACAAGTAAATTCCCTCCTAACCTTGTGTCCCCAAACTAACAGATTTCAGATTAACTTGTTTACAAGTTCAGACATACAGAGTTCAGATTTACCAGTTCACAGATCAGAAAATCCAATCAACAAGTTTTCAGACTAACGGGTCAGATGTACAGATTTAACAGATTTTCAGATTTGTCTAACTTTGTATTGGGCCTACAGATTCATGAACGGGTTTATCACATATATTAGTCTAGTTGGTTTAACCCTATCCACCCAACACGTTTTTGATGTCATATTACTTAACCCACCCATTCTTACCATATTGGTTAAGTGTCATTAGCCTAATCATATTAGTTAACCCACCCATTCATACTATATTGGTTAAGTGTCATTAGCCTAATCATATCACTTAACCCACCCATTCATACTATATTGGTTAAGTGTCATTAGCCTAATCATATTACTACCGCAACCCTGTAGGACCTCTCACATTGGGCTACCATTTATGGTTGCTGGATTCGCCGGGCTGGTCCGGGCAGTCTTATACCATAAATGAGTCCAACCTCGTGTCCATACAGTTGTCACGCATCTAATTTTCAAATTAGATTTTTTTAAGGTAACCATCCCGTCCATCGGATCAATTAGGGATAGCCAGGGAGGGCAGGAAACTTGTATTTTCCAAACCCAAGCCTAGACACTATCCTCTCTGTCACCCTAGAACATTCAGGTATATGTGTCATTAATCTATTCATAAATTCACTATAAAGTTATGCCAATTTATAGCCTTTTATTCACACGTAAGTTATTTCTAATTTACTTACTCCATAATTTACATTAATAAACATTTATTATTATGGCCCACCTTCCCTTCAAATCATGTTTATAATTTTTGGTATGTAAATTATACCAAATTAAATGTCACTAACCATGATTATGCTAACATGACAGTTACATGTAATTTCAAATTGTTAATCAGAGTAGGCCGTACCCTACCTTCCCAAACTTGCCATAATAGCCATGCCCAAAATTACTATGTCATATATTTGGCGTTCCAAATCAATAGTTAAGCCTAATCTAGATTTAATGTTTATATTTACATTTTATACCAATCTAGATTAAATATCCAAATTCACAATTCATGTCCAAACTATATCTAGTTTACAGTTTATGCCTAAAACTTGATTTACCTGTCAATCTTACGCATATACCCAAAATTATATGTACACCATATTTACACCAATTTACTTATAACAAGTTCTAGCTTTTTACATATATCATGATACATGTCAAATTACATATACTAATTTATATATGCCTAATCCTAGCCAATTTACATATATACCAAGTTTCTTGCCTTTCTACATTACATAGATCCAGTTTATGCCAAATATCCAAAATCTATATTTAGGCGTGTTCACATTAATAGTTATCCTATTTTAATATAGGTCTTTTATGCCTAAGCCACACATTCCTTTTTGTTCAAGTCATGGTCGTTATATAAAATATGCCCAAGGATCTAGGTCTAACATGCATTATGTCTTTTAATTCAGATCTTAATTTTTAATTTGCCTTATATTCCAAATTTACAAGTCATATATTATCATATGATAATCCCAAACTGACATATATGCACAGATCTAGATCTAGTTTACAACCTATGTCCTTTACTCAAACCAGTCACAAATCAATCCAATTTTGCATCATTCATTGCATTGTCCCAAATATTTTAGCGTATGTTAATCTCTTATGAGATTGGCTCAGGCTCGTGGTAGCCTGGCTATAGAACAGAAAGCAGAAAGAAATACAGAGTAAAATAGATCAGAACAGAACATCCTCAAATTCAGATTTACAATCATGTCATAATTATAATTAAAGTTTATATCGGAAAATAACTGTGCTTGCCTTGATTGGATTAAAGAAAGAATCTTTAATTGTTGTAGAATCGTTGCAGAAGCTTTAATCTTTTACTTGTATTAGCTTTGTTGTTCGTCTCTTTCAAATGGAGGCTCCCTCTAATTCTCATTCGACAGCATGGCGGCTTCAACTCTTATTTTCATGTGAATATTTAGTTGGAGACCTAGGGTCTTTTTATAGAGTTGCATTTTAATTTGAGCCGTCCGATAATGCTAGGGTTAATCAAGGCCATCAATTTCAAAAGAGGCCAATTATGTTCACAATTAAGGACTGTAAATTACTCCCATTTTAAATTATGTCATAATTACTATGCATGCAAATTACCCCCATTTTGAATTATGCCATAATTACTATGCATGCAAATTACCCCCATTTTGAATTATGCCATAATTACTATTTCAATTACATGTAATTTCATGTTTTAGCATATATATATATATATATATATATATATATATATATATATATATACTCTACAATGTACACATTTCTCATAGGACAAATCCTATATGTAAATAATTCCTAATTTTACTTATGCCATAATTACTCTCTTAATGTACATTATCAACATTTACTATTATTTGTTTATCCATATAAATATGTACACATTAGATACATCCCCCCTTTACACACTTATTATTATTTTTATATGCACATTAGATACATCCCCCCTTTACTCACTTATTATTATTTTTGTATGCATATTAGATACATCCCCCCTTTTACAAACTTATTATTATTTTTGTAACCTTAATGTTAACAGAAAATTCGGGGTGTTACATTCTCCCCTCCTTTTAGGATTTTGTCCCCAAAATCTTCAAGTTAGGAAGAATGTGTCCTACCATCCAATCATCCATCTATTCAACCATTCAATCACAGGAATCCATTGTCCTTAAAAAGACTTCTAATGCTTCATGATCATATGCAAAGTGTGTGTATATGTCCTTATCTAATGCAAAATCAGGCGGTCTACTGATTCAGTTGACCTCCTTAATGCAAATTATGTCAGTGTTATGAATCCATTATGTATGCAAATTTTCCTATTTGATACATATCATTTCTATATGAGTGCACAACCATTCACTCATATGCAACATCCACGTGCTGTTTCAACCAATTTTCATCCATAAAAATTTAAAATGCTCACACATCCATATGCAGTATGAGAGTGTTTTCGAGCCAATCAAGTGCCTAGTGTGTGTATATGCGTCCACGAGCAACCACTAGCATCCACTTGCAACCATCAAACATAACATGTCTCAAACACATGTTTACATCCATAGGATCCCTATCTATAGGTTGAATATTCGATCGATAGGATACAGTCGAGTGATGGAAACGAGTACAGATAAAACAAAAACTTGGTTCCCGTTAGACATTGGTTGAGAAAATAATTCCCCTAAGTATCAACCCCGAAGACCGAAATCAACATCAGATTGACACCCAGAGGATTACCTTCTTTAGACAATGTCACAACTGGAAATCAGAATTATTCAGATTTTTACAGATTACAGGTAAAGATCAGATTATCAAATGATCTTTTTTTTTTAGGAAACTAAGCATGATAAAATCATATCCCACAAAAACTCAGAATGTATGCGTCATACTTGACGCCTAACACAGATATCTCTCAAACCTTAATTTAAAACAGATGAGTCATAACCCTTATGGGTCTGAGTCTACAGCGGAATCAGAAACAATACTAGTATTGAAGTGCAAAGTACCAATTACAGAATCAAAATACCAGAATCAGAAAGATTCTTAAACTCCATAACCAGATAAGAAAATTAAACCTTATACGGAATTTTTCCCTATTTCTATCCTATCCACTAGCCTCGAGAGTGTTTGCCTGCCCTCCAGAAGTTGTCCCTGCCCTCTGCCCTTGCCCTCGTTTCTTCGGGCAGTCCCTAGTGAAGTGTCCCATCTCCCCACAATTGAAGCAAGCGCCCTTCCTCTTTCTGCAATCCTTGTTCAGATGAGTTGAGCTTCCACAGGTAAAGCACTTTTTCTCCTTCTTATCTTCAGACTCCTTATCTTTCCTTTGGGTCTCTTTTTTGGGCCATGCCTTCTTGTTCTGTGGTTCTTCCTTCCTTGCCTCTTTCTTCTCGGGTGCCTTATCAGCTTTAGCGCCTTTTTCCTCATGCATGTATGCCATTTCTACTAGCTTCTCAAAGGTGGCCCCCATAGGGATGTGTGTCATAGCCAACCCTTGCAACGGCTCATTCAAGCCTTGAACGAACCTCAGAGCCTTCTTCTCTGGTGTGTTCACCAAGTTCATGCCAAATCTTGCTAACTGATTAAATTTGTTAACATATTCTTTCACTGATGAGCTTCCTTGCTTTAATGTCAAGAACCTTTCCATATACAGATTTTCTTCTGCCCGTGAGAGAAACTTCGCCACAAACCTACGTTTGAAATCCGCCCAAGAGTCAACAGGACGCTCCCCATTAGTGACCTCCCACCAAAACGAGGCCTCTCCCTTCATCAACCAAGCCGCTAAACGGACTTTCCTTTCGTCTTCTACTTCAAAGATTCCAAGCAATTCCTCCGTCTCCTTAAGCCAGTCTCTGGCTTCTACAAACGACTCTGAGCCTTGAAAAGTTTTTCCGCCCATAGCCTTAAATTCCTTGCACGTCTTTGCAAAAGTATCAACGCGAGGAGGAGGAGGAGGAATGGGTGCAACAGGGGGTGGAGGAACATCTGCTGGGCCTGCGGCGGTGGCCCTAGCCTCCAAATACCTCCTAAACCATCCTGGTACCGTTACACCCTCCGGAAGGTTCAAATCTTCAGCCATGCTGAAACGAAAAAGGAAAGATTCAAAAAAGGAGAATTCGAAAGATAAGATATATGGCCTTTTGGGGACTATGTTTTTTTTTCAAAATGAGCTTTACTTCTGAAAATACCTCCTTTTTCAAAACCTTTTTGGAAATAGTTTTCAAAAACTTCTATCTAATCCGGTAACCCTAAGCTCTGATACCAAGTGTAAAACCCCACCTCCGTTAAGGTCACTCACAAAGGGAACGCCTTAACTTTGGTGGAGAGTTTTAGTAAACAGAACAGAATATTACAAGACAGATAAACAGTACTTGAAAAATAATAACTTTATTACAGCGGAAAACAGAAATCAGTATGGTTACATCTTTATCAAAAACTCAAGTACATAAATATCAGCCTTGTTCAAACTATCAGAGTACAAAACTTTAAAAGCATAATCCCCACAGAAGAGAAGCTATCATGAGCCAAGCCATACTTTAAGCACTTCAAGAAGAAGGAATCCGGATCAAGCTAGAGTATTCCCTCCTTGGAAAACCTGGGGGGGGGGAACGGAAGAAAAGGGGCGAAAACAAGCAAGGTCAGACATAAAGTCTGGCAAGTCCAGTGATTTTCAGTTATGAACAGATAATAGTAATGATGACATGAACATAAAGCTGGACAAGAGATAACGTAACAGAAGCAAAAGATATACTTAAGTTAAACAGAAGAAACAGAATTACATAAGCTATTACTTTTCACGTCTCTGCACTAATACCAGTATAAAAGAATTAGGTGTTACCCTGGCGTTCAGACTACAACAGAAACGGAGTCAGAATAATTTCTACAGAAACATAGTACTAGTAAATGGGCTTTTACCGCCCAAGCAGAAGCATATGGTACAAAAACAGAAACAGAGTGCTAGTATTGGGCCTTTACCACCCGAACAGAAATAATGGGCCTTTACCACCCGAACAGACGGTACCACACTGAAGCAGATAAGTATTACACCCAACAGAAACAGACGGTACCCCAACAGAATTAGATAGAATTAGATGTACCCTAAATTCTACCCCAAGCGATCGGCTCCCTAATACATAAATACCCTGTGCCAGCCCCACAGAAGGGTGTATCATTCCCTAAAGTGGCAACCTTTGAACGACACAGACCTATTTATGGATGTCACGGCGTCTTACATCCACAGAGGCAGACCGGGATCCATGCACGCACATGACCCGGTTGGAATGCACCATCAACACCCCTCGCCATTATCAGAATGAACCGCTTATAATTAGTTCAGTAAGCGTGCCCGGACCCTACCTACTGTTGGGTCAAAGTTTTGATACCAGAAAGGGTTACTGACTAATATGGGTCCCAAACAACAGATGACACAAGTAAATTCCCTCCTAACCTTGTGTCCCCAAACTAACAGATTTCAGATTAACTTGTTTACAAGTTCAGACATACAGAGTTCAGATTTACCAGTTCACAGATCAGAAAATCCAATCAACAAGTTTTCAGACTAACGGGTCAGATGTACAGATTTAACAGATTTTCAGATTTGTCTAACTTTGTATTGGGCCTACAGATTCATGAACGGGTTTATCACATATATTAGTCTAGTTGGTTTAACCCTATCCACCCAACACGTTTTTGATGTCATATTACTTAACCCACCCATTCTTACCATATTGGTTAAGTGTCATTAGCCTAATCATATTAGTTAACCCACCCATTCATACTATATTGGTTAAGTGTCATTAGCCTAATCATATCACTTAACCCACCCATTCATACTATATTGGTTAAGTGTCATTAGCCTAATCATATTACTACCGCAACCCTGTAGGACCTCTCACATTGGGCTACCATTTATGGTTGCTGGATTCGCCGGGCTGGTCCGGGCAGTCTTATACCATAAATGAGTCCAACCTCGTGTCCATACAGTTGTCACGCATCTAATTTTCAAATTAGATTTTTTTAAGGTAACCATCCCGTCCATCGGATCAGTTAGGGATAGCCAGGGAGGGCAGGAAACTTGTATTTTCCAAACCCAAGCCTAGACACTATCCTCTCTGTCACCCTAGAACATTCAGGTATATGTGTCATTAATCTATTCATAAATTCACTATAAAGTTATGCCAATTTATAGCCTTTTATTCACACGTAAGTTATTTCTAATTTACTTACTCCATAATTTACATTAATAAACATTTATTATTATGGCCCACCTTCCCTTCAAATCATGTTTATAATTTTTGGTATGTAAATTATACCAAATTAAATGTCACTAACCATGATTATGCTAACATGACAGTTACATGTAATTTCAAATTGTTAATCAGAGTAGGCCGTACCCTACCTTCCCAAACTTGCCATAATAGCCATGCCCAAAATTACTATGTCATATATTTGGCGTTCCAAATCAATAGTTAAGCCTAATCTAGATTTAATGTTTATATTTACATTTTATACCAATCTAGATTAAATATCCAAATTCACAATTCATGTCCAAACTATATCTAGTTTACAGTTTATGCCTAAAACTTGATTTACCTGTCAATCTTACGCATATACCCAAAATTATATGTACACCATATTTACACCAATTTACTTATAACAAGTTCTAGCTTTTTACATATATCATGATACATGTCAAATTACATATACTAATTTATATATGCCTAATCCTAGCCAATTTACATATATACCAAGTTTCTTGCCTTTCTACATTACATAGATCCAGTTTATGCCAAATATCCAAAATCTATATTTAGGCGTGTTCACATTAATAGTTATCCTATTTTAATATAGGTCTTTTATGCCTAAGCCACACATTCCTTTTTGTTCAAGTCATGGTCGTTATATAAAATATGCCCAAGGATCTAGGTCTAACATGCATTATGTCTTTTAATTCAGATCTTAATTTTTAATTTGCCTTATATTCCAAATTTACAAGTCATATATTATCATATGATAATCCCAAACTGACATATATGCACAGATCTAGATCTAGTTTACAACCTATGTCCTTTACTCAAATCAGTCACAAATCAATCCAATTTTGCATCATTCATTGCATTGTCCCAAATATTTTAGCGTATGTTAATCTCTTATGAGATTGGTTCAGGCTCGTGGTAGCCTGGCTATAGAACAGAAAGCAGAAAGAAATACAGAGTAAAATAGATCAGAACAGAACATCCTCAAATTCAGATTTACAATCATGTCATAATTATAATTAAAGTTTATATCGGAAAATAACTGTGCTTGCCTTGATTGGATTAAAGAAAGAATCTTTAATTGTTGTAGAATCATTGCAGAAGCTTTAATCTTTTACTTGTATTAGCTTTGTTGTTCGTCTCTTTCAAATGGAGGCTCCCTCTAATTCTCATTCGACAGCATGGCGGCTTCAACTCTTATTTTCATGTGAATATTTAGTTGGAGACCTAGGGTCTTTTTATAGAGTTGCATTTTAATTTGAGCCGTCCGATAATGCTAGGGTTAATCAAGGCCATCAATTTCAAAAGAGGCCAATTATGTTCACAATTAAGGACTGTAAATTACTCCCATTTTAAATTATGTCATAATTACTATGCATGCAAATTACCCCCATTTTGAATTATGCCATAATTACTATGCATGCAAATTACCCCCATTTTGAATTATGCCATAATTACTATTTCAATTACATGTAATTTCATGTTTTAGCATATATATATATATATATATATATATATATATATATACACACTCTACAATGTACACATTTCTCATAGGACAAATCCTATATGTAAATAATTCCTAATTTTACTTATGCCATAATTACTCTCTTAATGTACATTATCAACATTTACTATTATTTGTTTATCCATATAAATATGTACACATTAGATACATCCCCCTTTACACACTTATTATTATTTTTATATGCACATTAGATACATCCCCCCTTTACTCACTTATTATTATTTTTGTATGCATATTAGATACATCCCCCCTTTTACAAACTTATTATTATTTTTGTAACCTTAATGTTAACAGAAAATTCGGGGTGTTACAAGTAGTGTGTGTGTGTTTTCGTGCATTTATCTGTTAGCATTAGTATAATTTGCATATGCATGCGTATGTGTGTGTTGTGCAAGTGTGGATTTATATTTGTAAAAGTTTTGAGTAAATATATAACTCTGAATATAATTATATGGGTCTTTGAAAATAGATATATGATCTTGGAATCTGAAGATTCTTGTGTATAAAGCCTTGATATGCGTACATAAGATATAAACTATTTTGCATATGCCCTTGGGTACATAAACATTTGTATAAGAATGACACTTTGGGATTATGAGGCTTCTTGAAATATATTAAACCTGAAACTTTATTGACTTGTTGAGCTATTTGCTAGTATACTGAAGTTTCCAAGTATTTCTTTTAGTTTAAGTGCATGAGTTGTGTCATTTTTCCTATTCATTTTTTATTCATATAAAGAAGATGTAGATGCATTTTAATCTAAATTAATTAATAGACTGGCCACTATATTAGTATATCGTTATAGCAAAAATTATCCCTTGAACCCTTCTGGTAAGGTAGAGTATTCCCTTTCCTTATTCTTGCATTGGAATTTTGATGAGAGTATAAGGTTCCAGAGTAATCATTTTAGTGTCTAAGTTCGAATCAATTGAGGCTAGAAAATTAAGTTTATCATTATTTTTCTAAATCAGTTTTTAGGGCCTTACCTCTTAAGATCATATGTCCCCATATTTTATACATACCCCACTTCATGCTTTCGAAAATATTCCGTCCATTGTATTAATTTCATGTTTATCTTATTTTGGAATTTGTTGTTGGCGTTTCTTGGTTACTATGCTGAGGATTGATTTCTAAAAGAAAGAACACAAGACATTAGGGATGTGAGGATGGGACATATGAAGATGTCATATGCACTTACATGGGTCTCCAAATATCCTGAACGCTATATTTGCAAGTGAAGTAGAGGCTTTGCTTCCTGTAGTTGGAACATTGTTACAGTAAGCGGAAGAATCCCTAACTTTCTCTGGTCATTACCAGTGTAATGTATAGCTTTTTACAGTTTCTAGGCCGCTTCTTCACCGTTATTTCTATGCCTATAAGATATATTTCTTCTCGTGTTTTATATTTACACCTTTCACCAATTTCAGTATTCTTTTTGGGCATTCAGTTTTCCATGCTAGTTTATTTATCTAGGTGAAATATTGGTCTTGAGTGGATCCAAGAGATCCATCTGATTACTTTGCACAACCTTTGCTATAGAGAAATTATTGCCAAAAATTAACTGGTATGTACATTGAATTGTAGCCAAGGTACTTAGATAGAGTTGATGGTGTTGGGAATGGGTCCCTTCCTATGTGGAAAAACCCATATTTAATTGGAGAAATAAGTGTTGCAACAGTATTTTGTGTTTTTAGTTGAAAAGGTGAATTATTGTCCTTTGGTGTGCCTTGGTAATTGCACCTTGATGGGAATTTTCATCTTATTAAATAAGGTATTTGAATGGAGATTTCCAGGTGCCTTTTTGGTGGCTTTATATTCATATCCACATTTTGGGCAGCAAATAACACACAACAACATCAATTTGAACAACATTGATAAAAAGATATCTATCATCAAAACTTTGCCAGCTTCTCCATGACATTGGGAGCAATTTCTACTCCTTTGAGATAGCCTTCTGCTAGCGTGTTTTTGCGAGATCTCTCAGCTTTTCTGAGCTCTATTTCCCGGTGATATTTTTCACTTTTTCTCACTTTTGTTTTGATGCTTTTATTGCTAGCTATTGTTGGATAATTTCAGTATCCACTTTGTGACTTGGATTTGGATTTGTGTATCACCCCATTATCATAGCACGAGAAGTTTGGGAGGACCCCCGTCATCGGTCCCGTGGTTTTCACTCTTCACATCGAAGAGGTTTTCCACGTTAAAAATTCGTGTGTTCTTACTTTATTATTATCTCCTATTCTGTTGGTTATTTCCATTGATCGTTGGTGATTGTGGTGCATTTTGCTGGGTTTGTCTGTGTCATTCATAACAAACTGGTATCAGAGCAAGGTTGGTTAATTTGTAGTATCCCCTAATGGATTCTAGTAATATCAACACTATTAGAATGATTAGTTTTAATGAAGCTAACTATCTTATTTGGAAGAGGAAAATGAGAGACTAGTTGTATGTCAAATGCTGGCATTTACCTGTGTTTAGTGATGAAAAACCAGAAGGTAAAACTGATGATCAATGGCTATTTGAACATGAACAGGTGTGTGGATTTATTCGTCAGTGGGTTGATGATAATGTTTTGAATCATATAAATGATGATGTTCATGCAAGATCACTATGGCAAAAGCATGAATCCCTTTATGCTAATAAGTCTGGAAATAATAAATTGTACTTAATCAAGCAATTGATGGGCTTGAAGTACAATTCAAGCAAGTCAATTTCTGATCACCTGAATGATTTTCATGGTATTATTAAACAATTATCAACTATGGATATAAATTTTGATGATGAAATTCAGGGACTTTTGTTACTTGGCACTTTTCCTGATTCATGGGACACTTTCAGAATGACACTTTGCAACTCAGCACCACATGACAATGTTACACTGGATATTGCCAAAGTTGGTATTTTGAATGAGGAGATGAGGAAGAAATCTCATGGTGTGTCTTCTTCATCCGAGGAAGCATATGTTGCTGAAAATAGAGGAAGAAGCAAGAGTAAAGCTCCAGTTTCTAGAAACAAAAGCAGAAACAAATCTCGTGGAGATACACAAATATGAAGTGTCATTATTGTGATAAATCCGGCCACATAAAGAAATATTGCTATAAGTGGAAAAGAGACAACAAGGGTGGTAAAGGCATGGAAGATAAGAAGAAAGATCAAAAAGATTACAGTAATGATGATAGAGCTGCTACTGCAACTAATGGTGATCTTATTGTTGTACATGATGAGAGTTATGTGAACCTTGCTAAATATGCTTCGAGTTGGGTCATTGACAGTGGAGCATCACTGCATGTGACATCACGAAAGGAATTCTTCACATCTTATACACTTGGTGACTTTGGGGTGTTGAAGATGGGTAATGATGGTGTGGCTCAGGTTGTGGGCATTGGAGATGTATGTATGGTGACCAACATTGGAGAAAAATTAATGCTTAAAAATGTTAGACATGTTCCAGAAATCCGATCAAACATGATCTCTACTAGAAAACACGATGATGATGGCTATTGCAACACTTTTCATGGTGGTCAATGGAAGCTTACTAAAGGAAAATGGTGCTAGCTCGTGGGAAGAAGCATACAAGTTTGTACTTGCTGCAAGCCTCAATTCCCACTGATTATGTAAATGTGGCAAATGATGATCTTGCAAAATTGTGGCATAGAATACTTGGCCATATAAGTGAAAAGGGGCTAATTTGTTTGATGAAGAAAAATGCACTACCTGATCTGAAGTATGTAAAATTGGACAAATGTCCTCATTGTTTTGCAGGAAAGCATAATCGGGTCTCCTTTAAGAGACATCCTCCTTCAAGAAAATCAATTTTGCTTGATCTTGTTCATTCTGATGTTTGTGGTCCGTTAAAAGTTAAGACCTTTAGTGGTGCAATTTACTTTGTTACTTTTATCGATGACTGTTCAAAGAAGTTATGGACATATGCTTTAAAAACAAAAGATCAGGTACTCGATGTTTTTAAGCAGTTTCAAGCCTTGGTTGAAAGGCAATCTGGTAGAAAGCTAAAGTGTTTACGTTCTGACAATGGTGGTGAGTACATCGGTCCACTTGATGAATATTGTAAGGCACAAGGTATTCGGCATCAGTTTACACCGAAGAAGACTCCACAGTTGAATGGTGTAGCAGAGAGAATGAATAGGACTTTGTTAGAGAGAATGTGGTGCATGCTTTCAGAGGCTAAGTTTACCAGAACACTTTTGGGGTGAAGCTTTGTTTACAGCTACACATGTGATTAATTTTTCTCCTTGCTTTTCTTTGAATGGTGATGTTCCAGATAAGGTTTGGCTTGGCAAGGAGGTTCTTGCAGTCATTTGCGTGTCTTTGGGTGTAAGGCATTTGTGCATGTGCCTAATGATGAAAGATCGAAGCTGGATTCCAAGACTCGCCAATGCATCTTTGTGGGCTATGGTCTTGACAAGTTTGGCTATAGGTTTTATGATCCTATAGAGAAGAAATTGATTCGTAGCAAGGATGTAGACTTTGTTGAAGACCAAACAATTGAAGACATTCGGAAATCACAAGAAGTTGCATCTCATAATGGCTATGATCTGGTTGATTTAGATCTCCCTCCTTTGACTCCTGCACCAACTCCAACTGAGCACGTACAATAAGATGACAATGAAGGTCATGTACCTGAGGAAGATGATCCCCATGATGAAGATGCTGAAATTGATCATCATGCTTCTCCTGAAACTCAAACAACCGCTGTCAGGCGATCTACCAGGGAACGACTTCCTTTCACTAGGTATCCTTCTTCCGAGTATGTTCTCTTAACTGACGGAGGAGAACCTGAGACCTTTAAAGAAGCTATAGAAAGCGATGATAAGCAAATTTGGTTGGATGCAATGAAAGAAGAGATGAAGTTGGTGCATGATAACAATACTTTCGATCTAGTGAAACTACCGAAGGGAAAGAAAGCTTTAAGGAATCGTTGGGTTTACAAGCAGAAGCAAGATGAAAATGCAAAGATGCTTCGGTACAAAGCAAGACTTGTAGTAAAAGGATGCAACCAAAGAAAGGGAATTGACTTTGAAGAGATATTTGCACCAGTTGTCAAGATGTCTTCCATCAGAGTTGTTCTGGGTCTTGCTGCTAGTTTGAATTTAGAAGTTGAGCAGTTGGATGTGAAGACGGCTTTTCTTCATGGTGACCTTGAAGAAGACATTTACATGGAACAACCAGAGGGCTTCAAAGTTAAAGGGAAGGAAGAATATGTATGCAAATTGAAGAAGAGTTTGTATGGTCTAAAACAAGCTCCAAGACAATGGTATCGCAAATTTGACTCTTTTATGGGGCAGCAAGGCTACAAAAAGACATATAATGATCATTGTGTTTTCTTGAAGAAATTTTCTAACGATGATTTTATCATTTTGCTACTTTATATTGATGACATGCTTATTGTAGGGAAAAATGTAGAACGAATTGCTAGTTTGAAGCAACAGTTGAGCAAGACTTTCTCCATGAAGGAACTTGGTCCGGCGAAGAACATTTTAGGAATGAGAATTATTCTTGATCGCAAGGCTGGAAAATTATGGCTATCACAAGAAGCATATATTCAGAGAGTGCTTAAAAGATTCAATATGGAGAAAGCAACGTCTGTGAGTACTCCACTTGCTGTGCATTTTAAGTTAAATTCTCAACGGTATCCTTCCACAATAGAAGAGAAGGAGAAGATAGTGCATGTTCCTTATGCTTCTACCGTGGGTAGTTTGATGTATGCAATGGTTTGCACTCGGCCCAATACAGCTCACGTTGTTGGTTTAGTTAGTAGATTTCTTTCTAATCCAGGTAAAGAGCATTGGAATGCTGTGAAGTGGATTATGAGATACTTATAGGGTACTGCTGATATGAAGCTTTGCTTTGGGAGTGGCAAGCTTTGCCTTGTTGGTTATTTATATTCTGATATGGCAGGTCATATTGAATCGAGAAAATCTACTTCGGGTTATTTGGTCACTTTTGCAGGGGGAGTAGTGTCTTGGCAATCTAAGCTACAAAAATGTGTGGCCTTGTCTACTACTGAGTCAGAGTTTATTGCAGCGACAGAGGCATGTAAGGAGTTGTTGTGGATGAAACATTTTGTTCATCAGCTTGGATTTTCACAAAAGAGGTATGAGTTGTATTGTGATAGTCAAAGTGAAATTCATCTTGCTAAGAGATCCACTTTTCATGCAAAGTTGAAGCATATTGATGTGAGATATCATTGGATACGCAATGTTCTTGATGATAAGTTAATTGAGCTTGAAAAAATTCATGTCGATGATAATGGTTCCGGCATGATGACTAAAGCTTTGCCAAAAGACAAATTTGAGACTTGTCGTTCAATTGCCGGAATGGCAACCACCTCCATATAGTCGGGAAGGGGAGGTTTGTTGGGAATGGGTCCCTTCCTATGTGGAAAAACCCATATTTAATTGGAGCAGTAAGTGTTGCTACGGTATTTTGTGTTTTTATTTGAAAAGATGACTTATTGTCCTTTGGTGTGCCTTGCTAATTGCACCTTGATGGGAATTGTCATCTTATTAAATAAGGTAGATGAATGGAGATTTCAAGGTGCCTTTTTGGTGGCTTTATATTCATATCCACATTTTGGGCAGCAAATAACACACAACAACATCAATTTGAACAACACTGATAAAAAGATATCTATCATCAAAACTTTGCCAACTTCTCCGTGACATTGGGAGAAACTTCTACTCCTTTGAGATAGCCTTTTGCTGGCGTGTTTTTGCGAGATCTCTCAGCTTTTTTAAGCTCTGTTTCCCGGTGATATTTTTCACTTTTTCTCGCTTTTGTTTTGATGTTGTTATTGCTAGTTATTGTTGGATAACTTGGGTATCCACTTTGTGACTTGGATTTAGATTTGTGTATTACTCTATTATCATAGTAAGAGAACTTTGGGAGGGCCCCCGTCATCGGTCCCGTGGTTTTCACTGTTCACATCGAAGAGGTTTTCCACATTAAAAATTTGTGTGTTCTTACTTTATTATTATCTCTTGTTCTGTTGGTTATTTGCATTGATCGTTGGTGATTGGGTGCATTTTGCTGGGTTTGTCTTTGTCATTCATAACAGATGATTGGAACCCAATGTATAGCTAACCATCAAGTAACATCAAGTAATTTAGTTGAGCTGCCGTGACTTTTATATCCAATTTTTTAGCATAGTTTTCTCACTCTATCTACTTTATTATTTATCCAAAATCTGAAATATACATAAAAATAAGGTTCAATTTCATATTTCTTCCTTGAAATTTGTTCGCTACCATGAACTTTTGAAATATTGAAGCCAAAGAATGCATTCTCTATGTTTAACTATCCAATTTTGCATGAAATACTTGCAATTGATAGTTATTAGTTTTTTTTTGTTTAAAGTGTTATTAAAATGATAAATAATGGTAACTTGTATTTTTCAAAAAAAAAGTAGATATCAGCACTACGTGAAATGGATATATTTGTGAAAATGATAAATAACACAAATAAACGTATACACATAAACCTTCTTTTGACTGACACTACCCTGCAGTTCGCTAGGTGGTGTTATAACCCTTGAAATCTTTGTTGTCATATTAGATATTGTTGGGCACTACTTCCAAATCCCTCCAGTCCCCGCACTTTGTATAGGAAGACATTATATTTTTAATTATTTATTACAAATAACCAGCAGCAGCAGCAGCACCACCACCACCATTGATATCAACTGTTCTGAACACTACTATATTTCGATAACTAAAATCATGCTAAGTTTTTCAATTCGTTTGTTGTTTTCCCTTGCAATTATTGCTTTAGAATGTTTTATTTTTTGATTTTTGTTTCATACTTCAAATTACCAACTTTGCAATAAACTCTTGCCATAATAAATTCAGTATAATTCAGTTCAAATCGAAACGAACTAGAAGGCCATATTCATCAAAAAAAATGACGCAGTCACCTTTTGATGCATTAGCGGTGGAACGCATCCTACTGGAGAGAGAGTGAGTGGAAAGAAAGAGAGGGGAACTTATGGTGGAAATCTGCCATTAAACGCTCCTCAAACATATTTGTATGTGTGACTGTCTGTACATATGTATAATAGTCGTCCCTGCTTGCATAATGTAGAACAAAATCTATGAAATAAAAATACTTTGAATGAATCTTTAATCTATTGATCCTCATATATTCTCCTAATTACACATTCAAGTGATAAATCACCTCAAAATCTATCTATAAGTAATTAAAAATTATCAAGTACCATATCTACTAAACATGCATACCTCCTTTTTAATGAAAAGGTCTACTCAAAAGAGGGTACATATGGAAAAACAACAAATATACAAAGCACAGAGTAACCAAATTATGAAAATTCATTTGCACTACAATTTAATAAAACAAAACGGTACAAATACTCTCACTCTAGCTTCTCCAAAGTATTAGCTCATTGAACAAAGCACAACTACCTGAAAAAGTAGCATATATGCATAACCGATAGGGTCAATGCACAAACAAAGAAGGCAAAGCAAACTTTGTAATAAAGTACTCCATCCAAAAAAGTTCTAAGCATCTCTATGATTGTAAGCATTAACATGATCAACCAATATTTCATATCAGTATGCATTATCCGCAGTTTCAATCATTTGTTTAGATTTCTATCACAACTCCCTGGTTTGCACCTGACAAACAACATGAAAACTTGAATTCTGCAGTGCTCACTATCCCATCACATGCAAATATAATTTTAGTCTGAAGAACATATAATTAAAACATAATGATAACCTGATTGTACATCGACAATTTTACCTTTGTTTAGATCAGTTTATAAATTAGTGATGTGTTCAAATTGATTCCATTGAATACTGCGATGGTAGAGAAGTAACGTAATATAGTTATGTCAATTTATTTACCTTTTATTTATGTTTTCTCCTTTAAATATATTCTTGTGCTAAATTTGGTCAGGCTATAGTTAAGAAAGTGGGTATTCCAAGTGGGATCCGTAAAAGAAATCGTTAATGGTGTATTTAAATTATAAGAGGGCAAAATTGTCCTGAATCAATGGTACATCCATGGAATAGAAAATTGAGAAAATATGTATATCTGAATGCTTCAAACTGATCTTTTCACATTATAATATAGATAGATAAATAGATATATATTGGTAAATTTGGTTGCAACTGTAAAATTCGTGTACAAAGACAGCATAAAGAGATTATTAATGACATGTGGTAGTGACAAATGAGGTACACTTCATAATGAAAACAATATTAACGAAAATCTGTGTATAAATTAATAGTTCCATGCACTTTTTACATGACTGTGAATTGGATTTAATGTAATTAGGGTTGCCAATCAAATTGAAAATATACATAATCCTAAACTAACTAATATTAATATGATTCATTTAACAGTTGGCAACCTTCATACCTTATATTGAGAATTGGATTTTCATTAAATTGATGACTACACAAACAAAAAGTTAAAGATAATTAGTTAAGAAGGTAAAAGGGTCGTCAAAAATCAAACTCTTATTTTTATAAAAAAAAGCAATATAAAAGAGGGACATATACAACAAATCGATAAAGCATAAATATGCTTATATAAACTAAAAAGGAAACAATATAAATCTTGCACTAATCTTTTTGGTAGTTTATGCAGAAATGGCATCAAAACCTTTAGATTCATTAGTAGAAGCTAAGAAAAACTATGTAGAATCCAGCCTATTGAATTTGTGGTCGTTTCAAAAGCTGTATTATTTGATTATGGCTCTCCAATTCTTCTCTCGAGATGTTCAGATGATTATACATATGACGACTATCATAACCATTTGTTCATCATGGAATTGAAGTGTGCGAGCAAAATAATGGTGATAGAAGGATAAATCGAGACCTATGCATTTTGTAATTAGAAACCGAGGTCTTGTATTGGAAATAATAAAGCTCACGTGATAGGCAAATCCAGCAGTGCATTGCAAAGCCCAAACGGTCCTCAATATACAACACACATATTGGGCTAAGCCCAGACTTATATTGTTCAGTCCATTTTGTATTACTTACCTAAATTACAATCTTTCTCATTTTATAATTTTTTTTGGGCAAAGCCGACTGGTTTTTATAATGATCTGTAACACTCTTTTATTAATAAATCAAAAATACAAAGTAAACAGGTGATATACAGAGCATATATCAGCTAAGAGCTACTACATAGCTCAACCAACTTACATAGAGAAATACATTGTTACTTATCATGGAACAATTACATTCTAACTTGTAATGGGGTCACATTACAAGTACCTAGCGTTAGAAGCAAGACTTCTAACCGTTCTCTTGAAGGTTCTTCATCATTTCTTTCTTCATACTACGAGTGATGGGCGTCTTCGAAAGCGATTTTACATCCGTAACCGTAGATTCGCAATCATTGAGGGAATCCAGTGGCCTTGGTTTGTGCCCCGGAGGCGGTGCAATATTCGCATAAGAGGACACTGCAGTTTGAGGGGAATTGACGTCGGAGTTGACTTGACCTGTGGAGGAAGAAGATCGCCGTTGATGTTCTTGTTGTTGTTCTCTAATATTCTTTTTGAGCAACCTAATAATGTCTTTAGCCCACTCTTTCTTAAGTGTACCGCTGCTCAACCCAGGTAAAATGTTATCGCATTCTTTGAGCTTCTGTTGCAACAGGGCAGTCCAATCTGGACTGATGCTCTCATCAACAAGCTACATTTTTAACATGCCAGTTATTTGGGTAACAAGAGGTAACAGCTCCTCTTGTTGTTTCATGAATTCACTATTATCCTCAGTGGTAGCTTCTTGCCAAGCTTTCTGTTTAAGGTTCTGCTGAAGGAAATCGTCAAGTGGCTTCTGCATAGAGATGTCCTTAGTTGTCATATCATTGAACAACTGATCAGAGTTCTTAGCATTAGAACCACTTAAATCAACCACTAATTCCACTTCGTCATACTAGCGATACACATGTTAGAATTCAGATCCAGAGAAAAGAGAGAGATACAACGATAAAGAACTAGAAGGCTACATCTTTATTGATAGATCTGATTGCTATTACAAAATAAGATAATTGCTTGATTTACAAAACATTGCCTCTACTTATAAATGAGAAAGGAGACTCTAGAATAGAATATTCTAGAGCATATTCACTAATACCAAATACAACTCACTATTAATGCAAGACCCAAATTAGTACGATACCAAATATACCTCAACATTAATGCATACCAAATAAAAAGGCAACCAAATAAAAGGCAATGTATTTTATTATTATCTCTAACAACACAATCATAGTGCCCCTGCTTTTGGCCGATAGTCGCACCTTCCTCCATTCTCCAATTCAAAATTCACTTCTCTACCGAAGTTGTGAATTTCTTCCATGATTCCGTTTATGTTTGCCAAAGTGTCTTGATACTCTATATGTTCATCATGATTTAATATCTCTCCTTCCTCTGTCTCCAAATTTTTCTCATAACACACCATCTCCTTACCTCCATCTTTGTCCAAAATGTTTTGAATCGCTATACCTGAATGTACTGTCACAGGCCCTATCATGGAGTCATCATAAACTGGCAAAGGGATGTCCATAAATTCTTCTTGATCGCTAGACTCTGCATTTAAGTCTCCATCCTCATGCACAGAATTAACTCCTTCATGTATTTCCACTAATGAGGCACCTTCATCACAGGCATTGTTTAGAGAAGCATACATGTTGCTAGTCTCAATAGTTGCCGAACACAATTCGACTACTCCACCACACTCCACAACAACACCGTCAACTTTCCTCCATTCCTTACTAAATACAGAGGGAGAATCCGTACCTTATGATTACTCCTCGAAGGAATGATTTTAGCCTGCCTCTTTGGAACCTCAATGTGATGCTCCACATCCCGGTCTTCCTGAGTATTCATAGGTCCATTCCTGGATTTAGTCACCTTCTTACCTTTAATTTTATTATCCCTCTCTGCATCAACATATCCACACACTTTAATAGGACAGTTTTTGAGGGAATGCCCAAATGCCAGACAAGATTGGCATACGTCCAGCTTCCAGACACAAATGACGTTGACGACATGCTCAGTTCCATCGTCGAGGAGAACTGAAATAGTATCTGGTAGCTCACTTGTCGGGCGGATTTCCATCAGAACTTTGGCATAACCAAGCCAATCGAGGCTCTCAGTCACCTTATCCATATAAAGAAATCCGCCTACATGTGTTGCAAGCCAAGAAATACTGGTTTTGGACCATGCTACCATCGGCAAATTGGTCATCTTGATCCAAATAGGCACAGCTTTTATACCTTTACCAGAGTTTCCCAAGTTAATATCCCATTTCTTGATTATGTACGCTTTGTTTCTGATTACAATAGGATAAGCTTCCAGTATTCTCTTCCTATCTTCCGCATCAGCAAGAAGAAAGAAGAACATTGAGCCATTCAATTTCACTTTGATCGGACCTCTCGGTTTCCATAGATTCTTCAGGTGGTTGACCACGACGGTATACGACAATGGGGTGTCAAGGAAAAAACCAGCGATGTATTCTTGCCACACTTCAGTACTTGCCATAACAATGTCTTTGGTTGGAACCATACTCTTACCTGAGTATTTGAGTGTGAAAGTAGGAGGCACAAAGTCACCAGCGCTTCGAGGTTTCGAGGCGAAAAGCGACGACCATCTAACTATTGGTACGGGTGTTTGAGTTGATGAGGTTTGCTGAGACGATCGGTTAAGAGGAGAGACAGTTGGGGGAGGCTCTGGAGGCGGTTGGTTGAGAGGAGCGACATTAGGAGGTGGATTTGGAGGCGGCAGTGTTAGGTTTGGAGGCAGGTTAGAGGAGGGGTTGGCATGCGGCTGGAGCGGAGAGAGAAGTTTTGGTTGGCTCGAGGTGGAAGCCTGAAAGGTCGTCATTTTTTGGGGCTCTATTTTTGAATTTTTTTTTTTACAATTATTACTGTTGGCTTATAGCCTGTATATATGTACCATATTCTTGTACAACTTTTATCAATCAATAATAGAATAAATTCATCTTCTTATAATTTCATCATAGTATCAGAGTTTCCAAGCCTAATGGCAAATTTTCTCTGATTGATTATTGAGGAGATTGCTCCTCTCTTCTCAGCTTACAATCCTGGTTGCAGAAGGCATCTTCCATTGCCGTCCAAAGGCTCATTCGTCATCGAAGAGAGCCTCAATCGCCAAGATCAAGTGCACTTCTCGTCAAGCAAGAAGACTGTTCTTATTCAAAATCTGAAGCTAACCAGGTTCAATCTTCTTTCGCAACAAACAGAAGCTGATTGATAACCAACTTCTGTTGTGCCATCCAGAAGTTGAATCTCTGTGATTAACTTCAGAAATTAGCCCCTTTACTGTTTCTGAATCTGAAATTCATCCAGCCCACAATCTCATTCATCAACCATGGTTGAAGGAACTGTAGAAGATCCTTTGCTGCAGTCACAAAACAATAATCAGGTGCCAAGTATTGATGACAGTTTAAAAACTTTCATTAATCCTCATACAGAATTGATAACTCATCAATTAGATGAGAATAACTACTTATCTTGGAAGTATCAAGTGGAGACAGCCATCAATGGCTATGGTTTGTCTGACTTCATCAATGGGACTGCCTCCATACCACCAAAATTTGTTGAAAACTATCGACAAATGTTCAGTAATAAGGACTACATCAAATACATCAGAAAGGATAGACTATTAAGTGCTTGGCTACTATCATCCATTGGATCAAGCTTCATACCACAAATAGTGTGATGTAAAACTACTCAGGAGATTTGGTCAAAGATAGAACAAATATTCAACACTCAATTACCAGCAAAGATTCTACATTATAGAAGGCAGATTCAAAATTTAAGAAAAGATAACCTACCAATGAGAGAATACTTAACTAAAATGAAGTCACTGTGTGATCTGTTAGAAAGCACTGGCAACAAGATATCAGATAATGATCAAGTACTATACATTACGAATGGATTAGATGATGATTATGAAGCTGTAACAATTGTTATTCTATCTCTATCCAATGTACCCAGCATAGAATATGTTCACTCAACATTAATGGCTCATAAAGGTAAAATTGAACAAAAGAAACTTAACATGAGTATGTCAGTAAACCTTTCCACACAATCTCAGACAAAGAACAGAAAACCCAATTTTAATTCAAATAGTCAAAGAAATAATCAAAGCTTCAATCAAAATTTTCAAAGGGGAAACCAGAGCTTGCAAAGAGGTGGACAAAGTCAAAGAGGCAAAAATCGAGGTGGTAGGTATGACAAAAACAACTACAGACCCAAATGCCAAATTTGTGAAAAACTAGGACACACAACAAATAAGTGCTACTTCAAATTTGACAACAATGTAAACACTGGTCAAAACAATGCTCAAGGACAACAACAGACTGCAGCTAACTCTAACAGCAATACAAGGAATTACAGTGCAAAAATGGAAAGTATGCAAAATAACAAATTTCAGAACACAACCAACAGTTCAGCAAACATTGATGACATAGGTGATGAATCATGGTATCCAGATAGTGGAGCAACTAATTATGTAACAAAAAATCTTGAAAATCTCAACATTGGCAACAAGGAGTACAGAGGTAACAAGTTTATTTCTATGGGTAATGGCCAGTCTGTTAAAATCACTCATACTGGTGTTGCCTGTTTAAATTATTACTTACTAAGTGTTTCTAAATTTGCAAGTGATAACAATGTTTACTTTATATTCTACCCTAAATATTGTCTTGTAAAAGATATGCAGACTAATGTAGTACTCTTGCAGGTTGAAGAGTTGAATGGTCTCTATAGATTCAATTTTGTGAGATTACAAGATACTAAAGCCAAAGAATCTGAAAAACAACAAAGTAACCCTGGGACTAGAGATATAAGTAGCAACTTTTCTGAATTGCAATGTAATAAGATTGTGGACATGTGGCATTACAAATTGGGACATCCCAATATAAACTTTGTAAAACAAGTTTTGAATAATAACAATATAAAGTTTAGTAGTATTGATTTACCTTATATTCGCACTTTCTGTCAAATGGGAAAGATTCACAAACTTGCTTTTGATGGCTCAATAACCAAATATAATCACCCACTTGAATTGGTTGCAACATACCTATGGGGTCCAGCACTAATCAACTCTGACTTTGGTTTCAAATATTATATATCATATATTGATGCACACACCAGGTACACCTGGATATATTTTCTTAGAAATAAATCTGAAACGGGTAAAACGATTATACAATTTATAGATCAAGATGAAAGGATCACTGGTCACAAATTGAAAGTGCTTCAATCAGACGGGGGAACATAGTATAAACCACTATGTGAATAATTCCAGGAAAAAGGAATTATTCACAGAATAACATGTCCCTACACATCTGAACAAAATGGATTAGTTGAGAGAAAACACAGGAATATAGTAGAAACTGGGCTTACATTACTAGCTCAAGCCCATTTACCACTAAAATTCTGGCCTGAATCATTCAAACAACAGTATATCTCATCAATAAATTACCAAGTAAAGTGTTGAATGGTTCAAGTCCCACAGAAAAATCATTCCACGCAAAAACAGATTATTCAATGCTGAAAATATTTGGTTGCCTGTTTTTTCCTCATCTAATGCCTTACAATAAGCATAAACTAGAATTTAGGTCTTCTCCATGTACCTTTTCGGGATATGCAAGTAATCAAAAAGGTTATAAATGTTTAACTAGCAATGGAAAATAATAGTATCTAGACATGTTGTATTCAATGAACAAGTGTTTCCATTTGCTAGTAACAATCAAGACATCCGAAAAAGTGTACAACCTTCATTTTTCAATAACTAATATACCATTATGTCAAGAAACAGGGAAAAAGACCAGTGCATATCAGGTCATCAACAAAGCATACATGAACACGGTACATATCACATGCTTGAAGCAACACCCGAGCCTTCAGATTTCGATGCTAGCACTACACCAAGCAATCAAAATGCGGAACCAACATCTAAAAATCAGTCAATAAATACTGAAGATCCAGGTGCAACTACAACAAGTCAAAGACCAGTACACCACATGATTACTTGGCCAAAGAGTGGAATTTTCAAACCCAAAATATATGCAATAAATCTGGAAACAAAAGAACCAGAAAATATGCAACAAGCAATGAGTAATGATAATTGGAGCAAAGCAATGAAAGAAGAGATCAATGCTCTCAGGAAAAACAAAACCAGAGAACTAGTTGAAAGACCAACGGACAAATATTAGGCAACAGATGGACTTACAGGATAAAAAAGAATTCAGATGGAACAATACAAAAGTATAAAGCCAGACTTGTAGCAAAAGGCTACACACAAGAGCATTGACTAGATTTTAATGAAACATTTTCCCCAGTTGTAAAGCCAAGTATGATAAGAGTTGTTCTAACTCTAGCATTACACAACAACCGTAAGATCGGATAACTGGATGTGAACAATGCATTTCTTAATGGAGTGTTAGAAGAAGAAGTATACATGCAGCAACCCACGAGATTCAACAATGGCAATAACAATATAGTGTGCAAGCTCAATAAATTTATTTATGGATTAAAGCAAGCTCCTAGGGTTTGGTTCAACAAACTAAAATCAGTTCTGAATGAACTGGAATTTCAACCAACTAAATCTGACAATTCTCTCTTTATTAAAGTTTCTAGTAGAATTACCATTTATACACTAATTTATGTGGATGATTTTATTGTGACAATAGTGAAGAAAAAATTAATAAGCTAGTTGCATAACTTGACAGCCAATTTTCCATTAAAAATCTGGGAGAACTAAAGCACTTTTTCGGAATAAATGTCAGAAGAAAATCAACTTCAGAACTGCATCTATGTTAAAGGGAGTACATATCAAACATACTTAACAAATCAGGGATGAACAAAGCAAATACACTACCCACACCAATGATTAGCAGCTTAAATTTGACAAAGCATCAAGGAGAAGCAATTCCAAATGACAAGCAGTACAGGAGTATGGTAGGTGCATTACAATATGTCACCATTACAGGACCAGATATAGCATTTAGTGTAAACAAAGTATGGCAGTATATGTAACACCCATCTACATATCATTGGAAAGCAGTCAAAAGAATCTTAAGATATCTAAGAGGGACAATAAACTATGGATTAAACATGAAAGCCAGCAAAAATTTGAACAGTACTTAATTTGCAGATGCTAACTGGGCGAATGATCTAGACGACAGAAAATCCACTACAAGTTACTGTATCTACATGAGTGACAATCCAATTTCTTGGTGTGCTAAAAAGAAAACAACAATATCACGCTCAAGCACAGAAGTAGAGTTTAGAAGTGTAGCCAGTGCAACATCATAAATTAATCAGATTGAATCTCTAGTTAGTGAACTCAAGATTAACACTGGCAGGAAACCTATAATATGGTGTGATAATTTAAGCACTGTGTCTCTAACAGCAAACCTAATACTTGACTCACGAACAAAACACATAGAACTTGACCTATATTTTGTTCGTGAGAGAGTTATCAATAAACAACTTGAAGTAAATCATATACCCTCATTCTTCCAGAAGGCAGACATGTTTACAAAACCCTTATCAGCTAGAAATTTTATCAAATTAAGAAAAGAATTACAAATTGAAGAGTACCAGAACCTCAAGAAGAAAGTAGGAACAACCATCAACTCAAAAGCAGCAACAAATCAGCAAATTTCAACTCAGAAAGGAGAATCGAGCAAAATGAAGACAAAAATGGAGAACGACGGAAACCCTAGCTGAGCTTATGGGTGAATATTGGAAATAGTAAAGCTCACGTGATATGCAATCGATATATTATCCAGTAGTGCATTACAAAGCCCAAACGGTCCTCAATATACAACACTTATATTGGGTTAAGCCCAGACTTATATTGTTCAGTCTATTTTGTATTACTTACCTAAATTACAATCTTTCTCATTTTACAATTATTACCATTGGATTATAGCCTATACATGTTAATGGGCAAAATTGTTGCATATCAACACCCAATTTGTATGTGAGAACAATTATCCAAATAAGCAGTAAAGTAAATAAATGCGGGGAGACACAGCTTTTATAGTGGTTCGGCTCTAACACCTACATCCACTTTATAATCATTATTCATCATATCTTTTGTTGATTACAAAGTTGTACAAGTTCGAATAATAGCTAAGTTCAAAGTGTTACAATAGAATAACAAAATATATGTTTTTTCTACACTTTGACCAAATTATCCTTCTTCTTCTTCGTTGAGAAGCGTTGACTTGGTCAACAATATCCAAGTTTAGTGTTCATGTCCATGTAGTTCAAAAGTAGTATGACAACCCTTCCTAATGTTCAAGTGTTGAGTGAAAACATGCAAGTCACGTTTTAATTATCCTTCTTCCTCTTCCTTGAGATGAGTTGACTTGGTCAACTATAAGCAAAACAAGCTTTAATGTCCAAGAGATCTAGATACGGTGTATCTATGCTTGCTAGTGTCCAACAAGATATGGAATATGTATGCACCTCCTTTCAACTATTCATGCCATGTCCAATGGCCATGGAGGAGGTGTTGGAAGCCATTAATGAGTATTTGGAGCTCTCAAGGTCCAAAATTTCCAAAGGAGAAGGATCCAAATAAAGTCCAAGGCTTGAGGTATTTATAGGAGGAAGGTTAGGTAGGAGTAGGTGAGCAGCGGGGCCCACAGAAGCTAAATTTCACACCCTATAAAACAACCTATATCAGGAAATTTGCACCCCCTGGCCAGGGGTGTGAAATTCGCACCCCACCGGAGGGTGTGGAATTTCACACCTCCCAGGGGGTGCGGAATTTCGCACCTCCCGGAGGGTGCGAAATTCACACCCCACCGGGAGATATGTATTTGATGGGGGAGGGGACCGGAATCGCGCCGTCGTGGGAGCCGAAGTTCCTGAACGCGAAGTGAGGGAATCCGCTATTTTGCTGATCCGAAGTGAAGAAATCTGAGTTTCCGGCATGGAGAAAATCAGATGAATCGGGCGGTGCCCATTGGTTCGACCTAATCGGTTAGGTCAATCGCCGCCGGGACTGTGGGGCCCCGGACCCGCACCAGCGCTGCTCCCTGGCCCGCTTGACGGGTCGCCTTTGGCTCGGGGCACGGTTTGACTAAGAGTTATACTGCAAAGCCTTGAAGTAGACGTTATAGGGCCCAAAATTGGTCATCTGATAAGAGTCTTAGGTCTTCCTTTATTTGTGACGCGACTTCGACCGAGCCGCTTTGTGTTTCCTGACAGTGTTCTTCATGCTTGACCGCATCGTTAATCCAATACTTGACGTGTGACGGCTTCAACCAAAAAGCGTGTCAACAATACATATTTACCATATTCTTGTACAACTTTTATCAATCAATAATAGAATAATTTCATCTTCTTATAATTTCATCATCTTGTAGCCATTACTTGTCAGAAATGGTATATTGAACTCAAGCTTTGACCAATTTAATTTCATGATTAATTGCAGAAATCATTCATGAATCCACTTTGATAATCATATTATAATCTAAACATATAAAAATCTTAATCATAGATAACCTAGACCAATTCTTTAATTCAAAGGAAAAAATTGTGAAATAGTGGAATTTAAAAATGCTGGCAGTTGAAAACTGGAATTGTACATGTTAGCATCCCTAATATATTACTAAACATTCTCGAAGAAAAAATTAAAATTACAGCAAGAAAATTTTAAGGAAAGCTAAAATTAAGAAAAGAAAAAAAAACATATTTCTGAACAAAACTAAAATTATGGCTAAATATTATGTTACAAAGCTAATTTGGAGGCCAAATATTTCATGCATTCAAAATGATTGGTAAATTTAGCGTGGTTCCAAGTTTAGAGATAATATAAAACTAAATCCAAGATTGCAGCTTTATTTATAATCTACATGTCAATCGATGTGAAAAATCCACTTTTTGGCAAACAATAGTGAGATAACTTGTTCCAATACAATCTCCATCTTCTGGGTAATCACCAGTGATGTGGTAACTCGTATATATGCATTTAGAATGACAAGCATTCAAGTTTGTCATAAATTTTCCAAAAGTTTATAATAACTATTAACTAATTATCACTAAATGTCTAAAAGGATCAAGGTAACATTACTGGAATATTGTAAAGTTATAATATTTGTTGGTAAATGATAACAATTTTTCCTAATGGAAGATCCAACAATCAAACATGAAAATAATTTAAACAATTTACAGTGTTAGATAGTGTAATACCTAATTGGTGATCCCTTACAACGTGTAACACCCCACACTTTTCTATGCCCAAATTTCGACAAAAATCGAAACTCAAACACATCCAAGCATAGAGCGTGCAAATATGGTACCTGCAAATAAATGAGCATGAGCATAATCAGAGTACAATAAGAAAACTCACGGCACAAACAAAATTGGATAAACTAGTATTAATTCAAGCAACTACCTTTTTAAAATAAGTCACTTTGCCAATACTGAACATGATAGAGAACGAGAACCGAAAGCCAAACTTAAACACCTGTGAGAACCCGACCTTCTCTAGGAAGCCTGGGTGGTTGTAATGAGGAGGGGGTCAGAACTACAAGATTCTAGTGAACATGAAATGTACAACATAGATTATAATACACAGATGTATCCCGTTTGGTTCAACCCAAGATGTATGCCTACCAAGGTTAGTGATTCTAGCCTAATCTTGTTAATGTTTACGCACGACTTTACTACTCTTCTCAAGGTAGTGTTTCCAAAGTATAATATCGAGATATGACATTTACGCATATATTTGTGAAGCCTTTGTACTAGAGAAAATCTGGTTATTTAATCGAGGTTAGACTTCTAGTTACAGAGTTTCTATATATATACACACATACACACTTTCATTCGCTCTTTCTTTATCATTTAATGCCTCGCTATCAATGATAGATAGGGTGGATTATCTCTAATCGCTTAAGACCCTAGGAGGACCTATTGGTCACTTATTATTCCTTGAAAATTTATTTAACATTAACATAGACTAGAGGGCACTAGCTACGGGCCCTACTAGTTAAGGTTTCCGTCATTCACGCATATACCCTTGCTCACGTAAGGTGAGAGATGGTACTTTATCGCTCGTTATACCATCTAGCTGACCTTATTGCATAATCTCCTTGGTCGCTTACTACTTCCTATAGGGTAGGTATCCATATATGACATTTTTAGTTTCCAGGTTTGGGTAGGCCCTACACACACGCCATTTAAGACCCCTAAACTGAAAGACCTACTCCCAGGTGGACTCCTCGACCCAAGCCACTTAAGACCCAAGGAAGCGGACTACACACAAAGATTATCAAGCTCGCCCCCATTAGCCTTTAATACCTTTCCCTATTGGGATAAAGTGGGATACATTATTTAGTCATTCCTGTTTAGTCCCTCTACACGGAAATACTATACGCACATAATTCATTATCATCACAGGTTCGTATGGTTAATAATATTTTACATTATTAACTCACTAAGTCCAATTATAACTTTTAAATTATAAGTTCTATAATAACTAGTATAAATAAGGAAAGTTGTATCTCTTTACCATAGGATATTTTTAATTACCTTCCCTAATTGGACTTAGCATTTAAACAACAATCAATACCCACTAATTCCCTTTTTCTTATCCGTAATTTTATTGCCATTTATGACCATAACGGTCATATCTTCCTAAGGCAACCCTTAACAATGGATGTCCTTATTTTATCAGTCCCGAACTATTTATATGTTGTACCCCAATAGACAATTACTATTCTTATTTATTTATTGATTGTTATATATATATATATATATATATGCACCAGACCTCTCACATTAATTTGACAACTTGCGGATCCTTGATTTTTCGGTCGGTTCTGGGTAGACTTCCACTACAAGTTGAACTTAACCTCGTCCCTTAGTACATTTATATTTACGCATTAGACCCCTTACATTAACCTGGATACCTGTGGATGCTGGATTTGTCGGTCGGTTCCATGAAGACTTCTACCACAAGTTGAGCTTAACCTCGTGTATAAATGCGGTTATAATTCAAATTTCCTAATTTGGGGTTTACAACATTTATCCTAATCAATTTAGGAATTGTAACCATTGTTGGAGAATGGAGTTTTGGTGACAAAACCTTATTTCGATATTAATTGATTATAAAATATATATATTAACACTTTGTCTAGAATATATATATACACACACACATATGCAGGATTTATATACAGGAATTATTACTGAAGACTGTACACTTTAAAGATAGTAGAGATTCAGAATTCAAAGATGATTCAAGACTCGTGAGTATTCAAGATTTCAAGAGTTCAGGAGTTCAAGACAAATATAGTAATAGATTCTAGTTTATGTAAGACTCTGAACAGCACTTCAGATTCAAATTCAAATTCAAATTATGTTTTTCAAATTCTGATTTCAAATTCTGTTTTCAAATTCTATCTTCAATCTCTATCTTCTCTATTACTTTACTTTTGATTTTAAACTCAAGTTTTATAGTTTATAAATTTTATATATTATATATTTATATAGTTTTAACTATATAATTTTATAAATATGTTTATATAGTTTATATTTATGCTTTCATATGATTTTCTACTTTATAATATTCATTTATAACACTATGTTTTAATTCAAGAATTTCCAGAATTATATATATATCAAAACACTTGAAAATGCTAAAAATTCAATTTTAAAACATGATATGTCGACATACATTTACATACATGTCGACATATAACTGTCATTTTTTCAAAATTGAAAGGAAGTGTCTTTTCACTATTTGTGACGGGTCAGAAACGTTGCAACCTTTCAAATGTTATAAATAGGGGCTGATTTCGAATTTTTTTATCATTCTTCTTCTCCATCTTCATCTCCTTTCTTTACACCATTATTCTTTCTTATTTTTATGATTTCTACACCTATACTCTGCCAAATTCAATTATATTCTCATAAAACTTCTTCTCTTCTCACTCTCTACTCATTACTCTCTGAATCAAAGTGTTATTGAAGGGTTATAAGGCTATTGTAATTGTTTGGGTGGTGTTTCTAATCGGTGATATCCCTTGTAGCCGTGAAATCAAAGAAGGGTAATCAGTGGTATCCCTTGTAGCCGTGAAATCAAGGAGGATATACTTGATCAAGTGTGTGTGTGTGTGCGGAATCGGATGTGTCCCTTGCAGCCGTGAAATCAAGGAGGATATACATGATCAAGTGTGTATGTGGAATCAGTGGTATCCTTTGTAGCCGTGAAATCAAGGAGGATATACTTGATCATGTGTGTGTGTGTGTGGAATCGGTGGTATCCCTTGTAGCAGTGAAATCAAGGAGGATTGTAATTTGATACTGATATAGTAATAAAACTTTGCGCAATCCAGCGTTGCGTGAGACTGGACATAGGGGCAATTCCGAACCAGTATAAAATCTGGTGTGTTCATTCCTTTTCTGTATTTTATTTCTGTTAATCTTTGTGTTTGTGTTTGATTCTGTGTCTGTGATTGTTTCTATGGTGTTTGATTCATATAGTAGATCATATAAGTTTTAGATTTTGTTTAAATTCTCAAAAACACTATTCACCCCTCCTCTAGTGTTAGTTTTGCCTTAACGATCGATTCCGCAATCCCTAACAATTGGTATCAGAGCAAGGTCTTTCAAAAAGTTCATAATCTGTTTTTTGAAAATAGTGATAATGACAACCAACACTGGTAGCAATAATAGTTCCTTTGTAGAGGGTCAGTCCACTGTTAGACCACCACTGTTTAATGGAAGTAATTATTCATATTGGGCATGCAGAATGAAAATATATTTACAATCAGTAGGATTAGACACATGGAATAGTACACAAAATGAATTTGTTGAACCCACAACTGCTTTTGCACAATGGACAAATGAACAAAAGACTGCTGCACAAAGCAATTCTAAAGCCATGAATATGTTATTATGTTCATTAGATAGGAATAAGTTTAATAGAGTGTCAGTATGTTAAACTGCTTATGAAATTTGGAGAACTTTACAAGTTACTAACGAAGGAACTAGTAAAGTTAAACAAACTAAAATAGCAATGTTAGTTAATGAGTTTGAATTATTCAAAACGAACGAGAATGAGTCTATCTCCGATATGTATTGCAGATTTTAAGAGATAGTGCATTCGTTAACAGCACTTGGAAAAACTTATTCTGAAGAAGATCAAGTCAGAAAAATATTGAGTTCATTGACTCCAGAATGGGATCAGAAAACTTTGACAATTATAGAAGCCAATGATGTCAATGAAATGAAGATTGAGGAGTTAATCAGAAATCTAATGTCTTATGAAGTCCAATTACAGATGAGAAAAGAAAGCAGGTCAACTAAGAAGAAATCTATTGCATTAAAAGCAACAACAAATGATTCTGACTTGAGTAGTGAAGATGATGAAGAAACAACTCTTACGACAAGTCATTTTAGAAATTTCTGAGATATTAAAGAAAAAATTATAACCAAGGAAGTTCAAGAAGTAATGATGGTCGATGTTATAACTACAACAAACCAGGTCATGTAAAGAAAATGTGTCCATATCTAGATAAATCGACTCAACAAACAGACAACAACAATTCGTCAAGAAAGAGAAAGAAAGCATACGCAGCAACGTTAGATGATTCTGATTCATTATCAAATTATGAAGAGCCATAAACCGAAAATTCGAAAATGTGCTTTACGGCAATTCAGAATTCAAAAAATTTCGAAGAAAAGGATCTAAAAACCGGGTATGCCTCAATTAATTTTTAATTTTATTTGGTTGAATGGTTGCTTTGTTTTGAATTTAAAACTTTAAAATTTAAACTTAAAATTTGAAATTTGAATTTTGAAATTCAAAATAATAATATAATAATAAATAACAAATAAAATACTTTTTTGAATGTTTGTTAGGATTAGAATTATTTCAGAAAATCGTTAAACCTGAAATACAAATCGATAATTTTAATTACATTTCACAAAAATTCAATTTCCTTTGAAAATAGGCACATATGTCGACATACATATGTCTATATGTCGACATATATGACCAGAAATTTGAAATTTAAAATTTGAATTTCAAAGGTTTAAACTTTCAAACTTCGCTCCAACTTTTTACCAACTCCCAAGCTTTGAAAAGGTGTTATTTAAGTCTGAAAAGTTGTGCCGATTCAATTCATATCTATTCAAGTTCTATATATACACCTATTCTCTCTACCTTTCATTCACAATTCAAAACAATACTCTTCATACCTTTTCTCTTCAAAACTATCAATTCAATGACATCCTCAAGTTCATCTCAGAAATTGAAGTTAACCAAAACCATAAAAGGTTATCTTCATAATGACAAAGAAGATATCAAAACCTATGTTAATTATTTAGCAAGTGCTAAGGTTAACACGGGTGCTTTCGCTGTCTTTAGCAATTTTCCCTCTTATGATCTTACATCTCTCTTTCAACAAAACGAAGTCTTGAGTCTAATTGACTCACGGGATAATGACGAAGTATGTTATCCTAAACTTGTCAAGATGTTCTATGCGAATCTTAATCGCAGATTTTACGAAGGCAACGAAGAGCGTCAAATGCACGCAAATTGTTCTCGATGCCGAACTCTTGGGCACTATCTTGAATTATAGAAGCATAGGCTCGGATTTTTCGGATTTCAAAACCGATGAAACCGATTTAGAGACCTATCACGATATATTTGAAAGCGATGCTCAAATAGATTTCAAAAATCCTTTTTTCCACCCAAAAACAAGACTTGTAACCTTCTCCTTCAACATATCATCACTCCCCGTTCCGGAAACTTTAATAACCCTACTCTCATAGTCCAAAATGCCCTCTTTGCTATTATGGGTGGCTATAATATCAATTGGGCCGACATGATCTTAAATGAAATCAAGCCCATAGAATTGTCTTCAAGAGAAAACACTCTCTACTATGGTGCTTATATCACCCACATTTTCAAATACTTTGGAGTTGATCTTCATGGAGAAGAATTTGTGCCAAGGAAAGTGCTTGACTCTTCAAACATACATCTCATGCAAATCCCTTTCACTTTCAAACCATATGAGACATTCAAAGCCAAACAAGATCGAATGCAACAAGGAAAAGCACCAATGGAAGTCAAAGAAGAAGAAACTTCTTTAGAAAGTGTTGAGTGTCCAACCAACACTAGACACATTTCCAAAGAAACGATTGTTCAAAATCAAGTGAAGTTTGTCAACAATCAAAAGAAGCTTAAGAAGAACTTTTCAAAAATGACCAAGTTCATGGTCAAGATTGGAAGAAAGCTTGAAATCTCACCTCCCTCATCATCATCTTAAAACTAGTATATCTAGTTTAATCTATCATTATGTATTCGCTTATATTTTTTTTGAATCTCGTATTTAGTGTGTCTTAATTAGTTGGATTAATTTACTTTCTATGAAGTAATGAATGGAGTTTTATTTATGTTACAATCATCTTCAAGTTACTGTAAAAACCGTAGAATTAATTATAATATAATATAAGATCAAAAGAATCAAAATTTAAAAAAATTATAAAAAATTCAATAGGGTATGTCGACATACATTTATGTATATGTCGACATATAACTGCCAGGTTTTCAAATTGTTTCAAATTTTAAAATTAAATAACTAACTCATATCCATTCAAAATCCAACGAATTCCAGACCCTATTTAAGCTTATTTCTTCCAGAAAAATTCATTATTCCATTTCTCCTTCTTCCTTATTCATTTCTTATCAAATTCATGGCAAATAAAATCCATAACATAAGTGAAAATCTTGAAGATTCTTTGAATTATTTCAAGAAAATTCTCACTATGGTACTACGTAATCAGCGCAAACTAGAGTTAATTCAGATGAGAATGGTGGAATATCAAGAGAAACATTTTGACGTAATTCGCTGGTCAATCTCTTCTCATTTCAGAGATGAAAACAAAAAAAGAATCACTCAACAATGAAGAAGAATGGAAGGACATCAAGAAGAATCCAATCACTAGATAAGATGAATGGGTAGAAGTCCCAAGAAACGTCTAATTGCTCGGTATGATTGATTTGTTTGAATTTTATTTGAATTTGAACCTGGAGTGCTATTCAGATTCTTACATATAAACTAGACTCTATTATTATATTTGTTTTGAACTCTTGAACTCTTGATGACTTGATTACTCATGAGTTTTGAATTACCTTTTAATTCTCAATCTCTTGAAACTCTAAAACTGTAAAGTCTTTAGTATTTAAATCATGTATACAAATCCTGCATATATGTGTATATATATTCTAGATAAAGATGTTAGTATATATTTTATAATCAATTATAATTGAAATAAGGTTGTTGTCATCAAAACTCCATTCTCCAACAAGATCTGCTGTTGAGCGCCAATTTGCATTCTTTTCTATTGGATCTGATAATCCTCTCAATCCTATACGATTTGTATGTGATTTGTTGTATAAGAATATATTTTTAATTAAGAAATTAGGTTTGGAGAAGGAGCAAAATGGCAGAGCTTTGCTGTTGTCCATAGATTTGTGTGGAAAAGAATGAGGCCTTACCCCTTTATTTATAGGAGTGGAATTGACCTAGGACCGTTAGATTTGTTTAATTAACATCCGTCCGTTTATAATATATAATATAACGAAATTGCCCCTCAAAACCTAGCCGTCACTGGGCATATCTGGATCGAAGTGGTCGACACCCTCCCTTGGAGCGGTCGGCCGCCCTCTTGTCAATTTTGCTAGTGAGGATTGGTCATATAAGGGAAGATATATATTATTTATTACGTTTATTTATTTCCGTTCGTTCTCTGTATTTCGTCTGTAACTTTTTCGTACAGACTCCGTTTGCGAAACTCCAAATATGAAAGTTGACCATAATTCCGAGACGGACGCATCGGTTAAAATTTCATGGTCAAATTCCATCATTTGCAAAAAAATTGAGATTCTAATTTATTTTCAAAATTCCGGGTTGTTATATTCTTCCCGCCTTAAAGGGAATTTCGTCCCGAAATTCTGACACCTAGTTATCCTATCCTATACAACCAATTTGTGTACATCCACTCTGGAACCATGTGTATATGTTCATGGTGTACATAATGCATTTCAACCATAAAACATGCATGCAAGATGATTCTAAATCGGTCCCCCTATATGTATGCATTGAGATTTTTAAAACACTTTTAAAAGCGTGATGCAAAACATCCTAAATATACCGACAGTTCTATATGAATGCAAATTTTGAAAATTCTTTTTCATCCATAGCCCTCATACAACTATAAATAGAAGTGTGAAGCAACCAATTTTGCATCCTAATCCTACCATCCAAAACATTACGGCAATCTAATCGTTTCCTATTTAATTTCTCCTAAACCGGAAAAAGGAACTTAAATCGAAGAACTTTAACATTTCCTCCACTTACAAATATTCCATTTCCCGCCCTATGGTGGAATTCTCACCTCAGTTACCCAAAATACTCCAAAAAAAATTCCATCTGTAGACTGTAAAGGAGGCTTAAAACAAGCCCCAAAACGTAAAATGAGTTAATTAATAGCTCGTATGCATCGTTTACAAGGTATGGAAACAATGTTTTCAAGGCCAAAATAGCTTTTTCCTTGTTGTTGCTAACGTTTTTATCGTATCGTCGGTCCTACTGCACCGCTAAACGCGCACACAAATCATTCAAACATCTCCCTTACGCTATTCATGTGATCAAAAATCGAAATTTTTCTTAAAAATAGATTTCCGCTTAAAAACTTCTTGTGTTTATTTTGAAAATTTCTTTTTCAGTACCACTTTACTTTCCATATTAGATTCGTATGGAAAAATCAAAATTTCGGTAAGTGCACTTTGCACCATTCAAATCGTCCATTTTAATGTAAAATAGACATTTAAATATGCATTAATTGTCGTATCCAAATTTTGCATTTTTGCACAAACCGAAATAAAAGAAAGTAAATCAGTTAAAAATTAAAAAGGATAAAAAGTTTTTTTCAAACATCATTTTCCAAAAGCTTTGCGGAAACTTAAACGACTCAAGTTACATGTCGGCGAAGAAGGAAGTAGTTGCGCATAAAGTGCGAAAACTGAAATCACACACAAAAGACCCAAATAAATTTTATCTTTAACAAGGAATGTCGATTTATTTTTTTATATACCCGTGACGAAAAACAACGCAGAACCGGTCCTTTGCTAAAATTCATCCAACACATAATTCTATTCTTTCCAGCTCTAGGACAACTGTTAGTTTAGATAAAAAAAAATGAGATTTCATTCAAACAGGCATGCATGAATGACATAAACATATCCAAACTAAGAAATCTCATTAACCAAAGTCGTGTGATTTAAACAACACTAACAGTTACAAGCACGAATCACCCCAAAGTAAAGAACCCGATGCTGGAAAGGGATAACAACAAAGATAACAACAAAACAACACCAAAACTCCCAAAATAATGGCTATAAACAACGAGATGTCTTGCTCCGCGGCTGGAGCTCAAACCAATTTCTATGATTATTAATTAACCATATAATGGTAGTAAAATGCTCGATCTCATGCTACAAACACTACTAGTGTTGTTGGAGTGTAACAAGCCGCTCATTCGACGATTTTAGATTTAAATATTTTATTTAAATATATTGTCGTATCTCATGTGTCACTCAAAATGTCGTTTTTCAGAAACGATAAAATTAGGACTCGAGACCACTTCTTTTGAGTCTGGATCATCGTTTACGACCTTTTTGACTATAAGCTTCGATATGTTCCGAGACTCGGAAATTTGGCACGTTGGGTTGGGTCTTGGTTGAGCTAGCCTAGCTCATCATATAACCCTTCTTACTCCCTCCTCCTTCATTCATTCTCCAAACACTTAGGAAAATAGAAAAATGGAGAGGGAATGGGAAAAAGAAATTCCCTAGGCAGTTCATTATCCCTCATCCTCTCGATGTTTCTGATTTTCTAGAACTGATACTCGGGTTTCTGAATATTGGGAATTTCATATAATTATTAATGATTCGTCCTTATGGTTACTAAATGAGATTTAGTACCTGGTTAGAAATCGATTTCCCCGAGCAGTTTATTGGTATTCCGTTACCAATATTTGTTATCGATTTCTAGTTCATTGGTATTCCGTTACCAATATTTAATTATTGACCTATAGTTCATTGGTATTCCGTTACCAATATTTGTTTAGCGGTTTCTAGCTCGTTGATATTCCGTTATCAACCTTGAATCATTGATATTAAAATTGGCTATTCCTTCGAAAATTGCTTTCCTTAGCTAAATTCGTTGGAATCTCTGTGTTGTGCTTTTGTTGGTGTCAGCCATCTTGTCGCAAGACTAAAGTGCTCAGGTTTGATGTTCACTACATCGTCGTGATTGAGTTTGGGAATGGATTAGTCAACCACCGAAATTTCCCATTTCATATCCTAAGAGAAATATCTACTATGATATCTCGCGTCCTACAGACGCAGTCCTGTTGCTCCTTGAAATTCCAAATTAGATTCGCTTGGTTTTTGTGCATTCTATTGATTCTCATTCACTTGAGAATCATACGAAGAAAGGCGAGTCTATATGAATTCGTAGCACTTATGAATTTTTCTAGAATTGTTTTACCCGTTTAGGATGACTACCTTTATGGGTAATGAAGTCCGAGATTGAACTCTAGTTTTTATGATCTTGTGACACGAAGTTGGGATCTCACCTAGCCGTTGGTGTGGTCTTTTCATTTCGTGTCAGTTCCTATGGTACCACTCTGTGGTATTATTTTTGGTTGTTACTTATTACTTCATTCTTAAGGAATTGCGGGGACGCAATTCTTTTAAGGGGAGAAGTCTGTAACAACCCGCTCATTCGACGATTTTAGATTTAAATATTTTATTTAAATATATCGTCGTATCTCATGTGTCACTCAAAATGTCGTTATTCAGAAACGATAAAATTAGGACTCGAGACCACCTCTTTTGAGTCCGGATCATCGTTTACGACCTTTTTGACTATTAGCTTCGATATGTTCCGAGACTCGAAAATTTGGCACGCTGGGTTGGGTCTTGGTTGAGCTAGCCTAGCTCATCATATAACCCTTCTTAGCTCCCTCCTCCTTCATTCATTCTCCAAACACTTAGGAAAATAGAAAAATGGGGAGGGAATGGGAAATAGAAATTCCCTAGGCTAGGGTTGGCTTCTAGAGATCCAAATCAAAAGGAAATCAAGTGCAAAAGCTTTGGTAAGCCTCCTCTTCATCTTCTCCGTCATCTCTAGCTTATCTCCTCTTCTAATATTGAGAATTCCTATGACCTAACTCTTAGGAAATTCATCTGTTTGTGTTTAGATTGGAGATTCTAGTGTATTGATTGAAGAGAGGTTGCTCTAGCTTGCTTTTGGGTTGATTCTTTGTTTCTAATGAAGAAAAGTGGGTTCTTGCTCGAATTGGAGCTTGTTCTTCACCGTTTGAAACCAAGGTGAGTTCTTTTTGAACTCACATCTATGCCACAAGCCATTGGCTTGTACAAGTGTAATTTAGTGTTCATATGAGTTTGCATGTGCTAATTAATTGGTTATGTTAGTGTAACTTAGCCGATTTCATGTATTTATGTTTCCTTGAGTTGAAAATTATGATAAGGATTGTTCATACAATCTAATGTATTTGATATGAGTTGATTTGGTGATGTTGTGAAGCTCCGTTGTCCTCCGACAAGTTCTAAGTCTTCACAAGTCACTTGAATCACTTTGGTATGCTTTGGCTTGGAATTTAGTTCACCTTTGAACTTATAATCAAAATCATTGCAAATCTCTTATGTGAATGTTTGTGCATGTGAATTTGGTGTTATGAGTTGCTTCGGTGAGTTATAAACGCCTCATTTGCATGTATTTAACATCATAGATCTTCGGGCATTAGCCGGCATCATTACGGGGATGAAATTGTAAAAAAATTGGGGTTTAACAGTCCGTTCGGCCATTAATGGCCGTAGGTAGGGCTCCTGTTCGGCCATTAATGGCCGAACAGAAAAGAAAAAAAAATTCTCGATCTTTAAACGGCCATAACTTTTTCATACGAACACGGAATTGAGCGAAATCAGGTGCGTTGGAACCGTCTCGACGAGAGCTTTCCAATGAAACAAATATGAGAGTAATTTACACTATTTGGGATCAATTGTGGCCTTTTTATGATTTCATAAACCTTTTTTATGACTCTTAAACGTGAATTATCGACTCGATATCCTTCGAGTCTATTCCGATATAGTTTAGAACCTTCGGGTGCTAGTTTGGGATTTCAATTCGCTCGTTGATCGAAATTACAACCGTTATCCCTTGATTTCATGTATGTTGTTGTGATGTGAGTTTATGATTTATGATTTGAATTCACGTCATTGTGATGTGAATCCCCTTGATCAATTTGCCTCGGCAATCGTACTATTGTTTATTGCCACTTTGAAGTTATATAAAGAGGTTTTATGTTATTAGTAGATATCAAATTCTTGTACTAAAATGGTTTCCAATCTTACTTCATTATACGATGCTAATTTACGAAACTGTCTTATGAACCTTCTTCGAATCTACTAGTATATATTTTTATAAACGTTTTCCTCATTCGTGTGAGAAATATAATTAAACATCTTAGTAAAATAAAGGACTATGAACCCTTGCTTTTGCTTCGCTGGTTAATTCTTTGCCTCATCCGATTGAAAACCGTGGCAATGCTTCTTCTATGATTTTCTCTATTTTGAATAGAAACCAACTATGGGTTCATAAATATTCGAGAATAGCATGTGGTTATGGGACATGTTGCTATTTCCTTATATCAACTAGCTCGGAGTAATTTCTATTCATCCGGATCGATGTGGTCCTCGATCGCCCGAGTGGGATTTACGATTCTTGGATTTCACCTGTGGGACTTCGGTCCAACCTTCATGATTTACGTTTGAGGATGAACCAACAACGGGTTCGTAAATATTCGAGAATAGCGAGTGGTTATGGGACATTTAGCTACTTTCTTATATTCACTATCCCGGTGTAATTCATACTCACCAGATCGATGTGATCCTTTATGACTTGTGTTTATGGTCCTCGATCGCCCTAGTGGGATTTACGATTCTTGGATTTCACCTATGGGACTTTAGTCCAACTTTCCATGATTTTCTATGATCTATGAAATCTATGGGACTTCGGTCCAACCTTCTATGATTTTCTATGAACTATGTTTTCCTCTACCGGGGTCACGACTCGGATTCTTGGGGAGCTCCGGCTCAAACAAATGGGTTAGCTACCTAGAGATCGTATCTCATCTTCTATGAACCTGCAGGCCCTTTTTATGATGTTTTCTATGATTTTCTATGATTACTTTGATGCATTACGCGTCAATTTGATAAATTATTTCCGGATTCTTGATTTCTTCTGTCATTTCCTGTTGTGTGCTATTATTTGAATGTTGCATTTTACATTAGCCATGAGATTATTTAGAGATACTTGTGTGCTGACATTCCATTGTCATTTCCTGATTGTGTTGACATGCCATGTTTCATATTTATTTATGATTTGATGTTATTAGTAGAATCATGTCATCCTGTGTTATATCTCTCGTTATCTCCATTTATTTGATAAGTATAGCTAGACTGACTCATTTATTGTTTATTCCTATAAATAATACTCGGGTCAGACCGAGTTATTTTAGGTACTCCTTATGAGACTCCTCGCAGGATGGATCTTCCGCTTCAGCTTGCTACTCTGTCTTTGCAGCTTTATGTACTTTTGTACCTCTGACATTATCTTGTTGTGTACATATCCCTTTATCTAGATCATGGTGCTTGTATCTATTCTTTTGGGTTTAGTGGATCTTTGTTGACCGCTAGCTTGTTGTACACATTCTTGGTTTATTCATATCTATTCCGCCTTTGTGATATGATTATTCTGTGTCTGGCTTTGAGATATACCATATTTTTATTGTTGTTGTTGTCTATTTTATACTGCTTTACGGATTGCATATAGCCGTTGTGTAGTTGCCCTATGTGCCGAATGGTCATGTCAAAATTCTAATCGGTATCTGAATTCTATGTGCATTCCTCACGTGGAGCAATTATACAATCGGTCGCCCTTCACAAACCTCATTCTCCGTTATGGTCTACGACATTTCTCTGAAATGAACTGGACGATAGTGGGTATAGAGGCGGGGCGTTACATGGAGGTTCTCACATCACCACCTCTTCTAAGTGAGAATCTGTGATGAGAAAAGAAACCTATCACAGAACTGCTCCACATGAAAATCCACCTTATATTGTCTGAAGACAAAAATGGATAGGCGAAATTACATAAAGTAACTCCATGAGACAACAAACAAGGACAACAAGATGAATCGAATATGATGCGACATTAAATGATGGTTACGCCATCGATCAAGAAAAAGATTAATTTGCGCACCGAGACAAATCTAGTCACAACTTCCCATTTATAGAACGATGTGTTAAATGGGTCAAACGTCTACATGGGTAGTTCGAACCTAGATTTCAAATGCAAGAACTGATATTAAGAAAAAGAGATTTGCTGAAAAATATCCATAGCCAGTCAAACCAAGAAGACCGTACAAGTCCTTGTAAAACACGGATGCTGTAACGACCCGGGTTTTCTCGATCCTGAGTAATCGACATAAACTCAATGTTGACTATCCAAGCATTGGAAATACCGGATAGTCCAAGAAAGAAATTAGAGGGTGAGAATAGATAAGATAGAAACTTAGAATAGAAGAAGAAGAAGAACATACAACATAAGAGTAAACACGAATCCCACAGCGGAACGAATAAATATATTTCATAACATAACTTTGAAATAAAACAGTATCTGTATACAATACCATTATTAGAGTATAACACTTACATCACAGCGGAAATAAACAATAGCTATAAAACGCCGCTGAAGCCTCCTGCTCCAGCTCCTTTTAGTGCATCTGCAAATCCCGACTACTTGACTGCTCGTACAAATTTGAGCACCCAAGAGTTTAGGGAAAACAAAACAAAACAAACTCCGGGTCAGTCATGGGACTGGTATGAGTAAACAATTTAAAACAATTTGTGAAAATAAATGATATCTCATAAAACCACGCCGTATAACATGGAACGGGTTTTTCCCTTATGAAAATCCAAAGCATTTGATTTAACATCAAAAATCCTTTTGCAAGAAACAATGATCTTTTATATCAAAACTCCCTTGATATTATGATAGTGTCTATCAACCACAATATAATAATCATCTAGCAGAACGCTGTCATCTCACGTTCCACATACATAATATATAATCAAAAACCGCGGGCGCTTATTGGTTAATGAATTCCAACTGCCAAGGTATGGGACCACCTTTCGACAGTGTATCTCTAGAGAGGAATACACCGGGTTCAACAAGAACATCTTGCAACCCAGGCTAAACATGACCGGTCACTCATTTCGCTTGAGTGTACCGAATGTATTATCACCAACGGTTAGGATCAGCAACCGTTTCCCGAAAGGGACAACATCGAAATAGATTATAGAAGTAAATGGAATTTATCTAGATCAGGTGACAATACACCCTAATTGGCAGCTAACCACTTAGCCATGCGACCTACCCAATTTTATACCATTTCCGGTTGTGAGGCTAGAGGCCATAACGTATCCTTTACAAACCACATCTTCATTCACTTTGAATGTCACCTCGTCATACCTGCCAAATCACAAATTGATTTCTCCAAACATATCATGGGTAAACAGCTAAGAGAAACGAATTCCTCCGCCACCAAACGTAAATACGTTTGAAGAGATCAACTTACGCGATCTATTAAATATACTCCGTCAGACATTCTTCCATACAGGTCGTCCTGGGACTGGACAAACCGAAGGAACTATTCTGTAAACAGGACAGCCCTTGCATAACTTCGTCTGCAATTATCTTCATCATATTTGATTCGCAATGCTAACGCCCATACAGAGTGGTTTTCAGATAATGAATCTGATCCCGGTCTCTCCGTATTGACGACGGAAAAATGATCAAAAACTTCGATAGTCGGTGAGTTAACTATCAAAGAAAAACACGTGTGCAAACAACGATATTATTTCCAAATGGAAATTCTATCGATCAATCATCATTTAACATTTATCTCTTTAGTCCCTTAATTTATTCGTTTTTCATTTCCTGTTTCCATATATTCAACATTCCTTATTTTCTAAATTTAGAAAATATACGTTATTAATCATTAGAAAACATTTCCATCCCTTTTTCACGTATCACTGTCATTCCAGTATTCCTTATTATCAACATTTCATTTTCTATGTTTAGAAAATATCTCGGATTATATTTGGAAAATGTTTCCAAAACTCATTTAAATGTATTTCAAACGAACGTTATGTAATTATCGTTACGACTGCTCAATCCATTTATCGTTTATCACTTCACTGTATTTCTAATCAATCTTCGCTATCGAATTTCAACTATTCCTTAGTTAATTCCGAAGTCAATCAAGTTGGGGTATAATTACCTCTCAGACCTTAAATGAACAACGTCCTTAACCTCGCAATAGATAAAGCTCAACACTCAATTTTTAACAACCATTGCTTATGCAAATTATCGGATTCAGTTTACAATTCCATTTCTTTTCTGAAAAACATTTATTATAACGATAACGTTATAATTCGTACTTCTGAAATATCTAACTTAACAATATAACTTTTATTCCTTGATTTGTACAAATAAATAAAACAACTAATTTATAAATAAGTCAATCTTGATTTAAAAACTGTAAAGTAAAAATAATTTCCCCAATTCGATATAATCGAATTCGACATATAACTCTTCTTCGAGAAATCTCTATTCGAATTCGATTATCTCACTTCGAATAACTTATTTGATTTAACTCTATTTCTGTCTCATTCAAATTCCCCTTTGAATTTCTACTTCAAATCCGATCTTCTTTATAGATGTTCTTTTTTATTTTCAAAACATTTATTTAATCTATTATTCATATAAAATATGAATAACATTTCTTTTATAATCTTCTTCTTCGCAAAATGCTTGCCTTAATCCATTATTCATATTCAATATGAATAACATATTCTTTATATAATTAAAACAGTTTGGTTTTGTATTTAAAATAATATCTTATTTTAAATATTCTGTTTATATTTCTATTTATAAACAATTCATATAAAATCTTATTTTATATTCAAAACTTTAATAATTCCATCTAAAAATCTCGTTAACACTACGTTCGTATTCAGTTTCAAATATCGATGTTAAAATCGATTCTTACTTCTTTATATAAGTTCTGACTTATATATTCCATTTATCCATTGAGAAATAATTAACTTAATTTATAAAATATTATTTATAAATTAGTTTGCTCCCTTTATCTGTTTTACTTCTTTATATAAGTTCAGACTTATATATCTTTATTTATCCAATGATAAATATTTTCCTTAATTTAAAAATATTATTTATAAATTATTCTTCTCAATTCATCTGTTAAAAAACATATTTTTATTTAATATCTAATTTAAATAAATCGTCTCAAATTACTTTCATAATTCGAAATCTCCTTTTTATAATTATATATTTATTTCCCAAATATTTCCTTTTATAAAATCTTATTTATTATATAAATATTTCCTTTTATAAAATTCTATTCATTTTAAAAATATTTCTTTTTATAAAATCCTTTGATTTTATATATATTTCCTTTTCAATATAACATTGAAAATTCCCTTTTTATATTGCAGTATTTCTTATGGTATTTAAAATACCAAATAACAATGATCAATATCATTCTAACACACATCATCAACAACAGATTATATATCACATCATATATCACCATATATGAAAAACAGTAAAATAAATGTTAAGGAATCCAGTTGGACTCCTTCGACCTGTTTCCCTGCATCCACAGATGTTAAACAATATAATTAACATCGATTCATTTCGATATGAAATATTCTGCTAAAAAGAATCAATATTTAATTAACGCTATATATATATATAACCAGATTTATAATTTCAACCAATTACTTAGCAGTTCAACCAAACAGTCAACACACAGTAATCAATCAACACTTATCAATTCTAAATATATGTTATAAAAATATAACTGGGTAGAGTTAGTGAGTTTTACTCAAATTGGACGATTATCGTTAAATAACGATAACTGTCACTTGATTCAGACAGACAATTTATTTTGCCATAAATTGTAACGAGCTCCATTTCACTCTCAGTCTGTTCCACTGCGTAGCCACCGTCTGTACGATCCCAACGGATCCGACTGTTCGAAATTCTGACTATGTATGGGCGAGATACAACAATTACAAGTTCATATAAACATTTAAATGGTTTAAATTAAACTAAGTTAATTAAATTTCAAACCAGGCCTCACTAATAAAACAAATCGGCCCACCCTCGCTCTAATAAGCCCGGACCTATGTGTCCCTTCTGCAACCAAAAGATGGAATCCGCCACTTTCCTTCCCTACCACTCCACGTCCAATAGTTCGTCCCTTTCCATTTCTTTTTTCCCCTTTTCTTTATTTAAGTTGTAATGACCCGTATTTTTACGGTATAATAATTAATTTATTTAATTATTTAAATAACGAATATATTATTTAATCGACGACATTAGAACGTATAATATATAATTATATATATAACGAGCTCGAAATGGCGCTGCAGTTCGCTATTTGGCGATTCGAACTTCAACTGAATATACAGAAGTCATTTTAAATCGGATTTCTGTGAAACAAGAAACGTGTGGAGCTGGTGGAGTATATTTTTCTAGTGGAAGAGAAAAATCAGGATTTCGTCATGTAGATTTTGATTTACGTCCAAATCAAATTTTGGAAAAGTCGCTATGGAATTCGTATATAATTCGTAATGCTTTATATACGTTATAAAAGGGAATTTTAATATAAATTGAAATTCGATTCAACCTGGACTTGGAATATCGAATATATAAATACCCTGGAGCTGTATGATATTTTGTTGTGAATATATACGATAATATTAAATTATTAATATTTAATTTAATTATATTTAAATATATTTATATATTTAAAAGGGCTATTTAGAGCTTTAAAAATAGCCACTTTTGCAAACGACCTCAGAATTCGACGAAACTAATTTTGTTGGATCCGCAACATCAAATTATTGGTAGATATCAAGTTTCGTGATTTTTAGAGTTAGTATGTGGCCGTACCGATTTTTAGAGTGAAAAACAGTAAGTATTTTGACAATTAAAAATACGCTGTGTGAGCATACGAAGTCGGAATTCGACGAAACCAGTTTCGTTGGGACCGTAATGTCGAACTGTAGCTGCATGTCCATTTTCATGATTTTTAGGTACCGTGTGTGATCATAGGAATTTTTGGCAGTAAATACATATAGCGTTTGCTTAAAATAAATTATAATAATCAATACCAGTACGCATGCACGCCCGACGGGCGTGTGCATAGATGTATTTGACCAAAGCTGCAAATCATGTTTAAAATGGGTAATCGTTGCAGCGCTTTGGATGTACAAATTTAGGATATCACAAATATAAAAAAAAACAAAACAGAATACAGCAGGAAAATTAGAAGCAGACCACAGTATTAATATCTGGAGAATTCACATAAGTTGTTTTTTTAAACTACGAACATGAAATACTATGCATGCTTTTACAAAAACAAAGTAGTTAAATACATATAAGTTCAATGTTTAATTTCAGACATTACATAACCCTTAAACTAAGCTCTACTTAAGCTTCCTTTATTTTTTCTTCCACCAATGCTATTATAATCGTTCAAACCTTTTTAAGCTGTACATAATCAACCCCAGAACTTGAAGACAATGACTGAAACTGCTCAGATGCCATCCAAAGACTGCTAGAAACCCAGTAAGCTGAAGTATTAATTACTAAGATGGTGGCACCTGCAATAAAGAAAGTGCTATTTCTGCATGAAACTAACAAATATGATAACTATTTGATTGAAAAAAGGATTTCTTGCAAAGGTAAAATGCACGTAGAAAACATCAAAATATGGAATAGCATCTATTATTCCCATTCTATTTAACAAACGTACAATTAATTATCTATTATGACATGCACGCTTAGAGAGTTGGTTCCTATTTCTTAAAGAGACGGACTATAAGTGATGTGACATTTAATCAAGTGCAATAGAACAATGAAAGACTATAATTATTGGTGATGTAGGAATGGCTAACCATAATTTGGACTGTTTCTGTATGAGCAACATAAGTAAAATCGTATAGGTCATGTGAAGAAATTTCAAAGTGATAACAATATGACAAATATGTGTACGAAAAAGCCCAAGAGAACAAAAGCGTTTTGTCATTGCTGAACTTAAACTATAATAAACAACACATGACTTTGAAAGAAGAAGCTACAACAGAACATATTATAATATATATGTACAACATGATTTCAATGACAATAAATATATAAAAAGAAAACTAAAAGCTGCAACTTTTAGTTAACAAATTTTATATGTAAAGACTCTTAGACGATACATATTAGATGATTTTAAATGAAAAACATGTGACTGCTATAGACAGATGAATTCATTTTTTGTAAAAATATTGCCTATGTAACTTGGAAATGAGTTCTTCTTTTCTCGTTGATCATAGGCCATAGACAGAAGAAGCACAAAATATTGGGTACATAATTGTCCTAAAATCTTGTAAACAAACATGAATATATTCTTCTTTATTAATAATCTACATCACTTAACATAACCATTAAAACTTAATTTGAAAGAAGGTAGTTTAGGAAAAAGAAATCATGTGACTAAAATAACAACCAAGGTTTTACACATTTGAAAAACCAAAAACATCTGTAAACAAAAACAAAGGTAAAATGCTCTAGCTATGTTGTAGTAAGATAAACTATTTCAAATTCAATAAATGGAGGCAAACTGATAACATTAATCATACCTAAAATTATGGAAACATTTTTCAACATGGAAACCTACGTGATTGTGATCTAGCAATTGTAGCAGCTGTGATGTTGTAGAAGACAATTTATGGCAACTGATGGCGCTATGATAACTACACCATTGACAAATACTTCAACATGCTACCTGTTGAAAACATTTATATTTTTTATATAGATGTATATATATATATATATATATATATATATATATATATATATTAATCAGAACCGTATATAATATAAACTGTAATACAGTATGCAATAGTATTATACCTTCTTTTGGATAATCATGGGCCAACATGTCAACACCAAAGCAACCAATATTTTAGAAACTGCAAATAAATGAAGAAAAGCGAACTTAGTAGATAAAGTCAAGATTAATGGAAATAATATAGTAATTACATTATTAGAGGCAGCAATAGCTCTTCGCCGTACACAAAAAGGTTTATTGCTTCGGAAAAGCATATATCATTTCATTGATAAAAAAAAGTTATATGACCCTATGATTAGTGTTATGATATGGGCATGTCACCACTATGGCCATTAAAAAAATAATCATTCACTCCCATTCTAGTGTGAACAAACACAGAAACCAAAAAATGAATACATAAAAAAGTCCAAATATATTCTCCTTCTGAAATATAACATAATCATATTTCTAGCGACAAATTCAATAGCACTGAGATACGGTAACTCAAATGTCTTAAGCATAATATATTCGACAATAAATAATAACATAAAAATATTAATCTCACATTCTTGTTTGCCCCATAAATAATAATAATAAGAAACAATTGGTTTCATGTCTTCCGTATCAGTGAAATGCATGTAGCAATATTAGGAACAAAGTCTATTTGATATTATCCAAATTGTAAAACCTGAAGGCTGAATAATTTATGCAATAACATGGATTTACCTTATCATGGATAAGCCAATCATGTTTTAAAAATGTTGCACACACAGATAATAATGAACAGCAACAGGTTATGAATTGCAACAGCCTTAAAAGTATACTTTTGAATTCCTAAATATAACAAATATGTCTTCGAAAAAGCCCAAGAGAACAAAAGCGTTTTGTCATTGCTGAACTTAAACTATAATAAACAACACATGACTTTGAAAGAAGAAGCTACAACAAAACATGTTATAATATATATGTACAACATGATTTTCAATGACAATAAATATATAAACAGAAAACTAAAAGCTGCAACTTTTAGTTAACAAATTTCATATGTAAAAACTCTTAGACGATACATATTAGATGATTTCAAATGAAAAACATGTGAGTGCTGCAGACAGAAGAATTCATTTTTTGTAAAAAAGTTTGTCCATGTAACTTGGAAATGAATTCTTCTTTTCTCATTGATCATAGGACATAGACAGAAGAAGCACAAAATATTGGGTACATAATTGTCCTAAAATCTTGTAAACAAACATGAATATATTCTTCTTTATTAATAATCTACATCACTTAACATAACCATTGAAACTTAATTTGAAAGAAGGTATTTTAGGAAAAAGAAATCATGTGACTAAAATAACAATCAAGGTTTTACCCATTTGAAAAACCAAAAACATCTGTAAAACAAAAACAAAGGTAAAATGCTCTAGCTATGTTGTAGTGAGATAAACTATTTCAAATTCAATAAATGGAGGCAAACTGATAACATTAATCATACCTAAAATTATGAAAACATTTTTCAACATGGAAACCTATGTGATTGTGATCTAGCAAATGTAGCAGCTGTGATGTTGTAGTAACAATCAAGGTTTTACCCATTTGAAAAACCAAAAACATCTGTAAAACAAAAACAAAGGTAAAATGCTCTAGCTATGTTGTAGTGAGATAAACTATTTCAAATTCAATAAATGGAGGCAAACTGATAACATTAATAATACCTAAAATTATGAAAACATTTTTCAACATGGAAACCTACGTGATTGTGATCTAGCAAATGTAGCAGCTGTGATGTTGTAGAAGACACTTTATGGCAACTGATGGCGCTATGATGAATACACCATTGACAAATACTTCAACATGCTACCTGTTGAAAACATTTATATGTTTTATATAGATGTTTATATATATATATATATATATATATATATTAATCAGAACCGTATATAATATAAACTGTAATACGTTATGCAATAGTATTATACCTTCTTTTGGATAATCATGGGCCAACATGTCAACACCAAAGCAACCATTTTAGAAACTGCAAATAAATGAAGAAAAGCGAACTTAGTAGCTAAAGTCAACATTAATGGCAATAATATAGTAATTTAATTATTAGAGGCAGCAATAGCTCTTCGCCGTACTCAAAAAGGTTTATTGCTTCGGAAAAGCATATATCATTTCATTGATAAAAAAAGTTATATGACCCTATGATTAGTGTTATGATATGGGCATGTCACCACTGTGGCCATTAAAAAAATAATCATTCACTCCCATTCTAGTGTGAACAAACACAGAAACCAAAATTTAATATATAAAGAAGTCCAAATATATCCTCAACAAATTCAATAGCACTGAGATACGGTAACTTAAATGTCTTAAGCATAATATATTCGGCAATAAAGAATATCATAAAAATATTAATCTTGCATTCTTGTTTGCCCCATAAATAATAATAATAAGAAACAATTGGTTTCATGTCTTCCGTATCAGTGAAATGCATGCAGCAATACAATATAACAAATATGTCTTCGAAAAAGCCCAAGAGAACAAAAGCGTTTTGTCATTGCTGAACTTAAACTATAATAAACAACACATGATTTTGAAAGAAGAAGCTACAACAAAACATATTATAATATATATGTACAACATGATTTTCAATGACAATAAATATATAAACAGAAAACTAAAAGCTGCAACTTTTAGTTAACAAATTTTATATGTAAAAACTCTTAGACGATACATATTAGATGATTTTAAATGAAAAACATGTGACTGCTATAGACAGAAGAATTCATTTTTTGTAAAAATATTGTCCATGTAACTTGGAAATGAATTCTTCTTTTCTCATTGATCATAGGCCATAGACAAAAGAAGCACAAAATATTGGGTACATAATTGTCCTAAAATCTTGTAAACAAACATGAATATATTCTTCTTTATTAATAATCTACATCACTTAACATAACCATTAAAACTTTATTTGAAAGAAGGTAGTTTAGGAGAAAAAAATCATGTGACTAAAATAACAATCAAGGTTTTACCCATTTGAAAAACCAAAAACATCTATAAATCAAAAACAAAGGTAAAATGCTCTAGCTATGTTGTAGTGATATAAACTATTTCAAATTCAATAAATGGAGGCAAACTGATAACATTAATCATACCTAAAATTATGAAAACATTTTTCAACATGGAAACCTTCTTGATAGTGATCTAGCGAATGTAGCAGCTGTGATGTTGTAGAAGACACATTATGGCAACTGATGGCGCTATGATGAATACACCATTGACAAATACTTCAACATGCTACCTGTTGAAAACATTTATATTTTTTATATAGATGTATATATATATATATGTATATATATATATTAATCAAAACCGTATATGATATAAACTGTAATACGTTATGCAATAGTATTATACCTTCTTTTGGATAATCATTGGCCAACATGTCAACACCAAAGCAACCAATATTTAAGAAACTGCAAATAAATGAAGAAAAGCGAATTTAGTAGCTAAAGTCAACATTAATGGCAATAATATAGTAATTTAATTATTAGAGGCAGCAATAGCTCTTCGCCATACTCAAAAAGGTTTATTGCTTCGGAAAAGCATATATCGTTTCATTGATAAAAAAAAGTTATATGACCCTATGGTTAGTGTTATTGTATGGGCATGTCACCACTGTGGCCATTAAAAAAAAATCATTCACTCCCGTTCTAGTGTGAACAAACACAGAAACCAAAAATTTAATATATAAAAAAGTCCAAATATATCCTCCTTCTGAAATATAACATAATCATATTTCTAGCGACAAATTCAATAGCACTGAGATACGGTAACTCAAATGTCTTAAGCATAATATATTTGGCAATAAAGACTAACATAAAAATATTAATCTCACATTCTTGTTTGCCCCATAAATAATAATAATAAGAAATGATTGGTTTCTTGTCTTCCGTATCAGTGAAATGCATGTAGCAATATTAGTCGTGAACAAAGTCTATTTGATATTATCCAAATTGTAAAACCTGAAGGCTGAATGATTTATGCAATAACATGGATTTACCTTATCATGGATAAGCCAATCATGTTTTAAAAATGTTGCACACACAGATAATAATGAACAGCAACAGGTTATGAATTGCAACAGCCTTAAGAGTATACTTTTGAATTCCTAAATATGAATTGCAACAAATTCATTAGCACTGAGATACGGTATCTTAAATGTCTCAGACTTAATTTAGACGCAATAGAGAATAATATAAAAATATTAATCTCACATTCCTGTTTGTTCCCAAAAAAAAATGGTTTCTTATCTTCCTTATCTGTGAAATGGATGAAGCAAGGAGGAGGAAAAATAATATGGAAAGCATGACGCAGTACAATATTATACTAAATAAGTTGAATGACATATGGATGAATAAACTACTAACCTATTGTCAGATCTGAAGAACCTATTCTTAATTCGAGTGGTAACTGGCAACATAAAACAGGAAGAACAAATAAAATATACTAATTAGTAGGAACGAAGGAAATATAAAACGATTTTACCTATGAAGTCGTCTCGAGGCAGAAGAAGGATTAGTCCCCAGGCGGAGGTAAAGAGGAGTGGCAGATCTGAAAATACAACACGAATAACAAATAAATTAAACTAATTAGCACCAACGAAAAAGTATAAAATGGTTTTACCTGCGATGTCGTTGTCGAGGTGAAGAGGAGTTGCAGAGGTGAAGCGGAGGGGTAGATCTGAAAATGCAAACATGAAGAACAAATAAATTAAACTAACTAGTACCAACGAAGGAAGTATAAATCGATTTCACCTGCTTGAGCATGGTTTGGGCGGTTAGAGGATGAAGAAGGAAAGTTGAAATGGCAGAACTGAAGCACGGAAGGCAGTAAGAGGTGAAAACATAAGGAATTCGGTGGAGCTGGAGATGATATCGGTGTAGGAGGTAAGTATTTGGTGGAGTAAAGCTTTACGATTTAATCGGATAGGGTTTTGGAATTAGGAAGACATGGATGGAATATAAAAGAAACGCGAAGAAGACGGTGCGTAATGGAAGAAAGTAAAGGAAATATGTGGAAACGGTTGACTAACTGGCATTCGGGGTGTAAAAGAGAAACCAAGTGGAAAGCGGGAAGACTATATTGCCCTTGAAACCGTATTATTTTCTGAAATGAAGTAATGGGATGACAGGGCATTTCAGGAAGTGAATAAAAGCTTCACCATCCCTAAAAAATTTCCTTTATTAGTAGAGATAAAAATATTATAAATTTTCCTATATAAACACCTCAACGTTCTAAACCTAATTTTTCATTCCAAGATCAAACTAATTTCCGCCGTATGTTTCTTCAGCACAGAGAAACTCTCGATCCTCTTCTAAAATCAAAAGAAAAGAAAAGAAAATTCTGTAAATCCAAAGAACTATATATTCGAGTTCCTGGTGGTGAGTGCTTCCTTCTGATGTGCATTTTATAGGGTGTGACGCCCCTTCTGCTGATGCTTGAAAACGCACAGTAGTCCTAGGGTTTGCAGAAACCGGAATTAGAAGCATCGATTCGATGTTTGGAGATTTGCTTTGAGTTGGTGGTTGGTTTTGGCAGGTGTGATGAGATTTTAGGGTGAATCGGTGGAGTTAAGGTTGCTACCTGTATTGTCAGTCACGAGGGTGAGCGGTTTGTTGCGACGATCACCTCAGGTGCGAGTTGGATTATATGAAGAGGAGGGTGTAGAGTTCCGGAAGGAGAGTGCGTCAGTGGAGTTCTTCTTGAATTCAGTTGCTTGCAGAGGGAGGATGGTTGTGTGGAAGCTCGACGATGGATGTCGAATTGATTTCCTGGAGCGTGTTTTGTTTTTGAGGAAGAAGAGTATGGCGGGTTCGGGCTTGAAGGGGGATGGGCCGGGGAAAGAAAGGGGTGAGGCCCAATAGGGTTTAAATAATTTTAATTCATGAATAGTTTAAATTATTCAAAGTACCAAACTTGTAAAATACGTATCTTCTACATACGGTATCAGATTGACGAACCGTAAGTTGCGTTGGGACCGTATGGACGAGAGCTTCACAATGAAGCTGAATGGAAGTGGATTGGGACTCGTATGAATTTATGGTGAAATAAATTGTTTGATTCAAATCAAATAATAGTTTATCGTTCTTTAACGATGAACTGCCAAAGTGAGTAAAACTCACCAACTCTGAACAGTTATATTTTTATAACGTATTTTTAGAACTGTTAATGATTGTTGTGTGTTGGTTGACTGATTGAACTACTAGTCAGTTAGTGGAAATTATATATATAAATATACATATATAAACCATTAAATATTTATATATTGATTCTGCTATCAGAATATTTCCTATCGAACTGAAAGTGATGTTGATTTTATTGTTTAACATCTGTGATGCAGGGAAATAGGTTGGAGTGACCCAACTGGGTTCCTCAATATTTATAATACTGTTCTGTTCATATATTGTAATATATGATGTGGTATATATTCTGTTTTCGATTTTGTGTGTTTGGACGATATGGGTCATCGTGATTTGATATGTTGAATACCATAACATACCGGAATGTTGATAAGGGAATTTTCAAAGTGAAATTGAGAATAAAATATTTATAAATGGAATATTTATAAATAAGAGATATTTATAAATTGGAATATTTATAAATAAGAAATATTTATAAATTGTAATATTTATAAATAGGAGATATTTAGAAAGGAAATAATTGCAAACCAATTTCTTTTTGAATGGAAAGGACTGTGTGGCGGTTTGGGGATTTCCCGATGCTCCCGGTACAAAGGAGGTTATGGCGAATTTTTCCTGGAATTTAAGGAGTTAGAATATTTTAAGGATAAAATTGAAAAGGAAATATTTAGAAAATAAATAGAGTTAAAAAGGGAAATTGTTTATAACGGGATAGGATGTTATAAAAAGGAAAACGTTATTGAAAAGGAAATCTGTATAAGTGGGGAAACGTTATTAAAAGGACATTTTTAAAGTGGAGAACCGTTACTAAAAGTAAATCTTTTTAAATGAATAAACGTTGTTAAAAGGAAATCTTTATAAAGCGAATAAAGTTAGTTAATCGAATATGGTATTCGAAAGTTAGAAAAATCGAATATGTATTCGAAAGGAGTTAAATCGAATATGGTATTCGAAAGGAGTTAAATCGAATATGGTATTCGAAGGGAGTTAATCGAATATGGTATTCAAAAGTTAGTCAATCGAATATGGTATTTGAAAGTTAGTAAACGAATATGTTATTCGAAAGGGGTTAGTCGAGTCGAGTTAGTTGAATAGATTTAATCGAATATTAGTTATTCAAATAAGAGTTAACCGGTTAGAGTTAACCGGTTAGAGTTAATCGGTTAGAGTTAATCAGGTAGAGTTAATCAGTTAGAGTTAACCAGTTAGAGTTAACCAGTTAGAGTTAATCAGGTAGAGTTAATCAGTTAGAGTTAACCAGTCAGAGTTAACCAGTCAGAGTTAATCAGTTAGAGTTAACCAGTTAGAGTTAAGCAGTTAGAGTTAACCAGTTAGAGTTAATCAGGTAGAGTTAACCAGTTAGAGTTAATCAGGTAGAGTTACCCAGTTAGAGCTAATCAGTTAGAGTTAATCGATTAGAGTTAAAACGAACTAGAGTTAATCAAATATAGTTATTTGAGACAGAGTTAGTCAAACATAGTATTCAGGGTAAGTTGCCATCTCATACGACTGCTAGCGTAATTCGTAGGGCTGTAAATAGCCTAAGGCGGTCGGATGTTTCATGAGGGAATCAGGCGTAACCATTGTGATCGCTGCGATCTAGAGTCAAGCGAATGGAGTTAAATCGAATATGAGTTATTCGATAGGAGTTAATCCAGTTGAGTTAAATAAGCTAAGTTAGTAAATTTGAGTTAATCAAGTATGGTTAGTCAAACCAAGTTAGTCGAGTTAGTCGAGTCGAGTTAAGTTAGTCGAGTTAGTCGAGTTAAGTTCGTCGAGCCGAGTTAATCGAATATGGTTCATCAAGTCAGTTAATCGAATATGGTATTCGAAAGGAGTAATCGAATATAGGCTATTCGAAAGGAGATTATCGAATATAGCATATTCGAAAGAAAGAGATCGAATAAGTTATTCGAAGTGAGTTAATCGAATATAGGTTATTCGAAGAAGAGTTAATCAAATAGAGATTACTCGAAGGAGAGTTAATCGTCGAATTCGATTATATCGAATTTGGAAAAGTACTTATATTTCTGGTGTTTAAATCAAGATTTATTTATTTATAAATTAGGTGTTTATTTATTTATTCACATTAAAGAATAAAGGTTATAATTGAAATTAGATATTGCGAAAGTAGGGTTTATAACGTTAACGTTATAATTAACGTTTTCAATAAAGAAGTGAATTCGTAAATTGAATCCGAGCGAGAGGTACAGAAGTTTGTTAAAGACTTAAGAGATAAACTTTTACTATTTCGAAGTTAAAACGTTGTTCAGTTAAGGTCTGAGAGGCAATTTTACCCTAACTTGATTGACTTCCTTCTTAACCAAGGAATGGTAAGGTTTGGCAGTGAAGGTGTTTGGAAATGTTTTCCAAATGAGAATCAGAAACGTTTTCTGATAATAGAAAATAAGAATATAGAAACTGACTAGAGATTAGTAAGTTGAATGGTTTCCTGAGTATCGATCTGATGTTGGTTTTGGCCTTCGGGGTTTATACTTAGAGAATTTTTCTCTTACTAGTTTACAGTTAGGGACTGATAGTTGTGAAATGATAGTGATGCGTGAATAAGCTGGAAAGTTTTCCAGTGTTAATAACGTACATTTTTCTAAATATAGAAAATAAGGAAATATGAATATATATATATATATGTATATATATATATATAGCTGATGATTGGATCGATAATTCCATTTGGAAATAAGATCGTTGTGTGTACACGGACATGTTTTCATTTGATAGTTAACTCACCGACTATCAAAGTTTTTACCATTTTAATGTTATTAATATGGAGAGACCGGTTGGATTATTATCCAAAGAACCACTCTGTATTGGCATAAGCGTTGCGAATCATATATGCCAAAGATAATTGGAGACGGAGTAAAGTGCAAGGGCTATTGTATAAGTCTTAGATAACAGTGCCTAAGATGGATGTACTGAATAGTGCCTTCGGTTTGTCCAGTCCCAGGACAACTTGTACGGACGAAGGTCTGACAGAGTATATCTGGTAGATCATGTAAGTTGATCGTTTCAAACGTATTTACGTTGGTGGCGGAGGAATTTGTTTCTCTTAGCTTATACCCGTGGTATTTTTGGGGAAATCAATTTGTGATTTAAAGGGTATGACGATGTGACATTCTAAGTGAATGAAGATGTGGTATGTCAAAAGATAAGCGTAGCTTCTAGCCTCACATCCGGTAAATGAAAAAAATTGGGCAGGCAGCATGGCTAAGTCGATCGCACCGGAGTAGGGTGTATAATCACCTATCTAGAGAATATTCATTTGCTTCTTAAATCTATCGATGTTGTCCCATATATATGTACGGGAACGGTTGCTGATCCCAACCGTTGGTGACATACATTCGATACACTCAAGCGAAATGAGTGGTCGGTCATGTGTGGCTGAGTTGCAAGATGTTCTTGTTGAACTCCAGTGTATCGTTCCTAGAGTACACTGATCGGAAGGTGGTTCCATACCTTGTCATAGTTCGAAATCCATTACCCAATATGTGCTTGCGGTTTTGATTGTATACTATATATGTAGAACGTGAGATGAAAGCGTTTCTGCTAGATTGATATCTATTTGTAACTAGACATTATTATAATATCAGAAGGATATTGTTTACAAAGTTGTTTGGATTCTCATAAGGGAAAAACCCGTTCCGTTATACGGCGTGGTCTTATGAGATATCGTTTACTTGTCCAAACTGATTTAAACTGTTTTACTCATACCAGTCCCATGACTAACCCGGAGTTTATTTTGTTTTGTTTTCCCTAAACTCTTGGGTGCCCAATTTTGTACGGGCAGTCAAGTAGTCGGGATTTACAGATACTTGAAGAGCTAGAGCAGGAGGCTTCAGGATTTTATATAGCTATTGTTTTTTTCCGCTGTTGTTGTAAGTGTTGTACTCTGATAAGTGCTATTGTATACATAACTGTTTTATTTCAAAAGTTATGTTATATTTTATTCGTTCCTCTGTGAGATTCGTGTTTACTCTGATGATGATGTTCTTCTTCTTCTTCTTCTTCTATTCTATTAGTTCTATCTTATCTATTCTCACCCTCTAACTTCTTTCATTAACTATTCAGTTATTTTCGATCCTTGGGTGTCGATATGTGTTGTATATCGAATAACCAAGATCGACTTTTTTCCGGGTCGTTACATAAGTACTTGGGCCTTAACATTAAAAACTGGGCCATCGTCACTTGTAAAGTCCAGACCCGCTCACCCTTCTTCCCCGATCTCTGTAGTCCCTCCGCTCCTTATTCTTTCGAAAACCAGCAGCAAATGCGGTCACTGTTTCCTCCTTCATTCCATCACTACAAATCAAACTAAAATAACCAAAATCTTCCTCTTCAAAATCTCTACATCACCATATAAATTTCGTCAGACTCGGCTCCCTCAATGGAATCGCGTTGTTAAGGTCTCCAAGTCGACCTACAGAAAAATTGCGATCAAAATCACCGGGAAACCACACCGAAAATTCACATCTCGAGCTATCTTCCCTATTGAATACGAATTCAATATCCATTTCTTGAATTGAACTCCAAAACCACAAATTTATCTAACCCTAACTCACGTGCTGTCAAAATGAACCGAACAGAAAGATGTTCAAACACAACGAAGTGCACACTGGTTTGAAGAGAATCTCACCAGCATTTCAGAAACACTACTCTCATGATTTATTGATTTTAGTTGGAATTTCTTTTGATTTTACAATAGGCGATCTATGTTTTGCTGAGAGCAAACAAGTGACGGCGCAATATTTGACCAAGGAAAATGTGAGTTTAGGTTTAGGAGGAATTAGATTATTTATAGGAAAATTTTAATAATTTATATTCATTATTATATTAAATTTTAATCAATCGTTATGAGTGCTTATCGTTTAAAAATCTGTATAGTCGCATACGATACCCAAAAACCCTGAAAATGGGCATGCAGCTACAGTTCGAAATTACGGATCCAACGAAACCTGTTTCGTCGAATTTCGACTTCGTTTGCTCACACAACGTATTTTTAAAGTCAAATTATTGACTATTTTCACATTTAAATTCCGTACGACAACACAATGACTCCAAAAATCATGAAAATTGAAATATAACAATAATCTGATATGGTGGATCCAACAAAATTAGTTTCGTCGAAAACGGAGATCGTTTGCAAAACTGGCTATTTTTAAAGCTCTAAATAATCCTATTTAAATATTAATATATTTAAAAATAATTAAATTAAATATTTATAAATAAATATTATCGTATATTCACATAGAATATCACGTAGCTCCAAAATAAACATATCTGAATTTATAACTCGACATCTCAAATCCAGATTAAATCAGTATCCAATTTATATTGAAAATCCTTTTATAATATAAATGAATCGTTATAAATTATAAAGGAATTCCATAGCGACTTATCGAAAATTTGATTTGGACATAAATCAAAATCTACCCGACGAAATCCCGAATTTTCTCTTCCATTAGAAAAATCTACTTCACCAGCTCCGAACGTTTCTTATTTCACAGAAATCTGGCTTAAAACGGATTCTGTATATTCGTTTAAAGTTCAAATCGCCAAATTACGAACTACCGCGCCATTTCGAGCTCGATTATAATTATAATATAATTTATACGTTCAACCATCGTTAATTAAATATATTCCTTACCGTAATTCAATTTTAACTGAAATATATATTTTGAATTGTCCAATTCACACAATATTGTCAATTCTACTATTTTCTACTATTTTAGAAATTAAATATATTATTCTATTATTTAATTTAATTAAATATTCAATATTATTTAATTAAACAACCGTTAAATTACCAAACCATTATTTTAAATAATTAAATTAATTAATTATTATACCGTAAAAATACGGGTCGTTACATTCTTCCCCCCTTAAAATAATTTCGTCCTCGAAATTGCTAAGGTAGAAAACAAACCCTACTAACTGGGTAAAAATTATTTGTTTACTTACTAACTTCATTTTCAACTGAATCAACAAATTTTCAACTAAAATATTACTTTATTTCAATTAATGAAAATTTTCAAAAAATCCTGAAAATATTCTAACACCTGAAATTTTTGAAAAATTTCGCCAGCACCTCCTTTGTACTGGTCAATCGGTACAACTACAACTCGCCTCTCTAGGCCTTCTCTAACCTAAAAGAAAATCAAATAGCCAAGCGGCTTGCCAATTCGGCTCATAAAAATCATACCCAATATAAATATAAACTTCTAACTTTTTGTCGGGCATATCATTATATCCTTCCCATCTGTTACCCATTCAACTTATACCAGTGTCATTCCAATCAATCTCCAACCAATTTTATCCTCAACCCAATCATTTGCTTATCCAAGCCAAATTTCATTCTAAATCTCAAGTGTCATTCTTGAGTCCAAATCTTTACTTATCACTCTAATATAATTCTATGCTCTAATTTTATTTGATACCCTTCTATTTCAATTTAATTTCTACTTAACTGGTTTCAATTCAATTCCAATTCGCTTTCCCAAATTTCAATTTAAATTTTTTTTAATTCAAACAATCTCTTCCTGGGAGTTTTAAACAATTTACTCTTTTTAAAAAATCGAAATATCCATTTCGGAGTATCAAAACAACTTGTTTCTCTCAAAACAATTCAAAACAAAAATTTTGGTAGTAATCTGTCACTTAGAAACTCGAAAATGTACACTGATGGTCAACTTCATCATCGGAATTTGTTTTCCAGCGATCGAAGTGAGTTTAATACTATATCACTTTCAAAACCATTTCTAACCATTTCCATTTTGAAATACATTTCGAAATATTATTCACAATACTCGTAAAACAATTCGAAATCTCCCAGGATTTTAAAATTCTCATATATTTAATCCAAGTCTATTTACAAACACTTTTCATGTTTTCGGAACTTTAATTCCAATTCTGGTTTAAATTCAGATTTAATTCATCTGATTTCATATACTACTCTTATATAAATTTTAATTGGTTATTTATATAACCATTTCAATTTATAATCTCATCTTATTATAAACACAACCAACACATCCATTATACGATAATACTTCAAATATTAAACACCCTTTTATATCAAAATATAATTTGGGTAAAATTATTTCATTTACCCTCTTTTCAAAACATACAGTGTCGGTTCATCGTATTCGAGTGTTTATGAACCCCTACCAACACAGTGGATCAAACTGATCGATCAGAACCCATAAACAACTCAATCAATAAATCTCGACAATATAAATCATTTTTTAATATAAAATACGTTCACTCGTATATATACACTCAACTCAATCTAGTGCATTACTAACCCCATCTCTACTGAGTTACGCCACAGAGCCAAGGTAATTACTTAACCTTCAGCTCTGAAACCACTGTAACGACCCGGGGTTTCGCGATCCTGAGTAATCGACAAAACTCAATGTCGACTATCCAAGCATCGGAAATACTGGATAGTCCATGAAAGAAATTAGAGGGTGAGAATAGATAAGATAGAAACTTAGAATAAAAGAAGAAGAAGAACATACAACATAAGAGTAAACACGAATCTCACAGCTGAACGAATAAATATATTTCATAACATAACTTTGAAATAAAATAGTATCTGTATACAATACCATTATTAGAGTATAACACTTACATCATTGCGGAAATAAACAATAGCTATAAAATGCTGCTGAAGCCTCCGGCTCCTGCTCCTTTTAGTGCATTTGTAAATCCTGACTACTTGACTGCTCGTACAAATTTGAGCCCCCAAGAGTTTAGGGAAAACAAAACAAAACAAACTCCGGGTCAGTCATGGGACTGGTATGAGTAAACAATTTAAAACAGTTTGAGAAAATAAATGATATCTCATAAGACCACGCCGTATAACACGGAATGGGTTTTTCCCTTATGAAAATCCAAAGCATTTGATTTAACATCAAAAATCCTTTTGCAAGAAACAATGATCTTTTATACAAAACTCCCTTGATATTATGATAGTGTCTATCAACCACAATATAATAATCATCTAGCAGAACGCTTTCATCTCACGTTCCATATACATAATATATAATCAAAAAACATGGGCGCTTATTGGTTAATGAATTCCAACTGCCAAGGTAAGGGAGCACCTTTCGACAGTGTATCTCTAGAGAGGAATACACCGGTGACCGGGTTCAACAAGAACATCTTGCAACCCAGGCTAAACATGACCAGTCACTCATTTCGCTTGAGTGTACCGAATGTATTATCACCAACAGTTGGGATCAGCAACTGTTTCCCGAAAGGGACAGCATCGAAATAGATTATAGAAGTAAATGGAATTTCTCTAGATCAGGTGACAATACACCCTAATTGGCAGCTAACCACTTAGCCATGCGACCTACCCGATTTTATACCATTTCCGGTTGTGAGGCTAGAGGCCATAACGTATCCTTTACAAACCACATCTTCATTCACTTTGAATGTCACCTTGTCATACCCTCCAAAACACAAATTGATTTCTCCAAACATATCACTGGTAAACAGCTAAGAGAAACGAATTCCTCTGCCACCAAACGTAACTATGTTTGAAGAGATCAACTTACGCGATCTATTAAATATACTCCGTCAGACATTCTTCCATACAGGTCGTCCTGGGACTGGACAAACCGAATACACTATTCTGTAAACAGGACAGCCCTTGCATAACTCCGTCTTCAATTATCTTCATCATATTTGATTCGCAATGCTAACGCCCATACAGAGTGGTTTTCAGATAATGAGTCTGATCCCAGTCTCTCCGTATTGACGACGGAAAAATGGTCAAAAACTTCGACAGTCGGTGAGTTAACTATCACAGAAAAACACGTGTGCAAACAACGACATTATTTCCAGATGGAAATTCTATCGATCAATCATCATTTAACATTTATCTCTTTAATTCCTTAATTTATTCATTTTTCATTTTCTGTTTCCATATATTCAACATTCCTTATTTTCTGAATTTAGAAAATATACGTTATTAATCATTAGAAAACATTTCCATCTCTTTTTCACGTATCACTGTCATTCCAGTATTATTTATCATCAACATTTCATTTTCTACGTTTAGAAAATATCTTGGATTATATTTGGAAAATGTTTCCAAAACTCATTTAAATGTATTTCAAACGAACGTTATGTAATTATCGTTACAACTGCTCAATCCATTTATCGTTTATCACTTCACTGTATTTCTAATCAATCTTCGCTATCGAACTTCAACTATTCCTTAGTTAATTCCAAAGTCAATCAAGTTAGGGTATAATTACCTCTCAGACCTTAACTGAACAACGTCCTTAACCTCGCAACAGATAAAGCTCAACACTCAATTTTTAAAGACCATTGCTTATGCAAATTCTCGGATTCAGTTTACGATTCCATTTCTTTTCTGAAAAACATTTATTATAACGATAACGTTATAATACGTACTTCTGAAATATCTAACTTAACAATATAACTTTTATTCCGTGATTTGTATAAACAAATAAAACAACTAATTTATAAATAAATCAATCTTGATTTAAAAACTGGAAAGTAAAAATACTTTCCCCAATTCGATATAATCGAATTCGACGTATAACTCTCCTTCGAGAAATCTCTACTCGATTAACTCTCCTTCGAATAACTAATATTCGATTATCTCTTGTAACAACCCGCATATTTAACGATAAAATATTTAAATGTTTTATTCAAATATAACGTCGTCAATCGCTAATCGATGTGTGTCTAAAATGTCACATTTTGCATACAGTTGAATTTGGACTCGAGACCACTTCCATTGAGTCCGGATCATCGTTTGCAACCTTTTTGACTATAAGCATCGATACCTTTTGAGTTGGGCAGATTTGGTCATTTTATTTTTTGTGTATGACCAAAATGTCACTTTTTGTATATGGATGAATTTGGACTTGCAACCACTTCCATTGAGTTCAGAATGTCGTTTAGGAGTTCGAAAAGTAAAAACTTCGATATATTCCGAGCTTCGGAATTTTGGCACATTGGGTTGGGTCTCGGTTTAGCTAACCTAGCTCATCATATAACCCCCAAGCCAACCTCCTTCTCTTCATTCATTCTCCTTCAACAAATAAATAGAAAATGGGGATTGGGAAAGGGAAATAGAAATTCCAAAGCTAGGGCCTTCAATCTAGACCTCAATGCTTGTGCAAACCCAATTCTAAGACATGGGTAAGCTCTCTACTCTCCTTCTCTACCTTATGCTCCTCTCAATTTCGGATTTTTCCACAACTCTAATTCATATATGTTTGTATGTGAGTGTATGAGGTGATTTTGGAGGAGCAATTGATGTAAGAGAGGAGCTTTGCTCGTTTGTGTGCTTGTTCTTCATCGTTTGAAACCAAGGTGAGTTCTTTTGAACTCACATCTATGCCACAAGCCATTGGCTTGTACAAATGTAATTTAGTGTTCATATATGTTTGCATGTGCTAGTGAATGGGTTATACTAGTGTAACTTAGCCGATTCCATATGTTTATGTTCCATTGAGTTGAAATTATAAGTAGGATTGTTTACACGATCTTATGCATATGTTTTGAGTTGATTTGGTGATGTTGTGAAGCTCCGTTGTCGCCTCGACAAGATTCTAAGTCTTCACAAGTCGCTAGAATCGCATTTGATAGCTTTGGTTTGAAATTTAGTTCACCTTTGAACTTATGGTACAAATCATCGCGCATCTCTTATATGAATGAGTGCATGTCATAGGTGAAGTTCTTATGTGCACACATGTCCTTATAACTTCCCTTTAGCATTCCCAAACCATCGTGTTCTAGTTTGGATTGTATTTTTTTTTGCTTTAGTTAGAGAATTAGTTCATTTTCGAATATATAATCGAAATCATAGCAATCTCATGTACGTGTGTGTGTGTGTGCATGTTTGTTGGTGTTATAAGATGTTTCGGTAAGCCTTAGATGCTTCATTTTCACTTAGAAATCATCATATACCATCACCATTGGTCCGGGGCTCGTCCGTGGCCGATTGCACATTCATTAGGAAGCAAAATATTTAATTGCTTTAGCTCGGACATCTGACCAAATAGGTCAGACGTCTGTCCATCCTCTCGGGAAAAATAAAAAAAACTATTTATTGTCAGGTCAGACGTCTGTCCTGAGAGTTCAGACGTCTAAGCCTACAGATTTTGCTATTGACCGGTGGAGACCACAGACAACAGTTTAGGGCCATTTGAGCTCATTCCCGGCCAAGTTTCGGCCTATTTCGACTTCGTTTGTGACTTGTCAGTTTCTCTGGTTCGCATATTTCTGCATCTTGATTTCATGAACTTTCGATTCATTCGTAGTTAACGAATATTATAGTCGATAGCCGTGAGATCATGTTTACGTTAATATAACGTGAATTCTTTGTTCGATCGTTATTTCGATCGCTATTATGCGAGATTTGCCACTTCGAAACTATATAAAAAGGGGTTTTAAAATTATTAGTAGATACCAATTTTTTACTAAACGGTTTCAAATTCTACTTCATTATATGAAGTTATTTTCCAAATTGTTTTCCTATCTACTAGTATATGATTTCATAAACCTTTTTCTCGTTCGTATGAGGAATCTAATTAAACGCCTTAGCAAAAACAAGAACTATGACCCCTTATGTTTACTTTGACGGTTAATTCTTGGACTCGTTCGATTGAACACCGTGGCAATGATCGTCTCGTATTTCTAGTGGAATATACAACTTGTTCATAAATATTCGAGTAGAGCAAGTGGTTATGAGACATGTAGCTCGACTCTTATATTTACTAGCTTGGTGTAGTTACACTATACTTGATCAATTTTGATTATATCTAAGGAACTTCGGTTCTGGTGGATCTTCGGATCAATCCGACCTTCGGGTCACTCCGATGATCTTCGGATCATCATATCTTAGGAACTTCGGTTCCGGTGGATCTTCGGATCATCTTGAAGAACTTCGGTTCATTTGATTATATCGATGACTTCGGATCTCTTCGTATCGGCGAGATACGCGATATAATGCTTTGTATTTTCATGTAGACTTGATGGGAGACATCATTTCTCATGAATATTCATTTGTTTTTCCCCTTATTTGGGATATTCTAGATTTCTAATTTATTGATTTCTTGAATCTTAAGTTTTAATTGACATATGTGTTGTCAATCTCGTATTGATATTAATTTATCAATCTTAGTTTCTTTGTCATTGAGATATCATTATATAGTGCCTAGATTTCTTTGGCATATTTTCTGGACATATCGAATTTTCACATTTTACATGTGAACATTGTTGTTATTTCATATATGTCATTTTCTATTTATATCTCTATTTTTATCTCAGTTTATTATGATGAGTACACCTAGACTGATCTGTTTATTGTTTATTCTTATATATAATGCACGGGTCAGACCGAGTATTACAGGTGCCTCTCCTTGTCTGTAGCATGGGATAGTCTTCCTTTTGGTTAACCGCACTTGTTTTAGTAGTTTTATCTTTCATGTATTTGAGATTGTGACTCTCAAGTGTACATATTCTTTTGTGCTGTACATGTATCTATAATTTTATTATATAGTGGATCTTGCATGACCACTTATATTATGACCACTACTCTTGCAGTATTATTCATATCTATTTTCCACCTTAGTGATATAAATATCTGTGTCTGACTCTGATTTTATTGTTATGTATTTTATATTGCTTTCCGAATTATATATAGCCACTGTGTAGTAGATTTGGACTTGATTTAGATGTGTCGGATTTCCTCATGAGATTCAAAAAGTTAGATCGTATTATCCGAAATATTTAACACTCGTTCAAAGCTAATATACAGATAGTCGCTCATCAACAGCCTTATTTTTTGGGTTAGTTGACACCATTGCTTGCAATGGCCTTGGCTAACGCAAGTATAGAGGTGGGGCGTTACACTTGGTTATACAAGTGTAACTTAGCCGATTCCATATGTTTATGTTCCACTGAGTTGAAATTATAAGTAGGATTGTTTACACGATCTTATGCATATGTTTTGAGTTGATTTGGTGATGTTGTGAAGCTCCATTGTCGCCTCGACAAGATTCTAAGTCTTCACTAGTCGCTAGAATGGCATTTGATAGCTTTGGTTTGAAATTTAGTTCACCTTTGAACTTATGGTACAAATCATCGCGCATCTCTTGTATGAATGAGTGCATGTTATAGATGAAGTTCTTATGTGCACACATGTCCTTATAACTTCCCTTTAGCATTGCCAAACCATCGTGTTCTAGTTTGGATTGTATTTGATTTGATTTGATTTGCTTTGGTTAGAGAATTAGTTCATTTTCGAATATATAATCGAAATCATAGCAATCTCATGTACGTGTGTGTGTGTGTGTGTGCATATTTGTTGGTGTTATAAGATGTTTCGGTAAGCCTTAGATGCTTCATTTTCACTTAGAAGTCATCATATACCATCACCATTGGTCCGGGGCTCGTCCGTGGCCGATTGCACATTCATTAGGAAGCAAAATATTTAATTGCTTCAGCTCAGACGTCTGACCAAATAGGTCAGACGTCTGTCCATCCTCTTGGGAAAAATAAAAAAACTGTTTAGTGTCAGGTCAGACGTCTGTCCTAAGAGTTCAGACGTCTGGCCATTTGAGCTCATTCCCCGCCAAGTTTCGGCCCATTTCGACTTCGTTTGTGACTTGTTAGTTTCTTTGGTTCGCAGATTTCTCCATCTCGATTTCATGAACTTCCGTTCATTCGTGGTGAACGAATATTATAGTCGATAGCCGTGAGATCATATTTATGTTATTATAATGTGAATTCTTTGTTCGGTCGCTATTACGCGAGATTTGCCACTTCGAAACTATATAAAAAGGGGTATAAAATTTATTAGTAGATACAAATCTCTTACTAAACGGTTTCAAATTCTACTTCATTATATGAAGTTATTTTCCAAATTGTTTTCCTATCTACTAGTATATTATTTCATAAACCTTTTTCTCGTTCGTCTGAGGAATCTAATTAAATGCCTTAGCAAAAACAAGGACTATGACCCCTTATGTTTACTTTGACGGTTAATTCTTGGACTCGTTCGATTGAACACCGTGGCAATGATCGTCTCGTATTTCTAGTGGAATATACAACTTGTTCGTAAAAATTCGAGTAGAGCAAGTGGTTATGGACATGTAGCTCGACTCTTGTATTTACTAGCTTGGTGTAGTTAGACTATACTTGATCAATTTTGATCATATCTTAGGAACTTCGGTTCTGGTGGATCTTCGGATCAATCCGACCTTTGGGTCACTCCGATGATTTTCGGATCATCATATCTTAGGAACTTCGGTTCCGGTGGATCTTTGGATCATCTTGAAGAACTTCGGTTCATTTGATTATATCAATGATCTTCGGATCTCTTCGTATCGGCGAGATACGCGATATAATGCTTCGTATTTTCATGTAGACTTGATGGGAGACATCATTTCTCATGAATATTCATTTGTTTTTCCCCTTATTTGGGATATTCTAGATTTCTAATTTATTGGTTTCTTGAATCTTAAGTTTTAATTGACATATGTGTTGTCAATCTCGTATTGATATTAATTTATCAATCTTAGTTTCTTTGTCATTGAGATATCATTATATAGTGCCTAGATTTCTTTGGCATATTTTCTGGACATATCGAGTTTTCACATTTTACATGTGAACATTGTTGTTATTTCAAATATGTCATTTTCTATTTATATCTCTATTTTTATCTCAGTTTATTATGATGAGTACAGCTAGACTGATCTGTTTACTGTTTATTCTTATAAATAATACTCGGGTCAGACCGAGTATTACAGGTGCCTCTCCTTGTCTGATGGGATAGCCTTCCTTTTGGTTAACCGCACTAGTTTTAGTAGTTTTATCTTTCATGTATTTGAGATTGTGACTCTCATGTGTACATATTCTTTTGTGTTGTACATGTATCTATAATTTTATGATATAGTGGATCTTGCATGACCACTTATATTATGACCACTACTCTTGCAGTATTATTCATATCTATTTTCCGCCTTAGTGATATGAATATCTGTGTCTGACTCTGATTTTATTGTTATGTATTTTATATTGCTTTCCGAATTATATATAGCCACTGTGTAGTAGATTTGGACTTGATTTATATGTGTCGGATTTCCTCATGAGATTCAAAAAGTTAGACCATATTATCCGACATATTTAACACTCGTTCAAAGCTAATATACAGATGGTCGCTCCTCAACAGCCTTATTCATTGGGTTAGTTGACACCATTGCTTGCAATGGCCTTGGCTAACGCGAGTATAGAGGTGTGGCGTGTTGAGTCAAGAATTCACGGAGTTTTGATTTATGAAGAAGATATATGCCATGATCGACAAAAAGAAGTTACTCATTGGTTTAACGAGACACAAGAGCTACATATATTAGAGGTGGATTATTTGGTACGTTTAGTAGTAGTATTTTGTTAAAATCTATCCTCAAATAATCTCACACCTTCAGTGTTTGAATCTATATACATGTATATATATATATATATATATATATATATGCACATTACCTGGGCATTCTGGACAAAACTGGTCGACCGGTTAAAAACAGGCGGTCGACCGTTTTTGGCCAGAAAGCACAGATAACATGCACACAGATATATATAACGTGTATATTTTCAAAATCCTATCTACTGGTCCTTTTAGACCTGTCGACCGTTTTTGAATAGAGGCAACTTTTCGAATAGTCACTTCTATTTCTTTAAGAGTTGCTTCTCTTCCTTTTCACGAATGGTCTTGGCCTTTGATTGTAACTCTTTACTAATGGTTACAACTGTTTATCTCTTATATAAACATCTTTAAATCATCATTTCAATTCACTAATTCTTTCTATCTAATCTCTATACTATTGATTTCATTCTTGAACTCTCAAGTACTCAAACGCTCATATTCTTCACAATATCATTCTTGAATCCTAGAATTTATATATTATTCTTTTGATTTAATACGATATCATCTTCCAAAATCTTCATAAATACAAATACTATTTGAGGATAAGATTATAGGAAGATTGTACAAGAATTGACAAATTCGTGTTATCTAGAACACATATTGTCAACAAAAGATTATTCATCTTTGCTGAAGTCCTCGGTATTATATAGGCAAGTGTTGAAGTCCTCGGTGTTGTAGAGGCAAGTGTTGAAGTCGTCGGTGTTGTAGAGGCAAATATTGAAGTCCTCGGTGTTGTAGAGGCAAGTGTTGAAGTCCTCATGTTGTTAGAGGCGTGAAATTCTCGTTTGGCTGCTCAGGTGTTGTATACATGTTCCTCCGGGTGAAGTGAGGTTGTTGTTAGTGAAAATCCAGATAGAAGTCTGGGACTGGACGTAGGATGGTGCTCCGAACCAGTATAAAAACCCCTGGTGTGATTTTTCTATTTTTACTGCTTTTTTGTTTATATCTGTGATTGTTGTTATTCACCATATTACACGGTCTGTGTGTACTATACTAGCACGTACATACGTACACGCACACATATTTTCATTTGGTATCAGAGCACAGGACCCCTGCACTATATGGGAAGCAATATCTTGTGGTTCATCTTCTTCTTCTACACAAGCACAGGACCTCCGCAAATGACCAGCTCCTCCATCCTTTACTTGGACATCTTCGGAGGAGGGTACGAGCTCCGACACTAGTCATGGGCGTGGTCGCGGGAAGAATCAGATTGAAGAAGAAGAAGTGGAAGAAGAAGGAGAGGGTACGGAATCCGAGTAGTTTGTTTCTTCGTTCGTGTTATGAACTTATGCTTTTATTTCGTTTTTAAGACTTATACCGGCACTTGTATGTAAATAGTGTCGTAGTTTAATTCGTAGTAGACTTGTGTATGATCGTATTATGCGACTCTCTTAGTTTTATGGTAGTTATGTTGATTTTAACTCTCTCTAGTATCAATTTTTTCTTTTGAACTATAAATTCCTTTTTGTCGATGACAAAGGGGGAGAAAATTGTGCTAACAGTATATATGCAGGACAATTTAGATTTACAGGCATATATACGGGGAGATCATATACAGGGGGAGATTCAGAAATTTGTTGTCATCAATCAAAAAGGGGGAGAATGTTGAGTCAAGAATTCACGGAGTTTTGATTTATGACGAAGATATATGCCATGATCGACAAAAAGAAGTTACTCATTGGTTTCACGAGACACAAGAGCTACATATATTAAAGGTGGATTATTTGGTATGTTTAGTAGTAGTATTTTGTTAAAATATATCCTCAAATAATCTCACACCTTCAATTTTTGAATCTATATATATATATATATATATATATATATATATATATATATATATATATACGAATGCACATTACCTATGCATTCTGGACAAAACCGGTCGACCGGATAAAAACAGTCGGTCAACCGTTTTTGGCCAGAAAGCACAGATAACGTGCACACAGATGTATATAATGTATATATTCTCAAAATCTTGTCTACTGATCCTTTTTGACCTGTCGACCGTTTTTGAATAGAGGCAAATTTTCGAATAGTCACTTCCATTTCTTCAAGATTTGCTTCTCTTCCTCTTCATGAATGGTCTTGACCTTTGATTGTAACTCTTTACTAATGGTTACAACTGTTTATCTCTTATATAAACATCTTGAAATCAACATTTCAATTCACCAATTCTTTCTATTTAATCTCTATACTATTGATTTCATTCTTGAACTCTCAAGTACTCAAACGCTCATATCCTTCACAATATCGTTCTTGAATCCTAGAATTTATATATTATTCTTTTGATTCAATGCGATATCATCTTCCAAAATCTTCATAAACACAAATACTATTTGAGGATAAGATTATAGGAAGATTGTACAAGAATTAACAAATTCGTGTTATCTAGAACACATATTGTCAACAAAAGATTATTCGTCTTTGCTGAAGTCCTCGGTATTGTAGAGGCAAGTGTTGAAGTCCTCGGTGTTGTAGAGGCAAGTGTTGAAGTCCTCGTGTTGTTAGAGGCGTGAAATTCCCGTTCGGCTGCTCGGGTGTTGTATACCTGTTCCTCTGGGTGAAGTGAGGTTGTTGTTAGTGAAAATCCAGATAGAAGTCTGGGATTGGACGTAGGACGGTGCTCTGAACCAGTATAAAAATCCTTGGTGTGATTTTTCTATTTTTACTGCTTTTTTGTTTATATCTGTGATTGCTGTTATTCACTATATTACACGGTTTGTGTGTACTATACTAGCACGTACATACGTACACGCACACGTATTTTCAGGGCGTTACACTTGGTTATACAAGTGTAACTTAGCCGATTCCATATGTTTATGTTCCATTGAATTGAAATTATAAGTAGGATTGTTTACGCGATCTTATGCATATGTTTTGAGTTTATTTGGTGATGTTGTGAAGCTCCGTTGTCGCCTCGACAAGATTCTAAGTCTTCACAAGTCGCTAGAATCGCATTTGATAGCTTTGGTTTGAAATTTGGTTCACATTTGAACTTTTGGTACAAATCATCGCGCATCTCTTGTATGAATGAGTGCATGTTATAGGTGAAGTTCTTATGTGCACACATGTCCTTATAACTTCCCTTTAGCATTGCCAAACCATCGTATTCTAGTTTGGATTGTATTTGAATTGCTTTGGTTAGAGAATTATTTCATTTTCGATTATATAATCGAAATCATAGCAATCTTATGTACGTGTGTGTGTGTGCATGTTTGTTGGTGTTATAAGATGCTTCGGTAAGCCTTAGATGCTTCATTTTCACTTAGAAATCATCATATATCATCACCATTGGTCCAGGGCTCGTCTGTGGCCAATTGCACATTCATTAGGAAGCAAAATGTTTAATTGCTTCAGCTCAGACGTCTAAACAAATAGGTCAGACGTCTGTCCATCCTATCGAGAGAAATAAAAAACTGTTTACTGTCAGGTCAGACGTCTGTCCTGAGAGTTCAGACGTCTGAGCCTGCAGATTTTGCTGTTGACCGGTGGAAACCACGGTCAATAGTTTAGGGCCATTTGAGCTCATTCCCGATCAAGTTTCGGCCCATTTCGACTTCGCTTGTGACTTGTCAGTTTCTCTGGTTCGCAGATTTCTGCATCTCGATTTCATGAACTTTCGATTCATTCGTGGTGAACGAATATTATAGTCGATAGCCGTGAGATCATGTTTTCGTTATTATAACGTGAATTATTTGTTCGATCGTTATTTCGATCGCTATTACGCGAGATTTGCCACTTCAAAACTATATAAAAAGGGGTTTTAAAATTATTAGTAGATACCAATCTTTTACTAAACGGTTTCAAATTCTACTTCATTATATGAAGTTATTTTCCAAATTGTTTTCCTATCTATTAGTATATGATTTCATAAACTTTTTTCTCGTTCGTATGAGGAATCTAATTAAACGCCTTAGCAAAAACAAGGACTATGACCCCTTGTGTTTACCTTGACGGTTAATTCTTGGACTCGTTCGATTGAACACCGTGGAAATGATCGTCTCGTATTTCTAGTGGAATATACAACTTGTTCGTAAAAATTCGAGTAGAGCAAGTGGTTATGGGAAATGTAGCTCGACTCTTATATTTACTATCTTGGTGTAGTTAGACTATACTTGATCAATTTTGATCATATCTTAGGAACTTCGGTTCCGGTGGATCTTCGGATCAATCCGACCTTCGGGTCACTCCGATGATTTTCGGATCATCATATCTTAGGAACTTCGGTTCCGGTGGATCTTCGGATCATCTTGAAGAACTTCGGTTCATTTGATTATATCGATGATCTTCGGATCTCTTCGTATCGGCGAGATACGCGATATAATGCTTCGTATTTTCATGTAGACTTGATGGGAGACATCATTTCTCATGAATATTCATTTGTTTTTCCCCTTATTTGGGATATTCTAGATTTCTAATTTATTGGTTTCTTGAATCTTAAGTTTTAATTGACATATGTGTTGTCAATCTCGTATTGATATTAATTTATCAATCTTAGTTTCTTTGTCATTGAGATATCATTATATAGTGCCTAGATTTCTTTGGCATATTTTCTGGACATATCGAGTTTTCACATTTTACATGTGAACATTGTTGTTATTTCACATATGTCATTTTCTATTTATATCTCTATTTTTATCTCAGTTTATTATGATGAGTACAGCTAGACTGGTCTGTTTATTGTTTATTCTTATGAATAATACTCGGGTCAGACCGAGTATTATAGGTGCCTCTCCTTGTCTGATGGGATAGCCTTCCTTTTGGTTAACCGCACTGGTTTTAGTAGTTTTATCTTTCATGTATTTGAGATTGTGACTCTTATGTGTACATATTCTTTTGTGTTGTACATGTATCTATAATTTTATGATATAGTGGATCTTGCATGACCACTTATATTATGACCACTACTCTTGTTGTATTATTCATATTTATTTTCCGCCTTAGTGATATGAATATCTGTGTCTGACTCTGATTTTATTGTTATGTATTTTATATTGTTTTCTGAATTATATATAGCCACTGTGTAGTAGATTTGGACTTGATTTATATGTGTCGGATTTCCTCATGAGATTCAAAAAGTTAGACCATATTATCCGACATATTTAACACTCGTTCAAAGCTAATATACAGATGGTCTCTCCTCAACAGCCTTATTCTTTGGGTTAGTTGACACCATTGCTTGCAATGGCCTTGGCTAACGCGAGTATAAAGGTGGGGCGTTACACTTGGTATCAGAGCCAAGTTCGGAACAATATAAGATATTATGGCGAGGATCATTGCCCTAAGTTTCTTAGGAAATCGTGTTTAGGATTTTATTCGAGTCTTAGGACCCTTCATATCCTATCATATATATTGATCCTTTGTTTGACCAATCAATTTTATTTGAACCTAACATTCTTCCTCTTCTCTCTTTTAGTGGAGAAGAATGGTTAGGAACGTACTTTGTTTCTTTAGTTACTCTTACTTATTGTTAGTTAAATATTATAATTAAGTTTCATTGCCTATATCTACTGCTATCGAGACGTCTTTAGCTTTCTTTGGGTAGTGTAACACCCCGAATTTTTTTATTAACACTAAAGTTGCTAAAATAATAATAAGTGTGTAAAAGAGGGGATGTATCTAATATGCATATAAAAATATTAATAAGTGTGTAAAAGAGGGGATGTATCTAATACGCATATAAAAAAATATTAATAAGTGTGTAAAAGAGGGGATGTATCTAATATGCATATAAAAAAATATTAATAAGTGTGTGAAAGAGGGGATGTATCTAATATGCATATAAAAATATTAATAAGTGTGCAAAAGAGGGGACGTATCTAATATGCATATAAAAAAAATATTAATAAGTGTGTAAAAGAGGGGATGTATCTAATATGCATATAAAAAATATTAATAAGTGTGTGAAAGAGGGGATGTATCTAATATGCATATAAAAATATTAATAAGTGTGCAAAAGAGGGGATGTATCTAATATGCATATATATAAAAAAAAAAGTTGAGTAAAGGGGGGATGTATCTAATGTGTACATTGTAGAATATATATATATATATATATATATATATATATATATATATATATACATATGCTAAAACATGAAAATTACATGTAATTGAAATAGTAATCATGGCAATTTGTATGCATAGTAATTATGATGTAATTTAAAATGGGAGTAATTTACAGTCCTTAATTGTGAACATAATTGGCCTCTTTTGAAATTGATGGCCTTGATTAACCCGAGCATTATCCGACGGCTCAAAACAATTTAAAATTCTATAAATACAACTCAAGTCTATCCCAAAATCACTTGAAAAATTGGAGAGCTATCGTCATACCGTTGCCATGGAGTTCAGCATAGCCGTCACAAACTAAAGAAGGAGAGAACCTAACCTACAACTAAATCTACTCAACAGACAAATCAAATCAAAGACTCTTTCTCTCTTTCTCTTATTTAGATTGTGAGTATGATAATTCTCACAAGATTATTGTTAAAGTAATTCGATTGAGTTATAAATGGATTACAAGAAAGTGATATGAATTGTTATATATTTGTAACAATCTTATGCTATTATGTTAAAAATCATGCTATGCTATGTCGTATGTTATAAATCATGCTAAGTTATAAATCATGTTATGCTATGTTATAAATCATGCTATGCTATGTTGTAAATCATGCGATGCTATGTTGTAAACCTTATATGTTGTAGATCTCATATTATCATATATGTTGAAATCCTTATGTTATATGATAACGATGTCATGTTAAGTTGTGTTGAATCATACAAGTTGTAAAATCATGATGTTATTATTTATGCGAATTGGATCATGTTTAAAGTTTATGTTTTTTTTATTAAATGGATCTTGATTATGGGAATTTGCCTATTGAGTTAGGTGTACCCATAAACATGAATCTATGATTAAATGAAACTAGATTATGGGAATTTGCCTATTAAGTTAGGTGTACCCATATAAAACCATATTGTTAAGTGAGATGATGTTGATTCACACATGTTCCTATGCAAGTTTATGAAATTGGATTAAGATCATATTATGTGAATTAGGAACAAGTTGACACCTTTAGATCCATGACATGTATAACCTTATGCAAGTTGTATTTTTGGACATATGCAAGTTTCACCCCCTTGTTATGATTTATTTAGTCACATATACATGTTGTTGTTGTGAATATTTTCTTTCATGCTATGAGTTAGACTATTCCAGTCTAACGTATATTTTACGTTTAATGTATGAACGTACAACGTGGGATAGGGGTGATATTAAAAGAATTAATATTGAATTTGCATGAGATAGCCTTAAAAAGGCATATAACAAAATGGAGATATTAATAAATTGCCTTAAACGGTGGAAAATTTAATTAAATCATTAATTGGAAAATTAATGCGTAGTAATTGACATAATTTAATTATGGATATAAATAAATTTTAATTTGAATAGGGATATTAAATATTGAGAATTTGGCATAAAATGCCTTTAATGGCATATAATGAATTGGGGTGCAATTGATATGATTTTGCATACCCTAAGTGGATGGCCATAATTGAGTCAATTATGGACATCATTAAAATTGGAATTAATTAATACTTTGGATAGGGAAGTTAATTCAAATTTGGGAAAGATAAATTAATTAATCATTAATTAACATTCTTTCTATTTACATACACCAGAAGGTTCTAGGGTGACAGAGAGGATAGTGTCTAGGCTTGGGTTTGGAAAACAAGTTTCCTGCCCTCCCTGGCTATCCCTAACTGACCCAACGAACGGGATGGTCTTGAATTTAGAAAGAAAACATGTGGTGGGACATGGGAATCTAGTGGGTGCCTTGGGTGGCATGAGGAATCTAGTGGGTGCCTTTAGTGGCATTTGAAATACGATCAGAAAATGAAGTAATTTGAATATAAACAATTATGACATATAATTCAAATTATTGGATAAAATAGGTATTGACACCTATAAAGGGAAAGGTTTTAATTAATTGATTAATTAATTAAAATGGGCATGGTAAACGAAATGGACTACTTAACCAAATCTGATCCTTAAGGATTGTATGAACTTAAGTTTAAGTTGGGGGTTAAGTAAACTGGGTTATATGGAATGAGCGGGTTAAGTAAATCTTGGGTAGGTGGGTAATATTAGCATATATAGGCCCACAAACTTAACCGTAAATTAAATATATCTGAACCAGTGAGAGGGTTAAGTAAATCTTCGATAGGTGGGTAATATTTGTGTATATAGGCCCACAGACTTAACCAATACAACCCGTTAATTAAACCAAAGGGTGAGACTAGGTTAAATTAGAAAAAACTTAACCAAATTTATACATGTAAGTGGACATGGGGTTAAGTGGGATGTATTAGAGGGGACCAAGCCTAGGTGGGGAGCTTGGTGGGGGCCCTTTTCAGTCCAATAGCCCATTAAGTATCTTTGGGAGCTCGACCCAAGTCGAGGACGGGACACGCATACTGGGTCTGATTGTTAGAGGTCAAAACGGGGTAGCGGTGGCAACGCAAGTCCAACGGGGTCATGTGCGTGCGTGGGCCCGGTCTGTTAAGTAAGACGTTGTTGCATCGTGTAGGTATAAGCCGTGCATTCCTTGCATTGCATAAGGTTGCCATATTGGGGAGTGATACACCCCACTGTGGGACCTGCACGGGTATCTACGTGTTAGGGAGCCAATCGAATGGGGCAGGGTAGTGGGTACACCTAGTAGTACATGAAGCTACCATTATTAATTAAGTATTAAAGGGGTACACCTAGTGGAGATAGGGGCAGACGGCACCTATGACGTCAGCTAGGAGTACGTGGAATTACCATTATTAAGGGGGTACGTCTAGTAGGGATAGGTACACATTGGGTACCTAGGATAGCAACTAGAGATACACAGTCAAACGTGGAGGATAGTGGGTACATCTAGCAGTACACGAAGCTATCATCATTCTATTTAAGGATCAAAGTGACTAGTAGGGGTGCAGTTAATGCTAGTACAGTACAACACGGTACAGTACGGTAGAGTATAGTAATTATCCTATATTGATTAGGAAGTGTCATTAACGTTAGTGATTAGTAACGGGTGTGGTGCAGCGTAGTAATTATTCTTTAGTAGGTATGTCTTTAATGTTACCTTGGTTAACCTCTTTTCCTTTGCATGTTCGGTCACACCCAATAGTTCATAGGCATTTCCTTATTCTCCAGCTTATGCCTTAGTCTGATTACTTTGAAAATAGTATTGTTAGAATTGTCATACTCGCCAGACTTTATGTCTGACCCCCTCTATTTCTATCTTTTTCCCCCTCCAGGTCCTCAGGTTGGGCCCAGCTCTAGTGATGTTTGATTGGATTGCTTATCTCTTTTTGGAAGGCTTGGACTGCTGAAGTGAAGTCCAGCTTGTTATCTTTTGTTTAATGGCTATTTATGATAATGGGATTATGTATTTTGTTTTATCAAGATGGATATTGTACTTGACACTAATTTATGGTATTATGATGTAATCAAACATGTTTTGACTTCTGCTGCAATGAAATAAAGTTTTAAATTTCCAAGTACTATTTTATATCTGTCTTGTTGTAATTTTACTGTTCTATACTCACTTAAAACCTCCATGGAAGTTAATGCATTCCCTTTGTGAGTGACATTAATGGACGTGGGGTGTTACACGTGGTATCATAGCTTAAGGTTACCAGAACAGATAAAATTTTTAGAAAAACTATTTTCTAAAGTATTTTTTTGAAAGAAGTGTTTTCAAAAACATGTCTTAATGAATAATTTTAAGAGGAAAGTTTTATGAAAAGCATAATCCCCAAATAGCCATATCCTTATCCTTCGATTCTCCGTTTTGAATCTTTTCCTCTTTCTCTTTTTGAATTTCCCCTCCGCGTATAGATGCTTTTTCTAAGATTAATAAGGACTTCCGTACGAAGGACGGAAGAACCACTTCAGGGGACTTAGACGTTTGGCGGGCTAGAGGTTAGTCCAAGGAGGTGGAGGGCTTGTTGGTATCTTTAAGATGGACGATGGGAGGAAGGTTCAAATAGCTCTTAGGTTAACAAAGGACGAAACCTCATCTTGGTGGGAGGTCACGAATGGAGAATGTGAAAAAGAAAGCTAGTTGTTTTAGAGAAATAGGACACCTTATTAGGATTGTCCAAAAAGGCAAGGGCAAAGTACAGGATCTTCCGGAGGGTAGTTGTATGTACTCACGGCCGGTATATCTGATGGGTGGTAGGACCGTCTAGGTTGAAATTTGGTTTTCTCTATCATCCTGTTCGAACTTTGTTTGATTCTGGCGCTTCATACTCGTTAGTACCTACTTAGTTAGTTGGAATACTGCACCTAAATACTAGTCTAGTTAAGGATCCCATCCTAGTCTCAAATCCCATGGGTGGTTCGGCTCACTTATCTATGGTTTGTCGGGATTTGAGAGTGTCTAGCTTGAGCGCTGGGTTTGAATACAACACCTTTATTTTTGGTTTAGTGGGCTACAATCTGATTCTAGGTTTGGATTGGCTAGTCAGACTTGGTGTCATCCTAGACTATGAGAGAAGGGTAGATAGACCATCGACTTGTTAGGGGGAAAGACCCTTGATATTTCTTGCGACCTTAGGGATTCAGTGAGGCTTAGCCGCCTAGAATCTTTTGATGCATCCAATAATAATTTGGAATCTGTTTGAGTGGCCCATTAGTAGGATGACGTTTTTGAAAAAGTTCGGGGTCTACTCCGAGGCGCAAGAATAGACCTCCGTACATACTTAGTAGATGATGCAAAGCTAGTTATGCAACTAACGATAGTCGTGGGGCAAGATTGGCGAAGATAGACAAAGTCGGTTAAGTGCCCAATTATTTGTTTTTCTAGTATCATCCCACGTAAACTGTCTGAAATCGGAGGAGGTATCCCTTGGGTGCTTGTCTGATATTGGTTTAGGCCTTTGGGGCTTGTGCTTGGGGGATATCGAGTTCGACTAGGATGGTTTGCGTGGGAGATGGATAGTTGTGATGAGTTTACATGGATAGTATCTCGATAAATTTTGTTAGTGGTTGCCAAGATCGAGAAAGGGTAATACGGGGTTTGGGTTGGGGTAGACAGACTTACTAAGAGCGCCCATTTCATTCCCGTAAAGAGTAAGAGGACTGCCCCGAGGTAGACTCGATAGAGTTATGAGGTGAATCGAGAGGGAATCGAGAAAAAGGTCAAGTAATGGATTATTTAGGACCCTATGTTGATACCATTTTGGGAGAAGTCCATAAAGAACTGTGTAAAGATATTACCTTCACGGTTGACGAAGGAAAAAAACTTAACTTTTTGGGAATGGGAGACTTTGCGAGGTCTTAGGGAAGGCGAACCTTGAAGAAGCACATCATTCTAGGATGATCTAACATAGGATTGGTTGGGTTGAGTAATTCTCCGAGTGTCAATTTGATGTTGATTTCGGTCTACGGGGTTGATGCTTAGGGAGTTACTCTCTTAACCGATATTTATGTGAGTTAAGATGAGCGTAATTTTAAATCGGGTAGAACATGTTCGATCGAGATTCCATTCTCACAAATGAATTTTGGGGAGCTTGCATGAAACCATGAGTACGCAGTTATGTTTAAGCCAAGTATGCTAGAAGGAGAATAAGTGAAAGTGGAGCGAGGGGCAACAGTGAAATGAGCTCCAACTCATATTTTGGAAATAAGAATCAAGAAGCTACGAAATTGTGAAGTTAAAGACGGACAAAACACAATGGAGTTAAGCTCGAGGAAATGCGACTCAGAAGATTAAAGACTAGATACGCGCATCAAATCTCTTTTTAAGAGTATATCCTTGATTCCTCTTTCCTGTAGAGCCTACTTGCATGCTATCTTTTAAGTATATCCTCTCGATCCTATTCTCAATCCTATTTCTGTTGCAAACCCCATAGGTAGTATGACTCATCTGCTAGTAATACATGTTGGGGCTTGAGGGTGTCCGTTGGGTTGACTAAAACCTTTAGGTTTGATAAGATATGGGTTGGTTTTAGAAGTCCATCATGTTTAGTTTCTTAGAATCACACATATATTGGTTGGATTAAGAATTTCTTTGGGTGTCAGTCTGATGTTGATTTCGGTCTTCGGGGCTGGTGCCTAGGGGGTTCTTCTCCAAATCAGTATATATGTGACGTAGATTTCCAGTTCGGATATTGCCTGATGGGCACAAAGTTTTTACTTGCTTCTATCATTCGACTATATCTTTAGGTAGAAACAATTGAGTGTAAACATGTGTTTGAGACATGTTATGTATGATGGATGCATAACGAATGCAAGTGTTTGCTAGTAGTTGCTCGTGGAGGCATATACACACACTATTAGGCACTAGATCGGCTCAGTCACTTCATATTGCATATTGCATATATATGGATGTATTTAGTAAAATGGATGAACGATGGTTGTATTATCATGTGGATGCTGCATTCAGATGATGGCTGTGCACGCATATAGAAGTATTATGTAGCATTAAGAATCTTTTGCATACATAATGGACGCATGGCACGATCATAGTTGCATTAAGGAGGTCAACTGAATCAGTGGACCGCCTGATTTTGCATACGGACATATACACACACTGTGCATTTAAACATAAAAGCATTAGAAGTCTGTAAGGACAATGGATGCCTGTGTATGATGGATGAGTAGATGGACGTTTGGATGGTAGGATATACATTCTTCCAGACTTGAAGATTTCGAGGACGAAATCCTAAAAGGAGGGGAGAATGTAACACCCCGAATTTTTTTATTAACACTAAAGTTGCTAAAATAATAATAAGTGTGCAAAAGAGGGGAAATATCTAATATGCATATAAAAAAATATTAATATGTGTGTAAAAGAGGGGATGTATCTAATATGCATATAAAAAAATATTAATAAGTGTGTGAAAGAGGGGATGTATCTAATATGCATATAAAAATATTAATAAGTGAGTAAAGGGGGGATGTATATAATGTGTACATTGTAGAATATATATATATATATATATGCTAAAACATGAAATTACATGTAATTGAAATAGTAATCATGGCAATATGTATGCATAGTAATTATGACGTAATTTAAAATGGGAGTAATTTACAGTCCCTAATTGTGAACATAATTGGCCTCTTTTGAAATTGATGGCCTTGATTAACCCGAGCATTATCCGACGGCTCAAAACAATTTAAAATTCTATAAATACAACTCAAGTCTATCCCTAAATCACTTGAAAAATTGGAGAGCTACCGTCATACCGTTGCCATGGAGTTCAGCATAGCCGTCACAAACTAAAGAAGGAGAGAACCTAACCTACAACTAAATCTACTCAACAGACAAATCAAATCAAAGACTCTTTCTCTCTTTCTCTTCTTTAGATTGTGAGTATGATAATTCTCACAAGATTATTGTTAAAGTAATTCGATTGAGTTATAAATGGATTACAAGAAAGTGATATGAATTGTTATATATTTGTAACAATCTTATGCTATTATGTTATAAATCATGCTATGCTATGTTATAAATCATGCTATGCTATGTTATAAATCATGCTATGCTATGTTATAAATCATGCTATGCTATGTTGTAAATCATGCGATGCTATGTTGTAAACCTTATATGTTGTAGATCTCATATTATCATATATGTTGAAATCCTTATGTTATATGATAACGATGTCATGTTAAGTTGTGTTGAATCATACAAGTTGTAAAATCATGATGTTATTATTTATGCGAACTGGATCATGTTTAAAGTTTATGTTTTTTTTTATTAAATGGATCTTGATTATGGTAATTTGCCTATTGAGTTAGGTGTACCCATAAACATGAATCTATGATTAAATGAAACTAGATTATGGGAATTTGCCTATTAAGTTAGGTGTACCCATATAAAACCATATTGTTAAGTGAGATGATGTTGATTCACACATGTTCCTATGCAAGTTTATGAAATTGGATTAAGATCATATTATGTGAATTAGGAACAAGTTGACACCTTTAGATCCATGACATGTATAACCTTATGCAAGTTGTATTTTTGGACATATGCAAGTTTCACCCCTTGTTATGATTTATTTAGTCACATATACATGTTGTTGTTGTGAATATTTTCTTTCATGCTATGAGTTAGACTATTCCAGTCTAACGTATATTTTACGTTTAACGTATGAACGTAAAACGTGGGATAGGGGTGATATTAAAAGAATTAATATTGAATTTGCATGAGATAGCCTTAAAAAGGCATATAACAAAATGGAGATATTAATAAATTGCCTTAAACGGTGGAAAATTTAATTAAAGCATTAATTGGAAAATTAATGCGTAGTAATGGACATAATTTAATTATGGACATAAATAAATTTGAATTTGAATAGGGATATTAAATATTGAGAATTTGGCATAAAATGCCTTTAATGGCATATAATGAATTGGGGTGCAGTTGATATGATTTTGCATACCCTAAGTGGATGGCCATAATTGAGTCAATTATGGACATCATTAAAATTGGAATTAATTAATACTTTGGATAGGGAAGTTAATTCAAATTTGGGAAAGATTAATTAATTAATTAATCACTAATTAACATTCTTTCTATTTACATACACCAGAAGGTTCTAGGGTGACAGAGAGGATAGTGTCTAGGCTTGGGTTTGGAAAACAAGTTTCCTGCCCTCCCTGGCTATCCCTAACTGACCCAATGAACGGGATGGTCTTGAATTTAGAAAGAAAACATGTGGTGGGACATGGGAATCTAGTGGGTGCCTTGGGTGGCATGAGGAATCTAGTGGGTGCCTTTAGTGGCATTTGAAATACGATCAGAAAATGGAGTAATTTGAATATAAACAATTATGACATGTAATTCAAATTATTGGATAAAATAGGTATTGACACCTATAAAGGGAAAGGTTTTAATTAATTGATTAATTAATTAAAATGGGCATGGTAAACGAAATGGACTACTTAACCAAATCTGATCCTTAAGGATTGTATGAACTTAAGTTTAAGTTGGGGGTTAAGTAAACTGGGTTATATGGAATGAGTGGGTTAAGTAAATCTTGGGTAGGTGGGTAATATTAGTATATATAGGCCCACAAACTTAACCGTAAATTAAATATATCTGAACCAGTGAGAGGGTTAAGTAAATCTTGGATAGGTGGGTAATATTTGTGTATATAGGCCCACAGACTTAACCAATACAACCCGTTAATTAAACCAAAGGGTGAGAGTAGGTTAAATTAGAAAACACTTAACCAAATTTATACATGTAAGTGGACATGGGGTTAAGTGGGATGTATTAGAGGGGACCAAGCCTAGGTGGGGAGCTTGGTGGGGGCCCTTTTCAGTCCAGTAGCCCATTAAGTATCTTTGGGAGCTCGACCCAAGTCGAGGACGGGACACGCATACTGGGTCTGATTGTTAGAGGTCAAAACGGGGTAGCGGTGGCAACGCAAGTCCAACGGGGTCATGTGCGTGCGTGGGCCCGGGCTGGTAAGTAAGACGTTGTTGCATCGTGTAGGTATAAGCCGTGCATTCCTTGCATTGCATAAGGTTTATTGGGGAGTGATACACCCCACTGTGGGACCTGCACGGGTATCTACGTGTTAGGGAGCCGATCGAATGGGGCAGGGTAGTGGGTACACCTAGTAGTACATGAAGCTACCATTATTAATTAAGTATTAAAGGGGTACACCTAGTGGAGATAGGGGCAGACGGCACCTATGGCGTCAGCTAGGAGTACGTGGAATTACCATTATTAAGGGGGTACGTCTAGTAGGGATAGGTACACATTGGGTACCTAGGATAGCAACTAGAGATACACAGTCAAACGTGGAGGATAGTGGGTACATCTAGTAGTACACGAAGCTATCATCATTCTATTTAAGGATCAAAGTGACTAGTAGGGGTGCAGTTAGTGCTAGTACAGTACAACACGGTACAGTACGGTAGAGTATAGTAATTATCCTATATTGATTAGGAAGCGTCATTAACGTTAGTGATTAGTAACGGGTTTGGTGCAGCGTAGTAATTATTCTTTAGTAGGTATGTCTTTAATGTTACCTTGGTTAACCTCTTTTCCTTTGCATGTTCGGTCACACCCAATAGTTCATAGGCATTTCCTTATTCTCCAGCTTATGCCTTAGTCTGATTACTTTGAAAATAGTATTGTTAGAATTGTCATACTCGCCAGACTTTATGTCTGACCCCCTCTATTTCTATCTTTTTCCCCCTCCAGGTCCTCAGGTTGGGCCCAGCTCTAGTGATGTTTGATTGGATTGCTTATCTCTTTTTGGAAGGCTTGGACTGCTGAAGTAAAGTCCATCTTGTTATCTTTTGTTTAATGGCTATTTATGATAATGGGATTATGTATTTTGTTTTATCAAGATGGATATTGTACTTGACTCTAATTTATGGTATTATGATGTAATCAAACATGTTTTGACTTCTGCTGCAATGAAATAAAGTTTTAAATTTCCAAGTACTATTTTATATCTGTCTTGTTGTAATTTTACTGTTCTATACTCACTTAAAACCTCCATGGAAGTTAATGCATTCCCTTTGTGAGTGACATTAATGGACGTGGGGTGTTACAGGTAGTGATTAAGTAATCTTTTTAGCATCATTTAGTTACTTGTTGTATACAAGTAAGTCTTGCTTTTTCGGTTGAATAAGGGCTTTAATTAAATGTTTTGGTAAAATCAAGGGGGTCGACACTCTTGCGTTTACTTCGGCGGTTAATTTCTATACTTAGACGATTGAAATGTTTTTTGTATCCTAGTTGGTCACTTAAGTCTTAACTAAGCAATGATTTTTCACTTCTTGAGTTATCTAACTCATTTTTATGAAGTGTCAATTTATTGTTCTTACTGACCTCTTAGGAACGTTCTAGTTGGACTTGGTTCGTAAGTGTATCTACAGGTGCATTCCCGATTTGTCTGAGTTCATTTATTTTAGAGGTTTGTCTGACGCGTTTACAGTCTCGTCGACTAACCAATTTCGACGGTTCGTTTGATGTGTTTATAGGCTATCTTCGTCTCGTTATTCCGGATTCATCTGATGTGTTTACAGGCTCATCGATGATCCAATCTTGTCGGTTTGTCTGATGTGTTTACAGGCTATCTTCGTCTCGTTATTCCGGATTCATCTGATGTGTTTACAGGCTCATCGATGATCCAATCTTGTCGGTTCGTCTGATGTGTTTACAGGCTCGTCAACTTACCAATTTCGGCGGTTTGTTTGATGTGTTAACAGGTTATCTTCATCCCGTTATACTGGATTCATCTTATGTGTTTACAGGCTCATCGATGATCCAATCTTGTAGGTTCGTATGATGTGTTTACAGGCTCGTCGACTTATCAATTTCTGCGGTTCGTTTGATGTGTTTACAGGCTATCTTCGTCCCGTTATTCCGTATTCATCTGATGTGTTTACAGGCTCATCGATGATCCAATCTTGTCGGTTCGTCTGATGTGTTTACAGGCTCGTCGACTTACCAATTTCGGTGGTTCGTTTGACGTGTTTACAGGCTCGTCGACTAACCAATTTCGGTGGTTCATTTGACGTGTTCACAGACTCGTCAATGATCCAAATTTTTCTTATTCGTGTGATTGCATTTAGGTGCATAGTCACCTCGTCGGACAAAATACTATGAGTGGTGTTGAGCAACCTCGTCGCAAGACAAAATGCTCCGCGTGATGATTTGCAACCTCGTGGTGAAAAAAGTTGCTTATCCCTTCACCAAGTCAGGACTAATCAACTTGGTGACTTCGATTTGGAATTGGCCACTTCTTTCTTTTGGCTAATTCCATGTTCATGGATGTCCAAACTCTTTTCCCTGAAGAGTGATCATCCTATTCATGCCTGTTAGCATGCCTTGTTTGTTCGGAGTTTGTAGTGATTTTTGGGAATGAATTCGCATAATCGCATTGTGGTCCATATTTTATTTTCCAAATGAATCATCCATCTTCGACATCCCTTTGATATGAATCATATTTATTATGTGTTCATCTTTGGAGCCTTGTGCTTATTTGAAAAAATTTAATGGATAAATGGCTGACAAAACTGCTTTTGGGAGGTGTCAGCAACCTGACCATTATAGAAAAAATTGCTTCTAGGTGGTGTCAGTTACCTTGTCGTTATGGTCAAATTGCTTTTGAGTGGTGTCAGCGACCTTGTCGAATGCCATGGGTGTCAGACCACCTTGTCAAACGACAAAAAGACTCTGTGTGATGATTTATAGTGGATTTTGCAATTTGTTCGTAAATACTTGAGTTAAGTCAGTAGTTATGGGACATTTGGCTAAACTCGTCTATTTACTAACTTAGTGTAAAATTTCGATTTTCTTGTTGATCGTTTATGATCATTTTGCTATTTATGGAACTTGTACGCTCTCACTTATTGTTGATCGAGCATTTTCCATATTAAGTTTTTCCTAGATCTCTTTGTGTGATTTCTAGAATTTGAGTGATTCGAGTTTTCATTTGAAAAATTATCTCGAATCCTCTTTCGAAAAATGATAAGCTATAATTTGCTTATATATTTTAGTCTCTTGTTTCTAGATTTCGAATTTGTTATTTCCAAGATCTCATGAATATAGGTAAAATTATTCTAGTTTGTTTTGTTAACCTCATGGAACCAAGTTTTCGAGATCATAACCCAACTGGTTTGACCTCATTCTTCTTGGCAACATTGTTGTGAATTTGAAAACCAAAAGTTTTTGAATTTTATGAAATTCTTCCAACTTCTACTATTTTATCATGTTTACATGATTTAGAAGTTGTTCGTGAAATATTAGAGGACGAGCTAATATTTCAAATTTGAGATTTTTGGGGTATATTGGAAACTTAAAAGTTCCAATTTATTTGTTTTTGAAATATCAGAGAACGTGCTAATATTTCCTATTTAGGGTGTACAACTCGGATTTTTATTTCTTGATCTTGTTTCCCCAACAAGATCGTCTATCCTTGTGAATGGGATGTATATGACCATCATATATATCCTACTTAACATAATAAAATTTCTTAAGCAAGAATACTTTTAAGAAATTTTATAAGGGATAAAATTTTCTAGCTAAAACATGATATGGAATGTTCGACGATTTTGGATAGTCGATATTTCCAACTTTTTAATTTGATTAATTAATTAGTTTGTGTTGAAAACGTAAGAGTATAGGTTTATAATTTATAAACTTATTGAACGTTAAATGAATTAATTAAACTTTATTAAAACGAGCTTGCCACAGAGCGGTAGTTCGTAATTTTCGATATGAATTTCAAAAGAGTATATAGGATCCAATACAAGTCGGAATTCTTGGAGACAAGAATTATCCGGACCTATTGGATTATTATTTTCTAATAAAAGAAAAACATCTGAATTTCATCTTGTAGATTTTGAAATATGTCTAAACCATGTTTTCATGAAAATCTCAGTAAAGTAGTTCGCGATTAAAATTGAAATAGTTACTGAAATTGAGGGTTTAGAATACATAGAATTTGATTAAGGGAATTCTAATTTATTGAAACCACTTGTGATTGAAATAAATTAGTTTCTCGTATATGTTCTTTATTTGAACATTATATGTGTATAAACTTAAGTTATAAAGTGATTTATAACTCAAAGTCAAAATTTTATTCGAAAGTGAATTTTTAGTTGATCTATCTTTAAATAGATCTTCTTGATGCTTGGTTGTTACTATATGGGTTTTTCCTTAAGTAATTGCGGGGAGCAATCTCTTTAAGGGGGGAAAGTCTGTAACAACCCGCATATTTAATGATAAAATGTTTAAATGTTTCATTTAAATATAACGTCGTTAATCGCTAATCGATGTGTGCCTAAAAAGTCACATTTTGCATACGGTTGAATTTGGACTCGAGACCACTTTCATTGAGTCTGGATCATCGTTTGCAACCTTTTTGACTATAAGCATCGATACCTTTTGAGTTGGGCGAATTTGGTCATTTTCATTTTTTTTGTATGACCAAAAATGTCACTTTTCGTATATGGATGAATTTGGACTTGCAACCACTTCCATTGAGTTCAAAATGTCGTTTAGGAGTTCGAAAAGTATAAACTTCGATATATTTCGAGCTTCGGAATTTTGGCACCTTGGGTTGGGTCTTGGTTTAGCTAACCTAGCTCATCATATAACCCCCAAGCCAACCTCCTTCTCTTCATTCATTCTCCTTCAACAAAGAAATAGAAAATGGGGATTGGGAAAGGGAAATAGAAATTCCAAAGTTAGGGCCTTCAATCTAGAGCTCAATTCTTGTGCAAATCCAATTCTAAGACATGGGTAAGCTCTTTACTCTCCCTCTCTACCTTATACTCCTCTAAATTTCGGATTTTTCCACAATCCTAATTCATATATGTTTGTATGTGAGTGTATGAGGTGATTTTGGAGGAATAATTGATGTAAGAGAGGAGCTTTGCTCGTTTGTGTGCTTGTTGTTCATCGTTTGAAACCAAGGTGAGTTCTTTTGAACTCACATCTATGCCACAAGCCATTGGCTTGTACAAATGTAATTTAGTGTTCATATGTGTTTGCATGTGCTAGTGAATGGGTTATACAAGTGTAACTTAGCCGATTCCATTTGTTTATGTTCCATTGAGTTGAAATTATAAGTAGGATTGTTTACACGATCTTATGCATATGTTTTGAGTTTATTTGGTGATGTTGTGAAGCTCCGTTGTCGCCTCGACAAGATTCTAAGTCTTCACAAGTCGCTAGAATCGCATTTGATAGCTTTGGTTTGAAATTTAGTTCACCTTTGAACTTATGGTACAAATCATCGTGCATCTCTTGTATGAATGAGTGCATGTTATAGGTGAAGTTCTTATGTGCACACATGTCCTTATAACTTCTCTTTAGCATTGCTAAACCATCGTGTTCTAGTTTGGATTGTATTTGATTTGCTTTGGTTAGAGAATTAGTTCATTTTCGAATATAAAATTGAAATCATAGCAATCTCATGTACATGTGTGTGTGTGTGTGCGCATGTTTGTTGGTGTTATAAGATGTTTCAGTAAGCCTTAGATGCTTCATTTTCACTTAGAAATCATCATATACCATCACCATTAGTCCGGGGCTCGTCCGTGGCCGATTACACATTCATTAGGAAGCAAAATATTTGATTGCTTCAGCTCAGACGCCTGACGAAATAGGTCAGTTGTCTATCCATCCTCTTGGGAAAAATAAAAAAACTGTTTACTGTCAGGTCAGACGTCTGTCCTGAGAGTTCAGACGTCTGAGCCTGCAGATTTTGCTGTTGACCAGTGGGAACCATGGTCGACGGTTTAGGGCCATTTGAGTTCATTCCCGGCCATGTTTCGGCCCATTTCGACTTCGTTTGTGACTTGTCAGTTTCTCTGGTTCGCAGATTTCTTCATCTCGATTTCATGAACTTTCGATCCATTCGTGGTGAACAAATATTATAGTCGATAGCCGTTAGATCATGTTTATATTATTATAACGTGAATTCTTTGTTCGATCGTTATTTCGATCGCTATTACGCGAGATTTGCCACTTCGAAACTATATTAAAAGGGGTTTAAAAATTATTAGTAGATACCAATCTTTTACCAAACGGTTTCAAATTCTACTTCATTATATGAAGTTATTTTCCAAATTGTTTTCCTATCTACTAGTATATGATTTCATAAACCTTTTTCTCGTTCGTATGAGGAATCTAATTAAACGCCTTAGCAAAAACAAGGACTATGACCCCTTGTGTTTACTTTGACGGTTAATTCTTGGACTCGTTCGATTGAACACCGTGACAATGATCATCTCGTATTTCTAGTGGAATATACAACTTGTTCGTTAAAATTCGAGTAGAGCAAGTGGTTATGGGACATGTAGCTCGACTCTTATATTTACTAGATTGGTGTAGTTACACTATACTTAATCAATTTTGATCATATCTTAGGAACATATCCCATTGTGTTCGGAATGGGGGTAATTAGCTAAGGACGACAGTCAGTGGGTCTCGTTTGGAGGTCGAATTTAATAGTTACTTTTTGAGGATTAAAAATATTAAATAAAAATAATAATAATGGGCCAAGCCCTTATATCTATTTACACGGTCAACTCTCACTATCCTTTCCCCCAGTCAAAATTAAAACCGCTCCCTCCCAGACCCGATTCCCCACCCATCGCCCTCAACTGGATCCGCCGCCACCCACCAGGAAAGCCACCGCACCGGTCGCGCGCCCACCCCCTCGTCCTCACTCCGACTCCATCTCTTCCTCCCCCCTTGACGTGAAGAACCACCACCCCCCTCCACCAGAAAAGCCACCGCACCCCAAACCTGATGCCCTGGCTCCAACCGCCACCACCATCGCACCTCCTCCCCTCACCCACGACGACCTCAGAGCAGCCGCGCCGGAAGCCCCTCCGACCTCTGACCTTCAACGAGCCCCCTTTTCTGAAAAAAACTGTAAGTTAAAATTTGAATTCTATTAATTCATTTATTGTATATGAAACTTGTTTTAAATTCTGAATTTTTATATATTATAGCTAAATAAGAATTGGAATTTTATTCATAGGGAAAAATTGAATTTTTAAAAAATAGAAAGTATGATTTTTATAAATAAAAAGATTGGATTTTTATATTTATTCATGACATAAAAAGAAACGATTTTTACTTAGCTAAAGAAACGATTTTTACTTAGCTAAAGAAACGATTTTTACTTAGCTAAAGAAGCGAGTTTTACTTAGCTAAAGAAGCGATTTTTACTTATAAGAAGTAGCAATATAAAATTGAGATTTTTATATACGAAGAAGCGAAGTAAAGATATAATTTTTGTTCAGACAAAAATATGATTTTTATATAATATAAAAATGTGATTTTTATATATGTTGTGAATACGAGCGACGAAAGTGAAAAAAGAAGAAACGGCGAAGATTTCCTACATAAGAAGAGTCATGGCGTTTGGTTTAGCTTATCGGTGAGAACTTCTCACTTTACTTTATTTTCTAGTTAAAAATATATACGAGGATGCAGACGGTGCTTAGAAGCACCCGACACCTTTGTTTGAAACCATGGATGTTTGGTTGATTTGTGATTTGAGTGATTTGGTTGAATTTGGTTTGGTTTGAAAAAAATAAAACGAATTGATATTAGATTGGTATATGTATTGCGTGGGCCATTATTAGACTGGGGACAAGGCTAGGCCTTATCCCGTTTCTAGTATCGCGCCGTTATGCCGCCGAAATTTTCTAAAATATGTTAGAAAAATAAAAATATCATTTTTATTAGATAAATGAATAAAATAAATATTCATTTACAAATCAGATGATTTGTTATGTACACCCATTTGACTGATTTGGATTGGGACGACAAATTTTACACATCGCCCAACTGCACAAATAATATTCAGTATTTGTTGGTTGTGACCCCACACGGGTGTTGGGATGATATTTGACGTACACTAGTCCCAATTACTTAGATGTATGTCGATCCATTGGTTGACAGGCTGTTGTAAGCGTTAATTATTTATAATTAATGCTTATGCAGTTGTGTGGTGCACTCTGGATGATGGTTGATTATTTATCTTTGTTGTGATATACATGTGTGGTATGAAATCCATATAAATCACTTTATATGGTAATTGGTTGTGTCTGATTCCAATTCAGAACTGAAGAATATTTTAAAATAACGAATATTTTGAAATAACGAATATTTTAAAATAATATTCTATAAAGGATTAAAATCTGATTTTGATGTCCTATTTTGGATGGACACGAATTATTGAAATATATAAAGCCGTGTTGGTTAGATTTGCGCTATTTTGACGCGAACGATATTTATATCGAGTTTGTTCATTTTTATAATGAATATCGAAAAGGAAATGATTTCAAAATATAATGTTTTGAAAATATTATCATTTATATACTAATGATATGGGATATTCAATTTTGATTCAAAATTGAATATGAAGTTGAAATCGTTTTTAAAATGAAGTTAAAACAAATTATAAAATACGTTTTTAATTGAAATCGACGAAATATATATATAATATATATATTATATATATTAATGGCCTGAATAGAACGCACCGCGCTGCGGCAGTTCGCGAATTTCGACCATTGACTTCAAATTGACATTACGGGAGATCCGACCGTCGGATTCTCCTGAAACCGGAACCGTTGGGTTCGTATCGAAAAGAGCTTTCCAACGAATTTGAAATCTAATGGTTGGATTTGTAATTATGTCCAAATCAAATTTGGAAAAGGTCGCCGTAAGTGCAGTTCGATGACCGTATATGGAAATCGACTGTACGGGCCTTGATAAAAATATTAAATATATTAATAATTTGTGTAAAATCAAAATAAATGATTTGAAAAGAGTTGGAGTGAAAAATTCCACGTTTGTAAAGATAAAAATATTTTTTTTATCAAAATGAACTAGTTATTAACTAGATTTGAAATCCAATATTTTTTAATAAATAAAATGGATTGAGAATGAGTTTTAATATAACTAGAATTTCCAATATATGAATTGGAATGGATTTGAATCGAAATTACCTTCGGAATATTTCGATATTGGATTCCGTGATTATACGGATATTGTGATGGAAGTTTGGAAGATATATATAAATATATATATATTATATATATATATATATCGTTATTTCTAATACGATATTGGTTGGTTTCAGAATTTGGTATTGAATATAAGACGATATATTTTCTATTCAGAGCCTTGTGTTTAATATCAAATTGGATTTTGGGTTGTCGTGAACGGTGTCTTCATTAACATTGTTCTTAAACCCAAGTATGGAAAGAATAAATCTTTTTATTAAGATTTAAAGAAGAATTACCAATTAATCAAAATTTAATTGGAATTTAAATAGAATGTGAATTAGGTTTATCGTGAACTGTGTTTTAAACGACATTTGTTCTTTAACCCGATTAACAATTAAATGAGATTCTGGGTTTGTCGTGAATGGTATCTTTAATAATACTGTTCTTAAACCCAATGGAGTTAAGAAAATTAGAAACTGACTGGAGATTAGATAAGTTGAATGGTTTCCTGGGTATTGATCTGATGTTGGTTTCGGCCTTCGGGGTTAATACGTAGGGAATTGTTCTCTTACTAATTTACGGTTAGGGACTGATGAATGGAATGTGATTTTGGGTTTATTGTAAACTGTGTTTTAAATGACATTAGTTCTTTAACCCAGTTAAAGATAAGATTAATTTCTTAGCTTTGAATAATCATTAATAATGATTTTTGAGATTAAAACTGAACTTGAGTTTTAATGAATCTTTAATTAGATTGGAATAAGAATAAGAATATTCTGAATTAGAATGAGGCGTATGTTGTGTTTGTGTAACACTTGTTTATTATATACGCGAGTTATTCGGAAAGACCGGGTTTATCCCATTCTGAATAACTGATACGACGATATGTCGAAGATGAAGACGGTGGTTGAAGACCGGAGGTCTTCACGTCGTTTGGATGATTCCTAATGATCTTGATTGGGCTGTACACCCAAGAGGAGGGAATACGTTGGTGATCGTCCAGACGTACTTGGAGATCGATGGATATGCGAGGTACCAGGTGCCTCCGGTTTCGTTCAGACCCAGAACGGACTTGTAAATGGACTGTGTGTCTGACATTGGATATCATTCTGTGTGATTAATGGATATCGGTTGCATGGGATGGTTTGCCTGTGTGGCATGCTAAGATACAAATGATCAAGGCTTTTGTTGAAAAGCAGAGTCCTGTGGTTGATGATCGTAAATTCGCGAGCCTCACACCCCGGTGTGAACCAAAAACTGGAGAGGACGTCAGGGAGGGCATGCGTTTCTTTCTAGCTAGGAGTGGCGTCAATGCTTGAACTGGCTGATGAGTTTGACTCATGTGGTTGTTGGATTTTGGGGCGCCTCAGTTATATCGTTCGATCCGGGACCGATGGAGTCATTCGTTGGCTCATTTACGCCCCATAGGGCGGGGAAACGCAGTGTCCAGGGTTTAAGTTTAATCCACATCGGTGGACCGGCCCTGAGGATCTAAGGGGCAGTTGCGACTGTTCCTGAGGCTTGGGCTAGAGAGTCTCGAATCAGTAGAGGACTATCTTTTGCCTCGGTTCACAGATGGAAATCCAATTTCCAATACGACATATTGCGGTTTTGATTGTAGAGCCTAGTATGGCGACATGATATATGGTACCCATGCCGTCTAGGATTGATACATTTATATTTTAAGTTGTTTTCTTCACTTCTAGTAATAATAAAAGAGTAAATTTCGCGTATTAAGCATTATTTGGCTATTATAAGGTAAAACCCTATCCTCCGGCTTGTGTTGCATTGTGTGATGGGACCTGGGTCTTATAATAGCTTCATTGTTCTTTATTTAGCATTGCGCTGTTTGTTTTATGCATTGGTATTCTTGGGAGGAAACCCGTTCCGTGTTATACGGCGTTGTCCTTGATTTACCTAACTTTAAAATAAAGAATAATAACTGTTTTAGTTCTCACACCAGTCACATGACTGACCTGGAGTTTATTATTTTAACCTAAACTCCGGATGCCCTTATTTTCCGCACGAGCAGCTAGTAGTTTTGGTTTTGCAGATTTATATTCACAGGTTCCTGGTTTATAGCTGAAGTGGTATTCGAAAAGATCTGTATCCGTGTATTTCTTTCAATTATGTTTTGTATTATTTTCCGCTGCATTGTAATTATCTGATCTCTGATAATTATCAAATGTTTAATATTTATTCATACTCTGTATATTCTTGTATTCTGATGGAATTATTGTAATAACAATGAAATGTTCTTCTGTTTGTGTTATGATTCGTCTTGTCCTCAAAGCAATCCGTTCTTTCTCTTCTCTTCGGAGACCGAGGAAGTTCGGGTCGTCTCAGTTGGTATCAGAGCTTTGGTTTACAAAGCTCGAGAACATGACACATTAGAACCGAACGAAAGAATTCATCAGAGATTGGATTAGTAATATCCAATGAGAATGACTCGTTAGAGATGGGATCAGTAGCATCCTAGAATGAGTCGGAAGAGTGTTATTTTTTAAAATAAAAACGAAAACAAGTTTTGTTTTGAAATTCTAAAATCTTATAACACGTATTTGATTAATTATTTTATATTGAATATGGACAATCAAGTATATAAAGATTTTGCATATACGCCTTGCAAATGTGTATTCGAAGTTTTAATATACTAGATAGATATAGAATCACACTCTAGTCGCCCGGAGATGACACTGATGGAAGGGATCCCATCATCAGTGTTTATGTTCGAGTTTCGAAGGTAGGATATCTATATATTTCCATCGACTGGTGTGAGAACCAAAACTAGAATAGGATTAACTGTTGTGAATTTGCATCAAAAACATGATTTTCAGTATGTATATCAAAATTATGTATTTGAAACGTTAACCAGAATTGATTGCTGGTTGTGTTGTTTGATTATTAGTTTGACTAATAGAATTGTTGAAACCTATATATACATAAAAGTTAATTTAGCCAATTTGAACCAAATATTGAACCAAATTGAAATTTGTTAGAAATTGCTTGCATATACATGTATAACTGTTGAACAGGTCATAGCAAGGAGGCTAGAGGAGAGGAATAAAATTGTTTGCCCGACCAATAGGTACATGTTTATTGTATTTCTTGGGGATTTGATGATTTTATGAGCCGATTGGCTAGCCGCTTGGCTTTTTCTTTTTCTTTTTGACTGGTGAGGGCCATGGGAGGCTATTTGAAATATCCCGAATCTCCCGGTACAAAGGAGGTTATGGCGAAATTTTTCGAAAATTTAGGGTGTTAGCCAAATTTTTGAAAAATTTGAAAAGTTCTTAGAAACTGAAAAGTTGAAGAAACTTAAGCCGTAATGAAAATAATGAAAGTTGAGTTGGTTAGAAAACAACTTTCAGCTTCGTTCCATTTCGAGGACGAAAAGATTTTAAGTTGGGGGAATGTAACAACCCGGAAATTCTGAGCCAATTTAAAATTTTTATTTTGGCGATTTTAATGAATTTTGAATATTTAAAATGGATTATTTTAAATAATAACAACGGAAAATATATTTTCGAAGTTAAAACGAATAAATTTATTTTAATTATATAACGAGCCTGGAATGGCGCGACAGTTCGAAATTTCGATTTCAAATTTCAAATGAATATATAGAAGTCAATATAAGTTAGAATTGGCCTGTGAAACATATCCCATTGTGTTCGAAATGGGGGTAATTAGTAAAGGACGACAGTCGGTGTGTCTCGTTTGGAGGTCGAATTTAAAAGTTACTTTTTGAGGATTAAAAATATTAAATAAAAATAATAATAATGGGCCAAGCCCTTATATCTATTTACACGGTCAACTCTCACTATCCTTTCCCCCAGTCAAAATTAAAACCGCTCCCTCCCAGACCCGATTCCCCACCCATCGCCCTCAACTGGATCCACCGCCACCCACCAGGAAAGCCACCGCACCGATCGTGCGCCCACCCCCTCCTCCTCACTCCGACTCCAGCTCTTCCTCCCCCCTTGACGTGAAGAACCACGACCCCCCTCCACCTGAAAAGCCACCGCAACCCAAACCCGATGCCCTGGCTCCAACCGCCACAATCATCGCACCTCCTTCCCTCACCCACGACGACCTCAGAGCAGCCGCGCCGGAAGCCCCTCCTACCTCTGACCTTCAGCGAGCCCCCTTTTCTGAAAAAAACTGTAAGTTAAAATTTGAATTCTATTAGTTCATTTATTGTATATGAAACTTGTTTTAAATTCTGAATTTTTATATATTATAGCTAAATAAGAATTGGAATTTTATTCATAGGGAAAAATTGAATTTTTAAAAAATAGAAAGTATGATTTTTATAAATAAAAAGATTGGATTTTTATATTTATTAATGACATAAAAAGAAATGATTTTTACTTAGCTAAAGAAACGATTTTTACTTAGCTAAAGAAACGATTTTTACTTAGCTAAAGAAACGATTTTTACTTAGCAAAAGAAACGATTTTTACTTAGCTAAAGAAGCGATTTTTACTTAGCTAAAGAAGCGATTTTTACTTATAAGAAGTAGCGATATAAAATTTAGATTTTTATATACGAAGAAGCGAAGTAAAGATATAATTTTCGTTCAAACAAAAATATGGTTTTTATATAATATAAAAATGTGATTTTTATATATGTAGTGAATATGAGCGACGAAAGGGACAAAATAAGAAATGGCGAAGATATCCTACATAAGAAGAGTCGTGGCGTTTGGTTTAGCTTATCGGTGAGAACTTCTCACTTTACTTTATTTTCTAGTTAAAAATATATACTAGGATGCAGACGGTGCTTAGAAGCACCCGACACCTTTGTTTGAAACCATGGATGTTTGGTTGATTTGTGATTTGAGTGATTTGGTTGAATTTGGTTTGGTTTGAAAAAAATAAAACGAATTGATATTAGATTGGTATGTGTATGGCGTGGGCCATTATTAGACTGGGGACAAGGCTAGGCCTTATCCCGTTTCTAGTATCGCGCTGTTATGCCGCCAAAATTTTCTAAAATATGTTAGAAAAATAAAAATATCATTTTTATTAGATAAATGAATAAAATAAATATTCATTTACAAATCAGATGATTTGTTATGTACACCCATTTGACTTATTTGGATTGGGATGATAAATTTTACACATCGCCCAACTGCACAAATAATATTCAGTATTTGTTGGTTGAAACCCCACATGGGTGTTGGGATGATATTTGACGTACACTAGTCCCAATTACTTAGTTGTATGTCGATCCATTGGTTGACAGGCTGTTGTAAGCGTTAATTATTTATAATTAATGCTTATGCAGTTGTGTGGTGCACTCTGAATGATGGTTGATTATTTATCTTTGTTGTGATATACATGTGTAGTATGAAATCCATATAAATCACTTTATATGGTAATTGGTTGTGTCTGATTCCAATTCAGAACTGAAGAATATTTCAAAATAACGAATATTTTGAAATAACAAATATTTTAAAATAATATTCTATAAAGGATTAAAATCTGATTTTGATGTCCTATTTTGGATGGACACGAATTATTGAAATATATAAAGCCGTGTTGGTTAGATTTGCGCTATTTTGACGCGAACGATATTTATATCGATTTTATTCATTTTTATAATGAATATCGAAAAGGAAATGATTTCAAAATATAACGTTTTGAAAATATTATCATTTATATACTAATGATATGGGATATTCAATTTTGATTCAAAATTGAATATGAAGTTGAAATCGTTTTTAAAATGAAGTTAAAACGAATTATAAAATACGTTTTGAATTGAAATCGACGAAATATATATAATATATATATTATATATATTAATGGCCTGAATAGAACGCGCCGCACCGCGGCAGTTCGCGAATTTCGACCATTGACTTCGAATTGACGTTACAGGAGATCTGACCGTCGGATTCTCCTGAAACCGGATTCGTTGGGTTCGTATCGAAAAGAGCTTTCCAACGAATATAAAAGATTTGAAATCTAACGGTTGTATTTGAAATTATGTCCAAATCAAATTTGGAAAAGTTCGCCGTAAGTGCTGTTCGATGACCGTATATGGAAATCGACTGTACGGGCCTTGATAAAATTATTAAAAATATTAATAATTTGTGTAAAATCAAAATAAATGATTTGAAAAGAGTTGGAGTGAAAAATTCCACGTTTGAAAAGATAAAAATATTTTTTTTTTTTATCAAAATGAACTAGTTATTAACTAGATTTGAAATCCAATATTTTTTAATAAATAAAATGGATTGAGAATGAGTTTTAATATAACTAGAATTTCCAATATATGAATTGGAATGGATTTGAATCGAAATTACCTTCGGAATATTTCGATATTGGATTCCGTGATTATACGGATATTGTGATGGAAGTTTGGAAGATATATATATATATCGTTATTTCTAATACGATATTGGTTGGTTTCAGAATTTGGTATTGAATATAAGCCGATATATTTTCTATTTAGAGCCTTGTGTTTAATATCAAATTGGATTTTGGGTTGTCGTGAATGGTATCTTCATTAACACTGTTCTTAAACCCAAGTGTGGAAAGAATAAATCTTTTTATTAAGATTTAAAGAAGAATTACCAATTAATCAAAATTTAATTGGAATTTAAATAGAATGTGAATTGGGTTTATCGTGAAATGTGTTTTAAACGACATTTGTTCTTTAACCCGATTAACAATTAAATGAGATTTTGGGTTTGTCGTGAATGGTATGTTTAATAATACTGTTCTTAAACCCAATGGAGTTAAGAAAATTAGAAACTGACTGGAGATTAGATAAGTTGAATGGTTTCCTGGGTATTGATCTGATGTTGGTTTCGGCCTTCGGGGTTAATACGTAGGGAATTGTTCTCTTACTAATTTACGATTAGGGACTGATGAATGGAATGTGATTTTGGGTTTATTGTGAACTGTGTTTTGAATGACATTATTTCTTTAACTCAGTTAAAGATAAGATTAATTTCTTAGCTTTGAATAATCATTAATAATGATTTTTTAGATTAAAACCGAACTTGAGTTTTAGTGAATCTTTAATTAGATTGGAATAAGAATAAGAATATTTGAATATAAGAATATTCTGAATTGGAATGAGGTGTATGTTGTGTTTGTGTAACACTTGTTTATTTTATACGCGAGTTATTCGGAAAGACCGGGTTTATCCCATTCTGGATAACTGATACGACGATATGTCGAAGATGAAGACGGTGGTTGAAGACCGGAGGTCTTCACGTCGTTTGGATGATTCCTAATGATCTTGATTGGGCTGTACACCCAAGAGGAGGCAATACGTTGGTGATCGTCCAGACGTACTTGGAGATTGATGGATATGCGAGGTACTTGGTGCCTCTGGTTTCGTTCAGACCCAGAACGGACTTGTAAATGGACTGTGTGTCTGACATTGGATATCATTCTGTGTGATTAATGGATATCGGTTGCATGGGATGGTTTGCCTGTGTGGCATGCTAAGATGCACATGATCAAGGCTTTTGTTGAAAAGCAGAGTCCTGTGGTTGATGATCGTTAATTCGCGAGCCTCACACCCCGGTGTGAACCAAAAACTGGAGAGGACATCAGGTAGGGCATGTGTTTCTTTCCAGCTAGGAGTGGCGTCAGTGCTTGAACTGGCTGACGAGTTTGACTCATGTAGTTGTTGGATTTTGAGGCGCCTCGGTTATATCGGTCGATCCGGGACCGATGGAGTCATTCGTTGGCTCATTTACGCCCCATAGGGTGGGAATACGCAGTGTCCAGGGTTTAAGTTTAATCCACATCGGTGGACCAGCCCTGAGGATCCAAGGGGCAGTTGCGACTGTTCCCGAGGCTTGGGCTAGAGAGTCTCGAATCAGTAGAGGACTACCTTTTGCCTCAGTTCATAGATGGAAATCCAATTTCCAATACGACATATTGCGGTTTTGATTGTAGAGCCTAGTATGGCGACATGATATATGGTACCCATGCCGTCTAGGATTGATACATTAATACTTGAAGTTGTTTTCTTCACTTATAGTAATAATAAAAGAGTAAATTTCGCATATTAAGCATTATTTGGCTATTACAAGGTAAAACCCTATCCTCCAGATTGTGTTGCATTGTGTGATGGGACCTGGGTCTTATAATAGCTTCATTGTTCTTTATTTAGCATTGCGCTGTTTGTTTTATGCAGTGGTATTCTTGGGAGGAAACCCGTTCCGTGTTATACGACGTGGTCCCTTGATTTACCTAACTTTAAAATAAAGAATAATAACTGTTTTAGTTCTTACACCAGTCACATGACTAACCTGGAGTTTATTGTTTTAACCTAAACTATGGGTGCCCTTATTTTCCGCATGGGCAGCTAGTTGTTTTGGTTTTGCAGATTTATATTCGTAGGTTCCTGGTTTATAGCTGAAGTGATATTCGAAAAGCTCTGTATCCGTGTATTTCTTTCAGTTGTGTTTTGTATTATTTTTCCGCTGCATTGTAATTATTTGATCTCTGATAATTATCAACTGTGTAATATTTATTCATACTCTGTATATTTTTGTATTCTGATGGAATTGTTGTAATAATAATGAAATGTTCTTCTGTTTTTGTTCTGATTCATCTTGTCCTCAAAGCAATCCGTTCTTTCTCTTCTCTTCGGAGACCGGGGAAGTTCGGGTCGTCTCAGGTCAGACCGAGTATTACAGGTGCCTCTCCTTGTCTGTAGCATGAGATAGCCTTCCTTTTGGTTAACCGCACTTGTTTTAGTAGTTTTATCTTTCATGTATTTGAGATTGTGACTCTCATGTGTACATATTATTTTGTGTCATACATGTATCTATAATTTTATGATATAGTGGATCTTGCATGACCACTTATATTATGACCACTACTCTTGTAGTATTATTCATATCTATTTTCCGCCTTAGTGATATGAATATCTGTGTCTGACTCTGATTTTATTGTTATGTATTTTATATTGCTTTCCGAATTATATATAGCCACTGTGTAGTAGATTTGGACTTGGTTTAGATGTGTCGAATTTCCTCATGAGATTCAAAAAGTTAGACCGTATTATCCGGCATATTTAACACTCGTTCAAAGCTAATATACAGATGGTCGCTCCTCAACAGCCTTATTCTTCGGGTTAGTCGACACCATTGCTTGCAATGGCCTTAGCTAACGCGAGTATAGAGGTGGGGCGTTACATCTCTCTTCGAATAATTATATTCGATTATCTCACTTCGAATAACTTATATTAGATTATCTCACTTCGAATAACTTATTTGATTTAACTCTATTTCTGTCTCATTCAAATTCCCCTTTGAATTTCTACTTCAAATCCGATCTTCTTTATAAATGTTTTTTTTATTTTCAAAACATTTATTTAATCTATTATTCATATGAAATATGAATAACATTTCTTTTATAATATTCTTCTTCGCAAAATGCTTGCCTTTATCCATTATTCATATTCAATATGAATAACATATTCTTTATATAATTAAAACAGTTTGGTTTTGTATTTAAAATAATATCTTATTTTAAATACTCTATTTATACTTCTATTTATAAACAATTCATATAAAATCCTATTTTATATTCAACACTTTAATAATTCCATCTAAAATTCTCGTTAACACTACGTTCATATTCAGTTTCAAAGATCGATGTTAAAATCAATTCTTACTTCTCTATATAAGTTCTGGCTTATATATTCCATTTATCCATTGATAAATAATTAACTTAATTGATAAAATATTCTTTATAAATTAATCTGCTCCCTTTATCTGTTTTACTTCTTTATATAAGTTCAGACTTATATATCTTTATTTATCCAATGATAAATATTTTCCTTAATTTAAAAATATTATTTTTAAATTATTCTTCCCAATTCATCTGTTAAAAACATATTTTTATTTAATATCTAATTTAAATAATTCATCTCAAATTACTTTTATAATTCGAAATCCCCTTTTTATAATTATATATTTATTTCCCAAATATTTCCTTTTATAAAATCTTATTTATTATATAAATATTTCCTTTTATAAAATTCTATTCATTTTAAAAATATTTCTTTTTATAAAATCCTTTGATTTTATATATATTTCCTTTTCAATATAACATTGAAATTTCCCTTTTTATATTCCAGTATTTCTTATGGTATTTAAAATACCAAATAACAATGATCAATATCATTCTAACACACATCATCAACAACAGATTATATATCACATCATATCACCATATATGAAAAACAGTAAAATAAATGTTGAGGAATCCAGTTGGATTCCTCCGACCTGTTTCCCTGCATCCACAGATGTTAAACAATATAATTAACATCGATTTCATTTCAATATGAAATATTTTGCTAAAAAGAATCAATATTTAATTAACGCTATATATATATATAACCAGTTCTATAATTTCAACCAATTACTTAGCAGTTCAACCAAACAGTCAACACACAACAATCAATCAACACTTATCAATTCTAAATATACGTTATAAAAATATAACTGGGTAGAGTTAGTGATTTTTACTCACATTGGACGATTATCGTTAAATAACGATAACTGTCACTTGATTCAGACAGACAATTTATTTCACCATAAATTGTAACAAGCTCCATTTCACTCCCAGTCAGTTCCACTGCGTAGCCACCGTCCGTACGATCCCAACGGATCCGACCGTTCGAAATTCTGACTATGTATGAGCGAGACACAATAATTACAAGTTCATATAAACATTTAAATGGTTTAAATTAAACTAAGTTAATTAAATTTCAAACCAGGCCTCACCAATAAAACAAATCGGCCCACCCTCGTTCTAATAAGCCCAGACCTGTGCTTCCCTTCCACAACCAAAAGTTGGAATCCGCCACTTTCCTTCCCTGCCACTCCACGTCCAATAGTTCGGCCCTTTCCATTTCTTTTTTTTTTCTTTTTCTTTATTTAAGTACTTGGGCCTTAACATTAAAAACTGGGTCATCGTCACTTGTAAAGTCCAGACCCGCTCACCTTTCTTCCCCGATCTTTGTAGTCCCTCCGCTCCTCATTCTTTCGAAAACTAGCAGCAAATGCGGTCACTATTTCCTCCTTCATTCCATCACTACAAATCAAACTAAAATAACCAAAATCTTCCTCTTCAAAATCTCTTCATCACCATTTAAATTTCGTCAGACTCTGCTCCCTCAATGGAATCGCGTCGTTAAGGTCTCCAAGTCGACCTACAGAAAACTTGCGATCAAAATCACCGAGAAACCTCACCGAAAATTCACATCTCAAGTTATCTTCCCTGCTGAATACGAATTCAATATCCATTTCTTGAATTGAACTCCAAAACCACAAATTTATCTAACCCTAACTCATGCGCTGTCAAAATGAACCGAACAGAAAGATGTTCGAACACAACGAAGTGCACACTTGTTTGAAGAGAATCTCACCAGCATTTCAGAAACACTACTCTCATGATTTATTGATTTTAGTTGGAATTTCTTTTGATTTTACAATGGGCGATCTATGTTTAGCTGAGAGCAAACAAGTGACGGCGCAATATTTGACCAAGGAAAAAGTGAATTTAGGTTTAGAAGGAATGAGATTATTTATAGGAAAATTTTAATAATTTTATATTCATTATTATATTAAATTTTAATCAATCATTATGAGTGTTTATCGTTTAAAAATCTGTATAGTCACATACGATACCCAAAAATCACGAAAATGGGCATGCAGCTACAGTTCAACATTACGGATCCAACGAAACTTGTTTCATCGAATTCCGACTTCGTTTGCTCACATAGCGTATTTTTAAAGTCAAATTATTGACTATTTTTCACATTTAAATTCCGCACGGCCACACAATGACTCCAAAAATCACGAAAATTGAAATATAACAATAATCTGATATTACGGATCCAACAAAATTAGTTTCATCGAAAACGGAGGTTGTTTGCAAAACTAGCTATTTCTAAAGCTCTAAGTAATCCAATTTAAATATTAATATATTTAAAAATAATTAAATTAAATATTTATAAATAAATATTATCGTATATATTCACATAGAATATCACGTAGCTCCAAAATAAACATATCTGAATTTATGACTCGACATCTCAAATCCAGATTAAATCAGTATTCAATTTATATTGAAAATCCTTTTATAATATAAATAAATCGTTATAAATTATAAAGGAATTCCATAGCGACTTTCGAAAATTTGATTTGGACATAAATCAAAATCTACCCGACGAAATCCCGATTTTTCTCTTCCAATAGAAAAATCTACTTCACCAGCTCCGAACGTTTCTTGTTTCACAGAAATCCGGCTTAAAACGGATTCTGTATATTCGTTTAAAGTTCAAATCGCCAAATTACGAACTGCCGCGCCTTTTCGAGCTCGATTATAATTCTAATATAATTTATACGTTCAACCATCGTTAATTAAACATAATCGTTACTGTAATTCAATTTTAACTGAAATATTTTTTTTGAATTGTCCAATTCACACAATATTGTCAATTCTACTATTTTCGACTATTTTAGAAATTAAATATATTATTCTATTATTTAATTTAATTAAATATTCAATATTATTTAATTAAACAACCGTTAAATTACCAAACCATTATTTTAAATAATTAAATTAATTAATTATTATACCGTAAAAATACGGGTCGTTACAGATGCCTTTAAAATCTCATCGAGATTCTCCTCAGAAAAACCATCCAAAGATAGTTTAATCTTCATCTCCGAAACGACGATCGGCTTCGGTAGAACCTATTCCAATAAGGTATGGCAAAGGCGGATGCAACACAAATGACAACCTATTGTAAGATCTCGAAGCAACTAGCCGGTGCAAGTGCAACTGCCTCGACTAATTTTCTCAGTCGTAAAGCGGTGAGACCTTTTTGCTCATTCCGATCCACCCAAATGCTCTTTACCTAAGGAGGAGACTTAAATGGTGTGAGTAAGATCGAATATTCCAACTATGTATTATAGGCCAAGAAATGTTCGGAGAGAAGAAATTAGATCTTGGAGTGCTAATGAGGAAGTATCTAATGCGCACACTAGCACAGAAAAAGAGGAGACGTGATGGAAACAAAGAAGGAGAAGAAGGATAGGAATATGATTCGGCTAGATGAGGAAGGAAGGATGAACAAAGAAATTTAAGAGGGTGATTTGGACGCAAATTTTATAGTTGAATCCTAGGTCCAAGTTGTACCAAAATTCATCAACTAATTGATCGTCCTAGTATAGCACTAAACGGTCAACTACCAAATGGGCTTTGGACAGGGATTGAACCTTGACCTTATTAGGCGGGATTAAAATATTAATTGTCCCACATCATCTTTTAAGATTTAACATGATCCCAAAAATAGTTATCCTCATCATGACGGTATCAAAGTCCGAACCAACTCAAAGGATTTAAAGTAGTCTCAACAATAATGTTGCGACCATACAACGAACGAACGAATTCCAAAAACAATTCAGCTAGAAATCCGTAATATAAATTAAAACAGATTTTCCCCTTACCTAGATGGAAACATACAAACGATTCATGAAATCAAATACCCCAAAAATCTGGACGAAGGATTTTCCTTAGCCTTTTCAAAGAAAATTTTAAAACTTTTCCAACAATGGAATCTATTATAAACTATCGGTTTCGTATTTATAAATCCATTTTATTATCGCTATTATTATTTATATTCCAGTTTATATTATGAATTGAAAAACCTTTTCGTGTTTAAAAATGTTGGAGCTTTAAATCTTAAGGATTAATTATGATAATTTCAATAAACAATCCAATATATAGGGAGATGGATACTAAAAATCACAAAGAAAGGATATTTATTATTCCTAAGTTTAGTGGTATATTCCTTATCATTTCTAATTCCTTCCTTCCTACCAATCGGATTATATATATTAAAATTACACAAAGCCCCAAAAATTTTGAAACACAAATAGATTAAAATCTAAAACCATATCTTTGTAAAACTAGGCCTTCATAAAACCATTTTCCAAAACCGTCATTCAAAACCATTGAAATCCATTTTATTTTTCTAGATAGTTCTAAAAACAAAATTTCCTCGAATACAAGGCCAATAACTCAATTGAATATTTCAATAAAGGTGGATTCGGAAATTCAATGAAGTAACAAATGGATATACCTCGTAATTATATTTTCGAAATAGATACGACATGCTAACGTGAACTTTTCCCGTTTTCGATCGAGTAATAGTCTTAACCGGAACTACCAATGAAACAAAAAACTAGAAATCACGACTATCTCGGTTGTAGCTAGATTTTTGTCCAGTCTCCAAAATCGAATCGGCGGAATCCACCATATGTCGTCCTCATGCTCTTCACAACGAGATCGCCAATGTACTGTGGGGTAAGACAGAATTGGCTAGAAACCCAAACCCAACATACTTCAACTCTTAGCCGCTTAAAGCCCATTTTATATAATTAGGCCCACAACTAATTCATTGTTGAATTAAATTAAAGTCGAGTAAGAAAGACGTTGAAAAACAGAAAAGAAAATTGAATTACGTTCCCTCACGGGTCCTAATTTAACTAATTCCTCTAATCGTTTAACCTATGCTTTGATACCAGATGTAACACCCAATAGTTTTATGTGTCCAAATTTCGACAAAAATCGAAACTCAAACACATCCAAGCATGGAGCATGCAAATCTGGTACTTGCAAATAAATGAGTATGAGCATAATCAGAGTACAATAAGATAACTCACAGCGGAAACAAAATAGGATAAACTAGTATTAACTCAAGCAATTACCTTTTTAAAGTAAGTCACTTTGCCAATACTGAGCATGAGAGAGAACGAGAGCCGAAAGCCAAACTTAAACACCTGTGAGAAACCTGACCTTCTCTAGGAAACCTGGGTGGTTGTAATGAGGAGGGGGGTCAGAACAACAAGATTCTGGTGAATAAGAAATGTACAACACAGATTATAATTCACAGATATGTATCCCGTTTGGTTCAACCCAAGATGTATGCCTACTAAGGTTAGTGACTCTAGCCTATCCTTTCAAATGTTTACGCACGACTATACTACTCTTCCCAAGGTAGTGTTCCCAAAGTATAATACCAAGATAGGACATTTAGGCACATATTTGTGAAGCCTTTATACCAGAGCATTGCTGGTCATTTAATCGAGATTAGACTCCTAGTTACAGAGTTTCTATATATATATATATATACACACTTTCATTCGCTCTTTCTTCATTATTTAATGCCTCACTATTAATGATAGATAGGGTGGATTCTCTCTGATCGCTTAAGACTCTAGGTGGAACTATTGATCACTTATTATTCCTCAAAAATTTATTTAACATAAACAAAAGGGCACTAGCTATGGGCCCTACTAGTTAAGACTTCCGTCATTCACGCATATACCCTTGCCCACGTAAGGTGAGAGATGGTACTTTATCGCTCATTATACCATCTATAGCTGACCTTATTGCATATTCCCCTTAGTCGCTTACTACTTCCTGTAGGGCAGGTAGCCGTATCTGGCATTTTTAGTTTCCAGGTTTAGGTAGGCCCCACATACACGCCATTTAAGACCCCTAAACTGAAAGACCTACTCCTAGGTAAACTCCTCTATCCAAGCCACTTAAGACCCAAGGAAGCGGACTATATGCGAAGATTATCAAGCTCGCCCCCATTAGCCTTTAATACCTTTTCCTATTGGGATAAAGTGGGCTACGTTATTTAATCATTCTCGTTTAGTCCCTCTACACGGAAATACTATACGCACACAATTCATTATCGTCACGGGTTCATATGGTTAATAATATTTTACATTATTAATTCACTAAGTCCAATTCAAACTTTTAAATTATAAGTTTAATATTAACTAGTATAAATATGGAAAGTTATATCTCCTTACCCTAAGATATTTTTAATTACCTTCAATAATTGGACTTAAACAATAATCAATACTCACTAATTCCCTTTTTCTTATCCATAAGTTTATTGCCATTTATGACCATAACGGTCATATCTTCCTAAGGCAACCCTTAACACTGGATGTCCTCATTTTATCAATCCCGTACTATTTGTTTGTTATGCCCTAATAGACAATTAATATTCTTATTTATTTATTGACTATTATATATATATATATATATATATATATATATGCACCAGACCTCTCACATTAAGTTGACAACTTGTGGATGCTGGATTTTTCGGTCGGTTCCGGGCAGACTTCTACCACAAGTTGAACATAACCTCGTGTCTTAGTACATTTATATTTACGCATTAGAACCCTCACATTAAGCTGGCTACCGGTGGATGAAGGATTTTCCGGTCGGTTCCGGGAAGACTTCTACCACAAGTTGAGCTTAACCTCGTGTCTAAATGTTGTTATAATTCAAATTTCCTAATTTGGGATTTACATCATTTATCCTAATCAATTTAGGAATTGTAATCATTACCTTATTACATTCATATTTCCCCAATCAATGTTGCTTACAATTGATATTTATTTATTGATGGTCTTATTTATAGCAACAAATCATATTAATTGCTACAATGGCCACCACAAATACATTCATTTAATATGGAATACAATTTACATGTATAATTACATACCGTTCAAACATTCAAGCATTCAATATAATGTATATTTCGTTGTTTACGTAAGTACAGATGGACAATGTATATTTATTTATTTATATTTTTGTGCGGTCAACATAGTTATCCTTCTTTATTTTTATTTATTGTTAAGTTCAATAATTTGGTCAAATTAATAACCAAATATTCCTTTTTGCATTCAATCTTGCCGAAAGGTTCCAAATCTTACAAAAAGATTATTAGCTACAGTTATTGTAAATCATGCCTGATTAGTGGAATGGACATATTTGAAACATAAGAAATATATATTTATTTTTATTTTGGGATAGTTGATGCAAACTACGCATAAATATGTATAATTATATTTATACGTTAATTTACACAACTTTCCTTTTTTTCAATCTTTTTGTCATATCTCTTGTGCATTCAAAATATTGTCTTTTTGTTCAAAAAGAGGAAAATGACATATTTTCAACAACTAAGCCAAAACCCAACAACATTAAATACAAACAGGAATATTTCTTTTAAAATTACAATCACATAATTCACCACTTGTATCTTTTTATCCAAATTCACATAATTTATCATTCACACTGAAACTAGAGATCTGGAATATAACTACATCTAATTGGTGTTTAAATGGGACTGATTTCCAGATCTATAGTGTTTTGCAACAACCCCTATATATTTTACAACATAACTGTAGGAAGTAGGTGTAAACAAATTTAAGAATCCTACAATTAATATTATGCATAACCATAATTTGTAATTCACAAGTTTTGACAATTTTTACAATCAGATCTGATAGGTGTTGATTCCATTACAACAATATCTTGAGCAGATCTGATGAAAATAGGCATAAAATTTGAGATCTATTACAAATGAGATAAATATGTTATTATAACTATATATATATATATATATATATATATCCCACTCACCTGCAAGCATCCAAATCCAAAGTTTGAATATTTTAGGCCTACAATTCCCAAATTCTTATAAATCTACAATTTATCTGAAAAGGAGATGAATTCAGATTTGTAGACATGTAAGAAAATAGGAAGAGAGGGGAGAATCTACAGTTGAGTGCCAATTTACATTTTTTTTCCATTGGATCTGATAATCCTCTCAATCCTATATGATTTGTTGTATAAAAATATAATTTTAATTAAGAAATTAGGTTTGGAAAAGGAGGAAAATTGTAGAGCTTGGCTGCTTCCCACAGATTTGTATGGAAAAAATGAGGCCTTACCCCGTTATTTATAGGAGTGGAATTGGCTTAGGACCGTTAGATTTTTTAATTAACATCTGTACGTTTATATTATATAATATAATGAAATTTCCCTTCAAAACCTAGCCGTCACGGGGCATATCTGGCTCGAAGCGGTTGAAACCCTCCCTTGGAGCAGTCGATCGCCCTCTGGCCAATTTTCCTAGTAAGGGCTGGTCATATAAGGGAAGATATATATTAATTATTACGTTTATTTATTTTCGTCCGTTTTTTGTATTTTGTTCGTAACTTTTTCATACGGACTCCGTTCGCGAAACTCTAAACATGAAAGTTGACCAAATTCCGAGACGAACGCATCGGTTAAAGTTTCGTGGTCAAATTCCATCCTTTGCAAAAGTTCCTATTTTTTAGATTCTAATTAAATAACTAATTTATTGTCAAAATTCCGGGTTGTTACACAACCACAAAGCCAAAACAAATTTCAATATGCAGTGATGTACTGCTACATGCAAGGAAGGAAGAGTTTTGGCATATAATAAATTCATCGACCAAAAAAACTAAATAACATAATTTTGTTTAGGATATCAAGATACAAATTTCAAGTTTAGAAGAGGCACATAAAACGTGCAAAGAAGATGAAGTTAAATGTTCAAAAAGACCACGCGTAAATAAAAACTACAATATACTCTATAAAGAAGATTACGAAAAATAGAAAGTAATAGTAAATATATCATGGGAATATGTAATATTGGAGATATATGTTCTGAATCAATAATTTTTTATGTACGAAGCAAAATAAAAAGTAACAATAGTTAATATATCATTAGAAACCAATTTAATCATTAAAGCGTTGTAGTATATTGCAACTTGAAAGATTGCATCCTTGATAGCAAAATGAAAACCTCAAACTAACTAAAAAGGATAAGTTAAGGAAAGCAAAAGAACATTAACCCATTTAGGCTTGTTTGTAGAAGATATAACACAAATAGCCATGTTTTGAAAGTAATTACACATATAGACTAGTTTTGGTTTTACGTTGGCGAGTTTTGGGAACGCGCCAATGCATTTTCTGAATTTTACATTGGCGAGTTTTGGGAATGAGCCAATGCATTTTTCTGAACGAACATTTATTTTATTTTGCAAATAATTACCGGTCTAAGTTTTCATTTATATAATTCAATGGTAAACATTAATTAGTAATTATTGACCAGGAACTATTTACTATTGACTAGTAATTATTTAAAATTAATTATTTAATATTTTTTATTTATTAAATACTACTTACAATATTACTTATAATTAATAATTAAATATTTAATTATTATTTTTTTATTTTAACATAACCTACACTCTATTCGACGAAATATTATATATTTTTATAATATTATTAATAATTAAATACTAATATTACAATAATATTACAATAATAAAATACTTGTAATATTAATAAATAATTAAATAATATTGCATTAATTAAATGGTAAAATTATTATAATAATCTATATTATATTATAATATTATTTATTACATAAAAATTCTCAATAGTGAATAACAATTTTGTTATAGTAAATGATACAATATTATGTAACTTAAAATTATATTATAATTATATTATAATTCTACAATATATTTCCTAATATAATTATAAATATTAATTATGAATCAAAGTTTGTTCAATAGATATAAATATATTATAATTTATATAATATATTAAAATAACTTATATATTATATAATTTTATAATTATTAAATAATATACTTTTCACAATTTTTGCTAGCTATCAGTTGATAATATATATTATAATGTATAAGCATTTGACATATAATTATAGTTTATTAAATAATATACTTTTCAAATTTTTAATGTAAAATTATATAATATACTTTTCAAATTATATAATATATATTATAATGTAAAATTATATAATATACTTTTCAAATTTTTAAAAAGTCGCTTTGAAATCGTTTATTAAATAATATATATTATAATATTATCTATTAATAATACAAAAATTATAGTTTAATTTAATATAATTTTTATCTATTATATATATTTTAGTTTAGCATAATTTTTATTTAATAAATTTTAATTTCAATTTATAACAACAACAAAAAATTATACAATAATTTAGTATAATTATATCTATTTACTTTAATATAATTATATTACATAATTTTATTACATAATTTATAATATTATATAATATAATTATATGTCATATGCTTATACATCATAATATATATTATTCAATAATAGCAAAAATTGTGAAAAGTATATTATTTAGTAATTATAAAATTATATAATATATAAGTTACTTTAATACATTATATAAATTATAATGTATTTATCTCTATTTAACAACTTTAATTTATAATTAATATTTACAACTATATTAGTAAATATATTAAATAATTATAATATAATATAAATTATGAAAAGTATATTATTTAATAATTAAACAACGTTTGAACGTATAATGTATAATATAATTAAAAACGAGCTCGTAACGTCGCGGTAGTTTGTGGTTTTAAGTTTTGAACTTCAACAAAATATATATAATTCGTTATAAGTCGGATTTATTTGAAAAAGGAAAGTTTGAATCTACTAAGCTATATTTTTCTAAGGAAGAGAAAAATAAAGATTTTATATTACAGATTTTGAGTTATATCCAAATTAAATTTTCAAAATGTCGCTACGGAACCGTTTATCAAATAATATATATTATGATATAATCTACAATAATACAAATATTATAATATTATTATAATTTATTATTTAATATGTTAAATAATGTAATATATTTTTATAACATTGGTTTTTCTTTACTATTATATTATTATAAATATAATGTATATATATATATATATGTATATGCCATAATTAATGTATACATATATTTTATTTAATGTATATGCCATAATTATAATGTATATACCATTGCAACATATATTTTTATTATATATATATATATACACATATATATATGCATATATATACATATATATATACATATATTAAGCAATAGTACAAATTTTTTATATATATATTTATACATTATAATATATATTATTAAATAATAGTACAAATTATATTATTTAATAATTATAAAATTATATAATATATAAATCATTCTAATATATTATATAAATTATAATATATTTATATCTATTTAACAACTTTAATTCATAATTAATATTTACAATTATATTAGTAAATATATTATAGAATTATAATATAATTTTATATTAAATAATATTATATCATTTACTATAACAAAATTGTTATTCACTATTGAGAATTTTTATATAATAAATAATATTATAATATATATTATTATGATAATTTCACCATTTAATTATTGTAATATTAATTAATTATTTATTAATATTGTAAGTATTTAATTATTGTAATATTATATCAATATTAGTATTTAATTATTAATAATATTATAAAAATATATAATATTTCATCGAATATATTTCAAGTTACGTCCAAATCAAATAAAATATATAGTATTACCAAAAATGTATAATATAGTATTTAATTATTAATTGTAAGTAATATTATAAGTAGTATTTAATAAATAACAACTATTAACTAATTAATTTTAAATAACTACTAGTCAATAATAAATAGTTCATAGTCAATAATTACTAATTAATATTTACTATTGAATTATATAAATGAAAACTTATACCAATAATTATCTGCAAAATAAAATTAATTATTAATTATTAATGAATTATCAATCATTAGTTATTACTTTTTGCTTGTTAATTATAGTTAAATATTAATTATGATGGTATACTAAAAAATATCAATTATTGACAATAATTAATAATTATCAATTATTAAATATAGAATTGAATATTTAATAATTATTATATTTGTACAGAAAATGCTTTGATAATAAGTATTAATTATCAATTATTAAATATAGTATTGAATATTTAATAATACTATATTTTTATAGAAAATGCATTGGAGAGTTTTCAAAATGAGCCAATGTAAAACCAAAATAATATTTGTTCAGAAAATGCACAGGCGTGTTTTGAAAACTCGCCAACATAAAAATGCATTGGCAAGTTTTCAAAAGTAGCCAATGTAAACCAAAACAGGTCTATATATGTAAATAAATCTGAAACATGGTTAATCCTGTTATACTTTTTTAAAACAGGCTTAAGTACGAAAAATTTCCTTTATTCAATATTGAACATGAAGTGATAATAGTTATAGGAAAAGTATTTTTTTTCTAGATAAAGTTAACATGCACGTGTGCATATCAATTGCACGAATTTACTCGTCCTAAGGAACAAATAGAAACAGACCATGAACATGTCAAACTGTAGCAGACGCACCGAGCATAGCTGGACATGAAGAAACCATGTTTATTGTCATCAGCCATAAACAACACGATGTATTAAACATAACAGTCAATGTTCATTATTAAGGGAAAAAAAAGGAGCCATCCGGTTATTAAATGGAATAAAATTACTGAACTTCCACAATATGTTGTCAAAAGCCATTACTCTAATTAAATTTTACTCTTCAGCATAATAGTTGTTTACGTCATCATAATACTGTTGATGGGTTCATTAACACAGAGGATGGAACACACAGGACTCAATTTAACCAAAACGCACAAATTTGGCTTTCGAATTAATCACAGGTTAGGAAATATTAAATCATAAATAATCGGAAATAATAAATTAACGAAGAATCAAACAATTTGAGTAAGGGTTTTGTTAGTTGTTGTTCTTACCATTTGCAAAGATAGAAACGTTATCATCGTATAAAATGAGCAGAAGTAATTAGTAGGTTAAAACATATAACCTGTTTTCGATGTTTGAAATAAGGACGTTGTGAGTCAATGATTAAGGGATATCCCAAACATTTACCAGTAAGTTGACAATGGAACACAACTGCATGATTTATTTAATTTTAAATACGAATAAACGACGGGTATAAAGAGGAAGAACAAAGTAGAAGGAAAGTAATATAGGCAATAAGTGTCACATAGGGGAAGATCGGTCAGTTGACGCTGATCGGGAAGTCATTTACTAATATAAAGGGAAAAGGGAATTGAAGAAGAAAGAGAGTAAGAGGAATTATACAGGGAAGAAAGTGGGGGAACGGTTAGGAGGTTTGTGATGGGAAAAGGGATGTATATAAGAGGGACCATTTTGAAATGGTATGATGCGAGATATACGTACAAATCAACAAGGTCGTTTTCCTGTTTTCTTGTATAAGTAACATATTAGATTAGATTGGCTCATTTCTGCCAATAACATATATAAGTTTGAAGACAAAATATTTCTTATATTACTAAGATTAACTCATAAATATTTTTTCTTATCAGGGTGTATTCTATCTTTAGGGTCATCTCCTCACTAAGAGAATTTTTCTTCTAGATTTCAGCAAGATATCAGTCATTGCTATAGTGGCATATGTTATCCTGATGCGAACTCTTTTCCCTGGACTACTAATTAAATTCCAAAACATAAAATCAAATCCTTTTGCTTTTAATGACATTAATATATTTACCAGAATAATTAAATTTTGGTCAAAAATTTCAGTAAAGTTTTAACAAATATGGACATGCCTAGATTTGATGGTAATAATAGTTAGTTATAAATTCAAGTGAAAATATAAGAAAAATCATATAGCAATTACCTAAATTTACATGATATTATACAAAACGGAGACCTTTGCATTTTAAAGTTACCTATTTGTTTCCACAAGAACTTGACTATTGGAATTGTGCCTCTCGTCATCATGCAAGATATGAAAAGAAAGTTGGAGTTGGGCCTCTCCTGTCATCTTCTTTGGCTCAATTTCTCATGTTGAAACTGATATTGCCAACATTTGCTTTAGAAGTATCACATAATTTATAGGGACTCAAACAAATATACATCTTATTCTTGAATGGAGATATGGTTAGCCCCGCTCCCAAATTGAACCAAGCCTACTTCAGTTACTCATTTGGCCTGCAACAACAATGGATGAAAAAGGGTGTTGTTATTGACACTCCAACTATTATTAAGAGGGGGCCATTTTTTAAAAACACTCCACTCTTTGAAAAATTGTTAAGGGGCTACACAAATATTTTATTTCACACTACTCAATATTCCCGGATTGTCACTTCAAATTAGATTAAAAAAACTTATTCGAACAGGGAAACCGAATTAAAATAAGTAGTTCGTTACCACTGGACTGAAAGCAGCATGTAATTAATTATGTATGTATTCAACAGTGATATGTCGAAAATTAATAATCATTCCGGTGCATTGCCTTCGTAATTATAAAATTCGGCATATTTATGTCGATAAAAAAAAGTTCAATCCTATTTCTCTGAAAACGTTTATCCTTTAGGGTTTAAAAAAATCGATATATGTAGTAAAAAAAAACTATGGCCCTTGCAATATTTGTTAAGGTAAAATTACATTTATTTGTTAAGGGGATAAATGGGTAATATGGTAAAATTAGCTTTATTTGTTAAGGGGCTACTTTTCTTATTAGTACTGCCCTTGACAAATTTTGAAAAAATAAAAAATTGGCCCCTTTAACAATATTTGGAGTGTCAATAACAATGCCCATGAAAAAAAAAGCAATTCCCTGAATTAAAATTACTAGTTCAAATGCAATCCACTTTTCTCTAACTCATTTCCAATCTATATAAAGAAATATATGGTATTAGCGGTTACAATAATGCTTTTGAATTGATTACATCAGCTTAGTATAAAAAGTATCTCATAATCCTAATTGCTAACATGTTCTATGTTTTTCCAACAAAAACAACTTTTCAAGAAGTATCAAAATGAAAATTTCATCAATAAGAACTAACTAAAATTTCCAAATCTCTAGTATAAGTTCGGTAAAGTTGGATCATTAGATGTTTTGAATATTTTTGATACACAATTTTCCACCGAATATATACTGATGTAGGTTAATGATAACATAGAAAATATTAACTACTGTTTAAATAAAAGGATATCATTATTATCAAGTCAGAATAATATATGCAGTTTTGTGTATAATAAGTTGATGTTCTTATCAAGGGATTTATGTGATATCCATTAGAACTGAAAATATGTAAGAGCATGAAGAATCTACAATGAACGAAACTAATCACCAGAAGACTTGGTTAAAAAGATAAAATGTGAATGACTAGACGGAACCTACAATAACGAAAATCATTAATAACAGGATTTGGGATCTTGAACTTACACAAGTCTTAGACTTCACCAAATAAAGTGGTTAAAAATCCACAAAAGAAGATACAACTATCAAATTATTATCGATGTAAATTATGATAAAATGAAACAAATGTTAGCGTAATTAATATTCTACTAAAGGGCAATGTAGTCTTTTGTTTTATGTTTTGCCTATATATAAAGGCTTCTTGTGTTATCTTAGGGTTAAGACTTTCTCCTCTTTTAGCTGTCATCTGCTTTGTACTGTAATGGTGTACATGAATAAATGAATTGCTTTAGACCTCTTTATTAGAATTATCATGGTATCAGAGCCTCTTCTTCTTTGTTGGTGATTTTCTTCAAGCAGATGATAAAAATTATGCGTATTGGAATTCTGTCTATTCTTCTTTAGATCCATTAATGATTGAACAATTTCAGAAGTTCCTTGCATCTCAGCCACATGCCATATCAGCTTCGTCTCAAATAGGTTTGTCATCAAGTTCATCGGGTATATCTTCTTCTACCTGGATTTTAGATTCTGGTGCTTCGAATCATATGTCACCTAATTTATCCTCTTTCACTTCTTTGGCTCCTAAAGTTTCTGTGCCTGTCATGAGTGCTAGTGGTACATCTATGCCCGTGCAAGGTGTTGGTTCAGTCATTACACCTCCTTTGTCCTTATCTAATGTCTATCACATCCCTAGATTCGCATTAAATCTTGCTTCTGTTGGTCAAATTTGTGATAATGGCTACTCGGTTTCTTTTTCTTCTTCTGAATGTTATGTTCAAGATCCAAAGTCTTAGAAAGTGATTGGGACCGGCCATAGAGAAGGAGGACTTTATGTATTGGATCAGCTCAAAGATCCTAAGATTTCAGAGATTGCAGCTTCTATTCCAGGTGTGGATGTTTCGTCTTTTCGTTTGAGTCAGTCATCTTCTATGTTTTATTTGTGGCATTCTCGTCTGGGCCATGTATCTAAGTCTCGATTGCAATTCTTAGCGTCTACAGTAGTTTTGGGAGAATTGAAAACTCATGACATTTCTGATTGTAGTGGTTGTAAACTTGCAAAATTCTCGACTTTACCTTTTCCGCAAAGTAATACAGTTTCTACTGCACCTTTTGATCTCATTCACTCTGATATTTGGGGACCCTCTCCTATTTCTACAAAGGGAGGCTCTCGTTATTATGTCTCTTTTATTGATGATTACACTCGTTATTATTGGATTTATCTTATGAAACGTCGTTCAGAATTTTTTGGCATCTATAATGAGTTTCGATCTCTTATTAAAACTCAGCATGGAGCTGTTATTGAATGTTTCAGATGTGACTTAGGAGGAGAATATACTTCTCATGCTTTTAAGGAACTTCTTGCTTTAGATGGTACAATTTATCAGACTTCTTGCATTGATACTCCTGAACAAAATGGGGTTGCTGAAAGGAAACATAGACATATTCTGGAAACTGCTCGATCTCTTTTGTTGTCTGCTAGTGTTCCAAGTGAATTTTGGGGAGAGGCAGCTCTTACTTCTGTTTATTTGATTAATAGAATTCCTACTTCTCATAATTCTGGCTTGTCCCCCATGAAAAGTTATATGGTTGTCCACCAGATTATTCTTCTCTTCGTGTTTTTGGTTCCACATGCTTTGTTCTTCTTCCTCATGTCCAACGGAGTAAGCTAACTTCACGGTCCGCTATATGTGTTTTTCTTGGTTATGGTGCAGGACAAAAAGGGTATCGCTATTTTGATCCAGTCAGTCACAAGCTATATGTTTCTCGTCATGTTGTTTTTCTTGAACATATTCCTTATTTTACTATTCTTGATCGTACTCACAATATATCTATGTCTGATATTGTTCATATTGATCCTTTCACTGCTGATAATGATGAGCTACTTCCTGCTGAAAATCCAGACACTTCCATTGACTCAACAACCACCCAATCACCTTCTGAGACAGTAGACACTAGAGAACGTCGATATCCTATCCGAAATCGTCAGTCTACTAGGCGACCTGATTTTGAATATTCTTGTCTTTCCAGTTCATTTTCTTCATTTCTTGCTTCTATACATTGTCTCTCTGAGCCTTTATCTTTCAAAGATGCGGTTCGTGATCCTCTTTGGCAACGTGCTATGGCTGAGGAGCTGACTGCTCTACATCAGACTCATACTTGGGATTTAGTACCTCTTCCTGCAGGAAAACGTGCTATTGGTTCTCGTTGGATCTATAAGATTAAAACTAAAGTTGATGGATCTATTGAAAGGTATAAAGCTTGCTTGGTTGCTAAAGGTTATTCTCAAGAATATGGTATGGATTATGAGGAGACTTTTGCTCCTGTTGCAAAGATGACTACAGTTCGAACTCTTATTGCGGTTGCTTCTGTTCGCCACTGGAATATTACTCAAATGGATGTTAAAAATGCATTTTTGAATGGAGATCTTCATGAAGAAGTCTATATGGTTCCTCCTCCTGGTATTGATCACCAACCTGATGAAGTCTGCAAACTTAGGAAAGCTCTTTATGGTCTCAAACAGGCTCCTCGTGCTTGGTTTGAGAAATTCTCTACTGTGATTACTTCTCTTGGTTTTTGCCCGAGTAACCATGATTCTGCTTTGTTTGTCAAGTGTACCTCGGCTGGTCGAATTTTGCTTTCTCTTTATGTTGATGATATGATTATTACAGGCGATGATGTTGTTGGAATTAACTTGTTAAAGTCTAAATTGACTCGATGTTTTTCTATGAAAGACTTGGGTCCCCTTCGTTACTTCTTGGGTATTGAAGTTGCTTCTTCTCCAAAAGGTTATCTTCTTTCTCAATCTAAGTATATTTCTGACATTTTTGAGCGTGCTCGTCTCTCAGATAATAAGACTGTTGACACTACAATTGAGCTCAATGCTCGATACTCTATTACTGATGGATCTCCATTGCCAGATCCTAGTCTTTATAGAACGATTGTTGGAAGTTTGGTTTATCTCACTATCACTCGCCCTGACATTGCATATGCTGTTCACATAGTCAGTCAGTTTGTTACTTCTCCTACTACAGTTCATTGGGCTGTTGTTATTCGCATTTTGAGATATCTCCGTGGCACTCAGTTTCAGACTCTTTTGCTTTCTTCTACTTCATCTTTAGAGTTATGTGCTTACTCTGACGCAGATTGGGCTGGTGATCCTACTGATCGCAAATCCACTACTGGCTTTTGTATTTTTCTAGGAGATTCTCTAATCTCTTGGAAAAGAAAGAAGCAGGATGTTATATCTCGGTCTTCAACAGAGGCAGAATATCGTGCTATGGCTTCTACTACTTGTGAAATTGTTTGGCTACGATGGTTGCTTGCTGATATGGGTGTTTTCTTGCGACGACCAACTCCTTTGTACTGTGATAATAAAAGTGCTATTCAGATTGCTTATAACTCCGTCTTTCACGAAAGGACCAAGCATATTGAGATTGACTGCCATATTACTCGCCACCATCTTCAGAATGGCACATTGACATTGCCATTTGTCTCTTCCTCCTTGCAACTTGCAGATTTGTTCACTAAATCTTTGTCATCTTCACGCTTCCGGTTTTTGACTGACAAACTCTCGATGCTCATTGCTATCGCATCATGAGTTTGAGGGGGGATGTTAGCGTAATTAATATTCTACTAAAGGGCAATGTAGTCTTTTGTTTTATGTTTTGCCTATATATAAAGGCTTCTTGTGTTATCTTAGGGTTAAGACTTTCTCCTCTTTTAGCCGTCATCTGCTTTGTACTGTAATGGTGTACATGAATAAATGAATTGCTTTAGACCTCTTTATTAGAATTATCAACAAATTCTGGATTGCTCCCTTTTGAATTAACCAAATAGGGTTCCCCATCCAAACAGAGCTATGTTTCACGTAGATCATAATTCATAAATCAGAATGATCAATTCATTTACTTATTATTTTTTGTTTTTAGGTATACCATGTTACTTCATGCTATTCAATTTTATAATTTTTCAACCTAGTGAACATATTATTTCTAAAAACAAAACAAATAGCATAAATTACTCAAAATAAAAAAAACCACGTCCAGTTACGATAACTGAGTACATAAACTTAACAACATCACCTAGACAAGGCATCAAACCTAATTTTGATATTATTGGATATCATATTAGATACAACAACCCAAAAGAATGACATTTGAGCTATATAAAAAGTAAAATTATAGGATAAGAAATAAAACCTTCCTAAATGTCGTAATCAGCAAAGTTACTGCCATTGTAAGATGCTTTCCAACAAAATCAAGCTTTGCTTTACCCAGTTATAATTATTTTGTTCAATCAAATAGCGTACACTAAATGATCTCTTATGTGCTAGCGAAATCTACAAAGTAATATAAGTTTACAACAAAGAAATCCTGCTTAGCTTAAGATGAAGTAATAATAATAATACTGAAATTTAAAAAATACCGAAGACTCTCTGATTAGTCAAGATTTCCATGCAATTTAGTCATGCATTATTCTTGTGTTCTTAAATCTTAGGTTTAAGTTATATTAACCAAGTAATTTGTTTTAGGTTAATTATATAAACGTGGTATAATCCAAAAATTAATTTTGTGTATTTTAATTGTCTCGTCCAATAAATTGATTTATGTATCGCCACCATTTATCTTCTCAATCACATATAATAAGTACTGGATTTCTGTATATATTAAACATAATCATATCAAATGATTCTATAATGAAATCATGCAATGAAGGTTCAAATGCGAACGTGGCCAATCTGGAAAATCAATAAAGACTTCGGGGACAAAATGGAGATGCGACATACATATTCATCAAAATCAGTTATACATTTTCCCCTTTATTCTTCAACCGATCTTCGACTCTTCATTTCAAATTATGAGCACTAAAATTCAATCCATATAGTTAAAAAAATATAAAAAAGAAAAAAAATTATAGCATTTCTTTGTACCTCAGCAAGAGATAGCATCCACAAAATTCTAATTTGAAGCTACTCATGCAACTCGATCTACTATTGCAGGCTGAGGAAGAACAACAAACATATAAATGTCGAACTACTCTTGCAACTCGATCTGGGTGTAATCATCAAATCGACAAGTCCTGAGAAATTAAAATCGAGTAATAAATTTGGGGCTGGAAAACGTAAAATGGAAGGAAGTTAAATTTGGGGGAGAGTAGATAGATGGTGGAGATGACTTAATTTGGCAGAGACAGGTCCTCAGAAATTGAAATCGAGTAACAAATTTGGAGCTGGACAACGTATAATGGAAGGAAGTTGGATTTGGGGAACAGTAGAAAAACGATGGAGATGCTAATTTGACAGAGTGAACTACCTTTTAAGTAACCAAATGCTACTTCTCGAAAAGGGGAAGCCGCTCCTATTGAGTGCCACGTCGGATTAGTAAGACAAAGAAACATTCCAACTCAGTTTTTTTTTTCTGTTTTACTTTCTATTACAGGTAATAAATTTGATGTTGTATTTGCTATGATTGGTGTGAATCAACGTATGTAGAGTTATAGTAGTATTGAGCCATAAAATACAAAATGTACTGGTTTTGTTTAATTTGAATTTCTGAATGATTTCAGAAATTATATTTTATATAATTCCGAACTTGACAACATAATTAACATTTGATTTGAAATCGATATTTTATAATCAAACATAAGGTCGATATAAGGTTATTAGATAAATGACAAGGGGTTTGACATATAAATGGAGTTTATGAATGAAGTGGAATATGATGTGGGTTTATAAAATGACTTGATAACCGAGATTTGAACCTATAATGATATTTACTAACAAAATCAAGTTGATTTGATAAAATGAGTCCAGATTTCTATAGAGTGAAAATATTCACATTTTAAAGTGAATAATGGTTTGAAAGCAGATGTTTTGCAAATGGGAATGGCTATGAAAGTTTTGAGTTGACCTGTAACGATAAGATTACTCCGAAGATCGAAACATTAATCGAATAGAGATTAATCGAGAGAGATATATATTGGAGTTCGACAATATCGAATTCAGGAAAGTACTATTTGCTTTTCGTTTTAATCAAGATTTATTTATTTATTTATTTATTCATATTAATGAATAAAAATTATATTTTAAGGTTTTATATCTTGGAGCATGGATTATAATGCTATTATTATAATAAATGATTTCTGAAAAAGAAGTGGATTCTTAAACTGAATCCAAGAGTTACGTAAGCAATGTTTATTAAAGATTAAAGTTGTGAGCTTTGACCGTCTCAAAGTTAAGGATGTTGTTCAATTAAAGTCTGAGCGGTAATTATACCCCAACTTGATTGACTTCACTGTTGACTAAGGAATGGATAAAAATCGGTAGCGATGATTGGTTAGGGATATGGGTAGTTGATGAGTGTTATGGTTTTAAGTTTTCGTAACAGTGTTTTATACGACATTTAATGGGTTTTGAAAACTTTTTCCAAATATAATCAGAAAAGATTTCTAAGCATAGAAAATGAAATATTTTGGTTAATGAGAAACTGTAATAACATATATTTCTAATTATAGAAATGAACAGGTCGGGAAAGTGAGTTTATGGAAATGTTTTCCAATGGTAATTACGTATGTTTTCTAAATATGAAAAATTAATAGTTTATGATAAATGGAAATGTTTTCCAAGAATCATGAGAGGCCAAACGGGTTTTGAGAAATATCTGGGGAAAGATATGGAAAACTAGAAAACGAGAAATTGGGAAATGATAAATTAATAACAAATTAATTTAAAGGGCTTAGTGTAGCTTGATGCTTGATCAGTAAAATTTCCATTTGGAAATAGGATCATTGGTTGTATGGATGTTTCCTATGATATTTATATAACCGGCTACCAAAGTTTTGGCCCATTTATATTTTCATTGTCAACACGAAGAGACCAAAATCAGGTTTATTATCTCAAAACCACAATGTATAGGCATAAGCATTGCGAATCAAATTATGATGAAATGATTGAAGATGGAGTGAAGTACAAGGGCTGTTATGTTAATCCTAGGTAGAAATTTCCTAAGATGGATTGATGGGATGGTGTCTTCGGTTTTTCCAGTCCTAGGATAACTTATATGTGTGGGTGTCTGACAGAGTATTTCCAGATGGTCACGTACATTGATTTCTTCAAACATACCATAGTTTGTGGAGGAGAAGGAAACTTCTCTTAGCTTAACACCCAGAGTATTTTTTAGGACGTCAATTTTTGATTTGACGGATCTGACGATGTGGCATTCAAAGTGAATGGTGGCAAGATGTCCTAATAAGGTAATCATAGCCTCATGCCTTATCAACCGAGAAATGACAAATATCGGGCAAGCAACATGGCTATGTGGGTCACATCCATTAGGATGTATTATCACCCATCTAGATAAAATTCATTTGCTTCTTATTCTATCACTGTTGTATGCTTTCAATAACGAATGTTGATCATAACCATTGGTGATAATACATAATGTACACTCAAGCAAAATGAATGGTCGGTCATGTGTGGTCGGGTTGCAAGATGTTCTTGTTGAACCCAGTGTATTCCTCTCTAGAGATATATTATCGGAAGGTGGTTCCATACCTTGTCATAGTTGGAAATCCATTCTCCAATAAGCGTCGTGCAGGTTTTGATTGTATACTATGTGTATGGAGCGTAAGATGCAAGCGTTCCGTTAGCTTGCTAATTATTTTATTTAGACACTATTATAATATCAGAATAGTTTTTGATAGAAAACATGTTTTGGATTATCGTAAAGTAAAAGCCATCCATGTTTATGTGTGGACTGGTCTGACGATTATCATTTCTTTTTAAAGGATTTATAAAGGTAAATCAAGTGGTTGACGTTTACTCACATTAGCCCCATGACTGACCCGGAGTTTATTTTGTTTTGTTTTATCCTAAACTCTTGGGTGCCCAAATTTGTACGGGCAGTTAAGTAGTCGGGATTTTACAGATACACTTGGAGGAGCTTGAAGCAAGAGGCTTCAGCGTTAGTTACCTACTGTTTCTTTTCGTTGTGATGTGTTTTGTTGTACTCTGGTACTCTGATGATGGTATGTATGTATACAGTTACAAATTTTTATTTCAAAAATTATCTAATATATTTTATTCGTTCCACTATGAGATTCGCATTTATTCTGATTTTGTTGTATTTATGTTCTTTTATTCTCACTTTATTTCTTTTTATTTCCTCACCCTCTAATTTCTTTCTATTGGCATCTGAATTTCTAGTGCACTTTGGGTTGGACTTGTGTTGTACTTGGTCGACTCAAAGGGTACCGAAATTTGGGTCGCTGCAGAGCATTAATTATCTTTATAAATATCCATGAATAAGCATTAATGTTTTTCAAAACTGTGTTTATAAATGAGCATTAACTCTTTCCAGGACCGCAATAACAGACAAATTGGGCGGTTGCAAATAGTTCTTTACCTAGATTTAAACCTTAAACTATGTTTAATAACTGGAAACTTTCTCCTTGTATAGTGAACATGTGTCACAACATGAAGCATGTTTTTCTCTTAGAAAACAAGTGTGGATCATTTTTTTTTCATTTTCTCCATAAAGGAGAAAAATCGACAATAACTGTTGGTGTTGGTTCTACACATCATATTAACAAGATCAACATAGTCTATGTCTAATGAAATGACACATATAGCCTTTGTAATTTCATTAGAGATATAAAATTACAAAAAATGAATTTTACTTTGTAAATTGAATTATATCACGGTTATACTGCATGATTATAATTATGTATAATTGTCTATAGGGTTAAAGTGTTTCTTCAAATACTTTTGCAAGTTTAACAAGATAAATGAATGTGTTCTGTTTAGTACTAGGTGGAATATGCGCTTTTCACATGGCTAGTTGTTGATAACTATTTTTCTTTTTTAAACACTTGAATCATATATCTATACTATTATACCAAAAGTGCTCTAAAAAAATTATTGACTTCTTAAGACCAATACTTTTAATCTATGTGAAAGGAACAATCGAGTAGATCTAAAGTCAAATACGTTAATAGAGGGAAATAATAATCAATGGTCGAGTTAAAGCAACAAAGCAAATAAACGACTCAGATATGAAAGGGAATTCAAGTGAGAAATATGTCATTAATCTTCTTCCCTAAAATTAGGGATGGATGCGGAAATTTTCCATTCCAACCGGAGCCTTATCCAATTTTTCCAGTTGATGGTGGAATTATAATATATGGTTAGTGTTCCGTTCCGCGAATTTCGGAATTCCATTATATGGAATTCACGGTTATTGGAAAAGATGGCATGGAAGATGGAACTTCCATTTTTTTCCAAGAAATCAACTGACAGGGAAAAACATAAATTTTAACGCAAGTTTGACATTTCTTACGATACATTACTGGTAAACACAGATTTAAAAGCTTATTTGTTAGAATATTTTGTGAATCCAGCATTCCAGAGAATACATTCCAAACAGCAAACTGTCATGCATTTATAAAAAACACATTTGTTGTTTAACAGACATGAAATAAATAATGTAATACACTGCAGCCATGCGAACATACATGAAATAAATAACCCAATACAGACTTTGAAATTTTGAGAGAATTTTATAAAGTATTAGACTTTAGCTAATTTTCAAGTAAAAAAACACTAAAATGCATACGAAAACCTGCAAAATATTATATCAAAATGGATTTAGAATCTTTTCATATTCCATCCTTTTGTAATTTACATTGAAAGTTGTTGATCAGTGGTCTTTTACAAAAACCAGCAAGTATCATATATTCATATACAATATCAATAAATTAACAAGAAGAGGATATTAACAATGGCTAATTTTATTCATACATCAATAATTTCTTAATGTACACCGATGTTTTAATAAGAAAAACCATGACTGTGTTACCCTTGTACTTAATTGCAATTTCAGCCCTTTTGCATAATGCATATGATTAAACCTTTAAAATCAATAACATATGATTAAATCTATAATTTTATGAAGTAAATAAAACTTAAAATATCAATTTATGCAACTTTTACAATTAAACATTCTAATTCAAATGTGTGCAATCATCTAAAAGTGGTGCTGATTTTTAAAATAAAAACAATCAAATAATTTACAATATTAGTGTCAAAAATTATTATTTTTAAAATTTAGGTAAATTTATTGCTATGAATTCCCAATTTTATGTAATTTAATTTTAAGTTCAAAGAGGGAAGATGATGAAAATATAAAAGGGTAATTTTGTGAATGACATGGTGTACGATTATCGATGTATGCTATTCCATTTCATTTCACGGTGCGTGTTAAGAAATTATCGGTGTATGGATAAAATTAGCCATTAAAAATTGCAGTAAAATGCCTACATTTATATTTACTGAATATATATATATGAAAGCTTAATTTGCTTGTTGTTGACACACTATTTGGTCAAAGCTGTCACACATGGAATCTTTGGTTAACAATACGCTCAAGTATTGAGAACATCGTTAGAAGACAGGAAGCGATTTGGTTGAAGTCGCATCATAAACAAAGACTGGCCCGAAACTCCTATCAGACGACCTTTTTGGGTCCGAAAACATCAATTACGGAGCTTCGCTCGGTAACTCTTGTAGCCCTCTGAATTAGCTCCAAGTAGAGCTTTCGTTTGGCTAAAACGGACTTACAGTTTGGAAGTTATTCCCATTTCCGTGAACGCGCGTAGAAGAGCAACTCCGGTTCGTGAATAGGGGCCGGGCTCGCCCCCTCACCCGACTCGTGGTGGGCATAGGGGTCACGACCCGCTTGTGGTACACCCCTAGACCACGACCCGACCACCAGTTCCTCACTCTTGCTCGTCGCTCCGGGTCGCAAGAGGGCATCACGAACCGCCTGGACTAGACTCATTTCTACTCATGTATTAACCTATTCTTATGGCTATTCTTGCTCCTATCAACCCGGATCTCATTACACCTAACATGGGACGACCTGGAGAGGATTTCTGGACGTTTTCCACCATATTTCGAGATTCTAGGGATGCATGCCACGTGTCTCACGAACCGCTATTAGGAAATGGCTATAAATACACCATTTGAAGGCATTTTGAATTATTCTCTTGGCTTTTTGGCACTAACACCTCCCGGCCTCCATTGCCAATTACACAAGGACTTTGTGTCCTCCTCTAATCAGTCTAACACGAGGATTTCGTGTATAAAATCACTTCTCTTTTCTCTTCTTCTTCTTCATGATAACACAAGGCTTTTGTGTATAAACAGATCTCACGGATAGTGAGACAGCATTGTAATTTTTTAGGATGTAAGAAAATATAAAGTGCACGTAGGCTTGGTTTGAGCCGAACCACTATAAAAACCTCGTGTACTCCCTGTTTTTCTGCTTTATCTGCATTTTGTGATCTGAGATTTGTGACCGTGAGGACCTCACACTGAATCTGGGTGTTAGGCTCAGATTTTGGTCTAACACTTGTTTAACTGGTACCCAAAGGCTAGGGGTATCAAATGGGTTGGGTTGAGAATAAATGGGTTGGTTCAAGATTAACCAAATCCATTTAACAAAGAAAATTACCCAATCCGTTATACCATTTAATAAATGGGCCAACCCAACCCAACAATTTAATGGGTCAACCCAACAAACTCATTTAACTAAAATTATGCAAAAAACATACAAAATGAAAATAGATTGTATGACATAAAATGGAAATTTCATGCAAACTGCAACATTTAAACAATTATCAGAGTACAACTTTAGTAGTACATAATACAATAACAATTAAAATATCATTCCAAAAGACATAACATTTGTAATCAACATATCATTAACTCCTTCAAAAACTACATAAATATTAGCATAGAAAAGCATGCACATCAAATATCAGCCTGCACATCAAATAATGATTTGACCACAACGACTTCACTTTAGCTTCCCATTAAAACTACCACTGAAGCCTGCACATTAAACATCAAAATATCATTTGCAGAATATTAGCATAGAAAGCCTTATCAGTTCTACATTTAGAGAAAAATGAGATTCAAAATTTAAGATCATGACATAAAACAATAATTAAATTCCAAATCAAAGTTTGGCTTCTATAAGGAATACTAAGACTAAGGCACTAAAATGATTATTTTGCTTAGCATTATAATCAAATTCCAAATAATATCAAAATAACGGTTAATCATGTGACGGGAACAAAAAAATTAATATAAAATCACATATGGATGAAGAAATAATGGTTAACACGTGCTAAAATCAATACTGCATTAAGTAGACTTAGTAAAAAATCTAAATGCATAGATGAAGCATCAGCAGGTTCAAATATTTGTGCAAGTCATGCAAACAATACTATATTTATCCATATATTCGTGTGGTGAATTTACCGAAAAATCTATGGTGAATTGTTGCATATCAAACTTCAATTACAAAGCTTTTATACTATGATCAAGTATAATACCGATCACCGACGTATGAAAGCAACCTGCCAAACATGTAAACACGATAGCCCAATACTTTGCAGGAAACACCTCATATAGTTTCACCTGATCATTGCATATACATGAAAATACTGATAATCAATTATAAACTTAGTAAAATATTGTCAGAAACGTATGAAAACATAATAAAAACCTGAACAAGAAACCAAAGAGCATAGCTAATGCAACTACCGACCAACAACAAACTTCCACATAACAAGTGATGCTTATTTTGCATGACATTAGTTGATGATTCATAGTGCAAAATCATATGGGCATAACGTTATAACCATATTTCCTGTTACACATACGAGTATATATGCACGTCCAGGTGGACCTGCATTTGATTGTTGAGCCATATTTTTTAGCATAGCTATTCAAAAGATGACAATAAAATCGGTGAAATGGTCGCTTACCATATCAACACATTCAGATATAGCCAACGCACTTGAATTGCCTTATGAATTGATTCAACGTACACGAATAATCAGATTCAACGCACTTGAATGGAAGACACCATAATAGTGTCAATATCTATATTCAAAAGCAATATTAGGTTTTAATTATAAATAACAAAGTCTACTAATAACAAAAGGATAAACAAAGTGACATAAACTCCACATATGAGTACTTTTTCGTTCATGTAACTAACATTTTCTACGGATCGGACATAACGATTATACATATGCAAATTAATCATATTTAACAGAAATGAAATAATAGTTGGTCTGGTTTATGGTATCACAATCAAGATGAAATATCGCTGAAGATCAGAATAAAAACCATAATCTTGCAACAAAATCTTTTGTTGATTAAAATTCAAGTGAAACTTAAAATTATGAACGTATTGGTATCCAAAATGGCGGAGCGCCGCTTGTGCATATCCACATATAAATAGAGAAATTGAAAGATGGAAATAAAGACAATCAAGACAATTGTTATGTATACTTGATCATGTCGGCTGGATGTTAAAATATGTTTACACAAATATAATTGTTAACATCTTGCCTGATAGAAGAAGGAAAAAAATATCACATACTTCAGCATAGTAGCAGAGAGCAGTAATATAAAGTGAATAAATTGATTTCCAAAATTATTTAAATAAAATCATTCAATAAGAAAAGCATAGCTATATATTTTAGCATTAAATCCATATTAAACGATTGTGAATTACACTCGATGTTCAGTGCCCTTTTCACCTTATTTTGCTTCATTCACTATCATACGTGATTTCTACTAAATAAATCATTCAAGGAATAAGTGGTTTTTTTTACTCTCAGCATGTATGGTTAATATTATCCTATATTCAGCTTATGGCCAGTGCTTTGAATATTGAGGCTTTATCAACTAATATTTGCAAGACCTTCTGCATCGTGTGTTCACGTTCTCAATGCCAAGATAAAGCAGTTGTTAAATCGTCATGTATGCACACAAATGCAAGAGAACTATGTATATATCTGAAAATTGAAGTCATTATTATTGTAAAGATCAGTTGTGTTTTAGTGAATACATAGCGGAATGTAGAATCAGTTAAAAGATTCTCGATAGGTCTTAACCTTTTTTAAACAAAAAGGAAAGGAGGGGGGCTATGGGTTATGGTGTTCAACGTCACTTATGCTATAAAATATGAAGTAAATTAGCTTTTCATTCTTATTCTTTAGTGGAATTTAAAATCTAAAATAAAATTAAAAACATGTCAATTTCTGATGTATTAAAATAACAGTTCAAATGTTAATACATCAAATGAAGCAAATTTTACCAATTTTCACTATCATTACTTGTGATCAATTTCCTATACCATGAATGAAATTTTCATCCTATCATTATTATTTTTTGGGGTTTCATACCATTTTGTATGGTTTATATTTTGCTGTTAAAATAGAGGAGAATATAGATTAGTTCAAATTATGCATTCTAATAGTATATCTGTACACGATAGAGTTAACTATCTTGTTACCTTAGCGTTGAACATAGTTGCAGAATGAATAATAATATTTTTTATGTAATATTTAAATGATGATTTAATAGAACACATGTTGACTCATATTTGTTACAAAAAAGGTAGATATATATTAAATAATGAGTGTAACACGCAAATGGAAAGAACGTTTGTTATGCCTTGAAAAAAAAAATAGAATGTTAGTTATTTTGTGCCTACTTTTTCATTTTCTTTGGCAATATTTTTATTAAGAGGCACGTGGATATGTGTGTCAGTGTGTGCATGCTGTAATTAGTCCTTTTCTTGTCAATCTGATGCATCAAAAATAAATGTTACAACGTGGGCATGTGAAATGCGAATTATGCAGAGGAGTACAAATATGTTAGTTTGAAGATTGACATTGGTATGTTTCTGAATAATTATTATATAATTTATGATTTATAAAATTTACGAGTCTAGGGTTACAGATGTTCATTATTCACTTATAAAGTGGGAATTAGAACTAAAAATAAAAAAAACATGTGCATTTCTGATGCAATTTGGTATAACTGACCAAACATGAGAAACAAATATGATAAGGAGATCAAAGGCAGTTTATAAAGAAAAACCTTGTTATAAAGAAATGAATCAATTCTATGATTAAAAAAAAAATAACATTGATTTTGAAGTACGTGTACACTGTAAATCAAGATTTTTTAACTTCGTATGCCATGATTGCTTACAGTCGTTGCCTATCCAACCTATGTCTGGCTGTTGCCTGTGCCGCATATGTAATTCTTTACATATGTTAGAGCAATCTTTTCCATCGAACCTAGTTATAGGACTTCGTTTGAGCTATGAACGAAGCCAGCTAACTCGTTCTGTTAACCAAGGTAAAAAGAGATATTTGAACTAATAGAATGTTCATTGTTCATCCTATGGCATGGCCATCAAATGCACCGCATGGCATACCAATGAGCTCTAAATGCTTGCAACATACTAAGTTCATCTTCCATTTTCTGCAATAAATTTGGTAGGCAATGTTAGTATTATTTGAACATGGGTAAAACATATAATATGTAATAAATATATGCAATTGCAGCAACCATATACAGTAGGATAGGCTAACAAAAAAAGGTGTTTTAGAAGTAGAAATAAAACAGAACTTGACATTCTTATTTTACAGATAGTAATTCATGTGATTAGATTAATTGAACTAATAAAAGAATTTTTGAAAGTACCGTACATCATAGTGATTTACCAACCTTGAATGTCAAAAAATTAGTGTTGATGGGTACATATCAACTTATATAATATAAGGAACCCAACTATATCAGCTTATATGACAGAAGAGGCCAAATATGCCTAATTATATAAATGGTTCAGTCTGCTCAATAAGAAATTATCATTTGTACGATGCATTCATTTACTAATGTATACACAGTTAAAAAATTCTCAAATAAGATGTGTGGACGCATAAAGAAATCATTCTCATCCATTGATTAACATCCTAAAATACTTAACGAAATCATTTTCATTTGTTGATTAACATCCTAAAATACTTAAAATGCTCTATGCAAACCTGGAAGGAGCTGATGAACAGAAATGCTTCTTAACAGAAAAACATGTCTTCCTACATATCAAAACTGAGAGAACAACATATCTTCACTTGCATCTCCAACCGATACATCCTACACAGAAAACATTCATAAAAATTTAAGGATAACTGCAAAAAACCAAAAAGTCAAAGTCCTGTACAGAACAATAACTAAGTTTTTTGTGAAAAAGCTTGTAACCTTGGATAAAAGGTATGAAATAAATGACCATCCATTTTCCCAAACAGGGATTTCCTTATCTGCGCCGTTAAATGACCAATGTTTTGAATATTAGAAAACTGGTACTTATAAACTAAACTCTAGGCAACAGTAAATGATATAACTTTACACACAAAATTGTTTGGTGTATTACGTATTTACACCCACTCTTCACTGACCCCAACAGATTATAATCTCTTGGTGTAAAATGAGGAAATTTACCTGGTTTTGTTTTTGCATATACCCAGCGGACTGTTAACCCAGCAAAAAAATAACTAAAATCCTCTCTCTCCCCTAAAATCCAAAATAATTTCAGAAAAAGTCGGAAATTATAAAGAAAAATTGAGGGGATATAGACAGAGCTATGCTCACCAATAATGCTAATGGACTTGGTAAAGTTGCTCAGATAATTCAATTGCAGACACAACACATGCACTCTTCACCACACTACATGTGATAATCATATAGAATCCAATTCGAAAACCCTCTATTACTCTACCTTAGTATCATTTTTCTTATAATCCACCTCTTTTCACCATCACTCATCTCAATGGAAACCAAAGCATTCATAATGAACATGCCCTTTACGGCGCTCGCCTCTGCTGCAAAAATGAGCAAGACAAATGACAAATAAGTTCTCATCGTTGCCTCATTCTCTTCCTCACAACAGTTGCTGGGACAACCCTCAACAAATATAACATTAATAAAATATCAAGCTAAGAGGAGAAAAGACTTCTGAAAAGGAAAAAATAAAAATAATTTTGGATATAACCTTGGGTTGAAAATTATTCTGTATGTGAATAAAATTCTGGAACATAACGACATAAATTTAGTTGTTTGGTGATTAACCCAGTTTTTATATCCTGCCTACTTACTTGGTGCTTCAAACCAAGAGAGTAACTGAACCATTCCGAACTACATGGAAATAAAAAAACATTTAAATGCAAGACTGAATTGATATGTGAAATAAAAAAAACTATTGCAGTGAATGGAATATAGTAAATTTACAGGTGCAAAGAGCATAAAAACAATAGTGTATGTGAATCTACGCACACTGCTGGTAATTTGATACGCTATTGGTTTAGATTGGACAATGCTGTTTAAATTGGACAATAGAGTTAGCATGACAGTATATGTTTGCTAACAGTGTTAATTTAGTAAATTGTTAGCACACTGTTAACATGCTAACTCTATTGTTTAAAATTGAAAATATGATACGCACATATACTGTTTCTAATATCAGATTGTTTTAAATCATATCAGATTGTTAGCACGACAGTATTTTCACGACTTCCAATGATATTTTCCCTGTCATTATTACTTTCCCAAAATGAAATTATTTCATAATAACTCCAAACGTCTTCAGTGCTTTCATAGTGCATTCTAATAATAGGTCTTTTGCTACTACAATTCTGTAAAGATCAATCAATTCTCTGAGCTGGAAGTTTTTTTCCCCACTTATTGATGCTAAGATTTAACTATATTTTTCAGACATTTTTTTCCTCCGTTGTTTCATTTCCACTAAGAATTTGTTGTTTTATGATCCCTTTATAGGATGGTATTTTAAAAAACAGCGCTTCATTTCTTATATGTTCTATTTTTTTATTTATATGGTAATTGGTATTTTACTGGAAAGAAAATCCACTTCTTGTATTAAGTATTTATTGGTTTGTATTTTATTAACATTTAAGAAAATGTTTTTTTTTTCATTTCTCTTGTGTTTATTTATTTGATTTCTAGGCTATGTTTTGGAAAATAAAATGTTGGTATTCTTCTCTTATCTTTCTGTCATTTAAGTGTGAATGATTGATAGCTCGTAAAGGAAATTATTTCCAGAAATTTTCTCTTTTCCACTATGATTTATAACATGCTGGTCAATGTAGCTTAAGAAAACAACATGCATTAATATTTCAGTACTACCTGCTTATTTTAGATGATACAATATAGTATTTCATATAAACCCACACCTTAAAATTTCATCATATACAACTTTCTTCAAAGTATTCTAAGCATCTTACATAACATTTAATAGATGATATTTTAACTTGAGATGATTGTTTCCAGCTGAAACCAAAGATTAAAAACCTTTAGGCTCATTTTTTTCATTAAGGTTAGATAAACATCAATCATTCAAACAGAAGTAATTTCACTTTGTATATCGATGAGTAAAAACTTTTCGATCTAACCGTAGTACCAGAAGAACTTGCTCAGTACTAATTCCACCATTGTAATGAAGTATGTTTAAATTACATTTTTCAAATATGTTAGCATGAAAATTGATTTAGTAGTTTGGCCAACATGATTCAGGTTCACAAAGTATGAAACCTTTAACTGCTTACGATCACTGTGATAACAGTGCATAAAGAAATACAAAATCGAAGAGCACTGACAAAGAAAACATTAACAATTACAAAGGACGTCTCAATATGTAGTTATCCAAGAATATTAACTGCTATAAGAAAACTCTAGTACTTGTTAGAAAACTTTGAGCATGAAAAATAGTTTATGGCGGATATGATCGTAACACCATGATGAGTTAACAGGTAATGGTTAAAACATAGCTAAGTAGTTCATGGCCTCTTCTTAGTTCTTATACGTTCAGAAAAGACCAAAAAGCAATTGCATTGCATTGCATTTTCTGTTTCCTTTGTCAAGGTCAAGTTCCAGCGGATATTCATAACGATCAAAAATCTGCATTGCGATGCATTTATTGATAGCGAGTGCGTAAGCTGTTTCAATCCGCACGGTGAAGATAAATTGACCGAATGCAAATAAACAAACCTTAAATGCATGCTGCTTCTCAGAGTCAAACTCAAACTGTTTTAGATGGAGAAATAGAACAGGTGGAAAGTCATTGAACAGGCAACCTTTCTTCGTATCCTGTAAAAATATGTTTCAGAAAAATTCAATACTTCTACAATGAGTGCATGGTTTTAAGATCCAAATCATTATGCATGTTATAAAAATGATGCTAAGACAAACCTGCAAGCCATACTCTTCCGATTGGTATTTATTGTCTCCCTCCAGGCGTTCAACCTTGCAATACTTGTCAAAAGAAGCGTAAATATCTGGGCATCCCTTCACATCGAGCTGAAGGTCTGCATTTACCACATCAACAGAATTTGATTCCCGTGCAGTTGAATCCATAGTCAAATCTAAAGAGGCCTTACCACTATTTATTTACCGTAATAGAAATTAGTTCAACTACCGCAAGGTATCATTACCAATGCTAAAAAAACCATTTTTAAGAAAAACAGACAAACACATTGCATTGCTTGTAATGATTTAATAAAGCAAAGAGAGAATATTAGTGCATTTAATAATGGAGATGAACTCCCCAACAGCCAATGATTCACAGAAAGCAAAGTGGCACAGGCATTAGGTTCCATTAAAGATAATAATTTTTTATTTAAATTTTATATCTATACATTAGCATGGCAGGAGATATCGAAAGTATTAGTGCATATTCATTTTCTAATCAAAAAGCTAAAAATAAAATTAGCAACAGTGTTTAAATTGTCACTCAGAATTAACCAATGTAGTGAAAGTAAATGTCAAAATTTTACTGTCGTAATAAAATCAAATCATACCGTGGATCTTGGATATGGAATTCCGGTCATCAATTGTCGAATAAAGCAGCTGCCTCTGTCGTCACTCATCCACAACAACCTGAAAAGCCTGTATGACATCCTAAGTAAAATAAAGGACAAAATTTTGAATTGCATATAATTATATTACTTCCCTTTGTACCATGTGTAAATTGTAAATATAGAAGGCTAATGTTAGTTTTTATACATAATTATTCAGTCAGTGTTGGAAGAGACATAATTATGGCATTATCTAGTATTTACTTGGATGCTAACAAACTCAATTTAAAAATGTAATTTGAACTTACAGACTTACCTTGACATCAACAAATCACATTCTTCTATTTAAATAAGCAAATTTGATATTCGCGGATAAAGAAAGCATAGAAGTGAAGTGCAAGTTGTAAAATGTGTACATATGGAATGCAATTTTCATTTCCCTTTCAATTTTTTAGTTTTATGTCAGAAAATGTGTGTGTGTATTTAGTAGTAGATGTAATAATCAAACTCCAAAAACTATATGCCCCGGTTGTATGCGAAGACTGAACAAAAATTGTGTATACAAATGCAACCTAAATTTCTATACTATCGAGTACCAAGTATCTTCCTAGTCATACAAAATCATATTTCAAGGGAATAAGAAGTGTTACCAAAGGCTAAATCAGTTTACTTAATCATACTATGATCGGTCATACATCAACTTGCAACTACGGTTGTTGTGACTCATGTTACACAATGCAGTTAAACGACATAAAAATGGAGGAACCATAGCCCAAATTCTAGAAACCACTAAATTAAATCAACCCAAACAAACGTTTACAGAATTAAACCTAGTAATTTAGTAATTAAACCTAGTAATTTTGTAATTTAGTAAATTAAACCATCCTACAACATTCTTTTACTCTTTGCATTCAACTGCAGCACCGCTGCTTTAATCCAAACTCCCAAGGTCACCATAACTCGAACACAATTCATCACTTCTTGAGTCATACATTCCACACTTCTCCCCACTTCACAACCCCGACCAAAGCAACATCATTTCCATACAAAACTGCCTTGGCATCACCTCCTACAAACCCACTGCTACCACTATTCAACTCCATTCACCTGTTTACCTAATCGCCACATCAGTTCAAACTCGTACCTGAGGTCCTGAACTGCTTAATCACCATCGGCAACGACCTGACAATAACAACTCACTACAACTTCGTATGCAATCAACGCACTACCAGTTCAATGTTAAATGTAACTGGTCATAACCCTGGAGTGAGCAGTGAAAATGGAATATGCTTATCATAGCAGCTAAGTTTGAGATATCTTCCACAAATACACATGCATTGATATCTGTACTAACACATGTGCATGTTTGTGTGTTCTCGTGTACAAGCATGTGTATGCACATGTGTATTTTACATTGTTGTTACCAGCATGCGTATGATGAATTTACCTGCAACCCACCTTGAAAAGAAAAAGAACCTCGTGGGTGCTTTTTCTTGCCTGAAGACTTGCAGTTTTCCCTGCCTTCGGATTTTGTGATGCTTTTGCTCGTACGGCACCAACAATTACTGAACCATAACTAATAAAGCAAAACAAGTCATGAACATTGTTTCTAGTCCAGAATTAAGAAACATATCAAAATCAGTCAAAATTTTAATATGTGCACCAAAAATTCTAATATCTAACACATTTGCCAAGGGAATTCATATTTGTAGTATTGAAATAGATTCTCTTTCACACAAAGTTGGTGAAACCCTACTACCCACAAATAAAAGCTAATATAGATAATTGTAACTATCAATTTCAAGGTTTAGTTTTTCAGGATGAAGAAACTTTTAAAGAAGGATTCAATGCACATAAAAACAACCTTAATGCTATCATGGATTGGACTATCCTACCATAAACTTTGATGTATGTTTCTGCCATGACCTACCTAGTTTTTAACATTATTTTGTCTACAGATTTCGTAATATTACAGCTCCAAATATTAACCTTTTCAACAAAGTAGATTATCAGGGATCAAAGGTGTTGCAAAAGCCTTCTAAGGTGCTCCAAATATTTGTATGGAAGTATCGGTACGTAGATTTTTCCTGAAGAAGCCCTCTAAGGGGCCTAACTTCCCTTTTAGCAGGATAAGAGCAGAGCCAAGGAGTACGGCGCCAAACAACGGTTCCATTGCTTCCAGCTATGATCAGATGACCGAAAATAGCGAGCTCATGCAACACATATCAGGCAGCTTCTGCCAGACTACAAAGCACCCTTTATGGTACACAGTTGGTTTGTTGTCGTCTTGCACAATTACAACTTTAACCTAGCCCGACGCATATATGCTCTTTTCTTCTTCTTTCCGTCTCCATCCATTATTCACACCCTGTGGTAGCTAGAACCTGCTGTATTATGCACTCAGCCTCCAACGAAACAGTGTGAGAGAGCATGGAATTGGTGGATACAAGGGACAAGGGTAGCCAATGAATATGGAATTGGCGGGGCAAGTCTCTGGTACATAAACAGAGCCCGTAGCGACGGTGGAAGCTGGTTACGACTGAGGCAACGAATGAGGATCAGATAGATCGAGCAGCCATATTACTCAGCGGAATGATCTGAGGAAATCGAAGCTTCTTTTGTTTTGGAATTTAGGTGATTAGATATGAGAGAAGAGGCGGCTGTTGAATGGGGCGGAGAATGCTTCTTACATTTTAGGGTTCGGTGTAAAGACAGGTGGATATTGATTGTAACAGAAATCCAAAGGTTGGAAATAATCAATGGATTTGTGATTATTTAATTTGATTTATAATTGTTTAGAATTTAACAATATAGTATAATATAGAGAAAAAAATGAATATTTAATTTAGTGGGCAGATATTTTTGGATATATGTAGTGTCATATCATTATCAGTTATAAAATGTTTTTAATTTTATTTCAGAAAAAATATTAAATATAATTATTAATTATCGAATACTAAATAATAAACATTACTTTTAATTCATTAAGTTCTATGTACCAATTAATTATTAGTTATTAAATATTAGTCTAAATTAATATGTATTAATAGTAATATATAATTATTAATTATTAAAATTTACTTTTTATTGAGCATTAGTACAAGCTAAAGATGTGACAATAATTGTATAACACTTTTACTGACTCTACTTTTGCATTCATGTTATTATTAAATGTTAATTCTTAATTATACAGTATTAATTATTAAGTACTAATTATATATGTTGATTATTAAACGTAATAAATATTATTTGTAATGAACTAATTATTTATAATTAATTATAATGAATTATTAAAAATAAAAACATTTACTATTTACATTAGTTCAGTCTTTTCCTATTGTTATTGTTCATTCAACTTTTTTATGACATATGAAAAAACAACTTTTATAACATTAAATCGACTTTTACATCATTTTGGAGAAAAGTTGTAAAAAAAACAATTAGTTGATATTGATTTCTGCTATTTACCAATTACAGACCATTAATTATTAAAAATTATTAACTATTACTGATTAAATAAAAATTATTATTTATTAGTTTCAATATTTAAAAAAAATTGATTATAATTATAAAATATTAAAATATTGAATGTTAAATGTTACAAAATTTTATATTTATTTCAAAATTATGAAGACTTCAAAAGTTTATATTTAAATTTTATATTTATTTTAAAAAACAAGAAAGTTTTAATTTTTTGAATTAATACATATTAAACAAAATTATCAATTATAATTATATAATTTTAGATACTTGATAATAAATTTTACTTCATAATTATTAAAGATTACTTATCAATCAAGTTAACATGTAATTAGAACAAGGAGAAAAATAAACTTTACATCACTTTACATCAAAAATGGCGGACACAGCAAACAACAACTTTTCAGCTTTTTCAAATACCAGATCTCAACAACCTTCTAATCTAATTCCTAATCTAAATTCTAGATCTGAATCCCGATCTGTTATTACAGATCCAAATACATCCTCAATATCAAATTTGAATACAAATACAGCTCCATTTTCAGGATCGATTCCAGATCGGCTTTCAAATCTGGAAAGCAGAAAACTCGATTATATCAAACCTTATCTGGATTTTGTATTTGTACCTGAAAAAGTGTACAACCTATCAGAATCTGCATGGAAAAATTCGATAGCCTTGATTCCAATATTTTTCAGATTATCAACAATCAAACTAAAGGAGTATGTGACTAAGGTATGGAAACCAGAGGGTTATTTTAATGTCCATGTTTCTCCTAGTTTTGATTATATAGTTCAGTTTGAAAGCAAAGAGGATTTTCAAAGAATCATAGAAAGTAATACATACTCTTATTTTGGGAGATTACTGTATGTGGAACCATGGCATCCTGGATTTGTTTTCAAGGATAAACAGTGTAGTTTGGTCCAGATCTGGGTTAGACTATCAGATTTACCTTTAGAACTTTGGACAAAAGAAGCTTTTCAATTAATTGCTAGTTTTATTTCAAAACCACTATTAATTGATGAGAGTACAACAGAGAAAAAATTCACTAAATATGCCAGAGTTCTTATTGAAATTGATACCCAAACAGAACTACAAAGTGAAATCCCTATTAAGCTTCACAATGGAGAGAAGATAAATATAAAAGTTGATTATGAATTCATACCTTCAAAGTGCTCCCTGTGCAACATATTTGGTCATGAAGATGAATATCATGATATTGCAAAAGATGCTAGATGGATTCCTCCTGATTTACAGGAAGATAATCAGGAAAATAATGATGGACTCAATGAAATTGAGACAATGGATAATCTGAATTCTGATATTGATATTTCTGATATCAATTTAAACTCTAATAATGGACAAACAAAGATACCTGATACAGCAGATCTACCTCCCACAAATCCAGATCCTTCTACATCAGGTGAAAAGGATGATTTAGACTTTCTAAACCCTAAACTTCCTGATAAAGTAATCCCTGATGATTTGAATAACATAGCTGAAGTAATTGCTGAAAATGATAAAGTCAAAAATCCTGAAAAAGGTAAACAGGTGGATGTTTCTCCTTTTATCAACAAGAACACAAGTTATTTACAAGCAGCCAAAACAAAAATTCCAACTCCTTCTAAAAGAAACACAAGGAGTTCAACTTCTATTAAATGACCTTATTAGCATGGAATGTAAGGGGAATGAACACTTCCTTTAGAATGAAGGAAGTGCTCAAACTCCTTAACTCTACTAAATCAACTTTGGTTGGTTTAGTAGAAACAAAGTTAAATCCAGCTAATTTAGGTTTATTTTCTTCTCTATTGCCCAATGGATGGAATTTTATTACAAATAACTCATCAATATCAAAAGGAAGAATACTTCTGATGTGGGATTCCAATGTATGGAATTTGAATGTGATGTTTATGTCCCCTCAACATATAACAGTTGATGCAGTGAACAGAGGAGGTTTTGAAATGACATTTACAGTGATTTATGGAAGCAACACTTTCTGTGAAAGAATAAATTTATGGAATCAATTAGTCAATGAATCTTGTTCATTTTCTAATGCATGGATTTCAATGGGTGATTTCAATAATGTGTTATCTCCATATGATAAAAAAGGGGGTCTTCCAGTTCCTTATAGTCAAATCAGAGAATTCCAAAAATTTATTATCCAAACTGGTTTATCAGAAGTTAAGCCACTGGTTTTTCAATTTACTTGGCGCAGAAGAGGAATTGCTACTCATATTGATAAGATATTGGTGAATAATGTATGTATGCAACAATTTCTTAATATGAAGGCTTTATCTTTTCCACAAAAATCCAGTGATCATAATCCAATTCTACTTGATTTAATTCCTACTCCAGAAATCAAGGGCTTTCCATTTAGATACAAAAATAATTGGATTTCTATTGGGGGTTATCAAGAAGCAATTCAAAAGGGCTTAACTGGAACTTGTTGGGGGTATCAAAGCTATCAATTCTTACAAAAGCTGAATAATTGTAAAAGAGAATTGAAAAACTGGAATAGAGAAAGAATTAAAGATACTTTTAACCTGGAGCAAGCTGAACAATTAGTTTCACAATTGGAAGTAGATGCTGATCTTAATCCAGAAGATGTTCAAATGTATGATGATTATCTGCAAGCAAAAAGAAATTTTCAGAATCAACAATTATCTCATTTCAGTGGTTTGAAGCAACAGTCTAAAGTGTCTTGGCTGCAGCAAGGGGATACTAATTCAAAATTCTTTTATTCCAGAATGTCCAATAGAAGATATTTCAATCACATCAGAGCTTTAATTGATGCAAGTGGAAATTTGCTGTTTAAATCTGAAGAAATAGAAACTGAGGTAATCAATTATTTCTCAGCTATGTTTAATGGAATGTCAGCTACAAGTTTCCCTAATTTTCAGCCTATTTCATCAATTAATGAGCAAGGTCAAAAGTTTTTGTTAAGAGAAATTGATATATCTGAAGTTAAAGATGCAGTTTTCTCTATCCATGATGATTCCAATCCTGGCCCAGATGGTATGAGTGCTAAATTCTTTAAAAATCATTGGGAAATTTTAAAAGTTGATTTACATGCAGCAGTAACTGATATTTTTAACTCAGGGAAACTTCCTAAAGCATTAAATCATACTTTTATAACTCTTATTCCTAAAAATGATAGACCATCTGAAATTGCTCATTATAGGCAATATCTTGTTGCAATGTCTATTATAAAAAAAATTCAAAAATTTTATGCAATAGATTGAAGCCTTTTCTGCCATCACTGATTTCTTCTAATCAGAGTGCTTTTATTCCTGAAAGATATATAGGGGATAATATTCTTTTGGCTCATGAACTGCTAAGAGATTTCAGGAAAATTGGAATGCCCAAGATGTGTGTAAAAGTTGATCTACAAAAGGCATATGATAAAGTAAACAGGAGACTAATTTGTTATGTTATGTCAAAAATGAATTTTCCAACTCATTTCATTAATTTGATATATGAGTGCATGTCTACTGCTACTTTCTCTGTTTTAATTCAGGGTGTTCCTAAAGGTTTCATACTATCTTCAAGGGGACTGAGACAGGGGGATCCTTTGTCTCCTTACTTGTTTGCAATAGCAATGCAGTTCTTTACTTTTATGATGGATGAAGCAACAAGTGAAAAAGCTTTTCTACCTAGCAGTTCAGTGAAACCATTGATATCACACCTTCTATATGCAGATGATCTTATGATCTTTGGCAAATCCTCAATTCAGAATGCAAATACACTCAAGATAATATTTCAAAATCTGAGTAAATATGCAGATTTGAATGTGAATGCATCTAAAACAATGATATATTTTAGCAAGTCTGTAGAAAATGCTCCAGATATTCTACATATATTGAGGTATGATCAGGGTTCCCTTCCTATCAAATATCTTGGAGTTCCATTATCTTTTAATTACCTTCACTATTCAGAATGTAACTCCTTAATTCAAAAGGTCCAAAATAAAATTCAAGGGTGGGAAACAAAACTTCTTAGTTTTGCAGGTAGAGCAGAATTGATAAATTCAGTAATTACTCCTATTGTGCTCTACTGGTTATTGATTTATCAAATCCCTGAGTATACATTAAGTAAACTTTAGACTTTGTGTGCTGATTTTTTTTGGGGAGGTACTTCACATAAAGTTGCTTGGGATGTTTTGTGTAAGCCTAAGGATGAAGTGGAATTGGATTGAAGAAATTTAGTGATCTTAAGAAAGTTGCCTGCATAAAGTTAATGTGGAATTTTCTATCTAACTCTTCTTTATGGAGTAATTTGGTTCATAATAAGTATTGTAATCAAAACTTCTTCTGGACTATGGCAAAAGACACAAATGCATCAAGTACATGGAAATCTATTCTGAATCTCAGATCAAGAGCCAAACAATACGTCAATAAGAAAATATCTAAAGGTCAAAGCACTTATCTTTGGATGGAGCCTTGGATTAATTGCAGATGTATGGTAGATCTTCTGGGCTTTGATAGACTGCATATCATAGGCCAACCTCAAGAGAAAGTTGCTGATATTATTAGGAATGATGAGTTCATTCCTTTAATACATCCTGCAACAAGGGAACTTTTGAATGAGATAAATGAAGTTAAATGTCATCCTGAAATAAATCAAGACACATATGAATGGTGTGAAGGTGGGGTCTTTTCTTTTCATAAAGTCTGGGACTTTGTTCGAGTTCATGGAGTTTCTGATACTATTTTCTCAGTAATATGGCACAAAAAGAACAATAAAAGAATGTCCTTTATATCATACCTTGCTGTTTTGGGGAGATTAAGCACTAAAGATCGAATCTTGCGTTTTAATCCTGCAGTAAATCCTCTTTGTCCTCTGTGTGATACCCATCCAGAATCCATAGAACATCTATTCTTCCAGTGTGATTACTCATCTTTTATCTGGTTAACTTTGAAGCAAAAATTGGATCTTTCACTTTCTACCTCTCTGGATCTGAAGGAAGAAGCAAAACAGTTGATATCTGAATTCTCAGCAGTAGATCAACTCAGAGATTTAGCGTATGGAGCTTTTACAACAGCAATTTACTATATATGGAGAGAGAGGAATTTGAGAGTTTTCCAAGGGAAGAAGAATCTGGTAGCATCAACGCTTTTCAAAATTGAAAGAGAAACTGTTTTTCTTGTGCAAAAGAATGGATCTAGATCTGAAAGAAATCGGAGAAATGAAAGAATTCTTGAGAAGTGGGGAATCGAGCTATCAGATACAGGATAAAGAGAAGATATGGTTTAGCAGAGACGTGGGCCTGTTTTTGGGCCGAGACATGCTGGGCTTTTATATTTTTCATTGGAAATACTTTGTTAGTTTTTTCTTTGATCATGTATTTCAAGATTTTAATGATGTATTCCAAATTTTTGAGTACTCTTTTTCCCTATAAGGTACACACTAGGGGGATTATGGGGTTTTAACGAGGCTCATTAAGGAGGATTGGTTTTTTAAGCAATAAAGAGAACCAATTTTCAAAAAAAAAAAAAGATTACTTATTAATCATTGATTATTAAAGATTACTTATTAATCTATATTATTAATTATTATTATTACCTTTTGGTTATTTAGTAATTATTAATTAATCAATACTAGCTATTGAAAATTATTTACTATTAATAGTAATTATTTATTTTTTGTTATTAGTATATTATTATTAACATGAATTATTTAAAATTTATTTTTACTTATCAATTACTTAGTAAAAGCAAAACAGTAAAACATTTTATGAAGAATAAGCATACTAGTCTCTTGCAAATCTCTTAAAACTGCTGCAAAAAATAGCTTCGAAACATATAAGACGGTAAAGTGCCTCCATTTGCAGCGTAAGTTAGCGACGAAAAAAAGATGACTGTAAATTGCTGCAAGTTGCTATGGTTTAGCGACGGTCGCTAATTCACGATAGAATTTTCCGCTGCTAAAATCTGCAGTTATTTACAGTTTTTCTTGTAGTGTTCCGTTGGCATCTGTAAAATTAATTGATGCTTTTCATTTATTATTATATTTTATTTTAGTGAAAGGTTAAAAGCAGCCTACAACTTGTACTACGTGTTAGCGCAAGCAATATAAGTCTGTGTTGAACAAACAACCAGTAAATAATGATGGATGCAAAAAGGATGGTTTCACGTGATGTAGTGGATTGTAGACCTTATTGTTTGAAACACTGTTTTTTATGTGAATTAATTTATGAAACCTACTTCATGCAGAGACAACTTCGATATTAGGTCATTTTTAATTCAACGTCAATCTGTAATGATATATATATATATATATATATATATATATATTAAATTATGCATTTATAAGGGAGTAAAAAAATCCCGCCGCTTCTGTGTATTTTTGTTTCGAATGTCTAACAGGTTGTAGCAGAAAGTCAAATTGAGCCAAATAGTCCTATGTTGTTGAACTATGGTTATCTGAATAATAATGACATTTTCCTTATGGATTATGGTTTTGTGATCCCTGAAAATTCACATATATATATATATATATATATATATATATATATATAGTAATGTTAAATTGAAGTACGATCTTCGGATACATCTAGAAGCTGCTAGCATGGCTTCTAGTGTTTCCTCCTCCCGTAACAATTTGTAGCAAGATTCTTTTAAAACTTAATTTAATTTGAGACGGCATCGTTCCAAAGGTATTTATTTGTTAAGCAAGCGGTACACAATTCGTCCTTTTTTCTGTTAATTACAAAACAATTGTGGTTCTAATTAGTAACTTTAAGTTTTTTATTTATGGGAAAATTAATAATGCGCTAAATTTAATATAAGTAAAAGTAAGATCCACTAAACATTTACTTAGAAAATTACATGTGTTTGCTGCATAGCTTCAAATTAGGGCTGTCAATGGGTCGGGGTCGGGTTCGGGTTGGGTCAAGTCGTGTTCGGGTTGAGTTCGGGTCGGGTCGGCACAACCCGTTTATTAAATGGGTCGGTTTCGAGTTGACCCATTTATAATCGTGTGGGTTTCGGGTTTGATTCGTGTAACCCGTTAAGAAAAATATTTGTATGAAAACCTTTGCGGGTTTCAAATGATGGCTGCATTTGATCGAGTCTTTGTAGCTAAATTAAGAAAAAAGACTATGCTACAACGAAGTGCTCATTTTGGAAAAAATGGTTTACTTAAGACCAGGAAAGATGCAACGCCCTTTATGAATAAATGGTTTACTCAAGATCAGGACTATGCTACAATGAAGGGCTCGGTGTAAAAAGTAAAGAGGAAACTGAAATCTGAAGGAGTGAAGAGATAGAACCGCAGAAATTAGAATGACTGAATGAGTGGCGGCTTGGTAAATTAGGGTAAAGCGGCAAATGGGTAGTGGACTAGGCTGAGCCTCTGTTTTGTACATTGTAGAATAATAAAAATATGTTTTATATTAAACGGGTCATGATGGGTCGGAAACGGGTTCACGGGTCGGGTCAACCCGTTTATTAAACGGGTCAGAGCGGGTTGACCCGAAATTGACCCGTTTATAAATGGGTCGGGTTTTTTTCGTGCGGGTTATGGGTCGTGTTAGAAATTGATGGCCCTACTTCAAATCCTAAAATAACATCCATCAAAATAAAGCATTACATATGTTTAACTACATCCATCAAAATAAAGCATTACAGAATATCAAACAAATTCATATGATCTGCAGAAAGTTTTGTTTAAATCTTCTCGGTTGAGGTCTCATAGTCGGTCAAGTATCATCCTTTACATAAAAATGAACGTTGTGCATATCTCGCTCTTTTAATCAAATAATATGCAGAACCATTGCCTTCATGATATACATGGGTACACGAAACTTGCTCAAAAATATTGAAGTAGATCTGAAATTTCTGTTGCTACCGGCGATGGTTTAAAACCGTTCAAGTAATTTATAACAGTTAATGAATCTCCCTCCACCCATAATTTTCTCATATAAGGGTAATGCTGCACCAACGCGCGCATTCCACTTACAACTCATTGTCGTTCAACTGCAAAAACAGTTGGATCTTGAACAGCTTCACCTCCAGCTAATAATATGTCACCATGACAATTACGAAGGATGTAACCACAACCTGCTTGCCCATAAAAAACAGGTTGTGGTTACAACGTTCGTAATGTGGGCAAGCAGGTTGTGGTTACATCCTTCGTAATTGTCACGGTAACGTAATATTAGCCGGAGATGAATCTGTTCAAGATCCATCTGTTTTTGCAGCTGAACGGCAAAGAATTGTAAGTGGAATACGCACGTTGGTGCAACATTACCCTTATATGAGAAATTATAGATGGAGAAAGATTCACTAAGCGCTATAAATTACTTGAACGGTTTTAAACCAAACGTTGTTCGTAAATCGCTGATAGCAACAAAAATTTCAGATCTACTCCAACATTTTGAGCAAGTTTCATTTACCCACATATATCGTGAAGGCGATTGTTGCGCGGATTATTTGGCTAAGAGAGCGAGATATGCACAACGTTCGTTCTTTACGAAAGGGATGGTACCCTGACTGACTATGGCCTGTGGGATCTCAACCGAGAAAATTTGAACAAAACTTTTTGCAAATCATATGAATTTTAAGAATTTGTTTGATATTTTGTAATGCTTTATTTTAATGCATGTAGATAAACATATGTAATGCTTTATTTTGATGGATGTAGTTAAACATACGTAATGCTTTATTTTGATGGATGTTATTTTGGATTTGAAGCTATGCAACAAACATATGTAATTTTCTAAGTTAATGTTTAGTGGATCTTACTTTTACTTATATTATGTTTAACGCATTATTAATTTTCCCATAAATAAAAAACTTAAAGTTACTTAGTAAACCCACAATTGTTTGGTAATTAACAGAAAAAAGACGATTTATGTACTACTTGCTTAACAAAGAAATATCTTTGGAACGATGTCATCTCAAATTAGATTAAGTTTTGAAAAAATATCTTACTGTCAATTGTCAGGAGATGAGAAGCTAGGAGAGGAGGAAACACCAGCAGCCATGCTAGCAGCTTCTGGAAGTACCCCATGATCGTACTACGATTTAACATTATTATATATATGGATTTTCACGAATCACAAAGCCAAAATCCAAGGGAAACATATCATTATTATTCAGATAAGTTCAGCAATATAGGACTATTTGGGTCAACTTGACTTTCTGCTACAACTTGTTAGACATTTGAATAAAATATACACTAAAGTGGCGAGATTTTGTTACTCCCTTCAGAATGCATAATTTAATAAATATATGTAACATTACAAATTAACGTTGAATTTGAAATGACCTAATATCAAAGTTGTCTGTGCATGAAGTAGGTACCATAAATTAATTCACACAAAAAACAGTGTTTCAAACAATAAGGTCTACAATCCACTACAACATGTGAAACCGTCTTTATTGCACCCATCATTATTTACCGGTTGTTTGTTTAACACAGACTTTATATTGCTTGCGCTAACACGTGGTATAGGTTGTATGTTGCTTTTAATCTATCTAAATAAATTCTATGACTAAAATAAAATAAAATAATATATAATAACAATAATAATAAATAGAAAGCATCGATTAATTTTACAGATGCAAACGGAAGTCTACTCACATGTTTGTGTAACTCATGGGTTCATCCATTAATTATCCACACAACATTTTCCTATAAAATGCATTTCATTTCATTATGTGCACATAATCACCCTGAATAGTTCAACCATGAATTACGTATGTGATGTCAATAATTTTTTTCTCATAATTCATTGGAAATCAAAACTTAAAAAAAAAACCTTAAGAAAGCCACGCAAAACCTGTTGACTAGCTTTCTCATAATTTTACTGAAAGTGGTATATTTTTCATTTGTATGCAATGTTCATCATTTTTTTGATTATTTATCTGCAGAAATATTATATTTGAATAAGGGTAGACATTGAATTTGAAAGTTTTAAACAATCAACATAGATTGCATAAAATCTTGCAACATATAATATAATTGTTGTGATGTCTACAATTTTATGGAAAATTGCAGGATTTTCTGCATTTTCGCTGAAACGTGATTTTTTGGGTTTTGAAGAATTTTTTCCTTACATGAATATGAATTATATATTGTTAAGTTTTGAATTTTGATAGTTTTTTACGTTGGTTTTTTCTTTTCTTTTTTATGATTTTCGAAAAATATGGACCTAATTTATAAAGTTGTTTTGTATTTGGGAACTTAACATGGACGTTAGTGAAACTGTCCATTTAATAAATAGAGTTTTTTCTGAACCAAATACCGGTCCGGTAGTACTTCAAATTTTATGTTATGCTTTTCTAACCTTAATTACAAAAATCCATAAATGATTAGAGATGATGGGAATAAGATGGTGGGACCGTGGGAGTGGCGAAAGAGATGAAGAGACTATAAAGATTGATTGTTTCTAGTGTCTCTATTTTTTCTCAAAACAAGAAGAAAACAAATAGTTTTCTAATTTGCATTTGACGATTACTCCCTTTGATTCATAATGTAAGAAATTTTAAAGGTTTGCACAAGAATTAAGGAAATTTTCAAATAACACTTTAACCCATACTTAAATTAGTTTTGTCTTGCACATTAATTTCTCTTTTCACGTGTTGTCAATTACTCTTCCAACTCCCATCAACTACTTCTTACTTTTTTCATGCATAAGAATACTCATAAAGTAGCTTCTGGGTTTATGTTATTTATTACGGACCAAGGATAAAGTTGGAACAACAAGCTTAAACATTTTATATTTTGAAACAAAAAAAACTTCTCAAAATTTCTTACATTATGAACCAGATGGAGTATTTCATAGCTGATCATTTCAAAAAATGCACATGCCTTTTGCTTTTATTGATAAATACAAAAAAAAGGCAAACCGACTGCACTTTAACCTTTTCAAGTTTCAAAATACAATCTCATTAAACGATGGACTTTAAAAAATACATCATATTTTTTGGTTTTGAAATACTAGGAAAAATCAGCAAACATTCGCAAAGGAATTAATGATTAGCATGCAAATATTAACAAAGAGATCTGCAAAAAAAAAAATACTGTAAAAGTTTGCATAGAGTTTTGCAATGTAGGTTTTTGCAAACACTTGCAAAGTTCTCAGCATTTTTTTAACTACACGATAGAAAATTGGCTAGATTTGACCAAAATTCAAATTTTCGATTTTTTATTTATTTTTTAAAACTTGATCAAACATATTAGTAAATACTACAAATTTATACTTGAATTTAAATTTTAAGGATGAACCCAAATTCAAATAATACAAATTAGGCTAGCTCAACAAATAAGAAAACAGATTCATTCATTTTCTAAATTGTAACTATTTGTATTTGGAAATCAAATTCATTCATTAGCATAGAAAAGCCTACACATCAAATAATGATTGACCACAACTACTTCACTTTAGCTTCTCATTAAAACTACCACTGAAGCCTGCACATTAAACATCAAAATATCATTTGCAGAATATTAGCATAGAAAGCCTTATCAGTTCTACATTTGGGGAGCAAAATGAGATTCAAAATTTGTGATCATGATATAAAACAATAATCAAATTGCAAATAAAACTTTGGCTTTTATAAGGAACACTAAGACTAAGGCACTAAAATGATTATTTTGCTTAGCATTATAATCAAATTCCAAATAATATCAAAAGAACATTTCAAAATAATGGTTAACCATGTGACAGGAATAAAAATTAATATAAAGTCACATATGGATGAAGAAATAATGGTTAACATGTGCTAAAATCAATACTACATTTAGTAAAAAAATCTAAATGCATAGATGAAGCATCAGCAGGTTCAAATATTTGTGCAAATCATGCAAACAATACTATATTTATCCATATATTCGTGTGGTGTATTCACCGAAAAAATTATGGTGAATTGTTGCATATCAAACTTCAATTTCAAAGCTTTTATACTGTGATCAAGTATAATACTGATCACCGACATATTAAAGCAGCCTGCTGTTAGACCAAAATCTGGCACTAACACTCAAATGCAGATCACAGAAAGCAGAAAATAGTAAAATCAGAGGGAACACACAAAGTTTTTATAGTGGTTCAGGTGTAGATGTAGCCTACATCCACTTTATAATCTTATTGTTATGCTGTTAGATTACAAGAATCGGTTACATGCAGATACACAATTCGTGTGTTAATTGAGATTACAAGAGGAGAGTTTAGATGTAGTTAGGTGCAAAATCCTTGCACTCTATAATGGAGTTGTAGGAAGAAAGCCTTCGCCCAAAAAAGTCCTTTAATCTGCCTTCAAATGGTGTATTTATAGCTGTAGGAGAGCCCATAGGGAGGTCGGGTCGTGATGAGGCACGTGGTACCCGATCCGGGATAGTAGGAGTAGAAGTAGCCTGGAGAATAGGTCAAGATCTACACGTTGCTGCAGGTTCATGGGTCGGGTCGTTGTGTAGGTCAAGATCTATGCGTTGTTGCAGGTTCATGGGTCTGGTTGTGGTCTAGGGGTGCACCACAAGCCGGAGCTGGTTCACGAGCAGGAAAAGAGGGCGAGCCCTAGGGGGTGAGCCGGGTTAGATCACGAGCCGAGGTGGGACCCACGAGCCGAGGGAGGTCTTTACGAGCCGGGGCTAGTCCACGAGCCAGGGGGCGAGCCGAACAGAAATGTCACCAATTCCAAAATCCAAGTTCTGCGCGCGTTCACCGAAACGGGAGTAACTTCCAAACCGTAAGTCTGTTTTGCCCAAACGAAAGCTCTACGTAAAGCTAATTGAGAGGGCTACAAGAGTTACGGAACAAAGCTCCGTAGTTGACGTTTTCGGGCCCGAAAGAGTTCGTCTAATAGGAGTTTCGGGCCCGTTTATGTTGATGTTGCGATTTCGATCAAATTGCTCTATGTCTTCTAACGATGTTCTCAGTACCTGAGTGCGTTGCTTATTTAGATCTTCCATGTGTGACAGCTTTGACCAAAAAGTGTGTCAACAAGTTTGCCTCCCAGAACATATCTTGCTGATTTAAGGAAGATGTGTTCTGGATAATCCGATGAATCCATATTTGTACGGAGATAAAGGTAAAGCAAATGCTCCAAATCCTGGCGAGTGCCAAACCTTCTAGGCATAATCCATACCAAGAAGTTCAAACCGGTTATAATCCATTCCCGATTTCTTTTATCACATCCTGACAAGACCGTTTGTAGCTCCTTAAGTATAATCCATACTTAAGATTCCAAAGTGAGTATAAACCATACTCGAGTTACCAATCTGAGTATCATCTGTAATGACCCGCATTGGCAGGGGTATTATGATTAATTTATTTTATTGTATAAATGGTAGGTTAGTGAATTACATGGTCGTTGAATAAAATAATGGTAAATATTTAATTTAAATAATAAATTAAATAATATATTAATTCTGAAATAAACAGAATTGGCCGAAATGACGAGATGGTGTGAACTGGATCGTCTGTGATATTTAATTCAGCTTGGAATAGAATTAGAATAATGAATATATTCAATCGTCGACAGTTGAACGTATAGTTTATAATATAATTATAAACGAGCTCGAAATGGCGCTGCAGTTCGCTATTTGGCGATTCGAACTTCAACTGAATGTACATGATTTGTTTTAAATCGGATTTCTGTGAAACAAGAAACGTGTGGAGCTGGTGGAGTATATCTTTCTAGTGGAAGAGAAAAATTGGGATTTCGACGTGTAGATTTTGTTTTATGTCCAAATCAAATATTCAGAAAAACAGCGGCATATTCGTTTATGGCCATAACGGTTATTTGAGTGTATTTAAATTTCGGTTTCGAATTTAGACTAGGTTCTTTTGAGACGTAGTGATAATTTAATTTTTAGAATTTTAATGAAATTTTTAATTAATTAAATACGCAACTTTTTATTTGGAGTATTTTGCACCCTTAATCAGCGATTTTGGGATTTCACAATATGAGTTAATCTACCGATATTATTATATATTTGGGATCCTAGTACGATACTCGATATGACTGTATTCTTACTTCTGTCCATATCAGTTTGTATGTGATGGTTTTAAGGGTTATTTCTCATCGGAATTTCCAAACATTTAAAATATTATTAAATTGATCCATCCCTTCTATTTCTAAAGGCTGCGTGGCAAAATTCTCTCCTTAAAACAGTTCCTGGTCCAGATAAATACAACGAGTCTGATTTCTCTTCATATAAATACATCACACTTCCTAAACCTAACCATTTCATTTTTCAGAAGTCAACATCTTTTTCCGCCGCAGTGCTCTTCTGGAAACTGAAATAGAAAAAGGAAATCCACCTCTAAAAATCAAAACAACTACAAATAAATTTCTAAAATCATGTAATATACATATATGTGATGCTCCGAAGATTCTCTACATTTTCATACGGGTTTCCAGCAGTTCGAACATGAAATCGCAGATGTCGAAGTCGCTACAGGAAATTAGGGTTCAAGAAATTCGAAGGATGGAATCACTTGTGCTCGTTTTGATGTTGATTTTAGGATTTAGGTAGTGAAACCACACGGCTTGGCAAAGTTTGGGTTTACTGGTTGAAATTTTCGTTCGATGATTTCCTGAACTGGCGAGAATAAGCTGACGATGGAAATCGATGTCCGTGTTCGAGTTTAATGCTTGTGGTATGATTGGTGAAGAGCATGGAAAGAAGAAGAGGATGGAGTTTTCAGTTTTGGGTTTCGTTGAACAGTGGGAGATCGGTGAGGGGTTAAACGAGCAACGATGGTAGAGAGTAATACTGGAGCTCACGATTTCTAAGTTTTTGGGGGAGACAAGGATTTAGGGTTTGGTAATAACGTTGGGCAGTTGGGCTGAGATTTTATTGGTGAGGCCCAAGTCATTAATTAAAATAAAGTTAGTTTTTATTTGAAATGTTCATGTAAACGTGTGAATTCAATATCTTAGTCATATGTGATCAGAAATTCGCAAACTTGGATCCGACAGGATCGTATGGACGGACAATACCCAATGGAACTGACCGGAAGTGGATTGGAGCTAGTGTGAATTTATGAAGAAATAAATTGTTTGATTCAAATCAACCAAACAATTTATCGTTCTTTAACGATGAACTGCCAAAGTGAGTAAATCTCACTAACTCTGAACAGTTTATAATTTCATGTTATATTTTTAGAACTGTTAAACATTGGCTGATTGACTGTATGTTGACTGTTTGATTGAACTGCTAGTCAGTTAGTTAAATTTTCTATATTGATTCTGTTTAAAAGAATATATCATATAGAACTGAAAAGTGATGTTTTCTATATTGTTTAACATCTGTGATGCAGGGAAACAGGTTGGAGGAATCCAACTGGATTCCTCAACATTTATTTTACTGTTTTCATATATTGTGATATATGATGTGTTATATAATCTGTTATGGATTATGTGTATTGGAATGATGTTGATCATTGTTATTCGATATTGTAAATATCATAAAAGACCCTGGGATGTAAAAAGAAGTATTTCAATGTATATTGAAATAAAGGAATTTTATAAAATCACAGGATTTTATAAAAGGAATTATTTATAAAACGAACACGGTTTTATAAAAGGGATAATTATTTAGAAAATAAATAGAAATAGAAAAGGGATATTTATTTAGAAAATAAATAGAAGTTATAAATAGGATATATTTGTAACGGTAAGTAAACGTTATAAAAAGGAAATATTTGTAACGGTAAATAGAAGTTATAAATAGGATATATTTGTAACGGTAAATAGAAGTTATAAAAAGGAAATATTTGTAACGGTAAATAGAAGTTATAAATAGGATATATTTGTAACGGTAAATAGAAGTTATAAAAAGGAAATATTTGTAACGGTAAATAGAAGTTATAAATAGGAAATATTTGTAACGGTAAATAGAAGTTATAAATAGGATATATTTGTAACGGTAAGTAAACGTTATAAAAAGGAAATAGTTGTAACGGAAAACGTAGTTTAATCGATGTTAGTTTAATCGATTAGAAATAAAGTAAAAGGGGTTAATTGATGTTAGTTAATCGATTAGAGTAGAAGTTAAAAGTTGTTAATCGATGATAGTTTAATCGATTAGTGTTAAAGCAAAGGAGTTAATCGATGTTAGTTTAATCGATTAGAAATAAAGTAAAAGAAGTTAATCAATGTTAGTTAATCGATTAGAGAATAAAGTAAAAGAAGTTAATCGATGTTAGTTAATCGATTAGAGAATAAAGTTGAAAGAGATAATCGATGTTAGTTTAATCGATTAGAATAGAAGCAAGTGAGTTAAATCGAATATAGTTATTCGAATAGAAGCAAATGAATAAATCGAATATAGTTATTCGAATAGAAAGTAAAAGGGATTATCGAATATAGTTTATTCGAAAAGAGTAAGTGAAATGAGTAAATAAATAGTGTTAGTCCAATAGAGTAAATTGATAGGGGTTAGTCCAATAGAGTTAATTGATAAGAGTCAATCGAATATAGTTATTCGAAGGAGGGTTAAGTAAGGAAGTTTGTTAAGGAATATAAAGTGAACTTTGCCTGTTTCAAAGTTAGAAATGTTGTTCAGTTAAGGTCTGAGAGGTAGTTCTACCCCAACTTGATTGGCTGCATTTTAACTAAGGGATAGTTAAGGTTCGGCAGTAAAGGAAATGGTTTGAGTTGGCATCGCGATGGTTTGTTTAAAACATCTGTCTAAGTCCAAGGAAGAAGCTTTGGAAATGTTTTCCAAATAAGAAACCAGAAATGTTTTCAAATAAAGAAAACAGGAAATGGAAATGTTTTCCATTTGTTAATAACGTATATTTTCCCAATTTAGAAAATAAGGAATATTGAACGTAGGGAAACATGAGATAAGTAAATTAATGAACTAAAGAGATGAATGTTGAATGATGTTTGATCGATATAATTTCCATTTGGAAATAATATCATTGTTTGCACACCTATTTTTATTCGATAGTTAAATCACAGACTATCGAAGTTTTGACCATTTTAACGTTGTTAATATGGAGAGACCGGTTGGAATATTATCCAAAGAACCACTCTGTATTGGCATAAGCGTTGCGAATCATATATGCCAAAGATAATTGAAGACGGAGTTATGCAAGGGCTATCCTGTTTACAGAGTAGTGCCTTCGGTTCATCCTGTTCCTGGGTGACTTGTATGGACGGATGTCTGACAGAGTATGTCCAGACGATCACGTATATTGATTTCTCCAACCGTACCAAGAGTGGAAGCGAGGAAGGAAACTTCTTTTAGCTAACACATAATGTATTGTTGAGGACGTCAATCAGTGATTGGATGGATTTGATGATGTGACATTCAAAGTGAATCTGATGTGATGATAAAGCGTAGCTTCTAGCCTCATCATCCGGTAAATGACAGAAATCGGGCAGGCAGCATGGCTAAGTCGGTCGCACCGAAGTAGGGTGTATAATCACATGATCTAGAGTTTCATTCATTTCTAAAAATCTATTGTTGATGCTGTCCCATTCGGGAAACGGTTGTTGATCCCAACTGTTGGTGATATACATTCGATACACTCAAGCGAAATGAGTGGTCGGTCATGTGTGGCCGGGTTGCAAGATGTTCTTGTTGAACCCAGTGTATTCCTCTCTAGAGGTACACGAGCGAAAGGTGGATCCATACCTTGTCATAGTTGGAAATCCATTACCCAATACGTGCTTGCGGTTTTGATTGTATACTATATATGTAGAACGTGAGATGAAAGCGTTTCTGCTAGATGATTATATATACTGTGGTTGATAGACATTATTATAATATCAAAAGGTTTTTGATATAAAGTTATTTTGGATTCTCATAAGGGAAAAACCCGTTCCGTTATGCGGCGTGGTCTTATGAGATATCATTTACTTGTTCAACTGTTTTTAAACTGTTTTACTCACACCAGTCCCATGACTGACCCGGAGTTTATTTTGTTGTTTTCCCTAAACTCTTGGGTGCCTAAATTTGTATGGGCAGTCAAGTAGTCGGGATTTTACAGATATAGTTGAAGAGCTGGAGCAGGAGGCTTCAGGATCATATAGCTATAGTTATTTCCGCTGTGTTGTAAGTGATGTACTCTGATAATGTTATTGTATACATATAAATCTTTTATTTCAAGGATATGTTGTCTGTTATATGTTATTCGTTCCGCTGTGAGATTCGTGCTACTCTGATGTTGTGTTCTTCTTCTTCTTCTTCTTCTTCTATTCTAAGTTTCTATCTTATCTTTCCTCACCCTCTAATTTCTTTCACTAATTACCAGGATTTTTCGGTGTTTTGGTTATCGACATCGTGTTTATGTCGATAACCAAAGTCGCTCAAAATCCGGGTCGTTACAGTTGGTATCAGAGCTTAAGTTTAGAATTACTTGGCTCTGTGGCATGACTCGGTAGAGATAGGGTTAGTAATAACCTAGACTGAGATTGAGTGTATATATACGAGTGAACGTATTTGTTATTGATATAAAAATTTGTTTTATATTGTGGAGATTCATTGGTTGAGTTGTTTATGAGTTCTGGTCGATCAGTTTGATCCACTGTATCGGTAGGAGTTACTAAACTCTTGAATACGATGAACCGTCATGGTATGTTTTGAAAAGAGGGTAAATTAAAATAAGTTTACCCAAGGTATGTCTTGACATAGAGAAGATATATATACCAAAATTTTAATATAGTGTATATATTGGTTGTGATTATAATCAAGTAAGATTATCAATTAAATGGTTATGTAAATAACCAATCAGAATTCATATAAGTGAAATACGTGAAATCAGATGAGTAAAATCTGAAATTTAAACCAGAAATTGAAGTTAAAACTCTGGAGAATTGGATAAGTGTTTGTAAATGGGTTTGGATTAAAAATAAGGAAAATTTTAGATCCTGGGGGATTTTAAATTGTTTTACAAGAAGTGTGAATTATATTTTTTTGAAATGAATTTCAAAGTGGAAATGTTTAGAAATGGTTTTATAGTATTGAACTCACTTCGATCGCTGGAAAATAGATTCTGATGATGACAGCTGCATCATCAGTATTCATTTTCGAGTTGTAAGTGACGAATTACTACCAAAGATAATGTTTTGAATTTGTTTTGGGAAAGACAAGTTGTGTTGACTTTCAAATGGGATTTAAAATATAGAATTTGAATTTTTGAATAGATTTGAAATATTAACTTGTTTAAAAGAAATAAAAACGAGAAGTTCCTTTATAAAACGAAGTTTATAAGTAGTTCTTTTATAAACGAAGTTTATAAATGAAGTGAAAAGAATTATCATTGGATAATTCAAAAATAAAAAAATACGAGTGTGAAATTGAAAGGGAAATCTATTTTCCAAAGGTAGAAATATCGATTTCAAAAGGAATTGAAATCGAGACTTATTTAAAGGAATTTGAATAAAGGAAGTTCAAACATAGGTTTTGAATATAGAAATTCAAAGGGAGTTTGAATATATGAAATTCAATGGAAGTGATATAGAATTTGAATATAGAAATTCAAATGGCATTTGGATATAGAAAATATAAGAGATTTCAAATATAGGATTTGAATATCGGAAGTGAAATGAAATTTGAATGTAGAGGATTCAAATAGAATTGAAAAAGGAAATTTGAATAAAGAAGATTCAAATAGAATTGAATTTGAATAAGGGAATTGAAATGGAATTTGAATATGGGAAATTCAATATAAAATTGAAATGGAATTCAGTCAGTTAATAAACAAGTTAAACCTATATTTGAACATGTATATTCGAATAAAAAGGTGAAATGGGCAAACCAGTAATTTGAAAATCACTTAACGAAATAAGTTAAAATGATTGGATTAAGTTGAAATGAATTAGAAATGTATAAATATACATGAGATATGTATGGATAAGGTATGAAGGTATACAAATAGAATGCTCGATGAAAAGGTATGTATTTAATTCATATATGAGATTTTATGCGCCGTATCGGCTAGCCGCTTGGCTTTTCTTTTTTCCTTTTGAATAGAGAGGCCTATGTGGCAGTTTGGGGATTTTCCCGATGCTCCCAGTACAAAGGAGGTTATGGCGAATTTTTCCGGGAATTTTGAGGAGTTAGAATATTTTAAGATGATTTGATAGTTTGAAATCAATGTATCGATATATATATAGAAGTCGATAAGGAAACGAACTTAAAAATAGAATAGTAAAATCAAAAAGGAAGACTAAGAATAAAATCTAGTAAGAATAGAAAGAGAAAGTGTATATGTGTTTAAAAGTGAAGAAGTAATTGTATGGCATTGATTACTCGAGTAAGTGGTCTTATCTGTTTTGACGTTATAATTGTTATTCAGTCAAGGTCTGAGAGGTAGTTATACCCCAACTTGATTGATTTCATTATTAACAAATAAATAGTAAGATTTCAGGCTCGAAGATCAATGTTGAATAAGAGTTAGTTGAATATAGTATTTGGGTTGTCGTAACGATGTTTTACACAACATCCGTTTTAACCCAAATAAGTGTAAACTTGGAAATAGAATAAAGAATATTTCCTAAGTATAGAAATAAACGAGATCGGAAAAGAGATAAATAATTGGAATATTTTCAAAGTATGAATAGCATATATTTTCTAAAGTTTAGAAAATAAAGGAAGGCGATATTCAGAAATGTTTTCCCAATAACATAAAAGGGCCAATATGGTTATTGAAAATATTTGGTTAACAAATATTGATAAAGAAATAGAGAAGTGATTTAACTAATGGAATATTGATTATATGCTCAGTTAATTTCAAAAAGGAAATTTTGATTTTTGAAAAGAGTAAACTGTTTGAAAACTCCCAGGGAAAGACTGTTTGAATTAAAAACAAATTTAACAGAAATTTGTGGAAGCAGAAATTGAATTAAAGTAAAGCCAGTAAAGTGGTAACTGAGATTGAATTAGAATGATATCAAGACAAATTGGATTGTGAGATTCAAATTTGAAGTGTAATGTGATAATCAAGTTAAGAGCTGGGAATCGAGAAGAAACTCGAGTTGAAATGATATTTGGCTTGGTAAAAAGCAAATGGTTGTGTTGGAGATGAAAGTGATTTCAGAATTTGATTGGGATAACATTGGTATATGCTGAGTTGATAGCATATGTAAGTGATAGAGTTGATATGCCCGACAAAAAGGTACAAGTTTGTATTCGATATAAGCACGAGATTTATGAGCCGAATTGGCAAGCCGCTTGGCTGTTTGATTTTTCTTTTGGGTTGGAGATGGCCCAGAGAGGCGAGTTGGAGTTTTACCGATTGACCAGTACAAAGGAGGTGCTGACGAAATATTTTTCGAAGAGTTAAGGCGTTAGAAAATTTCCAGGATTTTTGAAAATTTACGTTGATAAGAATTAATTAATAATTTAATTGAAATTAAATTGGTTCAGTTGAAACTGAAGTTAAGAAGTGAACAAATATGTTCTAACCAGTCGATAGGGTCGTCCCCTACTTTTTAGCAATTTCGAGGACGAAATTATTTTAAGTGGGGAAGAATGTAATGACCCGCATTGGCAGGGGTATTATGATTAATTTATTTTATTGTATAAATGGTAGGTTAGTGAATTACATGGTCGTTGAATAAAATAATGGTAAATATTTAATTTAAATAATAAATTAAATAATATATTAATTCTGAAATAAACAGAATTGGCCGAAATGACGAGATGGTGTGAACTGGATCGTCTGTGATATTTAATTCAGCTTGGAATAGAATTAGAATAATGAATATATTCAATCGTCGACAGTTGAACGTATAGTTTATAATATAATTATAAACGAGCTCGAAATGGCGCTGCAGTTCGCTATTTGGCGATTCGAACTTCAACTGAATGTACATGATTTGTTTTAAATCGGATTTCTGTGAAACAAGAAACGTGTGGAGCTGGTGGAGTATATCTTTCTAGTGGAAGAGAAAAATTGGGATTTCGACGTGTAGATTTTGTTTTATGTCCAAATCAAATATTCAGAAAAACAGCGGCATATTCGTTTATGGCCATAACGGTTATTTGAGTGTATTTAAATTTCGGTTTCGAATTTAGACTAGGTTCTTTTGAGACATAGTGATAATTTAATTTTTAGAATTTTAATGAAATTTTTAATTAATTAAATACGCAACTTTTTATTTGGAGTATTTTGCACCCTTAATCAGCGATTTTGGGATTTCACAATATGAGTTAATCTACCGATATTATTATATATTTGGGATCCTAGTACGATACTCGATATGACTGTATTCTTACTTCTGTCCATATCAGTTTGTATGTGATGGTTTTAAGGGTTATTTCTCATCGGAATTTCCAAACATTTAAAATATTATTAAATTGATCCATCCCTTCTATTTCTAAAGGCTGCGTGGCAAAATTCTCTCCTTAAAACAGTTCCTGGTCCAGATAAATACAACGAGTCTGATTTCTCTTCATATAAATACATCACACTTCCTAAACCTAACCATTTCATTTTTCAGAAGTCAACATCTTTTTCCGCCGCAGTGCTCTTCTGGAAACTGAAATAGAAAAAGGAAATCCACCTCTAAAAATCAAAACAACTACAAATAAATTTCTAAAATCATGTAATATACATATATGTGATGCTCCGAAGATTCTCTACATTTTCATACGGGTTTCCAGCAGTTCGAACATGAAATCGCAGATGTCGAAGTCGCTACAGGAAATTAGGGTTCAAGAAATTCGAAGGATGGAATCACTTGTGCTCGTTTTGATGTTGATTTTAGGATTTAGGTAGTGAAACCACACGGCTTGGCAAAGTTTGGGTTTACTGGTTGAAATTTTCGTTCGATGATTTCCTGAACTGGCGAGAATAAGCTGACGATGGAAATCGATGTCCGTGTTCGAGTTTAATGCTTGTGGTATGATTGGTGAAGAGCATGGAAAGAAGAAGAGGATGGAGTTTTCAGTTTTGGGTTTCGTTGAACAGTGGGAGATCGGTGAGGGGTTAAACGAGCAACGATGGTAGAGAGTAATACTGGAGCTCACGATTTCTAAGTTTTTGGGGGAGACAAGGATTTAGGGTCTGGTAATAACGTTGGGCAGTTGGGCTGAGATTTTATTGGTGAGGCCCAAGTCATTAATTAAAATAAAGTTAGTTTTTATTTGAAATGTTCATGTAAACGTGTGAATTCAATATCTTAGTCATATGTGATCAGAAATTCGCAAACTTGGATCCGACAGGATCGTATGGACGGACAATACCCAATGGAACTGACCGGAAGTGGATTGGAGCTAGTGTGAATTTATGAAGAAATAAATTGTTTGATTCAAATCAACCAAACAATTTATCGTTCTTTAACGATGAACTGCCAAAGTGAGTAAATCTCACTAACTCTGAACAGTTTATAATTTCATGTTATATTTTTAGAACTGTTAAACATTGGCTGATTGACTGTATGTTGACTGTTTGATTGAACTGCTAGTCAGTTAGTTAAATTTTCTATATTGATTCTGTTTAAAAGAATATATCATATAGAACTGAAAAGTGATGTTTTCTATATTGTTTAACATCTGTGATGCAGGGAAACAGGTTGGAGGAATCCAACTGGATTCCTCAACATTTATTTTACTGTTTTCATATATTGTGATATATGATGTGTTATATAATCTGTTATGGATTATGTGTATTGGAATGATGTTGATCATTGTTATTCGATATTGTAAATATCATAAAAGACCCTGGGATGTAAAAAGAAGTATTTCAATGTATATTGAAATAAAGGAATTTTATAAAATCACAGGATTTTATAAAAGGAATTATTTATAAAACAAACACGGTTTTATAAAAGGGATAATTATTTAGAAAATAAATAGAAATAGAAAAGGGATATTTATTTAGAAAATAAATAGAAGTTATAAATAGGATATATTTGTAACGGTAAGTAAACGTTATAAAAAGGAAATATTTGTAACGGTAAATAGAAGTTATAAATAGGATATATTTGTAACGGTAAATAGAAGTTATAAAAAGGAAATATTTGTAACGGTAAATAGAAGTTATAAATAGGATATATTTGTAACGGTAAATAGAAGTTATAAAAAGGAAATATTTGTAACGGTAAATAGAAGTTATAAATAGGAAATATTTGTAACGGTAAATAGAAGTTATAAATAGGATATATTTGTAACGGTAAGTAAACGTTATAAAAAGGAAATAGTTGTAACGGAAAACGTAGTTTAATCGATGTTAGTTTAATCGATTAGAAATAAAGTAAAAGGGGTTAATTGATGTTAGTTAATCGATTAGAGTAGAAGTTAAAAGTTGTTAATCGATGATAGTTTAATCGATTAGTGTTAAAGCAAAGGAGTTAATCGATGTTAGTTTAATCGATTAGAAATAAAGTAAAAGAAGTTAATCAATGTTAGTTAATCGATTAGAGAATAAAGTAAAAGAAGTTAATCGATGTTAGTTAATCGATTAGAGAATAAAGTTGAAAAGAGATAATCGATGTTAGTTTAATCGATTAGAATAGAAGCAAGTGAGTTAAATCGAATATAGTTATTCGAATAGAAGCAAATGAATAAATCGAATATAGTTATTCGAATAGAAAGTAAAAGGGATTATCGAATATAGTTTATTCGAAAAGAGTAAGTGAAATGAGTAAATAAATAGTGTTAGTCCAATAGAGTAAATTGATAGGGGTTAGTCCAATAGAGTTAATTGATAAGAGTCAATCGAATATAGTTATTCGAAGGAGGGTTAAGTAAGGAAGTTTGTTAAGGAATATAAAGTGAACTTTGCCTGTTTCAAAGTTAGAAATGTTGTTCAGTTAAGGTCTGAGAGGTAGTTCTACCCCAACTTGATTGGCTGCATTTTAACTAAGGGATAGTTAAGGTTCGGCAGTAAAGGAAATGGTTTGAGTTGGCATCGCGATGGTTTGTTTAAAACATCTGTCTAAGTCCAAGGAAGAAGCTTTGGAAATGTTTTCCAAATAAGAAACCAGAAATGTTTTCAAATAAAGAAAACAGGAAATGGAAATGTTTTCCATTTGTTAATAACGTATATTTTCCCAATTTAGAAAATAAGGAATATTGAACGTAGGGAAACATGAGATAAGTAAATTAATGAACTAAAGAGATGAATGTTGAATGATGTTTGATCGATATAATTTCCATTTGGAAATAATATCATTGTTTGCACACCTATTTTTATTCGATAGTTAAATCACAGACTATCGAAGTTTTGACCATTTTAACGTTGTTAATATGGAGAGACCGGTTGGATTATTATCCAAAGAACCACTCTGTATTGGCATAAGCGTTGCGAATCATATATGCCAAAGATAATTGAAGACGGAGTTATGCAAGGGCTATCCTGTTTACAGAGTAGTGCCTTCGGTTCATCCTGTTCCTGGGTGACTTGTATGGACGGATGTCTGACAGAGTATGTCCAGACGATCACGTATATTGATTTCTCCAACCGTACCATGAGTGGAAGCGAGGAAGGAAACTTCTTTTAGCTAACACATAATGTATTGTTGAGGACGTCAATCAGTGATTGGATGGATTTGATGATGTGACATTCAAAGTGAATCTGATGTGATGATAAAGCGTAGCTTCTAGCCTCATCATCCGGTAAATGACAGAAATCGGGCAGGCAGCATGGCTAAGTCGGTCGCACCGAAGTAGGGTGTATAATCACCTGATCTAGAGTTTCATTCATTTCTAAAAATCTATTGTTGATGCTGTCCCATTCGGGAAACGGTTGTTGATCCCAACTGTTGGTGATATACATTCGATACACTCAAGCGAAATGAGTGGTCGGTCATGTGTGGCCGGGTTGCAAGATGTTCTTGTTGAACCCAGTGTATTCCTCTCTAGAGGTACACGAGCGAAAGGTGGATCCATACCTTGTCATAGTTGGAAATCCATTACCCAATACGTGCTTGCGGTTTTGATTGTATACTATATATGTAGAACGTGAGATGAAAGCGTTTCTGCTAGATGATTATATATACTGTGGTTGATAGACATTATTATAATATCAAAAGGTTTTTGATATAAAGTTATTTTGGATTCTCATAAGGGAAAAACCCGTTCCGTTATGCGGCGTGGTCTTATGAGATATCATTTACTTGTTCAACTGTTTTTAAACTGTTTTACTCACACCAGTCCCATGACTGACCCGGAGTTTATTTTGTTGTTTTCCCTAAACTCTTGGGTGCCTAAATTTGTATGGGCAGTCAAGTAGTCGGGATTTTACAGATATAGTTGAAGAGCTGGAGCAGGAGGCTTCAGGATCATATAGCTATAGTTATTTCCGTTGTGTTGTAAGTGATGTACTCTGATAATGTTATTGTATACATATAAATCTTTTATTTCAAAGATATGTTGTCTGTTATATGTTATTCGTTCCGCTGTGAGATTCGTGCTACTCTGATGTTGTGTTCTTCTTCTTCTTCTTCTTCTATTCTAAGTTTCTATCTTATCTTTCCTCACCCTCTAATTTCTTTCACTAATTACCAGGATTTTTCGGTGTTTTGGTTATCGACATCGTGTTTATGGCGATAACCAAAGTCGCTCAAAATCCGGGTCGTTACATCATCCATACTCATATCCAGAGAAAGCTACACTTGCCACAGTCTGACAAGATAGTCCGACTCTAGGCGTAATCCACACCTAGTGTTTCAAGATAAGTATAAGTCATACTTTAACCGAGATTGAGGATCTTGCCACATCCTGACAAGATACTTAAATTCACCAAACATAATCCATGCTTGGAAAGCCCTTCCTTATTCAATTCAAAATGAAAAACCAAAGCAAATCCTGATTGGTTTGACATAGAGTTCAGAGCACGCTTTGGGGCTATGTCCTAACCCTGTACGTGTGTACTCCAATTCAACCAATCGGAAAACCTAACAAAAACAAAAACAAATCTTAAAGCCTAAGAAATGCAGAAAATGAAAGCTGATCTCATCCAGATCAGTTGATGATGATCCCGCAAGAGCTCGATCCAGGAATATTTCCACTCCTTGGAGTAGGAGGTGGCAATGCAGGTGCATGCGCTGTAGGTTGTTTCGCATACTCGGGTAGCTCTCCACGTTTAACCCGTTCCTCAGTCAGATCACGAAGATGTATGCAGTCATTCGTGTCATGACCCTCCATATCATGGAATATGCAATGTCTTCCAGAATCACGTTCTCTTTGCGATGGCTCCCTTCTGGGAGGCTTTGGGTAGGAGACAGCACCGTTTTTGTCCATGTAGATGTCAGACAGTGAAGCACTAAGCTCAGTGTACTTTTCATATCTGGGCCCTCTCCGGGGCTGAGTGTTGCGGTCATTCGTGACGGCAACTTTTCCTTTGCCTTTTCCAAATCAGACGGTCCTCCGTCTTTAAGCATGTTGACGTCGAGAATGCGTTTCTCAGAAGTTGCATCTTCTTCCTGTAGAAATCTATCTGCTTCATGGTAGAATTCGCCGAGATTTCGTGGTGGATCTCGGTACAAAGACTTTTTGAACTCCGAGTTATCTAGAACGCCAGATACTGCCACCATCAATACCATGGATGGTTTAGGTCGGTCAACTGATGCTGCTGCTACGTTGAATCTTTCCAGGAATGAACGCAGAGTTTATCTTGGCCTTTGCTTGATTGTAGTGAGGACATGACGTTCTTGGGACGTGCGATGTGGACCCGAAATTGTTCAAGGAAGCGAGCGACCAACATATTCCAACTGTTGATCGATTCCGTTTCTAGCTGCCGAATCCACATAGCTGCTATATCAGTTAGAAAGAGGGGAAAACATTTATCCATGACGTTTTCCGATGTCGATTGAACTTCCATATGCAGTTTGTAGCGCATTAGATGTATGGTAGGATCTGTCCTACCATTGTAAGGCTCCAGTTGTGGAAGTTTGAAATCCGGGGGATTGCGGGAATTCCTGATTTCCTGTGTGAACGGATTGTGATTGACGTCATCCACATCATTCTGACAAGTGCGGCCTCTCGAGAGGTGTTCAATCAGGTTAGCGAGTCGTTTGTCTTCAAAAAGCTGTTGTAAACTGCCAAGATCAGAGCTGGTGTCCCCAGCGTTGAGCGTGAGAGAAGGAAGCTGCTGGTGAGCTGCAGGGAGTGAGTTGTTGGGATCGGTTCGTGATCCAGGGGGTGCACTACGAGCGGGTCGTGGGTCCCCATCGCGAGCCACGTCTGGATGTCCATCAAGAGCCGGGTCTGGATATCCATCACGAGCCGGGTCGGGATATCCATCACGAGCTGGATCTAGATATCCATCACGAGCCGGATCCTGGTGTAGAGTGGGAGCTTGCATTCTGGTATTCATTTGAATCGGAGCTGAAGATGGTTGAGCCTGACCATTTTCAAGAGTGAGGGGGTTGCCCCTGAGTCTGTGTGATGCACGATCCGCTTTAGTGGCTTCATTTCCAATGACTTGAACGTTGCTCGGCCTTCCATCCATCCGAGCGAAGAATCCATCGATCACCTCCTGTTGTTTTCGGAGGAGATCATCTGGTCTTTCCATTTGTGATTTTAAACCAGCGAGAACTTCATCCATATCGTCTCGAGTCAAATATGCTGATGGATTTCCATGAGAGGATGCTTCCTCGCTGTTCTCGTTTCTAGCGCCTTCAACATCAGCACCTTCGGTACGGGAGAAGGTTCCGTCCTTTCTTTTCACCATTGATCTGGTGGCTGAGCAATCGATTTCCTATCAAGCTAGAAACTGAATCAGTATCGTGTGCCCCCTTCCTGGTGCGCTAAAATGTTAGACCAAAATCTGGCACTAACAACCAAATGCAGATCACAGGTCACAGAAAGTAGAAAATAGTAAAATAAGAGGGAACACACGAGGTTTTAATAGTGGTTCGGCTGTAGATGTAGCCTACATCCACTTTATAATCTAATTGTTATACTGATATATTCCAAGACTCAGTTACATGCAGACACACAATTCGTGTGTTAATTGAGATTACAAGAGGAGAGTTTAGATGTAGTTAGGTGCAAAATCCTTGCAATCTGTAATGGAGTTGTAGGAAGAAAGCCTTCGCCCAAAAAGTCCTTTAATCTGCATTCAAATGGTGTAATTATAGCTGTAGGAGAGCCCATAGGGAGGCCGGGTCATGATGAGGCACGTGGCACCCGATCCGGGAAAGTAGGAGGAGAAGTAGCCTAGAGAATAGGTCAAGATCTACGCGTTGCTGCAGGTTCATGGGTCGGGTCGTGGTCTAGGGGTGCACCACGAGCCGGAGCTGGTTCATGAGCAGGAAAAGGGGGCGAGCCCTAGGGGCGAGCCGGGTTAGGCCACAAGACGAGGTGGGTCCCACGATCCGAGGGAGGTCTTCACGAGCCGGGGCTAGTCCACGAGCCAGGGGGCGAGCCGAACTGAAATGTCACCAATTCCAAAATCCAAGTTCTACGCGCGTTCACGGAAACGGGCCTAACTTCCAAACCGTAATTCCGTTTTGCCCAAACGAAAGCTGTACCTGAAGCTAATTCAGAGGGCTATAAGGGTTACGGAGCAAAGCTCCGTAGCTGATGTTTTCGGGCCCGAAAGAGATCGTCTGATAGGAGTTTCGGGCCCGTTTATGTTGATGTTGCGATTTCGACCAAATCGCTCTATGTCTTCTGACGATGTTCTCAGTACCTGAGTGCGTTGCTTATTTAGATCTTCCAAGTGTGACAGCTTTGACCAAAAAGTGTGTCAACACCTGCCAAACATGTAAACACGGTAGCCTAATACTTTGCAGTAAATACCTCATACAGTTTCACCTGATCATTGCATATACATGAAAATACTGATAGTCAAATACAAATCGATTATAAACTTAGTAAAATATTGTCAGAAGCATATGAAAACATAATAAAAACCTGAACAAGAAACTAAGGAGCATAGATAATGCAACTACCGACCAACAACAAACTTCCACATAACCAGTGATGCTTATTTTGCATGACATTAGTTGATGATTCATAGTGCAAAATCATATGGGTATAACATTACTTATAACCATAGTTCCTGATGCACATATGACTGTACCAATAAACTTCCACATAACCATCAGACTGAATATATAAGGAAACAGTTTCATCAAAATTCATAAATTCTAAATAGCGCAGATAGTATGAAATGTGAAGATGGCCCCAACAGTAAGTCTCCTCCCTTCGAAGTGAATCGGGTTGGAGTGGAAACTTACTGCTTGCAAACCCACTTGCATAATATTATCAGAAATATTAGGATTCATAGTCATATGGATGGTAATTTCAAACGTTGTTTACCAGAGCAGAACGAAAAAAATTATTTTAATTCTGCATGGGACCAAGTCCGACACAAATTAAATACTCACAACTTAGCTAAGGCAAGGTTATTTAGGATAAAAAGTGTACCCCAATAATGTCTAAATGTGACTTTCTTTCCAAGTTAAATAAATTAAATACTTAAGGTATAGTGTACAGATGGAGCAACTTAATTGACTTAACCTGCTATTTGTTTTCAATACACCATGGAAATATAGCACAGTCAGCATCGAATTATGGATATCGATGTCAAATTAATTGAACAAGTGAGAAAAGAGTACATCTTCGATCATCACCCCATTGAGATTTCAATTTGACTGCCAACTCAACTGTAGCATTCTGCATACACCAATCTGCACTGAACTAGGAAGAAACGAATATTTTATGTTTTTCTAACTTGTATATTTCAAAATTAAGAACTAGGAAAGTTCGTTCTTTTTTGTTTGAAACACGCCACTTCATACATTTTCCATTTTCTAATCGAGTGAAACAAAATGTATATTTTATCGCAAGCCCAACACATGCGATCTTGGAAGTACAAAACATTTTCACCAACTTCAATCCAAGGCAGACATTCTCAGGGTGGACGTACCACCAAAAAGACTTGTGCACTTCAATTTATTTGAATTTGACTACATATGCAAAACAACAAACCCCAAAAAGTAAAATTTAAAAAAAAATTATATAGCTGCTTGAAAAAAGAGAATGGGAAATGAAACATCATTATTATAGATTAGAATTTTGGTAATGAAGAAAAAGTCTTAGCTTGGTTGTTGTGTCCTTCTTTATTGGGCTTAATTATGCAGACTATTGCAATTCTAGATGTGTAAAGTGAATGTATGGTACAATGGAGGCAACGTAATAGTGAGATGTATGGCGAGAAAACATGTTAATTAATGCACTCTATACGATGTTACATTCTTACATGCATGTATGTTTATTCTCTTCATTCCAAGCATATATTTACTTTATTGTGTAAGGTATAAGATCCACATTTTACTCATGACATGATTCACTTTACCACTAATTGCAAGTGTTTTGGTGTGTAATCTGCACTGAACTAGAAAAACAGAAGATAATGGAAAATCTGCACTGAACTAAGAACTGTACAGAATCCTTTTGTGGTGCGATTTTTCTATTCTTTTACTTCCCGAGAAAACATCTATCTTGTGATGGAATATTTGAATGGTGGAAACTTATATTCATTGCTGAGGAATTTAGCATGCCTCGACGAAGATGTGGCTTGGGTATATATAGCAAAGATTGTTCTTGCAAGTTGTACATCGAGATTTGAAACCTGACAATTTATTGATTGCACATTATGGTCATATTAAGCTAACCAATTTCGGACTTTCAAAGGTTGGTCTCATAAACAGTAAAGATGATGTATCAGGTCCTGCTATTAGTGAGTCATCACTACTCAATGATGACGAACCTCAGGTTACAATATCTGAGAGATCAAATCAATGAGAGCAGAGGAAACATTGTGCAGTTGGGACACCCGATTACTTAGCACTAGAATTTCTTTTAGGAACAGGGCATGATGCAAGTGCAGGTTGGTGGTCTTTTCGAAATTAAACGAATTTGAAATCTCAATGGGGTGTGTGCAGAATGGTGTAACATTATTTTTTGCAAACAAAACTGCACTAAACTAGAAAAACAGAAAATAATGTTCTCTTTTCACTGAACTAGAAAAACAGAAAATAATGTGCTCCTTTCACTGAACTAGAAAAACAGAAAATAATGGGAAATCCGCACTGAACTGGGAACTATAGAATACAAAGTAAAACAGTAACTAAACGAATTCGAAATTAAAAGAATTCGAAATTAAACGATTTCGAAATTCACACACGATCATTCAAACTAAAAATAAACGAATTCGATAAAGCACAGGATCCAAAAACAATAACCCAAATTTGAAGTATAAGCATTAAATCTATAAAAAAAATTTATCATTTTGTATTGTATAGTTGAAGTGTAGAAGCATAGTCCGGCGCCTACAAACAATCCAAAAAAAAACATGGTTATATATAGTTGGTTAAAATTAGACCTGAATATGCTAACATTTTATACAAAAATACTAACAGTTTATCCCAATTGTGTACCCATGATAGTTATTTTTCAAAAACTTGCGTTAACATAATCAACTTTGAAAGATTTCTACAAAATCCATGTCTAGAGAGTTAGCTATGAATATGCTGAAAACTCTCTAAAGAATAATGCAGAGTTAAAAAGTAGAAAATATTATTAGTACACCAACTTTGCTTGTTGTATTCTACAAACAGATTTTTAACACGGTCACTATGAAATTGTTAAGGTGAAGAGGCATTAATAATAATAACAACTTATTGATAATCAAACTTGAAGGCTTATTAAGGTCACTATGAAATTAGGATCACTGTGAAATTGTTTCCTATAACCTTCTGCAGATCTGGAACCGCATGAAGGCTTATTAAGCGGAAGAGGCATTAATAGTAAAAACGACTTACTGATAATTAAACATTTACTGATTGACGATTGAAAGAAGCTTAAAATTCAAAAATTATATTAACAGAGAAATAAAGATCTTTACAGAAAATCAGATGATTACCTCAAAAAGTTCGATTTGATCTATAAAAGAGAAGTCGGAAGCAGAGATCATAACAGGTGATTAAATCATCTTAAATGTCTTGGTTTAATCGATCAAAGAATGTGGAGACGCGGAGCAAAGAACCCTAATTTCTGTGTAAACTAGGTTCGCACGAAAAGAAAACATAAAATTTCTGGGTTATACGGGCCATACCCATCAACCCAGGTATTTTAGATGGGTTAGATGGGTCAATCCATTAACTTCAAATAGTTAAATTGGTATGACCCAACCCGTTTAAAGTTTGGGTAATTGGGTTAGGTATGTTTTTGATATCCCTATCCAAAGCATCTCATCTTTATGTAACAATTACACTATCACATGTTAGGAAAAGAATATTTAACCAATTTCTCTCAAGTTATAAACATATCTGGACAGAAGTACAAAATTGGAAGCAAAGACCTTTTTCTAAGGATGTCCTATAACTCTAATAAAGAAGCTTTTATAGAAGGTGAAGGCTTATCTCGTGACTTCAAATCAGAACACAAACAGAAGAACACGACAAATCAGAACACAAACAGAAGAACATTTCATTGCTTATTACAACAATTTACATCACAGTACAAGAATATACAGAGTATGAATAAATAATATACATTTGATAAATATCAGAGATGTACAAATTACAATGTAGCAGAAAAATAATACATAACACAACTGAAACAAATACATGGATACAGAGCTTTCCGAGTATAATTACAGCTGTAAATCCAGGATCCTGTGAATATAATATCTGTAAACCAAAACTACTAGCTGCCCGTGTGGAAAATAGGGGCACCAAGAGTTTAGGTTAAAACAATAAACTCCAGGTCAGTCATGTGACTGGTTTGAGAACTAAAACAGTTAGTAATCTTTATTTTAAAGTTAGATAAATCAAGGGACCACGCCGTATAACACGGAACGGGTTTCCTCCAAGGAATACCAGTGCATAAAACAAACAGCGCAATGCTAAATAAAGAACAATGAAGCTATTATAAGACCCTGGTCCCATCACACAATGCAACGCAAGCCGGAGGATAGGGTTTTACCTTATAATAGCCAAATAATGCTTGATACGCAAAATTTCATCTTTTATTATTACTATAAGTGAAGAAATCAACTTCAAATATAAATGTATCAATCATAGACGGCATGGGTACCATATATCATGTCTCCATACTAGTTCTACAATTAAAACCGCAAAGTCACCTATTGGAAGTTGGATTTCCGTCTGTGAACCAAGGCAAGGGATCGTCCTTACCGCTTCGAGAAGCTCTAGCCCGTGTCTCTGGCAAGTACTCAGTCAAGCCTTTGGATCGTCAAGGCCGGTCCACACGAAGTTGATTAAAATGCCTGAACAATGCGTTTCCCCACCCTATGGGGCGTAAACTGGTCATATCCCGACCAAACCATCGGCCCCGTAGTGACCGATATAACCGAGGCGCCTCGCTATCCATCATCCACATAAGTAAAACGTCAGGGCTTGCAAAACGCTGACACCACTCCTAGCTCGAAGGAAACGCATGTCCTCCCTGAGGTCCTCTCCCGTTTCTGGTTCACACCGGGGTGTGAGGCTCGCGAATTAACGCTATACACAAAGCGGCGCTATATTAAAGCTAGCGGCGCTATATTAAAGCTATGCTTTGATCATCAACTACAAGACTCTGCTTTTCAACAGAAGCCTTGATCATTTGTCACTCAGACATGTCACACAGGCAATTCATGCCATGCGCCTGATATCTATCGATATACAACCCCTGATCCCGTACGTCTCAGAGAAGGGTGAAGTAAGAGAATAAATTCTCCTTCACCAGGCAGATGTATATTTAATAGTGATCAATCAGCACAGAATAAAATCCAATGTCAGACACGCAGTCCATTTACAAGTTCGTTCTGGGTCTGAACAAAACCGGAGGCACCTTATTCCTCTCCCATATGTCCAATACAGGAGAGAGGCCCTCGCATATCCGGTCGGTCTCCAAGTACGTCTGGACGATCACCATTTAATACCTCGTCTTTAGTGTACAGCCCAATCAAGACATCAGTAATCATCCAAACGATGTGATGACCTCCGGTCTTACCGTCTTCATCGCCGACTTATCGTCGATTCCGTTATTCATAATGGGATAAACTCAGTCTTTCTGAATAACTCGCGTATATAATAAACAAGTGCTATAAAAACACAACATACGCCTCATTCCAATCCAGAATATTCTTATATTCAAATATTTTTTTCACAATTTAAACCATGTTAAGGTTTTCCAAACTAGTCGGGATTAGCGAACCTTACCGAAGTAATCCTTTATTTAATTTCCCAGTCCCAACCTATTCATCCCATGAAGCAAAACTGGTAATACTCCATATCTAACACCACAGTGTTATCGGTAAAATTAATTACCATTTCACGTTCAAATCTAATTAAATATTTAACTATCGTCCTAGAGCAAAACTGGTGGTACTCCATTCTCGATCATTTCCCGAATTTGATAATTTAAATTATCACATTCACATTTCAATCTAATTAAAGATTCATTAAAACTCCAATTCAATTTTAATCTCGAAAATCATTACTTAATGATTATTTCAAGTTAAGAAATTAACCTTATCTTTAACTGGGTTAAAGAACTAATGTCATTTAAAACACAGCTCACGGTAAACCCAAAATCCCATTCCATTAATTGTGGAATTTTCACGGAAAACATATCAATATATATAATCGATGTTAAATTTCGTATCCGACTAGTAATATAAATGGAATAACGACAAAGCCTTTTAAATTGCATATATATTAACAGTCTTCCTTCACAGAAGCTCACTTCGATTATTGCCAAATCGAACTCCATTCCATTCCAATTTATTTTATTAAATTGGAAAACTTTACTTTGGAAAATTTCCATTAAATCTTAATAAAAGATTTATATATTCCAAATCCAATTTCACTATAAATCGGGTTAAAGAACAAGTGTTATTTAAAACACAGTTCGCGATAAACCCAATTCACATTTCATTTCATTCCAATTTAAATGTTAATTAACTGGAACTCTAATAATCTTAATTAAAAGATTCATTCTTTTCACACGGGGTTCAAGAACAGTGTTACTGAAGACACCATTCTTTTAGTATCTAACCGTAAATTAGTAAGAGAACAATTCCCTAAGTATTAATCCCGAAGGCCGAAACCAACATCAGACCAATACCAAGGAAACCATTTGACTCGGCTAATCTCTAGTTAGTTTCTAATTTTCTTAACTCCATTGGGTTTAAGAACAGTATTTTTAAAGATATCATTCACGACAAACCCAAAATACAATTCTTTTATTCAATCCCAATTAAATATTAATTAATTGGAAAACTTCACTAAATTTTAATTAAAAGATTTATTCTTTTTCTCAACTGGGTTTAAGAACAGTGTTAATGAATACACCATTCACGACAAACCCAAAATCCCATTTGATATTAAATACAAGGCTCTGAATAGAAAATATATCAGCTTATATTTAATATCAAATTCTGAAACCAACAAATATCGTATTGGAAATAACGATATAAAATATATCTTCCAAATTTCCATAACAATATTTGTATAATCACGAAATCCAATATCGAAATATTCCGAAGATGATTTCCATTCAAATCCACTCCAATTCATATATTGGAAATTCTGGTTATTCTCAAACCCGTTTCAAATCCAATTTATTTATTTAAAAATATTGGATAATATCTAGTTCATAACAAGTTCATTTCGATAAAAATATATTTTTATCTTTTCAAATATGGAACTTTTCATCCCAATTCTTTCCAAACCATTTATTATGATTTTACACAAAATATTTATATTTTTAATAATTTTATTATCGCCATTTCAGTCGATTTCCATAAACGGTCATCGAACTGCACTTATAACGACCTTTTCCAAATTTGATTTGGACATAAATCCAACCGTTAGATTTCAAATTTCTTATATTAGTTGGAAAGCTCTTTTCGATACGAACCCAACGGTTCCGATTTTAGGAGAATCCGACAGTCGGATCTCCCGTAATATCCATTCGAAGTCAATGGTCGAAATTCGCGAACGGCTGCGGCGCGGCGCGCTCTATTCAAACCATATATATATATATATTATATTATATTATATATATATATATTGTTCAAATCGTATTTTATAAATTCGTTTTAAAACGATTCCCATTTTTACTTCAATTTTAAATCAAAATTGAATAATCTCTGCCATTAAAATATTTTAATGATAATATTTTCAAAAATTCGGATTTTGAAATCTTTTCCTTTTCGATATTCATTATAAAAATGAATAAAATCGATATAAATATCATTCGTGTTAAAGTGACGCAAAACTAATCAATATGGCTTTTATTCAACACATGAATAATATTATTCCTTTTTCCTGAATATTATTTTAAAATATTCTTTATTTTCCAAATTGGAATGAGTCCCAATCAATTACCATATAACGTTAGTTATATGGATTTTATACAACACATGTATATATAACCACAATAATAAATAATCAACCATCATCCAAAGTGCTCTCTATTACTGTATAAGCATTAAAATAAATAAATAACGCTTATATAGTCTGTCAACCTATCGATTGACATACCACTAATTATTGGGATTTGTGTATGTCAAATATCATCCCAATACCCGTGGGTGGTTTCAATCAACAAACACGGATTTTATTTGTGCAGTTGAGCGATGTGTAAAATATATCGTCCCAATCAATGTCCGTCAAATAGGTGTACATAAACAAATCATTCGATTTGTAAATGAATATTCATTTTCATTTCAGGAGAATTCTATGTCGTTCCTTTATACGTTAAAAATTATATTTTTAACGTTAAAATATTTATTTCAACACTTTACTAATTTTAACAGTTCATACTTCCAATAAAAATGTTATTTTTAACTAACACTTTTTATTTCAGAAAATTTCGGCGTTATAACGGCGCGATATTGAAATCGGGTAATGTCTAGCATTACCCCTCTCCTGATATTGGCTCGTGCCATACAAAACAATCCATCCAAACACGATTACCCCAATCAATCAATTTCCACAATTCAATCAAATCACGCAGAACAACCACAATCAAATCAAACAAGTCGTCCATGGTCTGTGGACGACGGGGAGCAGTCCATATATGCAGTTATAAAATAAATATACATAAATAATTTTTAGTGAGAAGTTCTCACCTTTGAGATCCACTCCTCCATTTCATTTCTGAATAGTTGGGATTTGCCCGAAATTCAACGCAGTCTTTTCCACGCTGTTCATATTGAAAATCACATTCTCAATATGATGTTTATATTCTAAAAACTCCCATTTTTGTTTCGCTATATATATATAAATCAAATTCTTTATTTCGCTACTACATTATAAAAAATTATATATTATTTCAAATCTAAGCATATAAAAATCGTATTTTTATACTATTTTCTTTCATTTAAAAATTATATTTTTAAACCAGTGTGCACACATATTCGAATTTACATTTTTCTAACTTACATTTTATATAAAAATCATATCTTTCCTTATTTCAAAATCTCACCTTTTCTAATTTAAAAATCAAATCTTTTCTAGTTATAAACATCTAATCTTTTTGATTTAAAAATCTAATCTTTTTAACATATAAAAATTGAACTTTTACCGCTACTTCATATATATAAAAATCGAATTTTTATCGCTACTTCATATATATATAAATCACATGTTTATCGTTGCTACCGTATAAATGAAATTCATATTTTTATATATGATATTTATTATTAAAAATCGCATTTTTAATTATGTAAACAACTAAAAATCAAAATAAATGCTCACCGGAGGAGTCGAAGGTGGGAGATGGCTGAGGATGGGCTGCGCCTGACTGGTATTCGGTGGAGGATCTCGCGGTTTCCAGGCTTCAACAAAGAGGAAGGGATTCGGGTTTTAATGAGGAATGAGGAGGGAGTAGCGCTGTAGGTTTGAGGAGAGGAGGGGGGAAGTCGTGTGAGTGGTGGTGGGGTCTGTCGTTGGGTGGCGGCGCATTTCTTTTCTCGATTTGGGGGCTTCGGCTGTGGTCTAGGGTTTTAGGAGGAGGAGAGAAAGGGGGCGCGGGGATTGCCAGAAAGAGGGGAAGGGTTGGCCGGAGGTGCGACGCCAGGGGAGGCGCGCGATGCGGCGGTGGAGAGGCAGAGGAGGCGCGACTGCGAACGAGGCATGGGTTTTTTTCTCTTTATTTTCAATTTTGCCTAACGGGGAGAATGAGGGTGAAAGGTTGAACATGGTTTTTATAAATATATTTATTTATTTTATTTTATTCGAAAAAGTTGACTTTCCTTTTTGAACCCCAAACGAGACCCAACGACTGTCGCCCCCAACTAATTACCCCTATTCCGAATACAATGGGATATGTTTCATAAGCCAGTTCGGCCGTCACGGTCAATTTCCGTTAAGTTTAAAATATAAATCAATATATTTTAAATTCAAACGCACATTTAAATTTACCGGGGCCACATACTGACTCCAAAAATTCCAGAAAAATAAATCTGGCTATGTTTTGACGATACAATCCTAACAAAACTAATTTCGTCAAATTTGGAGACCGTTTGAAAAATGGCCATTTTTCAGTCGATTCAAATTGACTAAAACTGCCAAAACACGTTTTCCTTTGCCACGCTCACATATTAATTCCAAAAATTCTGAATTTTGGAATCTAGCAATAATTTGACATTCCGGATCCAACAAAAATGGTTTCGTCGAAAACGGAGGTCGTGTAATGACCCGGGGTTTTTGCGACCTTGAGTACTCGACATAAACTCAATGTCGACTATTCAAGCATTGAAAATACCGTATAGTCCATGAAAGAAATTAGAGGGTGAGGATTGATAAGATAGAAACTTAGAATAGAAGAAGAAGAAGAAGGAGAAGAAGAAGAAGAAGATGAACATACAACATCAGAGTAACACGAATCTCACAGCGGAACGAACAACATATAATAGATAACATATCTTTGAAATAAAATCAGAATAATTATATAGTAACATTATCAGAGTACAACACTTACAACACATCGGAATAAACAATAGCTATGTAATCCTGAAGCCTCCTGCTCCAAGCTCTCCAAGTATATCTGTAAAATCCTGACTACTTGACTGCCCGTACAAAATTGGGCACCCAAGAGTTTAGGGAAAACAAAACAAAATAAACTCTGGGTCAGTCATGGGACTGGTGTGAGTAAAACAGTTTAAAATAGTTTGAGTAATTAAACAATATCTCATAAGACCACACCGTATAACGGAACGGGTTTTTCTCTTATGAGAATCCAAAATAGTCTTTATATCAAAATTCTTTTGATATTATAATAGTGTCTATCAACCACAATATAATAATCATCTAGCGGAACACTTTCATCTCACGTTTCACATACATAATATATAATCAAAAATCGCAGGTGCTTATTTGGGTAATGAATTCCAACTGGCAAGGTATGAGACCACCTTCCGACAGTGTATCTCCAGAGGGAAATACACCGGGTTCAACAAGAACATCTTGCAACCCAGGCTAAACATGACCGGTCACTCATTTCGCTTGAGTGTACCGAATGTATTATCACCAACGGTTGGGATCAGCAACCATTTCCCGAATGGGACAACATCGACAATAGGTTATAGAAGTAAATGAAACTCTAGATCAGGTGACAATACACCCTACTTGGCAGCTAACCACTTAACCATGCGACCTACCCGATTTTTTATACCATTTCCTGGTTGTGAGGCTAGAGGCCACGCTTATCTCTGATAGATCACACATTTATTTACTTTGAATGTCACATCATCATACCCGCCAAATCACAAATTGATTTCCCTAAAAATACTACGGGTATACAGCTAAGAGAAACAAATTCCTCCACCACCAAATTTAAATACGTTTGAAGAGACCAACTTACGCGATCTATTAAATATACTCTATCAGACATTCTTCCATACAGGTTGTCCTGGGACTGGACAAACCGAAGGTACTATTCTGTAAATCCATCTTAGGCAATTCTACCTAGGATTTGACAGAACGACCCTTGCATAAACTCTGTCTTCAATTATATTCATCATATTTGATTCGCAACGTTAATTCCCATACAGAGTGGTTTTTAGGTCATGAATCTGATCCCGGTCTCTCCATGATGACAATGGAAAAATGGTCAAAAACTTTGATAGTCGGTGAGTTAACTATCAAAGAAAAACATGTGTGCAAACAACGATATTATTTCTAGATGGAAATTATGTCGATCAAACATCATTTAACATTTATCTTTTTAGTTCTTTTTTCATCTCCTGTTTCCATATATTCAACATTTGCTATTTTCTTAATTTAGAAAATATACGTTAGTAACATTGGGAAACATTTCCATTTCTTGTTTTCTATATTAGACTTCATTTCTGATTCTTATTTGGAAAACATTTCCAAAACTCCTACATTTGGATTTAAACAGATGTTTAAATAAAACATCGCTATGCCAACTCAAAACATTACACTCTTTAACCAAATTCACTTAATCAACCTTCACTGTCGAACCTTAACCATTCCTTAGTTAAAAATGGAGTCAATCAAGATGGGGTATAACTACCTCTCAGACCTTAACTGAACAACGTTTCTAACCTTGAAATAGACAAAGTTCACCTTTTAAATCTTTAACAAACTTCCTTACTCAACTCTCGGATCCAATTTACGAATCCACTTCTTTATTGGAAACACTGATTATAACTATAGCGTTATAATCCCTACTTTTGAAATATCTTACTTCAAAATATAACTTTTATTTCTTAATTTAACTAAATAACTAACTAGACAATTTATAACAAAATAAATAGATCTTGATTAAAAACGGAAAGTGAATAGTACTTTCCCGAATTCGATATAATCGAATTTCAATGTATAACTCTCTTTCAAATAATCTCTATTCGATAACTCCTTTTCGAATAAACTATATTCGATTAACTCCTTTTGAATAACTTATATTCAATTAACTCCTTTTTGAATAACTTATATTCAATTAACTCCTTTCGAATAAACTAATATTTGATAACTCCTTTCTTCGAATAACTATATTCGATTTACTCTCTTCGAATAAACTATATTCGATAACTCCTTTCTTCGAATAACAATATTCGATTAATTCCTTTCGAATAAACTAATATTTGATAACTTCTTTCTTCGGATAACTATATTCGATTAACTCTCTTCGAATAAACTATATTCGATAACTCCTTTCTTCGAATAACTATATTCGATTAATTCCATTCGAATAAACTAATATTCAATAACTCCTTTCTTCAAATAACTATATTCGATTAATTCCATTCGAATAAACTAATATTCGATAACTCCTTTCTTCGAATAACTATATTCGATTAATTCCTTTCGAATAAACTAACATTCGATAACTCCTTTCTTCGAATAACTATATTCGATTAATTCCTTTCGAATAAACTAATATTCGATAACTCCTTTCTTCGAATAACTATATTCGATTAATTCCTTTCGAATAAACTAATATTCGATTACTCCTTTCTTCGAATAACTATATTCGATTTACTCTCTTCGAATAAACTATATTCGATAACTAATATTCGACTAACTCTATTCAATTTACTAATACTCGACTAGCTCTAACTCGATTAACTCTATTTTAATAACTCTAGTTCGATTTAACTCTAATCGATTAACTCTAATTGATTTACTCTAACTGATTAATTATAACTGATAAACTCTAACTGATTAACTCCAACTGATTAACTCTAACTGGTTAACTCTAACTGGGAAAGGGAGGAACAAAGAGGCACATCCGTCGTCCTGCTCGTCGTCTTGCTCATCGTAGTGGCGTCAAGTGTATCAGTAGTCTCATCTACGAGGAGACTCGTGGCATGCTCAAGATTAGAACCCTAAATCATCGCCACTGCTGTCGACGAGGGAACCCAAACTTCCTTCTTTCGCTTTACCCTGAAAACGGTAAGTCACATTTCCAAATCAATTTGATTTGATTTGTTCTGAAAACCTTATTTTACATCCTCCGAGAACCCAGATTTAATTATGTTTTTGTCATGAAAAGATTTAATCTTGTTTGTCTTTGTTTTCCTTTTGTTTCCAGCAACTTTTGAGCCACTTTAAAATAGCACGGGATGAAACTCGAGCTTGAATTGTAAGTTATAAATTCCATTATTTGCAAGCAGTGTTCATTAGTTATTATTTCAGTTTATACGAGTATTATTGCATTTTCTTCTTACATTTCAACAGCTTAAATTGTTTGTTTGTAGCATGTACTGTTAAACACAACTGCAAAAAACAGTAGGTTTTTAGTGTTGAACTACAACTTAATGTTTGGAAATTGCCTAAATTTTCTAGAAACTGTAGTGGCATGATAAACTCAATTCACATAACGGTTGTCAATGTTGCTGAAACTCCAAAAGGTTCTCCTCCTAAGTATGATGTAATATAAAGGGGATGGCATGTAATTTCTTATGAGTTCATTTCCAAATCAATTTATATGCGTAGATAAAACAAGTGAGCATTAACAATTCAAATTCCGTGTTTATTTTCTCTTGCTACAGGTTTATCCAGATCTGTATGGTGATTTGGAACACACATTTTTTTGTCTTTTGGTCTGTAAGTATATGTGAACATGTTATTCAATATGTTAGGAATTAATACAAATTTACATTTAACTAAGGAGAAGTTTGGCTATACCCCAAAAAGGTTTAAAATACGTAAGAAATTTTGTATATAAAACAAAGTACACCTCTGTTTTCTAATACCCATTCAACTGCGTCACACTGCTATTTTCTCAACTTATTTTACTCTTCACATATTTTAACAGATTTTGGAGATACTTGCAACTAAATGAAAGAAAAATTTTAAGTATAAAAAGAGTGTCCCAAATCAGAAAATAAAAATCGAAAATTAATGTAGACGGTAACTCAGAAAGTTTAATCGAGTGAGAGTCTTGGCCTGTTAACTTCTAACCTTTTAAGACAAATAGTTGATCTGAACATGCACTTTAATACATTTTCAACAGAAAAATGGTCGTAGACAATGGTATAACCGTAAGTGATCTGATATAAAGGACTCCTTATTTGATGGATGGGCGTGTTTTGAGGCCAACATCTTTGTACTGGACCACAGTGTTACATGAATGTTATGATAACTATGTACCTATTTACAAACACCATGATAACATCAGGTTAATAAAGTGAGTATTGAGTACGTATGCTAAATATAAGTGTGGGTCCATTTTGATTTGACGGTTTTTATAAGGACTTATACTCTGGAGATTGGTGGATATATTCAAGCAAGAACTTATCAAATCCTGTAGGTTATTTCCCAGAGAGTCTGTTCTGAGAAATTATGCTGAGATAAATAGGAGGATCAATGGCTTTTGTGTAGAGGAGGAGCAATCCTCCTATTGGAAATAGTAGATACGCAAGTGAAGGAAAGCATAGAGCAGCGTCCATATCTAATCCTATAGTTCATTATGATTAACTACCTGGTCGGTGTAGAAGAATTTTAATCCTGGTCGATTAATGAATTTATGGGCTAATTAACATAAACGCATGATATGACTTCTTTAATTTGCCATGGTATTATTTATAACTTGACATTGCAAATTTTTTATATGTATATATAATACACATTTGGGATCACATATTTAATGGAAACGATACAAACTTGGGTTGAAGTGGGTATAATCCATTAATTGGTTTCGGTTTGATCTCCCATAAATATTTGTACAGCTCAAGGTTAAATAAGCAAACACCAACACTATCTAACATATATGTTATCCCCGTGTAAACAGTTGATTTTTACCATGGCCTTTGTCACTATATATTATTATTTTCGGCACATATCTATGTATGAATGAAAATATTTATGGTAGGATGCATTTGTTTTGTATAAGCAAGCTACTCACCTGCGAATTCAAAGTACCCACTCATGTTCTGATATTTACAATTGCCATCAAAAGAAGAAGAACAACGTGAGCAGAGTATAAATCTCATCATAGTATTTTTTTTAAGAAGTTCTTTTATTACAAAGAAGTGTAAGCAATAGAATAATTAATACCATGTTAAAATTTTGTTAGGATGGGTTAATGAAAATGGTTAGTTATTACAAATACTTGGGGATATGACTGCAAAAGCCTGGGTCCAGTTATGTTCAAGTCCAGTTGTATCTGTTTCACGAACTATATCTTTTATAAACTACCTGTACAAGTCTGGTTATGTCTGTTTGCTTTCTTTTGTTTAGAAATCTACATCACTTTTAGTAATTGTTCGATCTGTATTGTTTTTGGTAGATATAATTTTCTCTATCAACACTAAGATTGAATATTGGCCATGTTTTCACTTACTAGACTATTATCTACTGCTGTATCTTTTGAAAGTGTGTGCTGGCATTTTGATTTGAATTCTAAACATTGTATACCAATAATTTTTTTGGAAATGTTGATTAAACCTTTTTAATATCTTTTTATCACGGTGCAAGTCCGTTTCTAATATCTTTCTCCAGCTTTTACTTATTTATGATATATTATGGTATGTTGCATAAGCTTCAACTATGCCATGGTTTTTACCTGCCACGTTATAACATTGCTTATAATAGGAGCTATTTTGTCATTTGCTTTTGTTTCTGTGCTTGCACTCTACCAACTCTAATATGCAAGCACGTTATTCCCTGCAATTAAACGAACGGATGATTGGTGATGGCAACGAGTTTATAAATAACTAATGCGCATTTAACATTCATGTTACATTATGTTTACTTGCATTACAAAATCAGTTGCACCCACCAATTTTTCACTAAATCATGAAAATAGTTTGTTTGTAGTGCAATGCAATTATATTACGTGTTCCTAAGATCTGATTTATCAATGCCTTAGATCTGATTTGTCAATGTTACATGCTCACATTGACCAAGTCTTGATTTTGTTTACTAGGATGTGAAAGATGTTGCAGCAAGCTACGATGCAAAACAAACAAGGAGATTTCAATGTGCAAGGTACTTTTACTACATTTAAGTGCAACTAATTCGAACTTTAGAATAATCTAGCTTTATGACATGCAATCGTCTCATTCATTTGTTTGTGTTAAAAATGTGTTTCTTTTCTTTTCTCATTCATTTATCAATTCCTTCTTTGACCCATAATATTTTTGGCTATCTAATTTTACATGCTTGTAAGAAAATGAATTAAAACTAAAAAGGCAAACTCGAACTTGTCTAAAATTATGTTAGCAAAACATCTATTTATTTTACTCTGTGCATTGTTTTAGCCATCTCTTCATGTGGTGATTACCCATGTATTGAAGTTCTCTAATACTAGTAGAGATAATGTAGTTGAAAATAAAAAATAAAAGTCAGTACACTATTTGAGTGGTTATTTGGGTAAATATTGTCTATTTACTCAATACAAAGTTGAAATCTTTGCTTAGCAGCCAGAGAATGGAATAGATTTTGGTTGTCTCGGATTCGTACTCTTGGAATTCCAATTTGATTTTGAGTGTGAAAGCAATATACGAGTGCTATAATGATACCTCAAGGTTAGATCTAAAACCTTTTATAAGTGGATGAATATTTTCATTTTTGACTTACTTTCAAGTATACAATAAAACCTGACTACAGTTTAGTTATATGGTCATAATCATCACTTTTTCCTGTTTGGTAACTTAGCCCTCTTCCATTTGAAAAAAGATATTAAATTGCTAAATCATTTCCCATAACAAGAGCTGCTAAGGCTGCTCACCTTACTTCATATACTTTCTCTAACTTTATTTTGTTTTGGGAAACTGGATCTTATCATTTAGGATTGTCCTTTATTTCATTTCTTGACCTTGTTTGTTATTATTTTGATTATCAACCGTGATCCCAACATTATATATATTTACAGTTTTACTATCGCACTATTTATTAATAGAATTGATAGTTAATGACTGCTTGTATTTGACAGTATGAAGTACCTTGTGCATTGACTTGGGGGATACCACTTTGCATGGATTTTTAAACACGATCTTGCTGCTGAACCAAAAGTCAATCTTTCAGGTTTTATTCTACAAGTCATATTTCAACAAGTAGAGACATTACATAATTGTTCTCATGTTCATTTGGTTGTGTACTGACCATGGGCAGTTGTGAATGCTAAAAAATCATTTTGCATGGATTAAAAAGAGAGAGTAACAGATCAGCTTTCAAGTGAAATATAGTGTTGATTTAGATGGGTTAATTAAAATGCATGTGCATCATTCAGTCTTGTTTATTAAAATTAAAAATCTATTACTTGATAATGTATTCACTACGGGTGCAATGCTATACAGATTATGTAGTCCTTACTCTTGCACAATACAATACTACAGGGGAGAACTAGACCTGTTTTCTTCACTGTTTCTCACACTAATTTTATCCATATATTTTTTTAGGTTGCTTCATTAACAGCTGCAGTCAGGGATACCACCTCACAGAAGCTTGCTTTCATTGATCTGGCAAAGGGAATTCGTATGTTTTCATGAGTTACTCGGGTATGGTAGCTGGATATATTTTGTTGTGAGGATGTTTTTGTATGGAATACCACTAGCACTAGTTGAATAGTTTTGTTAGTTATAATTCAATCTAGTGTATGTACGAATTGATGGATGATTGTGGACAGTATTGTTCATTGAATATTAGCTCTAATCAAAAAATATTGTTGTGATAAAAATTAGCAATTCCATTTTCTTTTTTGTTAATGTTGCTCATTTTATGTGCATGTATATATATACATGTGTGTGTGTGCGTGTGTATATATATATAACTATCGACTGGTAACGGTGATAGCTGGAAAAATAATAATATAAATAGAATAGAAAGGGAATACCGACGGAAAATCGACAAAAAATTTACAAAAATCGACACTAAAACGTCGCTAAATTGAAACTGAAAATTTAAAGATAGCGATGGCTTACCGAAGGATAACAAATGGATGTACACGTGTAAATAGATACGGTCGTCGTTAATCCGTCGCAAAATATCTAGGATTTACCGACGGATAATTGAAATGCAAAATGTTTGGCATTTATATTCGTCGGTAATCCCTTGCTAAATAGCATGCATTTAGCGACGGATTAATATTTAACTATTTAATTATTATATATATATCCGTCGGTAAAACGTCGGTGAATATTTTACAAATGAAATGATAATAAATCATAAACGACGGTAAAGTGATGGAGAATCGACACTAATTTCTATCGCTAAATGGTGCCTAAAATACCGACATGTTTTTTAGCGACCACCATATTCTGCTGCAAATCCGTCGCTAATTGCCCTTTACCGACGGTTTAGCGACGGATTTTTCCGCTGCAAAATCAGTTTTTTCTTGTGGTGGATAGTCCAAACATCAAATAAAATACTTAAATCTTTATAATAAGATATTGTTTTCAAAACTAAACTCATTTTTAGAAACAACACTCTTCAATTTCATTCTAGGGCATTACTAGCCCTATTCTATTGAGTCGTTCTTATAAGATGTTACTAATCCTATCTCTGATGAATTCTCTCATCTCATTCTAATGTGTCGTGTTCTCGGAGCTTTGAAAACCAAAGCTCTGATACCACGTGTGACGAACCGAAAATCGACCCTCTTCAAACTTACCGTAAGCCCCCCACATGTACGATCCAAAAGAGAGAAATCCGTGGATTTTCATGAGAACACGACACATTAGAACACATAACAAGAGAACATTTTATTGCTATTACAACAATTTACATCAGAGTACAAGATATCAGAGTACAAATAAAACTACATAGAAGAAAAATATCAGAGATTAACAGATTACAACACAACAGGAATTTAAATACGTAAATATAATCGGTGGAAGACTACTAAATAAACTAGAGTATAGATTCATCCATAATCTAGGATCCTGTAGAATAAACATATGCGAAACCAAAACTACTAGCTGCCCGTGTGGAAAATATGGGCATCCAGTATTTATGTGGAAAAACAATAAACTCTGAGTTAAACATGAGACTGGTATGAGAACTAAAATAGTTATTAATTTTTTTAAAAAGTTGGGTAAATCACGGAACCATGCCGTACGACACAGAATGGGTTTCCTCCACATGAATACCAGTTTAAAATAAAACAACGCAATGCTTTTTGAAAAATGAAGCTATTATAAGACTCATGTCCCATCACACAATGCAACACAAACCAGAGGATAGATTTTTACCTTATACTAGCCAAAAATGCTTGGTACGCTTCAAAACAAATATTTTTGATATTACTATAAGTGTATAGTGTAGAAAACAACTTCGAGTATAAATGGATCAATCATAGACAGCATAAGACAATCTAGCACATACCCCAGGACTCACACACATGTGCACATAGGAGCGGCAGAGCTGGCCGACCATCACTGATTAGGGTTTCTCCTAAACAGTACATTCTTCGATTCTATCGGACCTAAAATCTGGTCAGTATGTCGACTATCTTGGTCTGTATGTCGACCATCAAGGGCCTTGTGCGACCATATCTGAGGTACCTCGCTTTCCATCATCCATATAAGTAAATTTCCTGGGCTCTATACCATGGCATCTCTTCTAGCTAGAAGGCAACGTATGTCCTTACTCTGCTGTCCTTCATCCCCTTTTTGGTTCATATCGAGGAGTGAAGCTCGCGAATTAATGCTACATAGAAAGCTACGCTATATTAAAGCCATGCTTTGATCATTATTCACAAAGCCTTGCTTTTCAACAAAAGCATCGATCCATGCATATCAGCATGCCACATGTCAATTCATACTGTACAATTGATGTCTACCGATATATAACCTCAGAGCTCGTACGTCTTAGAGCAGGTTATTAAGCTAAGAGAATAAATTCTCCGCCACCAAACATATATATATTTAGCAGAAATCAATCAATATAGAACAAAATACAATGCCAGATACACGATTCATTTACAAGTCCGTTCTGGGTCTGAACGAAACTGGAGGCACCTTATTCCTCGTACCGTATGTCCAATACAGGAGAGAGGCCCTCGCATATCCAGTCGATCTCCAAGTACGTCTGGACGACCACCACTTATTACCTCGTCTTGGGTGTGCCCCCGAAGAAAGACATCAGCAATAGTCTAAACGATGTGAAGATCTCCGGTCTTCAACCACCATCTTTAAATCTTTGACTTTTAATCATCGTATCAGTTATTTAGAATGGGTTAAACCCGGTCTTTCCGAATAACTCGCGTATCTTAGAATCTTGTGATAAATAAACACATCATACGCTGCATTCCAATCAAGAATATTCTTTTATTCAAATATTCTTTATACCGGTAAAGTTTCCAATTAATCTTATCAAAGATTGTCTCATTTAAACTTATTGTTTAATCCATTCCTTGGAAATCATTTCAAAAGATTTTGTGATATCTTTTCCCAACTTAAATCAGATTAAGGTTTATAAAACTAGTTGGGATTATCAAGCCTTACCGAAGTAATCATTCATTTTATTATCCCAATTCCAACCTATTTGTCCCATGGAGCAAACCTCTTAGTACTCCATATTTAGCACCAACTGTGTTATCGATAAATTTAATTACCATTTAACGTTTAAATCTAATTAAAGATTTAACTATCAAATGGAGTAAAACTGGTGTACTCCATTCTCGATCACTTCTCGAATTTGGTAAATTTTATTACCACTTTACATTTTAATTTAGTTAAAGATTCATTAAAACTTCAATTTAGTTTTAATCTCAAAATCATTACTTAATGATTATCCAACTTTTAGAAATTAATCATGTCCTTAACTGAGTTATAGAACAAATGTCATTTAAAATATTCAAAGATAATTTCCATCCAAATCCTTTCCAGTTCATATGTTCGAAAATTTTGGTTATTTTAAAATCATTTCAATTTCTTTCAGTTCTTTACTCAAGTTGGTAAACAACTTATTTAGACAAGAATATCTTTTATCTTGACAAAACTTGGAATATTTCATCTAAAATCATTTCAAACCATTTATTATGATTTATCATAATTTATTCATATTTTTAATAATTTTATTAAGGCCCTTGCAGTGGGTTTCCAATATCGCCCACCGAACAGCGTCCATAGCGATCTTTTCCAAAGCTGATTTGGACATATTTGAAAATATAACTGTTGGATTTTAAATCTCTTATATTCATTCAAAATATCTTTTCGATACTAACTCAAGGTTTAGGTTTCAGGAGAATCCGACGGTCGGATCTCTCGTTACGCAATTCGAAGTTACGGGATGACGTTCGCAAATTGTCGCTGCGCAACGTGTTCTATTCAAGCCCGAATTCGATTTATAATTAAAACAAAATTGAAAACATTTCCAAAATAATTTATTAATATTATAAATTATTCACAACTTCCATTTGAAATTCTATTTCAATCATTTTCCTTTCAAAATCAAATATCTTCATATTAAGCCATTATATTATATATAATAGATTTCGTCTATTTCTATTCAAAACGTATTTCATAAAACGTTTATACTCTCGTTTAAATACGGTTTCAACTTCCATTTCAATTTTAAATCAAAACTGAAAATCCTATATTATTATAATATCAAAATAATATGTGCAAAATATCATATTTTGAAATCCAATTTTTCTCGATATTCATTATAAAAATAAATAAAACCAATAGAAAAATCCGTTCGAGTTAAAACGTCGTTTATTTACTTAACTCAGCTTCATATTTTTAAATCACTATTATTTTCAAAAATATACTTGAATAATCGAAAATTTATTTAAATCAATTCATTTCAGTTTGAATATTCATGGATATTTCAATATTTTCGTGTCCATCCATAATCGGATATCAAAATCAAACTTTTGTTCTTCTCTGAATATTACATTAAAATATTCGTTTTTATTCCGAATTGAAATGAGATTCAACCAATTACCATATAATTTTAGTTATATGGATTTCATACATCACATGTATTCAACTATAGTTATAAACAACTATCAAACATCCAATTCACATCCAGAGTGCATCTAAAACCGTGTAAGCTTTAAATAGTTAAATAACGCTTATAACGGTCTATCAATCAATTGATTGACATACAACTAAACCCATGGTAGATGTGTGAATTAATTATCATCCCAAGACTCGTGTGGGGTTTTCATCCATCATATAGTGATTATTATTTGCACACTTGGGCGATGTGTAAAGTTATCGTCCGAATACCCATGTGGGGTTTACATCACAATCCATGTGAACTTATCTACATATTTGGGAGATGTGTGGGCAAATTGTAATCCCAAGTTAATTCATAATATAAACATTTTATTCAACAACGCATATTTGAACAATTTAATTATAGTAACATTAAAACTGTAAACATCCATCAGTCACAAAACAAACATTGCCATCACAATCAATAAATATATATTCAGTTATAAAATAGAATAACTGTACAAATTAGTTGAGTGAGAGGGTTCTCACATTGATCGGTTTTGAAATTGTTATAAAACAATTGTTTTAATTAAATTAAATGATGCGCTTAATTTAATCAAAATATGCAGCTAGCTCCGTTTCTGTCCAAATTGATTCCATAGCGAAGCTCTCTTCATCACGACAACGCACCTGAAATCGTCTAATTCTGTGTTTGTATGAAGGAGATATTAACATTCCAATTTTGGATAAGTTCAACGTTATTAAATAAATTAATAATTTATTAATCACCCTAATATTTCCTTAATCATCTTTCCATCCCGATCGTATTCATTTCAGATCACAAAACCTATTGTGCCCGCAACTAGCGCTTCAACTCGTCGCTGCCATGCTCGATCGAAGCACGATCAACCATGCCCACGTGAAGCGCCGCCATGCTGCCTCCCCACGCCAGGTGTACGGTGAAAGTCAGTGCCCCCTTTGACCTTGAACCACGTGCAAACGTCGAGCGTTTGAGCTTAGAAATCTCACAAACCACAAAACAAAAAACGATCTTAGCCGTTGAATTTACAGAGCTCGTTGAGCTTTTCATGTTTGTTGTTGAAGATTTCATGAGTTAGGGCGCGGATTAGAAGATAAGGGAAGAGGAAGCTTGGAGAACCATGGCCATCGATTTTCTTAAGTGGCGGCGCAGATGTTTATAGGCTTAGGGTTTTATGGAAAATAGTTTATATATATAATTTAATTCTAATGTTGCTTAATTACGAGGTTTGACATTCCGAACTCCAAACGAATCCCAACGAATGTCGCCACCAACCAAATACCCCTATTCCAGACACAATTGGATATATTTTGTAAGCTGATTCGATTGTTATAATCAGTTTTTATCAAAATTAAAATATAACGTTAAATATTGAATTTGAACACACGTTTTAATTTGCCACGATTACATATTGACTCCAAAAATTAAGAAATTTGAATTCTAGTTATGTTTCACAAATACAGTTCTTTTGAACCTTGTTTTGTCGAATTTAGAGACTGTTTGAAAAATGACCTTATTTCTAGCTTATTGAATTTTAGCTGAAATTCAACCTATGCTTATTTTTACCAGGCTTACATGCTAATTCCAATTGGTTTAAAATTTTAAACCCGACAAGAATTTGACATTCTGGATCCAACAAAATTAATTTCATTGAAAACGAAGGTTATTTGCAAAATAGCCATTTTTAAGGGCTTGTATAATATTAAAATATTAATAAATTTCGTAGCAACTATTTTAAATTGGTTATAACTTACAATCTATAACATAACATCTCAATTTTTTACATTTATTAGAAAGATGTAATTCAATAAATCATGACGTTTCTCATTTTAACAAATTCTGACTTATATTGCATTCTTTATATTAAAACGAAGTTCAAATCTAAATTTTTCGGACTACCGCGACGTTACGAGCTCATTTTATAATTAATATAAAGTTATACATTCAAACTTCATTTTAAATAAATTCTATGTCGTTTATTCTCAAAATAAATCATTTAAAATATTTAATTTCCATTAAAATCAGTTAAAAATAAATTTTAAATTGGTTCCATAATTCGGGGTTATTATAGCCACCTCCCCTCGAATGTTGCGCCACCCTCCCACCTTCAACAAACCCAGCTCCGGTAACCTCCAATCAAACCGCATTGCTTGAACCCGTACAGCACCGTATCACCGCTCTGCTCCCCCTAATGATCACCTCATCTTCACCATCACCGCCTCAAGGCCAGAACCTCGCCTGAACCACCTCTCACACCAGTCCCTACTTCCGACTAGACCTAGAACAACCACTGATACACTACCACGCCCAAAAAGACCGATCCTTCATCAACAACTGCACACACATCCGACCACGGGAACCATGGCCACTACGGGAACCATGGCCACCACCACCTATCGAGCGACCCCTGTCCCTCATTTCTCCACTCCGCACACGAACTGCATGCATCCCATGTATTCCTTTGCTTAGTGTATAGCTGAGCATTATTTTAGATTGCTGGAGAATGGACGAAGTATGCCAATATGCATATATGAACGTATGAAATTCGGTTTACACTTTTTTTCTTTGTAGAGTTTTGATTTAAAACTCATGGGATTGTGGGTTTCTTATTGAAGCAGGGAGGAAAGGTCGGTTTCATTTGCTTGCAGTAAAGAACGAAAATTAATGAAGTAATGAGGCTATATATAGTGGAGGAATTGTAAGAGGATAGGAACAATGTCCTATCAGGTACACGGTGGCATGTGTATAGGCTTGTGCAATTTAGGCCTGTGCGATTTGAAAATACATGGCAGCCGATATAGAGTAGGTAGAAATAGACGTTGAGGCTTAGATGTACGTTGGGTTAGCATAGGGTACGTTTGTACTTATATTTACTTGCTTAGGCTTTAAGAAATAGGGTAGGTGTGTGTGTGGCGTGTATATTTTAAGGTGGTAGGCTGTCTAGACACATTTTAGTTTTAAAATTAAGCTTAGGCCTTAATTTTCATTTTTATTTTATTTTAATACAGTTAGTTTATATAACCACTGTTTACCACTAACCGATAAATATATGTATTGCCACATCCGCATTCCAAACACAATGAAAATCGATGTACTGTTATATCTTAACGTTCTGAATCCAATGAAATTCGTTTGATCAAAATCCAACTACATTTGCATACCGACTTTATTTTAATTTCAATTTCTTTATCGGTTCCCAATAAAGTTTCGTCCGTGTACAAAACAACTCTGATTTGGCAATAAAACTGAAATACGTACATATTCCAATAAAATACATTTCGTCGAAAACGTAGGTAGTTTTGGAAAATAGCTATTTTTAAGGCTTATATAATATCGATATAATATAAATTAATCCCAAAACAATTCAATTTAATAATTATAAATTATTATTGTTGTATATAACCAAATGGAATTATATGCAGCTTCGAATATAAACTAATATGGACTTATAATGTAACGACCCGCATTCTACCTATCGAGGGATCGTAGAATATTTATTTTATTTTCATACAAATTCTTATGGTCGTGTAACTATGGGAAGCGACTAATGGAGTTATTTCCCACATTCACGATTTTTGACGATTTTTAAATTTCCATTTTGCCCTTGTCGAATCTTGTTTTGCCTATAACTTTTGATTGGTAAGGAGTTTTGACCTGAAACCACTTCCATTTGATTCAAATGATGGTTTTCCTTTCTGCAGAGTGGTCACATTAATCAAACAGACTTATCGTTTGGGAGATATGGCTGAAATAAGGTTTGGAAGATGAAAAACAGCATAATTGGGCTTAACCGGATGATTAACAACTAGGCCCATAACCCATTTCGGGATTAGGGTTACAGGAAGGCTGAAAGGGTCTGGGAAAACATTTCATTTCATTTTTCCAGCCGCCAATAACTTTACTTGAACCCTAGCAATGGCCTTCATCTTTCAAATCTCATTTTATTCCCTTCCTAATCGCATTTTAACCACTAATTGATCAAATTAACACAAATCAAGTCAAATTTGTATCAGATCAGAGATAGAGCTGCTGTTATACATTGGAATTTGTGTTATAACAGTAAAGTTTCAGATCTAAGATTTCATTTGTGGCTAAGGTGAGTGATTTGCACTTTTATTCACTAATTACGGCTAATTAGGGGGTGATTAGTGATAATTAGCGAAATTATGCATCATAAAAATCTGAAAAAATATGTAGAAATTCTTAAATATTATTTTATATCACTGGTGAAAATTTGGGTTAATTTGGATTAAGTTTGCTAATCTTATAGTTAAAACATGCTTAAGGGGATTATGGGGAAAATCATGCTTCTTGGGTATGTTTGATCTAAAATATTTCATGTGATTGATATTTTGGTGTTTTTGGTTGATTCTACATGTTATTAATGTTGTTTGGTATGTTTTGTGACTTCATAGTATGGTTAGAATGGTTGAAAACGCCATCGTTTGGCAAAATTAGCTGGTTTGAAAAACTGCAAAAAACTGGTTCTTGAAGGGGGTATGCCTCACGAACCGCCCAGGAGAACTTTGATTCCTGAAAGGGGTATGTCTCATGAACCACTCCAAGATGATGGTCACTAACCGCTCCAAGATGATGGTCACGAACCGCTCCAAGATGATGGTCACAAACCGTGGGGGTCATGAGCCGGGGGGATGGTCACGAACCGGGTGGTGGTTACGAACCGGGGGGGGGGGGGGGGTGTCACGAATCGGGGGGGGGGGGGGGTCACAAGCCGGGGGGTGGTCATGAATTAGGAGGGTCATGAGCCACGAACCGACCCTAACGAGGACCACGACCGTGACCCGAACCAAGATGATGACTCCAAACCGAACCGGATTCGAACTTTGACTATGCGACGACGATTGTGGATTCTTCTGAAGGTCAATTCCAACCCGACCAGAACCCGAAATGCAAAGGAAGTTTAAGTAGGAAGTTATTACTCAGGATCCAGATGGGAACCAGTTGAGTCAAGGAGTTTCTTATGATGCCAACATATAAAGTTGCAATGAAGATCATTTCATAGAGATAAGGTTATATATATATATATATACACACACATTGAGTCGTGTTAGAAATATGTTAAAATTTATCCTCAAAGTATAACGCGGAATGCACAAAACAATTTATAAAGTTATATCATATCTTTGTTGCTGAAATCTGAATATTTGAGGAATTGAAAAGTCACAGAAAAAGTCCAAACGGTCCAGGCTCCGATCGGGAAAGAGCGCAAAGCGATATAGACTGTGGGCCGAGGTCCTCCGGTCCATAGCCATTAACCGGTCGACTGGTCCAAATATGGGCGGTCGACCGGTCAGTGTGTTTTTGCACATAACGGCTATTTTTTTGGAAGTTTTAATTTTAGTTAAATTCAACCAGTCGACCGGTGATTTTTAACCAGTCGACCGTTTTGAAACAGCAAGCTTTTTCTGAAAGGTTGCTTCTATTTGTGAAGAGATTTCTATTCAATAATCAAAGGAAATGGACATAACTTTTTATATAAACTCTTCATGAAGAATTACCACCTTACTATTATTATATAAACAACTTCAAACTTGTTTTACAATTAACCGTATCATTCTATATTCACTCTAATTTCTGAATTGCATTTTCATGCTCTTTGCAAAACAAAAGCTCTCCAAAGTTAAATACTTGTTGAATCCTTGAATCAATTTAATATCATTTGATTCAATAAGCATTCTACTTCCTTAAATCTATGTATTCAAAGTATATACTTGAGGATCATATTATAGGAAGATTGTACTCAAACTGTTGACTATCCGTGTTGAATCAAGAACACAAAGCAGAAGTCAAAACCATTGTATTAGTTGAAGTCCTGTGTGTGATCAGGCAAGTGTTGAAGTCCTTGTGTTGTTAGAGGTGTGAAATCCCGTTCGGCTGCTCTGGTGTTGTATACATGTTCCTCCGGGTGAAATGAGGTGTTTGTTAGTGAGAATCCAGAAAGAAGTCTGGGACTGGACGGTGCTCTGAACCAGTATAAAAATCCCTGGTGTGATTTTTCTATTTTAGTGCACTTACTATTATCTGTGATTTGCTATTATTTCATGCTTAAGTGTTATACACCATATTACACGATCCTTATGTACTATATTATCATGTACGCACTTTCATTTGGTATCAGAGCCCGGTGTTCTAGAGATCGTAACAACATCCTAGAATAAATGGCAATAAAGAAATCTAGTCAGGGAAATAGAAAATGAAAGAGCAACAAAGCAGAATCAGGAGAGCGAGGAAACAAATGTCTCATGGCTAAAGTCAGAACACAATCGGTATGTACAGATTCTTTTATAAAGATCTTTAGTTAAACCATGAAAAATTCTTGAAAGATTTTAAAAGTTTGAGTAAACTTAATGTAATCATTGTAGCCAAGTCTAAAAATTGTGAGCAAGAAAATTCCAAATTAATAGATGAAAATAAGTTTTTAGTAAAACAAGCCAAATATTTTGAAGATAACTTAGAAGAGCTTGTTTCTCAAAAAGATTTCCTTCAAAAAGAAAATGAGCGACTAGAAGATAAAAACAATATTCTTTTAAAGGAAATCGATCTTTTGCAAAACAGAAATAAATCATTAGAAGATTCTTTAAATAATTCAAGTTCTTTTATTTCGTCTCTTGAAAAAGGGAATGAAGCTCTTACAAAAAAGAATTTGGAATTATCTAAAGAATGTGAGTTTTTAAAGGTGAATAATAATATTTTGCAAAATAAAATTTCTGACTAAAAGAAAATTTTGAAAAATTACAATCTTCTTTAATTAATTTAGGATCTCAAATTTGTGATCTCAAAATTGAGAATGCTTTAAAAAGGAAGAACACTGAATTAAATAAGGAAATTGATAATTTTCAGAATAACAAAATTTCTTTTATCGCTCGTGATTTTGGAATTAAATTTGATAAATGTAACAAATAAGTTCGCGAAATTTAATAAAGGTCAGAATGATTTAAACTTGATTTTATCTAGATCTCGACCTTTACATGACAAAAGTGGTTTAGGATATAATAAAACCAATCATAGAAATAGTACTAGATACGCTTTTATGTACAATAAGAATATCACTGCTAGTACTAGCGCTCATCCAAGACCCAATTATTATAGAAATTCGAATACTTCTATGGCTAGCGGTATTTATAATAAATATAGAAGTAAGAAAAGAAATATCACTAGAGATTACTTAAGTATTTGGGTTCCTGTAAGTTGGAAAACAGAGAAAAATACATCGATGATTATTTTGATTCAGTAGTTAATAATGAAAGTTTTATCTTTAAAGGTTCCATTAAACCCTCTTGGGTATGGTTACCTTCCATCTAACTCATGGACCCAAACAAAGCAAGTGGGTACCAAAATTATATATGTCATATTTTTCGTGGGTACACCACAACAAAGAGAAGCTTATTCTAAATCTCTAAATATCTTTGAAAAAACTCAGCTTATCAAAAAATCACACGATTCAATATCTCCTAAAGGTGCTATAATTATTTGTATTCTCTACTACTCTCGATTACTGTGTTTATTATGATATTTATTCTTTTTAATCGATGACAAAAGGGGAGAAATATTTTCTCTCATGATGATACATATCATTCATGTTACCAATACTATCATTTAAAATTATGTGCTTAACATGGTAATAGTATATGTGTGCTAACATTTGTTAATGTAGGAATCAAAAGGTAAGATTATTTATATTATATTATGAACTAACAAATGTTGCAGAAATTCAGGGGGAGCTTTATATTCAGAGGGAGAAATCCAAGGTGTTGTCATCAATCAAAAAGGGTGAGAATGTCGAGTCAAGGAGTTTTTGATCGATGCCAACATATAAAGTTGCAATGAAGATCATTTCATAGAGATAAGGTTTTATATATATACACATTGAGTCGTGTTAGAAATATGTTAAAATTTATCCTCAAAGTATAACACGAATTCACAAAACAATTTATAAAGTTATATCATATCTTCGTTGCTGAAATCTGTATATTTGAGGAATTGAAAAGTCACAGAAAAAGCCCAAACGGTCCAGGCTCCGACCGGGAAAGAGCGCAGAGCGATATAGACTGTGGATCGAGGTCCTCTGGTCCACAGCCATTAACCGGTCAACTGGTCCAAATATGGGCGGTCGACCGGTCAGTGTGTTTTTGCACATAACGGCTATTTTTTTTGAAGTTTTAATTTTAATTAAATTCAACCAGTCGACCGGTGATTTTTAACCAGTCGACCGTTTTGAAACAGTAAGCTTTTTCTGAAAGGTTGCTTCTATTTGTGAAGAGATTTCTATTAAATAATCAAAAGAAATGGACATAACTTTTTATAGAAACTCTTCATGAAGAATTACTATCTTTCTACTATTATATAAACAACTTCAAACTTGTTTTACAATCAACCGTATCATTCTATATTCTCTCTAATTTCTGAATTGCATTTTCATACTCTTTGCAAAACAAAAGCTCTCCAAAGTTAAATACTTGTTGAATCCTTGAATCAATTTAATATCATGTGATTCAACAAGCATTCTACTTCCTTAAATCTACACATTCAAAGTATATACTCGAGGATCAGATTATAGGACGATTGTACTCAAACTGTTGACTATCCGTGTTGAATCAAGAACACAAAGCAGAAGTCAAAACCATTGTATTAGTTGAAGTCCTGTGTGTAATCAGGCAAGTGTTGAAGTCCTCGTGTTGTTAGAGGCGTGAAATCCCGTTTGGATGCTCGGGTGTTGTATACCTGTTCCTTCAGGTGAAGTGAGGTGTTTGTTAGTGAAAATCTAGAAAGAAGTATGGGACTGGACGTAGGACGGTGCTCTGAACCAGTATAAAAAATCCCTGGTGTGATTTTTCTATTTTACTGCGCTTACTATTATCTGTGATTTGCTATTATTTCATACTTAAGTGTTATACACCATATTACACGATCCTTGTGTACTATATTAGCACGTACGCACTTTCTGAACCAACGAGTTAACTTCTAGAGTTGGATTTTGCTGCAGGACATGTGCAAAGGGGTTATCGATATCTATAACTTTGGTTCACCGTTGAAGAGTGAGACGAACCAGAGCCAGGGAAGTGTGGACTGGTTGGCCCTTAACCTAGAGCCAAGTATGTGTGAACTGGGTAGGGTTATTGACTATAGACCAGGAAGTATGGTCATAGCAGTAGTAGTTGTACGGAGTTGCCTTCATGGCCCAATAGATTTAGTGATCAAAGTAGTGGATATCGTATGATTTACGCACTGAGTGAGAGACGTGAGGATGATTGCTATGTTTGATGTTTACTATCACCATGACACACACACTCCCATTTTTACATTATATGTTAGTGTTACCTTAGAGTACTGTACATCTTGTTGTGCTAACTCTTTGGATGCAGGTCCATATATCATTATTTATACCTGTTATTGTTTTATTTTGTTGCTATCGCTTATACCTGACTCTTGTCTGACCTAGAGTTTTATGTCTCTTCTTATTACTCTGGGTGCTCCTAAACGAGCAGACTAGAGACAGGTTAGGTGGTTATGCACGAGTAGCTGTCCAGAGACGAGCAGGAGGCTTCAACGTACTATTTACATATATTCTCCATGTATTGTTGTTGGTCACTACTTTAGGCATTAGTTGTGTACCTAATCTATTTTTCTTTAGAGATAGCATTTTGAAGTTGTAATAATGATGGTTTGGATCATAAGCTGTATTTTGGATTCCATTGCTATGACGGTTTAGTTTTCAGCTTATGCACTGTCTCGCCTGTTTTATATCAAGTGTGTTATTATTATATTTTATTCCATGTTCTATGAGATATACTACAGGTTCTTCGGTGATTCATAGTTTCAAAACCCTTTTCTTTTGACGACCGTCCCTTGCTAGTCGGGCATTGGCACAACGCATTTCGGTGAAATGTCGGCTGGTTCGGGGCGGGCCGTCACACTTGGTATCAGAGCATATGTTGCGTAGTTAACCTAGGGGAAGACATCAGGGAGAGATAGTATATGTATACGACAGCGCGTATTTGTGATATTTTGGTTTTCAAAAACTAAATATGTACTATTAGTATATCTAAGGATGAAGTTGCACTACACGGGCACCACTGAGGAGATGGTTAGTCGTTTTCTCTTTACAGATAGGACGATGAGCCGAAATATGAGGAGTATTGTAACGACCCGTGTTTTTCTGCCTATTCATTTGATTTATTTAATTTATTTTATTATTTAAAATATTGGTTTGAATTTAAATAATTGAATTTAACGAATATATTTTGAATATATTATTTAAATAAATAATAAAATAATAATTTAAGTTCCAGAATGTTTGGAAAATGCAGAATTTGAAATATAATGTGGTTGGCAATTTAAAATCTGTTTATATTGCTTTTGTTGAAAGTATAGAGGCGATTTCGTTTATAAAACGACGGTTGAACGTTAAATTTACAATTTATTTTTAAAACGAGCTGTAGCGGCGCAACAGTTCGTAATTTGGCATTTTGAACTTTAAACAGTCGTACAGGATCCAAAATAAGACAGATTTTCTCGAAATAAGAAACGTCAGAATCTGTTTGACGATATTTTCCTAATAGAAGAGAAAAATCGAGTTTTCGTGTTGTAAATTTTATTTTATGTCCAAATCAAATTTTGAAAAGGTCACTATGGAATTTATATATATTATAGCGATTATTTATATAAAATAAATGGTTTTTAAATATTTTAAATATCGATTTGGCTTGAAATTCAACCCGGGCTATTTTATATTGGTAATGTATGGTATTCTGGCCATGTACGTCTAATCGTAATATTTTATTTATTTTATATTGAAGTATTTTAAAATTTGTTTATTTTATTTGAATTGGGCAGTTATAAAAGGGACATTTTTCAAATGACCTCCGTTTTCAACGAAACAAATTTTATTGAGACCGTAACAGTAAATTATTGCTAGATTTTCAAGTTGCACGCAAAACGGAGTTATTCTGTGAGCGAGGCAAAATAAAGTGCAAATTAAATCGATCAATTGGACGTGTACGAGCGCCATTTGAGCAAACGAACTCGGAATTCGACGAAACAAGTTTCGTTAGGATCGTATCGTCAAATTATACTATGTCGTCCACTCGCGTCACGAACGGAGTTTGTATGTGAGCACATGAGCGAATAAACAACGTTCGAAATAGCGATAGGTACGAAATAAAAATCGTTAGTCAACATCGCTCGTCACATCAACTTAAATTATATTCTTTTCACTTATATAAACACCTAAAATTCAGCCTAAACCCATCTCCTCCAAACTAAAGCAAACAAATTTGCAGAAAAGCCCTCAAACACAAATCAATTTATATCTTTAAATTTGTCGAGAATTGGCTAGGGGAATCTGAAGTGAAGTGGTAGATCGGGGCGATACCTAGCTACTGTAAAAAGTTGGGGACCTATCGTGGTCGGAGGTGGCCGGAATCGGATGAACAGCGAAGAAATCCAGTTTCGTTCTTTGCCTAAATTCGAGGGATTGATCCAATTTTAGTGGCCGAGACCTGGGAGAAATGGAAGAGGGGAGTTCAGGCTTTGATTTGGTGGTGGTCTCGAGTTCTCTGGTGGTCGGAGGTGAGAGAATTGATGAGATGAACGTAGAGTGATATTTTGGGTTTGGTTTTTCAGGTGGTGGTCGAATTTGAGGATTTTCGGCGTCGGCGTTGGGTGTTGGGCTGGGGGCCTGAGGGGGAAGTGTCGAGGGAGGTCTGGTGATCGATCTGGGGGTGGTCCGGTCAGATATGGTGGAGTGTGGTGGCGCAGGTTAACAGTTGATCGGAGCTTGGGGGGCCTCCGCGTTTTGGGTTCGTACAGGCAGCTCAGGCCACCTGACGTGGCGAGGCCTGGCTGAGGCGGAAGCTGGGTGGAAGGCGATCACGGTGGGGATGGAGGTTGGCCGTCCGGTGGTCAGGAGGATCGACGGTGATCGATTGAAGTGGAAGCTGATGTCGTGTTTTTCCATTTAAAAGTGGAGGATCGGGTTTCGTATCTTCCAATTTGAGAAAACGTGTGAAACCATTTAAGAGACGCTGACGTGGCATCGAATAACGGTAATTAAAGGTATTTATTTAATTAATTAATTATTGGTTTAGTTAATTATCGTTTAAACTTTATAAACTTGAAACGACCATAACTAATTCGTACGATAACGAAATTCTATGAAACAGAATCCGTTGGGATCGCTGGGAAGAGACCTAGGTAATGGCACTGACTAGGAGTCGATTAGACGCAGTTGAAATTTCAGCAAATTTTGAACGTTCATCTCAAATTAAATGCAACAAACGTGTCAAATATCGACCGTAATAAACTTTGGTGAGTTAATTCTCACACCTTCTGGAATTCTGTGATGTGGTTTATTCATAGGAAAATATAATTTGCAGTTAACAGTATAAATTGGTTGATTGGTTGCGATGGATGCAAATTGGTTGTTTACTGTTTGTTTGGTTGCCGTTGTTTCGTTGTTTTAAATACATTCTATTTAACTTGAATATATTTATCAATCATTATCCGTGATGCAGAGAAGGACAGGTTGGAGGGATCCGACCAGATTCCTCAAATCAACCGTGTTTTTAATTGTGGTGCATATGTGAATTGTTCACCCTGACTAACACCAAAACTTGTTCGAATGTTGATGGTTGAATATATATCCATCGTTGTGTGTTTAAAATCAACCGACAGTGTTGACAGAGTAATTGGCAGAATGGCCTAAAATATACGGGTTTTAAACATCGGTCTACTGTCAGGTGGATCGACGCAATTTTAAAGTTATAAATTATTTTATAATTGGATTAAAGTTTTAATTATTTTATATAAGAAATTAAAAGTTTATAAATATGTATATATTAATCGAGTTTATAAAAGGGATTATTCAAAAGGTTTATACCCGTCTTAAAGGCAGAGAAAACCACAGATTTTACCTATGGGCTGGTAAGATAGAATAATTGTTTTTAAACAATTAAATGGTGATTTTAAATTAATTAAGTTACTTAATTAATTTAAAAGGGAAATGATGAATGGGATTTCTGAACATTCTTTAAAGTTGACGAGTGGTGTTAATTAATTAGTTAATCTTTGATTTAACTATAAATTAAGGAAATTCTTGAATTTGTTTAGTGTTAATTTTTAGTTAATCTTCGATTAAATAAACTTCAAAGTAATTATCAAATTGGTTAGTGTTAATATAGTAAATCATCTTTTAAAGTGATAATTATCATATTTTTAATTAATAACAAGTTAACTATTTTAATATAGTTAATATGAAGATTAATTATTATTTTTATTAATAATAATTTAAGCGAAGATCATTCATTAGATATCGATTAAGAAATGATTAAGTGGCACTATGGTTGATCCAGAAGGTGATGAGAGTTTTGTAATCCAAGTTTTAAAACTAGATTTGTAAATGGGATTTGTCAGCGAAGGAAAAGGGTTAAATAAGGTTTTCCCTTTATTTTTAAATCAAATAAAGTAAATTCAATTAAATGAAATTATTAAGGAAGATGGACAATCAATTAGAAATAGACTGAAATATAATGATGGTTTTAAGGAAAAATCTGAGGGGTTGTGAAAAGTGGTAAAGGAATTACGATAGGTATTTAGGAAGAAAGCCTGGCAAGGTCAAATTGAGTTTTTTAAAAACCAAAGTGGTAACGTTAATTGTTGAAGAATTTAATCGAGAGAACAATGTATTCGAAATGAGAATTTCAAATACAAAAAGGGAAATTCATACAATGGCCTTAGTATCAAATATCGATAGATGGACTTTCGGAAATAGATTCCAAGTAAGGAGGCCTTGTTATAAAAGAGATGGTAAATGGATTTCAACCCTAAGATATAAATGCCCAATAGATGGAATCAAATTATTTCGTGAGGGACTTTAGTATAAGTCAAAAATGTATAAACGAAATAATGAAATAAGTCAAAGGTGGTGTTTTGTAGATATTTACTTAATCAAACAAGTTAAGTAAGGAGATGATCAAACGAGAATTTCAAATGTAAGCAACGGTTTTAAAACCAAATTTGAAATCAAAGGGAAAATGAGATTTTGATGTTAGTGGGTAAACTAATATTATTCTAAGGTAAGAAGGTTGTCGATCAAGGTCTGAGAGGTAACTAAAATACCCCAACTTGAACGACTTCACTATTATCGAGGAATGATATTAGTTTAGAAGGGGTGAAGATGTTGGAATTGGTTTTATCCTGTACGAGGGATACTGAACTCTAATGCGAGGGTTGGAATATAAAGGATATCACAATATTAGTTTCAAATAAATAAGAGTATTTGATTTTAAATATATAATTTAACATTTGATTTATCAGATCAGACACGGGTAATTTGGTTTATACTATTAAGTATATACATATAAGTATATCGTGGAATGCTCGAATATAAGGAAAAGGGAAAAGGGTTCTAAAGAAATACATCGATATTTCGAAAAGAAATGGAAAGCTGGATGTGTGTATATATACATATACATATATATATATGCTCTAAAGTATTTAAATAGTTTTTGTTATAAATAAGAATAAATAAAATGTTTTCAATATATTGGAAGATTTAAGAGTTGACTAACTGTTTTGTTAAATTTATTTTAAATAGGCCAATCAATGCCAAGTGCTGAATAAAAAAAAAATCATTTATTTACACGATTGATATTTGATAGTTAAATCACAAACTATCAAACCTGACCAATACGATTGTTGGAATGGAAAGACCGGGATCGAATTATATTCGAAAACCATTCCGACCAACAAATACGTGAAGATGGTAATTGAAGACGGAGCAATTGAAGACCGTGGATCTTCATAAGCGGAAGAACTACTTGTCGAATCTCTCTGGCTTGCAACCAGAGTTATTTGGTTTGTGATTCTATCGTCGTTGAAATCTACGGATTGCAAAGACTACTCGCTACTGATCCTGGGGGTGATTCCTATATAAGGATGCAGTAGGAGGGTGCCTTCGGTTCATCCTGTTCCTGGATGACTTGTATGGACGAATGTCTGACAAAGTATTTCCTTAAAACCACGTGCGTTGATTTTTACAAATATATCGAGTTGGTGGCGAAGTGGGGCACTTCTTCTATACCCAGAGTATATTTGTGGACGTCAATTAGTGATTTGATGGATCTGACAATGTGGCATTCAAAGTGAATGATGACCAGATGTTTAAAGGTAAATTCTAGCCTCAAGCCTCATCAACCGGGAAATGACAAAAATCGGGCAGGCAGCATTGCTATGTGGGTCGCTCCCATTAGGGTGTATAATCACCTATCTAGAGAAATTCCATTTGCTTGTAAATCTATTTCGATGTTGTTCCTTTCGGGAAACGGTGGTTTGAGCCCAACCGTTTGTGACATACATTCGATACACTCAAGCGAAATGAGTGGTCAGTCATGTGTGGGCCGGGTTGCAAGACGTTTTTGTTGAACCCAATGTATTCGCCTCTAGAGATACACTATCGGCGGGTGGTCACATACCTTGTCAAAGTCGGAATCTAATTTCCAATAAGCGCCTTCGGTTTTGGTTGTGTACTATATATGTGGAGCGTGAGATGCAAGCGTTCCACTAGATTGTTATCTATTTGTATTTAGACACTATTATAATATCAGACAAGTTATGATTTTCAAAAATGGTTTGGGTTATAGTAAGGTAAAAACCGTCCGTGTTTATGTGTGGGCTAGTCTTACTATTATCCATTTATTTCAAAAGAATTTCCAAAGTTAAACGAGTGTTTGTTCTCTGAATTTATCACTGAAAGTATTCCAGACTGACCCGGTGTATTTTGCTTTGCTTCAAATGTGCTCGGGTCAGACCGAGTGTATTTACAGGTTAGGTTCGCTTGGAATTTCAGGAGTTGGAAGACGGAGGCTTCACCGCTAGTTATATAAAGTTATTTCCGCTGTGTAGTTATATGTTGTACTCTGATGATTGATATGTATATACAATTCTTTGTATATTTGATATTATATTTTATTTGTTCCGCTGTGAGACTCTAATGTGTTGTTCTTCTTCTTTCTTCTATTCTAACATTTCTTTCTTTCTATTTCTCATCCTCTGACTTCTTTCTAATAATGATTCGTATTTCTGTATCTTTTGGGTTGGACGTGCAGTATTATTAGTCAACTCAAAGGGTATGGAAATACGGGCCATTACAGTTGGTATCAGAGCTATTGGTTTAGTGATTAACCTTGGCTCTGTGGAGTGACTCGATAGAGATGGGGTTAGTAATGCCCTAGATTGAGTCTGAGTGTATATATGAGAGCATGTACTTGTAATTTGATACAAAATTATTTTTGAAACTATTTCTGCCCAATTTATTTTTAAAACAATAAAAGTAATGATTTTTCTCGAATCATTATAATACAGGCAAATTATTTGAATTGGTTAATGTTGTTTGTGTGATATGTTTGGATTGTGTTGTTGGTTGCTTGAATATGAACCTGAACCTGAATCGACTTGGTTTAAAACCAATATGAAATAAATAAGTTGAAAAATCAATCCAGATAAATAAATTTGAATGGATAATTAAAGAAATAAATGAAGTGATTATAAATAATTATAACCTCGTATGGATTGGATTGCATGTAAAATTGGTTGATGTGAATGATATGGGTGTTTTGAACATAATTGACATTGGTTTTGGGAACTAATGAATTGGTTTGAGTTGAGAACAGGTGCAAGTGCCAGTTCAGCTTTAAAATCCATCCAGGAGAGAAATTCTGGAGTTATTTGAATCCAGTGTGAATAGAGCTGCATAAGAACTAAGCAAGCTCGAATAAAATATATCGCTTATCGCGTAATAACGCTCGCAAAAAGGTACGCCTACGCAAATATGAAATTTTGGGTCTTATTTGAATTTGAGTTTTGATTTTGGATTTTTCCGACCGTGTGGGTCGATGTATATCTATTTCTTGAACCTGCTATATTGCAGATGGTCCTCCGTACAGGGGAGACTCTGCCGAAATTTTTCCAAAATTTAAGGTGTTAGAAATTTTTGAAGAATTTATGGAAAATTCTTTTATTTGAAATAAATTTGTTTTTAAAGCCAAATGGGTTAGTTTAAAATTAAAATCGAGTTTTAATTTAAACATTTTTGCAAAGATAATAGTAACGGCATTTCTTCTACCTTAGCAATTTCGAGGACGAAATAATTTTAAGAGGGAAGGAATGTAACGACCCGTGTTTTTCTGCCTATTTATTTGATTTATTTAATTTATTTAAAATATTGGTTTGAATTTAAATAATCAAATTTAACGATTATATTTTGAATATATTATTTAAATAAATAATAAAATAATAATTTAAGTTCCAGAATATTTGGAAAATGCAGAATTTGAAATATAATGTGGTTGGCAATTTAAAATCTGTTTATATTGCTTTTGTTGAAAGTATAGAGGCGATTTCGTTTATAAAACGACGGTTGAACGTTAAATTTATAATTTAATTTTAAAATGAGCTGCAGCGGCGCGGTAGTTCGTAATTTGGCATTTTGAACTTTAAACAGCCGTACAGGATCCAAAATAAGTCAGATTTTCTCGAAACAAGAAACGTCGGAATCTGTTTGACGATATTTTTCTAATGGAAGAGAAAAAATCCAGTTTTCATGTTGTAAATTTTATTTTATGTCCAAATCAAATTTTGAAAAGGTCGCTATGGAATTTATACATATATTATAGCGATTATTTATATAAAATAAATGGTTTTTAAATATTTTAAATATCAATTTGGCTTGAAGTTCAACCCGGGCTATTTTATATTGGTAATGTATGGTATTCTGGCCATGTACGTCTAATCGTAATATTTTATTTATTTTATATTGAAGTATTTTAAAATTTGTTTATTTTATTTGAATTGGGCAGTTATAAAAGGGACAATTTTCAAACGACCTCCGTTTTCAACGAAACAAATCTTGTTGAGACTGTAACAGTAAATTATTGCTAGATTTTCAAGTTGCATGTAAAACGGAGTTATTCTGTGAGCGTGGCAAAATAAAATGCAAATTAAATCGATCAATTGGACGTGTACGAGCGCCATTTGAGCAAACGGATTCGGAATTCGACAAAACAAGTTTCATTAGGACTACATCGTCAAATTATACTATGTCGTTCACTCGCGTCACGAACGGAGTTTGTATGTGAGCATATGAGCGAATAAACAACGTTCGAAATAGCGATAGGTACGAAATAAAAATCGTTAGTCAACATCGCTCGTCACATCAAGTTAAATTATATTCTTTTCACTTATATAAACACCTAAAATTCAGCCTAAACCCATCTCCTCCAAACTAAAGAAAACAAATTTTCAGAAAAGCCCTCAAGCACAAATCAATTTATATCTTGAAATCTGTGGAGAATTGGCTAGGGGAATCTGAAGTGAAGTGGTAGATCGGGGAGATACCTAGCTACTGTAAAAAGTTGGGGACCTATCGTGATCGGAGGTGGCCGGAATCGGATGAACAGCGAAGAAATCCAGTTTTTTTCTTTGCCTAAATTCGAGGGATTTATCCAATTTTAGTGCCCGAGACCTGGGGAATATGGAAGAGGGGAGTTCAGGCTTCGATTTGGTGGTGGTCTCGAGTTCTTTGGTGGTCGGAGGTGAGAGAATTGATGAGATGAACATGGAGTGATATTTTGGGTTCGGTTTTTCAGGTGATGGTTGGATTTGAGGGATTTCCGGCGTCGACGTTGGGTGTTGGGCTGGGGGCCTGAGGGAGAAGTGTCGAGGGAGGTTTGTTGATCAATCTGGGGGTGGTCCGGTCAGATATGGTGGAGTGTGGTGGCGCAGGTCAACAGTTGATCGGAGCTTGGGGGCTTCCGCGTTTTGGGTTCGTACAGGCGGCTCTGGCCACTTGACGTAGCGAGGCCTGGCTGAGGCGGAAGCTGGGTGGAAGGCGATCACGGTGGGGATGGAGGTTGGTCGTCCGGTGGTCAGGAGGGTCGACGGTGATCGATTGAAGTGGAAGCTGATGTCGTGTTTTTTCATTTGAAAGAGGAGGATCGGGTTTCATATATTCCAATTTGAGAAAACGCGTGAAACCATTTAGGAGACGCTGACGTGGCATCTATTAACGGTAATTAAAGGTATTTATTTAATTAATTATTGGTTTTGTTAATTATCGTTTAAACTTTATAAACTTGAAACGACCATAACTAATTCGTACGATAACGAAATTCTACGAAACATGATCCGTTGGGATCGCAGGAACGAGACCTAGGCAATGGCCCTGACTAGGAGTCGATTGGATGCAGTTGAAATTTCAGCAAATTTTGAATGTTCGTCTCAAATTAAATGCAACAAATGCGTCAAACGTCGACCGTAATAAACTCTGGTGAGTTAATTCTCACACCTTCTGGAATTCTGTGATGTGGTATACTCGTAGGAAAATATAATTTACAGTTAACAGTACAAATTGGTTGATTGGTTGCGATGGACGCAAATTGGTTGTTTACTGTTTGTTTGATTGCCGTTGTTTCATTGTTTTAAATACATTCTATTTAACTTGAATATTTTTATCAATCGTTATCTGTGATGCAGAGAAGGACAGGTTGGAGGGATCTGACCGGATTCCTCAAATCAACTGTGTTTTTAATTATGGTGCATATATGGATTGTTCACCCTGACTGACACCAAAACTTGTTCGAATGTTGATGGTTGAATATATATCCATCGTTGTGTGTTTAAAATCAACTGACAGTGTTGACTGAGTAATTGGCAGAATGGCCTAAAATATACGGGTTTTAAACATCGGTCTACTATCAGGTGGATCGACGCAGTTTTAAAGTTATAAATTGTTTTATAATTGGATTAAAGTTTTAATTATTTTATATAAGAAATTAAAAGTTTATAAATATATATTTTAATCGAGTTTATAAAAGGGGTTATTTAAAAGGTTTATACCCGTCTTAAAGGTAGAGAAAACTACAAATTTTATCTACGGGCTGGTAAGATAGAATAATTGTTTTTAAACAATTAAAAGGTGATTTTAAATTAATTAAGTTACTTAATTAATTTAAAAGGGAAATGACGAATGGGATTTCTGAACATTCTTTAAAGTTGTCGAGTGGTGTTAATTAATTAGTTAATCTTTGATTTAACTATAAATTAAGGAAATTCTTGAATTTGTTTAGTGTTAATTTTTAGTTAATCTTCGATTAAAAAACTTCAAAGTAATTATCAAATTGGTTAGTGTTAATATAGAAAATCATCTTTTAAAAGTGATAATTATCATATTTTTAATTAATAGCAAGTTAACTATTTTAATATAGTTAATATGAAGATTAATTATTATTTTAATTAATAATAATTAAAGTGATGACCATTCATTAGATATCGATTAAGAAATGATTAAGTGGCACTATGGTTGATCCAGGAGGTGATGAGAGTTTTGTAATCCAAGATTTAAGACTAGATTTGTAAATGGGATTTGTCAGAGAAGGCAAAGGGTTAAATAAGGTTTTCCCTTTATTTTTAAATCAAATAAAGTAAATTCAATTAAATGAAATTATTAAGGAAGATGGACAATTGATTAGAAATAGATTGAAATATAGTGATGGTTTTAAGGAAAAATCTGAGGGGTTGTGAAAAGTGGTAAAGGAATTACGATAGGTATTTAGGAAGAAAGCCTGGCAAGGTCAAATTGAGTTTTTTAAAAACGAAAGTGATAATGTAAACTATTGAAGAATTTAATCGAGAGAACAATGTACTCGAAATGAGAATTTCGAAAACAAAAAGAGAAATTCATACAATGGCCTTGGTACCAAACATCGATAGATGGACTTTCGGAAATAGATTCCAAGCAAGGAGGCCTTGTTATAAAAGAGATGGTAAATGGATTTCAACCCTAAGATATAAATGCCCAATAGATGGAATCAAATTATTTGGTGAAGGACATTAGTATAAGTCAAAAATGTATAAACGAAATAATGATATAAGTCAAAGGTGGTGTTTTGTAGATATTTACTTAATCAAACAAGTTAAGTAAGGAGATGATCAAACGAAAATTTCAAATGTAAGAAACGATTTTAAAACCAAATTTGAAATCAAAGGGAAAATGAGATTTTGTTGTTAGTGGTTAAACTAATATTATTCTAAGGTAAGAAGGTTGTCGATCAAGGTCTGAGAGGTAATTAAAATACCCCAACTTGAACGGCTTCACTATTATCGAGGAATGGTATTAGTTTAGAAGGGGTGAAGATGTTGGAATTGGTTTTATCCTGTACGAGGGATACTGAACTCTAATGCGAGGGTTGGAATATAAAGGATACCGCAATATTAGTTTCAAATAAATAAGAGTATTTGATTTTAAATATATAATTTAACATTTGATTTATCAAATCAGACACGGGTAATTTGGTTTATACTATTAAGTATATACATATAAGTATATCATGGAATGCTCGAATATAAGGAAAAGGGTTCTAAAGAAATACATCGATATATCCAAAAGAAATGGAAAGCTGGATGTGTGTATATATACATATACATATACATATGCTCTAAAGTATTTAAATAGCTTTTGTTATAAATAAGAATAAATAAAATGTTTTCAATATATTGGAAGATTTAAGAGTTGACTAACTATTTTGTTAAATATATTTTAAATAGGCCAATCAATGCCAAGTGCTGAATCAAGAAAACTCATTTATTTACACGATTGATATTTGATAGTTAAATCACAAACTATCAAACCTGACCAATACGATTGTTAGGATGGAAAGATCGGGATCGAATTATATTCGAAAACCATTCCGACCAACAAATACGTGAAGATGGTAATTGAAAACGGAGCAATTTAAGATCATGGATCTTCATAAGCGGAAGAACTACTTGTTGAATCTCTCTGGCTTGCAACCAGAGTTATTTGGTTTGTGATTCTATCGTCGTAGAAATCTACGGATTGCAAGGACTACTCGCTACTGATCCTGGGGGTGATTCCTATATAAGGATGCAGTAGGAGGGTGCCTTCGGTTCATCCTATTCCTAGATGACTTGTATGGACGAATGTCTGACAGTGTATTTCCTTAAAACCATGTACGTTGATTTTTACAAATATATCGAGTTGGTGGCGAAGAGGGGCACTTCTTCTATACCCAGAGTATATTTGTGGACGTCAATCAGTGATTTGACGGATCTGACAATGTGGCATTCAAAGTGAGTGATGACCAGATGTTTAAAGGTAAATTCTAGCCTCAAGCCTCAACAACCGGGAAATGACAAAAATCGGGCAGGCAGCATGGCTATGTGGGTCGCTCCCGTTAGGGTGTATAATCACCTATCTAAAGAAATTCCATTTGCTTCTAAATCTATTTCGATGCTGTCCCTTTCGGGAAACGATGGTTTGAGCCCAATCGTTGGTGATATACATTCGATACACTCAAGCGAAATGAGTGGTCGGTCATGTGTGGGCCGGGTTGCAAGACGTTTTTGTTGAACCCAGTGTATTCACCTCTAAAGATACACTATCGTTGGGCGGTCCCATACCTTGTCAAAGTCGGAATCCAATTTCGAATAAGCGCCTGCGGTTTTGGATGTATACTATATATGTGGAGCGTGAGATGCAAGCGTTCCACTAGATTGTTATCTATTTGTATTTAGACACTATTATAATATCAAACAAGTAATGATTTTCAAAAATGGTTTGGGTTATAGTAAGGTGAAAACCATCCGTGTTTATGTGTGGGCTGGTCTTACTATTATCCATTTATTTCAAAAGAATTTCCAAAGTTAAACGAGTATTTGTTTTGTGAATTTATCGCTGAAAGTATTTCAGACTGACCCGGTGTATTTTGCTTTGCTTCAAATGTGCTCAGGTTAGGTTCGCTTGGAATTTCAGGAGTTGGAAGCAGGAGGCTTCACCACTAGTTATATCAAGTTATTTCCGCTGTGCAGTTATATGTTGTACTCTGATGATTGGTATGTATATACAATTCTATGTATATTTGATATTATATTTTATCTATTCCGCTGTGAGACTCTGATGTGTTGTTCTTCTTCTTTCTTCTATTCTAACATTTCTTTCTTTCTATTTCTCATCCTCTGACTTCTTTCTAATAATGATTCGTATTTCTGTGTCTTTTGGGATGGACATGCGGTATTATTAGTCAACTCAAAGGATATGGAAATACGGGCCATTACAGGTATGGGTCCAGGGGCCAACAATGGGAATATCCCTGATATAAGGACGATATTCACTGCCTTCATGCGAGAGATGCTTAGGGATGCTCAGGGAGCAGCTCCTAATGCTGCTAACGGTGGTGGTGCAGCAGTGCAGGCGCCTAGGGCCAATTTCGCCAAGCTCAACAAGGACTATACTAATCTTGGTGGAAAGACGATCCACGGAACAAAATCGGCTGTGGAGATTCAAGATTGGCTTGATAGTTGCGAGCGTATCTTCGAGTATTTGGGGATCGTGGATGCAATGAAGAGAAAGTTAGCATCGCGTCAACTTCAAGGACGGGCTATGAGTTGGTGGAATGCTATTAATGCAGCTACTCCCGAGGATCAAGTTACTTGGAACCAGTTTAAGAATCGCTTCAGTGAGAAGCTTATTCCAGCTGCTCAGAAATCAGAATTATTTAGGAAATTTTTGGAGATTAAGCAGAATGGTAGGGCAGTCTTAGAATATATTGCTGAATTCGATTCCTTATCGAAATATGGATTATCCCTTATCGATACTACCGATAAGAAGAAAGAGAAGTTCATAACTGGCTTGGATGGGTACTTGGGGGAAAGACTTATAAACCATATCGATGAAACCTTCGAATCTATTGTGGGAAAGGCCTTGAGATCTGAGAGCCTTTACCCTAAGTCGATGACCGAAGTTGATATTACATCTACAGGGGAGCCAAAACCGCATGCGAATGGGGAAGGCAATAAGAATTCTCAGAATAACAGAAAACAGAACCAAACCAAAGATGGTCAGAAAAAGAAGAATAAGAAAGATGTCGAGTGCTATAGCTGTGGCAAGAAGTGCCACTATGCCAAAGATTGTCGAGCAAAGCCAGGGGAAAAGAAGTGCTGCAACTGTGATTAAATGGGACATTTCAAGAATAAATGTCCACAACCTCCTAAAGAGAAGCAGAGCATGAGAGCATATGCTATCAACACTGTTCCTTCTTCGTCGAATGTCCCAACTGCGGCATAGAAGGAAAAAAGGTGTCGTTATTCGAGGTATGCTTTCTATTTATGATGTTTATGTTCGAGTGTTGTTTGATACCAGGGCTTCCCATTCCTTCATATCTAGTGACCTAGTAGATAGAACCCGAGATAGTCGATAGACCTTTAGTTGTGACGAACCCGATCGGTGGTTCGACTAGCCTTAGTATGATTTGTCGTAATTTGGTCTTACCGAGAAATGGATGTATGTTTGCTTGTGATTGCTTTGTTTTGGGATTCATTGGGTTTGGCATTATTTTGGGAGTCGATTGGCTCCAAAGATATGGGGTGGTGGTAGACTGTGAGGGGTCTTTGGTGACCATTAGAGCGGATGATGGGCGGAGGGTGGTATTGGGTTGCCTACCTAGTGATGAGGTGATGGCCAGTTTTCTACATTCCCTCGACATCCCACAGGATGAGTTATCAGATGTGCCTATTGCTGACGAGTATCCGGACATCTTCGAGGAAGTGACCGGACTTCCACCACATCGAAAGATCGAGTTTTGGATTGATTTAGTGAAAGATGCCAGACCTATAGTGATGCCACTTCGTCATATGGAGTCAAGGGAGCAGCGAGAGCTCGAGGTGCAAGTGGGTGATCTTTTGAAGAAAGGATTAATCCGAAGGAGTGTTTCCAAGTAGGGAGCACCAGTTGTATTTGCTACTAAGGTCGTTGGTTCCCTTCGCTAATGTGTAGACTACCATGAGCTAAACAAGGTGACTAAGAAGAATAAGTATCCTCTTCCACGGATAGATGATTTGTTGGATAAACTGAATGGAGAAAGAGTGTTTTCCCAAATTGGATCTCGCGACAGGTTTTCATCAGCTCCGAGTAGAAGTTGAGAGTATACCTAAAACGACATTTCGGACGCCGTCTGGATTTTAGGAGGGGTTGGTCATGCCATTTGGGTTAACCAATGCACTCCATATTTTGTGGATCTTATTAATAGAGTTTTCAGAGATCAATTAAATAAGTTTGTTCTTGTGTTCGTGGACGATATCTTGTTTTACGCAAGGACAGAGGAAGAACACAAGGAACATTTGAGGATAGTGATGGAGGTGTTGAGAAAACACCAATTAAAAGTGACATTTTCTTGGTGTCACTTTTGGAGGAGGGAAGTGAGATTCTTGGGTCATGTTGTTTTAGAGAATGGTATTGATGTGGATCCTGCGAAGGTGGCTACGGTGCAAGATTGGTCTACGCCCAAGAATGCAACGGACATGAGAAATTTCTTGGGGTTAGCTGGATATTATCGTAAGTTTATCCAAGACTTCTCCAAAATAGCAACACCGTTAACTCAGTTGACCAAGAAGAATCAAGTTTTCGTCTGGGACGAAAGGTGTGAGTATGCATTTAAGAATCTAAAGAGAAAGTTAACATGCGCACCAATGTTAGTCATTCCTAAGGGGAGCGAAGAGATGATTGTATACACAGATGCTTATGGTACCGGACTAGGTGCTGTACTGATGCAAGGAGGTAGAGTTGTAGCTTATGCTAGTCGGCAACTGGAACCACATGAAGAAGATATCCTACCCATGATTTGGAATTAGCAGCGATCGTGTTCGCGTTAAAGATGTGGAGGAATTATCTCTTGGGAGAAAGATTCGAGTTGTTTACCGATCATAAGTCGTTAAAATATCTTTTCTCCCTAAAGGATTTAAATCTTCGTCAACAGTGATGGTTAGAGTTCTTGGCTTTATATGATTTCAATATATCATACACACCCGGGAAGGGAAATGCCGTAGCTGATGCATTGATTAGGAGACATGCCAGTTTGTGGGTTATGTTTCTGGAATGGAAGCAACTGGAGTATATCGCAGGATATGATTTCAGACCAAAGTGTGAATTGGATCTAGAGATGGTAGCAAGTTTGACGATTAGACCCACTTTGATTGACAGGATCCGTTCCAGTCAAAGGGATGATCCTAACCTATTGGAAATCATCTCCGAGGTAGAGATGGGTATCGACGGTGAGAGAATGAACAAGTATGGACTTGATCGAGAAGGATGGCTTCGAAAGAATGGGAGACTAGTTGTACCCAACGTTAATGAATTGAGAGATGAAGTGCTTAGGGAATGTCATCACTCGAAACTGACTATACATCCCGGTGGTAACAAAATGTATCGAGACATGAAGCGGACCTGTTACCGGGAAGGGATGAAGAAAGACGTTGGGAAGTTTATATCCAAATGTATGAACTTCCAGTTAGTTAAAGCAGAGCAAAAAAAGCCTAGTGGTTTGTTATAACCGCTAGAAATTCCCGAATGGAAATGGGAACAAGTCTCAATGGATTTCATCGATGGTTTACTAAGGACTAGATCGGGTCACGATAGTATTTGGGTGATTGTGGATCGATTGACCAAAAGTACAAGGTTTACACCGATCAAGTCGAATAGAACGACAACTAAGTTAGCAGAACTGTAGATGAAGTGGGTAGTGAGATTTCATGGAGTACCTAAATGTATTGTGAGTGACCGAGATCCATTATTTACTAGTGGGTTTTGGAAGATCTTACAAGAGGCTTTAGGGTCATTGCATCTCGGTACCGCGTACCATCCTCAAACCAACGGTCAAACAGAGAGAGTGAACTGTGTATTAGAGAATCTCTTAAGGGCCTGTACGTTGAACTTTGGAGGATCGTGGGATGACCATTTACATTTGGCTGAATTCGCATATAATAATAGTTATCAATCCAGTATTGTTATGGCTCCATTTGAAGCTTTGAATGGAAGACCGTGCAACTCACCATCATGTTGGTTGGAAACCGGTGAGGAATTTGTGCTTGGGTCGGATGTAATAAGAGAAACTTCAGATAAGATCAAGGTTATTCAACAGAGAATGAAGGCTGTCCAAGATAGGCAGAAGAGTTATGCTGATAAAAGACGAAGAGAATTGAAATTCTCCGTTGGCGACTTGGTATTCGTCAAAATTTCTCCGTTAAAGAGTGTGATTCGATTTGGTAGGAGAGGTAAATTGACACCAATGTTTGTTGGTCCATTTCCAGTTCTCAAACAAGTTGGGAATTTAGTGTATAAAGTTGGATTACCAGACAAGATGGAGGGAGTGCACAACGTATTTCACGTTTCCAGTTAAGGAAGTTCGTGCACGATTCTGATATGACTATTTCACCAGATTGGTTGGATGATATCAAAGTGGAATCTGAGGCAGTTGGGAGCCACAGAATGATTCGTATTGTCGGACATGATACAAAGAAACTTCAAAGAAAGACGGTAAAACTGGTTAAGGTCCGGTGGGGTGATAATGAGAATGACTGTACTTGGGAAACCGAGGAGAGCATAAGAAGTCATATCCAGAACTCTTTACCTGGTAAGATTTTAATCACGATATAATTATTCTCTTGTTAGTAAACCACATGCTAGGATAAGCTTGTTGTGTTATTATGCATGTTTGATTGTTTGTAAATGGTTGATAGGCATGCGGGCCACCTTTGTATGTTTTCTTAGTTAAGGAATTTCGGGGGCGAAATTTCTTAAGGGGGGAAAGTGTAACGACCCGCATTCTACGTGTCGAGGGATCGTAGAATATTTATTTTATTTTCATACGAAGTCATATGGTCGTGTAACTATAGGAAGCGACTATTGGGGTCATTTCTCGCATTCACGATTTTTGCCGATTTTTAAATGATCATTTTGCTCCTGGTGAAACTTGTTTCGCCTATAAGTTTTGATTGGTAAGAAGTTTTGACCTGAAACCACTTCCACTGGATTCAGATGATGGTTTATCTTTCCGTAGAGTGGTCACATTAATCAAACAGACTTACCGTTTGGGAGATATGGCTGAAATAAGGTTTGAAGGATGAGAAACAACATAATTGGGCTTAACCAGGTGATTAGCAGCTAGGCCCATAACCCATTTCGGGATTAGGGTTGTGGGAGGGATGAAAGGGTTTGGGAAAACATTTCATTTCATTTTCCCAGCCGCCAATAACCTTCCTTGAACCCTAGCAATGAACTCCATCTTCCAAATCTCGTTCTAATCCCTTCCTAATCGCTTTTTAACCACTAAATCATCAAATTAACACCAAATCAAATCAAACTAGTATCAAATCAGAGATAAAGTTGCTGCTATATGTTGGAATTTGTGCCATAACAGAAAAGTTTCAGATCTAAGATTTTATTTGTGGCTAAGTGTAACAACCCGTATTTTTACGTGTAATAATTAATTTATTTAATTATATAAATAGTGATATAGGGAATTAACTGGGTATTTAATTAAATTACATAGAATATTTAATTAATTAAATTATATAGAATATTTAATTAATTAAATAATAGAATAATATATTTAATTTAGAAATAATCAAAAATAGTGGAATTCACACTATTGTGTAATTTGGATTATTTAAAATATATAGTTCAGTTTAGAGTTGAATTATATGAACAAATATATTCAATCGACGACAGTTGAACGTATAGTTTATAATATAATTATAATCGTGCCCGTAACGTCGCGGCAGTTCGCTATTTGGCGACTCGAACTTCAGCTGAATATACAGGGTCCGTTTTAAATCGGATTTCTATGAAACAAGAAACGTATGGAGCAGGTGAAGTATATTTTTCTAGTGAAAGAGAAAAATCGGGATTTCATCGTGTAGATTTTGATTTATGTCCAAATCAAATTCTCAGAAAAACAGCGCCATAACCATAACGATTTATTTATATTTTAAAAAGGATTTAAATATAAATTAAATATCGATATAACTCTGATGATGAAATATCGAGTTAGAAATCCATATAGGATTATTCTAGAGCTGTATGGTATTCCACCGTGAATATATACGATAATATAAATTTATTTATATTTAATTTAATTATATTTAAATATACTTATATATTTAAATAGGTTAATTAGAGCTTTAAAAATAGTCAGTTTTGCAAACGACCTCTGTTTTCGACGAAACTAGTTTTTTTCGATCCATAACATCAAATTATTGTTAGATTCCAAGTTTCGTGATTTTTAGAGTCAATGTGTAGCCGTACGGATTTTTAGAGTGAAAAACGGTTAGTATTTCGATGGTTAAAAATACGCTGTGTGAGCAAACAGAGTCGGAATTCGACGAAACCAGTTTCGTTGGGTCCGTAATGTCGAACTCTAGTCGTATGTCCAGTTTCGTGATTTTTGGATATTGTATGTGATTATGGGAATTTTTAAACAACGCATATAGAAAACGATTCAATAAACGGAATATAATATTCAAATAAAAATTTATTAAAATTGGTCCTAAAAATACACAGCCACTCTTCTTACCTAAATCAATTCTCGCGCTGGCCAAAATGGAGCAGCTGGTTATTTCACTCCTTAAACAAAAAAATCGCAAGTTTTTAAAATTAAAAACAAATCGAGGGAAAATCAAAAAAAATAGAATACATGTATATTCGAACTCGCGGCAAGTAGATCTTCATCTCCGGGAGTTTCCAGTCAGTGCGACGTAGACTTTGGGGTACGAGGTTTCAACCGCGAACCTAGGGTTCGAGTTCGAGAGCGATAGAAGCCTCAATACTTGAGTTGGTGATGGTTTTAGGGATGAAGAGGTGATTTAGAAGCTTTTTGCAAAGTTCTGAGGATTCTTGCGACAACTTTGTTCGGTGTCGCACCAATCTGGAAGCGAAGGAGTTGTCGACGCACTCATGAAATGGAAACCGAGTTTCAGGTTTCTGGGAGGGAATGGAAGAGACCAAGGAGATATTAATGATGGCGATCTCGGTTTGGAGATTCATGAAGTGGTTAGGGAGTTTGTTGGGTTTGTAAACCGATGGAAATGGCATTGGAGGAGGACGAGATTTTTCCTGAAACGGGGAAGAAGAAGGCTCGGTTACGGGTTGGGCTTAAACGGGTAATGGGCTAGTGTTGAAAGGGATCAAAGCCCATTTATAATTTAAAGTCAAAGTTAAATTCATTTAAATCTATATTAACTTCTAATTGTCATAACTTGGTCATACGATATCAGAATTGGACGAAACAAGATCCGTTGGGATCGTATGGACGGCGCCTACATAGTGGAACTGACCGCGAGTCAATTGGAGCATGTTACAATTTATAGCGAAATTAATTTTCCGTCTGAATCAAGCGATGGTTATCGTTATTAACGATAATCGTCCAATGTGAGTAAAACTCACCAACTCTGAACAGTTATATTTTGATAACATATGCTTAGAACTGATAATTTATCAGTTGATTACTGTATGTTAACTGTTTGGTTGAATTGCTTATGTATTGGTTGAAATTATAGATAACGATATATATATATATATAAATCGTTAATCTAATATCGATTCTGTTTAGCAGAATATTTCATAGTGAAATATTATAGATGTTAATTATATTGTTTAACATCTGTGATGCAGGGAAACAGGTTGGAGGAATCCAACTGGATTCCTCAACATTTATTTTTCTGTTATTCATATATTGTGGTATATGATGTGATATATAATCTGTTGTTGATTATGTGGGTTTGGATGATATCGATCATTGTTATATGGTATGTTAAATACCATAAGAAATACCAGAATGATAAAAGGGGATTTTCAAAGTATATTTTGAAAATAATTTATTTATATAAAATCACTGGATTTTATATAAAAGGAAAAAGGATTTTATGAAAGGAAATAATTATAAAATCAAAAGAGTTAAAAGAATATGTTTGTAAAACAAATAAAAAAGGAAATATATTTGTAAAACAAATATAAAGGAAATATATTTGTAAAATAAATATAAAGGAAAATATTTGTGAAAACAAATATAAAGGAAAATATTTGTGAAATCAAATATAAAAGGAGATATTTGTAAGAACAAATAGAAAGAGGAATATTTGTAAAAACAAATAGAAAGAGGAATATTTGTAAAAAAAATAGAAAGAGGAATATTTGTAAAAACAAATAGAAAGAGGAATATTTGTAAAACAATTACAAATAGAAATAAAAAGGGAAAATATTTGTAAAACATTTATAAATAGAATTTTAAAGGAAATATTTGTAAAACATTTACAAGTAGATTAAATGGAAATATTTATTTAGGAAATAAACAAAGGTAAAAGGATTATTTATTTAGGAAATAAACAAAAGTAAAAGGAATATTTATTTGTTAAATAAATAGGAAAGATAAAGGAATATTTATTTGTTAAATAAATAGGAAAGATAAAGGAATATTTATTTGTTAAATAAATAAAAAAGATAAAAGAAATATTTATTTGTTAAATAAATAAAATTTGAAAAGGGAATAGTTATTTGTTAAGTAAACAAATAAAAAAAGGAATTTATCAAAGGAGTTAATTCAAGGAATTAATCAAAGGAGATAATTCAAAGGAATAATTCAAACGAATAAATCAAAGAAATTAATCGATTAGAGTTAACCCAAGAGAGTTAATCAAAGAAGTTAATCGATTAAAGTTAACCCAAGTGAGTTAATCAGTTAGAGATAATCGATTAGAGTAACCCAAAGGAGTTAAATTGATTAGAGTTAACCCAAAGGAGTTAAATAGTTAGAGTTGACCAATCAGAGTTAACCAGTTAGAGTAAACCAGTTAGGGTTTATCAGTTAGAGTTGGTCAGTTAGAGTTAATCAGTTAGAGTTAATCCAAAAGTGTGAATCGAGTTAGAGTTAATCGATTAGAATTAGAGTTACCCAGTTAGAGTTAATCATTTAGAGTTAATCGATTAGAGTTAGAGTTAATTGAATAGAATTAATCGAATTTGATTTAAATAGAGTTAAAAGGAGTTATCGAATAATAGTTATTCGAAGAAAGGAGTTATCGAATAATAGTTATTCAAAGAAAAGAGTTATCGAATAATAGTTATTCGAAGAAAGGAGTTATCGAATAATAGTTATTCGAAGAAAGGAGTTATCGAATATTAGTTATTCGAATAGAGTAAAATAGAGTTAAAGGAGTTATCAAATCTAGTTATTTGAAAGGAGTTATCAATTTAGTTATTCGAAAGGAGTTATCAAATCTAGTTATTCGAAAGGAGTTATCAAATCTAGTTATTCGAAACGAGTTATCAAATCTAGTTATTCGAAAGGAGTTATCAAATCTAGCTATTTGAAAGGAGTTAATCGAATATAGTTTATTCGAATAGAATTAAAGGAGTTAATCAAATATAGTTTATTCGAATAGAATTAAAGGAGTTAATCGAATATAGTTCATTCGAATAGAATTAAAGGAGTTAATCGAATATATATTATTCGAATAGAATTAAAGGAGTTAATCGAATATAGTTTATTCGAATAGAGTTAAAGGAGTTATCGAATATAGTTTATTCGAAAGGAGTTAAGTGAATAGAGTTAATCGAATAGAGTTAATCGATTAAAGTTAAATCAAAAAGAGTTAATCCAATAAAGTTAATCCAATAGAGTAAATTGATAAGGGTTAATTTATAAGAGTTAATTGAATAGAGTAAATCGAATATAGTTTATTCAAAGAAAGGTTTTCGAATCTAGTCATTCGTAAGAGAGATTATCGAATACAGTTATTTGAAGGGAGGAGTTATCGAATAGAGATTATTCGAAAGCGAGTTACGTAAGGAGGTTTGTTAAAGAATTAAAAGATAAACTTTGTCTATTCCGAAGTTAAATGTTTTTCAGTTAAGCTGTGAGAGGTAATTATACCCCAACTTGATTGACTTCCTTCTTAACTAAGGAATGGCTAAGGTTTGATAGTAAAGGATGGTTAAGTGAATTTAGTTAATAAGTGTAATGGTTTGAGTTGGCATCGCGATGGTTTGTTTAAACATCTGTCTAAGTTCAATGTAGGAGTTTTGGAAATTTTTTCCAAATAAGAGTCAGAAATGTTTTCTAATATAGAAAACAAGAAATGGAAATGTTTTCCAGTGTTAATAACATATATTTTCTAAATTTATAAAAATAGAAATGTTGAATATATGGAAACAGGAAATGACAAATGAGATAAATTAATGATAAATTAATTTAAAGGATAAAAGTTGATTGGTGATTGATCGATGAAATTTCCCATTGGAAATAAGATCGTTGTTTGCACACGTGTTTTTCTTTGATAGTTAAATCACAGACTATCAAAGTTTTGACCATTTTTCCGTCGTCAATACGGAGAGACCGGTTGGATTATTATCCGAAGAACCACTCCGTATTGGCATAAGCGTTGCGAATCATATATGCCAATGATAATTGAAGACGGAGTAAAGTGCAAGGGCTGTTGTATAAATCTTAGGTAAAGATTTGCCTAAGATGGATGTACGGAATAGGGCCTTCGGTTTATCCAGTCCCAGGATAACTTGTATGGAAGAAGGTCTGACAGAGTATATCTAATAGATCGCGTAAGTTGATCTCTTCAAACGTATTCACGTTTGGTGGCGGAGGAATTCGTTTCTCTTAGCTGAATACCCGTGTTATTTTTGGATAAATCAATTTGTGATTTAAAGGGTATGACGATGTGACATTCTAAGTGAATGAAGATGTGGTATGTAAAAGATAAGCGTAGCTTCTAGCCTCGCATCCGGTAAATGACAAAAAAATCGGGCAGACAGCATGTCTATGTGGGTAGCTCCCATTAGGGTGTATAATCACCTATCTAGAGAATATTCATTTGCTTCTTAAATCTATCAATGTTGTCCCTTATCGGGAAACAGTTGCTGATCCCAACCGTTGGCGATATACATTCGATACACTCAAGCGAAATGAGTGGTCGGTCATGTGTGGCTGAGTTGCAAGATGTTCTTGTTGAACTCGGTGTATTCTCCTCTAGAGATACACCAGCGGCAGGTGGTCCCATACCTTGTCATAGTTCAAAATCCATTATCCAATAAGTGCTTGCGGTTTTGATTGTATACTATGTACGTGGAACATGAGATGAAAGCGGTCTGCTAGATTGATATCTATCTGTATTTAGACAATATTATAATATCAAAATGATATTGTTGTTCTAAGATGTTTGGATTCTCATAAGGGAAAAACCCGTTCCATATTTACGGCGTGGTCTTATGAGATATCATATATCTGTTCAAACTGTTTTACTCACACCAGTCACATAACTGACCCGGAGTTTGTTTTGTTTTGTTTTCCCTAAACTCTTGGATGCCAAAATTTGTACGGGCAGTCAAGTAGTCGGGATTTACAGATATACTTGGAGAGCTGGAGCAGGAGGCTTCAGCAGCGTTTATATAGCTATGGTTTATTTCCGCTGCGTTGTAAGTGCTGTACTTTGATAATGATATGTATATTCAAGTACAATCTTTTATTTCAAAGTATGTTATATTTTATTCGTTCCGCTGTGAGATTTGTGCTACTCTGATGTTATATGTTCTTCTTCTTCTTCTATTCTAAGTTTCTATCTTATCTATTCTCACCCTCTAATTTCTTTCTTGGACTATCCGGTATTTTTCGATGCTTAAGTAGTCGACATTGAGTGTATGTCGGGTACTCAGGATCGCAAATTCCCCTGGTCGTTACACTAAAGTGAGTGATTTGCACTTTTATTCACTAATTACGGCTAATTAGGGGTAATTAGTGATAATTAGCGAAATGATGCATCATAAAAATCTGAAAAAATATGTAGAAATTCTAAAATATTATTTTATGTCACTGATGAAAATTTGGGTTAATTTGGATAAGGTTTGCTAATCTTATAGTTAAAACACGCTTAAGGGGATTAAGGAGGAAATCATGCTTTTTAGGTATGTCTGATCTAAAATATTTCATGTGATTGATATTTTGGTGTTTTTGGTTGAGTCTATATGTTACTACTGTTGTTTGGTATGTTTGTGACTTTATAGTAAGGTTAGAATGGTTAAACACGCCGTCGTTTGACGAAATTAGCTTGCTGGAAAAACTGCAAAAAACTGGTTCCTGAAGGAGGTATGCCTCACGAACCGCCCAGGAGAACTTCGATTCCTGAAGGGGGTATGTCTCACAAACCACTCCAAGATGATGGTCACGAACCGAGGGGTGGTCACGAGTCGGGGGTATGGTCATGAACCGCGAGGGTTCACGAGCCACGAACCGACTGACGAGGACCACGACCCGAACAAAGATGATGACTCCAAACCGAACCAGTTTCGAACTTCGACTACGCAACGACGATTGTGGATTCTTCTGAAGGTCAATTCCAACCCGACTAGAACCCGAGATGCAAACGAAGTCCAAATAGGAAGTTATTATCCAGGATCTAGATGGGAACCAACGAGTTAACTTCTAGAGTTGGATTTTGTTGCGGGACGTGTGCAAAGGGGTTATCGATATCTGTAACTTTGGTTCACCATTGAAGAGAGGGGGCATGTAGACGAACCAGAGCCAGGGAAGTGTGGACTGGATGGCTCTTAACCTAGAGTTAGGGATGTGTGGACTGGGTAGGGTTATTGACTATAGACCAGGGAAGTATGGTCATAGCAATAGTTGTATGGAGTTGCCATCATGGCCCAATAGATTTGGTGATCAAAGCAGTGGATATTGTATGCTTTACGCACTAAGTGAGATGTGTGGGGATGATTGCTATGTTTGATGTTTTCTATTATAATGACACACACACTCCCATTTTTACACTATATGTTAGTGTTACCTTAGAGTATTGTACATCTTGTTGTGCTAACTCTTTGGTTGCAGGTCCAGGTTCAGGTATCATTATTTATACCTGTTATTGTTTTATTTTGTTGCTATCGCTCATACCAGAATCTTGTCTGACCCAATAGTTTTATGTCTCTTCTTATTACTCTGGGTGCTCCTAAACAAGCAGACTAGAGACAGGTTAGGTGGTTATGCACGAGTAGCTGTCCGGAAACGAGCAAGAGGCTTCCACGTACTATTTACATATATTCTCCCCATGTTGTTGCTGGTCACTACTTTGGGCATTAGTAGTGTACATTTTCTATATTGCTTTAGAGATAATATTTTGAAGTTGTAATAATGATGGTTTGGATCATAAGTTGTATTTTGGATTCCGCTGCTATGATGTTTTACTTTTCAGCTTATGCACTGTCTCGCCTGTTTTATGTCAAGTATGTTATTATTATATTTTATTCCATACGATGTGAGATATACTATAGGTTCTTTGGTGATTCATAGTTTCAAAACCCTTTTCTTTTGATGACCGTCCCATGCTAGTCGGGCATTGGCACAACGCATTTCGAGGAAATGTTGACTGGTTCGGAGCGGGCCATCACATATAACTCAACATTAACATTTTCGAGTTAAACGATATTTAAATTATATAAAAATTTCTATTTAATTTATTAAATAAATGTTATACTTTATAAAGGATTCTGTAGCAACTATTTTAAAATTTGATTTGGACAACTCACAATCTATAAGATAAAATCTTGATTTTTCTCTTCTGTTAGAAAATTATAATCAAGTAGATTCGGACGATTCTTGTTTCGAAGAATTCCGACTGAAAATGGATTATGTGTATTCAATTGAGTTCAAAAACTCAATATTACGGACTACCACGACATTACGAGCTCGTTTATTGTTAAAATATAAATTATACATTCAAACATCGTTTAATAAGTGAATTCGTTATTATAAATCCATTTATAATTCAATTTAATATTTAAAATAATAAAATAAATATAATACTTGACTACCAAAAATACGGGACGTTACATTCTTTCCCTCTTAAAATAATTTCGTCCCAGAAATTACTTAAGTAATTGGAATGCTCCAATCCCAATTATTTTCAAAATAATAATTATAGAATTATCATCTAAAATTTCTAAATCTTATAAATTTACGAAAATTTTTCCAGCATCTCCACTGCACGGTTCGGTTGGAACAATTATAAATGCCACTTCGGGCCTCATATAGATCAAAAGAAAACAAAAACCAAATGGCTACCCAACTCAGGGGTATAAAATCAATCATCCAAATCAATAATATTAACGTTTACCTATTTGTCGGGCAACCAAACTCTGATTCCAAAGTAAAGCACTAACAACTCTTCATGTTCCAACCTATATTTAACTCAACTTACAATGCAAATACATATATTTTATCCATGAACAGTTCCATTCAAAGTCATTTTACTGGTTTCCATAGCTTTCAATTTATTCCACCTTTTTATTAAATCATTTGATAAATTATATCCAACCAGTCTAATATACATGCATAACCAACCAAATCATTCAATTTTTATTAACTTTAATTATTAACATCAAATTTATTTCCATTCAATTATTATTCATTTAATCTCCAAATCTCAATTCTATTTTGTTTGATTCCATCTCAATATCCATTCTTAAATTAATTTCACTTAATCAAGTTAAGTTCCAAATCCATATTCAATTAGCCAAACTAATTTTCAAAATTAGTTTACTTCATTTCACAACTCCAAATTCTGATTTTATTTCAAAAATCACCCATTCTAACCCATTGTTTTTATTTAATTTAGCTCCAAGTTAAATTCTGATTCATATAATTCTATTTAACTTATCTTTAGTTAAATTCTAATCCATTCAATAAAATTTTCATTTCAAAACTTTTATTCACAAATTTTATGTGAAATCCTCTTTAGTTATATCAAACCATTCAAATTTTTATTCCAATCTGAATTCCATTCAAATCAACCAAACACACCAATATCTCAATAATTTGATAAACTTATTTCTGTTCGACATAAAAATATAATCCAGTAAAAATTATTTCATTTCCCTTCTTTACAAAACAATATTATGTCCGTTGTTAGTTCAAAATTAAACCGATCAAATAACACAATATAAAATATTTTTATATAATCTACATATACGCTATCTTATATAAATACACTCAAACTCAATCTAGGGCATTACTAATCTCATCTCTATTGAGTTACGACAGAAAGCTAAGGTTATTACTAAAGCTTATGCTCTGATACCACTGTAACGACCAGAGAAAATTCGACACCTGAATTTCGACAATAATACTTAATCCCGTATTACTTGCCAAAAACCCAGATATCGAAAACACTAGATAGTTAATAAAAAGAAATTGGAGGGTGAGATAAGAAAGAAAGAAATGTTAAAATAGAAAGAAAAGAAGAAGAAACAAACTAACCAATACAACACAGAGTGTGACATCGCAACGGAATAAATATAATATAGAAATAAATCTTTATTTAGAGCTTAAAATAATGCTTACATCATCAGAGTACAACATACGATCAATACATCTTGATAGTTATAATAACATGTCCTTATATACAATACACAACGGAATAAATAATAATATGTATGAACTCCTCCAGCATGTCTTCTGTAGTCCATAGCATCTTAACCTGAACCTGTAAAACTCGGTCTGACCCGAGCATTGCAAATGTCAGATCTGTCTGGTGAACAATGTTAAGGAATGCAGAATGGATCGTTAAGGAAAAACAAACACTAGAGGGAGGGGGTGAATAGTGTTTGTGAGAATTTAAACAAAATCTGAAACTTATGTGAATAACAGAATGAAACAAACACCACAAACACAATCACAAACACAGATTCAAACACAGATGCAAAATTAAACAGAAATAAAAATGCAGAAAAGGAAAGAACACAAAGGATTTTATACTGGTTCGGATTGCTCCTACGTCCAGTCCCGCACAACGATGGTTTGCACAGAGTTCTATTACTATATCAATAGTCAAGTACAACCTCCTTGATTTCACGGCTACAAGGGATACCACCGATTCCTACTTCCTTTATTTTACGGCCACAAGGAAAACACTGATTCCTACTTCCTTGATTTTACGGCTATAAGGAAAACACCGATTCCTACTTTGCTCAACCCAAGCAATTACAAACAACCCTATAACTCTTCAATAACACTCTATTCAGAGAGAGATGAGAAGAGAGTGTCGAGAGAAGAAGTTTGACCAAAATAGAATTGAATTCGGCAGAGTATAAGTGTAGAAATCATAAAAATGATTAAGAATAATTCTATAATGAAAGAGAGTGAAAGTGGATAAGAAGATATGATTAAAAATTCGAATTCAATCCCTTTTTATAGTGTGTAAAAGGTTGCAACGTTTCTGAAAAGTTTCAAATGGTGAAAAGACACTTCCTTTCAATTTTAAATTTCTGACAGTTATATGTCGACATAGTGTTTTATGTATGTCGACATACTCTAGTGTAAATTTGAATTTTAAAATTTTTTCAAGTGTTTTGATATAAATATAATTCTGGAAATTCTTGAATAAAAATATAGTGTTGTAATTTAATATTATAAAGTAGAAAAACATATGAAAACATAAATTTAAACTATATAAACATATTTATAAAATTATAAGGTTTTAAACTATATAAAGTATAAAAACATAAATATATAAAACTTAAGTTTGGAAAACAAAGATAGATATTAAAATAGAAAATAATAGAATAGAGAGAATTGAGGATGGAAAATAGAATTTGAAAATCAAAGTTTGAAAATTAGAATTTGAATATTGAACCTGGAGTGCTATTAGAGTCTTACAAAATCTAGACTTTATAATTATATTAATCTTGAACTCTTGAAATCATGAATACTCATGAGTCTTGGAATTTGTCTGAATTTTGAATCTCTATCATCTTTAAACTGTATAGTCTTCAGTAATATTGCCTGTATATAAATCCTGCATATGTGTGTATATATATATATTCTATACAAAAGTATTAGTATATATTTTATAATCAATCATAATTGAAATAAGGTTGTTGTCATCAAAACTCCATTCTCCAACAATCTCCCCCTTTTTGATGATGACAACCTTAGTTTATAAAATACTGTACATGTATATACCTTTTGATGATGATCCTTCTAATACTCCCAATGTCCGTAAGAATCCTATAAACTATGCCTATATTTATAATTTCTCCCCTTTTGGCGTTGTCAAAAAGAAATTCTAAAGGTACTCCCCCTAAATTGTATAACTATCTGTATATACCTTAAGTAACTAACCCAATAATAATACTCCCCCTTAATATATTAACTAATTGTAAGTAGAATACTCCCCCTTATTCTAATATTCATTTTATTTTATGTTTAAAGAGTTATAAATTAATTACAAATGATAATTTTATTAAACACGGATTTGTACAACTACATAGATTTATGCATGTATGATACACCGTAGAAACGTAATACAACGAAAATCAAGACAATCCTTAAATACTTAATTATTTGACAATGGGAGATTTGCGAATTGGACCATTTGGATAGTGGAGACAAAATTCTCCATTCTTTTCAATCACATTCCCATTTTGATCAAATAAAACCTCTCCTACACACTCAATCTTATCGTCTTCTTCTGTAATCGTTGGTTGAGTCTCTTGTTGTTCTTCCTCCTCCATTATTTCATCTTCTTCTACAGGTTCTTCTTTTGGTTCTTCCTCTGGTTCTTCCTCCTCAACCATGTTGTGATTATCATCATCTATGATTATCAAATTAGCCTCGTTATCCATTATAAACTTTAAGAGGCTTCTCATTACTTTCCCTTGCCTGTTTTGCTCTTGACTCATCCTAATCTGGAGTACTAGTATCTCAGCCACCATTTGCAGTATATACTCCATTTTTTCTTCGATTTTGATAACCCTAGATAGTGTAGATCATTGAAACGGACCCTCGGATGGTCCAACCTATGAATCAGAGCTGATTTGAGTGTTTAGATTTGTGGAGGCCATTGTAATTTTTAATTCATAGTTTTTACAGAGAAGAGAAATGAAAATGAAGAAGAAAAGTCAAAAATAGAAGTTTTTACAGGGAATATGGAATGGATCGTTAAGGAAAAACAAACACTAGAGGGGGGTGAATAGTGTTTGTGAGTATATAAACAAAATCTAAAACTAATGTGAACAACAGAATGAAACAAACACCACAAACACAATCACAGAAACATATTCAAACACAAATGCAAAAATAAAGAGAAATAAAAATGTAGAAAAGGAAAGAACACACCGGATTTTATACTGGTTTGGATTTCTCCTACGTCCAGTCCCGCACAACGCTGGATTGCGCAGAGTTTTATCACTATATCAATAGTCGAATACCACCTCCTTAATTTCACGGCTACAAGGGATACCACCAATTCCTGCTTCCTTGATTTCACGGCTTCAAGGAAAACACCGATTTCTACTTCCTTGATTTCACGGCTTCAAGGAAAACACTGATTCCTACTTCCTTGATTTCACGGCTACAAGGAATAACACCGATTCCTACTTTACTCAACCTAAGAAATTACAAACAACCCTATAACTCTTCAATAACACTTGATTCAGAGAGAGATGAGAAGAGAGTGTAGAGAGAAGAAGTTTAATCAAAATATAATTGAATTCGGCAGAGTATATAAGTGTCGAAATCATAAAAATTGATTTAGAATAATTATATAATGAAAGAGAGTGAAAGTGGAGAAGAAGAGATGATTAAAAATTCGAATTCAAGCCCTTTTTATAGTGTGTGAAAGGTTGCAACGTTTCTGGAGCGTTACAAATGGTGAAAAGACACTTTCTTTCAAATTTAAATTTATGTTAGTTATATGTCGACATAAAAAATAGTATATGTTGACATACTTATCATATTTTTGATTTTTAACTCATTTTTAAGTATTTAAATTCTGGAAATTCTTGAAACAAAACTAGTTGCTAAAACATTATTTTTCAAGTATAAAAACATAAGAAAATATTATTTAAACATATGATTAAATACTTAATACATATGTGATATGAAAACTTTATATAATATAATTATAAACATATATAATATAATTATAAACATATATACAGGAATTTATAAAGAGATATTTATAAACTATATATAGACAAAAGGTTATATGAAGAATCAAATATGATTTTAGTAAAAATATGTCTAATAAAACTATAAAAATAAGAATACTTATAAATTAGGAAATTTATTTGAAATTATAAGTTTGAAATTCTTTAATCAAAACATAATAATATAAATCAATATTCTGAAATCATATGCATACTTGTAAAATTATAAGGTTTAAAATTATAAAAATATATATAACTATATAAACTTATATAAACGTATATGATATAATTAAAAACTTTAAACTGATATGTTTGAAATCACAAGTAAAATAATTTAGAATTTAAAAATTGAAAATTAGAATTTTGAAATTTGAAAAAGAAAATTTGAAATTAGAAAAACAGAATTTGAACCTGGAGTGTTACTCAGAGTCCTAAATAAACTAGACTCTATTACTATTTTTATCTTGAGCTCTTCAACTCTTGAAATCTTGATTACTTATGAGTCTTGAATCTTGAATCTCTTGAATCTCTCAAACTCTAAAACTGTATAGTCTTCAGTACTTAAGTCATGTATACAAAACCTGCATATATATATATATATATATATGTCTATATATTCTAGAAAGAGATGTTAGTATATATTTTATAATCAATGAAAATTGAAATAAGGTTATTGTCATCAAAACTCCATTCTCCAACAATCTCCCCCCTTTTGATGATGACAACCTTATTTTATAAAATATTCATACCTATTGATGCTGATCCTTCTAATACTTCCCCTATCTATATGAATCCTATAAACAATGTCTATATTTTATAATTTCTCCCCCTTTGGCATTATCAAAAAGAAATTCTAAAACTACTCCCCCTAAATTCTATAACTATCTAAGTAAAGTACTCCCCTTGAATACTAAATCTATCTATACCTTATAAAATACACCCCTTAAATTTATGCATATATAATATCCTAATTCTATATATAATTTCCCTTAAATCTATAACGCTCCCTTAATCTATAATTCTCCATAAATTTCTATAACTTCCCTTGAATCTATGAATACACTAGTCGAATAAACTGAATAGAAAGATAATAAATTAAGAAAACCAATCAATCCAAAGAAGCAATTCAATCCAAACAAGCAATTCAAACAAGCAATTCAAACAAGTAAGTAATTCAAACAAATAAGCAATTCAAACAAATAAGCAATTCAAACAATCAATCTAAATAATTAAATCACCCAAAGTATTCTAGATCCTTCAACTAATCCTTAGAAACTTGAAAACTCCCCCTTACTCTAATACTATACTAAACCTATCCTAAACTCTAATTCCCTTAAAACTATAATAAGACTTTCAAGGAATTACTCTAATAAGATATCCTTAAAATTATGATATAAGTAAAGTAATTTAATCCAAACAATCAATCAATTCAAACAAAAATCAAACATTTCTTGTAACTTCCATTTATCTTAAAACTTATAAAGCTCCTACCAACTACAAATGCATAAGTATATTGCTAACAAACCTATCAACCATTAATGAAATTTAACCATGTCAAGTAAGTCAATCAAGTTATTTAAGTCAAACAAATCAAACAAACCAAATAAGTCAATCAATTCAATTAATTCAACCAATTCAATCAAGCCAAACAAATCAATCAAGTTAATCAAGACAAAATAAATATGTTATGTATTTTGAAAGTGCGTACGTGCTAATATAGTACACAAGGATCGTGTAATATGGTGTATAACACTTAAGTATGAAATAATAGCAAATCACAGATAATAGTAAGTGCAGTAAAATAGAAAAATCACATAATGGATCTTTATACTGGTTCGGGGCACCGTCCTACGTCCAGTCCCAGACTTCTATCTGGATTTTCACTAACAATTACCTCACTTCACCCGGAGGAACATGTATACAACACTCGAGCAGCCAAACGGGATTTCACGCCTCTAACAACATGAGGACTTCAACACTTGCCTGATCACACACAGAACTTCAAATAATACAATGGTTTTGACTTCTGCTTTGTGTTCTTGATTCAACACGGATAGTCAACAGTTTGAGTACAATCTTCCTATAATCCGATCCTTGAGTATATACTTTGAATGCATTGATTTAAGGAAGTAGAATGCTTATTGAATCAAATGATATTAAATTGATTCAAGGATTCAACAAGTATTTAACTTTGGAGAGCTTTTGTTTTGCAAAGAGCATGAAAATGCAATTCAGAAATTAGAGAGAAAATAGAATGATACGGTTGATTGTAAAACAAGTTTGAAGTTGTTTATATAATAGTAGAAAGGTAGTAATTCTTCATGAAGAGTTTCTATAAAATGTTATGTCCATTTCCTTCGATTATTGAATAGAAATTTCTTCACAAATAGAAGCAACATTTCAGAAAAGCTTGCTATTTCAAAACGGTCGACTGGTTAAAAATAACATGTCGACTGGTTGAATTTAATTAAAATTAAAACTTCCAGAAAAATAGCCGTTACGTGCAAAAACACACTGACCGGTCGACCGCCCATATTTGGACCAGTCGACCGGTTAAGGGCTGTGGACCAGAAGACCTCGGTCCACAGTCTATATCGCTCTGCGCTCTTCCCCGGTCGGAGCCTGGAGCGTTTGGGCTTTTTCTATGACTTTTCAATTCTTCAAATATACAGATTTCAGCAACGAAGATATGATATAACTTTATAAATTGTTTTGTGCATTCGTGTTATACTTTGAGGATAAATTTTAACATATTTCTAACACGACTCAATGTATATATATATAAAACCTTATCTCTATGAAAAGATCTTCATTGCAACTTTATATTTTGGCATCGATCAAAAACTCCTTGACTCAACATTCTCCTCCTTTTTGATTGATGACAACAACTTGGATTTTCTCGCTCTGAATATAAAGCTCCCCCTGAATTTCTGCAACATTTGTTAGTTCATAATGTAATATAAATAATCTTACCTTTTGATTCCTGCATTAACAAATGTTAGCATACATATACTATTACCATGTTAAGCACATAATTTTAAATGATAGTATATGTAACATGAATGATATGTGTCATCATGAGAGAAAATATTTCTCCCCCTTTGTCATCGATTAAAAAGAATAAATACCATAATAAACACAGTAATCGCGAGTAGTAGAGAACACAAATAATTATAGCACCTTTAGGAGATATTGAATCATGTGATTTTTTGATAAGCTGAGTTTTTTCAAAGATATTTAGAGATACCGAATAACCTTCTCTTTGTTGTGGTGTACCTGCGAAAAATATGACATATATAGTTTTGGTACCCACTTTCCTTGTTTGGGTCCATGAGTTAGATGGAAGGTAACCATACCCAAGAGGGTTTAACGGAACCTTTAAAGATAAAATTTTCATTATTAACTACTGAATCAAAATAATCATCGATATATTCTTCTCTGTTTTTCCAACTTACAGGAACCCAAAAACTTAAGTAATCTCTAGTTATATTCCTTTTCGTACTTCTATATTTATTATAAATACCGCTAGTCATAGAAGTATTCGAAATTCGATAATAATTGGGTCTTGGATGAGCATTAGTACTAGCAGTGATATTCTTATTGTACATAAAAGCATATCTAGTACTATTTCTGTGATTGGTTTTATTATATCCTATACCACTTTTGTCATGTAAAGGTCGAGATCTAGATAAAATCATGTTTAAATCATTTTGACCTTTATTAAATTTTGCGAACTTATTTGTACATTTATCAATTTTAATTCCAAAATCACGAGTGACAAAAGAAATTTTGTTATTTTGAAAATTATCAATTTCCTTATTTAATTCAGAGTTCTTCCTTTTTAAAGCGTTCTCAATTTTGAGACCACAAATTTGAGATCCTGAATTATTTAAAGAAGTCAGAAATTTTATTTTGCAAAATATTATTATTTACCTTTAAAAACTCACATTCTTTAGATAATTCCAAATTCTTTTCAGTAAGAGCTCCATTCCCTTTTTCAAGAGACGAAATTAAAGAACTAGAATTATTTAAAGAATCTTCTAATGATTTATTTCTATTTTGCAAAAGATCGATTTCCTTTAAAAGAACATTGTTTTTATCTTCTAGTTGCTCATTTTCTTTTTGAAGGAAATCTTTTTGAGAAACAAGCTCTTCTAAGTTATCTTCAAAATATTTGGCTTGTTTTACAAAAAACTTGTTTTCTTCTTTTAATTTGGAATTTTCTTGCTCACAATTTTTAGACTTGGCAACAATGATTACATTAAGTTTACTCAAACTTTTAAAATCTTTCAACAATTTTTCATGGTTTAACAAAATATCTTTATATAAAGAATCTGTACATACCGATTGTGATCTGACTTCATGAGACATTTGTTTCCTCGCTCTCCTGATTCTGCTTTGTTGCTCTTCCATTTTCTAATTCCCTGACTAGATTTCTTTATTGCCATTTATTCTAGAACGTTGTTACGATCTCTAGAACACCTGGCTCTGATACCAAATGAAAGTGCGTACGTGCTAATATAGTACACAAGGATCGTGTAATATGGTGTATAACACTTAGGTATGAAATAATAGCAAATCACAGATAATAGTAAGCGCAGTAAAATAGAAAAATCACACCAGGGATTTTTATACTGGTTCGGAGCACCGTCCTATGTCCAGTCCCAGACTTCTATCTGGATTTTCACTAACAAACACCTCACTTCACCCAGAGGAACAGGTATACAACACCCGAGCAGCCTAACGGGATTTCACGCCTCTAACAACACGAGGTGTAACAACCCGGAAATTCTGAGCCAATTTAAAATTTTTATTTTGGCTATTTTAACAGATTTTGGTTATTTAAAATAGATTATTTTAAATGATAATGACGGAAAATTTATTTTTGACGAAGTTAAAACGAATAAATTTATTTTAAATATATTACGAGCCTGAAATGGCGCGGTAGTTTGAAAATTCGATTTTAAATTTCAATTGAATATATATAATTCATTTTAAAGCAGATTGGGGACGACCCTGAAATATTTAAATCTGTTTAACTATATCTTTCCAACGGATGTGAGAAATATAAATTTCACTTTATAAATTTAAAGTTATGGCCAGTTTAAAATTTGAAATGGTCGCTATGGATGTAGTTCGATGACCGTTAGTGGAAATCGACTGTACGGACCTTGATAAAATTATTAAAAATATCGATAATTTGTGTAAAATTAAAATAAGTGATTTGGAAGAAGTTGGGGTGAAAAATTCCATGTTTGTAAAGATAAAAAAATAAATTTTATCGAAATGAACTAGTTTTAACTAGAATTAAAATATATTTATTTTTAAATAAATAAATTGGATCTGAAGTGGTTTTAAAAATAACCAGAATTTCTAATATGTGAATTGGAAGGGATTTGAATCGAAATTGTCTTCGGAATATTTCGATGTTGGATTTCGTGATTATACAGATGTTGTTATGGAAATTTGAAAGATATATATATATCGTTATTTCCAATTCGATATTTGTTGGTTTCAGAATTTGATATTGAATATAAGCCGATATATCTTCTATTCAAAGCCTTGTATTTAATATCAAATAGGATTTTGGGTTTATCGTGCACCATGTTTTAAAGGACATTGGTTCTTTAACCCAGTCAAAGATTAAAGCTAAGTGGGGTTTTAAGGAATCTTTAACAAGATTTAAATGGTCGAGAATGGAGTATCACCAGTTTTGCTCCAAAGTGTTAGCTAAATCTTTAGTTAGATTTGAACGTGAAATGGTAATTAATATTTACCGATAACACCGTAGTGTTAGATATGGAGTATTACCAGTTTTGCTCCATAGGATGAATAGGTTGGGATTGAGAAATAAAATAAATAATTACTTCGGTGTGGTTCGCTACTCCCGACTAGTTTGGAAAACCTTAACATGGTTTGAATGATATCCAAAGGAAGATTTAAGAATAAATTTAAAAGAATTTATCTTTGATAAAATTAATGGGAACCTTTCCCTAAGAATGTGAATATTTGAATAAAAGAATATTCTGAATTGGAATGAGGCGTATGTTGTGTTTGTGTAACACTTGTTTACTATATATGCGGGTTATTCAGAAAGGCCGGGTTATACCCATTCTGAATAACCGACTCGACGATATGTCAAAGGTGAAGACGGTGGTTGAAGACCGGGAGTCTTCACGTTGTTTGGATGATTCTTGACCATCTTGATTGGGCTGTACACCCAAGATGAGGGAATAAGTCAGTGATCGTCCAGACGTATTTGGAGATCGACGGATATGCGAGGAAAGTGCCTTCGGTTTCGTTTAGACCCAGAACGAACTTGTAAATGGATTGTATGTCTGACACTAGATTTTATTCTATGTTGATTGATTTCTATTAAATATATATCTGTTTGGCGGCGGAGAATTTATTCTCTTGCTTAACGCCCTTCTCTGAGACGTACGAGCTCAGAGGTTATATATCGATAGGAATCAGTCGCGTGGAGTGATTGTCTGTGTGGCATGCTAAGTGGCAAATGATCAAGGCTTCTGTTGAAAAGCAAAGTCTTGTGGTTGATGATCAAAGCACGGCCTATGTGGCATAGCTTTGTGTATAGCGTTGATTCGCGAGCCTCACACCTCGGTATGAGTTAAAAACGGGATAGTGACTGCAGGGAGAACACGACGTTTCTTTCTAGCTATAGGTGGTGTCAGTGCTTAAACTGGCTGACATTTATATACTTTTCACCTGTGTGGTTGTTGAAATGCGAGGCGCCTCGAATATATGGTCGCTAACTGGCACTATGTGAGCCGACGTACAGACCATTATATAGGTCCGATATGACCGGGAAACGTGTGTCCAGGTATAACTAATCCACTTTTGCACTTTGAGTGGACCAGCCCTGAAGATCCAAGGGTTACCCAGAGTGTGTAGTCCTGAGACATTTGCTAGAGTGTCTCGAAGCGGAGAGGAGCTTGCCCCTTGCCTTGACTCATGACGGAAATCCAATTTCCAATACGAGATTTTGCGGTTTTAATTGTAGAACCTAGTATGGCGACATGATATATGGTACCCATGCCGTCTATGATTGATACTTATGATTGAAATTGTTTTGAAACACTTATGCACTTATAGTAATATCAAAACAATCTGTTTTTAAACGTATCAAGCATGCTTTGGCTATTATAAGGTAAAACCCTATCCTCCAGCTTGCGTTGCATTATGTGATGGGACATGGGTCTTTTAATAGCTTCATTGTTCTTTATTTAGCATTGCGCTGTTTGTTTATGCACTGGTATTCTTGGGGTAAAGCCCGTTCCGTGTTATACGGCGTGGTCCCTTGATTTGCCCAACTTTAAAACAAAGATTTATAACTGTTTTAGTTCTCACACCAGTCACATGACTGACCTGGAGTTTATTGTTTTAACCTAAACTCTGGGTGCCCTTATTTTCCGCACGGGCAGCTAGTAGTTGGGTTTTGCAGATTTATATTCACAAGATCCTGGTTTACAGCTGGAACGATACTCGGAAAGCTCTGTGTCCGTGTATTTCTTTTAGTTGTGTGTTGTATTATTTTTCCGCTGCTATGTATTTAAATGTAATTTAAATCTCTGATATTTATCAAATGTGTAATATTCATTCATACTCTGTATATTCTTGTATTCTGATGGAATTGTTGTAATAAACAAGGGAATGTTCTTCTGTTTGCGTTCTATTTTGTCGTGTTCTCAATTCAATCCATGCTTTCCTTCACGGGGAAGTTCGGGTCATCTCAGTTTGGTATCAGAGCTTTGTTTTACAGAACTCGAGAACAAGACACATTAGAACCGAACGAAAGAACTCGTCAGAGATTGGATTAGCAATATCCAATGAGAATTACTCGTTAGAGATGGGATCAGTAGTATCCTAGGACGAGTGTGAAGAGTATATTTTTAAAATAAAAATGAAAACAGATTTTGTTTTAAAGAATTAAATTCACGTACACGCATTTGAATATTTGTATTGAATTTGGACAATCGAGTATATAGAGATTTTGCATATACGCGTCATGAACGTATATTCGAAGTTTTAATATACTAGATAGATATAGAATCACACTCTAGTCACCTGGAGATGATCCTAATGATCGGTCGACCATCATCAGCATTTATGTTCGAGTGCCGAAAGTGTGATATCTATATATTTCCAGCCGACTGGTGTGAGAACCAAAAATTACATAGGATTATTTGTTGTGATTTGGCATCAAAAATTGGATTTTTTGCTATATATAAACTATGCATTTGAAACAATAATTCACAAATTGATTGTTGGTTGTGTTGTTTGATTATTTGATGACTAATTTAACCAACATGTGAATAGAAGGCAAATTTAGCCAAATGAATCAATATTGAACTGGATTGAAAATTTATCGCATTTGCATATATGTATTTGTGTATATACATTGAACAGGTCATAGCAGGGAAGCTAAGCAAAGGAATAAAATTGTTATGCCCGTCAAATAGGTACATGTTTACTAATTTCTTGGGTATGGATGATTTTTTGAGCCGTATCGGCTAGCCGCTTGGCTTTTTCTTTTTCTTTTTGAGATCTGAGGGTCATGGGAGGCTATTTGAAATATCCCGAAGCTCCCGGTGCAAGGGAGGTTATGGCGAAATTTTTCGAAAATTTAGGGTGTTAGCCAAATTTTTGAAAAATTTGAAAGGTTCTTAGAAACTGAAAAGTTGAAGAACTTAAGCCATAATTAAAATAATGGAAGTTGAGTTGGTTTGTTAAACAACTTTCAGCTTCGTTCCTTTTCGAGGACAAAAAGATTTTAAATGGGGGAGATTGTAACAACCCGGAAATTCTGAGCCAATTTAAAATTTTTATTTTGGCTATTTTAACAGATTTTGGTTATTTCAAATAGATTATTCTAAATAATAACGACGGAAAATTTATTTTCGACGAAGTTAAATGAATAAATTTATTTTAAATATATTACGAGCCTGAAATGGCGCGGTAGTTTGAAAATTCGATTTTAAATTTCAACTGAATATATATAATTCATTTTAAAGCAGATTGGGGATGACCCTGAAATATTTAAATCTGTTTAACTATATCTTTCTAACGGATGTGAGAAATATAAATTTCACTTTATAAATTTAAAGTTATGGCCAGTTTAAAATTTGAAATGGTCGCTATGGATGCAGTTCAATGACCGTTAGTGGAAATCGACTGTACGGGCCTTGATAAAATTATTAAAAATATCGATAATTTATGTAAAATTAAAATAAGTGATTTGGAAGAAGTTGGGGTGAAAAATTCCATGTTTGTAAAGATAAAAAAATAAATTTTTATCGAAATGAACTAGCTTTAACTAGAATTAAAATCTATTTATTTTTAAATAAATAAATTGGATTTGAAATGGTTTTAAAAATAACCAGAATTTCTAATATGTGAATTGGAAGGGATTTGAATCGAAATTGTCTTCGGAATATTTCGATGTTGGATTTCGTGATTATACAGATGTTGTTATGGAAATTTGAAAGATATATATATATATATATCATTATTTCCAATACGATATTTGTTGGTTTCAGAATTTGATATTGAATATAAGCCGATATATTTTCTATTCAGAGCCTTGTATTTAATATCAAATAGGATTTTGGGTTTATCGTGCACCATGTTTTAAAGGACATTGGTTCTTTAACCCAGTCAAAGATTAAAGCTAAGTGGGGTTTTAAGGAATTTTTAACAAGATTTAAATGGTCGAGAATGGAGTATCACCAGTTTTGCTCCAAAGCGATAGCTAAATCTTTAGTTAGATTTGAACGTGAAATGGTAATTAATATTTACCAATAACACCGTGGTGTTAGATATGGAGTATTACCAGTTTTGCTCCATGTTATGAATAGATTGGGATTGGGAAATAAAATAAATAATTACTTCGGTGTGGTTCGCTAATCCCGACTAGTTTGGAAAACCTTAACATGGTTTGAATGATATCCAAAGGAAGATTTAAGAATAAATTTAAAAGAATTTATCTTTGATAAAATTAATAGGAACCATTCCCTAAGAATGTGAATATTTGAATTCCATTTAAGTTCTTAGCTGATGCCATAGCCTCGTCTAGCCCCTCAAATCCAATTTCTGGAATTAGGTCAACGTCAAACATGCCTGTAACTCCTTTGTTGGCAAGATCTCATGATGCAGTGCGATGGAGGATTGACAATATCTCTCCAATATTTGAATCTGATCCCAATCTGAACACGTCAGGTAATTCTGATATTTTAACTGGGTCTAAATCTGTTGAGGTTGAAAATTCTCATTTTGAAGTGAGAATCATTAAAGAAACCACTGAGGTCAATAAAGATGAGCATCTGCAAATGCCAGATTCTATGCGTAATGTTGTAGTGCCTTCCGAGGTTGATGGCGCCTTTATCCCGTCAACTGATTCGCTTTGCAACCAAAGTATTCGATTAAATGCCAACTTGAGTCCTGTGATAGCGAAGGCAGTGCTTCCTGCCCCTGTTCTGTCCCAAACTTCTCCGGCTGCAATACCCAAGATCGTCAAACCAAAACCAAGCTATGCATCTTGATTTTCCTCCCTTCCGAGATGTGCAGGAGAGTACGCTCTCTGTATCTTCTCTTCATCTACAGAAAACCCGTTCCCGCCAGTAGAGGTAGTTCAAGAGGGAGCCAACTTCTGGAAAGACCACCTAGTCGGTTTCTTTCTTGACTCTGAAATTCCGTATATAGATGTTTGTGATCAATGTCGCAAAGTTTGGAGTTTGAGGGGTGGGTTACGTGTCAATGTTGTGAATGGTATGTCCTACTTCAAATTTTCAATCAAGGAGGTGAGACGGAAAGTGTTGGAATCGGATCCGGCAATTATAGGAGGGAAACCGTTTATTATTACATCTTGGAGTGCATCGGTGGAGAAAGCAAGAGAGCGCGTTACATCGATACCGGTATGCACTATTTTTACTAAAATTCCTTCTGTTCTTCAAACTCTTCTTGGTTTGAATTAGCTAGCTAGTAGAGTTGGAAACTTTAAATGTTTTGATGGGAATACGGAGAAAAGGAAAAATCTAGTCTTTGCAAAAGCTTTGATTGAAATTTCACCTTCCAAGCCTTTACCAGAAAAGCTTAAAGTAACTGTTGAAGGCTATGATTTCTATGTTGATGTTCAATACTCTTGGCAACCAGATATATGCACTGAATGTCATTGTTTTGGTCATCTACTTGATTCATGTACTCTAGTTGGACCTGCTAAGGCTAGGCCTCCCCTCATGAAACCTCCTCCTAGTATTTGGGTGCAAAAGAATAAGGAAGAAGACAATCTAGATGATGAAGATCCTTGTACCGATAAAGACTTGAATGGGAATGAAATAGTCTCTGATGACGAATTAAAGGATAATGCAGCATCTGCATCAGATGGAGAAACTGGAAATGATGAGATTTTATGGATGTCAGATGATCGCGCGTGGGTACATGAAGTTTCAGGAATGAGGTATGATCCTAAGGAACATGAATACTACAAATATGTATCTGACATAGAGGCGGATATTAGACGATTGGAGTACCAGGTTGTGGGTGATAGCTTTGAGCTCATTCAGGAGGGTGTTCTAGGCGAGAAGAACAAGGCTCTTTTCCATGATCCTACTTGGGACTGGGAATGTGAGTTTCGCAGTCCTAACCCTTGTTTTGTTCCTAGCCTTGCTGTTCTGTTTTCTGAGTATGTCAATGTTATAGGTACTGATAGTGATTCCTCCAGTTATTCCACCCTTGTGGGGGATTAACTGCTAGGTCTATGTGTGTAGTTGAAACATTCTGTTTCTCTCCCGTTCTTTATAGTTAGAGTGTTCTGGCACTTCAAACCAGATGAAGTTTCTGTGCCTGTGCAGAACTTCACTTCTTTCCTTGCATTTCTAATAAAAGTGGTACGGCCACTATAAAACCGGCTTACCATGCCAAAAAAAAAAAATTCTGAATTGGAATGAGGCGTATGTTGTGTTTGTGTAACACTTGTTTATTATATACGCGGGTTATTCAGAAAGGTCGGGTTTATACCCATTCTGAATAACCGATTCGACGATATGTCAAAGGTGAAGACGGTGGTTGAAGACCGGGAGTCTTCATGTTGTTTGGATGATTCCTGACCATCTTGATTGGGCTGTACACCCAAGATGAGGGAATAAGTCAGTGATCGTCCAAACGTACTTGGGGATCGATGGATATGCGAGGAAAGTGCCTCCGGTTTCGTTCAGACCCAGAACGAACTTGTAAATGGATTGTATGTCTGACACTGGATTTTATTCTGTGTTAATTGATTTCTATTAAATATATATTTGTTTGGCGGCGGAGAATTTATTCCCTTGCTTAACGCCCTTCTCTGAGACGTACGAGCTCAGAGGTTATATATCGATAGGAATCAGTCTCATGGAGTGAATTGTATGTGTGGCATGCTAAGTGGCAAATGATTAAGGCTTCTGTTGAAAAGCAAAGTCTTGTGGTTGATGATCAAAGCACGACCTACGTGGCATAGCTTTGTGTATAGCATTGATTCGCGAGCCTCACACCTCGGTATGAGTTAAAAACGGGATAGTGACTGCAGGGAGAACACGACGTTTCTTTCTAGCTATAGGTGGTGTCAGTGCTTAAACCGACTGACATTTATATACTTTTCACATGTGTGGTTGTTGGAATGCAAGGCGCCTCGAATATATGGTCGCCAACTGGCACTATGTGAGCCGACGTACAGACCATTATATAGGTCCGACAGGACCGGGAAACGTGTATTCAGGTATAACTAATCCACTTTTGCACTTTGAGTGGACCGGCCCTGAAGATCCAAGGGTTACCCAAAGTGTGTAGTCCTGAGACATTTGCTAGAGTGTCTCGAAGCGGAGAGGAGCTTGCCCCTTGCCTCGACTCATGATGGAAATCCAATTTCCAATACGTGATTTTGCGGTTTTAATTGTAGAACCTAGTATGGCGACATGATATATGGTACACATGCCGTCTATGATTGATACTTATGATTGAAATTGTTTTGAAACACTTATGCACTTATAGTAATATCAAAACAATCTGTTTTTAAACGTATCAAGCATGCTTTGGCTATTATAAGGTAAAACCCTATCCTCCGGCTTGCGTTGCATTGTGTGATGGGACCTGGGTCTTATAATAACTTCATTGTTCTTTATTTAGCATTGCGCTGTTTGTTTTACGCACTGGTATTCTTGGGGTAAATCCCGTACCGTGTTATATGGCGTGGTCCCTTGATTTGCCCAACTTTAAAACAAAGATTTATAACTGTTTTAGTTCTCACACCAGTCACATGACTGACCAGGAGTTTATTGTTTTAACCTAAACTCTGGGTGCCTTATTTTCCGCACGGGCAGCTAGTAGTTGGGTTTTCCAGATTTATATTCACAGGATCCTGGTTTACAGCTGGAACGATACTCGGAAAGCTCTGTATCCGTGTATTTCTTTCAGTTGTGTGTTGTATTATTTTTCCGCTGCTATGTATTTAAATGTAATTTAAATCTCTGATATTTATCAAATGTGTAATATTTATTCATACTCTGTATATTCTTGTATTCTGATGGAATTGTTGTAATAAACAAGGGAATGTTCTTCTGTTTGCGTTATATTTTGTCGTGTTCTCAATTCAATCCGTGCTTTCCTTCACGGGGAAGCTCGGGTCGTCTCACGAGGACTTCAACACTTTCCTGATCACACACAGGACTTCATCTAATACTATGGTTTTGACTTCTGCTTTGTGTTCTTGATTCAACACGGATAGTCAACAGTTTGAGTACAATCTTCCTATAATCTGATCCTCGAGTATATACTTTGAATGCGTAGATTTAGGGAAGTAGAATGCTTGTTGAATCAAATGATATTAAATTGATTCAAGGATTCAACAAGTATTTAACTTTGGAGAGATTTTGTTTTGCAAAGAGTATGAAAATGCAATTCAGAAATTAGAGAGAATATAGAATGATACGGTTGATTGTAAAACAAGTTTGAAGTTGTTTATATAATAGTAGAAAGGTAGTAATTCTTCATGAAGAGTTTCTATAAAAAGTTATGTCCATTTCCTTTGATTATTGAATAGAAATCTCTTCTCAACCTTTCAGAGAAAGCTTGCTGTTTCAAAACGGTCGACTGGTTGAATTTAATTAAAATTAAAACTTCCAGAAAAATAGCCGTTACGTGCAAAAACACACTGACCGGTCGACCGCCCATATTTGGACCAGTCGGTCGGTTAATGGCTGTGGAACGAAGGACCTCGGTCCATAGTCTATATCGCTCAACACTCTTTCTCGGTCAGAGCATGGACCGTTTGGGCTTTTTCTGTGACTTTTCAATTAAATATACAGATTTCAGCAACGAAGATATGATATAACTTTATAAATTGTTTTGTTCATTCGTGTTATACTTTGAGGATAGATTTTAACATATTTCTAACACGACTCATTGTATATATATATATATATATGTATATATATATATATAAACCTTATCTCTATGAAATGATCTTCATTGCAACTTTATATGTTGGCATCGATCAAAAACTCCTTGACTCAACATATTTGATTAATAATCTAAATTTCCATTTAGATAAAAACTTCTCATACTGTATACATGTTATGTGGAGTTAGAGTCAACATGTACTACAGTGTGTTAGTGATAATGTAGTATGTCGTATGCAAAATTATATGAAGTGATATATGAAATGCAACTTGTGACGTGAATGATTTTAATTTGAGATGTATTGTGTAATGATAGTATGCAAAATGATTTGGTGATTATATCTATTTAGGTAAAATATATTCAAAGTACTATCTAACCATTATGCATAGATTATTTGAATTAAACAAGGATAATATATACTAATTTCTAGATTTAGGTTAATGATACTTAAAAATAAAATAAAAGGATAGTAAGTATAAAAGTTTTTATGGTATTCATAATATATAATAAAAAATTTAAAATAATTCTATGAGAAATTTGGAGTTAAATAAACTTAGTAGGATGCTTCTTTAATATAGTAAAAATTGAAGATCTTTTTAAAGAGAATATAGAATTGTATCACATAAAGTAAACATATAGTCATAACTGTATATATAAAAATTATTTTTTAGAAAAAAAGGATTTTTAATTTCTAATGAAATATAAATCAATCTTTTGACACAAATCAATTTTAAATTTAAACTTTTAGAAATCAAAATATATTAATTTGTTATGTGTTGACCTACTTTTTAGTCAAAGCAGTCACACATGGAATCTCTTCTCAACAATACGCTCAAGTGTTGGGAATACCGTAAGAAGACAGCAAGCAATTTGGTTGAAGTCGCATCACAAACAAAGAATGGCCCGGAACTCCTATCAGACGATCTTTTTGGGCCCGAAAACATCAATTACAGAGATGAGCTCTGCAACTCTTGTAGCTCTCTGAATTAGCTTCGAATCGAGCTTTCGTTTGGCTAAAACGGACTTACGGTTTGAAAGTTACGCTCGTTTCCGTGATCGCGTGCAGAACCGGGAACTTGGATTTTGGAATTAACTTGATCCATTCGGGCCGGATCGGATGTGTGGTTCGGATAGGAGAGGATCCGAACCGGTGACATACGGGGGAACACTCCAGCAAACAAGCTCGAGAAGGCTCCGGATCGGATCAAGGTAGGCAGACCCGATCCACCTTGACATCAATAGCACAAAATGCGCAACGTCGTCGGATTGAAGACACCAACCCGGTTCGGATCGGAAGGCCGAACCGACCCCCTTCGACCTGCTTCTGCACACGAAGTTTGATGTCTTCTCTTGGCATAACTGACTCCTACAACTGTGGATCTGACTCCACTTGGCAAAGCACGACCTGGTAACCACTTTTCCACGTTCTCCACTACCTCCGAGATCACCTAAGCGCTCGCCACGTGGCATCTCCGAACCGAGCCGCCCAGAGCTCCTCTACACCTATAAATACACCACTCCATAGTACTTGTAATTTCTTAGGATATAAGAAGCTATAAAGTGGACGTAGGCTTGGATTGAGCCGAACCACTATAAAAATCTCGCGTGTCCCTTTTTTATTTACTGCTTTTCTGCATTATTCTGTGATTGTGAGGATTTCACACCGCATTTGGGTGTTGGTGCCATTTTTTGGTTCAACATTTTGGCGCGCCAGGAAGGGGGCACGCGATACTACTTCAATTTATAGCTCTAAAGGAATCGGATTGCTTGGCTTTTGAATCAATGGCTAAACGAAAGAAAGACAGAACCTTCTCTCGTGCTGAGGATGTTGACACTGAAGGCACAAGAAACGAGGCAAGCCAGGGAGCTTCCTCTCATGAAAATCCATCAGCATACTTAACCAGAGAAGAGATGGATGGCGTTCTCGCTGAATTGAGAACTCAAATGGCAAGGCAAGATGATCTCCTTCGCAAACAATAGGAGATGATGGACGCATTCTTCGCTCGGATGGAAGGCAGGCCGAGCAGCAGTGTTCAAATCACTGGAAACAATGCTGCACGGATCAGAACTGCAGCAGAAACGGCTCCCGCAGGAAACACGAACCGGATTTGCTCGGATCCGATCCGAACCGCGGGCATGGAGGAAACAAGGGGCAATCCCACTCACCACTCTGCAGCTGCAACACTTAGTGTTTTGGATGGAAACACAGGCTCAGGTCGAGTACAACCCGTATCGGCTCTGGTTCGGATAGAACCCACGCGAATGCAGCAGAACGAAGCAGCTCAACATGGCAACCAAGCATCGGTTCGGACCGAGCATCACGAACCGAACCAGTTCGGCCTCCACGACCCACAGCATGGGGGCACCTACGAACCGAATGGCCTTCTAAGCTCCCTATGCTTTTCCGAACTCTTCTAGATTTAACGCTGGGGGCACCAGCTCTGATCATAGCAACTTGCAACAACTTTTCGAAGGTGATCAGCTCACTAATCTCATTGAACGCCTCTCAAGAGGACGCACCTATCAGAATGACGTGGACGACGTCAACCATAATCCGTTCACTCAATTGATCAGAAATTCTCGCAATCCCCCAGATTTCAAACTTCACAAGTGCATCTGATGCGCTATAAACGGCATATGGAAGTTCAATCGGCGTCGGAAAACGTCATGGCAAAGTGTTTTCCTCTCTTCTTGACTGATATAGCTGTTATGTGGATTAGGCAGCTGGAATCTGAATCGATCAACAGCTGGAATATGTTGGTCGCTCTTTATCGAACAATTTCGGGTCCACATCGCTCGACCTAAGAATGTTATGTCCCTCACTACAATTAAGCAGAGGCCGAGGGAAACCCTGCGCTCATTCCTACAAAGATTCAACGTTGCAGCAGCATCACTTGACCGACCAGAGCAATCGATGGTACTGATGGCAGCAGTATCTGGCGTTCTGGATAACTCGGAGTTCAAAAAATCTTTGTACCGAGACCCGCCACGGACTCTCAGTGAGTTTTACCTCGAATCAGACAGATTCCTGCGTGAGGAAGACGCAACTTCTGAGAAGAAAATCCTCGACATCAACATGCTTAAAGACGGAGAACCGTCTGATTCTGGAAAAGGCAAAGGGAAAGCTGCTGTCAAGAATGACCGCAACGCTCAACCCCGAAAAGGGCCCAGATATGAAAAGTACACTGAACTCAATTTAACCTTGACTGACATCTACGTGAACACAAATGGTGAAGTCTCCTATCCAAAGCCTCCCAGGAGGGATCCATCGCAAAGAGAACGCGGATCTGGAAAGTACTGCATGTTTCATGATATGGATGGTCATGACACAAATGACTGTAAACACTTGCGAGACTTGATTGAGGAACGGGTTAGACGTGGAGAGCTACCCGAGTATGTGAAACAACCTACAGCACCTGCACCCACGCTGCCACCACCTGCTCCCCGGAGAGGGAATAACCCTGGATCGAGCTCTCGCGGACTCATCATCAACTGATCTGGATTGGATCACTCTGCATTTCCCGCATTTCTTAGGATTTAAGATTTGTTTCTTTGCTTCCATTAGGTTTTCTGATTGGCTAAATCGGTGTACACACGTTTGGGGTTAGGATTTAGCTCCAAAGCGTGCTCTGGACTCGATGACAAACCAATAAGGATTTGCTTTGGTTTTGTAGTTTGAATTGAATAAGGGAGGACTTCCGAGCATGGATTATGTTTGGCAAATTTAAGTGTCTTGTCAGGTTGTGGCAGGATTCTCAATCTTAACTAAAGTATGGCTTATACTTATCTCGAAACCCTTGGTACGGATTGTGCCTAGGAACGGACTACCTTGTCAGGCTTTGGCAAGTATAGCTCCATCTCGGTATGAGTATGGATTGTACTCCACTACATTTATAAGTATGGATTATACTCTGGAACGACTTATTGTCTTGTCAGGATTTAGCAAAGGAACTCAATAAAACTCGAGTATGGCTTATGCTCAGTTTGAACTTCCTGGTATGGCTTATACGTGGAAGGTTAGGTCCCTCGTCAGGTTTTGGCAGGATGATTCGATCGTCCCACGAGCATGGTTTATGCTCATTCGAATGTCCAAGCATGGTCTATGCTCGAAAGTGTAATCAGTTTTGTCAGGTTCTGACACACCTTTTTTCTTTCTTTCCTTCGCAGGTATGGATTATACTTGCAACTGGTAGGCCCTTCGTGGCCTTGGATTTCTTGGATTATCCAGAACACATCTTCCTTCATTCAGCAAGATATGTTCTGAGGGGCAAAATGTTAACCCGCTTTTTAGTCAAAGCAGTCACACATGGAATCTCTTCCCAACAATACACTCAAGTGTTGGGAAAACCGTCAGAAGACAGCAAGCGATTTGGTTGAAGTCGCATCACAAATAAAGAATGGCCCGGAACTCCTATCAGATGACCTTTTTGGGCCCGAAAACATCAATTATGGAGCTGAGCTCTGTATCTCTTGTAGCTCTCTGAATTAGCTTAGAATCGAGCTTTCGTTTGGCTAAAACGGACTTACGGTTTGAAAGTTACGCTCGTTTCCGTGAACGCGTGTAGAACCGGGAACTTGGATTTTGGAATTAACTTGATCCATTCGGGCCGGATCGGATGTGTGGTTCGGATAGGAGAGGACCCAAACCGGTGACATACGGGGGAACACTCCAGCAAACAAGCTCGAGAAGGCTCCGGATCGGATCGAGGTAGGCAGACCCGATCCACCTTGACATCAATAGCACAAAATGTGCAACGTCGTCGGATTGAAGACACCAACCCGGTTCGGATCGGAAGGCCGAACCGACCCCCTTCGACCTGCTTCTGCACACGAAGTTTGACCTCTTCTCTTGGCATAACTGACTCCTACAACTGTGGATCGGACTCCACTTGGAAAAGCACGACCTGGTAACCACTTTTCCACGTTCTCCACTACCTCCGAGATCACCTCAGCACTCGCCACGTGGCACCTCCGAACCGATCCGCCCAGAGCTCCTCTACACCTATAAATACACCACTCCATGGCATTTTCAAGAAATTTTTTGGCATTTATTCTGGACGGCTTCCACCATTATCAACACAAGGACTTTGTGAACAGTGGAAGACCACCTTTTAATCATTCTAACACGAGGCTCTCGTGTATAAAATCACTTTCTAATCTCCTCTTCTTCATTAGAACACAAGGTTGTTGTGTATAAATGAAACTCACAGATTGTAAGACACCATAGTACTTGTAATTTCTTAGGATATAAGAAGCTATAAAGTGGACGTAGGCTTGGATTGAGCCGAACCACTATAAAAATCTCGTGTGTGCCTTTTTTATTTACTGCTTTTATGCATTATTCTGTGATTATGAGGATTTCACACCGCATTTGGGTGTTGGTGCCATTTTTTGGTTCAACAATTTGGCGCGACAGGAAGGGGGGCACGCGATACTACTTCAATTTCTAGCTCTAAAGGAATCGGATTGCTTGGCTTTTGAATCAATGGCTAATCGAAAGAAAGACGGAACCTTCTCTCGTGCTGAGGATGTTGGCACTGAAGGCACAAGAAACGAGGCAAGCCAGGGAGCTTCCTCTCATGAAAATCCATCAGCATACTTAACCAGAGAAGAGATGGATGTATTTCTCGCTGAATTGAGAACTCAAATGGCAAGGCAAGATGATCTCCTTCGCAAACAACAGGAGATGATGGACGCATTCTTCGCTCGGAAGGAAGGCAGGCCGAGCAGCAGCGTACAAATCACTGGAAACAATGCTGCACGGATCAGAACTGCATCAGAAATGGCTCCCGCAGGAACCACGAACCGGATCGGTTCGGATCCGATCCGAACCGGGGCATGGAGGAAACAAGGGGCAATCCCCCTCACCATTCTGCAGCTGCAACACTTAGTGTTTTGGATGGAAACACAGGCTCAGGTCGAGTACGACCCGTATCGGCTCTGGTTCGGATAGAACCCACGCGAATGCAGCAGAACGAAGCAGCTCAACATGGCAACCAAGCATCGGTTCGGACCGAGCATCACGAACCGAACCAGTTCGGCCTCCACGACCCACAGCATGGGGGCACCTACGAACCGAACCGAATGGCCTTCTAAGCTCCGTATGCTTTTCCGAACTCTTCTAGATTTAACGCTGGGGGCACCAGCTCTGATCTTAGCAACTTGCAACAACTTTTCGAAGGCGATCGACTCACTAATCTCATTGAACGCCTCTCAAGAGGACGCACCTATCAGAATGACGTGGACGGCGTCAATCATAATCCATTCACTCAAGAGTTCAGAAATTCTCGCAATCCCCCAGATTTCAAACTTCCACAACTGGAGCCCTACAACGGCAGGACGGATCCTACCGTGCATTTGATGCGCTATAAACGGCATATGGAAGTTCAATCGGCGTCGGAAAACGTCATGGCAAAGTGTTTTCCTCCCTTCTTGACTGATATAGCTGTTATGTGGATTAGGCAGCTGGAATCTGAATCGATCAACAGCTGGAATATGTTGGTTGCTCGCTTTATCGAACAATTTCGGGTCCACATCGCTCGACCCAAGAACGTTATGTCGCTCACTACAATCAAGCAGAGGCCGAGAGAAACCCTGCACTCATTCCTACAAAGATTCAACGTTGCAGCAGCATCAGTTGACCGACCAGAGCAATCGATGGTACTGATGGCAGCAGTATCCAGCGTTCTGGATAACTCGGAGTTCAAAAAATCTTTGTACCGAGACCCACCACGGACTCTCAGTGAGTTTTACCTCGAATCGGACAGATTCCTGCGTGAGGAAGACGCAACTTCTGAGAAGAAAATCCTTGACGTCAACATGCTTAAAGACGGAGAACCATCAGATTCTGGAAAAGGAAAAGGGAAAACTGCTGTCAAGAATGACCGCAACGCTCAGCCCCGAAAAGGTCCCAGATATGAAAAGTACACTGAAATCAATACAACCTTGACTGACATCTACGTGAACAAAAACGGTGAAGTCTCCTATCCAAAGCCTCCTAGGAGGGAGCCATCGCAAAGAGAACGCGATTCTGGAAAGTACTGCATGTTTCATTATATGGACGGTCATGACACAAATGACTGTAGACACTTGCGAGACTTGATTGAGGAACGGGTTAGACGTGGAGAGCTACCCGAGTATGTGAAACAACCTACAGCATCTGCACCCACGCTGCCACCACCTGCTCCCCGGAGAGGGAATGACCCTGGATCGAGCTCTCGCGGACTCATCATCAACTGATCTGGATTGGATCACTCTGCATTTCACGCATTTCTTAGGATTTAAGATATGTTTCTTTGCTTCCATTAGGTTTTCCGATTGGCTAAATCGGCGTACACACGTTTGGGGTTAGGATTTAGCTCTTAAGCGTGCTCTGGACTCGATGACAAACCGATCAGGATTTGCTTTGGTTTTGTAGTTTGAATTGAATAAGGGAGGACTTCCCGAGCATGGATTATGTTTGGCAAATTTAAGTGTCTTGTCAGGTTGTGGCAGGATTCTCAATCTTAACTAAAGTATGGCTTATACTTATCTCGAAATTTTTGGTATGGATTGTGCCTAGGGACGGACTACCTTGTCAGGCTTTGGCAAGTATAGCTCCATCTCGGTATGAGTATGGATTGTACTCCACTACATTTCTAAGTATGGATTATACTCTAGAACGACTTATTGTCTTGTCAGGATTTGGCAAAGGAACTCAATAAAACTCGAGTATGGCTTATGCTCAGTTTGAACTTCCTGGTATGGCTTATACGTGGAAGGTTAGGTCCCTCGTCAGGTTTTGGCAGGATGATTCGATCGTCCCTCAAGTATGGTTTATGCTCAATCGAATGTCCAAGCATAGTCTATGCTCGAAAGTGTAATCAGTTTTGTCAGGTTATGATACACCTTTTTGCTTTTTTTCCTTCGTAGGTATGGATTATACTTGCAACTGGTAGGCCTTTCGTGGCTTTGGATTTCTTGGATTATCCAGAACACATCTTCCTTCATTCAGCAAGATATGTTCTGAGGGGCAAACTGTTGACACGCTTTTTAGTCAAAGCAGTCACACATGGGATCTCTTCTCAACAATACACTCAAGTGTTGGGAATACCGTCAGAAGACAGCAAGCGATTTGGTTGAAGTCGCATCACAAACAAAGAATGGCCCGGAACTCCAATCAGACGACCTTTTTGGGCCCGAAAACATCAATTACGGAGCTAAGCTCTGTATCCCTTGTAGCTCTCTGAATTAGCTTCGAATCGAGCTTTCGTTTGGCTAAAACAGACTTACGGTTTGAAAGTTACGCTCGTTTCCGTGAACGCGTGGAGAATCGGGAACTTGGATTTTGGAATTAACTTGATCCATTCGGGCTGGATCGGATGTGTGGTTCGGATAGGAGAGGACCCGAACCGGTGACATACGGGGGAACACCCCAGCAAACAAGCTCGAGAAGGCTCCGGATCGGATCGAGGTAGGCAGACCCGATCCACCTTGACATCAATAGCACAAAATGCGCAACGTCGTCGGATTGAAGACACCAACCCGGTTCGGATCGGAAGTCCGAACTGACCCCCTTCGACCTGCTTCTGCACACGAAGTTTGACCTCTTCTCTTGGCATAACTGACTCCTACAACTGTGGATCAGACACCACTTGGCAAAGCACGACCTGGTAACCACTTTTCCACGTTCTCCACTACCTCCGAGATCACCTCAGCACTCGCCACGTGGCACCTACGAACCGATCCGCCCAGAGCTCTCTACACCTATAAAAACACCACTCCATGGCATTTTCAAGAAATTTTTTGGCACTTATTCTGGATGGCTTCCACCATTATCAACACAAGGACTTTGTGAACAGTGGAAGACCACCTTTTAATCATTCTAACACGAGGCTCTCGTGTATAAAATCACTTTCTAATCTCCTCTTCTTCATTAGAACACAAGGTTGTTGTGTATAAATGAATCTCACGGATTGTAATACACCATAGTACTTGTAATTTCTTAGGATATAAGAAGTTATAAAGTGGACGTAGGCTTGAATTGAGCCGAACCACTATAAAAATCTCGTGTGTCCCTTTTTTATTTACTGCTTTTCTGCATTATTCTGTGATTGTGAGGATTTCACACCGCATTTGGGTGTTGGTGCCATTTTTTGGTTCAACATTTTCGCGTACCAGGAAGGGGGGCACGCGATACTACTTCAATTTCTAGCTCTAAAGGAATCGGATTGCTTGGCTTTTGAATCAATGGCTAAACGAAAGAAAGACGGAACCTTCACTCGTGCTGAGGATGTTGGCACTGAAGGCACAAGAAACGAGGCAAGCCAGGGAGCTTCCTCTCATGAAAATCCTTCAGCATACTTAACCAGAGAAGAGATGGATGGCGTTCTCGCTGAATTGAGAACTCAAATGGCAAGGCAAGATGATCTCCTTCGCAAATAACAGGAGATGATGGACGCATTCTTCGCTCGGATGGAAGGCAGGCCGAGCAGCAGCGTACAAATCACTGGAAACAATGCTGCACGGATCAGAACTGCATCAGAAATGGCTCCCGTAGGAACCATGAACCGGATCAGTTCGGATCCGATCCGAACCGGGGCATGGAGGAAACAAGGGGCAATCCCCCTCACCATTCTGCAGCTGCAACACTTAGTGTTTTGGATGGAAACACAGGCACAGGTCGAGTACGACCCGTATCGGCTCCGGTTCGGATAGAACCCACGCGAATGCAGCATAACGAAGCAGCTCAACGTGGCAACCAAGCATCGGTTCAGACCGAGCATCACGAACCGAACCAGTTTGGCCTCCATGACCCACAGAATGGATGCACCTACGAACCGAACCGAATGGCCTTCTAAGCTCCCTATGCTTTTCTGAACTCTTCTAGATTTAACGTTGGGGGCACCATCTCTGATCTTAGCAACTTGCAACAACTTTTCGAAGGCGATCGGCTCACTAATTCTTTGAATGCCTCTCAAGAGGACGTACCTATCAGAATGACGTGGACGACGTCAACCATAATCCGTTCACTCAAGAGATCAGAAATTCCCGCAATCCCCCAGATTTCAAACTTCCACAACTGGAGCCCTACAACGGCAGGACGGATCCTACCGTGCATTTGATGGGCTATAAACGGCATATGGAAGTTCAATCGGCGTCGGAAAACGTCATGGCAAAGTGTTTTCCTCTCTTCTTGACTGATATAGCTGTTATGTGGATTAGGCAGCTGGAATCTGAATCAATCAACAGCTGGAATATGTTGGTTGCTCGCTTTATCGAACAATTTCGGGTCCACATCGCTCGACCTAAGAACGTTATGTCGCTCACTACAATCAAGCAGAGTCCGAGAGAAATCCTGCACTCATTCCTACAAAGATTCAACGTTGCAGCAGCATCAGTTGACCGACCAGAGCAATCGATGGTACCGATGGCAGCAGTATCTGGCGTTCTGGATAACTCGGAGTTTAAAAAATCTTTGTACCGAGACCCACCACGGACTCTCAGTGAGTTTTACCTCGAATCGGACAGACTTCTACGTGAGGAAGACGCAACTTCTGAGAAGAAAATCCTCGACGTCAACATGCTTAAAGACGGAGAACCATCTGATTCTGGAAAAGGCAAAGGGAAAGCTGCTGTCAAGAATGACCGCAACGCTCAGCCCCGAAAAGGTCCCAGATATGAAAAGTACACTGAACTCAATTCAACCTTGACTGACATCTACGTGAACAAAAACGGTGAAGTCTCCTATCCAAAGCCTCCCAGGAGGGAGCCATCGCAAAGAGAACGCGATTCTGGAAAGTACTGCATGTTTCATGATATGGACGGTCATGACACAAATGACTGTAGACACTTGCGAGACTTGATTGAGGAACGGGTTAGACGTGGAGAGCTACCCGAGTATGTGAAACAACCTACAACACCTGCACCCACGCTGCCACTACCTGCTCCCCGGAGAGGGAATGACCCTGGATCGAGCTCTCGCGGACTCATCATCAACTGATCTGGATTGGATCACTCTGCATTTCCCGCATTTCTTAGGATTTAAAATATGTTTCTTTGCTTCCATTAGGTTTTCCGATTGGCTAAATCGGTGTGCACACGTTTGGGGTTAGGATTTAGCTCCAAAGCGTGCTCTGGACTCGATGACAAACCAAGCAGGATTTTCTTTGGTTTTGTAGTTTGAATTGATTAAGGGAGGACTTCCCGAGCATGGATTATGTTTGGCAAATTTAAGTGTCTTGTCAGATTGTGGCAGGATTCTCAATCTTAACTAAAATATGGCTTATACTTATCTCGAAACCCTTGGTACAGATTGTGCCTAGGGACGGACTACCTTGTCAGGCTTTGGCAAGTATAGCTCCATCTCGGTATGAGTATGGATTGTACTCCACTACATTTCTAAGTATGGATTATACTCTAGAACGACTTATTGTCTTGTCAGGATTTGGCAAAGGAACTCAATAAAACTCGAGTATGGCTTATGCTCAGTTTGAACTTCCTGGTATGGCTTATACGTGGAAGGTTAGGTCCCTCGTCAGGTTTTGGCAGGATGATTCGATCATCCCTCGAGTATGGTTTATGCTCAATCGAATGTCCAAGCATAGTCTATGCTCGAATGTGTAATCAGTTTTGTCAGGTTTTGACACACCTTTTTGCTTCTTTCCTTCGCAGGCATGGATTATACTTGCAACTGGTAGGCCCTTCGTGGCCTTGGATTTCTTGGATTATCCAGAACACATATTCCTTCATTCAGCAATATATGTTCTGAGGGGCAAAATGTTGACCCGCTTTTTAGTCAAAGCAGTCACACATGGAATCTCTTCTCAACAATACACTCAAGTGTTGGGAATACCGTCAGAAGACAGCAAGCGATTTGGTTGAAGTCACATCACAAACAAAGAATGGCCCGGAACTCCTATCAAACGACCTTTTTGGGCTCGAAAACATCAATTACAAAGCTTAGCTCTGTAACTCTTGTAGCTCTCTGAATTAGCTTCGAATCGAGCTTTCGTTTGGCTAAAACGGACTTACGGTTTGAAAGTTACGCTCGTTTCCGTGAACGCGTGCAGAACCGGGAACTTGGATTTTGGAATTAACTTGATCCATTCGGGCCGGATCGGATGTGTGGTTCGGATAGGAGAGGACCCGAACTGGTGACATACGGGGGAACACTCCAGCAAACAAGCTCGAGAAGACTCCGGATCGGATCGAGGTAGGCAGACCCGATCCACCTTGACATCAATAGCTAAAAATGCGCAACGTCGTCGGATTGAAGACACCAACCCGGTTCGGATCGGAAGGCCGAACCAACCCCCTTTGGCCTGCTTCTACACACGAAGTTTGACCTCTTCTCTTGGCATAACTGACTCCTACAATTGCGGATCGGACTCCACTTGGCAAAGCATGACCTGGTAACCACTTTTCCATGTTCTCCACTACCTCCTAGATCACCTCAGCGCTCGCCACGTGGCACCTCCGAACCGATCCGCCCAGAGCTCCTCTACACCTATAAATACACCACTCCATGGCATTTTCAAGAAATTTTTTGGCACTTATTCTGGACGGCTTCCACCATTATCAACACAAGGACTTTGTGAACAGTGGAAGACCACCTTTTAATCATTCTAACACGAGGCTCTCATGTATAAAATCACTTTCTAATCTCCTCTTCTTCATTAGAACACAAGGTTGTTGTGTATAAATGAATCTCACGGATTGTGAGACACCATTGTACTTGTAATTTCTTAGGATATAAGAAGCTATAAAGTGGACGTAGGCTTGGATTGAGCCGAACCACTATAAAAATCTCGTGTGTCCCTTTTTTTATTAACTGCTTTTCTGCATTATTCTGTGATTGTGAGGATTTCACACCGCATTTGGGTATTGGTGCCATTTTTTGGTTCAACATTTTGGCGCGCCAGGAAGGGGGGCACGCGATACTACTTCAATTTCTAGCTCTAAAGGATTCAGATTGCTTGGCTTTTGAATCAATGGCTAAACGAAAGAAAGACGAAACCTTCTCTCGTGCTGAGGATGTTGGCACTGAAGGCACAAGAAACGAGGCAAGCCAGGGAGCTTCCTCTCATGAAAATCCATCAGCATACTTAACCAGAGAAGAGATGGATGGCGTTCTCGCTGAATTGAGAACTCAAATGGCACGGCAAGATGATCTCCTTCGCAAACAACAGGAGATGATGGACGCATTCTTCGCTCGGATGGAAGGCAGGCCGAGCAGCAGCGTACAAATCACTGGAAACAATGCTGCACGGATCAGAACTGCATCAGAAATGGCTCCCGTAGGAACCATGAACTGAATCGGTTCGGATCCGATCCGAACCCGGGCATGGAGGAAACAAGGGGCAATCCCCCTCACCATTCTGCAGGTGCAACACTTAGTGTTTTGGATGAAAACACAGGCTCAGGTCGAGTACGACCCGTATCGGCTCCGGTTGGTTCGGATAGAACCCACGCGAATGCAGCAGAACGAAGCAGCTCAACATGGCAACCAAGCATCGGTTCGGACCGAGCATCACGAACCAAACCAGTTCGGCCTCCACGACCCATAGCATGGGGGAACCTACGAACCGAACCGAATGGCCTTTTAAGCTCCCTATGCTTTTCCGAACTCTTCTAGATTTAACGCTGGGGGCACCAGCTCTGATCTTAGCAACTTGCAACAACTTTTCGAAGGCGATCGGCTCACTAATCTCTTTGAACGCCTCTCAATAGGACGCACCTATCAGAATGACGTGGACGGCGTCAACCATAATCCGTTCACTCAAGAGATCAGAAATTCTCGCAATCCCCCAGATTTCAAACTTCCACAACTGGAGCCGTACAACGGCAGGACGGATCCTACTGTGCATCTGATGCGCTATAAACGGCATATGAACGTTCAATCGGCGTCGGAAAACATCATGGCAAAGTGTTTTCCTCTCTTCTTGACTGATATAGCTATTATGTGGATTAGGCAGCTGGAATCTGAATCGATCAACAGCTGGAATATGTTGGTTGCTCGCTTTATCGAACAATTTCGGGTCCACATCGCTCGACCCAAGAACGTTATGTCGCTCACTACAATCAAGCAGAGGCCGAGAGAAACCCTGCACTCATTCCTACAAAGATTCAACATTGCAGCAGCATCAGTTGACCGACCAGAGCAATCGATGGTACTGATGGCAGCAGTATCTGGCGTTCTGGATAACTCGGAGTTCAAAAAATCTTTGTACCGAGATCCACCACTGACTCTCAGTGAGTTTTACCTCGAATCGGACAGATTCCTGCGTGAGGAAGACGCAACTTCTGAGAAGAAAATCCTCGACGTCAACATGCTTAAAGACGGAGAACCATCTGATTCTGGAAAAGGCAAAGGGAAAGCTGCTGTCAAGAATGACCGCAATGCTCAGCCCCGAAAAGGTCCCAGATATGAAAAGTACACTGAACTCAATTCAACCTTGACTGACATCTACGTGAACAAAAACGGTGAAGTCTCCTATCCAAAGCCTCCTAGGAGGGAGCCATCGCAAAGAGAACGCGATTCTGGAAAGTACTACATGTTTCATGATATGGACGGTCATGACACAAATGACTGTAGACACTTGCGAGACTTGATTGAGGAACGTGTTAGACGTGGAGAGCTACCCGAGTATGTGAAACAACCTACAGCACCTGCACCCACGCTGCCACCACCTGTTCCCCGGAGAGGGAATGACCCTGGATCGAGCTCTCGCGGACTCATCATCAACTGATCTGGATTGGATCACTCTGCATTTCCTGCATTTCTTAGGATTTAAGATATGTTTCTTTGCTTCCATTAGGTTTTCCGATTGGCTAAATCGGTGTACACACGTTTGGGGTTAGGATTTAGCTCCAAAGCGTGCTCTGGACTAGATGACAAACCAATCAGGATTTGCTTTGGTTTTGTAGTTTGAATTGAATAAGGGAGGACTTCCCGAGCATGGATTATGTTTAGCAAATTTAAGTGTCTTGTCAGGTTGTGGCAGGATTCTCAATCTTAACTAAAGTATGGCTTATACTTATCTCGAAACCCTTGGTACGGATTGTGCCTAGGGACGGACTACCTTGTCAGGCTTTGGCAAGTTTAGCTCCATCTCGGTATGAGTATGGATTGTACTCCACTACATTTCTAAGTATGGATTATACTCTGGAACGACTTATTGTCTTGTCAGGATTTGGCAAAGGAACTCAATAAAACTCGAGTATGGCTTATGCTCAGTTTGAACTTCCTGGTATGGCTTATACGTGGAAGGTTAGGTCCCTCGTCAGGTTTTGGAAGGATGATTCGATCGTCCCTCGAGTATGGTTTATGCTCAATCGAATGTCCAAGCATGGTCTATGTTCAAAAGTGTAATCAGTTTTGTCAGGTTCTGACACACCTTTTTGCTTTCTTTCCTTCGTAGGTATGGATTATACTTGCAACTGGTAGGCCCGTCGTGGCCTTGGATTTCTTGGATTATCCAGAACACATCTTCCTTCATTCAGCAAGATATGTTCTGAGGGGCAAAATGTTGACCCGCTTTTTAATCAAAGCAGTCACACATGGAATCTCTTCTCAACAATACACTCAAGTGTGGGGAATACCGTCAGAAGACAGCAAGCGATTTGGTTGAAGTTGCATCACAAACAAAGAATGGCCCGGAACTCCTATCAGACGACCTTTTTGGGCCCGAAGACATCAGTTACAAAGCTGAGATCTGTATCCCTTGTAGCTCTCTGAATTAGCTTCGAATCGAGCTTTCGTTTGGCTAAAACGGACTTACGGTTTGAAAGTTACGCTTGTTTCCGTGAACGCGTGCAGAACCGGGAACTTGGATTTTGGAATTAACTTGATCCATTCGGGCCGGATCGGATGTGTGGTTCGGATAGGAGAGGACCCGAACCGGTGACATACGGGGAAACACTCCAGCAAACAAGCTCGAGAAGGCTCCGGATCGGATCGAGGTAGGCAGACCCGATCCACCTAGACATCAATAGCACAAAATGCGCAACGTCGTCGGATTGTAGACACCAACCCGGTTCGGATCTGAAGGCCGAACCGACCCCCTTCGACCTGCTTCTGCACACGAAGTTTGACCTCTTCTCTTGGCAAAACTGACTCCTACAACTGTGGATCGGACTCCACTTGGCAAAGCACGACCTGGTAACCACTTTTCCACGTTCTCCACTACCTCCGAGATCACCTCAGCGCTCGCCACGTGGCACCTCCGAACCGATCCGCCCAAAGCTCCTCTACACCTATAACTACACAACTCCATGGCATTTTCAAGAAAACTTTTGGCACTTATTCTGGATGGCTTCCACCATTATCAACATAAGGACTTTGTGAACTTTGGAAGACCACCTTTTAATCATTCTAACACGAGGCTCTCGTGTATAAAATCACTTTCTAATCTCCTCTTCTTCATTAGGACACAAGGTTGTTGTGTATAAATGAATCTCACGGATTGTAAGACACCATAGTACTTGTAATTTCTTAGGATATAAGAAGCTATAAAGTGGACGTAGGCTTGGATTGAGCCGAACCAGTATAAAAATCTCGTGTGTCCCTTTTTTATTTACTGCTTTTCTGCATTATTCTGTGATTATGAGGATTTCACACCGCATTTGGGTGTTGGTGCCATTTTTTGGTTCAACAATTTGGTGCGACAGGAAGGGGGGCACGCGATACTACTTCAATTTCTTGATCTAAAGGAATCGGATTGCTTGGCTTTTGAATCAATGGCTAAACGAAAGAAAGACGGAACCTTCTCTCGTGCTGAGGATGTTGGCACTGAAGGCACAAGAAACGAGGTAAGCCAGAGAGCTTCCTCTCATGAAAATCCATCAGCATACTTAACCAGAGAAGAGATGGATGGCTTTCTTGCTGAATTGAGAACTCAAATGGCAAGGCAAGATGATCTCCTTCGCAAACAACAGGAGATGATGGACGCATTCTTCGCTCGGATGTAAGGCAGGCCGAGCAGCAGCGTACAAATCACTGGAAACAATGCTACACGGATCAGAACTGCATCAGAAATGGCTCCCGTAGGAACCACGAACCGGATCGGTTCGGATCCGATCCGAACCGGGGCATGGAGGAAACAAGGGGCAATACCCCTCACCATTATGCAGCTGCAACACTTAGTGTTTTGAATGGAAACACAGGCTCAAGTCGAGTACGACCCGTATCGGCTCCGGTTGGTTCGGATAGAACCCACGCGAATGCAGCAGAACGAAGCAGCTCAACATGGCAACCAAGCATCGGTTCGGACCGAGCATCACGAACCGAACCAGTTCGGCCTCCACAACCCACAGCATGGGGGCACCTACGAACCGAACCGAATGGCCTTCTAAGCTCCCTATGCTTTTCCGAACTCTTCTAGATTTAACGCTGGGGGCACCAGCTCTGATCTTAGCAACTTGCAACAACTTTTCGAAGGCGATCGACTCACTAATCTCATTGAACGCCTCTCAAGAGGACGCACCTATCAGAATGACGTGGACGACGTCAACCATAATCCGTTCACTCAAGAGATCAGAAATTCTCGCAATCCCCCAGATTTCAAACTTCCACAACTGGAGCCCTACAAAGGCAGGACGGATCCTACCGTGCATTTGATGCGCTATAAACGGCATATGGAAGTTTAATCGGCGTTGGAAAACGTCATGGCAAAGTGTTTTCCTCTCTTCTTGACTGATATAGCTGTTATGTGGATTAAGCAGCTGGAATCTGAATCGATCAACAGCTGTAATATGTTGGTCGCTATTTATCGAACAATTTCGGGTCCACATCGCTCGACCCAAGAACGTTATGTCGCTCACTACAATCAAGCAGAGGCCGAGAGAAACCCTGCGCTCATTCCTACAAAGATTCAACGTTGCAGCAGCATCAGTTGACCGACCAGAGCAATCTATGGTACTGATGGCAGCAGTATCTGGCGTTCTGGATAACTCGGAGTTCAAAAAATCTTTGTACTGAGACCCACCACGGACTCTCAGTGAGTTTTACCTCGAATCGGATAGATTCCTGTGTGAGGAAGACGCAACTTCTGAGAAGAAAATCCTCGACGTCAACATGCTTAAAGACGGAGAACCGTCTGATTCTGGAAAAGGGAAAGGGAAAGTTGCTGTCAAGAATGACCGCAACGCTCAACCCCGAAAAGGGCCCAGATATGAAAAGTACACTGAACTCAATTCAACCTTGACTGACATCTACGTGAACACAAATGGTGAAGTGTCCTATCCAAAGCCTCCCAGGAGGGAGCCATCTCAAAGAGAACGCGATTCTGGAAAGTATTGCATGTTTCATGACATGGACGGTCATGACACAAATGACTGTAGACACTAGCGAGACTTGATTGAGGAACGGGTTAGGCGTGGAGAGCTACCCGAGTGTGTGAAACAACTTATAGCACCTGCACCCACGCTGCCACCACCTGCTCCCCGGAGAGGGAATGACCCTGGATCGAGCGCTCGCGGACTCATCATCAATTGATCTGGATTGGATCACTCTGCATTTCCCGCATTTCTTAGGATTTAAGATATGTTTCTTTGCTTCCATTAGGTTTTCCGATTGGCTAAATCGGTGTACACACGTTTGGGGTTAGGATTTAGCTCCAAAGCGTGCTCTGGACTCGATGACAAACCAATCAGGATTTGCCTTGGTTTTGTAGTTTGAATTGAATAAGGGAGGACTTCCCGAGCATGGATTATGTTTGGAAGATTTAAGTGTCTTGTCAGGTTGTGGCAGGATTCTCAATCTTAACTAAAGTATGGCTTATACTTATCTCGAAACCCTTGGTACGGATTGTGCCTAGGGACGGACTACCTTGTCAGGCTTTGGCAAGTATATCTCCATCTCTGTATGAGTATGGATTGTACTCCACTACGTTTCTAAGTATGGATTATACTCTGGAACGACTTATTGTCTTGTCAGGATTTGGCAAAGGGACTCAATAAAACTCGAGTATGGCTTATGCTCAGTTTGAACTTCCTGGTATGGCTTATACGTGGAAGGTTAGGTCCCTCATCAGGTTTTGGCAGGATGATTCGATCGTCGCTCGAGTATGGTTTATGCTCAATCGAATGTCCAAGCATGGTCTGTCCTCGAAAGTGTAATCAGTTTTGTCAGGTTCTGACACACCTTTTTGCTTTCTTTCCTTCGCAGGTATGGATTATACTTGCAACTGGTAGGCCCTTCGTGGCCTTGGATTTCTTGGATTATCCAGAACACATCTTCCTTCATTCAGCAAGATATGTTCTAAGGGGCGAAATGTTGACCTGCTTTTTAGTCAAAGCAGTCACACAAGGAATCTCTTCTCAACAATACACTCAAGTGTTGGGAATACCGTCAGAAGACAGCAAGCGATTTGGTTGAAGTCGCATCACAAACAAAGAATGGCCCGGAACTCCTATCAGATGACCTTTTTGGGCCCGAAAACATCAATTACAGAGCTAAGCTCTGTATCTTTTGTAGCTCTCTGAATTAGCTTCGAATCGAGCTTTCGTTTGGCTAAAACGGACTTACGGTTTGAAAGTTACGCTCGTTTCCGTGAACGCGTGCAGAACCGGGAACTTAGATTTTGGAATTAACTTGATCCATTCGGGCTGGATCGGATGTGTGGTTCGGATAGGAGAGGACCCGAACCGATGACATACGGGGGAACACTCCAGCAAACAAGCTCGAGAAGGCTCCGGATTGGATCGAGGTAGGCAGACCCGATCCACCTGGACATCAATAGCACAAAATGTGCAACGTCGTCGGATTGAAGACACCAACCCGGCTCGGATCGGAAGGCCGAACCGACCCCCTTCGACCTGCTTCTGCACACGAAGTTTGACCTCTTCTCTTGGCATAACTGACTCCTACAATTGCGGATCGGACTCCACTTGGCAAAGCACGACCTGGTAACCACTTTTCCACGTTCTCCACTACCTCCTAGATCACCTCAGCGCTCGCCACGTGGCACCTCCGAACCGATCCGCCCAGAGCTCCTCTACACCTATAAATACACCACTCCATGGCATTTTCAAGAAAAATTTTGGCACTTATTCTGGACGGCTTCCACCATTATCAACACAAGGACTTTGTGAACAGTGGAAGACCACCTTTTAATCATTCTAACACGAGGCTCTCATGTATAAAATCACTTTCTAATCTCCTCTTCTTCATTAGAACACAAGGTTGTTGTGTATAAATGAATCTCACGGATTGTGAGAGACCATTGTACTTGTAATTTCTTAGGATATAAGAAGCTATAAAGTGGACGTAGGCTTGGATTGAGCCGAACCACTATAAAAATCTCGTGTGTCCCTTTTTTATTTATTGCTTTTCTGCATTATTCTGTGATTGTGAGGATTTCACACCGCATTTGGGTGTCGGTGCCATTTTTTGGTTCAACACTATCGCGCGCCAGGAAGAGGGGCACGCGATACTACTTCAATTTCTAGCTCTAAAGGAATCGGATTGCTTGACTTTTGAATCAATGGCTAAACGAAAGAAAGACGGAACCTTCTCTCGTGCTGAGGATGTTGGCACTGAAGGCACAAGAAACAAGGCAAGCCAGGGAGCTTCCTCTCATGAAAATCTATCAGCATACTTAACCAGAGAAGAGATAGATGGCGTTCTCGCTGAATTGAGAACTCAAATGGCAAGGAAAGATGATCTCCTTCGCAAACAACAGGAGATGATGGACGCATTCTTCGCTCGGATGGAAGGCAGGCCGAGCAGCAGCGTACAAATCACTGGAAACAATGCTGCACGGATCAGAACTGCATCAGAAATGGCTCCCGTAGGAACCACGAACCAGATCGGTTCGAATCCGATCCGAACCGGGGCATGGAGGAAACAAGAGGCAATCCCCCTCACCATTATGCAGCTGCAACACTTAGTGTTTTGGATGGAAACACAGGCTCAAGTCGAGTACGACCCGTATCGGCTCCGGTTGGTTCGGATAGAACCCACGCGAATGCAGCAGAACGAAGCAGCTCAACATGGCAACCAAGCATTGGTTCGGACCGAGCATCACGAACCAAACCAGTTCGGCCTGCACGACCCACAGCATGGGGGCACCTACGAACCGAACCGAACGGCCTTCTAAGCTCCCTATGCTTTTCTGAACTCTTCTAGATTTAACGCTGGGGGCACCAGCTCTGATCTTAGCAACTTGCAACAACTTTTCGAACGCGATCGGCTCACTAATCTCATTGAACACCTCTCAAGAGGACGCACCTATCAGAATGACGTGGATGACGTCAACCATAATCCGTTCACTCAAGAGAGCAGAAATTCTCGCAATCCCCCAGATTTCAAACTTCCACAACTGGAGCCCTACAACAGTAGGACGGATCCTACCGTGCATCTGATGCGCTATAAACGGCATATGGAAGTTCACTCGGCGTCGGAAAACGTCATGGCAAAGTGTTTTCCTCTCTTCTTGACTGATATAGCTGTTATGTGGATTAGGCATCTGGAATCTGAATCGATCAACAGCTGGAATATGTTGGTCGCTCTTTATCGAACAATTTCGGGTCCACATCGCTCGACCCAAGAACGTTATGTCGCTCACTACAATCATGCAGAGGCCGAGAGAAACCCTACGCTCATTCCTACAAAGATTCAACGTTGCAGCAGCATCTGTTGACCGACCAGAGCAATCGATGGTACTGATGGCAGCAGTATCTGGCGTTCTGGATAACTCGGAGTTCAAAAAATCTTTGTACCGAGACCCACCACGGACTCTCAGTGAGTTTTACCTCGAATCGGACCGATTCCTGCATGAGGAAGACGCAACTTCTGAGAAGAAAATCCTCGACGTCAACATGCTTAAAGACGAAGAATCGTCTGATTCTGGAAAAGGCAAAGGGAAAGCTGCTGTCAAGAATGACCGCAACGCTCAACCCCGAAAAGGGCCCAGATATGAAAAGTGCACTGAACTCAATTCAACCTTGACTGACATCTACGTGAACACAAATGGTGAAGTCTCCTATCCAAAGCCTCCCAGGAGAGAGCCATCGCAAAGAGAACGCGATTCTGGAAAGTATTGCATGTTTCATGATATGGACGGTCATGACACAAATGACTGTAGACACTTGCGAGACTTGATTGAGGAACGGGTTAGACGTGGAGAGCTACCCGAGTATGTGAAACAACCTACAGCACCTGCACCCACGCTGCCACCACCTGCTCCCCGGAGAGGGAATGACCCTGGATCGAGCTCTCGCGGACTCATCATCAACTGATCTGGATTGGATCACTATGCATTTCCCGCATTTCTTAGGATTTAAGATATGTTTCTTTGCTTCCATTAGGTTTTCCGATTGGCTAAATCGGTGTACACACGTTTGGGGTTAGGATTTAGCTCCAAAGCGTGCTCTGGACTCGATGACAAACCAATCAGGATTTGCTTTGGTTTTGTAGTTTGAATTGAATAAGGGAGGACTTCCCGAGCATGGATTATGTTTGGCGAATTTAAGTGTCTTGTCAGGTTGTGGCAGGATTCTCAATCTTAACTAAAGTATGGCTTATACTTATCTCGAAACCCTTGGTACGGATTGTGCCTAGGGACGGACTACCTTGTCAGGCTTTGGCAAGTATAGATCCATCTCGGTATGAGTATGGATTATACTCCACTACATTTCTAAGTATGGATTATACTCTGGAACTGTAACAACCCGTATTTTTACAACATGTTATAACATAAATCAAGGCAGAAATAAATTATAAAATCAGAATCAAGGGAAACGGCTGTTCCATTACGTTCGTCTCGGAAAAATACGCGAAATAGAGTCCGAAATTTTGTAAATAGGAGGCCGTATGACCCAGATAAGGCCCGACGAAGTTTCAGAAAGATTCAGCCCGGATTTCAGAAGAGGCAGAAAAATTCCTGCCAGACTCAGGGTGTCGACCCAGGGGTCTACCCCCCTCCTAGGGGTCGACACTAGGGTCGACATGGGTGTTGACCCCCCCCCCCCCCAAGGGGTCGATCCAGGGGTCGACCCCCCCGTTTTGGTCAGTTCGGCCTGGTGCACCTACTTGTGTTCTTGACCCTGTTCTGGAAGCTTCCGACGGTTTTATGGCCCAGATTTGATTTAGGGTTAATCCTAAGGCTAAAACTACCCTAATCTTCTATAAAAAGACCCTAGACCTAACCTAATCACTCATTAATCATTCATACAACTAAACTACGCCAAAATCTCTCTAGCCATGGCCTCCATCCTCTTGTTATAAACTCCTTCATTCATATGAGAGTTTGAGTGATCAAATCAAGTAAAAGAGCCCTCTTTCTTCCTTAAAGATTCATCTTTCTTCATAGCAAATCAAAGGAGCATCTTATTCTTTCAAAGCTTGGATTTGGATCTTATTTTATTTGCGGATTTGCTAGTGGCTTCGTCTCAATCTTTATATATATATATATATATATATATATATATATATATATATATTAAATCTAGTCTTCAAAGCATTGTAAGCCTATTTCTACTTTTAGATATTAACTATGAATTTAATGTATGACATGTTGCATGTTGAGTTTGGGCATATGTATATGTTTGGCCTTAGATCTATCATATTAGGCTATATCTTACCTATGCATGTTTGTGGAATCATTACCTTGCCTTTTTGGGTTGAAAGTTCTCACCTTTATTTGGGAATGTTGCATGTAGCAACATAAACACTCTCATATGACCTTAATGATAACTTGCCATGTTAGGATCTACATGCTAGTTTAGATCTATATGCTTTCACCTATTTGCTAAGTTAATGACATGCTTATTTTGAGGCCAAAAATGATATATGCAAGTTTTGGATGAACACTTATGTCTCATATGCCACCATGTTCAACTTGTGGCCAAATATCACCTTATGCCCCTTTGTCATGCTTATGCCAAGTTCCCTCTTTTGATCCTTTATGCGTTATTGCGAATGTATAAACGATGGGAACGCGTTGGGTAGTTAATAAACATGAAAACATGGTTTTTGATATATGACATATGTTTTTAAAACATAATGATGGACATGACACTTAGAAAATATGAAGTGACCAACTCGAGGTTGGGTTGATTTTGTAGCAGAAATCTACCCGGAACCGACCGGCCTAACTAGTAGCTACAAACAGTAGGACCCAATGTGAGTAGTTGGTCACACCGCACTTGAACCCGAGGTTAGACTCAATTTGCGACGGAAATCTACCCGGAACCAACCGGCCTAACTAGTTGCCGCAAACTGTCAGTCTAATGTGAGAGGTTGGGTGCACCAAGTATTTAACTAATGTCACATGATAGGGTTAAGTCATGATCCACTTGATACTTAACCAACTTGATACATGGTTTGGATTGGGTTAACCACACTTAACTCACTAGAAACCCTAGTTACGTGGTCCTTTTCACCAGTAACCCTCTTGATTGTATCATGATACCCTAGGGACTAGGCTAGGGTGGGGCACGATTACTGGGCTGACATGTAAGCGACCAAAACGACGGCTGAGTAGGTGCGCCGGTGTAGGTTCAGGCGGACTATGGTCGTGCACATAGTCCGGAGTTGAAAAAGCAGTCACGGGCACCCGTAGGTTTAGACTGTGCGTGCTTGATTTGTGTCCGTGGTTGACACCCTAGGGCCTGATACACCCTAGGGTGGACCTAGCACAGTTGACTACATTTCGTGATTGGGCCGTATGACACCGACACGTGACGAGTTAGGCTTTTAGGGAGCCGATCGACTAGACCGAGTTATTGGGCCTCGTTTTTAGGCCATCTCATGACTTGGGCCTTCTGGGCCAAGGGATCAATTCTTGATATTACTTGACATGTTAGAATACTAGTACTATGTTGGTGCAACACTTAACCTTGTATATGCGATGCCACCTTTGATCCATCCTATTATCTGTTTACCATGCTAGTTAATCACCATCATGTTCATCTCAGTTTCTCATGTTTTAAGTTAACTTCATTAGTTATTAGACTAATAGTAGGTAGGACTTACCAGTCTTTATGACTGACCTGTTTTCCTTTCGCCCCTTTTCTTTCGTTTCCCCCCCTAGGTTCTCAGGGTGGGAACACTAGCACTTAGCTGGATCTTTGGATTACTTATCTGGATAGCTCATGTATGTTTTCAGACTTGAGCACGCTATGGCTTACCACGACTCTTTAGGGATAGTTACTTATGTTATGTTATCTTTCAGTTTTTCACTTTATGTACTAGACTTTCTTTGTTTTATGTTGGAAAAATGATTAAGTACTTTTGATGTAACTCTTGATAATGGTTTTGAAGTAGTAATGTTATCCGCTGCTTTTATTTACTCTGTTTTTTTTTACTTATATGTTCTGTCTTGTGTTATTTTCATGCATGTTTACCTTGTTCCAACGCCCCTCCAAAACCGTTGTCCTTGCCAGAGTGGCACCGGCGGAGGTGGGGTGTTACATTTGGTATCAGAGCATGAGGTTTTACGAGACCGGGCAAAAGGCTTTTAAAACTCTTTTTGAAAAACTATTTTCAAAACCAACTTTTTAAGAAGTATTTTTCCAAGAAAAAGTCTAGTTTATTTTAAAGGCTATTCCCCAAAAAGTCATTAGCACTATCCTTCGTTTCTTCGTTCTGAATCTATCTTTTTCTTCGTTTCAGTATGGCCGACAATTTTGATATTCCGGAAGGCGTACACGTACCTCTTTGGTTCAGGCGATTTATGGAGGCAAGAGCAAATGGATCCGGACCCGCGGACATTCCTCCTCCTATGGCCAATGTTCCTCCTCCCGTAGTTGAGGTTCCTCCTCCTCCTCCTCCTCAGCACCCTCGAGTAGATCCTTTCGCAAAGACTTGCAAGGACTTCAAGGCGATGGGTGGCAAAGACTTTCTAGGGACTGAGACCTTTGTCCAAGCGAGGGATTGGCTAAAAGAGACTGAAGACCTCTTTACTATTTTTGATGTGGAAGACCATAGGAAGGTCCATTTGGCGGTATGGCTGATGAAGGGAGAAGCTGCATATTGGTGGGAAGTCACCAATGCTACTAGGGCAGTAGAGGCATGGGCCGACTTCAGAGAGAGATTTGAGCTTAAGTTTCTTTCACCGGCGGAAGAAAGCCTTCAAATGGAGAGGTTTCTAGTGCTTAAGCAAGGAGATATGACTGTTAGGGAAACATGAACAAATTTAATGAGCTCGCTAGATTCGGGGTAGACTTGGTGAACACGGCTCGGAAGAAGGCTCTATGTTTTGTTCGGGGATTAAATGAGCCATTGCGTGGGTTAATCATGACTCATATACCCACAGGAGCTACTTTTGAGAGCTTGGCGGAAATGGCTCTCCTTCATGAAGAAGACAAGGATGGGAAGAAAGAAGTCAAGAAGGAGAATCCTAAGTGGGGAGGCAATCAGAGTAATCAAAACAGTCAGGACAGCAAGAACAACAACAACAAGAAGGGCAACAAAGGCAACAACAACAAGGCTAAGGAGACAAGGAAATGCAATTACTGTGGAATTGCTGGACACATTGCCAAAGACTGTAGGAAAAAGAAACGGAAGTTGGGTGAGTGCTTTATTTGTGGAGAGTCTGGACACTTTAGCAAGGATTGCCCTAAGAAGCAAGGGCAGGGGCAGGCGCAGACTCAGCGGGCAGGATCTTCAGAAGGACAAGTGCTTGCTCTCAACACCGCTCCAGTGCTTGATCGAGGTAGTGTTTCTGTAGAAAGCTATGTTTATATTTATGGTATTCCTGTTCGTACCTTATTTGATTCTGGCGCATCGCATAGTTTTATTTCTTCTGATCTTGTTGAAAGTTTGCACCTTAGTACTAGTCTCGTGGAGGATCCCGTCTGTGTTTCAAATCCAATTGGGGGTTCCGCCCATTTGTCTATGATTTTTATGGATTTGAGGATTTCTATCTTTAGCGTAGAATTCACATGTGATGCTTATGTTCTCGGATTCACGGGGTACGGGTTGATTTTGGGCATGGATTGGTTGTCCAGTTATGGAGCCATTCTTGATTGTGAGCATAGGTTGGTGAGGCTTATGACTGGTCTTGGTAATACCTTAGAAATTTCTTGTGATCCTAAGGGTCCCGTCATGTTATCTTATCTTGAATCCATCGACTCGTCTCTTGATGATCTTCAATCTGTGAGGGTAGTCCGAGAATACCCTGATGTTTTTGATGAGGTGAAAGGGTTACCCCCTAAACGCGAGATAGACTTCCGCATTTATCTTGTTGATAATGCCAAGCCAGTTTCTTTGCCAGTTAGGCACATGGCCCCGCGTGAGAGGAGAGAGCTCAGTAAGCAAGTCAAGGAGTTGCTTGAGAAGAATTTCATTAGACGAAGCATTTCTGAATGGGGTGCTCCGGTGGTATTCGCTACTAAGGCGGATGGTTCGCTTCGTCTATGTGTGGATTATCGTGAGTTGAACAAGCTGACAAAGAAGAATAAGCACCCGTTGCCGAGGATTGATGATCTCTTTGACCAGCTTGTAGGCGCTTCTGTTTTCTCTCAGCTTGATCTAGCCACCGGATTTCATCAGCTTAGAGTGGCTGAAGATAGTATTGACAAGATTGCGTTTAGGACTCCAGATGGATTCTTTGAATGGCTAGTCATGCCATTCGGTTTGACTAACGCGCCCGCATACTTCGTGGATCTGATGAGTAGGGTGTTTCGGGAGTTCCTGAACAAGTTTGTGGTTGTTTTCGTGGATGATATCTTGATCTTCTCCAAGGACGAGGAAGAGCATGCAAGGCATCTCAAGGAAGTCATGGATACGCTTAGAGCTCATCAGTTGAAGGCCAAGTTCTCCAAGTGCCATTTTTGGAGAAAGGGAGTCCGATTTCTTGGCCATATAGTTTCTAAGCAAGGCATAGCTGTGGATCCCGCTAAGGTGGTAGCGGTACAAGACTGGAAAGTGCCGAAGAATGCGACCGAAGTAAGAAGCTTTCTCGGTCTGGCAGGCTTTTATAGGAAGTTCATTAAGGACTTCGCTAAAATTTCAGCCCCTCTTACTAAGTTGACGAAAAAGAACTTAGTCTTTGCATGCAATATAGAGTGTGAGCTTGCTTTTCAAAGGCTCAAGAGAGCCCTTACCACAGCTCCAGTTCTGGCTTTACCCGATGGAGGGAAGTTGTTTACCGTGTACGCTGATGCATGTGGCACGGGATTAGGCGTGGTTCTTATGCAAGAAGGGAGAGTTATATGCTATGGGGGTAGGCAACTCAAGGTCCATGAGAAGAACTATCCCGTTCATGATTTGGAGTTGGCGGCGATTGTCTTTGCACTCAAGTCGTGGCGCCATTATCTTCTAGGAGAAAGGTTCGAGTTATATACCGATCACAAGTCTTGAAGTATCTCTTCTCGTAGAAAGATTTAAATCTCAGGCAGCAGAGATGGATGGAATTCTTGGCCTCTTATGACTTTGATATAGCGTATACCCATGGCAAGGGTAACGTAGTGGCCGATGCACTTAGTAGAAAGAGGTTGACTTTGAGCCCTCTATTTGTTGAGATGAAGAGCCTAGAGTTCTTGGCAACCTTTGACTTTACGCATGTTGTTGAGTCAGTGGCTGGTTCGCTAGCATCCCTTGAGCTTAGACCTACACTTCTGGATCAAGTAGGGACTTCGCAGAAGGAAGACCCACAGATAGTCGAGATACTGGACAAGCTGATTCGTGGAGAGACGTCCAGTCATCTCGCTAGATATGCCATTGATGACAAGGGATGGCTAAGGCGTGATGGAAGACTATGTGTCCCTCGAGTGGGAGACTTAGTGAATAAAGTTCTTGAGGAGGCACATCACTCGAAGATGACCATACATCCCGGAGGTGATAAGATGTACCGGGATATGAAGCGCATTTTCTTTTGGGATGGCATGAAGAAGGACGTTGCAGAGTTTGTTTCTAGATGCATTGTTTGCCAGCAAGTGAAGGCCGAGTCGAAGAAGCCCAGTGGGCTATTGCATCCATTGGAGGTCCCGCAATGGAAGTGAGAAAGTATTTCTATGGATTTTGTGGATGGATTGCCGAGATCGAGGAAAGGAAATACTAGCATATGGGTCATAGTGGATAGACTCACGAAGAACGCTCATTTCATTCTAGTGAAGAGCAAGAGGACAGCATCATGGCTTGCATCAGTCTATCTTCGAGAGGTAGTGCGACTGCATGGAGTTCCTTCTAGCATAGTTAGTGATCGTGACCCAATTTTCACTATCCAGTTTTGGGATAGCTTGCAAGAAGCGATGGGTACGAGATTGAATCTGAGTACAGCCTATCACCCACAGACGGATGGCCAGACCGAAAGGGTGAATAGAGTGCTAGAAGATCTGTTGAGACTATGCATTCTTGACTTTGGTGGCACTTGGAAAGATCACCTTTCTCTTGTAGAGTTTGCTTATAATAACAGCTACCAAGCAAGCATAGGGATGGCACCATTTGAAGCTTTGTACGGGAGGCCGTGCAAGTCACCTACATGTTGGTGGGAGACGACAGATAAGCTTATACTTGGGCCCGACATGGTAAGGGACACATCCGAGAAGATTGAGTTGATTCAAAGACGGATGAAGGCGGCCCAAGACAGACAGAAGTCCTATGCAGATAAGCGAAGGACAGATTTGGAGTTTGAATTTGGAGACATGGTTTTCGTGAAGGTTTCTCCTTTGCGGAATGTGGTTCGTTTTGGAGCAGTTGGGAAGCTGGCACCAAGGTTTGTTGGACCCTTCCCTATCATTGAGAGGATCGGGCAGATGGCGTATAGAGTGGAATTGCCCGAGAAGCTAGCCGGAGTACACAATGTCTTTCATGTCTCGCATCTCCGGAAGTGCCTACATGAGTCAGCCGAGGTAGTAGAGCCTAGCATTCTTGAGGACGTGGAGGTAGAGAAAGAAGCAACTTTGAGGAGAGCTCCGATTCGTATCATGGAAACGGAAACCAAGAAGCTAAGGAATCGAGAAGTCAAGTTGGTCAAGGTACAGTGGAGTGAAGCCGAAGAAGACGCAACTTGGGAGACCGAGGAGAAGATGCGTGGGCTTTACCCATTTCTTTTTGAGGGTACACCCTCGATCTCTTTAGCATATCTTTCTTTTGCTATCCATGTTTATCTTGTTTATCCAGTTATCTCGTTAATCGTGTCATGAGAACCTTAGGTAGAAACCCTTTGGATGAAACATGTATTTGAAACATGTTATGTTTGATGTTTGCAAATGATTGCAAGTGTTTGCAAGTGGATACTCGTGGATGCATAAAACACATTAGGCACTAAGATCGGCTCACACACTTTCATAATGCATATGCATGAGTGTTTATGCTTATTCATGGATGAAACTTGTTATGATATCATATGGATGTTGCATATGGATAAATGTTATGTGCACGCATGTAGAGATTTTAAATTATGTTAGGAATTTGCATACATATGGACTCATTTCACTGACATACCTTGCATTAAGGAGGTTTACTGAATCAGTAACCGCCTGATTTTCGCATTAGATAAGTACATATACACACACCTTTTGCATATGATCATACATCATTTAGAATCTTTTAAGAACAATGATTGCTTGTGAATGATGTCTTGAGTAGATGGATGTTGGTTGGTAGGATACGTTCTTTCTAACTTGAAGATTTCGGGGACGAAATCCTTTAAGGAGGGGAGAATGTAACAACCCGTATTTTTACAACATGTTATAACATAAATCAAGGCAGAAATAAATTATAAAATTAGAATCAAGGGAAACGGGCTGTGCCATTACGTTCGTCTCGAAAGAATACGCGAAATAGAGTCCGAAATTTTGTAAATCGGAGGCCGTATGACCCAGATAAGGCCCGACGAAGTTTCAAAAAGATTCAGCCCGGATTTCAGAAGAGGCGGAAAAATTCCCGCCAGACTCAGGGTGTCGACCCAGGGGTCGACCCCCCTCCTAGGGGTCGACACTAGGGTCGACATGGGTGTCGACCCCCCCAAGGGGTCGACCCATGTGTCGACCCAGGGGTCGACCCCCCCTGTTTTGGCCAGTTCGGCCTGGTGCACCTACTTGTGTTCTTGACCCTGTTCTGGAAGCTTCCGACGGTTTTATGGCCCAGATTTGATTTAGGGTTAATCCTAAGGCTAAAACTACCCTAATCTTCTATAAAAAGACCCCTAGACCTAAGCTAATCACTCATTAAACATTCATACAACTAAACTATGCCAAAATCTCTCTAGCCATGGCCTCCATCCTCTTGTTATAAACTCCTTCATTCATATGAGAGTTTGAGTGTTCAAATCAAGTAAAAGAGCCCTCTTTCTTCCTTAAAGATTCATCTTTCTTCATAGCAAATCAAAGGAGCATCTAATTCTTTCAAAGCTTGGATTTGGATCTTATTTTATTTGCGGATTTGCTAGTGGCTTCGTCTCAATCTTTATATATATATATTAAATCTAGTCTTCAAAGCATTGTAAGCCTATTTCTACTTTTAGATATCAACTATGAATTTAATGTATGACATGTTGCATGTTGAGTTTGGGCATATGTATATGTTTGGCCTTAGATCTATCATATTAGGCTTATATCTTACCTATGCATGTTTGTGGAATCATTACCTTGCCTTTTTGGGTTGAAAGTTCTCACCTTTATTTGGGAATGTTGCATGTAGCAACATAAACACTCTCATATGACCTTAATGATAACTTGTCATGTTAGGATCTACATGCTAGTTTAGATCTATATGCTTTCACCTATTTGCTAAGTTAATGACATGCTTATTTTGAGGCCAAAAATGATATATGCAAGTTTTGGATGAACACTTATGTCTCATATGCCACCATGTTCAACTTGTGGCCAAATATCACCTTATGCCCCTTTGTCATGCTTATGCCAAGTTCCCTCTTTTGATCCTTTATGCGTTATTGCGAATGTATAAACGATGGGAACGCGTTGGGTAGTTAATAAACATGAAAACATGGTTTTTGATATATGACATATGTTTTTAAAACATAATGATGGACATGACACTTAGAAAATATGAAGTGACCAACTCGAGGTTGGGTTGATTTTGTAGCAGAAATCTACCCGGAACCGACCGGCCTAACTAGTAGCTACAAACAGTAGGACCCAATGTGAGTAGTTGGTCACACCGCACTTGAACCCGAGGTTAGACTCAATTTGCGACGGAAATCTACCCGGAACCAACCGGCCTAACTAGTTGCCGCAAACTGTCAGTCTAATGTGAGAGGTTGGGTGCACCAAGTATTTAACTAATGTCACATGATAGGGTTAAGTCATGATCCACTTGATACTTAACCAACTTGATACATGGTTTGGATTGGGTTAACCACACTTAACTCACTAGAAACCCTAGTTACGTGGTCCTTTTCACCAGTAACCCTCTTGATTGTATCATGATACCCTAGGGACTAGGCTAGGGTGGGGCACGATTACTGGGCTGACATGTAAGCGACCAAAACGACGGCTGAGTAGGTGCGCCGGTGTAGGTTCAGGCGGACTATGGTCGTGCACATAGTCCGGAGTTGAAAAAGCAGTCACGGGCACCCGTAGGTTTAGACTGTGCGTGCTTGATTTGTGTCCGTGGTTGACACCCTAGGGCCTGATACACCCTAGGGTGGACCTAGCACAGTTGACTACATTTCGTGATTGGGCCGTATGACACCGACACGTGACGAGTTAGGCTTTTAGGGAGCCGATCGACTAGACCGAGTTATTGGGCCTCGTTTTTAGGCCATCTCATGACTTGGGCCTTCTGGGCCAAGGGATCAATTCTTGATATTACTTGACATGTTAGAATACTAGTACTATGTTGGTGCAACACTTAACCTTGTATATGCGATGCCACCTTTGATCCATCCTATTATCTGTTTACCATGCTAGTTAATCACCATCATGTTCATCTCAGTTTCTCATGTTTTAAGTTAACTTCATTAGTTATTAGACTAATAGTAGGTAGGACTTACCAGTGTTTATGACTGACCTGTTTTCCTTTCGCCCCTTTTCTTTCGTTCCCCCCCCCCCCCCAGGTTCTCAGGGTGGGAACACTAGCACTTAGCTGGATCTTTGGATTGCTTATATGGATAGCTCATGTATGTTTTCAGACCTGAGCACGCTATGGCTTACCACGACTCTTTAGGGATAGTTACTTATGTTATCTTTCAGTTTTTTAGTTTATGTACTAGACTTGCTTTGTTTTATGTTGGAAAAATGATTAAGTACTTTTGATGTAACTCTTGATAATGGTTTTGAAGTAGTAATGTTATCTGGTTTAGAAGTAGTACTCAGTTTATAAACGGCATATGGAAGTTCAATCGGCATCGGAAAACGTCATGGCAAAGTGTTTTCCTCTCTTCTTGACTGATATAGCTGTTATGTGGATTAGGCAGCTGGAATCTGAATCGATCAACAGTTGGAATATGTTGGTCGCTCTTTATCGAACAATTTCGGGTCCACATCGCTCGACCCAAGAACGTTATGTCGCTCTATACAATCAAGCAGAGGCCGAGAGAAACCCTGCGCTCATTCCTACAAAGATTCAACGTTGCAGCAGCATCAGTTGACCGACCAGTGCAATCGATGGTACTGATGGCAGTAGTATCTGGCGTTCTGGATAACTCGGAGTTCAAAAAATCTTTGTACCGAGACCCACCACGGACTCTCAGTGAGTTTTACCTCGAATCGGATAGATTCCTACGTGAGGAAGACGCAACTTCTGAGAAGAAAATCCTCGACGTCAACATGCTTAAAGACGGAGAACCGTCTGATTCTGGAAAAGGCAAAGGGAAAGCTGCTGTCAAGAATGACCGCAACGCTCAGCCCCGAAAAGGTCCCAGATATGAAAATTACACTGAACTCAATTCAACCTTGACTGACATCTACGTGAACACAAACAGTGAAGTCTCCTATCCAAAGCCTCTCAGGAGGGAGCCATCCCAAAGAGAACGCGATTCTGGAAAGTACTGCATGTTTCATGATATGGACGGTCATGACACAAATGACTGTAGACACTTGCGAGACTTGATTGAGGAACGGGTTAGACGTGGAGAGCTACCCGAGTATGTGAAACAACCTACAGTGCCTGCACCCACGCTGCCACCACCTGCTCCCCGGAGAGGGAATGACCCTGGATCGAGCTCTCGCGGACTCATCATCAACTGATCTGGATTGGATCACTCTGCATTTACCGCATTTCTTAGGATTTAAGATATGTTTCTTTGCTTCCATTAGGTTTTCCGATTGGCTAAATCGGTGTACACACGTTTGGGGTTAGGATTTAGCTCCAAAGCGTGCTCTGGACTCGATGACAAACCAATCAGGATTTTCTTTGGTTTTGTAGTTTGAATTGAATAAGGGAGGACTTCCTGAGCATGGATTATGTTTGGAAAATTTAAGTGTCTTGTCAGGTTGTGGCAGGATTCTCAATCTTAACTAAAGTATGGCTTATACTTATCTCGAAACCCTTGGAACGGATTGTGCCTAGGGACGGACTACCTTGTCAGGCTTTGGCAAGTATATCTCCATCTCGGTATGAGTATGGATTGTACTCCACTACATTTCTAAGTATGGATTATACTCTGGAACGACTTATTGTCTTGACAGGATTTGGCAAAGGAACTCAATAAAACTCGAGTATGACTTATGCTCAGTTTGAACTTCCTGGTATGGCTTATACGTGGAAGGTTAGGTCCCTCGTCAGGTTTTGGCAGGATGATTCGATCGTCCCTCGAGTATGGTTTATGCTCAATCGAATGTCCAAGCATGGTCTATGCTCGAAAGTGTAATCAGTTTTGTCAGGTTCTGACACACCTTTTTGCTTTCTTTCCTTCGTAGGTATGGATTATACTTGCAACTGGTAGGCCCGTCGTGGCCTTGGATTTCTTGGATTATCCAGATTACATCTTCCTTCATTCAGCAAGATATGTTATGAAGGGCAAAATGTTGACCCGCTTTTTTGTCAAAGCAGTCACACATGGAATCTCTTCTCAACAATACACTCAAGTGTTGGGAATACCGTCAGAAGACAGCAAGCGATTTGGTTGAAGTCGCATCATAAACAAAGAACGGCCTGGAACTCCTACCAGACGACCTTTTTGGGCCCGAAAACATCAATTACGGAGCTGAGCTCTGTAACCCTTGTAGTTCTCTGAATTAGCTTCGAATCGAGCTTTCGTCTGGCTAAAACGGACTTACGGTTTGAAAGTTACGCTCGTTTCCGTGAACGCGTGCCGAACCGGGAACTTGGATTTTGGAATTAACTTGATCCATTCGGGCCGGATCAGATGTGTGGTTCGGATAGGAGAGGACCAGAACCGGTGACATACGGGGGAATACTCCAGCAAACAAGCTCGAGAAGGCTCCGTATCGGATCGAGGTAGGCAGACCCGATCCACCTTGACATCAATAGCACAAAATGCGCAACGTTGTCGGATTGAAGACACCAACCCGGTTCGGATCGGAAGGTCGAACCGACCCCCTTCGACCTGCTTCTGCACACGAAGTTTGACCTCTTCTCTTGGCATAACTGACTCCTACAATTGCGGATCGGAATCCACTTGGCAAAGCACGACCTGGTAACCACTTTTCCATGTTCTCCACTACCTCCTAGATCACCTCTGCGCTCGCCACGTGGCACCTCCGAACCGATCCGCCCAGAGCTCCTCTACACCTATAAATACACCACTCCATGGCATTTTCAAGAAAAATTTTGGCACTTATTCTGGACGTCTTCCACCATTATCAACACAAGGACTTTGTGAACAGTGGAAGACCACCTTTTAATCATTCTAACACGAGGCTCTCGTGTATAAAATCACTTTCTAATCTCCTCTTCTTCATTCGAACACAAGGTTGTTGTGTATAAATGAATCTCACGGATTGTGAGACACCATTGTACTTGTAATTTCTTAGGATATAAGAAGCTATAAAGTGGACGTAGGCTTGGATTGAGCCGAACCACTATAAAAATCTCGTGTGTCCCTTTTTTATTTACTGCTTTTCTGCATTATTCTGTGATTGTGAGGATTTCACACCGCATTTGGGTGTTGGCGCCATTTTTTGGTTCCACATTTTGGCGCGCCAGGAAGGAGGGCACGCGATACTATTTCAATTTCTATCTCTAAAGGAATCGGATTGCTTGGCTTTTGAATCAATGGCTAAACGAAAGAAAGACGGAACCTTCTCTCGTGCTGAGGATGTTGGCACTGAAGGCACAAGAAACGAGGCAAGCCAGGGAGTTTCCTCTCATTAAAATCCATCAGCATACTTAACCAGAGAAGAGATGAATGGCATTCTCGTTGAATTGAGAACTCAAATGGCAAGGCAAGATGATCTCCTTCGCAAACAACAGGAGATGATGGACGCATTCTTCGCTTAGATGGAAGGCAGGCCGAGCAGCAACGTACAAATCACTAAAAACAATGCTGCACGGATCAGAACTGCATCAGAAATGGCTCCCGCAGGAACCACGAACCGGATCGGTTCGGATTCGATCCGAACCAGGGGCATGGAGGAAACAAGGGGCAATCCCCCTAACCATTCTGCAGCTGCAACACTTAGTGTTTTGGATGGAAACACAGGCTCAGGTCGAGTACGACCCGTATCGGCTTCGGTTCGGATAGAACCCACGCGAATGTAGCAGAACGAAGCAGCTCAACATGGCAACCAAGCATCGGTTCAGACCGAGCATCACGAACCGAACCAGTTCGGCCTCCACGACCCGCAGCATGGGGGCACCTACGAACCGAACCGAATGGCCTTCTAAGCTCCCTATGCTTTTCCGAACTCTTCTAGATTTAACGCTGGGGGCACCAGCTCTGATCTTAGCAACTTGCAACAACTTTTCGAAGGCGATCGGCTCACTAATCTCATTGAGCGCCTCTCAAGAGGACGCACCTATCAGAATGACGTGGACGACGTCAACCATAATCCGTTCAGTCAAGAGATCAGAAATTCTCGCAATCCCCCAAATTTCAAACTTCCACAACTGGAGCCCTACAACGGCAGGACGGATCCTACCGTGCATCTGATGCGCTATAAATGGCATATGGAAGTTAAATCGGCGTCGGAAAACGTCATGGCAAAGTGTTTTCCTCTCTTCTTGACTGATATAGCTGTTATGTGGATTAGGCAGCTGGAATCTGAATCGATCAACAGCTGGAATATGTTGGTCGCTCGCTTTATCGAACAATTTCGGGTCCACATCGCTCGATCCAAGAACGTTATGTCGCTCACTACAATCAAGCAGAGGCCGAGAGAAACCCTGCGCTCATTCCTACAAAGATTCAACGTTGCAGCAGCATCAGTTGACTGACCAGAGCAATCGATGGTACTGATGGCAGCAATATCTGGCGTTCTGGATAACTCGGAGTTCAAAAAATCTTTGTACCGAGACCCACCACGGACTCTCAGTGAGTTTTACCTCGAATCAGACAGATTCCTGCGTGAGGAAGACGCAACTTCTGAGAAGAAAATCCTCGACGTCAACATGCTTAAAGACGGAGAATCGTCTGATTCTGGAAAAGGCAAAGGGAAAGCTGCTGTCAAGAATGACCGCAACGCTCAGCCCCGAAAAGGTCCCAGATATGAAAAGTATACTGAACTCAATTCAACCTTGACTGACATCTACGTGAACACAAACGGTGAAGTCTCCTATCCAAAGCCTCCCAGGAGGGAGCCATCGCAAAGAGAACGCGATTCTGGAAAGTACTGCATGTTTCATTATATGGACGGTCATGACACAAATGACTGTAGACAATTGCGAGACTTGATTGAGGAACGGGTTAGACATGGAGAGCTACCCGAGTATGTGAAACAACCTACAGCACCTGCACCCACGCTGCCACCACCTGCTCCACGGAGAGGGAATGACCCTGGATCGAGCTCTCGCGGACTCATCATCAACTGATCTGGATTGGATCACTCTGCATTTCCCGCATTTCTTAGGATTTAAGATATGTTTCTTTGCTTCCATTAGGTTTTTCGATCGGCTAAATCGGTGTACACACGTTTGGGGTTAGGATTTAGCTCCAAAGCGTGCTCTGGACTCGATGACAAACCAATCAGGATTTGCTTTGGTTTTGCAGTTTGAATTGAATAAGGGAGGACTTCCCGAGCATGGATTATGTTTGGAAAATTTAAGTGTCTTGTCAGGTTGTGGCAGGATTCTTAATCTTAACTAAAGTATGGCTTATACTTATCTCGAAACCCTTGGTACGGATTGTGCCTAGGGACGGACTACCTTGTCAGGCTTTGGCAAGTATAGCTCCATCTCGGTATGAGTATGGATTGTACTCCACTACATTTTTAAGTATGGATTATACTCTAGAACGACTTATTGTCTTGTCAGGATTTGGCAAAGGAACTCAATAAAACTCGAGTATGGCTTATGCTCAGTTTGAACTTCCTGGTATGGCTTATACGTGGAAGGTTAGGTCCCTCGTCAGGTTTTGGCAGGATGATTCGATCGTCCCTCGAGTATGGTTTATGATCAAACGAATGTCCAAGCATGGTCTATGCTCGAAAGTGTAATCAGTTTTGTCAGGTTCTGACACACCTTTTTGCTTTCTTTCCTTCGCAGGTATGGATTATACTTGCAACTGGTAGGCCCTTCGTGGCCTTGGATTTCTTGGATTATCCAGAACACATCTTCCTTCATTCAGCAAGATATGTTCTAAGGGGCGAAATGTTGACCTGCTTTTTAGTCAAAGCAGTCACACAAGGAATCTCTTCTCAACAATACACTCAAGTGTTGGGAATACCGTCAGAAGACAGCAAGCGATTTGGTTGAAGTCGCATCACAAACAAAGAATGGCCCGGAACTCCTATCAGATGACCTTTTTGGGCCCGAAAACATCAATTACAGAGCTAAGCTCTGTATCTTTTGTAGCTCTCTGAATTAGCTTCGAATCGAGCTTTCGTTTGGCTAAAACGGACTTACGGTTTGAAAGTTACGCTCGTTTCCGTGAACGCGTGCAGAACCGGGAACTTAGATTTTGGAATTAACTTGATCCATTCGGGCTGGATCGGATGTGTGGTTCGGATAGGAGAGGACCCGAACCGGTGACATACGGGGGAGCACTCCAGCAAACAAGCTCGAGAAGGCTCCGGATCGGATCGAGGTAGGCAGACCCGATCCACCTTGACATCAATAGCACAAAATGCGCAACGTCATCGGATTGAAGACACCAACCCGGTTCGGATCGGAAGGCCGAACCGACCCCCTTCGACCTGCTTCTGCACACGAAGTTTGACCTCTTCTCTTGGCATAACTGACTCCTCCAATTGCGGATCAGACTCCACTTGGCAAAGCATGACCTGGTAACCACTTTTCCACGTTCTCCACTACCTCCGAGATCACCTCCGCGCTCGCCACGTGGCACCTCCGAACCGATCCGCCCAGAGCTCCTCTACACCTATAAATACACCACTCCATGACATTTTCAAGAAAAATTTTGGCACTTATTCTGGACGACTTCCACCATTACCAACACAAGGACTTTGTGAACAGTGGAAGACCACCTTTTAATCATTCTAACACGAGGCTCTCGTGTATAAAATCACTTTCTAATCTCCTCTTCTTTATTAGAACACAAGGTTGTTGTGTATAAATGAATCTCACGGATTGTGATACACCATTGTACTTGCAATTTCTTAGGATATAAGAAGCTATAAAGTGGACGTAGGCTTGGATTGAGCCGAACCACTATAAAAATCTCGTGTGTCCCTTTTTTATTTACTGTTTTTTCTGCATTATTCTGTGATTATGAGGATTTCACACCACATTTGGGTGTTGGGGCCATTTTTTGGTCCAACATTATGGAACCATTTATATGTTAAAACTTAAAGAGAAATCTATAGTCATAACAAAATTATGAAATCTGGATATAAATTAAACTCTAAAACTATAATTTCTTATATAAAATCATATATATCTATTACTTATACCGGAGTATGCAGCCGCCACGTGTCCTATTTTATTCCTACCATGAATGCGGATAGAAGAAGGGGTGGACCGTTATCTTTTACTCCGGCTCCTTTTCCGAAAACCTAATTTCGTACCTAATGAATTTTAATTTTCCCCAAATCGTTCATCTCCTTGCCTCATACACTTAAATTTTCATCGAACGGAGATTTTCTTACATAACCTACACAGTTTTGAATCTTCTTCATATGTTTCACCTTATTTTTCTCCAAATCATTCATCAAATGGAGATCTTACTTACAGAACGTACACAACTTTTAATCTTCTTCCTATGCTACACTTTGGCCGGATTTCATATTTTGTCAACCATTACGGATTTTCGGGTATGGTAACTTCACCTATTCCTTTGTGATTTTAATTTGTTATATGCTTTGATTTAACTGTCATACTTATTATTTCAGTTCATTCGTTCTTGCGATCCATTTCGGGTGTTTTAGATAGTTCAACGTATTCACCGACATGAAGCTCTTCAATCTATTCAATTAAATTGCCGCATAGAGAAATTCCCCTGATTTTGTAAACTTAGAGTAATTCACAATGTTGAACAGACTGATTATGCATAAAAGTAGATTTTAAAATAGATATACATGATACATCAACAGGGATAGGAAACTATTGTAGAGATAATCCATTTGAAAATGCTGATGTAGCAGTCTGTTTATTGCTCAACACATTTTACTTCAAACGCCTTAAACTAAAGTATATGAATACCGAATACTGTAAACGATTCAGTATAAAACTTCTGTACATATATATTAAGCGAACAAAGTGATTTCAATCATAGGATAATAGGTATTGAAAGTAATAGTCTCCTTGAAATCCATCAGTATCCAACTAAGAATGACATTTTAAATTTTTTTATGCATGCTATATTATACAATTTGTGATATGTAATGTAACACCCCGAATTTTAGCTAATACTAAAATTCTCTAATCATAGGATAAATAATCTCAGATGTGGGAAGTGGGGGTAACGGGCTGCGTCATTGCGTTCGTCTCGGAAAAATACGCGAAATAGAGTCCGAGTTTTCGAGAATCGGAGTTCGTATGGCCCGGTTATGGCCCAATGAAGTTTGCAGAAAAATTAAAGCTTAAAACAGATTTAGAAATTTAAATTAGGATTTCAAATTAGAACCAGCGGGGCCAGGCGGGAAAATTACCGCCCTGACCATGTCGACAGGGCTGTCGACAGGCCTGTCGACAGGGGGAGTCGACTTGCCTGTCAACTTGCCTGTCGACACGGCGTCTCGAGCCAGAAAGTTGGGTGCACTAGATTTGGTTTTCTGGCTAGGGCTGGGCTGGGTTCTAGAGATTTCCTAAATCTAACGGACCTAATCTAACCTAGGGTTAATCTAAGGGCATAAAACACTTCCTATTCCTATAAATAAGACCCCAACCCTACCCTAATTCATTCATAATTAGATCTTGTAACTAAACTATGGCAAAATGAAACTTGATCATGGCCTCCACAAATCAATGAAGAGAGTTGCAAGCTATTCAACCTCTAATCAACATCTTCTTCAACTAAAGCTACTAGTTCTACTACATAAGTTTGCTAATCTTGGTTTTGGTGAGTCCCTATAGCTTTAATAATCAATTGTTAAATTGATTATGGTAGGATGTGATAAGACATGGCTATGTTTGTGGATAAATGAGTTTATGCAAGTTTGTATGATATGTGAATTGCAAGTTTTATGCTATATGCAAGTTTATTGCCATGTTTTATGATGCAAAACATTATGTTGAACATTTATGCATATGTAACATGTTATGCAAACTATATGTGAGAGTATATGCAAGTTATATGTAACATGATATGCAAGTTATACATGTGATTTTATGCATGCTAAGTATTTGGTGTTATGCATGCTATGTATTTGATTTTGTGCATGCTAAGTATTTGGTGGTATGCATGTTAAGTATTGGGTTTTATGCATGCTAAGTGTTTGGGTTTATGCAAGTTAAGTGGTGTGTTTATGCATAATAAGTAATTGATTCTATGCATGCTAAGTAGGTGGTTTTATGCATGCTAAGTGTTTGGTATTATGCATAAATCATGACATGCAAGTTTACCCTTTTAAATGTGATGCATACATATGCAAGATGACACCTTTATATGCTATGCATGTTTACCCTCCTTTAAGATGCAAGTCATATATGCAAGTTCAACATGTTAAGCAAGTTATGTGTATGCTTATATGCAAGATCAACATGTTAAGCAAGTTATGTGTATGCTTATATGCAAGATCAACATGTTATGCAAGTTATGTGTATGATGTTATGTAAGTTATGTGCATGTTGTTATGCAAGTTAGGTGTATGAGGTTATGCAAGTTATGTGCATGATGTTATGCAAGTTATGTATATGCTTAAATGCAAGTTTAATGTGATATGCAAGTATGTGAATGCTTATGCAAGTATGTGAATGCTTATGCAAGTTATGTGTATGCTTAAATGCATGTTTAACATGTTATGCAAGTTATGAGAATGCTTATATGCAAGTTCAACATGTTATGCAAATCATGTGTATGATAATATGCAAGTTTGGGTTAAATGTAGTTGGGTTAATATATGCTCATAAATGCAAGTTGACATCCTCTTAACTCATGACAAAGTTATATGCTAAACCCATGATATTTGTGATGGATCTTCCCCTTTATCATGTCATGAAATGAGGACGATTTACGTGGGGAACGATGGGGTTGGTAAATATGTTAATAAAAGTATGATTGGGTATGATTAAGCATACCATAAAATGAATAAGCATAAGTGGGAATTTACCTATTGAGTTAGGTCTACCCCATGGGAATTTACCTATTGAGTTAGGTCTACCCATGTTATGAAAAACTGGATATTAATTAGGGATAATTAATATGGGGGTGATTAATTAGGTGTAATTAATCAACTAAGACACGAGGTTGGACCCTTTCGTAGCAGAAGTCTGCCCGGAACCGACCGGCCATCCAGCGGCTACAAATGATTGGCCCAATGTGAGAGGTCTTAGTCATAAATTAAATACATGATTAAAGTAAAGACACGAGGTTAGACCCTTTTGATGACAGAAGTCTGCCCGGAACCAACCGGCATATCCAACAGTCATAAAAGACGGTCTAATGTGAGAGGTCTTTATGAGGTCATGATCTTAATTAATGAATTAAGAAACACTTAACCATATTAGCATGTAGAGGGGCATGTGGGGTTAAGTGGGTGCCTTGGGTGGCATGTAGTAACTAGTGGGGGTGCCTTGGGTGGCATGAGGAAACTAGTGGGTTGCCTTGGGTGGCAATAGAAAATACGATTAGAATACTTAACCAAAGTGGAACATGTAATTAAACATGATTAAAGGGTTAAGTAAGTGCCTTGGGTGGCATGTGGAAATCAAGTAAGTGCCTTGGGTGGCATGTGGGAATCAAGTAAGTGCCTTGGGTGGCATGTGGGAATCAAGTAAGTGCCTTGGGTGGCATGCGGAAATCTAGTGGGTGCCTTAAGTGGCAATTGAAATATAATTGGATGACTTAACCAAACCTTAACATGTAAGGGGGCATGATTATAAAAAGGGGTTAAGTGGGATGCACTAGATAAAATGACAAGCTTAAGTAGTAGCTTGTGGGGGCCCATTTCAACCAATATCCCAACGTATCTTTGTGGGCTCGACCCATGTTGAGTGACGGGACATGCATATTGGGCTTGACTATAAGAGGCCAAAACGGGGTAGCGGTGGCAACGCAAGTCCAACGGGCTTCATATGCGTGTGTGGGCCCGGGCTGGTAGATAAGCCGTTGTTGCACCGTGTAGATATAAGCCGTGCACCGTTGATAGAATTGGTTGCCACTTTAGGGGAGTGATACACCCCACTGTGGGGCCAGCACGGGTATCTACGTTAGGGAGCCGATCGCTTGGTAGATTGGGGTACACCTAGTGGAGGTAGGGGCAGACGGCACCTACGTGGTCAGCTAGAAGTACCAGAAACTACTAGTTATATTTTCTAAGTCTTTAGGTGGGATCAACCTTTAAGTAGGAATTACTCTTGGTGGGTAGAACTGGTGTGGTGTAGTGTAGGAATTACCCTTGGGTGGGTAGATCTGGGGTGGTGTAAGCTAGTAATTATCCTTGGGTGGATAAATACGTCGTTTCGGTTATCATCCTTGGGTGGATAAATACGTCGTTTCGGTTATCGTAGTACATCCTGTGTTTTGTTGGCTACTTAGTGTAGTCATTATCCCCAGAGGTACCGTATCTTGTTTATATCATACCCTAATTACTTTAATGGTTGTATTGTTAGGGTTATAGGACTCACTCAGACTTATGTCTGACCCCGTTGTTGTTTATCTTTTTCCCCACCCTCAGGTTATCAGAGTGGACCTAGCACTAGTGGGCTTGGACCAGACCGCTATATCTATCTTTTGGGGCTTGGACCGTAGAAGTAAAGCTCGGTTTATCTTTTGGCTATTATCTATGTAATGGGATTATGTACTTCTATTTTATCAGGATGGAAATTATGTACTTGACTCTTGTTATGGTTTTGTGATGTAACCAAACATGCTTTGTTAATGAAATGATGTTTTAAATTTTCAAGTATTACTTATATCTGTCCTGTTGTAATTTCTCTGTTCTATACTCACTAAAAATACTCCACCAAAACTAAGGCATTCCCTTTGTGAGTGACCTTAGCGGGTGTGGGGTGTTACACGTGGTATCAGAGCTTAAGGTTACCAGAACAGATAAATTTTTTAGAAAAACTATTTTCTAAGAATATTTTTGAAAGGAGTATTTTCAAAAACATGTCTTTTAAGAGAAAAGTTTTTGAAAGAAAAGCATAATCCCCAATAGCCATATCTATATCTTTCGAATTCTCCATTTAGAATCTCTTCCTCTCTCTCATTTTGAGTTTCCCCTCCGAGTATAGATGATCTTTCTAAGATAGATAAGAATGGAAAACCACTTCAAGGAACTTGGACGTTGGTCGGACTAGAAGTTGGTTCAAGAAGGAGGAGGACTTGTAGGCACCTATTGGATAGACGATGAGAGGAAGGCTCAAATAGTTGATGTTTAATGAAAGAAGAAACCTCAGTAGTGGGAGGTTACGAGTGGGAATGGGGAAGAAGAAGGCTAGTAGTTATCCTTTTGGGAGGAATAGGACACCTTATTAGGATTGTCCAAAGAAGCAAGGGCAAGGTATGGAATCTTCTGGAGGGTAGTTGTATTCCCTCACGCCTAGGGTACCAGATGGGGATAAGACCGTCTAGATTGGAGGTTGGATTTCTTTATTATCCGATTCGAACTTTATTTGATTCTGACGCATCGAGTTCGTTTATCTCATCCTTGTTAGTTGGGTCACTGCACTTAGACACCAGTTTGGTAGATGATCCCTTAGTTGTTTCAAACCCAATTGGGGCTCCATGATGTGTTTGGGTTTGAAAGTTTCTATACTTAGCATTGAGTTTAGATGTGATGCTTTTTGGGCTTCACGGGCTATGGGATAGTTTTGGGCATGGACTGTTTATCCAGTAGGGGTGCCGTTCTTGATTTTGAAGGGAGAGTTGTTAGGCTTATGGGCCGCCTGGGTAACACTCTCGGGATCTCTTGTAATCCCATAGAATCTGTTATGCTAAGTTATCTAGAATCGCTTGACACGTCGGTCTAGAGTTTGCGATCTGTTAGAGCAGTCCGGGAATACCCGGATGTGTGTGAGGAGGTGAAGGGCTTACCTCCGAAGCGGGAAATTGACTTCCGAATATATCTGGTGGATAATGCTAAACCAGTATCTTGGCCAGTGTGCCATATGGCTCCTCGTGAGAGGAGGGAACTCCATAAGTAAGTAGGCGATTTGCTTGAGAAGGGGTTCATAAGACGAAGTATATCGGAGTGGGGCGCGCCAGTAGTTTTTGTCATGAAGGAGGATGGGTCCCTCAGACTTTGTGTAGGCTAAAGAGAACTAAATGAACTCACAAAGAAGAATATACACCCATTGCCGAGGATAGATGATCTCTTTGATCAGTTGGCTGGCGCCTCAGTATTTTTGTAGTAGGACTTAGCCACGGAATTTCATCAATTGAGAGTGGCTGAGGATGGAATAGAGAAGACTGCCTTTAGGACTCCGGATGATTTTTTTTATGAGTGGCTGGAGATGCCATTTGGTTTGACGAACGCCCCCGCATACTTTGTTGATTTGATGAGAAGGGTGTTCAGGGAGTACCTGAATAAGTTTGTGATGGTCTTTGTGGATGACATCTTGGTCTTTTCTAGGAGCGAAATAAGCCTTCGTATGTGCTCAATAGGCTAAGCAAAGCCAGTATGGGATAAACGGTGGTTTTGGAGCGAGACTGGCGAGGACATCCAGAATTGGACAAGGGCTTAATTATTTAGCCATTTTTACTAGTATCATCTCACGTAGGTCGTCTGAATTCGAAGGAGGTATCCCTTGGGTGTTTGTCTGATATTGGTTTAGGCCTTTGGGGCTTGCATTTGGGGGATGCCGAGTTCGACTAGGGTGGTCTGCGTGAGAGACAGTTGTAATGATTTTGGATGATATCCTGGTGGAGAAGAGCATGCCCTACATCTTAGGGAAGTGTTGGAGACTCTTCAAGCGCATAATCTTAGGACAGTAAAAGTGGATGGGATTCTTAGCATCCTATGAGTCTGAGATAGCGTATACACCTGGCAAGGGTAACGTGGTGGCGGACGCCTTGAGCAGAAAGAGGTTGTCCTTGAGTCCGTTGTCCGTGGAACAACGAAGCTTGGAATTTATCTCGATGTTTGATTTCAGACCTTCCGTTGATTATGTACCCGGTTTGCTAGCTTCCTTGGAAGTTAGACCTACTCTTTTGGGGTGGATTGGAGAAGCACAGAGGGACGACCCACAGTGGGTTGAGTTGGTAGAGAAGCTCATAAGGGGGGGAGTCGTCCAGCCATTTGAGTAGGTACACCCTAGACGATAGGGGGTGCTTGCGTAGAGACGGTAGACTTTGTACCGCAAGACGAGGGTTTGAGGAAGGTTATTTTTGATGATGCACACCGTACTAGGATGACCATTCATCCCGGTGGGGACAAGATGTATCAAGACATGAAGAGGGTTTTCTTCTGGGCCGGTATGAAGAAAGATGTGGCCGAGTATGTCGCTCGATGCTTGGTGTGCCAACAAGTGAAGGCGGAGCAAAAGAAACCAGGTGGGTTGCTTCAACCATTGGAGGTTCCGCAATGGAAGTGGGACAGCGTCTCGATAGATTTTATTGACGGGTTACCCAGATCGAGAAAGAGTAATACAGGAATTTGGGTGGAAGCAGACAGGCTTACTAAGAGCGCCCATTGTATACCTGTGAAGAGTAAAGAAACTGCTCCATGGCTATCTTCAGTTTACATTCGAGAGATTATTAGATTGCATGGTGTACCCTCCAGTATGGTGAGCGGTCGAGATCCTATCTTCACTAGAGAGTTTTGGAAGAGGGTGCAAGAGGCGGTAGGGACTCAGTTGTGTTTGAGTACCGCATATCGGCCAGACCGAGAGGGTGAAACATATTTTAGAAGACCTTTTAAGGCTATGTATCTTGGATTTTGGAGGTACATGGGAGGAGCATCTTCCATTGATGAAGTTGCCCGACAGACTTAGGGGTGTACATGATGTATTCCATGGGAGGAAGTGCCTACATGAGACCGTAGAGGTGGTAGAGCCGAGTTTGCTTAGAGAAGTGGAAGCAGAGCGTGATGCGACGATTCGACGAGCTCCTACTTGCATCCTTGGGTCAGAGATTTGGAAGTTGAGAAACAGAGAGGTTCAACTAGTCAAAGTACAAAGGGGAGATGAAGAGAGTGACGCTACCTGGGAGACGGAAGCGAAGATGCGTTCGAGGTACCCTTTTCTTTCGGAGGGTATGTCCTTTTGCTTCTCCTTCATCGCATATCTTGTGCTTATCTTATCCTTAGTATGTCCTCTCGTTAGTACCTTTGACCTTCAGATAGGATAGTCCTATGGTTGAAACATGTGTTTGAGACATGTTATGTATGATGGATGCCAGTGGATGCAAGTGTTTGCTAGTGGTTGCTCGTGGATGCATGTACACACACTCTAGGCACTAGATCGGCTCAATCACTTCATATTGCATATTGCATAAAATTGTGTGTAGGAAGCTATATTTATGGATGTATAATGATTGTGTTATCATATGGATGATGCATTTTGGTGAATGATTGTGCACTCATGTAGATATTGTATGTGTCGATAGGGTTCTCTCGCATACATAATGGATGCATGGCACTATCATGGTTTGCATATGTTCATACATTAGATAGGGAACATATACACACACTTTTTGCATATGCTCATACATCATTAGAAATTGTTTTAAGGACAATGGATGCCCGTGTTTTGATGGATTGAGTAGATGGTTGTTTGGATGGTAGGATATGCATTCTCCTTAGCTTAGAGATTTCGGGGACGAAATCCTTTAAGGAGGGGAGAATGTAACACCCCGAATTTTAGCTAATACTAAAATTCTCTAATCATAGGATAAATAATCTCAGATGTGGGAAGTGGGGGTAACGGGCTGCGTCATTGCATTCGTCTCGGAAAAATACGCGAAATAGAGTCTGAGTTTTCGAGAATCGGAGTCCGTATGGCCCGGTTATGGCCCAATGAAGTTTGCAGAAAAATTAAAGCTTAAAACAGATTTAGAAATTTAAATTAGGATTTCAAATTAGAACCAGCGGGGCCAGGCGGGAAAATTCCCGCCCTGACCATGTCGACAGGGCTGTCGACAGGCCTGTCGACAGGGGGAGTCGACTTGCCTGTCGACACGGCGTCTCGAACCAGAAAGTTGGGTGCACTAGATTTGGTTTTCTGGCTAGGCCTGGGCTGGGTTCTAGAGATTTCCTAAATCTAACGGACCTAATCTAACCTAGGGTTAATCTAAGGGCCTAAAACACTTCCTAATCCTATAAATAAGACCCCAACCCTACCCTAATTCATTCATAATTAGATCTTGTAACTAAACTATGGCAAAATGAAACTTGATCATGGCCTCCACAAATCAATGAAGAGAGTTGCAAGCTATTCAACCTCTAATCAACATCTTCTTCAACTAAAGCTACTAGTTCTACTACATAAGTTTGCTAATCTTGGTTTTGGTGAGTCCCTATAGCTTTAATAATCAATTGTTAAATTGATTATGGTAGGATGTGATAAGACATGGCTATGTTTGTGGATAAATGAGTTTATGCAAGTTTGTATGATATGTGAATTGCAAGTTTTATGCTATATGCAAGTTTATTGCCATGTTTTATGATGCAAAACATTATGTTGAACATTTATGCATATGTAACATGTTATGCAAACTATATGTGAGAGTATATGCAAGTTATATGTAACATGATATGCAAGTTATACATGTGATTTTATGCATGCTAAGTATTTGGTGTTATGCATGCTATGTATTTGATTTTGTGCATGCTAAGTTTTGGTGGTATGCATGTTAAGTATTGGGTTTTATGCATGCTAAGTGTTTGGGTTTATGCAAGTTAAGTGGTGTGTTTATGCATAATAAGTAATTGATTCTATGCATGCTAAGTAGGTGGTTTTATGCATGCTAAGTGTTTGGTATTATGCATAAATCATGACATGCAAGTTTACCCTTTTAAATGTGATGCATACATATGCAAGATGACACCTTTATATGCTATGCATGTTTACCCTCCTTTAAGATGCAAGTCATATATGCAAGTTCAACATGTTAAGCAAGTTATGTGTATGCTTATATGCAAGATCAACATGTTAAGCAAGTTATGTGTATGCTTATATGCAAGATCAACATGTTATGCAAGTTATGTGTATGATGTTATGTAAGTTATGTGCATGTTGTTATGCAAGTTAGGTGTATGAGGTTATGCAAGTTATGTGCATGATGTTATGCAAGTTATGTATATGCTTAAATGCAAGTTTAATGTGATATGCAAGTATGTGAATGCTTATGCAAGTATGTGAATGCTTATGCAAGTATGTGAATGCTTATGCAAGTTATGTGTATGCTTAAATGCATGTTTAACATGTTATGCAAGTTATGAGAATGCTTATATGCAAGTTCAACATGTTATGCAAATCATGTGTATGATAATATGCAAGTTTGGGTTAAATGTAGTTGGGTTAATATATGCTCATAAATGCAAGTTGACATCCTCTTAACCCATGACAAAGTTATATGCTAAACCCATGATATTTGTGATGGATCTTCCCCTTTATTATGTCATGAAATGAGGACGATTTACGTGGGGAACGATGGGGTTGGTAAATATGTTAATAAAAGTATGATTGGGTATGATTAAGCATACCATAAAATGAATAAGCATAAGTGGGAATTTACCTATTGAGTTAGGTCTACCCCATGGAAATTTACCTATTGAGTTAGGTCTACCCATGTTATGAAAAACTGGATATTAATTAGGGATAATTAATATGGGGGTGATTAATTAGGTGTAATTAATCAACTAAGACACGAGGTTGGACCCTTTTGTAGCAGAAGTCTGCCCGGAACCGACCGGCCATCCAGCGGCTACAAATGATTGGCCCAATGTGAGAGGTCTTAGTCATAAATTAAATACATGATTAAAGTAAAGACACGAGGTTAGACCCTTTTGATGACAGAAGTCTGCCCGGAACCAACCGGCATATCCAGCAGTCATAAAAGACGGTCTAATGTGAGAGGTCTTTATGAGGTCATGATCTTAATTAATGAATTAAGAAACACTTAACCATATTATCATGTAGAGGGGCATGTGGGGTTAAGTGGGTGCCTTGGGTGGCATGTAGTAACTAGTGGGGGTGCTTTGGGTGGCATGAGGAAACTAGTGGGTTGCCTTGGGTGGCAATAGAAAATACGATTAGAATACTTAACCAAAGTGGAACATGTAATTAAACATGATTAAAGGGTTAAGTAAGTGCCTTGGGTGGCATGTGGAAATCAAGTAAGTGCCTTGGGTGGCATGTGGGAATCAAGTAAGTGCCTTGGGTGGCATGTGGGAATCAAGTAAGTGCCTTGGGTGGCATACGGAAATCTAGTGGGTTCCTTAAGTGGCAATTGAAATATAATTGGATGACTTAACCAAACCTTAACATGTAAGGGGGCATGATTATAAAAAGGGGTTAAGTGGGATGCACTAGATAAAATGACAAGCTTAAGTAGTAGCTTGTGGGGGCCCATTTCAACCAATATCCCAACGTATCTTTGTGGGCTCGACCCATGTCGAGTGACGGGACACGCATATTGGGCTTGACTATAAGAGGCCAAAACGGGGTAGCGGTGGCAACGCAAGTCCAACGGGCTTCATATGCGTGTGTGGGCCCGGGCTGGTAGATAAGCCGTTGTTGCACCGTGTAGATATAAGCCGTGCACCGTTGATAGAATTGGTTGCCACTTTAGGGGAGTGATACACCCCACTGTGGGGCCAGCACGGGTATCTACGTTAGGGAGCCGATCGCTTGGTAGTAGTGGGGTACACCTAGTGGAGGTAGGGGCAGACGAAGTTAAATGGCAGCATTACCTGGCAGCTACTCTGCTACTTTATTATTGTTTGGTTATTAATTGTGGAAATCATTGTTGGTTTTAGGTTAAAAAATAACAAAAATGGATCTAAAAAATGATGGAGTGCGACTACACAAGTTTGGCTATTCTGTTTAAACGGCCTCTATTTATCAAGCTATATTGATCATCTTTCCATACCTATATAGTATACCTAATTTCAAATATATATTAAATAATGTTAATGACTGAACTGAGCAGTACCTTATTCTAACATCTATCAGGATGCCACACTGTTATTGCAGATCTACCTATTTTGATTTACTTATAACAAATTTAAGCAATTGTAACACATGGAAAAGAGATGCAAATGTAAACAAATTTAGTGCCTCTTGCTAAGTATGAAACAAAGTATACAATTTTGGATATTTGATCAAAATAAATTTCTACTAATATTATCTTTTTACTGAATTTAGGTTTAACTGTATTTTTTGATTGGTAAAAAAGTTTGAAATGGTTTCAATTTTACACGATAGCCGTACTTTTTAATGCGTATATGTTTCTTCCTCATATACCAAAGATCAAATTTCTAATTATTTTTTGCTAATTCACCCTACTATAGTATTTTCCTTCTCTATTTCTTACTTAACGATATAAATTTTGTGATTTTGCTATAGTATTAGTCGTTCAACTACCAATTTAGGTGAAGATACTGAATATTTAGATTTTACGTATGTTCTTTGCTTTAACTAAGATGACAAAGCAGATACGGTTGTCAATAATTACATAGTCAGATAAAACAAAGAAGAATCTAAAAACGACGATGAAGATGAACTGCTCTTAAGTTCATTTATCACAGTTCGTACAAGGAAGCAATGGTAGGTTGATAAAAACTATAATTATTCTATCACAAATATTATTGCCCAAGACTAGACTGGACTATGATTTCTCACTGAAATTTTTGACTGACAATAGAAAAAGGACTGTCCTAAGTCCTAACGTGTCTACAAGACTATGTCTATTACTATTGTATAAAAGTAAAAATTTAATATTTACTGGTAATTGATGAATTCCTGTTTTTGGATGGAACATGAATGGTAGAAGTTTCTTTTCTAGAATTATGAATTTTATACCCAAAGTAGAAGTAGATAATAGAAGAGGTTCTGATGATATTTACATGGACCGTTTATTTGTACACAAAAGACTATTTTATTTGATGAGTGTTTTGGGGATTAGCAAACTGAATTTACTCAATATAATGGATGAAAGTGTAGTATATTTTGAGTTATCAATAGATATATTAATAACTCTTTTCTGTGGCAAAGAAAAAACATTATTGCATTATACTGTACTGTCAAATGTGATATAGTTTTAGCATAACTTTTTCCCTAAATCCGAATGGAAGATCTAATAAGATAAACAAAACACAGTTTTCTAACTACTGTTCATTTTTGTACAAGAGATTAAATTGTATTTCTTTTTAACTTGATTCTATAATCTCTATACATGTACTTATCATAATCTTATACCTTCTATTACCTTTTGATTTTATCTCAAATTTCAGCAATTTAGACATTTTTTTTGTCATGTTGATGAGTGATAATGTGATTTTGTTGGAAATGAAATACATAAATCAGAGTTTACCTTTTTTTTATGCATACAAATGTGGAGTTTTTGATGTTTACTGCTCTTTATGAAGATGAGTTATGACAAAAAATAACGCTGTTAGTTTTCCTTTATAGGTTTTATTGTGAAAATGGAACCGTTTATGTTGTGGAATCTTCTATTATTTATAAAGGAGAATCCACCCACTTATCCAATCAACAGGTGGATCTAGGCATACTCTTTAAATGATGTTTTTAACAATCGTTTTCATTTCTCATCGTTTCTTCTTCTCTGTCCCATCTTCTCAATCTCACTACCCGTCTTACATATTGTAAAAAACAAAATATAACACAGATCAAACATATCAACAGAAACAGATCCATAGATGACGTGCTTATTCATCGCACCTGCATCTCGACTTTTGTTGTGACTGTCGCCTGTACTATAAATCTCAATCGAATTATCTCGGTTTGTTTTATAGAGACAGGATTGAGGCGTTTTACTTTTATGCCTTTTTCAATCGATGGATCTGTAAGTTATTATATTCTAATACCAATAAGTTTACCACCCCCCCCCCCCCCCCCCCCCCCGGTCCTAAACTTCTGTAGATTTTGATATTCACAATATAGAAGTAAATATTACCTATTTCAGTTATCAAAGATTTGCATACATGGTGAATTTCCTGAATGATATGATTTATTCATTTTTTTTGCATGTCCCACCAGATCCATCAGTTTTTGGTTCTTCGTACTTTGATCTATATAGGTTTACCCTTTTATAGTTCCATAATTTTTGAAATTCATAATACGTACTAACTGTCTTTTTTGGGGTAAAATTTACAGTAAATTTGCGCAAGAGAGGTGAGTGATCAGCTACTCACAAGACATATATTTTTCACTGTTGGATGCATGTTATAGATTGTTATATATGCGATTGTGCTGAAGCTATTACTTATACAGTTATATAGAATATAAGAACATAAGCTATTTTTGCTGAGTATAGTCATATTACAGTAAATTGTGTAACGAAGCTACTTAGTACGCAATTAAAATGCTAAACATAACATGGCTATTCTCTGGTTATTATTTTCTTTTCTTTTTTCTTTTTTCTTTTTTGGCAGTAAATTATACGAAGCTACCAAGTATGCAATTAAAATGGTAAAAAGAAATATTTACTGAGTACAGTAAATTGTCATATTACAGTTTTATAATAGGTGTAATATTTGTTACATTTCATGCACTTAATTATATTAACTTCTGATTTATTGATGAGGGCATCGTTGTAATAATATACGCATATTTTATTGGTTTTGTTTTAAAAGAGGAAAGATATTGCCCTCTTAATGAACCAGTTAATTATACCCATGCGCTGTAATTATCACGATATAATTATGATTAGTTTATACAGTAACTACTTTAATCTTGGATTGAGAAAGAGATGTTTTGTTACATATAGTTATATATGTGCTGTGAATTTTGTATAATAAAGGAGCCTTCAGTCATAAGGTGGATCTATAATACCTATTTGATTATTGGTGTTTTCTTTTATCAGATCATGTTCACATATTACTCAATGGTTTAGTTGATTTTTGTTGGTTTTATATGCTTATTCCTGTGAACACATTTAATATCATCCAAATATTTACATGGAACATCGAATGATACCTTTTGTGATAAATTGCAGTGTAAATTCTTCGTAATAGGCAGTTATGTAGTTGGAAATACTTTGAATGAACTTTCAAATCTTTATTTAATGTTTTGAAGGGTAATTTTCATATCAATTGGGTTTGATTTATAAGAAAAACAATGACAGATCTGAGTATATTCCTTTGAAAAAAATATAGCTAAGAGCAGCAAGCAAGCTGAAGCATGTTGTTAATGACGTTTATTGATGTTCTAACTGTATATTAATATTTCAAATGTTACATGGCATTAATTATCCATCATATCTTAATTGTGTTATTTTCTTCTACTTTCTACCTTTCTTGAGAATTGTTTTTCCTTTTTAGATGGTTGTTGAGTATAAAATTATTCGCAACTTAATGCAGTTAGCACGGATGTTGTCAGATGTATATTTATATCAGAAAACATTATCGAAAAGTGAGGGAGCAGCCACCTGGAAGCATTAATTTAAAAATTCCGTAACGTTTTACCGAAGTTTTTTAAATTTTGTATATACCATTGGGCTGACTTTTTAGTTAAAATGTATGCATTCCATCCTTTTTAGGTTTCTTCTACACTCCACTTGAATGAAATTATCAATGGATTCTTTAAAATGAAGAAGTCTTCTGGTTGCTCTTCAAAAAGAGCTGAAATGGTATTTTCATCTATTATTTGTTCAAAATGATGCATTCCTTTTACACTTATTAAAACCAATTTATCTTTATATTACTGAAAGATTTTGTATACAGTAACCTTTTTTATATTACTGGAAATAAAAGTGTGCTTTATTTGCTAAATTATTTTATGATATGGATATGACCATAGATGAAGACCAACAAACTTTGGAAAAGAAAGTTAATGGCTCGATTTTATACAATACATGAATGTATCCTCATATTAAATTTTATTTAATAATCAATGATAATGGTATTTTACACATTGCAAAAAAAATAAACATAACCATAGCGTGCTGTTTTATTTATGTAATAAAAGATTATTCAATTATTTTGCTATATACTACACATTTACAGGCACTTTATATTCATAGGCGAATGCATGTATATGGCTTATACAGTAAACGTTAAGTATTTTATTTATAATTAAGGAAAAATACCTATACATTTGAGTACTAAAGAGAACAACCAAAAAACACCAATCTTTCAACTCTATTGCAATTTTGATGAATATTGTTAAATATAATCAAAGGCTTAATGACATTTGAAAATTAAATTTACACTTTCCTGTAATAGATAGATCACAGTTAACTATACTAATAATGTTTCTGAGCAAACTGTGCTCCCGATATTTGTTCTCATATCTCTAATTAATCTATGGTCGTCAAATCAACAAGAATTGAATATTAGCGATCTACAATGCTCATATTTGATTATTTTTCCCAAAATGCAGTTGAATACTGACAAATGTCACCGAGAACATGTTTACTGTATGTGGGTGTTATTTTCTTGAAAGGGGTTCATCCAAGGCTACAACTGCATGGTCAAATTGAGAAGTTACTAAAGGTAACTTCAAGTTCAGGTGCGGAGAACAGTTCATTCGAGAAGGTCATGCAGTTTTCACTATTTGTAAATCAGAAACCGTGTTAAGAAAATTTGCAAGGTGGTTGGTTAAATAAATATAGTTTTTAGTAGATGCAAAAGTGTAAATTAATGTCATTCTCATCATTTGGAAGTCCTGGGTCTGATATAAAGGGAAAAAAATTGGGTTGTTCATTTGTCTTAATGTGATTTTTACATATTTGGATATGACTGAAGGTTAGGTTGTGAATGTTTTACTTTTTTGTTGCACAGACACGGTTGCACGTAGCACTGGCGGTCTGTTTTTGTGCGCCATCAGAGAAAGGCCGTTTTTCTTCAATTTTGGTTTATGTATGTGTCTTTTACTTAAAAAAAAAAATTAAAAAATAAATAAATATCATATCCTTTGATATTAGGTCATGATGCAGCAACTAATTTTACACCTGTATCCGAAGCAAGCAACTGCTACCCTGGGTCATTAGACATCGGAAAAACAGCAGGAAAGATAGTTGTATGTGTCGATAGCGATCCATCTGTATCCAGAAAAGCGAAAAAATTAGTGGCTGAAGGCAGTAAAGCAACAGGTTTGATCGTGACCGATGAGACAGAAAAAGGAGTTCCTTTTGATTCTGGTAGCTTTCCTTTTTCCGAAGTTGGAAACAAAGTTGGAGTTCAGATTCTTGATTACATCAACTCTACCAAGACACCTACTGCTAGTATTCTTAGGACAAAAGATTATAAAGGATTCAAACCTGCACCGATTGTTGCTTATTTTTCTGCAAGAGGCCCTGGTAGTTTAACTGAAGGCATTCTCAAGCTGGACATCATGGCTTGAGGAGTTGGCATTCTGGTAGCAGCAATACCAATAGTAGAAAGTGGAAGTCAAGTTCCAAGTGGAAGGAAGATATCAAATTTCGCGATCAAATCTGGAACGTCCATGGCATGCCCCCATGCTGCTGGCACTACTGCATTCGTCCGATCGGCTCATCCTAAATCTAGCCCTTCCATGATCAGATCAGCCCTCATGAAAACTGCGACCATATCAAGCAATATAAAAGACTTCTTGATGACAAGATCAGGAAGTAAAGCAAACTACCATGACATGGGCTCAGGGGAAATCAGCCCATTATGAGCACTGAGCTCAGGCTTAGTATTTGACACCACAACAGAAGACTACTTACACTTCTTATGCTACTACGGATACAAAAACAAAGTGATTAGATTAGTCTCAGGCATCGATTTCACTTGCCCAAACAACTTTACACCAAATTTGATATCCAACGTCAACTACCCTTCAATCTCTATCACACATCTACATAGTAACAGACGAAGAATGATGATAAGTGTGCCTAGAACTGTTATTAATGTGGGACCTGCAAACTCGACTTACACTGCAACTGTTGAAGCTCCAAACGGGTTTACGGTTACTGTATGTATGGCCCAATAAGTTATATTTTGGAAAGATAGGTGGGAAGGCTTCTTATGAGGTTGAAGTTTGAGGTAGGAGATGGTGTAAAAAGTGGATACGGATACGGGTCTGTGATGTGGTCCGATGGTGCACATTTGGTCTGCACGGTATATGCTGTTAATGTTGTATGATTTTATCTCAGAATTTTTGCTGTTTTTGGATTTTTATGTTCTGCTCCCTTCTTTCGTTGTTGGGAAGCCGTTGTGAAACATCATTTGCTTAAGTGTGTTCGGTAGTAATCAAACTTTGTATATACATGTTGAGAAGCCTGTAAGTGAAAATGAAAAAAATTGATGCTTTATTACGATTGTTTCATCCCTATAGCAGTAGCATTTCTTCCCTACATCTGTAGAGTAAAATTATAGAGCAATGGTATTATAAAACAAATAAAAAATATATATGATTTGATGCATTAGAAGTGGGGGGAAAAAAAACATAAACTTACATTTTCTACTGAGTTTGAGTAGTGGAAAGAGTTTCGGTTTACAGACATTGCCCCATTTTACCACAAATGAATCTCCACTATGTCAGAGTCGTATCATAACCTTGGAAGGAACGGAGAAAAATATAAATAAAAGAACGAATTTGACGTATAAATATCAAGATATAAAATTAAAAATTCGTCTGTGTATTCACTAAGTGAACCATATTTTATTTCTTTCCACTTGCATAATCTAATGTTGTTATCAAAAGGTATCCTACATAATTTTTTTAAACGTCTTTTTACCACTGCAAATTTTATTATTCTATGCAAAAGCAAATAAGAAAAGAGTATTCATATAGTAAGTTGGAGCTATATAGATCGCACATAACGATAATATGATCTGTTATAAAAAGAATTTATAAATATGTTGTAAAAGGCCAACAACTATAATATGGTAATTTTTATTCTAATACACGATTTTAGTAAGTTAATCCACTATTTTACTTTAATAAGTTAATCCACAACTATTTTGTAAGTTAATCCACGAGTGGATAAACTGAAAGATTTCACTCTATGAATGTCTTCTACATGATCAGAATCATGATATATTCTGTGATTCTTAGTTTTACATTTTCATTTATTTTACAGCCACATAGGTATAAACTTGGATTACTGAATCATGCAAAAAATTACCTCTCTATCAGGAATTCTGATCACATGTATAACAAAAAATACATAACTTTTCCATGTGATTTCAATGTCTGTGTGTTTGTAGTCTTAGACTTCTTTACTTTATACATATCGCTAGCCTGTGTAATTAATATTCCACCATTACTGTTTACATTCATTAACAAATTAACGGTATACAAAAAAGGAAAAAAACTTGTTCACTTTCAGTTTTTTCAACAACTATAATAGTAAACCAAATATGAATGTAGAACACAATAACAAGAACGATTAGCAGACAGATTTAAAAGGGTTACACAGTAAAACTCCTCCATAATTTGATGCACTATCGTTCTGATCGGCATCAAGGTCAACGACAATCTTCATGCTAAGATAAAGCGATGATAAAATTTAGTTTTTTTTTATAAAAAAGAAAAGGTTGAGAATCTTTCCTTTCTTTTTATACGGTTTTGAACTATGGAATATATGTGTAAACATATATTGCAAGGACTCATCAACCAACCATGATTAAAAAAAACATAGAAACAACGCCTACTCATTCACTTTTTCTGAAAATGTTGTATGCTTTCGCTGATCAGACTAATAGAGGTTAATTGACTTCATCATCAAATAACTTTAGTAGTCATTAAAATTATAACCGAGCCTAATTTGAAAGTAAAGCACTTGAGCGAAGAGAGAAAATTTGCATAAAAGAGCATGACTAAAAAATTAACGAATGTGTATTAGCTAACTAATTTTTAATTAAATATTAAATTCACATTAAACATATAAGTTGGGTGGATGAACAGAAAAATGACGTGGATGTGAATAAAATTTACCTTATAATATAGTTAGTTAAAGAACGTTACTAATACCGCTTTGCACATAATTTCCAATATAAAACGTTGCATACGAGCAGGCTAGGCTATTGTATACGTAAGAGGGCAACTAACGTATGTCGAATCGAAACTACCATAGCTGTTAAGTGTATTTAAGATAGCATAATTAAGCAACTGTGTTTAGGCAAAAGAACTGGGTTTTGTCAGCATTTGTGGTGTATTACCACAAAGAAACCTGAATTTAGTGAGAAAACGAAAATAGATTTCCACAAAAGCTACAGGATCGTGAACTATGCACCTACAAGCATGTTATTCTTTACAAAATATAGATAAAATTGAGGATTACGCAAAATCGTCACCTTTTTGTGCAAAGTTGCCAAAAGAGAGGAAGAAAGTACCAGTACAATGGGTAATTATGTGCGGGTTTCATCATGATTTATCGCCGTTTGCGTTTTTCAGTTTAGTGATCTGAATTGAATGGTAGGTCATCTGAGAAGTAGGGCTACACAAAGTATGGGTTGGGTCGGGTTGGATCAAATACTACATCCGACCCGCATAAGTATGAGTTTATGGTCTTCCAACCCGTATCCGACCCTATATGAGGTTGAATATGGGTTGGGTTGAAGTATGAGTTGAGTCGGGTTTAGTAGGGTTGGGTTGGATTGCTTAAATATAATAAGAAAATGATAATAAAATGAATCTTTTTAAAAGTAGTATTAAAATATTCAGCATAATATATCAGATTTTTACTAGCATAATGCATTTAAAATAATCGATTCATTATAAGATATGTTTTATTAATATTTCACTGTAAAACACATAATATAAAATTATTACATAGTAGAATAAGTGTTTCATTTTAAGGTACATTGAAATGCTCTTTAAAATATATTTGGGAAATTCTATCTAGTTTGGATTGACATGAAATATGCTTTTTTGTGTATTTACTATATAATACATAAACATTATTCTAGGAATATACTATTCTAATTTTAAGTAGACTGATATTAAATTTGCTTTTTAATATAGGGTTGGGTTGGGTTAAAATAAGGTTGGATTGAACAAAACATCAAACCCGACCCGTATGTAGTATATGTTACAAATTGTAACCCATATCCGACCCGAACTAGAATGAGTTGGATTGAGTTTATGTGGGTTGGGTCGAGTTGGTGGGTTGGGTCGGATTGGATATCACTACACCAAAACAGCACATTTGGCGCAGCAGGATGTAGAGATTTGATACGGCTTAAAGCCGTATCAAATTTGGTAGTGCTCAGAGCCGTATTAAATTAAATCTGGCGTATCAAATTAAATTTGGCAATCCACACCACCTTGTATCCTTCAAATCTGACCTCACATCTTCTAACCATTCGGATCGCTTGGATTTAATACGGCTACAATCCGCATCATATTTTCGCGGCTCCCCCTTGCTAATTTTCATTTCTGATTCACATTCAGGTCGCTTGGATTTAATGCGGCTCCAATCCACATCATATTTTCGTGGTTCCTCCTTGCTAAATTTTCATTTCTGATTCAGCCGCGTAATATTTTATTTCAGTGCTAGGGTTTCAACTTCTCTCATGTGATAGCTATGTCTCGATGTTCTGCAAACAAAATCAAATACTGTTGTAAGGTTAGTCTATTCGATTTATTCGACTTATTCGTTTATTCGATTTGAGAGTAAGTAGATTTAAAGGAGGCCCTTTTTGGTTCAGATCTGTCGTTCGAGATGGTTATCAGCAATTAAGGTCAACTTTCACCAATTCTTATTTTAATCGTTTTAGTTACCTCTTTATAGCAAATTCTAGATTAGGTTTAGTTAGATTAGGTTTACATCATTGCTTATCTACTAAATCAGGTATACAATTGTTGGAGATGGTTGTAATATGGAAGGAGTTTCAAACGAAGCCTGCTGTCTTGCCGGACATTGGGGTTTAGGTCTGTTTTTGTTATGTTGACACTGATTCAGTCCTTATGGTGCAATCTTAAAACCGCGCCCGACTATTACAAGTTAATTTTTTTTTCCATGGCATATTTTAAAAAAGGTGCAGCAGAGATGAAATTATGAAGATGAAAAATTGATTTATATATATTTTATGATCTCCTTTTGAGTTTTGCTGCTCAGAAACACGTCATAGTTCCAAATTAAATCCGTCTTTATCCCTATATAATTCGATGATGAGTACATGAATTTAACACAATTGTTCAGGTTTGACATAACAAAATACTTGGAAAAATCTTTCATTTTTTGAAATGAAATTTAATTCAATGTAAATATTTACTATGATATTCTTGAATTATAAATTTAAAAAAAAAAAATCCTTTTTTTTTCATTTATCTAGGTGCCATTGAGGTTGAGGAGGATGATGGCAATGGGGTGAATGGTTAAGTGGGCTGCAAGCACTTCAGTGAACCAGGATGTTAACATTTCAGTAGGGTACTTTGTATTTTTGGTGTATTTGATTGTCATTTATGATTGGTGTAACTCGTGCAGGGAAACTGAGTTCGCAAACTCAGTTCCGAAACTGAGTTCGCAAACTCAGTTCCGAAACTGAGTTTCGCAAACTCAGTTCTGCAACTGAGTTCAAACTCAGTTCCGAAACTGAGTTTCGCAAACTCAGTTCCGCAACTGAGTTCAAACTCAGTTCTGAAACTGAGTTTGCAAACTCAGTTCCGAAACTGAGTTTGCAAACTCAGTTTCGAAACTGAGTTCATACGGTGATGTTCCTCCGTCTGCTAGGTTAACATGCAAACATGATTTGATTGTGGCAGAAGATACTACATGAAGCCTAACATACGGTGATGGAACTGAGTTTATAAACTCATTTTCAAACTGAGTTTATAAACTCATTTTCAAACTGAGTTTGCAAACTCAGTATGAAATTGAGTTTGTATAAACTCAGTTCGAAACTGAGTTTGTAAACTCAGTTCCATCTGAGTTTGTAAACTCAGTTCGAAACTGAGTTTCTAAACTCAGCTTTGAACTGAGTTTACAAACTCAGATGTAACTGGGTTTACAAACTCATTTTCGAACTGAGTTTGTAAACTCAGTATGAAACTTTTGATTCCTATGCTTATATTGATTCCTTTTCCGAGCATAGAATGCTTATATTGATTCCTATGCTTATATTGATTCCTCTTCCCTTCTGTTCTATAATTTGTATATAATGTTTGACCTTATTTCTCTAATTCCCATAATCTTTTTGCAGAGATGTTTTATCACTGCTTCTATTCTTCTTATTTCTGCACACACAATCAAGTAGTTCTTGTTTATTCTTCTTATATCTGTATTTTACACGATCATGTAGTTCATCGAAAAATATATAAAATTTTGATTAGCTGATTTGAATTCTTTATCTTTTGGTTAAAAATTGTGTAAGACACAAGGCTTGTGTATTCTTATGGATTGTATGTACCCCTGCTTTATCTTCCAGTTTACATATTTCTTTTCTAGACACCGGGCTCCCTTTCAAATACCGTAGTTTCCTCAAGGACAGCTAGTTTAAGTCGTAATATCTTTATGTTTGTGGTTCTAGAGGTCTTGGTTCCAATCACCTGAAACACCAAAACGAGTTTTTCTGCTTGAAATTAAGTGTCACTCTCGCCTTTTTTTGATTGTTGCTGCTCCCCTTTTGCCTTGGTATACCTCTCAATAACTAACTTCATACTGCAAAGTCAGTCATACATCAATTTGTTTCTCATTTGTTTTACAAATCTAGTAAACATTTTTTCTGGTTTTCTGTCAATCAATGTAGTGTTGACACTAACCAAGCAATTTACGATTTATTTTAGTCTTGATTAAGGAGTTGCTGGAAGTCCTACAAATACCATCCTATGTGACTTTGAATATAAGGTGGCCAATCATATGACTACAAATACCAATGTATTTTACATAAACTATGCATACATTATATTTTGCTGCATTGACAGAAAAATCACAGTTCAAATGGGACATGAGCAGGAAAATAGGATACAGTTTAGCATACTGATAGAACAATGGTACTTCAAATTTTAACTAACTCATGCATAGTGTATGTAAAATTCAAGAAGCATTTCGATGGCATGAATAAAAAGCAGAAAGATACCTCAATTTAGATATGCATCTATGTCTTCAATTTAAATTGTGCCTGCTACTACTTTTTATACTTATATCTTGATCAACAAAACATTACCTATTAGATAAAAATGAACATGAGTTCAAGTCATTCTGGTTCCAGTCTTTGCCAGGAATCATTAATTCTATCTGTCTTTGTATTTTACCTACTATTTTCATATATTAATGCCAAGCATCCTGTCCTTATATGCATTTTTATAAACCATCCTAGTTTATTTTCTGAAACAAGTTAAAACTGACATTCTTATTCATTCATAATATATCAACTATAGCTTACACTTAAAATAATTAATTCTGGCGTAGTTCGTACTGCATGTAAAAATATGTCCAAATCATTTTTAATTATTCATCATTCCATAGCGCAGATTAGTGCTAACATTGTGTTAGTTTTGCGTTATTTGGTATTTTGCGTTATTTGGTATTATTCATCATTCCATAGCGCAAATATGCCTGACTTTATACTGTTACCGTGTAAATTAAGTGTGTACTGACTTTACTTTCTTTCCTATATATCTGCAGGAGCTGCTTATGCATTGAACTTGATTTTTTTGCTTTGTTGTAGTTCTGAAGTGCGTCCTCCAACCGAGGTAACTCCTGTCTTTCTATTTTTAACTTATTTCTTGTTTGACGTTATACTATCTTGTGCTGTATATGATATTATTATGATGTTTTTCAAGAGGGCGAATATTATATAGATCTGCCTGATCTAGCAGTTAATCCACCTTACACTTCGCCTGATCATATATCCACTGTACACTTCGCCTGATCATATATCCACTGTACACTGCGTTATTTGGTATTATACTATCTTGCTGTTCTGAGGTCTCTTATGCCTGAATCGTACATTCAGAGAGTAAGTTCTTCTCATAAGCCATCTTTGGTTCATTTATATTGGCCTGGTACATGGTTTAAAATTTAATGCTCATTAAAGACTGTCATATGCATTGTCTTTAGTTTCCTTGACATGAATTTGACATAAACAGGATCATGTGCATAGTTTTACTTTTCTTTTTATTTTATTTTCCTTGTATTAACTTCTGCACACTTAGATGATGAGAACAATATTTAGATCCTCTGCTATGATATTTTATTAGAATTGAACCATCCAATTTTAAATTAGACAATTAAAATCCGGTTCCTATCTTAAGATGCATGTACAAAAAGAGAATGCATGCACAAAAAGAGAATGCATGCATATATACATTTAAATAACACTTTTCTTTCTTCAGTAGATGTTAGTTCATTAATTGCAATCGAGGAATTTTATTGACTAGGGATACCTCATTCTATTTCAGGTTTCCTAATTTTTTGCTAATTCATAAAGTATGAAATGGTATTTTATTGATTGTTGTTGATTATCCGCAATTTAATTAGCTTTCGCATGAATTTGGATTCTCCTTTTACTCATTATTCGTAGGAGGGTAAATCTAACTAATCTAGAGTTGAAAACAAAATTCATGGACAAAAAAAAATAGTTTAAGTAAGAAGCGACTTCATGTTTTATTAAGGTAGAATTTGCAAAACCTGCTATGTCACTTATTAGAGGAAGTGTTCTTGTTAGCTGACACGCTGAGTTTGAAAAAATACATCAGGTAGTATCTGAGCATTCATACTCAATAGGAAAATGAAATGGGTTTCAATAGCATGAACTTATCCACGATTTTGAAAAAATACATCAGGTAGTATCTGAGCATTCATCACACACTTGCCATCCAACAGACAATGTCCAAATGATAATATCTTTTTATTTAGCTACTGTTTCAAGTTATGTGAGTGTTGGTTGTCAAATTAGAAGCAACATGATAAATGTAATTTGAAGATATAAGAACTTAACATATCACGTTTCAATGGCAGGTACTTTTTTATAACTCAGAACTGGAAACATGTGCTTGAAAGTCGATTCTTGCTTCGGTTTTATTAACAAAGCAGAATCCATTAATTTTCAGTGCAACAGGTACCTTATTTGCTCATTGTTGCATAATCCATTAATTTACAGTATTCAAGTATTCTTTTTCTATACAAATATGGTTGGACTTACATTGAGTAATGTGAACGTTTTGAAGGCTTTGGATGAAAACAGACTGTACATGCTGGATTACCATGACATTTATCTTCCCTTCATCGATCGTAGCAGGCTGCTAATATCTTGACCACCATTCGGGCAATCACAAATCTATTCAAGCATTCACATTTTTACAAATGGTTACATTTGCACTGCAGTGAGGTTGTTTCTTATGCCACCAGCTGATACATTGAAGTTCAGTAGTGAGAAATCATTTAGTTAATTTCCTGTTGATTTTCTTTGTGCAGATTTTTGATGCAATATCCAGCTGCAAACCATCCTTTACTAAGAGCGTCTATTTAGCTTATTCTACTTTGGTCCTTAAGTAAGTATCATTTTTCAAGTAACTAGATGATATCCTTTTGTATAACATGAGAAATGTGTACATACAGATACATATTAGATTGAGGCTTTGCAGTAGAAATTGTAACTACCTAACATATTTTCAGACTTCAGTTTAATCTCTAGCTTGTGAACTGAGTTCACAAACTCAGTTCCGGAACTGAGTTCGCAAACTCAGTCCCGGAACCGAGTTCGCAAACTCAGTCCCGGAACCGAGTTCGCAGCAAACTCGTTTCGAACCGAGTTCGCAGCAAACTCGTTTCGAACCGAGTTCGCAGCAAACTCGTTTCGAACCGAGTTCGCGAACTCAGTCCGGAACCGAGTTTGCGAACTCAGTCCAGAACCGAGTTTCGCGAACTCAGTTCTGGAACTGAGTTTGCGAAGCCAGAAGTATGGAAAAGTTTTCATTTTCATTCCACTTCATTTAAAATCGCAGACCGGATTACCCCTGTTTTGATTCGTTTTCATTCCACTTCATTTAAAACCGCAGATGAGGACTGAGGAGAGGAGCAGTGGTGGAAGACCGGAAGTGGAGACATGTATGTTTCAGACTTTCAGCTTACTACCATAGTAGTATCACTATATCAGTATGTAATATGTATCTGTATATTGTATCTTAGTAGTGAAACTGAAGTCTATGAGCCGTATCAATCCATTATATATTATTGTATGTAATATGTATTATCTGTATTATTGTATCTTAGTATGTAATATGTATCATTGTATTATGTTTCACGCTTTCAAGCTAATTGAATTTTTTTTTTAATTTTTTTTTTTAAATTTGATACGGCTTTGAGCCGTATCAAATTATTAATTTGATACGGCTTAAAACCATATCATATTAATCAATTGATACGGCTCAAAACCGTATCAAATTCATACTTTGATATGGTTTTAAGCCTATCAGAATACCAATTTGATACGGTTTTAAACCGTATCATTTTATGAATTTGATACGGTTTCAAGCCGTATCAAAGTACCAATTTGATAGGGTTTTAAACCGTATCATTTTATGATTTTGATACGGTTTTAAGCCGTATCAAAACAACAGAGACGCCATTTTTTGATACGGCTTAAAACCGTATCAAATTCATTTTGATACGGCCATGAACACTGCCAAATTGGCATTTTTGGTGTAGTGTATGGGTTGTGTGCAGCCCTACTGAGAAGTGCAATCACATTTAAACAGTAGTTGGTTAGACAAATTTCGATCTGAGAAAAAAGGGATAGGTATGAAGCAATGTTTGGAAGTAGAGTGGAAGGAAATTCACTTTAAAAAAGCTAAATAATTCGTTGAGATAGATGATGTTGGGAAATAGAGAAGATGCAACCACTTTATAACAATGCTATAATCTAGAGGACTAAGAAAGCGCGAGGAGGAGCTAATTAGAAGTAGAGATGTTAAAAACGTGTATTAGGATATTGATGTGAAAGGAGTAAGATCATGGGATGAGAGGCTTTTGAGAGATGAGAACTGAAAAGCAAAAAAAATTAGTATGCCACGTAACCAACTGAATTTCCTTGCTTTCGTATTTAATATTAATTGTGATTTTTGTTCATGTTTGCTAGAATACGATTTAATTTTGAATTTAAAATAAAGAGGGTTAAATCAAACACATACATTGCTTGAGGCTTATACAAATCATAAGTACATCTCTATAAATTAGGTTTGGGATTTTCATTTAAGAGATAAACTTCCAAAAAAATTCGCATTAAGGATGAGCTCTTTAAAATTTAGTTACAAGAACATAACATGTAAGAATGATATTTTGTATTATCATTATATAAAAACAATATACAAAACATATAGTACACACAATGTCGTTTTCAATAAAATTTATCTTTCCGTTGTATTTAGTTGAAAAGTCATTCATACTCGGTAAAACGTTGAGAGCTTTGGTTATCAAATATGTAGTGATTAGCACTATTTTGTGCTGAGAACAATTTAACTTGGTACAAATGTTTTCTCCATACATTATGGGACTATATTACTTTTAACTAAAGCCTAAATTCAAATTGTTTTATCCTACTTGCATTGGTAAGTAATTAACTATTAATTTGGCTTACTCCAAAAAGGCTAAGTACAATATTAATTTGTAGATCATTTTTTAAAACCTATATATAGGAGCTAGGTTGTTTTGTTCCTTTAGAGCACAAGTAGTTAGCTTAATGTTGATTGAAGAATGGTATAATGTAGTTAGTACAAATATTGATGTATTACTGTACTAAATTATCTGTGAAAATTAAATATTCTCAAGTTTTCAAGTCATAAATTCGAAATAATTTTTTGAAACTTTTGGATTTTAGCAATAGTTCTAAGAAATCTTATATGCAAAAGATAGTGCACAAGAAAATGAAAGCACGTAATTGAATGTAAAATGCTTTATATTATTTGTCATAATATGTAACTTCACATGATGCCGCATCACACTTTTGGATGGTATATGTAAAATGCTTTGCTTCTTTTTAGGTGATTTGCCTTTTTCACCATTCATATGAAGCTACTGTTTTGACACAAAATTAGACTTAATTAATGACTCGAGATTTGTACCATTGGATCGTTTTTTTTTGCTGTATGTACGGTGGAAATAAGAGTTTAATACAATATTGAAGATCTATCATGTCACCAACTTTGCCTGTATTTTGTGTTCAAATACACTTTCACTTTTTCATAATGTGCATAATATCTGCAATTTTCGAAGTTTTAACTTTGTAAGAAGTAAATACAGCCACATTTCAATTTATTGCTAATAATTCAATTTTTCGCATTATTTTGGTTTTAAAAAAATGATTAACAGGTTACATTTTATAAAACCTCAGATTTTTCTTCTGTACACCATTTGTTGTAAAATGATATATAGTAATTTTCTCACTCCGTTTAATTCACCCTTTCCTTTTATGTTTTTTATTTTATTTTGAAATTTGCATATGTTATACTTTTTTCCTAGATGTGCGTAAATTTTTTGCTCTTTTTCAGTTTTTATTTTAGTTTATACATTTTTTAATGTAATTATGGTAGCATCAATTTGTGTTCTAAATTCTACATCCTTTGGAAAACTTTGCCATTTATTTAACATAAATTGCATTTTTTTTCAATAACGGAAGAGTATCCAAACTTTTTGTTTTTTAAAAATGCATAAACAGTATAAAACCTTTAAGATTTTTTGTTTTGAATATGATATTCTATGTGTTTTTCTATATTCTAAATGCCATTTTGTGGACAAAACAATATGTCAATTTTAGCAATTTAAAGTTCTCAACACATGCCTATTCCTTTAAACACAATTACATTCAGTAATTCTGATTCATGTAATTAGTGACTTCATCCTCAAAAACCTTTGCATAATTTATTATTTAATAATTTACTTTTCTACTCTATAGTGTGTCAAAATTTGTGTATTAGCTTTTCAATTATTTAAAGATTAATACATGTGGTGAAAATCTAAGGGAAAATATTGAGAAATTTGCTAAATCTTCCAAATTACGATGTGTGCATGTGTGTCTACACACACATATATATCTGTGCACGCGTGTTTGTATATATATGTCTGTATGATGTCTGCACATTCACGTCATAATAAAATAAAAACATATACTTCGTCACTCTACCGAAGAATAATATTTTCAATTTTTTTTAAACAACTTTGGACACCAATTTAGTTACCGTTAATGCCCGTATGCGTAGCACGGGCCACGTACTAGTATATATAGGGAAATTCTATTCAGACACAAAATGAGAACACAAAATTGCACACAATAAATCTCAAACATTGAATCCTCCCATGAATTACACTCTCCATATAAAGACAAACAAATCCAACGGTGGAAGCTTTGTGTCTCTCTCTTTGTGTCCAATTTTGTGTCCAAATAGCCGGCCATGTATATATATTATTATTTTTATACCAAAATATTAGGTTAAATATTTAAGCTTTTATATATCTTAACAAGAAATCAAAATAAGTATTTAAGTTACAAATAATATTTGTGATAATGCAACCCAAAATTGTTATGAAATCATATAATATATAAGTTAAACTATGCATGTTTAAAATATATAAAAGATGAATAAATTTATATTTTATAACAATATAAAAAAGTATATTAACTTTGTATATCATATTAACATATTTATATAATTTTATTAATTTATGTACTTTTAATATATATATATATATATATATATATATATATATAAAGAAACAAAGTATAAGAAAATAAGTAGACAGATAAACTTAATAACCAGAATTTGAATTGGCATTTTCTTATTGAAAGGATGGAGGAAAGTTTGAAAATTCAAAATTTTAATTTATTGGAACATATGTCGACATGCTCATTTTATGTATGTCGACATACATGTATAATTTCAAAGCACATATGGTTTTGTGATTATTGGTTCTAAGTTATCGATTTATATTTCAGGTTTAACTAATTCCTGAAATAACACTAATCCTACCAAACATTCAAAATTTATTTTCTTATTTCATTAATGATTATTTAATTATTATTGAATTTCAGAATTTAGATTTTAAATTTGAATTTTAAATTTCAAGTTTGATTTTTATAGATTTAAATTTCAAATTTAAAGCAAAGCAAAGCAAACAAAACATCCATTTAACCAAAAAATTAAAAATTAATTAAGGCGCACCCGGTTTTTAGATCAGTTTTTTCGATATTCTCTGAATTCTGAATTATTGTGAAGCACATATTTGAATCTCTAGTTTCTGGCTCTCCGTCGCTTGATGACGAATCTGAATCATATTTACATCTCCTAGAATTTGACAATGAGATCAATGATTTAGTAGTTTAACCAACTTGGCTTCAAAATTTTGAATTTTGAATGAACGGACACTTCAACTACTATAATCTCAAAAGTCATATCTCTTCATAAACTCTTCTTTTCTTGATTGATGAATGACCATCTTGGTGTCTTTTGGCCAACAGTCATTATAAATAACTTTTTTTCTACAAAACAACATACCTTTTCAAAAAATCAAGTGACTTTTCAAAATAACTAATTGTATTTTCTAATGAATGCGAAATGGATCGTTAAGGCAAAACAAACACTAGGGGGGTGGATAGTGTTTGTGAGAATTTAAACAAAATCTAAAACTTATGTGAATAACATAATGAAACAAACACCACAACACAATCACAGATTCAAACATAGAAGCAAAAATAAACAGAAAAAAAAATGTAGAAAAGGAAAGAACACACCAGATTTTATACTGGTTCGAATTGCTCCTACGTCCATTCCTGCACAACGCTGGATTGCGCAGAGTTTTATTACTGTATCAATAGTCAAGTACGACCTCCTTGATTTCACGACAACAAGGGATACCACCGATTACTACTTCCTTGATTTCACGGCTACAAGGAAAACACTGATTCCTATATATGAGAGTGAAGAGCAGCAAAAGAGGAGCTCAAATATATATAGATAATGATTTATCGATTTTTGATTGATTTTCTAGGAATTTTTGATGATCGGTTTTCACGTTTGAAATAAGGAGAGTGACGGTCCAACTGTTTGACCAGAGGATGAAATAGAATTAGGTTTAAGGTGCTAAGGTAGTGGTATTTATAATGGTGATAAATATCTAGATATTTTGGTTAGAATATTTTATATTATTCGTATCCGTCTTCTAAAAATCTGTACGATCACATACAATACCTAAAAATCACAAAATTTGACATGCAGCTACAGTTCGACATTGCGGACCCAACGAAACTGGTTTCGTCGAATTCCGATCCGTTTGCTCATACAGTGTATTTTTAACCGTCAAAATACTGACTGTTTTTCACTTTAAAAATCCGTACGGCCACACAGTGACCCCAAAAATCACGAAACTTGGAATCTAACAATCATTTAATAGTACAGATCCAACAAAATTAGTTTCGTCCAATTTCGACTTCGTTTGAAAAAGTGGCTATTTTTAAAGCCCTAAATAACCCATTTAAATATATAAATATATTTAAATATAATTAAATTAAATATAAATAAATATATATTATCGTATATATTCACAGTGGAATACCATACAGCTCCAGAATAATCCTATATGGATTTCTAACTCGATATTTCATCATCAGAGTTATATCGATATTCGATTTATATTTTAGCCCTTTTATAAAATTGAATTGGTTATGGCCCTGTTTTTCTGAAAATTTGATTTGAACATAAATCAAAATCTACACGACGAAATCCCAATTTTTCTCTTCCACTAGAAAAATATACTTCACCAGCTCCGTACGTTTCTTGTTTCACAGAAATCCGATTTAAAACGAACCCTGTATATCCAGTTGAAGTTCAAATCGCCAAATAGCGAACTGCCGCGCCATTTCGAGCTCGATTATAATTATAATATAATTATACGTTCAAACTGACGTTATTTAAATATATTCGTTATTCTAATTCAATTCTAAGATGAATTAAATCTTAGGAATAATCCAATTCATAGAATATTCTAAATTCCAATATTTCTGATTATTTCAGAATTAAATATATTATTAAATTATAATATTAATTAAATATTCACTATTATTTAATTTAACAACCATTTAACTCTCTGAATCGATATTTAAATAATTAAATAAATAAATTATTACCCATAAAAATACGAGTCGTTACAGCTAGGGTTGGATTTTAAGTTCGATTGAGTTGTTGATTTCATAAATGGAGTTTAGAAATGTGTTTGTGGGATCGAGAGTTATGAGTTGGAAAATTTTGATGGAGTTCCGTTAAGGAAGATGTCGAGGTCTCCTTGGGGACAACGTGAACTGGTCTTCGATGCATTTTGAAAGGAGGATCTAAGTTTCTTGAAATTGGTATAGTGTTGAAGCTTGTAAGATGAGAAGCATTGTGGTGATATCGATTTGTGGATCGGTGGAGGAATGGGTGAGATAAGGGGAGGTAAAGATTCAGAAACAGCAAGAAAGGAAGGAGCAGGGTACGGGATTTTCTTTGATAGGGAAGAAGGAGTACGGGTGCGGTTTTAACTTGTTTGGGCCGATGTGAGTTAGGTAAAGCCCAATTATTTGAATTAAATAGAAATTATTTTAATCCAACTATGTATTCAAACTTATTATTGAGTTATATCATTCATACTTTATCAGTTTTTCGAACGGTCAGATCCATTGGGATCGTATGGAAGACGGCTACGCAATGGAACTGACTGGAAGTGAATTGGAGCTCGTTACAATTTATAGCGAAATAAATTGTCTGATCTGAATCAACGACAATTATCGTTATTTAACGATGATCGTCCAATGTGAGTAAAACTCACTAACTCCGCCCAGTTATATTTTTATAACGTATTTTTCGAACTAATAGATGTTGGTTGAATTCTTGTGCTGACTGTTTGGATTAACTGCGAAGTAATTGGATGAAATATAAATATAGTTATATATATAATCTTTGATCAAATGTTGATTCCGTTTATCAGAATATTTCATGTTGAAATGAAATTGATGTTAATTATATTGTTTAACATCTGTGGACGCAGGGAAACATGTTGGAGGGATCCAACTGGATTCCTCAATATTTATATTACTGTTTTTCATATATTGTGATATATGATGTGTTATATATAATCTGTGATTGATTATAATGTGGTTGGATGACACTGGTCTTTTTCATTGGTATTTTGAATACCGTAAATGATACTGCAATGAAAAGGAATTTTCAAAGTATATATTGAATAAAATCTAAGGATTATATAAAAAGGGATATTTATTTGTAAAATAAATAGAATTTTTAAGGGATATTGATTTGTAAAATAATTAGAATTATAAAGGGATTATTTATTTAGAAAATAAATAGAATAATTATAAAAGGAAATATTTAGAAAATAAATAGAATAATTATAAAAGGAAACATTAGTTATGGATTTAAAGTAGATGGTAAATAGAAATTTGTTTTAACAGATAAATGGAGAAGATTAATTTATAAATAATGATTTATAAATTAAGTAAATAATTTATCATGGGATAAATCGAATATATAAGTCAGAACTTATATAAAGAAATAGAAATCAGTTTTAGCACTGATATTTTAAATAGAATGTGAACTCAACATTTATAAATGGAACTATAAATGAGATTTTAGTGTTAGAAATAAAAAGGAGATTTCGTATGGATCATTTTATAAGTAGAAGTATAAATAGAATTTGGAAATGGGATATTATTTTTAAATACGAAATCAAACTTAATGGATTATATGTGAGAGTAAATCAATTAGAGTTAATTGATTAGAGTTAATCAAATAGAGTTAATCAATTAGAGTTAATCGAATAGAGTTAATTAAATAGAGTTAATTGATAAGAGTTAATCGATTAGAGTTAGTCGAATAGAGTTAATCAAAAAGAGTTAATCAAATAGAGTTAATTAAAAAGGAGTTAATCGATTAGAGTTAATCGAATAGAGTTAATCAAATAGAGTTAATTAAATAGAGTTAACTGATAAGAGTTAATCGAATATTAGTTATTCGAATAGAGTTAATCGAATATTAGTTATTCGAATAGAGTTAATCGAATATTAGTTATTCGAATAAGAGTTATCGAATTAGAGTTAATCGAATAGAGTTAATCGCATAAGAGTTAATCGAATTAGAGTTAGTTGAGTAGTGTTTAATCGAAGAAAAGAAAGGAGCTAATCGAATATAGTTTATTCGAAAGGAGTTCGTCGAATATAATTTATTCTTATTCGAAAGGAGTTAATCGAATATAATTTATTCGAAAGGAGTTAATTAAGTATAGTTTATTCGAAAGGAGTTAATTGAATATCGTTTATTCGAGAAGGAGTTATCGAATAGAGATTATTCGAAAGAGTGTTATACGTTGAAATTCGATTATATCGATTTCGAGAAAGTACTATTTACTTTCTGATTTTTAATCAAGATTTATTTATTTAGTTATAAATTGTCTATTTAGTTATTTAGTTAAATTAAGGAATAAAAGTTATATTTTGAATTTAGATATTTTAGAAGTAGGGATTATTACGCTACAGTTATAATCAATGTTTTCAGTAAAGAGGTGGATTCGTAAATAGAATCCGAGAGTTACGTAAGGAAGTTTGTTAAAGATTAAAAAGGTGAACTTTGTCTATTTCAAGGTCAGAAATGTTGTTCAGTTAAGGTCTGAGAGGTAGTTATACCCCAACTTGATTGACTCCATTTTTAACTAAGGAATGTTTAAGGTTCGATAGTGAAGGTTGGTTAAGTGAATTTAGTTAATGAGTGTAATGTTTTGATTTGGCATAGCGATGTTTTATTTAAACATCTGTTTAAATCCAAATGTAGGAGTTTTGGAAATGTTTTCCAAATAAGAATCAGAAATGTTTTCTAATATAGAAAATAAGAAATGGAAATGTTTTCCAATGTTAATGTAGTGCCCGAAATTCCGGTCAAATTTGAGTTGACCAAATAACACAAGTCCAACCCACATTGTACTGGAAAACAGAAAACTAATGAAAGAAATTAGACGGTGAGGATAGATAAGATAGAAACTTAGAATAGAAGAAGAAGAAGGACTTACATCATCAGAGTAAAAACGTATCTCACAACGGAACGAATAAAATATAACATAACTTTGAAATAAAACAGTTATGTATACAACAACACTTATCAGAGTACAACACTTACAACACAGCGGAAATGATAATAGCTATATAATCCTGAAGCCTCCTGCTCCAAGCTCTCCAAGTATATCTGTAAATCCCGACTACTTGACTGCCCGTACAAATTTAGGCACTCAACAGTTTAGGGAAAAACAAAACAAAATAAACTCTGGGTCAGTCATGTGACTGGTGTGAGTAAAACTGTTTAAAACAGTTTGAACAGATATATGATATCTCATAAGACCACGCCGTAAATACGGAACGGGTTTTTCCCTTATGAGAATCCAACCATCTTTGAAAAGCAATATCATTCTGATATTATAATAATGTCTAAATACAAATAGTATCAATCTAGCAGAACGCTTTCATTCCACGTTCCACATACATAGTATACAATCAAAAACTGCGGGTGCGTATTGGGTAATGGATTCCAACTATGACAAGGTATGGGACCACCTGCCGCTGGTGTATCTCTAGAGGAGAATACACTGAGTTCAACAAGAACATCTTGTAACTCAGCCACACATGGCTGACCACTCATTTCGCTTGAGTGTATCGAATGTATATCACCAACGGTTGGGATCAGCAACCGTTTCCCGATATGGGACAACTTTGATAGATTAAAGAAGCAAATGAATATTCTCTAGATAGGTGATTATACACCCTAATGGGAGCTACACACATAGCCACGCTTCCTGCCCGATTTTTGTCATTTACCGGATGTGAGGCTAGAAGCTACGCTTGTCTTTTACATGCCACATCTTCATTCACTTAGAATGTCACATCGTCATACCCTTTAAAATTACAAATTGATTTATCCAAAAATAACACGGGTATACAGCTAAGAGAAACGAATTCCTCCGCCACCAAACGTGAATACGTTTGAAGGTATCAACTTACGCGATCTATTGGATATACTCTGTCCGACCTTCTTCCATACAAGTTGTCCTGGGACTGGACAAACCGAAGGCACTATTCAGTACATCCATCTTAGGCAAATCTTTACCTAAGATTTTATACAATAGCCCTTGCACTTTACTCCGTCTTCAATTATCTTTGGCATATATGATTCGCAACGCTTATGCCAATACGGAGTGGTTCTTTAGATAATAATCCAACCGGTCTCTCCATATTAACAACGTTAAAATGATCAAAACTTTGATAGTCGGTGATTTAACTATCAAATGAAAATATGTTCGTGTACAAACAACAATCTTATCTCCAAATGGAATTATCGATCAAATCATCAACATATATGTATATAAATATATATATATATATATATTCATATTTCCTTATTTTCTATATTTAGAAAATATCTCTGATTATATTTGGAAAACGTTTCCAAAACTCATTTATTTGTATTTCAACCGAACGTTGTATAAAACATCGTTACGACCGCTCAACCCATAAATCGTTTATCTCTAATTAACATCTTGCCATCGAACCTCAACTATTTCTTAGTTAAGTAAGGGAGTCAATCAAGTTAGGGAATAATAACCTCTCAGACCTTAACTGAACAATGTTCTTAGCCTTGCAATAGACAAACCTCACCGCTCCAATTTCTACAATCATTTGCTTACGCAAATATCGCATTCAAAGTACGAATCCCCTTCTTGTATGGAAACATTTATTATAACGTTAGCGTCATAAATCCTACTTCTACAATATCTAATCTATAATTCTAACCTTATTTCTTACTTTGAATAATTAACCTAACAACTAATTTATTTATAAATAAATTAAATCTTGGTTAAAGACCGGAAAGTAATAATACTTTCCCCAATTCGATATAATCGAATTCGACGTATAACTCTCTTTCGAGAAATCTCTATTCGATAACTCCTTTTTGAATAGACCCTATTTGATTAACTCTTCTCGAATAAACTATATTCGATTAACTCCTTTCGAATAACTAAATTCGATTAACTCCTTTCGAATAACTAAATTCGATTAACTTCTTCGAATAACTAAATTCGATTAACCTCTTCGAATAACTAAATTCGATTAACTCCTTCGAATAACTAAATTCGATAACTCTTTTCTTCGAATAACTATATTCGATAATCTCTTTTCGAATTAAACTAAATTTAATAACTCCTTATTCTTTTAACTCTAATTCGATAACTCCTATTCGAATAACTAAGATTCGACTAACTCTATTCAATTAACTCTAACTCGATTAACTCTAATCGATTAACTCTAATTCGATTAACTCTAATCGATTAACTAATATTCGATAACTCCTTTTAACTCTATTTGAATAACTAATATTCGATAACTCCTTTTAACTCTATTCGAATAACTAAAATTCGATAACTCCTTTAACTCTATTCGAATAACTAATATTCGATAACTCCTTTTAACTCTATTCAAATAACTAATATTCGATAACTCCTTTTAACTCTATATGAATAACTAATATTCGATAACTCCTTTTAACTCTATTCGAATAACTAATATTCGATAACTCCTTTTAACTCTATTCGAATAACTAATATTCGATAACTCCTTTTAACTCTATTCAAATAACTAATACTCGATAACTCCTTTTAACTCTATTCGAATAACTAATATTTGATAACTCCTTTCAGTTAACTCTAATTGATTAACTCTAACTGGTTTAACTCTAACTCTAATCGATTAACTCTCTTTGATTAACTCTATCTGGTTAACTCTAACTGATTAACTCTAACTGGTTAACTCTAATTGATTAACTCTAACTGGTTAACTCTAATTGATTAACTATAACTGGTTAACTCTAACAGATTAACTCTAACTCTAATCGATTAATTCTAACTCTAATCGATTAATTCTAACTCAAATCGATCAATTCTAATTCTAATCGATTAATTCTTATTCTAATCGATTAACTCTAACTCTAATCAATTAACTCTAACTCTAATCGATTAATTCTAATTCTAATCGATTAACTCTCACTCTAATCGATTAACTCTAACTTTAATCGATTAACTATAACTCTCATCGATTAACTATAATTCGATTAACTCCTTTGATTAATTCCTTTGATTAACTCCTTTGATTAATTCCTTTGATTAACTCTACGTCCATATTCAGTAAATATTGATGTTGAAATCGATTCTTACTTCTCTATATAAGTCATGACTTATATATTCTATTTATCCAAGGATAAATATTTTACTTAGTTTATAAAACCTTATTTATAAATTAATCTTCTTACTTTATCTATTAAATCTAATTTCTATTTAATTCGAATAAATCTTTTCCATTTATCTGTTAAAAACAGATTTCCATTTTCTATTCATTTTCTAAATATTCCTTTGATTTAATTCTATTTATTTACCAAATAAATATTCCTTTGATTTAATTCTATTTATTTTCTAAATAAATATTCCTTTTAAAACTATATTTATCCTATAAATAAATAATTCCATTTAATCTATTTGTAAATGTTCTACAAATATTTCCTTTCCAATTCCATTTGTAAATGCTTACAAATGTTTTCCTTTTTATTTCTATTTGTAAATGTTTTACAATTATTTTTCCTTTATATTTGTTAACAAATAATTTCCTTTATATTTGTTTAACAAATATTTTCCTTTATATTTGTTTAATAAATATTTTCCTTTATATTTGTTTTACAAATATATTCTTTTTAACTCTTTTGATTTCATAATTATTTCCTTAAAAAAAAACTTTTTCCTTTTATATATAAAATCCATTGATTTTATATAAATAAATTATTTTCAAAATATACTTTGAAAATCCCCCTTTTTCATTCTGGTATTTCTTATGGTACTTAACATACCATATAACAATGATAAATATCGTCCAAACACACATAATCAACAGCAGATTATATATCACATCATATATCACAATATATGAATAACAGTAAAATTAATGTTGAGGAATCCAGCTGAATTCCTCCAACCCGTTTCCCTGCATCACAGATGTTAAACAATATAATTAACATCGATAATATTTCACAATGAAATATTCTGCTAAATAGAATCGATATTAGATTAACGATTTCTATATATACATCGTTATCTATAATTTCAACCAATACATAAGCAATTCAACCAAACAGTTAACACACAACAATCAACAGATAATTATCAGTTCTAAGAATACATTATAAAAATATAACTGTTCAGAGTTGGTGAGTTTTACTCACATTTCGCGTTAACCGTTAAACAACGATTTGCGTCTATTGATTCAGATGGACAATTTATTTCGCCATAAATTGTAACAAGCTCCAATCCACTCTTAACTAGTTCCATTGTGTAGTGTCCGTCCATACGATCCCAACGGATTTTGTCTCGCTGAAAAGCGGTATCGTATGCAAAAGATATATATTTTATAAGTTAATACACTTATTTAAATAAATTTAAACTTAATTTAAATTAGTATTGGGCCAACAAATCAAAATCTGGCCCACCTTCATCTCTGGAAACCCAGCTCGCACTAAAAAGGATTCCTTCTTCCTCTCCGATGGAAACGTTGCTGCTCCTTCCATTTATCGCAACTTTACCCCTCCCTTCCTCAATCAATGGCTCGCGATTCTTCAAATTTCCAAACACCATTAACCTCTCCTCGAAAATCTCTGTCCGCCCAACCTATTCACCACGAGTTCGAACTCCACCCAAATGTCGCGACCAGTCTTACGCGAGCCCTCCAGTACAGCCATCGACAAAGAAAATCATCGAACCCTTCGAAAAATTCGTAGCACCTTCCACTCGACCTCACCAATCCAAAATCAATTACCAAAACTAACATAAATGAATAAATCTCCCGATGTTTTTAACCCTAGTTCACGCCGTTGCAAAACTAGCGTTCAAACTTATCGCCGAACCCATGAATACTGATATTGAGTTGAAGAGAATTAGCCCAGGAATTCACATATATAACTATAGGAATTTACAGAATTTTTTATGAATTGTTTAAGGATTTTGAAGAGGATGATTTTCACGTTTTGCAAAACTGGTGGCGGCTTATGAGAATGATTATATAGCGGGGATCATGTTCTTGTGCGGCTGAGAAGGGGATATGTGGCCTTGTTTAGGTTCACTAATTAGTTAGGATATTTTATTTTTATTTAATTTATATTGTCATATGAGTCTTTAAAAATTCCTGTGATCACTTATAATACCCAAAAATCACGAAACTGGACATGCAGCTAACGTTCGACATTACGGACCCAACGAAACTGGTTTCGTCGAATTCGGACTCCGTTTGCTCACACAGCGTATATTTAACCATCGAAATACTGACTATTTTTCACATTAAAAATCCGTACGGCCATACAGTGACCCCAAAAATCACGAAACTTGGAATCTAGCAAAGTTTTGATGTTGCGGATCCAACAAAATTAGTTTCGTCGAATTCTGACTTCGTTTGCAAAAGTGGCTATTTTTAAAGCTCTAAATAACCCATTTAAATATATAAATATATATAAATATAATTATATTAAATAATTATAATTAAATATTATCGTATATATTCACAACAGAATATCATACAGCTCTAGAATATTCCTATATGAATTTCTAACTCGATATTTCAAATCCCGATTAAATCGATATTCGATTTATAATGAAATTCCTTTTTAAAATATAAATAAATCATTATGGTTATGGCGCTGTTTTTCTGAGAATTTGATTTGGACATAAATCAAAATCTACACGACGAGATCCCGATTTTTCTCTTCCACTAGAAAAATATACTTCACCAGCTTCATACATTTCTTGTTTCATAGAAATCCGATTTAAAACGGACCCTGTATATCCAATTGAAGTTGGAATCGCCAAATAGCGAATTGCCGCGCCATTTCGAGCTCGAATATAAATATAATATAATTTATACGTTCGACTTCGTTTATATAATATATTCTTCATTCTATTTCAATTCTAAACTAAATTATATAATTTAAATAATCCAATTCACATTGTATTGTGAATTCCACTATTTTTGATTATTTCTGAATTAAATATATTATTCTATTATTTAAATTAATTAAATAATCTATATAATTTAGTTCAACGACCATTTAATTCTCTAAATTACTATTTATATAATTAAATTAATTAATTATAATACCCTAAAAATACTGGTTGTTACAGTTAATAACGTATATTTTCTAAATTTAGAAAATAAGAAATGTTTAATATATGGAAACAGGAAATGAATAAATTAATGAACTAAGAGATAAATGTTAAATGATGATTGATCGATATAATTTCCATCTGGAAATAATATCATTGTTTGCACACGTGTTTTTCTTTGATAGTTAACTCACCGACTATCGAAATTTTTGACCATTTTTCCGTCGTCAATACGGAGATACCGAGATCAAATTCATTATCTGAAAACCACTCTGTATGGGTATTAGCATGGCAATAAAATACGATGAAGATAATTGAAGATGGAGTTATGCAAGGGTTGTCCTGTTTATAAAATAGTGCCTTCGGTTTGTCCACTCCCAGGATAACCTGTATGGAAGAATGTCTGATAGAGTATATTCAATAGATCGCGTAAGTTGATCTCTTCAAACGTATTTACGTTTGGTGGCGGAGGAATTCGTTTCTCTTAGCCATATACCCATGATGTGTTTGGACAAATCAATTTTTGATTTGGCGGGTATGACGATGTGACATTTAGAGGAAATAAAGGTGTGACCTGTACGTTATGGCTTCTAGCCTCACAACTGAGAAATGGTATAAATTGGGTAGGTCGCATGGCTAAGTGGTTAGCTGCCAATTAGGGTGTATTGTCACCAGATCTAGAGTAATTTCATTTGCTTCTTTAACTTATTTCGATGCTGTCTCATTCGGTAAACGGTTGACGGTCCCAACCGTTGGTGCTAATACATTCGGGACACTCAAGCGAAATGAGTGACCGGTCATGTTTAGCCTGGGTTGCAAGATGTTCTTGTTGAACCCGGTGTATTCCTCTCTAGAGATGCACTATCGGAAGGTGGTTCCATACCTTTCCAGTTGGAATTCATTACCCAATAAGCGCCCACGGTTTTTTATTATATATGTGGAATGTGAGATGAAAGCGTTCTGCTAATGATTATTTAGCTGTGATTGATAGACACTATTATAATATAAAATTATGTTTTGATATAAAGATTATCATTTCTTTCAAAATGATTTGAAAGTTAAATCAAATTGACTTGGATTCTCATAAGGGAAAACACGTTCCGTTATACGGCGTGGTCTTATGAGATATCGTTTAGTTGCTCAAAACTGTTTTAAATTGTTTTACTCACACCAGTCCCATGATTGACCCAGAGTTTATTTTGTTTTGTTTTCTCTAAACTCTTGGGTGCCCGATTTTGTACGGGTAGTCAAGTAGTCAGGATTTTACAGATATACTTGGAGAGCTTGGAGCAAGAGGCTTCAGGAATATGTAGCTATTGTTTATTTCCGCTGTGTTGTAAATGTTATGCTCTGATAATGCTAATGTATACATATACTGATTTTATTTCAAAGTTATGTATCTATTATATATTGTTCGTTCTGCTGTGGGATTCGTGTTTACTCTGATGTTGTATGTTCTTCTTCTTCTTCTATTCTAACTTTCTATCTCATCTATTCTCATCCTCTATTTTCTTTTATTAACTATTCAGTATTTTCGATGCTTGGGTAGTCAACATTGAGTTTATGTCGATAACCAAGGTCGCAAATTTCCCGGGTCGTTACACGGAGCAAAGAACCTTAATTTCTGTGTAAACTGGATTCGAATGTAAAGAAAGCATAAAATAACTGGGTAATACGGGCCATACCCATTGACCTAGGTATTTTAGATGGGTCAACCCATTAACTTCAAATAGTTAAATGGGTGTGACCCCAACCCATTTAAAGTTTGGGTAATTGGGTTGGGCATGTTTTTGACGGCCATACCGAAAGCATCTCATCTTTATGTAACAATTACCATATCACATGTTAGGAAAAGACACTAAGAAAATATGATATACATTGCATTATGTTATAGCGTTATATTAAAGAGCTATAGAAAAACAATAAAAGAAAAGAAAATAATAAGTAAATTGTGCTATATAAATAGAATAAATAAAATGACGTATGAATTGTGCTATTTGTAAGTACATTCCGTTATGTTAGTCTTGTGTACCAATAAGGCGGGAGCGAAAAGTAGTGTGGGACAAAGTGAAAACAAATGACCGCGAAAATGAAAATTTACTCAACCACTTCCACGAACATCTCCTTAAATCCTAAAATTTTCAATTCACTTCACAAACTCCTCGAACATCTCCTCAAATACCTTAAATTTTCAATTCAATTTGCTTCACAAATTCCTCAAATTTACCTTATTCTATTCGACGATCGCAAGTTTCCTAAATTCCGATTCCTAGGAAAATCACCTTATTCTTCGGGTATCATTCGATATTAGGTAAATTCGATTTTTATTTGTTAGTTATGTGGTTTGCTTCAAACTAGTAATGTAATGACCCGCATTGTCAGGGGTATTATAATTAATTTATTTGATTACATAAATAGTGATTTAGGGAATTTAATCGTCATTTAATTAAATAAAGTGAATATTGAATTAATTTAAATAATTAAATAATATATTTAATTCAGGAATAACCAGAAATAGTGAATTGACAATATAATGTGAACTAGGTCATCCCTAAGATTTAATTCAGCTTAGAGTTGAATTATATTGACGAATATATCCGATCGACGTCAGTTTGAACGTATAATTATATTATAATTAAAATAGAGTGCGTAACGACGCGGCAGTTCGCTATTTGGCGATTTGAACTTCAACTGGATATACAGGGTTCGTTTTAAATCGAATTTCTGTGAAACAAGAAACGTGTGGAGCTGGTGAAGTATATCTTTCTAGTGGAAGAGAAATATCGAGATTTCGTCGTGTAGATTTTGAGTTATGTCCAAATCAAATTCTCAGAAATGCAGCGCCCTGACCATAACGATTTAATTATATTTTATATAGGGATTTAAATAGAAATCATACATCGATATAACTCTGACGATGTAATATCGAGTTGTAAATACATACAGGAATATTCTGGAGCTGTACGGTATTCCATGTGAATGTAGACGTTAATATTTATTTTTAAATATTAAATTTATTTATATTTAAATATATTTATACATTTAAATAGGCTATTTAAGGGTTTAAAAATAGCCACTTTTGCAAACGAAGTCGGAATTCGACGAAACCAGTTTTGTTGGATCCGCAATGTCAAATAGTTGTTAGATTTCCAGTTTCGTGATTTTTAGAGTCACTGTGCGGTCGTACGGATTTTTAGAGTGAGAAACAATCAGTATTTCGAGGGTTAAAAATAAGTTGTGTAAGCATACGAAGTCGGAATTCGACGAAACCAGTTTTGTTGGGTCCGTAATGTCAAACTCTAGCAGTATGCCCAGTTTGGTGATTTTTGGGTATCGTATGTGGTCACAGGATTTTTAAAGGACAAATACAAGCAGCGTTGGAGAATAAATTAATATAAAAATATTATTTCCCTATTATAAATACCCCTCCCATCCTCTTCTAAACCTAATTCCTCAGTCCATTTCATTTTCCGTCGTCACTTTCTTATCCTTCAGCAAAACCGCGAGAAACCAAGAAAATCGCCTCCTTCAAAATTCGAAAACAATTCGTATAAAATTCCTAAATTCTCGAAACAAAGATCTTTGAATCCACGACACCCTTCTCTTCAGTACCGTAGCACTTGGATTGGGTTCGACGTATTTTCTGGTCGATGTTCTTTGTTGGATTTCGCAGCAGCAGGCGTAGGGTTTGGGTATTGGGAGCTTATGATGTTGGCGATGGGGTAGGAGAGATTGAGAAGGGGGTTCGAGTTGTTTTGATGGGGTGATGCGAAGGTTGCTGTTGTAAAGTATGGGGTTTGTCTGTCCAACAGGAAGGGTTGCTCGGTTTCAATGGAGATGGAGATGTTGAGCTCGAAATTGGAGTGAGGGGCTAGCGGGACGCTGAGTTGGAGGAGCTCTGGCTCACTGATGAGAAGAAGGTAAAGGTTTGGTTTAAAGTGGTGGAAGTTGGTTTTACTGTAAGGAGAATGGGTGTGTGCATTCATGTGTTGAGTAGGATCAAGAGGTGGACGTGTTAACATGATGGACAATTAGAGGAGGGTGCGGTTGTTGTATGAAATGGTGTTCAAGTCTTGAACGTGATGGTTGGGCTTTTGGGATTGCTGCATGAAATGGCATTGAAACTATTGCTGGAAAGTTGAAGTGTTGCTGGAATGAAATGGTGTGGGTCTGTAAGGGTGCGGATGGGATTTTTGATATGGGTATGGGCCTTAGTTCAAAAGGTTAAGCCCACTGAATAAATATCTAAGTTTTATTTAAATTTAATTTGTATATTAAATTCTAAATGTCATAACTGTATGATACGTTCTCGGAATTGGACAAAACTAGATCCGATAGGATCGTATAGACCGACACTACATTCTGGAACTGACTGGGCGTATATTGGAGCTCGTAACAATTTATAGCGAAATAAATTGTTCATTTGAATCAAATCGAACGACAATTATCGTTAATTAACGATGATAGTCCAATGTGAGTAAAACTCACCAACTCTGAATAGTTCTATTTTTACAGTGTATTCTTAGAACTGTTAAAAATTGTCTGTTTGATTGTGTGTTGACTGTTTGATTGAACTGCTAGTCAGTTAGTGAATATTATATATATATATATATATATATATATATAACCGTTAAATAGTTATATATTGATTCTGTTAACAGAATATTTCATATTTAACTGGAAGTGATGTTGATTATACTGTGTAACATCTGTGATGCAGGGAAACAGGTTGAAGGAATCCAACTGGATTCCTCAACATTTATTTTTCTGTGATATATATATTGTGATATATGATGTGATATATATAATCTGTTGTGATTATGTGTGTTTGGACGATATTCATCGTTGTTATATGGTATGTTAAATACCATAAGAAATACCAGAATGTAGAAAGGAGATTTTCAATGTATATATGGAAAATAATTTATTTATATAAAATCTCTGGATTTTATATATATAAAAGGAAAAAGGATTTATATAAAGGGATTATGTTTGTTAAACATATATAAAGGAATTTATGTGTTAATCAAATATAAAGGATAAATATATTTGTGAAAAAAACAAATATATGGATATATATTTGTAAATAAAATATAAAGGAAAATATTTGTCAAACAAATAGGAAGAGAAATATTTGTAAACCATTTACAAATAAAGAGTTAAAAGGGTTCATTTATTTAGGAAATAAATAAATAGAATAAAGGTGACATTTATTTGTTAGAATAAACAGAATAAAGAAATATTTATTTGTTAGAATAAATAAAAGAAAGGATATATTTATTTGTTAAATAAATAAAGGAGATATTTATTTGTTAAATAAATAAGATTAAAAGGAGATATTTATTTGTTAAATAAATAAGATTAAACGGAGATATTTATTTGTTAAATAAATAGAAAAGAAAAGAAAAGAAATATTTATTAAGTAAATAGGATTTAATCAAAGGGGTATTTACTTGATAATTTAATAGGATTAAACAAAAGGAATATTTAGGAAATGAATAGTAAATAGAAATCTGTTTTTAACAGATAAATGGAAAAGGTTAATTTATAAATAACAGTTTATAAATTAAATAAATATTTATCATTCGACAAATGGAATATATAAGTCTGAACTTATATAGAGAAGAGATATTGGTTTTAACATCGATAGTTTTAAATAGAATGTGTACACAACACTTGTATAAGTGAAGTAACGTTATTAAAGAGAACATTTATAAAGTGAAGAACAGTTACTAAAAGTAAATCTTTATAAATGAATCAACGTTATCAAATGGATTTAATCCAAAGGAGTTAGTCGAAGTAAGTTAATCAAGTTAGAGTTATTCGAATTAGTTATTCGAATAGAGTTAAACACATAAGGATTGTCCGAATAGGAGTTAATCGTTTAGAGTTAGAGTTAATCGATTAAAGTTAGAAATAATCGATTAGAGTTAGAATAAATCGATTAGAGTTAGGGTTGACTAGTAGAGTTAACCAGTTAGGGTTGATCAGTTAGAGTTAACCCAAGTAAGTTGACCAGTTAGAGATTACCAGTTAGAGTTAATCAGTGAGGGTTGACCAGTTGGAGTTAGGGTTAACTAATTAGAGTTATTCAAATGGAGTTAATCGAGTAGAGTTATCGAATATCACTTATTCGAAGTAGAGTTATCGAATATAGTGTATTCGAGAGAAGAGTAATCGAATATTAGTTATTCGAGGTGAGTTAATCGAATCTAGTTATTCGAAAGGAGTTATCAAATCTAGCTATTTGAAAGTAGTTATCGAATAGTCTATTCGAATAGAGTTAGAGGAGATAATCGAATATAGTTTATTCGAATAGAGTTAGAGGAGTTAATCGAATATATTTTATTCGAATAGAGTTAGAGGAGTTAAATCGAATATACTATTCGAATAGAGTAAAGGAGTTATCAAATCTAGTTATTTGAAAGTAGTTAGTTTATTCGAATAGAGTTAGAGTAGTAATCGAATATAGTTTATTCGAATAGAGTAAAGGAGTTAATCGAATATAGTTTATTCAAATAGAGTTAGAGGAGTTATCGAATCTAGTTTATTCGACAGGAGTTAAGTGAATAGAGTAAATCAAATAGAGTTAAGCAAATAGAGTTAGTCCAAAGGAGTTAATCGAATAGAGTTAAGTGAAAAGAGTTAATCGAATATAGTTATTCGAAAGAAAGGTTAAGTAAGGAAGTTGTTAAAGTTTAAAAGATAAACTTTGTCTATTTCGAAGTTAAAACGTTGTTCAGTTAAGGTCTGAGAGGTAATTATACCCCAACTTGATTGACTTCCTTCTTAACTAAGGAAATGGCTAAGGTTTGATCATAAAGGATGGTTAAGTGAATTTAGTAATTAAAGGAAATGGGTTGAGCGATATTTTATTTACACATCTGTCTAAGTCCAATGTAAGAGTTTTGGAAATGTTTTCCAAACAAGAATCAGAATTGTTTTCTAATATAGGAAACAAGGGATGGAAATGTTTTCCAGTGTTAATAACATATATTTTCCTAATTTAGAAAATAAGAAAATGTTGAATATAGAGAAACAGGAAATGATAAATAAGATAAACAAATGATAAATTAATGGATAAAAGTTATTTGATGATTGATCGATATAATTTCCATCTGAGAATAATATCGTTGTTTGCACACTTGTTTTTCTTTGATAGTTAACTCAAAGACTATCGAAGTTTTGACCAGTTTAACATTGTTAATATGGAGAGACCGGTTGGATTATTATCCAAAGAACCACTATGTATTGGCATAAGCGTTGCGAATCATATATGCCAAAGATATTTGAAGACGAAGTAAAGTGCAAGGGTTGTTGTATAAGTCTTAGATAACAGTGACTAAGATGGATGTACGGAATAGTACCTTCGGTTTGTCCAGTCCCAGGACGACCTGTATGGACGAAGGTCTGACAGAGTATATCTAATAGATCGCGTAAGTTGATCTCTTCAAACGTATTCACGTTTGGTGGCGGAGGAATTCGTTTCTCTTAGCTGTATACCCATGTTATTTTTGGATAAATCAATTTGTGATTTGGCGGGTATGACGATGTGACATTCTAAGTGAATGAGGATGACTTGTATGGATGAATGTCTGACAGAGTATTTCCAGAAAGGTCACGTACATCGATTTCTTCAACCGTACCAAGAGTGGAAGCGGAGAAGGAAACTTCTTTAGCTAACACGTAATGTACTGTTGTAGAAGTCAATTAGTGATTTTCGATGGATCTAACAATGTGGCATTCGAAGTGAATCTGATGTGATGATAAAGCGTAACCTCAAGCCTCATCAACCGGTAAATGACAGAAATCGGGCAGGTAGCATGGCTATGTAGGTCGCATCTATTAGGGTGTATAATCACCTGATCTAGAGTTTCATTTATTTCTATAATCTATTGTCGATGCTGTCCCTTATCGGGAAACGGTTGCTGATCCCAACCATTGGTGATATACATTCGATACACTCAGCGAAATGAGTGGTCGGTCATGTGTGGCCGGGTTGCAAGATGTTCTTGTTGAACCCAGTGTATTCCTCTCTAGAGGTACACTAGTAGAAGGTGGTTCCATACCTTGTCATAGTTGGAAATCCATTATCCAATACGTGCTTACGTTTTGATTGTATACTATGTATGTAGAACGTGAGATGAAAGCATTCTGCAAGATTGATATCTATTTGTACTTAGACATTATTATAATATCAGAATGATATTGCTTGTCAAAGATGTTGGATTCTCATAAGGGAAAAGCCCGTTCCGTATTCACGGCGTGGTCTTATGAGATATCATATACCTGTTCAACTGTTTTAAACGGTTTTACTCATACCAGTCCATGACTGACCCGGAGTTTATTTTGTTTGTTTTCCCTAAACTCTTGGGTGCCTAAATTTGTACGGGCAGTCAAGTAGTCGAGATTTACAGATATACTTGGAGAGCTTGGAGCAGGAGGCTTCAGGATCATATAGCTATAGTTTATTTCCGCTGTGTTGTAAGTACTGTACTTTGATAATGATGTATATTCAAGTACAGATATATATTTCAAGTTATGTTATATATATATTATATGTTATTCGTTCCGTTGTGAGGTTCGTGTTACTCTGATGTTGTGTTCTTCTTCTTCTTCTTCTATTCTAAGTTTCTATCTTATCTTTCCTAACCCTTTAATTTCTTTCATTAACTATTCGGTATTTTTCGATGTTTGGTTAGTCGTCATCGTGTTTATGTCGATAACCAAAGTCGCAAAAATCCGGGTTGTTACAAGTAACATCTAGGTTAACTGCGAATGATTTTACGTCGATTTTTTTTCTTTTGTGAATTAGAGTTAGAGAATTTTATCGAGAACAATTTAGATATTTTTATATCATGTGTTTGCATAGTCTGGATTCATCTGTAGTCTTCGCATTTCTGTTTGCGCCTAATTTATTATGTTTCAGTCATTGAGTTAGTTACTGATACATGACCTGCCATATAGATTCAGTGTAGCTACTGCATTTTTTTGGAATTAATTTCCTGATATGATAATTCAATTTGTATTGCAGTTATAATACTGTTGGTTTGCTAAATTTATGTATATCTTGTTTTTTGATGAAATGTTGGCTTTGTTTCGAACAAACAGATTTGCTATGTTTTGTGTGTTTTCAAACCTTTATGTATATTTTTAAATTCAACGCATTAGCATGTAATTTACGTTCTACTGATTTTTTCTTGCTATGATAAACATACAGTAGAAAACGGGAGTCCAAAAAATAAGACCAACCAGATTTTTAGGTGAAGGGGGTGATTGTTTGGACTTAGTGGTTTTTGGGTGTTTAAATTGGTGGAGGAAGGAAGTTTTATGGTGATGAAGTAGTATTTGGATTGTAAAAACAATGTTCATGTAGGTAATGAGGTGTATCCCTTGTAAACAGAGAAGCAAACTTAAAGAGATACAGTGTATACAAAAATCTAAATGCGAATGTAAACTGAAAATCAACTGTGAATGAAAATGCAGCTTATAAATTGCAAACTGAAATGAATTTTTTTCTTTTCTTTTTTATTGAAAACCATGCAGTTGTATCAGAACACTCTTACAAATTTGAAGAACTTGAACATTATGATAAACTTGATAAACAATGAGCAATTTAGCATACTTGGTAAACGTGAACACTAACGGCAAGAAACACTGGAAACAAGAAGAGATACTCTCATTTTGGGTTGAGATTATAGCATCATGCGGTTGTGAATGTGATCGGAATCTTTCTTTCCATTTCAGCAAGTAATCATGCAGGTTCATTACTCCTAGATTCAATTGTACAAGTGCGAACCCGTGCTACGCACACGGGCTGCAGTTATATTTCTATTATAATTTGAGATAAAATCTTTCAAAATGCCTTTAGCACTTCCTCCTTGCAATAATGGGAAGTAATTATCACATTATTTAAACAAACAATTAGGTTAATATCATGAAATGGCTACGTTATTATAGATTAGAACATTAGCAAACATTATGCTAATTATAAATGATTTATTAATAAATATTATTATTTTTTTGAACAAAATAAACATATAAAAAGGGAGAATTAAGTCATTTTCCAACGGCTTATAAAAACAGATATATCACTATCCTATATGCGGTCCATTGATAAATATTATAATTGCATAAAATTATTACTATATTGAGTCTCTGTTTAACTAAAAATACTTGATTTGTATAAAAATCTTTACTAATATGTCGATTTGGAAAGTCGTGCCTTTTAAACAAAGTCTTAAACTGTAGTACTTCATAACTAATAATTTTAATAATAACACCTAGATAATAATGCTTCATACTTTATAGGAGTTTATTCTTTAGAAAATGAACACACTTTCAAATGTCTCGCTGACTTACTACACATTATGATGTTAGTTATTTGCACTCCAGTGGTGGTAGCTACGTTCTTGTATCTTTGGTTTCATCTGCTCTGTCCAACCCTTCCCTTTGTACTATGCACAAATCAAGTTCTCTAATACCTTGATTGAAAATTTGTCATCAATTATCTTGGAATAGGAAACTCACATTTAACGTGTATCATTTTGGGAAATTTGGTGAAAAATTGAAAGACAATGTTACCGCCCCCAGATTACATCGATTGTTTGATAAAGTTAGCAAGACATAGCACCAGTGCATCACTATTTAGCATATCTTAATCATAACTAAAATAAACCAATCATATGAATAGCAGCATGGTACAATTCCATGTTTAAGTTGTCTGCACAATACATGCGAGGAAGGAAAAAAAAAACTGCAAGTCATAATATATCCGTTAGGCAAGAAACCATTATATTTAGTGCTCTTGTGATTCGTGCTTGCATTTCCAATTTCACCAAAAGTAGCTGCATAACAGTGATGCTATACTTCATTAGTGCTGCCAGCAGATTTTAGAGGTATAAGCAGAGGTACGGAAATGTCAAAACAATTAACATAAACTTCAGTTAATACAACAAAGCCAAATAACTAAAATTCAATAATAGAATTAATCTAATGTTACAAATATTATTTAAAAAAAAAAAAAAAAAAAAAAAAGACTATTAATACATACCCGAAACCTATAGTCCAAACGCACAAGGTTGAAATAATGATTGGGGAATGAAGCTACAGAGAATATGGGACCTGAGATGAATGGTGCAGATGTGGGAAGGGAAAATTTAGAAACAAATGCATGTGACATTGGTGCATAACACATGCATGTGACATTTTCCATGTCTACATATTTCTAAATATATAGTGGTCTCTCTTCAGATTTCATCCCAGAGTTATGTCAGGATGCACACATCACCAGAAAAAAAGAATGATTAAATCCACCATACATGACATTCACGCCACCTCTGGTATAACTGTTAGCAGGTATATTTGTACATAACCACCATAATATTTAGCACTTCAACTGCTTCCACCTAAGGCAACCACTTGTGTGCAAATCAAGAACCTATGATTTCCAGTTTGATTTGGAAAATAGTCCAGCAATATGTTAGAAACTCCAAGTAACTTTAAAATAGCAATCACACAAGCTATTTATGCATCTTATGTTAGTATATATTAGTGTCTGTGAATAACTTTAACACAATTTCTTCTGTAAAAATAAATTTACGGTAGACAATTATTTCTACTTTGCATGTTATAAAATTAGAAAATTTATCGGTAAATCTTTTTGAATGTTTCTTCAACACTCACCTTGTTGCAACTATAATGAAGAGCCAAAATACAATATCATTTAAGTCAAAGGGGAATTTATAGCAGAAGCAAATTCCTTCTACAGAGAGTAACACATGCAGGGCTTGTTAACGCAAAAAGAGAAAGTGAATAAAGAATTCAATTACTAAGATGAAATTATAAATTTTACTCATTCAATCATATACACATGTATTTTTTAACATGGAATGCCTCTATTGAGCATATATTCTAAAAATTACAGCGGAAGAAATATATTAGCATGGCAAAAATATACTTATACACGTGCTACTACATGCCTTCAACACAGTAAGTAAATGCTCATATGTAGGTATAATAACTCCATCATATTTGGCACGTAATTTGATTTCGTTGTAAGTTGTGCATAACATAAGAACTTAATACATATAATTTAATACAAAATAAATTTTAACATAGAAGTAACTCTAAAGAACTTGACAAATAACAAACATGTAAAAAAAATTAAGCATGGTACACTGTTAAATAAGTCTTTGTTAATAATTTTGAAGCAAACCTTTTCAGCAAGTGAAGTTGAGATATTATTTCTCTTACATTAAAAAATAGGAATAAGATACGTTAGAGATCTTTAATGGTCATTCAGTATTTGCCTAGAAAGTGGATACATAAAGGCATACAGACATAACAATCTAATGCGCGTGTTCGAAAAAAGAATAAACCAACATAAATTCTCTAACTTCCAACAGTAGTGAATATTTACAACTATGAAGAGAGCATTAGATAAACTAAGTAACAGTCTATCAAACCACTTATTAAGCTCAGTATAATATTCAGCAAAAGTAATATTTTACAAACTTAAAATTATGAAATTAATATCGTTCAACTGTCAGTTGTAAATGAATAACCTGCAGCGCGATAGGAAGTTATCACAATAAGTTGTATTATTTTATGAGTATGTCCTAAACCTAAAAGTTTTATTATGCATTGACTTTAAATTCATGAGATGAAAGTTCTGGATGCATATATAAATTTATTTGAGTAACGAATTAATCTAATGGAGAAATATAAATTTATTTGAGTTTGTTCGGTATATAAATGATAAAATGAAATACCTGATAGGTCCTAATAGTAGCTAAACAACTTCCAAGAGAGCTGTGCAGAAATCCACCATTTCTATGAGATATCGTAACAAAGACCAAAAATTTGAAAATCAAGCAGAAATCAGGACATACTATTAAAAACAACTAAAGGACAATACGAAGTTAGTACCATGTCATACAAACCAGTGTCCTCAAACCTCAAGAAGGGATTGCAAAAATAAAGCAGGTATAACAACTAATTTGGTGCTGGGTAAATAATAAGCCTTCTTTTCTATTATTTTTAAGCAAAAAAATAATTCACCAAACGAACTCGGCCCATTTACAATTAATACAAATGGATCGATAAAAAACTGGGTTTTGTTAACATGACAAAAGAAACATGTAATTTAAATATGCTGCTAATTTTAACCAAAGATAGTAATAGCAAGAAAAGAAACACTGATAACATGTGTTCTTTTAGAGCTACTATACTATTTATAGTTCAAAGTGGGTATCCCTGAGATACTGCTTCCAGTCAAGTCTCTTTTACGGTATCCATATAGAAGTTAAAAGATGAGGTTATGTTTAACAGGAAAAAAAAAAAGGAAAACATCTTGCCTTCTCGTTAGTATTCTATATGCCAAAGGCACGTTAAACCATATTGCAAGGATTTAGTATAATAGGAAACACTGAATAAAGACAAAAAATGAATTTTCACACTAATAAATTTAAGGGATTTTATAAGAAACATGAATGCATTTTGGAGATAACTCAACTTTAAGTCTTTAGCATAACATAGTCTGAAATTATGCAGAAAACTAAGTTGTTAGCTTTATTTAATGAGTTTAAGATGTCTTCGATACTGGACATGCAAAATGATGGGAAAGCTGGTCCAATAAAGTTGATGAAGCTACTATTTTCAAAGTACCAACACTGATATTTTTTACCATTATGACATTCATACATTTACATGTACCTTCATGGTTAAGGCACTTTATGATCAAATAGAGTTATTCCCTATTTTGGAATTTTAGAAAATAAAATATTCAACAATCTAAGAATAATTTGAAAACAACCATGTATAGTGATTCTTTTGCATGGTTATAATTGGGAACCTTGACAGTTGGGTTTCGCCTAATGACATATAAGAGCATTGAGTAAAGGTATTGGTTTCAAAATTTATGTTTTGGGAAGATGAAATGTTCGGAACAATACATGAGGAAAATGGATCCACAACTATACAAATAGATTATAAATTTTACAGTCCATGCTATTCTTGTTCGGTCCAAAAATACCAGTTGGTTAGACTGCAATTTGCATATACAACCCATGACAATCTTGCTACATAGTGCTGTCAGTGTATTTAAAACCTAGTATGAACATATCTTGAATTGTCGATATGAATTTCCGTTCTTTACAAACATTTTATGAAGGAACAAAATGCATAATTATATATTAATGAGATACTAAAGTCACACTGATAACTAAAAAGTTGTTATAGCATAGTATTTGGCAAAAAAAATAGTACTTTCTAACAGATTAAGAAGTGCAAATTAAAATTATCCTGATTCTTCCTCTCCTTCTATAACCTTCAAAAAAAGAAGGCAGAAAAGAAATAACGAAAGTAAAAATACGTACTAATTTTGGTATTTTGGATTGATTTCAATTTAAGAGCATAAGGTAATGTTTGATCAGCCCTTTGATAAAAAGGGATTCATACGTACTAATGAAAGCAGTAGACAAATCTAGCATTCACCATATTAAATATCTAAAATTTAAGAGCAATACATACTATTATTTTAGCTAGATGACATATTGCTAGCAAGAAAATAATAACCGAATCAATGAAACTCTTCCTTAAAGTGGATAAATTCAGTATCTAATATAATGTAGAATTAGGACCATGGATATTTATGTCTCTGATATGTGCATTTTAGATAACATAAGAAAAACTATGAAGATGCGTCTTCTTCAAACGTAGACTCTTGAATGTGAATCAAAATAAACTACTGAGATTAAAATAAATAAGAAAAAAATTTAGCATAATGAACGTATTTTATTTTATAGGAATTTCTACACTAACCTCCATTTGATAAGAATACAATGTTTAAAAAGTATCCCGTCCAATGTCAAATTATATGAGTTTCATGTTTATAAAAAGAAATTCTAAATTACTTGAAATGCAAACTACAGCAATTTTTGTATAATTTATACACAAAAATGAACCTACGATCCAGAAAATTTTTAAATTGAAATTTCTAGTTTTTGTAAGCTACAGTTAAAAAGGGTAAATTTAAAATTATGAAATGCTAATTCTAAATCTTGAAGTTCTAATATTTGCATGTTACAGTTTTAAAACTAAAATTTTCACAGGTTAATGGCTTTGAATGCATAGGATAATGAGCGTTAATTTAAAAAAGTCAGAACTAAAATTTTAGAGTCTGAAATTTTGAAACAATGATGGTAGGCTTGGAGAAATTACTATAAAGTAGCAAGTTAACCCCATTCTTGAGATTTGGTAAACGTAGGATAAAAGGACAGAACGAAAATGACCGAAAAAAAGAAGTATAAGCAACTAAGAATAATAAAGCTCTACTACTTAAATACATACGCATTGGCATTTTGCATAATCTGTTTCCTAGTTCTGAATTTTTTAAATTAATTTATTTTGTTTGGATCTCGCTGAAGTTAAATATTTTTGTATTTCATGTACATGGATATGAGTTAATAAAGATTTCTTGAGCATTATATAAATAAAACTAAACGCAATAATGTAAAGTACATGTTTGCACTTGTTTATGAACTTAATTCCACAAACAGTAAAACTCATGTTGCTAATAGTGTTGGTTGTTCTGGTAACCATTTTTGATCAGCAAACAAACATACAATAAAAAAAAAACTTACCAAATGCAGCCACATGTTTCAGCCAATGATAATGCATCTTCGATCCTTGAAAAAAAAAAAGTCACAAAAAAGACTGAGTATGAAAGGCAAATAACAGTGGAAAAGAACATTAAAGGATAACTTGAACTGAAAAAATGCGAAAAGCTAAAAACCAAAGTGGGATTATTACACGCAGTAGTAGAGAAAGGGGAGTTGAAATTGCAAAAGAAAAGGATCTAAAAGGTGGTTCAGCGAGGTATAATTATCATTCATGAAACTGAAATATAAGAAACAAATTTCATTTGGAGTACCTTGCCAAATAACCGACTTTTGTACACTAACCACTATTATTCCTAGAGTACATTGCAAGAATTGCAATTCCATGTATTTTATCATAAATAATTTTTTCTGGCTGACAACCTAGAAACACAATAACACCATGTCTTCGAACTTCTAAAGCTCAGTAGTGATACAATCTTGACCTTGCATTTAAGGATATGTATTGCATTTTCTTCGCACACGCAATTTATATGATGTAAGGGCATGTAAGATGATTATGGGTCGAAACAACTTTTCGTCGGTTTAACTTAAGCATCAAGTATTTTGCTTAACCATTAGGTCATACTACTTAGTCATGACAACTCCTTGATTTACAACAATAAATATGAGTGCTTATTAAGGTTTGCAGTAGAAACCTTAATAAGATCAGCATCAACTTTTAAGAAAAAAAATATCACTCACGCGCATGCGTTAACTTGTAAAAACATTTTCGGAAATCGAAGAATCAAAAGCAGTTCTACCATTAAGCCTGCGTATATTTTTTTAAAAATCAGAAGCCGTTCCTAGTTTGAAACATCTCCTACACTTTTGTTTAAATCAGAAAAAATCCAATTTATTTTTAAAGTAGAACATGTTTATATCAAATTTAAATCACATGTACTTGCCTCATCCTCCTGCTCTTACTTGGTTAAATTCACAGCCCGCAATGCTTGCTTCCGCGAATAAAAGTTCTTCAGAAGTACATAAATTTATAATCGCTTGGAATAGATATAACAAACGATTCTTCCGTTTTGATCAAACAAATATTACACTGAAAGGACAAAGTAAAGCATGAATAATACCATAGTTTAATGTAAGCATGAAATATGAAAAACGAAGTGTTAGCACTTCCCTGTGCATGTGATTCTGCAACTTTCACTTAAGTATGTCCAGGCCATTGAAGCTTTAAAAGGCTAATTTCAAAAGGTGGGCAATTTAACTTAGATTTATATTGTGACAATTTCCATTTTTCAGTCTCGGTAAATAAAAAATCGAGCTGATGATGTCATGTAGAAACCATAATTCCACTCATTGAATAAAAAAAAGTATACATTCATAAACATTATTTTCCTTATCTCAAATGGTCTATAAATGCGAAAAAAGTAGCACACAAAAAAATTGTTTAACCAAAGACCAAGCACCAATACACAGCCTTGTCAAAATATACCGAAGAACTTAAAATAAAAACAGTGCAATTGAATTCACAGTATTATGTGCACAAATATTTTTAGTCAAATCTAATAAATTAATAATTATTGGCCAATACTTGGTGGTAATATGTTATTATATAGGCACTTTTATAATATAAGATGTTTATAGTATAACTAAGATGTGAATGCCTTTTGTTCTCAGGAATATATCATAACCCTGTGGAGTTTTACAAAAAATGTTAATGAAAGCAATTGTCAAATAAAAGTATTTATTGAAATCATACCAAATTCACGTTTAGAAATACTGCAGTATACAGCAACCATATCCATTTATTTGAAACATTAGGTCCCCGATTTTGAAGCAAATACTAAGCCTTCTTCTTCGATGCACTTCAGGTCTCTGCAAATTTTCATAACACAGAAAGTAAAAATATAATATAATTCTTGCTTATTAATTGATTAAGCACCAAATAACTACATGGTTAAATAAATCATACTTGAACAATCTGACGCTTGAAGATCTATAAGTTGCACTTCCTAACAGATTTTCTCTCAACAAAGCGTAATACAATCAGTTTCATTTTCTTTATAGACCAATCACAATTTAAGATAATAAGACAAATGTGCTTTGTTTTTATTCATTAACGGACTCCGATTATTTCATGCTAGCGCACATTAACAGTAATAAATATAACAATATTTCTTATTTCACCAAAAAGTAAAGTATAATTAATTTGCAAAAATAAAACAGGAAGAAAATAATGGCGACGGCTATTTATTACAAACATAACAACAAATAAATATGAATTACACGTAAGAAAGATATGTTTCTATATATAATTGGATAAGATAATAAATAATAATTATAATTACACATCGTCAAGGATTTTCAAATAATTTCTATTTTGTAAAAATATGGAAGCCTACAACACAGAGCGATTTTGGTAAGAGCTATACAGAAATTTGTAGAAACTTGTCACCGTGTTTAATGCCCGATGGACAAAAATCATTCTTGTTTCACCAAAAAGTAAACTATAAGTAATTTTCAAAAAATAACGTAGGAAGAAAATATCAGGATAAAGATTGTTTGATGCAAATGCAGTAATAAATCAAGATGAATTACATGTAAAAATATGTTTCTATACTATAATTGGATACGAAAATAAATAATTAATCTAACGACACAACATCATGAATTTTCAAATAATTAATATTCAATAAATATGGGACCTACAACACTATATTTTGGTAAGAGCTTTCCTGAAATTTGAAAAAATTGTTCAACACATTTCATGCTCTACACAATTAAGTATAAGCTGCACTGATTATTAGATTTTACCAAAATGAATATAAACAGAAATAACTTACCGTAATTTAAAATAATAATAACATGGTTTGGACGTTTGAAATCTAATACAAATGACAAACGCAAATAATTTTGGAAGGGAATATAAGATCTAGAGTGAGAATGCTAGAAATTTGAAAAGCCAAACTTTAAACAGATGTTATTACAGCTAATCAGAGACTAATTTTGAAAGCATTCTAGCAATAAATCTTGCATAAAATGTATCTCAAACTCAGTAAACTATACTTATTTTTTCAAATTCAGAATAAGTTAGATTTTATTAACCTTATGTCATATTTATTAGTTTGTGATTGAAGAATTTGAAATAAAAGATAAATATTATATGTGTGTTATATTTGAGAAGTTCAGTGTTAGTAGTTAGAATTGTAATGGCAAACAAAAAACATTTTCAAAAATATATTAGCCCAGGATTATGCATGTAGTTGCACTTCTAAACTTTGGTAGTTGAGTAATTATGGCAAGGGAAAAGCTTTTGATAGATATTTAAAGTTTTGTCATTCTTTAAAATATGTGGGCACAAAATTATGCATTAAATACTCGTTTGTACTTCCTAAAATATTCATGTTGTGAAATGTGGAAAAAAATTCTTTAGGCACAAAGGATCGAATAGAAAGGCTACCGAAATGGTTTTCTACTTGCATTCTAAGCAATTATGATACTTCAAAATATAGTCTAAACAGTAATAGCATCATTAGTCGTCAGTTGCAGTTGTTGTATAAGATTTTAGATTAGAGTGTAGCAATTTAAAAACCCAGATGTAGCAAATAAAAGCATTAATGAAAAATGCAATTCAATTTTGAAAAAAATATGAGAACACAAAAGTATGCATGTGATGCTTTTTCTAAATTGAAAAATTATACAATTTCGAAATTGTCATGAAATTTTGGAATTAGTTACATTTTTTTGTATGAGAGCATGAGTCGAAGCAAGTTGTTATTGTTAGAAAATCGAACAAACCTTTAGCAATATTTTTCTTGTTTAAGAAACGTAAGATTAACGGATTGGTTCAAAACAACCAGGCAACAAACAAATCAGATGTATGAAATAAAACCATCTGAAATAAATCAAATGTACAAAATGATGAAAAAACTAAAATAAATTGTAGTAATTATGGCATAACGTTTCGTATAGGGAACGTCTTTAAGATACTATCAATATATGCCAGTGGTATACCTTTGTAGAAGTGCAAACAATAAATTTGAATTAGGAACATCTAAATGCATGATTTAAGACAATAAATTTGACCAAAAATACGTACCCTCGATGCCTTTCAACCCGGGAACATGAAATATTAAAGGAAATTATCTTGTAGATCGACTCGTTCCAATTAGCTTAATTAATCCCAAGGTCCCAAAAAAAGCATTTTCTTTGAATTGTTTAACCTGGGATGAATGGTGCAGATGTGGGAAGGGAAAATTTTATTGGCGATGATCATTTCCACAGCAGCCAATTGCTTCAATGTTTTGGGCATAAGACTATAATACTTTGTTCAACTAAAACCAAACTTACATAGAATATTATTTAGTAGTAATTATTTACATAGAATATTACCAATTTACGGTGTATATTAAATGCAGAGCATATTAGGTTGTTTCTAAACCTAAGAAAACAGAAGAGCATAAAAAATTTGATCAAGGGCAAAAAACATACTTTAAGACACTTCTCAAGTTTTTTTTCAATGTGCACTTTCAAAAAATAATAAAGTAACCTTGTCCATCAATGGGACAATGTCAATGCAAATATAGCCTTAGGCAGTTGGTACTACCGCTAAACTTGGGATAAGGTTCAAGAATTAGTAAAAAATATTAGTAGCCCTTTTCGGATAGATCTTAGATTGAACCATTAAAATGACTGCAATTAAACTGCAACTTAATGTTTGAGATCCACAACAATTAAACCACATTGTGATGTCAGTGAGAATATATGTTTAACATGAAAAAATGCAGATTTCAGAACAAAATTTCTGAACATATAGCCAAAAAGTGCTAAATATTTGATCTAGTGGTCACCCCAATATTTGAGCGATATAGCGCTAAATTTCAGAACAACAATTAGTTTACCGATTCACATGCATTCTTACTGTATTGACTCCAATATTTGAGAATAAAATCATTTTTGAATTATGCCACTTATCTAGAAGGAATCTAAAAAGCTAAGGGTCAACCATGATTTGTACAACGATATTTCATCTAAATATAGTAAATCAAGCAAGTGTGAATAATCACTTAACAGAAACTCAAAGTAATCAGTATAAAATTAAAGGTATTCAGAATCATTTTTTAAGAAAATGGAGGAAAATTTGGGTATTCTAAATGAAAATGTAAGTAATGTCATACACCAAATTGAAAGCAAGTGCAATAAGTAGCGGAAGAAATCAGATAAAATCAAAATGAAGGATAAAATTAAAACTAAAAAAGAGCACCTCCATTAGTTGGTTCTTCATCACCAATCCATTTTCAAGTGTTAGTTCTGATTTGGGAGGTGGAACAAATAGAACAGAGAAATAACAACACAACATAAATTTTGTGGAACGTTTACCATCATTGGTGTACAAATCGAGGCAGGTGAACCATGAACCCCCTGTTGTTCATCGTTGGACTGAGACTGGAAAGGACTCGCCTCTGGGGGAAAATATTAGTAAAATCACATATTCGTTGACAGTTTACCTGATTGAACATGGATCCAGAATATTAGCAAAATTATTATACATGATAGTCATGAAATCAAAAATACAAAAAAAATCTGAAAAAAAATGTTATAGAAAATTTATCAGTTAGATGGATTAAGAGGTAGAAAAATTGATAACAGAAATAGTAAAATACCAGGTTCATGAATTCATCCTTGGATCTGAAAAAATAATCGGTGGAGAGGTGGACATGGATGGAAGGAAAGAGGCGAAAATTAGAAATGAAAGAACACTTAAGGGCTGAAAGGGAAAGAGGGTAGGACAAAAGATGTGGATAAAATGGTAGAAAGGTACGACAGCGACGGTTGAGTTTTAAAATTTGTGAGAGTGGCCGTGAGCTATTCAAACCAAACTCAGTTATTATTATAACCAGTCAACATAGTAACAATTGTCAAGATAAAGCACCTTCACAGAAACAGTAGCAAATATACGGCAAAAAGAAAATAGTAAATTCAAGAGTACTTTTAAACGATGATACTGTAACAGGTAAAATGAAGAAAATATGGCTAAAATAATCAGTAAGTAACAAATGACTGTACATATCATAAATAAATGAAACAACCATATAATTTTATACACCTGCTCATACTAAGTTAATTGTGATCAAAATAAAGATTTCCAATATCCTGAGATAGCAAAGGAGGAAAAAAACAAATTAGTAGATACTTACGCGATGAATCATATAGTATATTGCCGACTTAATTTATATGATACAACACATAGCATATTCTAGTGATGAATTGGAAGTAAAAATTATAAAAATTTAAATAGAGAAAAAATATCATTACCAAAACAAATGTCAATCTTAAGAACGCATGATTACCATATAACATAAACTAACATTTAACAATGAATAAAATGTCGAAAGAACTCCATACCAGCAAAAAAAAAACTACCTAGGATAGACGTAAATTTCTAAAAAAAATTAGAAAGTCTAAGGACGACAACTAATAGAAATAAATAAGTATGCCATGAAGTATGATGTGTTTCATTATGAAATATTTCCTTTTTGTATATGAACTTGTGTTGATGTTATTGATTTTAGCTGATTTTTTATAGTTAATTATTGAGACTAAAAATAAATCAAAATCGTTAATTATTTTTGCCATATAGAAATTCATTTGAATACATTAAACTGTTCTATGATGGAGATAGCTGACTTTTGCAGTAAGTTGTAATATACATAACTAACATTATAGTGGGTTATAATAAAACTTATACATAGTAAATGAACCGTTCAAACAAAGCTAGAAAATGTACATCAATAATCCATTTAATAAACTGGTAGGATTGTAATATCTAATGTTAGCCCTGAAAAAGAGTGAAATACAAAAGACCTGATAAAATAATGGATAATAAAATGTCCAACAACTGAAGCATAGGAAACAACGTGAAGAAACAAATTAATTTGAATATCTTACCTAACAGATATCAAAATCTGAATATTCAATATTTAACAGAATAAGTGGAAGAGGCAATATTAGAAACCATGTAATTCTATTATAGCAACCTTGATTAACGTCATATTAATGCAACCTTGATACCTTGATTAATGTCATATTAATGCAACCTTGATTAATGTCATATCAATGCACTTGCGGTCGTTGCTTGCAATTTTGAATCTAGAAAGGATATAATACGTACAAAAAAACTTACAGTAAAGTTGAAATTGTCCTGAAGCCACCAATCCGATGAAAGTTGGAAGTAATAGTTCTATGTTAACACAAGAAGATTACATTATAGGGCTAACAAATTTGAACAAATATAGATCAGCAACACTGAACAAAGTAACATGGGAAATAATGAAGATCAAAGCGAACAAATTGCGTATTTTAAATAGTCCATCCCATGTAAATTCCAAACCAACTTTTACATAACAGGGAAAGAGGAAAAAAAAAACAGAAAAAATATATGATGAAAGTATCGTCGTAGTCTTTATTCCTCAACCATAAGAGTTGGTTTTAAGACTGAAGGATTAAAATAAACCAAACAACTCAAAAATCGAACAAATCTCATCAAGTCAGAAGGCCTAAATTAAAACCAGTAACTGGGAAAGAAAACACTAACTATATATATGCAATCCATATTTGCAGGGAAGAATGACACTTCATTACCTTTTTTTGGAAAGGCAATTTGGGGTTTTCGCAGACGTAGATTAAGGTCAGATCTGGAGTGTGAGATGACAAATTTAAATTAGGTTTTTGCGAATAGAAGTCGGGTTCTATTTGTTCAGGGTCAGGTTTGGGTTCGTCTTCAGAATCGCTGTGGAAAATTGGAGATTGAAGTATAGAAGCGTAGAGAATGACAAAGAAGAAGAGAGTCAGCAAAACGATAATTCTCATTCATTCCAATCGGAGACTTTGTAACGATGGAAAGATACCAGCTGGGTTTAAGTGTTACTGGTGGCGGAGTAGGTCGACAAATAAAACGCTTTGGGTTGCTGATACATAATTTCAAGAGGACGGGCAGGAAGGGGGAAGATGGAAAAGGTGGAAGATCGGGAATGCGTAGGGATTAGGGATAGGTTAAGCGGTAGGGTTACTGAGGAAAAAATCAAAATGAGACTGTTCAGCTGTAGATAAATGCCGAATATTCAAGGGGTCTTCTGAGAGCTCGGTTGCTAACTCAGTAATTATAATATAGTACAGATTAATTAGTTCGGTTGCTAACTCAGTAATTATAATATAGTATAGATTAATTAGTTTTTCTCCAACAGCCACCATGTATTAGCTTTACTTTCAAGTCAGTAATTATAATATAGTACAGATTAATTAGTTCGGTTGCTAACTCAGTAATTATAATATAGTATAGATTAATTAGTTTTTCTCCAACAACCACCATGTATTAGCTTTACTTTCAAGTCATAGGACAATGGTTCTGAAGGCTGTAATACATTGTTCAAATGTGCTGTCTAAATCCATTTAATTTGTATGATATGGTGCAAAATCAACGTAGTGATATGTAGAACCTCTTACACTGTTACGTTTGTTGGACTTACTACCGCCTAGATTGGTCATTGTTATTACAACAGTTATTTATATGTACATAAATTCTTATCTTTTCGGTCATCGTATTTAAAGGATTTCAAGATGTTATTCTCTACCTATTTGAGGGCTTACTTGTCAACATCAATATATGCATTAAACTTAGTTTTTGTTTTCTTCTGTAGTCTTAGACATAGTTTGTACTTGTGGATGGGCATTGTAACAATGTTAATAAAAGATTTCTATTTACGTCTTCCCCATATCGATTGAGATATGTGTTTAAAAAAAAATATGATTATTCAATCTTAACCTTTTTCCATTTACAAAACGTCTGCTTTTTAATGTGATTTAACGTTATAATGTTATATGCTTTGTTCTGTTCTGTCTCATGTTGGACTTGGTGGCTCATCATGTATCAACCAACCACATTTGTGTTAAGCTATCATACTGTTTCAACACTTTTCCCCTTTAAATAGTTCTACTTCTGTTTATATCACTGATCCACAGTGAATCATTGCTATAACTTCTTGTGCAGAACATGTATATTTTCTTCCACCGCGCAAAGTTATTTCCGAAACTTTTCCTTTTACTTGAGTACAGAACGATATTGTTATAGAATCTTATACATAACAGGTATGCCTTCTCACACTAGAACTTTGAATTGTATCATCATGTGCTGATGCAACAATTAGTCCAGTACATTATGTATTATCAGTATGTTGTTCATCTTATTTAAATCAAGTACTTGATCTTCCAATCATGGTATATTTTTTTATGGTTTTAGGTTTGATTTTAGCATTTTGGATCAATATATTACTTCTGTTTTACAATTTATATGTAACTAATCCTATTTTCTCTCTATGGCAATAAGATTTAACCTATCAGTTCACATAAATTAAGTGAACTATCCGATATTTATTGATACTAATGTTTTGTGATGTTCACTAAGATTGATGTAATGTTTAGTTTACTTAATTTAGTAGGCTTAGTTGTTTCTTTAGTATACTGACTTTTTTTTATATACTGATTTGGGTTGAAATATGATTCAAAATTTTGGTTTAGATTATAGTTGTTTAATGATCAATTATTATATTTCATCTCATTTTCTGATAAGTTATGGTTCCTTTTTCTGTTTTCTATAAACTGCACTACGGGTTTTATCAAAATGGAAATTGCTATACTTACATTCGAATATATTGAACCTTTCTTTTATAAATTTAAAACATAGATAATGGAAGAAGATATGTTTACAAACAAAAAGATTGCCCCTTCCCTTTTTAAATAGATACTTATTAATGTTTTTTCCCAAATCTGATGTTCATCATACTATAATTACTAAAGCACCTGACTATATTTTGTCTTTTTGGTATCTATGAGTTCTCACAATTTATGTAGTGTTTGTTTATTCTTCAGACTAAGTTGAGATTAGATATTGGGGTCATCAGTGGCCTCCTACATAAACTTTGGAGGGCTAGGATTCTTTTTTTCCTTTTAAATCACAATGAACTATGTTTTTTTACTCTTAAGGTTGATTTTACCCCTATATTATCTTATTTTAAATTATCTAACATTATGAAATAATGAATTGTATGATAGTCTAGCGTTGCATAACTCATAAGTTTTACAAGCCTACGTATGTTTTAAGCACAGTTCATGGTATTGGCCAGTACTCTGAAATTTCGGGTGTACCGTACTGGCGCTGGCCACCACCGAGCCGAGATTAGGTTTAAAATCCAGTTCCGGCTATCAATTGAGGAAAAAAGTGCGAAATCGATGTAAGAAATCCAAAGGACAAGTCAACGGCACCTTGTTCGATAGCTGTGAAAGCAAAGTCTAAGTCAGATTCAAGGCGATTACGAATTGAAGGCAAACTCGAAGGCTTAGATGTGGTCGAATTGAAGCCGAACTGAAATAGAGTGAAGTCGTGATGTGCTACTTTATTTTCGGTTTAGTTTTTGTTTTCATCCACGATGGCCTAATTTATTCGTTTTTAGCCAGAGCAAAGAAATATTAGGGAGAATTAGGTGTGGTGGGCTGACTTTATTTTGGGCTTTTGAGCCAGTGTTTTATTTGGTTTTATACCCATCAGACAAACAAATAAGCATGCCGAAACTTGAAAGTCGGTGTTAACAAGTTTTGATTTTTGTTTTACCAGTTTAGTAAAAAAAATCACTGAAAGTCGATATCTGAACCGAAACCGAAACAAAACCGAAACTTCTGAAATTTACGAAATTATCCGAAACTAACAAAATTTAAAATGACCAAAACCGAGTTCCCGAACCTTGGTTTTAAGCAATATAGATTGTTAGCAGGTCATGTAAACTATATGTTATCTGGACGTCTTTATGGTCCCTTTTTGGCATTTGAAAATATTGTAGTATGCAAACTTATGACTACACTTTTTAGGAGCTTTCCCTCTTCAGCTCACTTTCGGGTCATTCTGCTACTAAGTCCGGTTGACGTTCTATCCCTGTCTTCGGTTCCCACAATCATCTATGGAATAAACCATGAGTAGTTATTGTTGATTTCCTCCGCATATTGTTTGAGGTTTGCTCTTGCCCTATTTGACTTAACTTTTATGCGTATTTAGTTTTCCAACCACTAACTTTTAAATGCTTTCAGGTTGAATTTGGACCTGCCTACGAATAGCAATAATAGTTTTTGCCATGCCCAAGTTAGGTGCTTCAAATATCGTGCCATATGCTTCATCTCACCCGCTGCCACACAAACCAAACAAAAAAAAGGGGTAAGTTCACTGGTACTTTGCTCCCTTCCTAGGCTCAGACTGTGATCGACTACCTATGACCTACTTGTACATGTTTATTTAATCCTTTTGAAAATTAACATGCCGAATGTTTAGGCATGCACTAACTATTTTATTATATGTTGCGGTTAATTTTTTTCGATCATATTTACCTTTGCTTTCTGCATATGTTAGTGTGTTATAACTCATGTCTTTCTATTATGAATCCCCGATGTAAGATTCGAACTTATTAAACTGCATCAGCTTGGCCTATCGTACTATGATTTTATTTAAAGCAAACAATGATCCATGAGCAAAGCTAAGTTGAGCTTTACTCTAAATGCCTTTTTCTAATATCGTAATTATCAGGATTTATTCAGAGCTCTTGATTTTTGAAACTTAATGAACCGTTGTTGGTTGATGTTCACAGAGATGTTGTTTGAATTTTTGAATGAATAATTGTTCACTTGAATTGATTCTCATGACTGGTATTTAGTCTGTCGCAATTTACATTTACCACTTGAACAAACTGCATTTTTTATTATGTCTTTACAAAAATTTCTGCTAATATGACAACCATAAGTATGGTAATTAAATATTGATTCATTGAGCATGTTTAAATGTGGCTACTATGAGATCTGTATGCCTTTTTTGGACACCTACAGTACTGCTGCATAATTTTATGGAGTGCATTGATTTATGGGTTGATATATATGTTTGTGCTTACGTTCTAGCATTAATGAACCAATGCATCAACTGACGTGATTCTAATTTAGAACCTTTATGGCCTTATGCCTTGAAATTCACCTCTTGAATGTCATTTCACCTGCATGAATAATAAACGCATCTAATTTTTAAATAATTAAAAGTGAATGAAACAAGAGATGTTCATATATGTCTGACATCTAACTCGTGATAGCTTAACAGGTATACCCAATCAACATAATACTAAACCTAGATGCATAACTGATAAAAAAAATCCAGTTCTGTGTAATATTTAAAGATGCTAGCTATGTATTAATTACGCTACTAAATCTCCCCCCGTTTTTCATGCACCTTGAATTGGGTAGTGAAATTAAATTGCACATATTCTTTAATTTACAACTCCATAATAACCAAATGTATTTCTTTACTATTCATTCCTAATGATATCTTTTTCATCAATGGCTTTACTTTTTCTGTTAAAGCATTGTATTTACTTGACCTTGACAGTGATGCGCAAGCGCTTACAAGCATTATGGTGGATTTTTGTCAATTTAAGCAAATGAGGTTAAATTTTTTACTATGAAAATTATTATATCACAGTTTTAATTTCAACGTTAGTTTCACGTATAAGTTATTACAAACATGTAATTTTTGTATGCTCACGAATATCCATGTGAAATATTTATTATGCTTACAAACAGTTTGCCTAGCCCGATTATATTTCTACTTATTTTAGCGAAAACAATTAATCATGGTAAAAAATAATCATCTGTAAAGATGTTTGCCTCATTAAGTAAAAATAGAGAAGCTGATTTTTTGCTGAAGTGCTCTTTTAGCTTCTTCTACCGTCTTCACTCCAATTTCCACATCAAAATCTTGAATTCTGAAAGGGTAAAATACTTTAACGGTTGAAACAAGGTAAAAATGTATAACTAATTTACCGAACCCTCGGGTTATCTATAATATACTCTCATAAAGTTTTAAAAATAGTGAACGAATAACACATGCATGAATTTGGTAAAATTTCCTACTTTATTTATGTTGACCAAATAAAAGTGGTTTGCTTAGTTTGAGCATATTAATCTTATATGCTTTTACTGACTGTGTACAACTGATCAATGCCCATATATTAGTTTCATATATTTTAGAAGATACATGGCACATAAATTTTGCTTAGTATTTTAAGAGCCTTTATATGCTTAACTATTTTATTTTTTGTTGCACCTAAATGATTTAAAAAATTTGTTTTTGTTGACACTAATAGTCCGTGGTAGAAGCTAGCTTAAAATTTAGCCGTACGGTTGTATCATCGCTTACATATAAAATTTTATAGCAGGTGAAAAATTGTGATGGGTGAGGTTTAAAAAGCGCTAGAAGAAGCAAAAGTCTAAAAAAGGAATAAAGAGTTCAAATAAAATTAAGGTAAATAGGGAAATATTTGAAGTGTGTAAATTTTGATTATGAATTTTATTATGAAACTAAATATATGATCAAAATTTTTCTTTATATTGACTTTGATAAAAGTAGCCCTTATCATCACACACTTATGTGTATTTGTCGCTATTGTTTGCCAGTGAAATTAATAAGCAAAGGAAGGGAACTTGAACAACTTTTTTTCATTGTTGTTGCAGCAACCATCTATTACTTCTTGGTGGCAGCATGGTCGTCATTATATCGATCAATCAATTTAGCTTGTAGCTTATTTATCATTACTAAAATAGTAAAAATTTCACAGGTTCACATTGCCTCCCTTCTAGAAACTAAAGAATTTTGAGGGATTGGACCTTGGGAAAATGGACGAGGTATAATGCTTATTTGTATGTCAAAAACTATTTGTTTCTTCTCTAATTTATAACTTGAGAATGATTCAGGTAAATTATTCAGGTTTGACATCCTATGTGGTCGGACAAATTGATCAAACTCTTAGCTGAAAGGTACCAAATTTCATTTTCCTTCTGATAGTTGGTTTATTTTTTCTACTACATGCATCAAATGTTCTTGATCAAAATCTTTAGACGTATATTCTACATGTTTTTATCTTTATTTAGCATAAATATAACATATGCAAACGGGATTAAAAAATCATAGGTTAGAGTCAAAAATAAATTTTGTAAATTTGGTGAACCTTTGTGATGGTTCGAAGTTGTTTGATTACTATACAAGGAAAAGATTGAATATATCTGCAAAATGTGTATTTTCTTATGTTTAGAACAACATGTATATATTCATACGTTTATATCAAAGTTTATACCTGAAAAGTAAAAAATACTAGTGAGATGTGTGTGTGTGTACGTAATGTGTATGTGTGTGTGTGTGTAAAGGATTAATAATAGAAAAATGTGGTAAGCCTTTCAGTGCAGGTGAAATTTTCATGGATGATGTGGCTGCTAACTGTACAACCCTTGTTGAAATGCTCATGGATGATGTATGAACCCTATGTATAACCTTACTGTATGTTGGATCATCTTTCATATGCTAACTTTATTTTGAATTGAATTACCCACAAATAAACATTGATACAGAAATGTTGGGTGGATATGTTCCCAAGTTTGATTGCCAACACGACCACCATTGTGTCACATGTAGCGGCATGGGTGGAAGTAGGGTCGACGGTGCTCTCCAAGTCATAAGCATTATGAACTTTTGCCTTTTTGCAGGCCAAATAAAGCTTTATTATTTTGTGGAGGCAAGTTGATTTTGATGTAATCATGTAATTTCGTAAAGAAATACATGTTTGAAGTAGAACAATTCAGAAACTAAATGAAAACCAATCTAGATTAGGCAACAGGAGTTAGGCCCAGAAGTCAGCCGCGAAAAAACAAAGATGGAGTTTTGTCTCCCTCTTTAGTTTTAGGCTTTCACCAATATAAAAATGTGGAAAGATGCATTTATCATGAAAAACAAGTGTTTTAGAAAATGAGGTTAACTGTAACACCCCACCTCCGCCGGTGCCACTCTGGCAAGGACAACGGCTTTGGAGGGGCGTTGGAACAAGGTAAACATGCATGAAAATATCACCAGACAGAGTAAATAAAAGCAGCGAATAACATTACTACTTCAAAACCATTGTCAAGAGTTACATCAAAAGTACTTAATCATTTTTCCAACATAAAACAAAACAAGTCTAGTACATAAACTAAAAAACTGAAAAATAACATAAGTAACTATCCCCAAAGAGTCGTGGTAAGCCATAGCGTGCTCAAGTCTGAAACGTACATGAGCTATCCAGATAAGCAATCCAAAAGATCCAGCTAAGCGCTAGTGTTCCCACCCTGAGAACCTGGGGGGGGGGGGGACGAAAGAAAAGAGGCAAAAGGAAAACAGGTCAGTCATAAAGACTGGTAAGTCCTACCTACTATTAGTCTAATAACTGATGAAGTTAACTTTAACATGAGAAAACTGAGATGAACATGATGATGGTGATTAACTAGCATGGTAAATAGATAATAGGATGGATCAAAGGTGACATCGCATGTACAAGGTTTAAGTGTTGCACCACAAGTGTACTAGTATTCTAACATGTGAAGTAATATCAAGAATTGATCCCTTGGCCCAGAAGGCCCAAGTCACGAGATGGCCTAAAAACAAGGCCCAACAACTCGGTCTAGTCGATCGGCTCCCTAAAAGCCTAACTCGTCATGTGTCGGTGTCATACGGCCCAATCACGAAATGTAGTCAACTGTGCTAGGTCCACCTTAGGGTGTATCAGGCCCTAGGGTGTCAACCACGAACACAAATCAAGCACGCACAGTCTAAACCTACGGGTGCCCGTGTCTGCTTTTTCAACTCCGGACTATGTGCACGACCATAGTCCGCCTGAACCTACACCGGCGCACCTACTCAGCCGTCGTTTTGGTCGCTTACATGTCAGCCCAGTAATCGTGCCCCACCCTAGCCTAGTCCCTAGGGTATCATGATACAATCAAGAGGGTTACTGGTGAAAAGGACCACGTAACTAGGGTTTCTAGTGGGTTAAGTGTGGTTAACCCAATCCAAACCATGTATCAAGTTGGTTAAGTATCAAGTGGATCATGACTTAACCCTATCATGTGACATTAGTTAATTATTTGGTGCACCCAACCTCTCACATTAGACTGACAGTTTGCGGCAACTAGTTAGGCCGGTTGGTTCCGGGTAGATTTCCGTCGCAAACTGAGTCTAACCTCGGGTTCAAGTGCGGTGTGACCAACTACTCACATTGGGTCCTATTGTTTGTAGCTACTAGTTAGGCCGGTCGGTTCCGGGTAGATTTCTGCTACAAACTCAACCCAATCTCGAGTTGGTCACTTCATATTTTCTAAGTGTCATGTCCATCATTATGTTTTAAAAACATATGTCATATTTCAAAAACCATGTTTTCATGTTTATTAACTACCCAACGCGTCCCCATCGTTTATACATTCACAACAACGCATAAAGGATCAAAAGAGGGAACTTGGCATAAGCATGACAAAGGGGCATATGGTGATATTTGGCCACAAGTTGAACATGGTGGCATATGAGACATAAGTGTTCATCCAAAACTTGCATATATCATTTTTGGCCTCAAAATAAGCATGTCATTAACTTAGCAAATAGGTGAAAGCATATAGATCTAAACTAGCATGTAGATCCTAACATGGCAAGTTATCATTAAGGTTGTATGAGAGTGTTTATGTTGCTACATGCAACATTCCCAAATAAAGGTGAGAACTTTCAACCCAAAAAGGCAAGGTAATGATTCCACAAACATGCATAGGTAAGATATAAGCCTAACATGATAGATATAAGGCCAAACATATACATATGCCCAAACCCAACTTGCAACATGCCATACATTAAATTCATAGTTAATATCTAAAAGTAGAAATAGGCTTACAATGCTTTGAAGACTATATTTTAATATATAAAAAGATTGAGACGAAGCTACTAGCAAATCCGTAAATAAAATAATATGCTCCACTCCAACGCCTTGAGAAATAAGCAAAATAGCTTCTATAACGAGGAAAGATGGCTCTTTTAAACTAAGAAAGATGATCTCTTGCACTTAGATTTGATTTAGAATACTAATGCTCTAATTAAGAAGGTGGAGTTTATGACAAGAGGATGGAGGCCATGGCTAGGAGAATTTTGGCATAGTTTAGTTGTATGAATGATTAATGAGTGATTAGGTTAGGTCTAGGGGTCTTTTTATAGAAGATTAGGGTGTTATTAGCCATAGGATTAACCCTAAATCGAATCTGGTTCGTCAAATCCGTCGGAAGCTTCCAGAACAGGGTCAAGAACACAAGCAGGTGCACCAGGCCGAACTGGCCAAAACAGGGGGGTCGACCCCTGGGTCGACACATGAGTCGACACCTTGGGGGGTCGACACCCATGTCGACCCTAGTGTCGACCCCTAGGAGGGGGGTCGACCCCTGGGTCGACACCCTGAGTCTGGCTGGAATTTTCCCGCCTCTTCTGAAATCCGGGCTGAAACTTCTGAAAACTTCGTCGGGCCTGTTCTTGGTCATACGGACTCCGATTTTCAAAATTTCGGACTCTATTTCGCGTTTTTTTCCGAGACGAACGTAATGGCACAGCCCGTTTCCCTTGATTCTGATTTTATAATTTATTTCTGCCTATGTTATAACATGTTGTAAAAATACGGGTTGCTACATTCTCCCCTCCTTAAAGGATTTCGTCCCCGAAATCTTCAAGTTAGAAAGAACGTATCCTACCAACCAACATCCATATACTCAAAACATCATTCACGAGCAATCATTGTCCTTAAAGGATTCTAAATGTTGTATGATCATATGCGAAAGTGTGTGTAAATGTACTTATCTAATGCGAAAATCAGGCGGTTACTGATTCAGTAAACCTCCTTAATGCAAAATATGTTAGTGAAATGAATCCATATGTATGCAAATTCCTAACATAACTTGAAATCTCTACATGAGTGTACATAACATTCATTCATATGCAACATCCACGTGATATCATAACAAGTTTCATCCATGAATAAGTATAAACACTCATGCATATGCAACATGAAAGTGTGTGAGCCGATCTTAGTGCCTAATGTGTATTATGCATCCACGAGTATCCACTTGCAAACACTTGCAATCACTTGCAATCATCAGGCATAACATGTTTCAAATACATGTTTCATCCAAAGGGTTTCTACCTAAGACACGATTAACGAGATACCTAGATAAACATGGATAGCAAAAGAAAGATATGCTAAAGAGATCGAGAATGTACCCTCAAAAAGAAATGGGTAAAGCCCATGCATCTTCTCCTCGGTCTCCCAAGTTGCGTCTTCTTCGGCTTCACTCCACTGAACTTTGACCAACTTGACTTCTTTACTCCTTAGCTTCTTGATCTCCGTCTCCAAGATACGGATCAGAGCTCTCCTCAAAGTTGTCTCTTTCTCTACCTCCACATCTTCAAGAATGCTAGGCTCTACTACCTCGGCTGACTCATGTAGGCACTTCTGGAGATGCGAGACATGAAAGACATTGTGTACTCCGGCTAGATTCTCGGGCAATTCTACTCTATAAGCCATCTGCCCGATCCTCTCAATGATAGGGAAGGGTCCAACAAACCTTGGTGCCAGCTTCCCAACTGCTCCAAAACGAACCACATTCCGCAATGGAGAAACTTTCACGAAAACCATATCTCCAACTTTAAACTCCAAATCTGTCCTTCGCTTATCTGCATAGGACTTCTGTCTATCTTGGGCCGCCTTCATCCGTCTTTGAATCAACCCAATCTTCTCGGATGTGTCCCTTACCATGTCGGGCCCAAGTATAAGCTTATCTGTTGTCTCCCACCAACATGTTGGTGACTTGCACGGCCTCCCATACAAAGCTTCAAATGGTGCCATCCCTATGCTTGCTTGGTAGCTGTTATTATAAGCAAACTCCACAAGAGGAAGGTGATCTTCCCAAGTGCCACCAAAGTCAAGAATGCATAGTCTCAACAGATCTTCTAGCACTCTATTCACCCTTTCGGTCTGGCCATCCGTCTGTGGGTGATAGGCTGTACTCAGATTCAATCTCGTACCCATCGCTTCTTGCAAGCTATTCCAAAACTGGCTAGTGAAAATTGGGTCACGATCACTAACTATGCTAGAAGGAACTCCATGCAGTCGCACTATCTCTCGAAGATAAACAGATGCAAGCCATGATGTTGTCCTCTTGCTCTTTACTGGAATGAAATGAGCACTCTTTGTGAGTCTATCCACGATGACCCATATGCTCGTATTTCCTTTCCTTGACCTCGGCAATCCATCCACGAAATCCATAGAGATAATCTCCCACTTCCATTGTGGGACCTCCAATGGATGAAGTAGCCCACTAGGCTTCTTTGACTCGGCATTTACTCGCTGGCAAACCATGCATCTAGATACAAACTCAGCAACGTCCTTCTTTATTCCGGGCCAAAAGAAAATGCGCTTCATGTCCCGGTACATCTTGTCTCCTCCGGGATGTGTAGTCATCTTTGAGTGATGCGCTTCTTCGAGAACTTTACTCACTAAGTCTCCCACTTGTGGGACACATAATCTTCCATCACGCCTTAGCCATCCCTTGTCATCAATTGCTTATCTAGGGGATGACTGGACGTCTCTCCACGAATCAGCTTGTCCAGTACCTCGACTATCCGTGGGTCTTCCTTCTGCGAAGTCCCTACTTGATTTAGAAGTGTAGGTCTAAGCTCAAGGGATGCTAGCGAACCAGCCACTGGCTCAACAGCATGCGTAAAGTCAAAAGTTGCCAAGAACTCTAGGCTCTTCATCTCCACAAATAGAGGGCTCAAAGTCAACCTCTTTCTACTAAGTGCATCAGCCACTACGTTACCCTTGCCAGGGGTATACGCTATATCAAAGTCATAAGAGGCCAAGAATTCCGTCCATCTCTGCTGCCTGAGATTTAAATCTTTCTGCGAGAAGAGATACTTCAGAGACTTGTGATCGGTATATAACTCAAACCTTTCTCCTAGAAGATAACGGCGCCAAGATTTGAGTACAAAGACAATCGCCGCCAACTCCAAATCATGAACGGGATAGTTCTTCTCATGAACCTTGAGTTGCCTATCCCCATAGCATATAACTCTCCCTTCTTGCATAAGAACCGCGCCTAATCCCGTGCCACATGCATCAGTGTATACGGTAAACAACTTCCCTCCATCGGGTAAAGCCAGAACTGGAGCTGTGGTAAGGGCTCTCTTGAGCCTTTGAAAAGCAAGCTCACACTCTATATTCCATGCAAAGACTAAGTTCTTCTTCGTCAACTTAGTAAGAGGGGCTGAAATTTTAGTGAAGTCCTTAATGAACTTCCTATAAAAGCCTGCCAGACCAAGAAAGCTTCTTACTTCGGTTTCATTCTTCGGAACTTTCCAGTCTTGTACCGCTACCACCTTAGTGGGATCCACAGCTATGCCTTGCTTAGAAACTATATGGCCAAGAAATCGAACTTCCTTTCTCCAAAAATGGCACTTGGAGAACTTGGCCCTCAACTGATGAGCTCTAAGCGTATCCATGACTTCCTTGAGATGCCTTGCATGCTCTTCCTCGTCCTTGGAGTAGATCAAGATATCATCCACGAAAACAACCACAAACTTGTTCAGGAACTCCCGAAATACCCTACTCGTCAAATCCATGAAGTATGCGGGCGCATTAGTCAAACCGAATGGCATGACTAGCCATTCAAAGAATCCGTCTGGAGTCCTAAACGCAGTCTTGTCAATACTATCTTCAGCCACTCTAAGCTGATGAAATCCGGTGGCTAGATCAAGCTGAGAGAAAACAGAAGCGCCTACAAGCTGGTCAAAGAGATCATCGATCCTCGGTAACGGGTGCCTATTCTTCTTTGTCAGCTTGTTCAACTCACGATAATCCACACATAGACGAAGCGAGCCATCCGCCTTAGTAGCGAATACCACCGGAGCACCCCATTCAGAAATGCTTCGTCTAATGAAATTCTTCTCAAGCAACTCCTTGACTTGCTTACTGAGCTCTCTTCTCTCACGCGGGGCCATGTGCCTAACTAGCAAAGAAACTGGCTTGGCATTATCAACTAGATAAATGCGGAAGTCTATCTCGCGTTTAGGGGGTAACCCCTTCACCTCATCAAAAACATCAGGGTATTCTCGGACTACCCTTACAGCTTGAAGATCATCAAGAGACGAGTCGAGGGATTCAAGATAAGATAACATGATGGGACCCTTAGGATCACAAGAAATCTCTAAGGTATTACCAAGACGAGTCATAAGCCTCACCAACCTATGCTCACAATCAAGAATGGCTCCATAACTGGACAACCAATCCATGCCCAAAATCAACCCGTACCCCGTGAACCCGAGAACATAAGCATCACATTTGAATTCTACGCTAAAGATAGAAATCCTCGAATCCGTACAAATCATAGACAAATGGGCGGAACCCCCAATTGGATTTGAAACACAGACGGGATCCTCCACGAGACTAGTACTAAGGTGCAAACTTTCAACAAGATCAGAAGAAATAAAACTATGCGATGCACCGGAATCAAATAAGGTACGAACAGGAAAACCAGAAATATAAACATAGCTTTCTACAGAAACACTACCTCGATCAAGCACTAGAGCGGTGTTGAGAGCATGCACTTGCCCTCCTGAAGATCCTGCCCGCTGAGTCTGCGCCTACCCCTGCCCTTGCTTCTTAGGGCAATTCTTGCTAAAGTGTCCAGACTCTCCACAAATAAAGCACTCACCTAACTTCCGTTTCTTTTTTCTACAGTCTTTGGCAATGTGTCCAGCAATTCCACAGTAATTGCATTTCCTTGTCTCCTTAGACTTGTTGTTGTTGCCTTTGTTGCCCTTCTTGTTGTTGTTGTTCTTGCTGCCCTGACTGTTCTGATTACTTTGATTACCTCCCCACTTAGGATTCTCCTTCTTGACTTCTTTCTTCCCATCCTTGTCTTCTTCATGAAGGAGAGCCATCTCTGCCAAGCTCTCAAAAGTAGCTCCTGTGGGTATATGAGTCATGATTAACCCACGCAATGGCTCATTTAATCCCCGAACAAAACGTAGAGCCTTCTTCCGAGCCGTGTTCACCAAGTCTACTCCGAATCTGGCAAGCTCATTAAACTTGTTCATGTATTCCCTAACAGTCATATCTCCTTGCTTAAGCACCAAGAACCTCTCCATCTGAAGGCTTTCTTCCGCCGGTGAAAGAAACTTAAGCTCAAATCTTTCTCTGAAGTCGGCCCATGCCTCAACTGGCCTAGTAGCATTGGTGACTTCCCACCAATATACAGCTTCTCCCTTCATTAGCCATACCGCCAATTGGACCTTTCTACGGTCTTCCACATCAAAAATAGCAAAGAGGTCTTCGGTCTCTTTTAGCCAATCCCTCGCTTGGACAAAGGTCTCAGTCCCTAGAAAATCTTTTCCACCCATCGCCTTGAAGTCCTTGCAAGTCCTAGAAAAAGGGTCTGCTCGAGGGTGCTGAGGAGGAGGATGAGGAGGAGGAACCTCAGCTACGGGAGGAGGAACATTGGCCATAGGAGGAGGAATGTCCGCGGGTCCGGCTCCATTTGCTCTAGCCTCCATAAACCTTCTAAACCAAAGAGGTACGTGTACGACTTCCGGGATATCAAAATTATCGGCCATACTGAAACGAAGAAAAAGATAGATTCAGAACGAAGAAACGAAGGATAGTGCTAATGGCTTTTTGGGGAATAGCCTTTAAAAATAAGCTAGACTTTTTCTTGGAAAAATACTTCTTAAAAATTGGTTTTGAAAATAGTTTTTCAAAAAGAGTTTAAAAAAAAACTTTTGCCCGGTCTTGTAAAACCTCATGCTCTGATACCAAATGTAACACCCCACCTCCGCCGGTGCCACTCTGGCAAGGACAACGGCTTTGGAGGGGCGTTGGAACAAGGTAAACATGCATGAAAATATCACCAGATAGAGTAAATAAAAGCAGCGAATAACATTACTACTTCAAAACCATTGTCAAGAGTTACATCAAAAGTACTTAATCATTTTTCCAACATAAAACAAAACAAGTCTAGTACATAAACTGAAAAACTGAAAAATAACATAAGTAACTATCCCCAAAGAGTCGTGGTAAGCCATAGCGTGCTCAAGTCTGAAAACGTACATGAGCTATCCAGATAAGCAATCCAAAAGATCCAGCTAAGCGCTAGTGTTCCCACCCTGAGAACCTGGGGGGGGGGGGGGAACGAAAGAAAAGAGGCGAAAGGAAAACAGGTCAGTCATAAAGACTGGTAAGTCCTACCTACTATTAGTCTAATAACTGATGAAGTTAACTTTAACATGAGAAAACTGAGATGAACATGATGATGGTGATTAACTAGCATGGTAAATAGATAATAGGATGGATCAAAGGTAACATCGCATGTACAAGGTTTAAGTGTTGCACCACAAGTGTACTAGTATTCTAACATGTGAAGTAATATCAAGAATTGATCCCTTGCCCCAGAAGGCCCAAGTCACGAGATGGCCTAAAAACGAGGCCCAACAACTCGGTCTAGTCGATCGGTTCCCTAAAAGCCTAACTCGTCATGTGTCGGTGTCATACAGCCCAATCACGAAATGTAGTCAACTGTGCTAGGTCCACCGTAGGGTGTATCAGGCCCTAGGGTGTCAACCACGGACACAAATCAAGCACGCACAGTCTAAACCTACGGGTGCCCGTGTCTGCTTTTTCAACTCCGGACTATGTGCACGACCATAGTCCGCCTGAACCTACACCGGCGCACCTACTCAGCCGTCGTTTTGGTCGCTTACATGTCAGCCCAGTAATCGTGCCCCACCCTAGCCTAGTCCCTAGGGTATCATGATACAATCAAGAGGGTTACTAGTGAAAAGGACCACGTAACTAGGGTTTCTAGTGGGTTAAGTGTGGTTAACCCAATCCAAACCATGTATCAAGTTGGTTAAGTATCAAGTGGATCATGACTTAACCCTATCATGTGACATTAGTTAATTACTTGGTGCATCCAACCTCTCACATTAGACTGACAGTTTGCGGCAACTAGTTAGGCCGGTTGGTTCCGGGTAGATTTCCGTCGCAAACTGAGTCTAACCTCGGGTTCAAGTGCGGTGTGACCAACTACTCACATTGGGTCCTATTGTTTGTAGCTACTAGTTAGGCCGGTCAGTTCCGGGTAGATTTCTGCTACAAAATCAACCCAACCTCGAGTTGGTCACTTCATATTTTCTAAGTGTCATGTCCATCATTATGTTTTAAAAACATATGTCATATTTCAAAAACCATGTTTTCATGTTTATTAACTACCCAACGCGTCCCCATCGTTAATACATTCGCAACAACGCATAAAGGATCAAAAGAGGGAACTTGGCATAAGCATGACAAAGGGGCATAAGGTGATATTTGGCCACAAGTTGAACATGGTGGCATATGAGACATAAGTGTTCATCCAAAACTTGCACATATCATTTTTGGCCTCAAAATAAGCATGTCATTAACTTAGCAAATAGGTGAAAGAATATAGATCTAAACTAGCATGTAGATCCTAACATGGCAAGTTATCATTAAGGTCGTATGAGAGTGTTTATGTTGCTACATGCAACATTCCCAAATAAAGGTGAGAACTTTCAACCCAAAAAGGCAAGGTAATGATTCCACAAACATGCATAGGTAAGATATAAGCCTAACATGATAGATCTAAGGCCAAACATATACATATGCCCAAACTCAACTTGCAACATGTCATACATTAAATTCATAGTTAATATCTAAAAGTAGAAATAGGCTTACAATGCTTTGAAGACTAGATTTAATATATAAAAAGATTGAGACGAAGCCACTAGCAAATCCGTAAATAAAATAATATGCTCCACTCCAACGCCTTGAGAAATAAGCAAAATAGCTTCTATAACGAGGAAAGATGGCTCTTTTAAACTAAGAAAGATGATCTCTTGCACTTAGATTTGATTTAGAATACTAATGCTCTAATTAAGAAGGTGGAGTTTATGACAAGAGGATGGAGGCCATGGCTAGGAGAATTTTGGCATAGTTTAGTTGTATGAATGATTAATGAGTGATTAGGTTAGGTCTAGGGGTCTTTGTATAGAAGATTAGGGTGTTATTAGCCATAGGATTAACCCTAAATCGAATCTGGTTCGTCAAATCCGTCGGAAGCTTCCAGAACAGGGTCAAGAACACAAGCAGGTGCACCAGGCCGAACTGGCCAAAACAGGGGGGGTCGACCCCTGGGTCGACACATGGGTCGACCCCTGGGGGGGGGGGGTCGACCCCTGGGTCGACACATGGGTCGACCCCTGGGGGGGGGGTCGACACCCATGTCGACCCTAGTGTCGACCCCTAGGAGGGGGGGTCGACCCCTGGGTCGACACCCTGAGTCTGGCGGGAATTTTCCCGCCTCTTCTGAAATCCGGGCTGAATCTTCTGAAAACTTTGTCGGGCCTGTTCTTGGTCATACGGACTCCGATTTACAAAATTTCGGACTCTATTTCGCGTATTTTTCCGAGACGAACGTAATGGCATAGCCCGTTTCCCTTGATTCTGAATTTATAATTTATTTCTGCCTTGATTTATGTTATAACATGTTGTAAAAATACGGGTTGTTACATTAACACACAAAACAACTTTTATTTATTTTCTGTGTTTTATAAAGTAATGGAAAAAGAAAGATATCCCATCCATTCATAACTCTTCCATCCTCTTGTCGTCCTCTCCATCGTTCTTTGATTACCTCAACCGCCCCGTAACTCTTCTTATTTTTGGTAATTAATATTGAAAACCCAACACATAAAATACAATATTAACTAAATACTACCTTAGTTTTCCTATAATTTAGGCTTAGATAAACTAAAATCCTTTTGGTTCTTTTGGTTTTTCTTTTGAAGTATATTGTTCTTCATCGTCTTTCTTCCTTGGGTCTGTGCAGTTGCTATCGCTAGATCATGTTTCCTTTCTTTTGTGGTCGAGTTAGTGGACTCGACCTTTGTTTTAAACGTTGGTGCCGCTCTATGGGTTGCTCGCTTCTGCTAACACTGAGTTTCAGCTTGCCTCTCTTTTCGCATCTCCTTGTCTTGTCCCAGGTGATTGCATTGTCAACGGTGGGGGTTCTAGTTGATGCTTGCAGAGCTTCATTTGGTTGTGGGAGGCTCTGGGTTTCGGTTAGTTCTACCTCTAGTGTTCGTTTTTCGATTCTGGTCTTTGCAGTGCTGCCTAGCGAGCATGATTTGGTATCTAGTTATAATTCTCTTTGTATCTGTTTATAGGACGGGAGTTATGGCAGTGCTTTCTTGTGCATGGATGGTGTTTTTCTTTTGGGCTTTTGGCAAGTATCTATCTTTTGATATGTATAGATTCCAACCACGACAGAATCATAGTATATCTCCGAGAGCTACCCATATATAAGTAATTCTTACGTTTTATGACGATCTTCGGTCTTCAATTGATTCATCTCAATCATCATTTGATATCTTCAAGGTTTACGTATTTTCTATTCGGAACGGTTTTCAAATATAAATTTGATCTCGGTCGTTCCGTACCAACAATCGATAATAGGCCAGAATCTGATAGTTGGTAATTTAACTATCAAATAAACAACCATGCAACCATGAAAATAAAAATTAATTCACTGGTTCAGTATTCAGTATCACTTGGCCCCTTTAGTTAAAAATAATTAACGAATGGTTAATTAAACTTCTAAATCTTTCAATATTAGGAAAACATTTCATTTTTTTATTTAATATAAGAATATTCCATTATTATTTCACCTCTACTTTATTAACTTTTCATTGTAAATTGGTAAGTGAATAAATTTCTAAGTATACAACCCCGAAGGCCGAATCCAACATCATATTTACATCTCGAAAGTTACTCGACTCAATCAACGTAGAACATATTCCAATTTATTAAAAGTTTGCTTAAAAATCAATTTAACTGTGAACATGGCCTTACGACTTCATAAACTTCTTTCATTAAATTCTAATTACCTGATTATCATTTTGATTATTATTATTATTAATTAAATAATAATCAATTTCAACTTCATTTAAATTATAAATAGTTTACCTACTCGTTAACTATCAGTATAGTTGTTCACCTTTCTTTCAAGGTTATTAAAATAATAATCGACTTCATTAAGTATTAGCCAATTCAATATTCATCTTTTTAAAATTTATTTAAAAGATTGTTTAATCCTCTTGAGAAACCGTGTTACGTTCCATAACTATTTGTCACAAATATCTCCATTAAATTAATTGACAATAAATTAATTTAATAATCCATTCTAGTTAAATCAGATGACTTAGTCAACTTAAAACGTGGTCAGTTCATTAACCAATTCCAATTAATTCTTCTTTTAAATTAATTAATAATATAATTAATTTAAATAATCCAATTGAATTTTCTCTTAGAACCAATTTATCCAATTCTTACCCTTGGATAAATTTCTGCTCACTTGCTTATAAACTTGTTAACATAAGAATTTGCTTAATAAAACCATTTAATAATTAGTTATAAACTTATATAATAAATAATAAATAATTATTTCCTTTTAATAAACTTTCATTCAAAACAATAGATTTAAAAATCTATCTTTCGTTATAAAATAATTTTATAACTTTATTTCTGTCGATTCACCTGATGGTAAATCAAAATTTATAAAACGATTTATTTTTAGGCCAGTTGCCGCCAATTACTCAACCAATATTGCCCATTGGTTAATAGCAAAACAACCATTAAATTTAGATTCAACAATAGACAATCAAATCAATTGTTTCAATCATGCTGGTTAAACAATTCATATAATTGTAATATGAAAACAAACAATAAATTTGAGGAATCCAGTTGGACCCCTCCAACTTGTTTTCCCCTAAATCCAAATACGTTACCTCAAATAATATCATCTATCCAATACTATAATTTATAATAAACATGAATAATTAATTCAACTAATAACGGTCAATCAACAACGACAATACAAGGATCAAATTTTTGATTTAATGTTTATATTATTATAAACTTAACAAGATAAGTTACCTCTATTGGTAAAGATCGTTAAAATAACGATTTCATTTTATTTAAATTAAACGGACGTTTAATTTAAACAATATATAGAAAAATTCAGCATCCATCCAAACAATTACCAAATCATCCAACAATTAGCAAACATAGCACACAGATATTAAACCCGACTTATATAAAATGTAAGTGAGACAAAACTGAGTGAGTTGTACTCACCTTGATTTCCATTCGTCGTCAAAACAGTTTGTTTTAATTAAATTAAACAAGTGTTTAATCTAATTAAAACTTCCAACTGCGTCCAACACTGTCCAAACTAGCTCTACAATGTTGTGCTCACTGATACGGTTCCAACGCTTCCGGTCTTGCCGAATTCTGATAACATAGAAGCACATTACATTTTTTTACGTATTTTGTTTAAGTTAAAACTTATTAAACCCCAATTAAATCTTTAAATAACGTTAATTACGTTATATATAAATCAGTCACATTTAATCTATCATTAGACATATTAATATAAACAATTAGGCATATTCGAAACAACCCAGGCCATGTATATTATTAATAACTTAATATATATTATTAACTTAATCATAACTTACGTTAATTAACCTGGTTAGGCACTTGATTAGGCACGAAAAAATCATGATCAAGCACATTCAAAAATCTTCCCAAGGCATGTTATAAACTACTGTACATCTTCTCCTACTGAAACAGACCACCCACTTTGTTCCACCGCTTCCACTCCACCGGCACCCACTAATGTTGCGCCACCTCCCCTTGAACGCCACACCACCCTGCCACCTTTGACCAACTCAGCTCTGGCAACCTCCAACCAAACCGCATTGTTTGAACCCGTACAACACCCTACTCCCCCTGACGGTCACCTCATCTTCACCATCACCGCCTCGAGGCCGAAACCTCGCCTGAACCACCTCTCACTCCAATCCCTACCTCCGATGTGACTTGGAACCACCACTGATACACTGCCACACCCAAAACAACCGCTCCTTCATCAACAACTGCACATGCCTCCGACCACGGGAACCATGGTTACCACCACCGGTCGAACGACCCCAGTCCCCCGTTTCTCCACTCCACACATGAACTGGATGCATCCCATGTATTCCTTTGCTTAGTGAGTAGCTGAGCATTATTTTTTATTGCAGGAGAATGGACGAAGTATGCCAATATATATATATATATATATATATATATATATTAACCTATCAAATTCAGTTTTCACTTTGTTTTTGTTTTGAGAGTTTCGATTTAAAAATCATGGGCTTGCGTGATTCTTATTGAAGCAGGGAGGAAAGGTTGGTTTCATTTGCTTGCAGAAAAAAACGAAAAAGAATGATTTAAAGAGGCTATATATAGTGTAGGAATTGTAAGAAGATAGGAACAATGTTCTATCATGTAGACAATAGCATGTGTATAGGGTTGTGCAATTTAGGCCTGTGCGACTTGAAAGTACATGGCAACCGATATAAAGTAGGCTGAAATAGGCGTTGAGGCTTAGATGTACGTTGGGTTAGCATAGGGTATGTTTGTACTTATACTTACTTGCTTAGGCTTTGAGAAATAGGGTAGATGTGTGTGTGGCGTTTATATTTTAATGTGGTAGGCTGGCTGCACACAGTTTTAGTTTTAAAATTAAGCTTAGGCCTTAAGTTTCCTTTTTATTTTATTTTAATACGGTTAGTTTATATAACCGCTATTTACCGATGACCATTAAATATACGTATTGCCACACCCGAATTCCAAACGCAACAAAAATGGATGTAGTGCTACGTCTTAACGTTCTAAGCCCAATAAAATTCGTTTGGTTGAAATCTGAATCTGTTTGAATACCGACGTTATTTTAATTTCAATTTATTTATCAGTTCCCATTTTAATTTCTCCCATTCACAAATCAACATGATTGGCTCCAAAATTGAAATACTACAATAATTAGCCATGCGTATTCCAGTAAAATTTGTTTCATCGAAAATGGAGGTCATTTTGGAAAATAGCTATTCTTAAGGCTTATATAATATCGATATAACATAAATTAATCCCAAAACTATTCAATTTAATAATAATAAATTATTATTGTTGTACATATCCAAATGGAATTATTTACAGCTTCAAATATAAATGAATATGGATTTATAACTCAACACTAACATTTTCGAGTTAAACTATATCCATAGACCAACTTTTTGCCAAAAGCTATCATAATTTGAATCGAAGCCCAATATCCAGAAACTCTCTCCAACATCGGCCCATCAGCCGACACAGCAGCTCGCGCTCCAGCAAGCCCAGACAAAGTTCGGCCCAAATTAGCCTCTTTCGAGGCCGGCCCAGATCAGTTCCAACTCTTTCTAGTTATCTTTAAGCCTCAATTCGCCAAGCCCGAAAGAATCGCTCCCAATCGATCGAGTCAAAGGCTCCCACCAAAAGCAGATCGACCGAGTATTTCGGGCTCGCCTGGATATATCTAGTCGCTTCATTCACTACTCAGGCCGATTCTCAAGGAATAAAGGCGGTCAACCATATCCGGACAAGGCTCTCCTTTTGATATACCTCATCTTGGTGCCACATAAGCCATGATTCCCGAAGATACTATTTATCAATAGTGGAGTTAGTCTTCCAACCGCAACTATGCCCAAGGATCAAGCTCCACGTGTCCGGGGTTTCCCAGAAAGGCCGGGCCACATCATATCTCTCAAGCCGATTTCTCCATCTATAAATACCTCCTTTCCCAAAGAAGAAAGGCATGTTGATTTTTCGGAAGGAAACGCCATTTTTATTACTCCAAGCTCTGGAAAAAGAAGACTTTTGGCTAATTCCACAAATAGCCAACTCTTGTTCCTCTAAAACTTCTCATCTCCCATCTTTCCTCAAGAAGATAAAAAGCGTTGTACTTGTAATCAAAAGTAAATCAATATATATAAAGTGGACGTAGGCACCGTCTTGGCCGAACCATTATAAAAAGTCTTGCATGTTCCCTGTTTTATTTTCTTTACCACATTTCGTAATCATTATCCGTGTGTTATCCACACGGTTGGGGGTTGAACGTCACTAGTGACCAACTTTTGACGTCAACACTTTGGCGCGCCAGGTGGGGTGACGTACCGACATACTCTATGACCCTCGGCGAGTTCCAATCCATGGCGAACAAGCGAAAGAAAGATGCAACTTCCTCTCGTCCTACGAACACCGATGCAACCAACACAGCCACTGCAGAAGCAAGTCAGGAAGCTTCCTCTCATGAAGACATGCCCTGATATTTTACCTGGGATGACATGGAAAAACTTATGACTGAACTCAGAGACCATATGATATCTCAGGGTAAACTCCTCGAACGACAGCAGCAGTTGATGGATCACCTTCTCAGTCGAGTGGAGATGGGGTTTAACGCTTCAACATCAATTCCTCCACCAACCGGAACTGGGGCAACAATTGATCTTCGGTCTGCACAGAATCATGCCACTGATCAGATCACACCTCTGCTTCCTCCTGGCTTGGCTCTGCTTCACGACCAATCTCAGCCAGGAGTATCGCTTCCAACGACCAGCGCTGTCGCAGTAGTAGATTCACAGGAGGCCCGCGATCAAGATCTAGGTCGTTTGACCAGTATGCCTCCACTCTAGGGAATGGCTCGACCCCCCGGATCAATCGAGCAACCACTGGATCAGTCAAGATCAATGCCATTCTCATTGCAACCCAATATCTTACCACAGACTCGTCTTATGTCGTCTCTCCATCAACGAAGAGATGGAGAAGCCTTCCCTTCGAACCAGGGAGACCACTCCACCATACCAGCTCCCGGAAAAACGGCGGAAAATATTACCGTAGACCCTTCTAACATGGTTCCGGGAAGGGGCACTGAAGAACCCCGAGAATCACATGCTAGATCAACCCGGACCTTCATTGTGGGCACAACCCGAATCAGCTCTCATTAGTTCAACAGGCGCCATTCTCCTCAGAACCGACAACTGCGATGGACCCTATCCCTCACCTTCACTCAACTCTCGGGGGTCGAGCCCAACCAACGGCCACCCTTCCGAGCATGCTTTCGTTGGATCCCAGTGCTGGAACTCTCCCGAACGTAGAGCTGGATTCATGGCAGCGACTCCTCGGAGATGGAAGCCAACTTGCAAGCATCGTCCGACGATTCACTCGGGGCAATTACTCTCAGCAAGATGTAGATAACATCCACCGCAGCCCCTTCACTAGGCAAATCAGGAACTCCCGCAGTCCCTCAAACTTCAAGTTTCCAGCTATCGAACCGTACACTTGTCCGACCGACCCGACCATCCATCTCATGCGATACATGAGTCACATGGAAGTGCTCGGTGCATCGACCAACGACATGGCCAAGTGCTTCCCACTCTTCCTTACAGATATAGCCGGCATGTGGTTTCGGCAACTAACAACGGAGTCGATCAGCAGCTGGAACACACCAGTCACCCACTTCATCGAGCAATTAAGAGTTCACATCTCCCGACCAAAAAGCATCATGTTCTTGACCACCATCAAGCAATGCCCGGGAGAAACACTTCAGTCATTCCTCGAGAGATTCAACGCGGCCGTAGCATCAATTGATCGACTCGAGCCATCAATGGTGCTCATGGCCGCCATCGCAGGAGTTCAAAATCGATCAGAATTCTCAATCTCTTTGACCAGAGATCCTTCCAAGGATATAGAAGACTTCTATGATGAGGCCGAGCGTTTCCTCCGATAAGAAGACGTCAGCATTGAGATGGAGAGCCTCGAGGTCTTAGCCACCAGACAAGGAGGTGCATCCAACACCAATGGCCAGAATAAAGGAAGAGGAAAGGCCTTCGATAAGAATGAACACAACATACGAGCTCAGAGAGATAATAAGTACGATCAGTATACCAAGCTCAATTCTTCCCTTCTCGACATCTACCTTAACGTACGAGGATCCCTGCCTTTCCCAAGACCGCCTCGAAGAGAGCCGACCCAAAAAGACATCGAATCTGGGAAGCACTGCATGTTCCACAACATCATTGGTCATAGCACCAATGAACGCAGACACCTACGCGATCTGATCGAGGATAGGGTCAGGTGAGGGGAGCTTCCCGAATATGTCAAGAAGAACACACAGGCCACACCGCTACAATCTTCTGCCCAAGCTCCTCAAGCTGGTCCTCGAGCTCCTAGAAATAGGAAGGACCCCGAGACTAGCACCCGGGGCATTATCATTAATTAAATTTACATTTCTTTTTCGATGTATTTCTGTTTATTAAAAAGGACACTTTGATGTACACATGTATGGGGCTAGGATTTAGCTCCTAGGCATGCAATGGAATAAACAGTTGTTCTCTTAAAAATTATTTTCATTACATCTTTAATAGTTCTTTAACGACTATAAATTTTCTTTTGCAAACATGGATTATGTTTGAATGATTTAAGCTGAGCATGACTGACGCTCGCCCCCCGAATGTGGTCAGAGCGAAAGCCTACCACCATCTCTGAAAACCTACTCCTTAAGCCGAGCACAGACGGATCTCCTTAAGCCGAGTATGGACTATACTCGCCCCCTTTGAAGATTTACCGAATAACCTTACATAAATCGAGCACAATTAACACTTGCCATAAGCTGAGTATGGTTAATACTTGCCACCTCCGTAAGCCAAGTATGGTTAATACTCGCCACCCCCAAGTGTAACTATTGCTCCCCCGAATGTCTCGACCTATCCTAAAATCGAATGTATACTCGATTAAATGAAACTACAAACCTTCTCTAGACCAAGAATGATTTTCACTATCTTTGCAGGTACTAGTCTTCGGTTACTTTCTCGGCCTTAATACGGTCTTCGATGGTTGTCGGTTTTCTGGCCTCAATACGACCCTTATTCGGTCGTCGGTTTTCCGGCCTTAATGCAACCATTGGGGCCGTCAGACTTCTGGCCTAAATATGGTTCGGCGCAACCATCGCTATCTGCATATTAGACTTCGACACAAGAAATCAGAACACACCTCCTTTACCAAGAAAGATGTATTCTGACGGGCAAAGTGTTGACCAACCTTTTGTTAAAAGATATCATAATTCGGATCGAAGCCCAATATCCAGAAACTCTCTCTAACATCGGCCCATCGGCCGACACAGCAGCTCGCGCTCCAGCAAGCCCAGACAAGGTTCAGCCCAAATCACCCTCCTTCGAGGCCGGCCCAGATCAATTCCAACTCTGTCTAGTTATCTTCAAGCCTCAATTCGCCGAGCCCGAAAGAATCGCTCCCAATCGATCAAGGCGAAGACTCCCACCAAAATCGGATCAACCGAGTATTTCGGGCTCGCCTGGAAATATCTTGCCGGATCATTCACTACTCAGACCGATTCGCAAGGAATAAAGGCGGTCGACCATATCCGGACAAGGCTCTCCTTTTGATATACCTCATCTTGGATGCCACATAAGCCACGATTCTCGAAGATACTATTTATCAACAGTGGAGTCAGTCTTCCAACCGCAACTATGTCTAAGGATCAAGCTCCACGTGTTCGTGCTTCCCAGAAAAGGCCGGGCCACGTCATATCTCCTATGTCGATTTCTCCATCTATAAATACCTTTTTCCCAAAGAAGAAAGGCATGTTGATTTTTCGGAAGGAAATGCCATTTTTGGTACTCCAAGCTCTGGAAAAAGAAGACTTTCGGCTAATTCCACAAATAGTCAGCTCTTGTTCCTCTAAAAACTTCTCATCTCCCATCTTTCTTCAAGAAGATAAAAAGCTTGTACTTGTAATCAAAAGTAAATCAATATATATGAAGTTGACGTAGACACCGTCTTGGCCGAACCACTATAAAAAGTCTTGCATGTTCCCTATTTTATTTGCTTTACCGCATTTCATAATCATTATCCGTGTGTTATCCACTCGGTTGGGGATTGAACGTCACTAGTGACCAACTTTTGACGTCAACAATATCCAAATTATATAAAAATTCCTATTTAATTTATTAAATAAACGTTATGGTTTATAAACGATCCCCTAGTGACTATTTTAAAATTTGATTTAGACATTACTCACAATCTATAAGATAAAATCTTGATTTTTTTTCTTCCATCAGAAAATTATAATCAAGTAGATTTGGACGATTCTTATTTCAAATAATTTTGACTTAAAATGGATTCTATATATTCACACCCGAGGGAGCAGGTTGTACGTACCGAAGTCGGCTTCGGAAAGTGCTTATCCAATTGAGGTTCAAAACTCAATATTACGAATTACCGCGACGTTACGAGCTCATTTATAATTAAAATATAAATTATACGTTCAAACATCGTTTAATAAACGAATTCATTACTATAAATCCATTTATAATTCCAATTTAATATTTAAAACAATAAAATAATTTATATACTTGACTACCAAAAATACAGGACGTTACATTCATAAATCGGGAATGGCAAAAAAAGGCACGAAATGAGGACATGATGCACCAATTAGGATATGATCATTATCTTTCTGGATTATTCTCTATATGTCGAGCATGTAGTGTATACTACGAGATTCCAGATAGGTTGGTTACGACTAGGGTGACATCTTATTTGGTCAGTACTTCCCTCGAGAGGTGCACTATACAGAAAATAGTCTCTTACCTTTTCATTGTATGGAACCCAGTCTCCCTGAGAGTTTGCGATTTTGTTTGTACTACCTAGCATATGCAGAATTTAATAACGGTAATGATTTCACATATTTGATTTGATTTATTTTATGAATTGTATCATATAAGTCATTAAAATATTAGATAATTTTTACGTAGCAATTTTTCCTTTGAACTATGGATGCTATATTTCTGTGGATAGTCTTGTAGTTAGTGAATGGAATTGTTTTGGGGCATTACAAAGCATTTTGAAGCATGAAGGATTTGGGACCCGTAGTATTAATGATATATCATACCGTCGTATTTGATGATTCCAACGCTCGTGAGGATGGAGTGTATAACCGTCCCCACTGGATCAATATTCATGAAAACATTTTTGAAGAATTTCCTTGTACTTCTTTATGTAACATGTTGGAATTAAAACGATGTGAGACTCTACTTTATTCTTCTTTCTATCTTTATTTTCTTTTATCTCAAACAACTTAACTCTCCGACGCTTCGATTTATAGCACGTAAATACCAAAAATGTATTAGTGTCGATCTTTAAGGTTAGAGAGTTGGGTCATTTCAGTTCTAGTAAATATAATGCTAAAATAATTTAACATCTGTTCTAAATTTAATTTAAATAGTGCAGTATTGTACATGCTCACACTTAAAATTTTTCCATTCCTTTGTATTCATAGTCTTCGCTAATGCCAGAGGTAACTTTTAAGAAACAATTTTAAATTTCATTTGTGGTGACGAATTCGGCTACTGATTCGATGTTGTGGGAGAAAATTCCAATCAAGATTTCATAAAAATTTACGATTTGCTATCCACATATTCAATATTCAATACTATACGATCGGTGATAACTAATTCTAATGAATGATCTATGATGACTAATTCCAGTAGTTTTAAACGATTTTGTTAATGAATATTTGAAATATTTGAAACGAAAACGACTTGGTTTTGGAAAACCTAGAAACGGAAATGGAGATACATGGTTAGTACGAAAATGCGGTTGCCTTAGCATTAAACAATAAAAACTTGAAGTCCAATAATGAGAATATATAATAACTTAGTCATTTTGCCAAATTTCCCCTTTTCTACGCATAAAAAATAAATAACATGAAAAAAGGATACACAAAAATCCTTGCATTGCACTCATTGAGATGGATTCTTTTTCTCCATCATCAAACGTACAAGATTTTGTTCTCCCAACCTGCAAATTATGAAAACATACACAAGAATCCCTATACTTACAGCAACTACATCCCCACTCAGGCCTTATCACTACAAGAACATATGGCTATTCCAATGGCTATTTGCCGTTGGCGGCCGTTGGAAGCCGTAGGAACAGCCGTTGAAGTAGTGTTCACGTCTTCCAACGACTTCCATCGAAAACGACGGATTATTTCCAACGGTTGTTCCAGCGGGTTCCAACAGTCTAAACCGTTGGAAACCGTTAGCATATAATGTTCATATTGCTTCATATTGCCGTTGAAAACCGTTGATAGCCGTTGGAAAAACTGGGTTCTTTTTTTTATATAACAGCAAACCAGCTTCCTTCCAGCCACCTCACCTCATTTCATTTCCATTCCAGTTCCATTTCCAAACTATTTCCAACCAATTCCACAACTATGCATTACACATATACCACTAACACCACAAACAATCAAAATATAACGCATAAACACATATATATGCAACAAAAACTATTTACACATCCAAAAAATCATTTAAACATGTCCACAAAGCGTAACAACATATACAACCATTCAAACCAACCATCCAAACATGTCACCAAACCGTACCAATATATACAAACAATCAAATCACATCCAAACTTGTCTCGTTATACATCAAAACAAAAAACATTCCCAACCAAGCATCGAAACACATACCTCAAGATCCATCGTCGCTACGATCACCAAAAGCAGACGATGAAGGAACATCACCATGATTATGCACGTACTCAGCAACCTTTTGATTCAGCTGCTCAATCTGCATACCCTGCACGCGATTCTGGTCCTACAGCTGATCAATCAACGCTCGCAACTCCTTAATTTATTCCTTGTCTTGTGCCTTCTTTTCTTGTCGAACCTGTAAATACAAGTAATTTGTTATACAAGCGATTTTTATAACATACAAAAATGAATTCATAACAAAATCATATTCGTATGTGTTTTCTCTTATATGTGTTTGTGTTTGTGTGTGTTTGTGTTTGAATTCATAACAAAATCATAACAAAAATGAATTCATAACAAAATCATAACAAAAATGTGTTTGTGTTTGTTTATGTTTGTGTTTCTCTTATATGTGTTTGATTTCATAACAAAATCATAACAAAAATGAATTCATAACAAAGCTAACATACATGCAATTGTGTTTGTGTGTGTATACACACGTGTATGTGTTTTCTCTTATATGTGTTTGTGTTCGTGTGTGTTTGTGTTTGAAATCATAACAAAATCATAACAAAATTGAATTCATAACAAAATCATAACAAAAATGTGTTTGTGTTTGTTTGTGTTTGTGTTTCTCTTATATGTATTTGAATTCATAACAAAAATGAATTCATAACAAAGCTAACAAACATGCAATTGTGTTTGTGTGTGTATACACACATGTATGTGTTTTCTCTTATACTATATACACACATGTATGTGTTTCTCTTATACTATATAACATGCAATTTTTATAACATGCAATATTACCGTCAGGTTGCCGAATCCGTAGCGCCTGCTCCGCTGTGTTTTTTCCATAATAGCATCGAATAAGCGGTCTTCCTCCTCCTATGTCAACTCATCACGGCCCGACTCGTCAAGAACATGAGCCCGTGCCTCCTGGAACTTTGCCTATAATAAAAAAACAAATTCATTCGATAAATAATAAAACGATGATTTTATTTTACAATAAACTAATTAATTCATGCTTGTAATATTTAAAATACACATACGTATGACTGTGTCGCCTTGTCGTGCTCATCCCACTCATATGTGACATTGCCTGCCTCGTCTACCTTCCTGGTTGCATGGGTGTGAGTAAAGACATCCATGTATGACACGGGACGTTGATAAAATCGTTCCTGCAGTTGGTAATTTGAATAATTATTTCACATTGTAAATCACTGAACTAATCAATTTATAAATGTAATAATTAACAAATTTACCAAGTCCTCGCGGTGATGCTGGAAAACTTAGATCCTCCGCGATGAGTTACATGATTCTTGTTCCTGTTTGCGGAGTTCCTTTCTGACTCGGCCTGAAAATGTACATTGACAAATTACTTAAAATCAGAAAATAAATAAATTAGATTCATTATAAATTTACCTTGAACTCAGGCGTGTCCCACCACGCAACCATCTTCTCAAACACTTCGTCGCCCATCCACTTTGGTTGCTTTCCATGTTTCTTAAGCTCATTCATCTTCTCTCTATAATTCTTGGCGACCTTCGAGTTCCAGTGTCGCTGAACTAGCTTCGTGTCAGTCTCTTGTACATCTACTGCTCCCTGTATAATTAGTCTTAAATAATTAGTCTGACTTATACAGCATTGACAATGCAAATACATGCAAGTGTTTATTTTTAAGTGAACAAATTGCATGAACATGGAGCAACTTCAACGCATGTGAATACTATTTTGCATGTTGTGCAACACATGAGTATGGACAACAATGGTGAAGATGAGTGCACAAAAGACAAGGCAGACACAAAGTAATAATAGGAAATTCTGCCAAGCGGTATAAACGGTATAAACGTACTAGGAAATCCTGCCAGACAGTCTCTTTGACGTCTGCTGGGATCTTGCTCCACTTAGGCCAGAAATCGCTCATTCTCGCCATATACGCTTCCTTAGAGATATCTAAAACAGTCTGAGACGGCTCTATCTCAAATCTCATGCGTTAAATATAAATTAGAACTTTATATAGTTAATTATAGTATGTAAAAAAACTGTAAATTGTTATTCTGCTAATTTTTATACTTACGCCCTGTCAGCCTTAGGCTCCAAATAAACAACCGGACGAGCTAGCTGTCCGCCACTACCCTCAGCATGAGGGGTGATGCTGCGTCGTCTAGAGGCAGATCCCGAGCCAGAGCCCGAGCCCGAGCCAGAGCCAGAAGCAGGGTCAGACGACATGATTAATATACCTGCAACATATATGAATATGTAATTAGCATACTATATCAAAATAATTTTCATGACATATTTGACTTGGTATAATTTTCATGACATACTATATCAAAACTTCAAAGTTATTTAAAAAATAAATTCGCACAAACATATTATATCAAAACTTCAAAATTATTTTACTTCAAAGTTACTTAAAAAATAAATTTGTACAAAAACTATACAAGCTCATTCATAAATTTCATGCCATATTTGACTAAAGCAATTTTATTTGTTTTAAAAGAACTATGTATGCATGAATCATTGTTCACCGTTCAATCACAAAATTCAATATGTTTATATATTATACACATATTACATATGTTGATTTGGCACAAACTGACTATACAAGCTCATTCACAAACATATTATACACATATATATGTTTTCATAAGTATATGACATATATTGAAACCATTCATTCTAAAGAATTTGACAATTAGGGTGATAACATTAGCAATTCGAAAATAATATGATGTCATATACGTATGCAAACAACTAGAAATCAAATCAAAGACATATTAAGCACAAATGAGTGGTAACCATATAAAATAGGTTTAGGAATTTTACCTAAATTAAAAAGCAATAACGGAGTAGGAGGGCTGGAGGAGCTCGCGGTGGACGTCGGAGGTGATGGCAGTGGCTGATTGGGTGGAGGAGTTGAAATTGGAGGTGGTGAAGGGGTGATAAGGGTTGGGAAATCAGATTTGGGGAAGAAAGGGTGAAATGAAGAAGCAGGTCGGGCTCTCTGGAACATATGCAGGAAAATTTCCGACGGTTTCCAACGGCCGCCAACGGTCTTTATTTCATCGGTTTCCAACGGCTACCACGAATTCTAATTCGCCGTCGGAGGCCGTTGGAAACACGGCGTCGGAATACACCATTTCTCTAGTAGTGTATGATACTCCTTGAAAGCATCATCACTGTTCCCGATACTTTAGGAAACCATCACCTTCTCAATCGAAAACAACACCATATTTTTCCGTGCCTCGCTACCCAGGGCCTGCGCCTTCCACCAACTTCCAAAGCTCCAGACCTTGCGGTGCATTTCCAGCATCCTCGAACAGCCACTATAGAGTTGCGAGATATTTCTATTATTATTATTATATTTTCCTGTTTGAAGCCATTTCTTTGTTTTTATTTGTTGAAACCAAGAATGAAGTTGGCGAGCTTATTTATAATGTTTAATTCCTTGGCCATCAAGGAATTAGGGTAATGGCCGATAGCTTCTAGGATAGGCACTGTTTTTAATTAAATTTTATGTGTTGTCTGCATCTTAGCTCCTAGAAAGGAAAATGGGTGTTTGTAGGATTTCTCCATTTACACGTTCTTTCTTTCTTCAATATGAAGCGTTAGGGAAAAGTGTAGAAACAAATGGTCTGACTTGAGTTTTCTCTTCTTGCCTTAGGCATGTGTTTATGCACCTTGGTCTATGTGATTCCTACTTCTAGTGTAGCTGCAAATTAAGGGAGGCGCATGTGCTGATTATATTACACTTTTCTATCGAAATGGCAGTGTATTCCTTCCTGAGCAATTTTCGTTTGTGGCCTATTTTTTTTTAATCCCACTTTTAGCCTCATTTTGCAAAATATTACAAATATAGCCCACTTTTAGCCACGTAAGCCTTGACCGAGCCAATGCATAAATACTGGCGCAATCAAGGATTGCGCCAGTATTTAAAAAAAAAAAAATCCTTTGGGGCGCAATCCAGGATTGCGTCCCACAAGTTACAGAGAGCAACCAAACTCTCTGTAATTTTCTAAATACTGGGGCGCAAGGATTGCGCCCCAAGTGATTCACAGTGTCACCAACCCTCTTAAATTCCTCTTCAACTACCACACCCCAAATGTATCCAATGTATCCAAATGCTAAAGTAGTTTGCGACAATGTAATAGTCAATGTATGTATTGCTTGAATGTATGAATGAAGGTGATGAATATAAACTCATTGCAAATTGTCGTCATTGCGTGAAAGAAAGAAGTTCTTCTACAATCAAATATTAATACAAATAGTTCAAACATTAATACAAATAGTTCAAACATAAACTACAAAACAAAATCCTAATTTACTGATCTACATTGGCTTCTTTTATGACCAATCACCCGCACTTACTGCATCTATTTGTTTTAGGAGCCCGCATTTCATCCATGGTTCCTTTAATTCTTGTTGATTTAGGTCTCCCAGCTGCTCTACGCACCGTTGGCGGCAAAAGAACTTGTTCCTCGAATGGAGGCCATTACCGTTTATCTGGAATAGGATGAAATTCCGGTTTGTAAGATGCGTAGTACTTCTCGATCGAATACCACTTGGAAGCAAAGTCATGATGAAATCGATTAGCGTCGTTGGTTACATTTGAACAAGTCGCCATTACATGTTCACATGGAAGATGTTGAAGTAAAGGAATCCTACATGTACAGGAACATGTGTTTCCATCGATTATTACCTTGTACTCGTGACCAAAATGTGTAATCACTCCCCACTCGCCTGCGTTATATCGGACAAGCCGGCAACGTCTTGCTTCATTTGCCATTTCACATATCTTTAACTCCCATTTTGGGGTTAACTTAGCCGTTGGTGACATACCAAGCTCTCTTCGTTTACAAAAATAATCTACCGATCGAAAAAACGTGCGAGACACTAAAGCTTTGACGGGCAATGATCGTGCACCTTTAAGTACACCATTAAAGCTTTCGGAGGCATTTGTCGTCATGACATGAAATCTTCCCCCGTCATCAAAACATAAAACCCAGTTCTCTTCCTTCCCACGCAAACTACGCTCGATCCAATTATGTGCGTCAACACTGGTTAGTTTAAGTTCGTCACAAATCCTTTTGTATTCAGTCACCTCTGAAGCACATGCTACTGCATAAAATAAACCTGTCAACTTTTGATCTTTATGCCCGGCAGCTTAAAAATTGGCTTTTAGATGCCTTGCGCAATATCTATGTTTGTGAGGGTATCTCCAATGCTCCTCCAAGGCTATCGGTATTCCCTTCATTCTATCAGAAATGAAAGTGATGCGTCAATTGGTAACATGGAAGAATGTTCGAATACACGCAAAAAACCAACCCCAAGTATCGGCTGATTCGACCTCAACAATTCCATAGGCCAACGGGTGTAGTGAATCATTCGCATCTACAGCAGTTGCAACCAGTAACGTACCTTTGTATTTACCATATAAATGTGTACCGTTTATGGAAAGCAAAGGTCGACAATGTACAAATCCTTCGATGCAAGGCCCAAAAGCTCAAAATGCTCTTTGGAATATAGCATATGAATGTGTACCACATGGTTCGGCTACTATATGGGCAACACATCCGGGATTAGCTTTGATAAGTTCGTCGAAATACTGACGTAGGGTGGAGTATGACTTCGCCCAGTCACCATATATCCCTTTGATTGCTTTGCTTAATGCTCTTCACGCCTTAGTATAACCAATGTTTATAAATAGTTGCTCCTGTATTAACACTTGCACTGTCCCGGGAGTAATACTCAAATCTGCTTTAACAAATGGTATGATCTTCGAAACCAAAAATGCGGACGTTGCTTGCTTGTGATTGGAGTTAACTGTTGGATTTACGCAACTATGTTCAGCTGCGTATTTTGTAATAATCCACCAACCTTTCTGTGATTTTTTAGAATCTATGGCACGTATTCTCCACGGACAGTTGGGATCTATGTTGCAAATAGCAGTGTATATCTTTTTGTTCGACCAGATCGGCTTAAACGAAACCGCATGCAAAATTGACCATTCACTAAGTTGTTGAAGAAATTTGCTTTTGCTCTCAAACATCATACCGACTTTGAAACCATTATGAACACAAGCCGATGAGAAAATTTTGTTGTTGAATTGCATATTAGCAACCACGGATCTAGCCAACATTTGTGCATTGCACAAATCATCATCCAATGGTACGTCGAACACCGGCTCCGGCTCCTTGTCATCACTATCTCCCGGAGCGCTGTCTTCGTCTCCGAAATCAAAATTCAGGGGAGCATTATTTACTTGCATTGAATCAACCCATGTCGTGTCATTATCAGGAAGACTAACAACGATCATGCTATCAAGTGAAGGATCCAGATTTAACTCACCCAGGTATGGTTCATCTATTTCAATATCCACGTTGGGAATATTCGATTCTACGTTGGATTCGGCTTCGGTAGGTTGTGTCGGATACCTGAGTACGCAAGCGGCATATTTTTTAGTACATTTTGATACACAACATAATTCTTACATCAATAACAGAAGTAACTTACTGTTGGCTCGCGTGATTAACATCGGAGGGCGTTGGTTGCATGGGAGCACAATGGTAACTTGTAGACGGTCCGGCTGTAGTTTGTGTCGCGAAGTAATTCGAAAAAAACCTGAAACATACAACAAAATTTTTTAATCATACCCAAGACAATGGTTATATAATACACTAGGAGAGTTCTACAGTTCGAATTACCCTTACGTCATATTTTGGACTGTATCCTGCGTTGGATACGGATAGCCAGGTTGCAAATTCATGAATGGATTCCAACAAAAACACATTTGTTGTTGCTCATAAGTAGGTTGGCTCATAGCCGGATTCAGATGGTATGCTGCGGGAGCCTCAACGACCGGAGTTACATGTGGCTCCATCGACAACTCCGCTCCTTCCTTACAAATAATTCAATAGATTTCGACACAGCGAACAACATAATTTCAACGTCGGCATCTTCTCCAATTTTAATTGCCTTAGATCCCGAATCAGTCGGCCAATTGCAAACTAACTCAATGTCAAACTCATCCGATTTAATTTTAGTAGCATTATAAACAGCCTCCTTCAATTGTACAAAGTTTGATCCTTTCAAAACTTTTGCCGGTTTACTAGATCCACCATTATATGTTCCACATTTATGTTCATCAATAACCAATTCTCCGTCATAATAGCATATTGTAGCAATATAGTTCGGCGCCATTCTACGTTAAACGCAAGTTCATAAAAACTTAGAATGGATAGATCTAGAAAAAAAATATAGAAAAAAAAAACTCATACCTTTCTATAATCTAACAAAAGCAAAACTCTTTCTCACTTAGATCCGCAATAAAAGATTCTTATTTTGTTGAATAAGAATGAAGGATTTGTAGTTTTTAATTTTAGCTTTTGGGTTTTTTTTAGAGAGGAGTGAAGAATGAGAAATGGTGAATGAGATAAAAAAGGGAAAGAAAGTTATATTGCCACTGTAAATCTCTCGGGGCGCTGGATTGCGCTCCAAAGAAAATTAGCCTAGGTTCTCTTGGGGCGCAATCCAGGATTGCGCCCCAAAGGAAAAATCTTACTTGCGCAATCCTTGATTGCGCCTGTATTCATGCCTTGGCCCGGTCAAGGCTTACATGGCTAAAAGGAGGCTATGTTTGCAATATTTTGCAAAAGGAGGCTAAAAGTGGGATAAAAAAAAATTAGGCCAGAAACGAAAAATGCTCTTCCTTCGAGTATTAGGAGTAGTATAGGCTATTGTTTACCGGCGTGATTTATGGGATTATAAATTCTTTTATGCTTCAATAAATGTAAAAAAAAAAAAAAAAAAAAAAAAAAAAAAAAAAAAAAAAAAAAAAAAAAAACGTCCTTTGGCTCTTACGAAATTGAAGAATGGCACCCATGTTGTTAATTTTCTTGGCAGGCAAGGAGTAAGTATGGTTCCATTAATGCCATAGATATTAGACAGTAGACGTAGGAAGCTTTGGGGCAAGGTTTTATGTTTTGTTTATTAATATATGTTGATTCCTTGGGCGTGAAGTTTGAAAGGTGTAGGTCAGCGGAAATTTGGGTTCTAGGATAGCTGATGGATTAGACCATTCATGGCGATTATAGTACATGTTTCTTAGTTGTTAGGGAAAGGGTACCTTAACTATTTTAATGTATATCCTTATCCTTAAGGCTAAGTAATTTTAGACGTGCAATATGATGTGAATGGAAACGGCTGGCTTGAAGTGTACTCCGAACTTGACAGAACATGTATATAAAATCCAACATTCACTTCTTAGCTAGGGATCACGTACCCGTTATGAAAAACTATATTCATATATAAGCGCTACAGACTGAAATAAAAATGCCGTTGTAACGAGCAATGTACCACGATCCCAAAAATATAATAATATCGGTAGGTTAACTCATATTGTGAAACCCTGAAATACTGATACAGTGTGCAAAATACTCCAAATAAAAAGTTGCATATTTAATTAATTAAAAATTACAGTAAAATTCTAAAAATTAAATTATAATTACAGCAAAAGAATCTTGTCCAAATTCGAAACCAATATCTAGTTATATCAAATAAACCGTTACGGTCGATAAATGATTCTATAGCGACTATTTGAAAATTTGATTTTGACATACTCACAATCTACAACGCAAAATCTCCATTTTTCCCTTCTATTAGAAAAATACAATTAAACAGATTCCAACGTTTCTTGTTTCGAAGAAATCCGGTTTATAACGGGTCCTATACACTCAGTTGAAGTTTAGAACGTTAAATTACAAAATACCACGACATTACGGACTTGATTTAGATTATATTATAATTAAGACGTTCAACTGTTGTTTAAATAATATATAAATTCACTTATATTACGAATTCAATATTTAAACTGATTCAAATACAAACCGATAAAAATGCGGGACGTTACAACTACAGATAGGTTGGTTACGACTAGGGCGACGTCTTATTCGGTCAGTACTTCCCTCCAGAGGTGCATTATACATAAAATAGTCTCTTACCTTGTCGTTGTATGGAACCCGGTCTCCTTAAGAGTTTGCGATTTTGTTTGCACTACCTAGCATATGCAGAATTTAATAATGGTAATGATTTCGCATATTTGATTTATTTTTTGAATTTTATCATATAAGTCATTAAATATAATGTTAGATAATTTTTATGTAGCAATTTTTCCTTTGAGCTATAGATGCTATATTTCTGTGGATAGTCTTGTAGTTAGTGAATGGAATCGTTTTAGGGAATTACAAAGCATTTTGAAGCATGAAGGATTTGGGACCCGTAGTATTAATGATATATTATACCGCTGTATTTGATGATTCCAACACTTGTAAGGATGGAGTGTATAACCGTCCCCACTGGATTAATATTTACGAAAACATTTTGAAGAATTTCCGTGTACTTCTTTATGTAACATGTTGGAATCAAAACGAAGCGAGATTCTACTTTATTTTGCTTTCTATCTTTATTTTCTTTTACCTCAAACAATTTAACTCTGACACTTCGATTTATAGCACGTAAATACCAAAGATGTATTAGTGTAGATCTCTAATGTTAAAGAGGTGGGTCATTTCAGTTCCAGTAAATATAGTGCTAAAATAATTTAACATTGAGCTGTTCTACAGCGCCCGAAAATAGGTGTGCGAAAAAGTGCGGAACTCCCGCAATTCAAGGAGAAGCTTGCGATTCACAGGGGGAAGTGGTCCAGAAACCGTCCGATCTTCTTTTCGCAACTTTTGACAAAAAAAGCTTCGGGCTTTATAGCATTTGTGTTTAACATTTGTTCTAAATTTAATCTAAATAGTTCGATATATAGTATTATATATGCTCACACTTAAATTTTTTCCATTTCCTTTGTATTCATAGTCTTCGCTAATGCCAGAGGTAACTTTGAAGAAACAATTTTGATTTTCATTTGTTGTGAAGAATTCGGCGACTGATTCGATGTTGTGGGAGAAAATTCCAATCAAGATTTCATAAAAATTTACGATTTGCTATCCACATATTCAATATTCAATACTATACTATCGGTGATAACTAATTCTAATGAATGATCTATGATGAGTTGATGACTAATTCCAGTAGTTTTAAACGATTTTGTTAATGAATATTTGAAATATTTGAAACGAAAACGACTTGATTTGGAAAAACCTAGAAACGGAAATGGAGACACGTGGTTAGTACGAAAACGCGGTTGCCTTGGCATTAAACAACAAAAACTTGCAGTCCAATAATAAGAATATATAATAACTTAGTCATTTTGCCAAATTTCCCTTTTCTACGCATAAAAAATAAATAACATGAAAAAAGGATACACAAAAATCCCTGCAGCACTCACTGAGATGGATTCTTTTTCTCCATCTTCAAACGTATAAGATTTTGTTCTTCCAACCTGCAAATTATGAAACATACACAAAAATCCCTGCAGATACTGTTCAAGAATACCATTAATAAGAGATTGTGACGTATGAAACCAATGTTCAAAGACATATTGTAAAATTAACAGGAAGAATTCTTTTACAAGTAGCCGTCCGAACTTATTGCATCTATCAACTGTAAAAACACAAAACAGTTTTACAACAAAAATAAAAATAAGATACAGGTGACAATATAATGAAACATAACAAACAAAATATTTCTGATTGCTTGGTTGAAGTAACTGGTTTCCCAGAAAAAACGCATGATTGAACTTCAACGCTAACAAACGGACGCAAATGACCTGCAGCAAAGTAAAACCCCAGTTATATTACATGTACTACAAACTAGGGCTGTTATGATAATGGTAAATCTATCATTATCATACTATTACCAAACGACCGGTAACCATTTACCATTTTTGATTGAAATAATTAAAACAGTTAAAACGACACGGTAACGGTAAATTTACCATTTTTAACGGTAAATTATCGGTAACATTTCTTCAATACCAGCGATAACGTAATTTTATCAGTCGATTTAAAACTTACGTATATTCGTCAGTTATGCTTTATTACATGCATTTAGAATTAAATAAATGATTAAATTCAGTTTAATAATAAGGTGAAATAATTCTAAGTACACTTATTTTCTTTTTCATTTATGTTTTCCATTAAATAGCACTATATATAAAACAACAAAGATGATGCACTGTGTACAAAAAAACATGTCAAGATAAAAACATTCATGAATAAATAGTAATTTACCATTACTGGTGTAACGATTGCCAGATTATCGATATACCAGTCGATCGGTAACGGTAACAGTAAGCAGTTCTATTTACTAGTAAAAAATGGTACGGTTAAAGTATTTGCCAAATGGTAACGGTAACCATTACCATAACAGCCTAAATACAAACTGAGAACAGAACAACTATGCGGTTGACAGTAACAATTTATGTGTTTCTAACATTGATTTTGAGCTTCCAAATCCGAATTCAAACCTTAATTCACCGTCCTTTTGCAGTATTTGTCTAGAAAATGGTAAAATTCACTGTCTTGGCAGTGAAGCTTTCAAGTTGTTTCAAATAAATCTCTAGATACATACATATATATTTCACTTTTAATCTCAGCAGGAATCGAAGAGTTTGAAATAAAGATCCGAGTTTTGGGTTTCAACTTTCAATACGCATTTCAAACCGTATGGAAAACAACAAAACGTTCTCAGTTTTATAAGAAAAATCAAAATCTAAAAACACACAACAAATGGATTTTTGACTGTTGCGAAAATCCAGACAAGATAGATGCGTTTGGTTTATAGTTTTTAATTTTGAGTTTTCTCACATACGAAAGTACCAACGACGCACACATATCGTGAAAAACGACCATTTTACAAAACGAAGTTAACACACAAAATCAAAAACAACTTTTTTATTTTCATATTTTAAGAAACGGAAGGACGATGACAAATTCCCCTCCATCACTCCCCCGTTTTTAATCCGTCACATCCGCTATACTTCTTCGCAATTTTCATAATTAATGTTGAAAACTAAAAACTCAAAATACAAAATAAACCAAACACTACCTTAGATTTTAAGAATTTTGCTATAATGCATAATACAGTTACCTCACACGAGTCGATCTCTTCCATCCCAAAAAGAAGAATCAATCCACCCTGCATTCATGGCACGCTCAACGTACATTTTGAACTGTTTCTCCACGTCGGGAACATCCAACACAAGATCGTCCATGCAATCCAAAACCCTGTCAAAACCCTTCACCATTTGATTAGGGGTGATGAGCCCCATACCATAACACTCTTCCAACAACCTCCACATTCTCTCGTTCTTCTTCTCCATCACGTTCACGAGCGCCTTCTTAACGACTTCATGGTGAAAAAAGGGCATCCCTAGCTCTTTTATACACCTACAAGCTTCCCTAATGTCTCCTCCCAAATCATACTCTTCCAGTAACTTGCTAATTTTATCCTTTACATCATCGATATCTCTAACCGTTTTACTACTTCCACCTCCACCCCAACATCGTAAAATCCTCTCCCCTGATAATCGTGCCTTCAGTAAAGAACGTGAAAGAGTTATCACTTTACTTCCTATAGAGTCTCCCCCTTCACACTGATTTTCGATCTCATCTAAATGGAATGGAGCAATTGCTTCGTCCACGACTGCCCTAGCCAGAAACATAGCCAAAACCTCAACCACGGATGGGATATCTAATGCAGTGTCTTCAGCCGACTCTATCAATAGTACGAAACCACTCACTACATGTTCCGCGGGTAAACATAAAGAAGTTAGCAAAACTGAAGCCATTTCCTTTTCTCGGTTCTTCCTATCCATCGCAAGTGTTATCAGTTTCTTAATGAAAATGGAGTTCAAGGATGTGGATGATAGTTCATTTTCGGACTCCAAACTACTAATCACCTCTACTATGTCCCCAGTGTAGAAATACTCCTGAATTACAGATGTTGCACGTTTTTTGAAAATTTGGGCTTTTTGATCCTCGACTTCATTCTTGGATTGGTAATAGATTGGTTTTAACGAAGATGCGGAAAGCCATCCTTCTGATGCTGCTTTCGGTATCAACGACTGTAGGAGATTTCGTGCATTTGGGATGTCAAGTGATAAATCATCAATCGTATCAATAAGACGATTAAATCCTTTTGATATTTGACTAGAGTTTATCACACCTTCTTCAGAAAGTGACTTGAGCAAATCTAAGATAAGAAACTCAGCTGATCGACTCTCCATAGCTAAGATCAAAGCACGTTTAACTATATCATGATGGAAGTAAGGAACTTTCAGATCTATTATACACCTACGAGCCTCTTTCTTGTCTCCACTTGCTATATACTCAGTTAAAAGATCATTAATTTTAGTTTTAACATCATCAACGGTATTATTCTTACTTCCAGCCCATTTTCTAAGTATAATATCAGCATGAAGTGTACCTGATAAGTAGCCTTTTTCGGCTCTTTTTATCACTTGAATGCCTTTAGAACCTTCAGGTAATTTTACAATCTCTTTCTTGAGAAAAGCAGGGGGTAATATTTCATCAACTATTGCACGAGCTATAAAAAGGGCAAGAATATCTACAGTGTCAGGTATATCTACAGATAGGTCATCCGCTGCCTCCACTAATTTGTAGAAGCCTTTGTAAACTTGGGGCGGACTTATCACTTCAGCATACAGAGATGAAAGAAGAACAGCAGCCATTTCCTTTTCTTTATCGTGTCTATCCATGGCTAACGAAACCAGCTTTTTAACAAAGTAATAATGATATGAGGGTTTGCCGAGATCTTTTAGTTCAACTGCACTGGACATGATGTCGTCGGTTGTGAAATATTCTTCTACTATTACAGTTGCCTTCTTTTTAAATTCATCAAAGTCTGTTGACGATTTGCTCGGTGTAGACTGCTGCTCTTCCTGCAGTATGTTTGTGCATGAAGATTAATGTATTGCGTATTTATAACAACAATTTAAGTGTAATGCAATTAAGGTTGTAGTCAATAAGGGGAAAATAGTTGGTCTCAAGGAAAGCTTATTTATACCTGAGAGCTGTCGTAATTCGGATCATTGGGGTCGATATAGTAATCAACTTCAGTACTAAGCAAAGCTCCCCATGTACCTTTTCCACCTGAACCATCTATAAAAAAGCACGACATTGATGACATAATAATTCAATAATGTATTACTTATCATAACCATCTATAAAAGAACACAACGTTGATGGCAATACAGCGGTTTAGATAGTATCTAAGCACCTAAGAATAAATAGCTATATATCAAGTTTTTACTAGGGTATTATGCAACTTTATAAGTTCATGATGAATTCCGGCTATTGGACAAACAAAAATGATCTTCTGTTCAGTCTAATTTATGACAAAGCATAGAATGTTCTTTCCGGCACGTCCATCTCTAGCTGAGTGTGAATGTCTATCGTTCTTAAATGATATGTATGAAATTTGAACTTCAATGTGATTATGGTTGATTAAGAACCACATTGTACATAATAAAAATGATCTTCTGTTCAGTCTAATTTATGACAAAGCATAGAATGTTCTTTCCGGCACGTCCATCTCTAGCTGAGTGTGAATGTCTATCGTTCTTAAATGATATGTATGAAATTTGAACTTCAATGTGATTATGGTTGATTAAGAACCACATTGTACATAACAGATGTTGGTGATATACCAGTTTACATAGTATCTACAGATAAATTTGGCCATAGATATGGTTCCAATAAATTGCCAACTTTTTAACAAGGTAACATGCAATTTTTAGAGTTCATAGAAAATTCAGACTGTTGAACAAATAGATAAAAGAAAATCCCAAGATCTGTTCAGTCTAATTTAAGTACACACGTACATGTAAGTTAAGCGCAATGGGAGAATAAAAGCATCGTACACTTCCAGAATGACCATAGCGTGAAGAAACTATCATCTTCAACTACGTAGGTCGAAAAATAAGAGACGCGTAGAAGAACATTTCCCTATATAGCCGTAGGCAAGGATCCGCTACGCCTCTCTTTCACTAGAAAATATGATATTATTTCGAAACCCCTAAGATGTCCAAAACGTTGAATACCAACTGCCAAAACGCCAATTTTACCCGTTGACTTGAAACAGGATTTTTGAACATGTTAGGATTTTCCAAACAAGCGTTACGGCGCGTGCTTCGTGTATGAATTTTTCTTCTAAACATGTGTAATATTAAAATATAATTTAAATTCTAATTTAAAAATTGATCGGCTCGGGTTTGGTTAAAGGATAAGAGTTACTGACCAAGTAAAAGAATATAAAATTTAGAATTTTAATTAAGGTTGGAGCACGTTTAAATACATTAACATGTGATTTGAATCTAAAGGACATTCTGGAAAGTTCTGGTTTACACCAAAAACATGTGACACCAAAGAGATTACAAACTGTTATTAAAGATGAGCCAAATTTTGTAGAGATGACCTTGAGTTACGCAAGAAAATATGCACAGATTTTCGTTTGATTTCAAACTATGTGCGTTCGAGAATAAAAGAGGTGTAGTAGAACCATTCCTCTCTCCCCCTCCCTCCATCTCTCTCGTGTGTTTGCTATTTTGTTCTTTTTTTTTTGGGAGGAGGGGGGGGGGGGGGGGGGGGAGGGAGAGTTTTAAAAGTCGATATATGTAAAAGAAGAAATCTTATGTAATTAATGCTCATAATATACTGGTGTACTTAACATCTATAGAGAAATTAAGCCATAGATATGAAACCTTTTAACAAAAAAATGTGCAACTTTCAGAGCAATTCAGCCTTTTGACCCAAAAAATAAACCAATTTCCCAACATTCTGTCCAGTCTAATTTAAGGTGACACACACATGTACATTTAAATATAACATGAATGAGAAAACAGTGATAGCCTTTTAAGGATGCCCGTCTCTAGAGGAGTGTGAAAGTCGATTATCTTAAATGATATACATGTATGAACATTAGACTTCCATGTGATTATGGTTTAGTAAAAGAACACATTGTACATAATAATAGCTGATGATGTGCCAGTTTACAGAGTATTTTTTATATAAATTTAGCCATAGGGATAAGGTTGCAGTAAATTATCAGTTTTTATCAAAGGTAATATGCAGCTTTCAAAATTCACGAGCAATTCAGACCTTAGACAAACAAAAATTAAAATTTCCAGAATTCAGTCTAATTTAAAACAAAGTATACATGTACATTAAATACATGAATGAGAGAGCAGTATCATACTCTTTTCACGAGGACGCCTCTAGCTGATTGTGAAAGTATATTATCTTAAATGATAGATGCATGGAATTTTAACTTCAATGTGATTATGGTTTGGTAAAAGAACATACTGTGCATAATAATGGCTGAAGATGCGAGTTTACACAGTAAAAGTAGATAAATTTGACAATAGCTATGGTTGGAATAATTATCAACTTTTTGAAAAGCTAATATGCAACTTTTAATGAGCAACTCAAACTCTTGGTCAAATAAAAACCATTTTTCGTAATTCAGTCTAATCCAAATGAAGTACACACGAACAATTAAATATAGCATGAATGAGATAACAGTGTCATACCCTTTTTCAGGATGATCATCTTTCACTCGGTGTGAAAGTCTGTCATTCTTAAATGATATGTATGGAATTTGAACCTCAATGTGATTACGGTTTAGTAAATAAAACATACAAATTGTAAGCGCTGATGATACACCAGTAGTTTACATGGTATTTATGGATAAATTTGGCCATATACATGGTTGGCGCAAATTATCAACTAGGTATCATGCAACCTTCAGAGTGCATGAGCAATTCAGACTATTGGACAAATAAAAACAACTTTTGGCAAAATTCTGTTCATACATGCATGTGTAGATTAAGCCAAATGATAAGGGAAAAAACAGCAACATACTCTTTTTAGGATGACCATCTCTGGCTGAATGTGAATGCCTATTATTCTTGAATGAACTTCCTTTACTGGGGCTATGCTTTCCACGTGGTGTTCTAGGCGACTTTGGCGACTTCGGAGATTTTGGGGACTTTATTTCCAAAGGAGTGACAGCCGTTGGATCAGCATTCTCCAATGCAACATTAATCAGTTCACGATGCTCGTTTGATATAAATCCATCATTAAGATCCATTGGTGCAACTTAGTGATGGATTTTTCTTGAGGCCAGTGAGACTAACTCATACACAAAAGAATTCTTTTCCAGAGATTAAAAAGCGCGGATATTGCTAAGAAGCTTTGCAATTTCCAAAAGAACAAAGTGCCTAGATCACCCATGACACTTTGCCCATAATCATTTGAGGTACCTGCAAATTTACCAAGCAAGGGATAAACAAAAGGATAGTAAATAAGTTAATAAAATTATTTGATAGTATTTTAACAGGCTGCTTATTGCGAGGTGGATCATAATCTGTTTGGCAACCTACGGTCAGAATTGACTGAGAAGTGATCTTCTTCTTTTTTTCTTTTCTTTTTTTACTGCTTTTATAGTACCGATCAAGTTATCTGAGCAATCAAACTAACGCTGAACTCCAACTGAAAACAAATACTTCAAAACTATTACCAACACGGAATTTTGATTGAAAACAAACATTGTTTTAACATTATTTGACCCTCAGAAACACTCATAATCACTGATCGCTTGAGGTGCCTAGATCTAACATTCATAACCTTACGGGTCTCTAGACTAAAGTATTGTCGTTGATCGTCAGGGGATAAGACCCAAAACATCCATAACAATAATCTAGAGACCTTTACCACTAGCTAGTGGTTCTTGACCCACTTAATACTAATATAAACGAACATACACGGAATGAAGTTATTAAAAAATATTTAGGCAGCATTAACTGTCCCATGCTTACTCATGTACACTGTTGTGTTCCTACTCAACGTTATTATGGTCCATCCATTTCTGTTATCAGTGTAACTCCTTGTGGTATAAATACTTGAAACAATACTCATGTACATTGTAAGAATAATATTTCCACATCTTAAAAAGTAATATAATTTTCATTTCCAGATTTTACTCCCACTTGTTTCAAACAAGCCTAGTAGTTCGAAAAGTAAGAGCACTGGTGTTATTGTTGGGGTTATAGTTGCAATTGCCATCTTAGGATTTCTAGCAGCATTTGGAATTTTTATCTTCAAACCGAAGCAAAGAAAACGAAGGCTATGCGAGGAAGATGAAGAAGGTAGGTAGTTTAGGAAATAAAGAATGTATATATGCTTACATCCATTCTATATTGCTGCTGATGATTCCACAACATGTGAAAAAGAAAAACCAATGCCCATTTTTGTTGATGACTCCACAACACGTGAAAAAGAAATTATCATTTTATACTTATGCATAGCAAGGATACTACGCCATCTTAGCTTAGGACATACAAGAAAAAATTCAGCTCAATGCAACCATGATGACAACAGCTTAATAGTTTGAGATACTTTGAGTATAATACGAAAAAGGAAAATAAAAGAATACAAATAATAATCTGAGATGTCACTAGATGTATCAAAATAAGGAACACACTAAAAGGTTCACATTCCATTACCGATGTGTCAGTTTCAGTAAAATGAATCATAAGTTCGAAGTTCGTATCATACTGTTACCAAAATAAGTTGTCGTTGCCTACTTAAATTTCAATTCAAAATAATGCAAAGTTTTTAACTCTCTAATCATCAAAATGTCATGCCATATAAACACGAAATACAGGACTTGCCGAAGGAAGCAAGTATTCCATCACAAATTTTATGCTTGTGCTTCTGAAGCTATTACTGCTGTACCACTCACTATACTCCCAATTCTCTGACCAAATCAAGTAAGTGAATCCGACCATGAACATAAGCTATAGCTAAAAATTACAAACACAAATTAGCGTGTGTTTTGCAATAAGGTCCAGATATAAACTACAGTATGATTTATAGAACAAATTCGAAACATTCTGAAATGAATCAGTTTCCAAATCGAATCATCAATTGATTATTTAAAGTGATCTTATATTTACAAATTTACCGATTTTGTGACTTCTGACTTTGTGTTGTGCTCTTCGTCTCCTCTTGGATAATGGAATTTGAGAATATACGCGGGATTCTTAAATCGGTGGAAGCAAAATCGGGGACCTGCGTTCCAGCGGAGTAAGCAAAATCAGGGATCTACACGCGCCATTGCTGATCAAGGCAGTAGTATCCAGGCGACGCTGGTTGTTTATAGGATGTAGTTGTGGTGGAATTGAAAGAAAGATGGACCAGGGATCTAAAGGAGAAAAAGTCGCCGAATAGGAAGGAGAAAGAAACGAGGAGGCGAGACGTGGGCTATCTACAGTGGGAGACAACTACAAAATTTAGAGAAACACCTTTTTCCTTTTAATATTCATTTTCTTTCGGTGTTATCCAGGCCTATTCATTGGATTTATCGCACAGAAAAATACCTTCTTTATTTTATTTTATTTTTGCTTTGATGGTATCTATCTACAACTCGTGCGTTGCACATAATAATATTATTAAATATAATTTTTTAAAATTTTACGTTAAAATTGGAACTTCATCTACAACATGCGATGAATCTAACAAAATAAATATAATATAAATTATTATTGTTGTTTATATGTGGTACTCTTATGTAACTTATATATTTTTTTAAAGTAAAACAGTCACAGAGGGCACTAAAATTAAATAAGGGCATCATGAATGGAAAAAGACACGGTAAAAAAAGAAAAATAGCGCACGATGAAAAGAGAGAACAAAGCGACATTGATTAGGAAGACAAACTAATTCTCATTATGGAGGAAGAAGGCCCAAAAATTTATTGGTTTATGGAGACAAACTAATCCGCAATTTGAGGGCTTAAGTAACGAAACTTAATTCCCAAATAGTTTTCTTTTACATTAATTTATTTCTATATGCTTCGTTGGGAAGATTGTAATAGAAATTGTTATGTTTTACGTTTTTGATTCCTATAACTGAAAATTGTCATGAAATAGTGTTGGTTGGAAATTGCATCACCCTTGCTTGGTGAAGTGGAGAAAATCGCATTCCCCCGTGTGTGGCAGCATATCTCGTATCCCTCTTTGGGGATGCGAAGTTCGCATCCATTGGGGATACGATGTCTCGTATCCCAAAGGGGATACGATGGCTCGTACCCCGAAGGGAATACGAGCTATCATATCCTTGGGATACGAAGTTTCATATCCCGAGAGATACGAAACTCGTATCCCAAAGGATGCGAGGTGCGAAGTGGGATGCGGGCTTCTGGAGGCGAGGCGGAGGGATGCAGAATATGGAGGGATTCAAAACTTTGAGGGATTCGAAATCCTGCAGGGCGAGGCCAATAGAGATCCTATCCCTTGAGAGATACGAAATCGCATCCCCTCCGGGGATGCAAAGTACATATTTTCGCATCCCAAAAGGGAAATGAAATATGCACTTTCGCATCCCAAGGGATGAGAAAACTAAGAGATTTTCTTGTCGATTCTTGACCTTTCCATTTCGAGTCGCGCGAGCAGTTTTCAGTGATCGATGCGTGATGCAGCCGAAGAATCTACTAAAGACCATAAAGACATTTCTGCGCATGTTCACGAAAACGGACGTAACTTTCAAACCGTAAGGCCGTTTGGGCCAAATGAAATTTGTACCTGAAGCTAACTCAAAGGGCTACAAGAGTTACTATGCAAAGCACCGTAATCCATGTTTTCGGGACCAAAGAGGTTATCTAAAGTGGTTTTGGGCCATTTTTATGTTTACATCGCGACTTCGACCAAATCGCTTTGTGTTTTTGACGACGTTACTGATGCTTGAGCGCGTTGCTAATCAAAATCTTGACGTGTGACAGCTTCGAATGAAAAGCATGTCAACATTTTGCCACTCAAAACATGTCTTGCTTAATTGAAGGAAGACATGCTTTGCTAGAAGACCAGATGTCTAGAAAACCAAAGCTAAGAGAAGTCCGAAGCAAACTCCTGTAACCAAGAAGCCAAAGAGCCACGATCGTGCCGGGATGTATTATATATGAGCTTGGAAACCAGAAAGTTTGAAATCTAATGGAAGCTGACGATCGCTGAGATTGTAGTAGAATAGATAACCGACGATCACTGAAATCGTAATAATAGAAGTCTGATGGTCGTTGAGACCGTATTGGAATGAAAATCTGACGATCGCTAGGATCATATTAGTATAGAAATTCGAAGATCGTTGGGATCGTATTTGGAATAGAAATCCAACGATCACTGGGATTGTAATAGAATAGAATGCCGACGATCATCAGGATCGTATTTAGAATGGACTGTCGAGTCCGGGATGCTTGAGATCTAGAAAATAAGAACTCATGAGCTTGTTGAGTCTTGTCGGAGCAAGTATGTACTTGCAAAAGAGAATTTTGCACTTGGCAGACCAAATTATTTAATGTTAGGTGTATGAAGAGCCAGATTGTTAAGATTCTTTTGATAAGAAGGCTGCGATAAGGAAATCATGTGCTTGGCGGACCAAGTCGGGTAGTTCTTACGTTTGGCAAACTTATTCAAGAATTATTAACAGCTGATAGGCCCAATCTTCGGAGGAAGTCGTGGACCGGAGTCCGAAGCTAAGAACCAGAGTTCAAATTTCATGCCCGACTGATCAGGGAGGGGTAGACCAGAGTCTTATATTTATACTGGACGGATCCAGTGCGGGGGAGACCAAAGCCTAATGTTTACCCTGGACGGGTCCAGCGGGGGAGACCAGAGTCTTTTGTTTATACTGGACGGATCCAATGCGGGGGAGACCGGAGTCTTATGTTTATAATGGACGGATCCAATGTGGAGCTGGAGCCTGAATTTTATACTGGACTGATCCAGTGTGGAGCCGGAGCCCGAATTTTATATTGGACTGATCCAGTGTGGAGCCGGAGCCCTAAAGTAGTATTTCATTAATTCCACATGACTACAACGGCCGTTTCCAACCCCGAACACGATTGGAGACCACAGGCCTATTCTGTGCGTGCGGGCTGACGTTATCGCTTTGATTACATGGGAAGAAAATAAAAAGGTGAGAAGTTGCCAACAACAAAAACAAACATAAATAACGGACCGAGGTCCGGAAAGCTAGGAAAAGCCGTTGAGCAGGGTAAGTTGATGACAATGCCCTGGGGCAACCATTTCTTCCCATATCCTAGGATGTTGTAGGGGGGCAGAGTTGGTGGAGCAGTTGTTGTTGGGTTCAAGACATACTGCTGTAGATCGCCACGCCTGATGGGGGCTTCGACGAGATCATAAACTGTCTGTAGTCATCAGTGTTATGACCTGGAAGTTCATGGAATAAGAAGTATCTGTCGGAGCTTGCTTGCCCTGGAGTTGGGTCTCTCCTGGGAGGCTTCTGAAAAGGCGCAGTCTCATGTATGCCAAGATAAATCCTCTCCAGGTCATGAGTGAGCTCAGTGTAGGGTGGGAACTTTGGCTCGAAGCGAGGCCGTGAGTTTTGATTGTCCCAAGATTTACCCTTGCCTTTGTCGAGAATAGATGACCCTGAGTCTGCCGTGGAGTTGGTTCAATGAACGGACTTTTCGTTATGGGAGTCTTCCTCCCTTAGAAATATTTCGGCTTCAAAGTAGAATTCGGTGAGATCCCTCGGCGGATCCGGTTGTAATGAAGTCCTAAAGTCTGTCATGTCCAGAATGCGGGAGACGGCGGCTATCAGGACCATGGAAGGATCTGGTCTGTCGACGGAAGCCACCGCCGCATTGAATCGTTCGAGAAATTTGTGTAGAGTCTCGCCTGTTCTCTGCTTCACGGACGTCAAAGTCATGACATTCCTTGGTTGAGCGATATGAACTCTGAATTGCTCAACGAACCTTGAGACCAAGACATTACAGCTATTAATCGATTCTGGTTCTAACTGTCTGAACCATAGAGCTGCTTGTTGTATATAACAATTATATGATTTTTGTTTGATGATAACAAACATATATACATTATTATAAGTGTGTTTGCAATTGTACTATTCTACTACATCACACACATAAATAAGTATTTATATTTGAATAAAATACTACTGCACAAGAATTTAAATATTCGAACGGTATTTTATTTAAATATAATTTTTTATTTCAACATTTCAAAAGTACATATTTTCTAACTCCACTATTGTACATCTCAATGATTTCATATACATAGAACCTCACTACAAACTCTCGGTTTCACTCAGTTACACAGTCACTCATATATATTTCATTCAGTTGTACAAACACATATACATTCAGATTCACTCAGCTCACTCATATACAAGTTTCACTCACTCACACATCACTGTTTCTTCAGCCTGCTTTAGTCAGTCCAGTCATCTGCAAACCTGTCACGGGAACACACATAGTAAACTGGAACAAAAATATTTTTAAATTCTAGCAAATATAATTTTATTTTAAAATTTATTTGCCTCAGAATTTTAGTGTGTTTCTCATCATATTTCTTGACTTGGTCTGATATGTGTATACATCCATCTGTGTCTAGACCGCTTGTGATATTTACAGTGATTCACTGTAAATACCATAAGGTTGACAGTGTCTCTAGTGCTCTCTCTCTCTCTCTCTCACACACACACACACAAAAACACACACACACACACGCACACACACATATATATATATATACACATATTCTGCACATACACAATACATGTATACACATACATGTGTATGTATATACACATATTGTGACGACCGCCCATAACTACTGCACTTAACAAGGGAAGTAATGCATTGAAAGACGTGTCAGGCAGCTATGGACGATCATCGAGATATGAAACAAAAGCGGAAGCTATCGTACAACTCACATCGCAAGGATAATATATAATAGAGCATATACAACAGGCAGAAATAGTGGAGCATCATATAACAAACTTTTAAACTTTCATAACATCCTGAAAGATCATCCATACATCACTGGATACATTAGCAAAGTCTGTACATAAAGCCTCACTACAACACTCATAAAACAGTGAAAACAGAAATACTAGATAATAGTAAAACTAATATGCCAGCCTCCTGCTCGCCTTCGTTCAGCAACACCGTCTCACCAAGATATCACCTGTCACCTGCTACTTAGTCTGCCCATCCAACAAATGGATGAACAACCCAAGGTAATAAGAGGGAAACATAAAACCTTGAGTCAGACAACAATCTTAGTGAGCGATAAAACAGCTATCTAACATCATCAACAAAGTATATGAGAATAGGTAGGTTAACAAACCAATCTACCCAACACCAGAGAAGAACCCAAACCTGCATTCTCCACATATGACAATGACAGCCTTTACAACAAGCATTTCAACCCATACATCCATGGCAATCAGAACAACCAAACAATAGGAAAACAACCACAAACTAGCCAATATATGGTCTGGAAATTTGATTCATCACTCTCATGAAGGTGCTTGGTGCATTTGATAACCCGAAAGGCATGAATAGCCATTCATATAACCCTTCATGAGTTTTGAAAGCAGTCTTCCATTCATCACCTAGTCGAATTATGATTTGATGATATCCACTCTTTAAATCAATCATTGAAAGATAACTGACCCACTAATCCGATCGAGTAAATCATCCAGTTGTGGAATAGGAAAACGATAGCTTACTGTGATCTTGTTAAGAACTCGACTGTCTGTGCACATTCTCCATGAACCATCCTTTTTTTGGAACTAGCAATGCAGGAACAACACAAGGACTAAGACTTTCTCGAACACGACCTTGACTTAGCAATTCTTCCACTTGTCGCCGCAACTCTTTATGCTCTCGGGGACTCATTCGATAATGTAGTCTATGCGGTAAAACAACACCAGGTTCCAAATCAATATGATGTTTGATGTCTCTGAGCAGCGGTAATCCCTCTGTCAGCTCTTTTGGAAACACATCTTCAAATTCACATAGCAATGGCTTTACTGGCTCTGGAATTTTATCATTCTCTCTAGAATCGAATCCCATTAGTAGATATTGTTAGACCAAAATTTGGCTCTAACACCCAAATTGTTCTGATTTGTAGAGGATTATAACTGAAAAATGATGAAAAAGCAGAAACACACAAGATTTATAGTGGTTCGGCGTTAACGAGCCTACGTCCACTTTATATGCTATTGAATATACTTTGAATGTTAGTACAATCAACGATTTCACTAAACTCACTCTTACAATTATGATTTCTCTCAATAATTTTGAAGTAGAACTGATAAGAAATATTGCTATGAAAGCAATGGTAGAATCAACCCTTAGAACTGCCAAAAGATCCTGAAAAGTGCCAAGCTCTGGGCTATTTATAGCTGATTTTGTCAGGCGGATCGCGGTCATACGTGGCGCAAATCTCGAGAATCTCGGGCTGGTTCGTAGCTTGATGGAGAAATGGTCAATATGACAGTTGTAGACAGGGTCGCGAGATCCTGCATTCTCGGATCGTGGTAAAATTAGTCGTAGCCTTCATTCTTTGGTCTTTGGAGCACGGATCGGATCAGGCTGGCAAGAGAGGGTCGGATCGCATAGGACTTCGCGATCCGATAGGGTGCTGCGATCCGAGGAGGGGTGAGTGACCGCGACCGGGTTTCCAAGGGTTGAAAGGAGTGGAGCTTCATATTTCCTTCTTGTGTGTGAACCTTGGTGGCTTGGTCAAAAAGCTAGCCAACATTTTGCCCCCTCGAAGTATGTTTTATCGAGGATGGAACATGCTTCGAAATTGTAGAGACATCTTCTCATAGAAGGATGCAAATCAGTGGTTGCGTCTGTCTGAAATGTCGTGTCACTTCGGAAAGTTGCGTTCTTTGGCTGACATAAATATCAATATAAATCATCCATCATTTCCTTCTTTACTAGATAGTTCTTATTTCTGGAGTTTTTGGTGACTTCATTATCATATTGCAAGGTAGGCTCTTTAATTTTCACAAATATTTCTGAGTTTTCACTTCTGTCTATTGTTTTTCGGTTCGGATCGCGCGAGCACAACACGGTCTGTGGGGTAAGGTGCTCGTCTCGAGCTTTGGTGAACATTCGGGTTTCTTCATGAAGCGCGATGGGCTTCCTTCCCTTCATCATGAGCCACGCGGAGAAGCGGCCTCTTCTTTCTTCGTTGGGCCTGGGTTCACGGCCCACCATGCTCCACGAGGCGAATGAGACAAAAAATAGGAGACCAAGGGTCGCCTCTTGGCCTATATAACTCGGACCCGCTCCACTTCTCCTCTTCTTCTTCGTTTTTACAGCCGCCACCTGCTCATTTGAAACCCTAACCCCATTTTCTTTAAGGATCCAGAGATTTGATAAAAAAGGTAATCGTTTTTTCGTTCTCCTTTTATTCCCGTTGATTCTTCGATGATGTGGCCCTGGTGATGACAAGGGGATCGGATTTGTTATCCGTAATGGGTTCGATTTCATGAGTTTTTGGGTGCAAAGACAGGAAGAGAAGAAAGAAGAGGGAGCATGTCAGGTCGGTTCATGGGGGGAGGTACCGGCTCAGATCGTGGTAATGGTGATGTGGCGTTGGCATTCAAATTAGACAATGGATCGGGTCGCAACAAGCCATTGGTTCACGAGAGTATGGGAAGAAGTGGATCGCGGAGGTTCCTTGCGATCCGTTTCGCTTTCACGATCCGACGCTTTTCAACATGCTGGTGCCTTTGCAGCGGGTCCATACCTGTTTCACGAACCACGGATATACCACGATCTGAACCCTACTACGCGATCCAGATGATGAACGATCCGATAAACTTGTTAAATAAGCAATGCGACTTAACTTCGGTATACCAATGGACAGTTAGGTTAGAGCCTTTGAGACAAGCGATCTGAACTAAGCAACAACTTAACTCGACAACGGACAATTGCTGATATCTTGATTTCCTTGTTAACTTTATGCTTTTCTTTAATGTACTCACAGGCACACACTTGCACTTGCACACACGGGGAACGGGTAACTGTATTCTAATCTCTTGAACTTACTCGCCAACACAGTCATGTCTGATAAACAACCAACTGAAGTACTAGAAAAAGATACAGAACAGGAGGCACCAAAGCACGACGATCCCAAAGCGGTCCCCTCAGATTCAGACGGTAATAACTCTGATTCTGATTACGAGACAGAAACTGATGTAGAGTCGGCAACTTCTGAAGGCATATCCCTTGAAGATGAAGATGAAAGAGCTCCTGACGAGATTCTAGGTCTTAAGGAAATAGAGAAATTTAATGATTCTCTAGCCTCTAAGTTGGATAAACTGAAGCTAGAAAAAATCTGTCTGAGGCACGGAATTCCTTGGGGTGACGTAAAAGTTCCAGAAAAGGAAGATAGACCCCACTTAGCCCCTGAAGGATATATGACCGTCAGCCGACTCATGTGTTGGGTTGGCGCTATTCCTCCGTTTCCTCCAATTGTCGTTGATCTCCTCAGGCAATTACAAATTGCCCCCATGCAGCTACATCCTAACTCTTATGCAGCTCTATATACTCTGTATGTTGCATATGCGGAGGTTCTAAAGACTGAGCTCACCCTCAAAGATCTGAAATTCTATTACCATTTCAAGCACCGTTCCGCAGCGACTCCCAACTTCTCTTTCTTTGAATCTGCGACCAACATAAAAGTGGTAATAGATGGTTATAGCAATATAGGGGACGTCAAAACTGACTGGTTTTACATAAGGCATCAGGTCGGATGTGCTAGGAAGTGGCTGCAAGCAAGTATGCTTTTAACTTCTCGATGTATGCTCCGAATACATAGTTTCAGTGCTAATGTGTTGTCCTATTTCATGCAGATCACAATCTTACAAGAACAGAAGGCTCAGTATACGAGGAACGGATGTCACTCCTTCTTAAAAGCAACTCAGATTTCTTGAGAATCAAGAAGTGTCTCACTGACGAGAACCTTCACAAGCACCGTCTTCTCGATATTAGGTTTGGACTCGGAGCGGGTGGCAAACCTTACAAATATGTGCCCCCGGTTGAAGGAGAAGGAACTTCTAAAGCCCTGAAAACAACTGAGTTTCGTAAAAGCCCCTCACCAATGGTTAATCAAGACGATGGGGATATGAACGTATATAAAGGAGGTGAGGTCCAAATCAATGAGCCAAAGGAAATTCCAGCCTCAAAGGGGCAATCTCCTCCTAAGACTCCACCGCCGATTGATCCTGCCATTCACGAGGAATTAACAGAGGAGTAAATACTTGATGAATTAGACAAGATTCCTCTATCGGACGACATCTACTCACACGAAGACTTCGGAGGGGAACCATTCTTTCCTATCTCTGAGGAAGCGAATGCCCCTGTCGAAGAAAGAGAAACTGCACAGACGGGCCTAACTCTGGGCCCTGGTCCGTTAAAGGGGGATTATACGGGATGCACATACCACATGCACCACCTATCACAACAACTTCACACCATCAACATTCATGATTCTAATATTTGTTCATTTCTTTTGCAGGAAGAATGACTCGCAAACGATCTTGTTCTTATCGCTCCCTCCGCGAGGGTACACCAAGTCTTCTTTCAGATCCTGAGCGTGCTCGTGGCAGCAGTCGGGGAAGAGACAGTCATTGGCCCCGAGATCCTCACCAGCCTTATTCTACGCGGTCTAGGTCTCCGTCAAAACAGGACTCTGGAAAGACCCACAACCATCAACTGCCACCTACAGGGGGAAACAACTTCCCAAAGATTTAACTCCTCCGAAGAGCACGCCATCTCATAGTAAGTCTTCCAAGAAGCATCACGAGCCTAAGGATAAGAACAAGGATCCAAGCAAGGATTCGGAGAAAGAGAGAACAGCTGTCGTCCCTTCTAGCCAGCTCAATCTAGACACTCCCGCGGCACGGGATGTCATCCAAGGTCCCGACAACCAGGCTAAATTGGAGCGCTTGCGAAAGCAATTTCCTGATATCTTCTTTGAAAGGATGATGTTCGTCCCAAACCTTGAACCAGTCCCTCAAAATTGGGATACGGAGATCATGGGATACGTGTGCCATGTAGCTAAACAATATGATTTGATGAAGAAACATGTCGTCCACCTTTCAGATGTTGTCCGCAAACTAGATGTGGAGGTAGCCAGATCCAAAGTGAAGATTGATTACGATGCTCGGGCCAGACTCAAAATGGAGAAAGAATTGGAGGATGCACAATCTCAGCTTGCTTTGACTAAGAGAGACGCTGAAAATTACAAGACAGAGCTGTAGGAGGCCAGGAAACATTTTCATAATGAGCTTGATTCGAACAGCCGAGAGAGTGTGTCATTGAGGAAGGAAGTGGAAGATCTCAGGATAGTCAACACTGAACTGAAAACGGCACAGGATCATTTTGAGGCTGAGAAGGCTGCTTGGGAGAAGGAAAAGGCAAGGTTGAAAGATAGTCTAGCCCTTGCTGAGAAGGAAAAAGCAAATCTGAACGACCAACTTGCCCGTGCTGAGGAGCGCATAGCTCTCGCCGAAAGTAATGCTGATAATGCTATTAAATCGGCCACTGCTACAGCTGATGAGCTTGTTGAGAAAGAAAAGGAGATAGCCAGTTTTGAGGAACTGTTGTTTGACTTTCTGGGTCAGGTCATCAAGACTCGAGATATCTCTTGGATCCCCGACTATCACGTTACTCTTGCCAATATCTAGGAAGCAATCGTCGAGGGTGAGAAGCGGCGGTTAGAGGTCGATGAAATTGATGAAGCCCAGCTGATGCAGATCATTCTCAAGGGTAAAGAGCCTGAAGATTTGGAAGAAGGCAGGCGTTTAATCCGCGAAGAGGTCGAGAGGGAAAAGGTTAAGGTGAAGGGCAAGAGTAAGCTCGACGAAGGCTCGAGCCCAAGACTTCCATAGATGAGGAATACCATCCTGACGATCCATTGATCCCCTTGATTCCAACTCCTCCAGCTGTTGGAGCATCTGTCGTTGATCTGGATGAAGGGTCGGCTGAAGGTATCTCCATGTTTTCCCCGCAATTTGTTAAATCAATCGTAACTTGTCGTCATCTTGCGGAGCATCCAATTGAAAAAACTACGTTCTCTCCTAAAGTAATAACATGTGTTCCTCATAATACAGGTGCTAAACCGGTCGGGAAGGATGTGGGAGAGAAAACGGGGGCGGAGAAGGTTGATGTCCCCTCAGGGGCTGGTACCGGGGCCCCCGATGTTCCAAAACAAACTGAAGGCGCCGCAAGTGACAAGACCGTTGTTGCACCCGATGCTGGCATTCCTACTGATGCTGAAGTCATTGGGGCTTTGCAGGACACCGATGGTGGTCACAATGATGATGAAGAGGAGGTCACGATCATAGAGGAGGCCAAGGGTGACGACGATGAAACCTTAGCTGACAGGCTGGCCAAACAAGAGAAACAACTGGTCTTGAAGAAAGAGGAGCAGTGGCCTTTGAATGTGCCTCCTATCTCCGAGCTTGACCCCAAAACTGGGTTGATTTTAAAATTCTCTGCAAAGTCAATCACTTCACAGCTTGCATCTCAGTCCTCCAACCTTCCACAGGATCCTCCTTCTGGTAAGAAGAAGAGGAAGAAAAATGACCCATCTGACACTGACAAGGAAGAGCTGGAAAAGCAGAAGAAGGAGAAGAAATCGAAGCCATCTCCCAAGCGTAAATAGGATGTGTTCTTTTAGTTTAGCTTTTGGTTTTAGGCATTTCCACTGACCAAGTACTGTAATTGTGAGCATGGCCTTCACTTTTGTTTAGTTTCTTGTTTTGTAATCCTGCATTCAGTAAATAGAAACTTGTTTCTTTTGCATTATCATGTACCTGCAAGTTTAACCTTTTGCAATTAATCACAAATAGTTGAATCATAACTAATCAAAGGTCAAATCATAAATCATATTAACAGCAAAAGTTATAAGAATTTCTGTACAATCCCTGTACAGAGGTGTGTGTGTATACATGCTCCCAATCAATCATCAATATGATGCCTGGCCAGGGCTTGTTGAAGATTGATTAGAGTCATGTGTGTGCTCCCCCCTACTTTTAAGTATGAGGGAAAAGAATTCTTTTAGCGCTAATTCTCTAATGCTTTTATACTCTCCCGATCCTTCAGCGGGTTAGAGTTCGAGCTCGGTTCTTGGTCTGCTCACCGATCCTTCAGCGGGGCAGAAGTTCTGGGGGCACTAAGTCTCTAGCGCCTTTATACTCTCCCGATCCTTCAGCGGGTTAGAGTGTTGTCAAGGCGGTTTTATCATGGTGCACCTTCACGCCTTGCGGATGTCATCTTCGCGTCTTTTATACTCTCTCTCGAATCTTGAGAGTTAAAGTTTGGATGGTGATGTGACTTACTTTGCTGCACCTTTTAGACTTTAATCGCCGCTCGCCTTTCGATCTGGCAGATGGCGCTTTGAATCATGGGTTTTAAGATTATTACATAATTTTATAGCAAAGTTTATAATAGTTATAATTCATATAAATAGAGTAAAAAAACAGATAAACAATGGTGCAGTAAAAGTAAAGGTAAATGACACACGATATTTTTAGAATGGTTCGGTCAAATCGTGACCTACGTCCACTTTATAATCTTTTGCTCAAGTAACCAGACTGTTCTAGGCAAGTCTCGCCTTTTTAAATAGTCCTAGAAAACAAAAGAATAAAACTGACACTTTTATGTCAGATAGCGCCGCAAATGCTGGGCGTTCCACACTCTGGGGATTTCATTTCCGTCCACGGTTGCTAGCTTGAAGGTTCCATTATCAAGCCTTCGCAGAACTGAATACGGTTCTTCCCATTTCGGACCCATATGCACTGAGTAGGGGAAGACACGTTTTAGAACCAAGTCTCCGGGTTCAAAGGTTCGAGCTCGGACTTTTTTGTTGTAGTACCGAGCTACTTGCTGTTTGTGCCTCAAGGCACGTAAGTCGGCTTCATCTCTTTTTTCTTCAACCATGTCGAGAGACTCAAGGAGCAGTTCATTGTTGGTCATCGGGTCATAATAAGTGACTCGGTGAGATGGTACTTCTAATTCGACCGGGATGACCGCCTCAGCTCCAAAGGCGAGGGAAAAGGGCGTATGGCCTGTTGCCGACTTGTACGTTGTTCTATAGGCCCATAATGCCAAGGGTAATTCATCAACCCACATGGCTCTGGCCCGCTTCAGTCTTTTCTTCAGGATGGATTTAATCACCTTATTTGCTGCTTCAACCTGTCCGTTCGCTTGCGGATAGGCCACAGAGGTGTATCTCTTCTCAATGTGGTACTTCTGGAAAAAATTTCAAAACTCAGTACTATCGAACTAGGTTCCGTTGTATGTTATGACAACCTTTGGAATCCCGAATCGGCTTATGATGTTCCTCACGTCGAAGTTAATCACTCGCTTGGTTGTGATCGTGGTCAACGGCTCTGCTTCGACCCATTTAGTAAAGTAATCCATGGCCACAATCGCAAACTTGGCTCTGCCTCTTGCTATGGGGAGGCTTCCAATGATATCAATCCCCCACATAGCGAAAGGCCACGGGCTCGTAATTGTCTTCAACTGACTTGGCGGTGCTTGCTGAATCCTAGAAAACCTCTGATAGGCGTCGCATCGTCGTGCGTATTTAGCTGTATCCTTGTTTATAGTGGGCCAGAAATAACCATATCGTAATATCTTCTTCGCCAATGTTTGTCCTCCCGTATGATATCCACATTCACCTTCATGTACTTCTTGCAACACACGCTTGATATCATCGTGGGCGATACACCGGAGGAGGGGCATCGAAAATCCCTGTCTGTATAGGACACCGCTCTGCAAAACATACTGGGAGGCCTTCCGAATAACTGCACGCCTCTCACTTTTCTTTGTAGGAAGTGTTCCATCCATCAGAAAATTCTTTAGAGGAGTCATCCACGACTCCTTCTCGGGTTCAATCTCTAGCACTGGATCAACTTCCATCTGATCTATACTAGGAGATTGTAGCACTTCAATCGGGACTAGTTCTGTGTCTTCGGGATTATCAGAACTAGCCATCTTCGCTAACTTGTCTACCTTTTGATTCTCCACTCGGGGAATATGAGATATGCTGTAATGTTCAAATCCAACTAACAACTCTTTCACTTTCTCCAAATACGAAATCAATCTCGGACTTTTGGCTTGAAATTCTCCAGTGACCTGGTTCACGACTATCTTGGAATCACAAAAGATGTCTAGCTTTGTAATCTCCAGCTACTTCGCGAGCTTCAACCCAGCAATTAGAGCTTCATACTCAAAGTCGTTGTTAGTGGCGTGGAACTCCAATCTAAGGGCGTAGTATATTGGCCGTTTCTCGGGAGTTTCAAGCACCACTCCAGCACCAGATCGCCGGTCATTCTTTGCTCCATCCGTATACAGTTTCCATGCAGTGGGGTCGAGAAGTAATTTGGGTGGATCAGCTTTTTCACTTACTGCATCATCTTCTGGGATAGTGAATTCGGCTATAAAGTCTGCTAGCACTTGCCCCCGTATTGATCGTCGGGGCTGGAAGTTGAGATCGAACTGGCTTAGCTCAATATTCCATTTTAGCAGTCTACCTGACGCCTCTGGCCTTTGTAGTACATGCTTGAGTGGATGATCAGTGTATATGGTAATTGGATGAGCCTGGAAATAGTGACGCAGGTTCCTAGATGCAATTAACAAGTTGTATGCCAGCTTTTCTATCCTTAGATAGTTTCGTTCGGCCGCTGCCAATTTTTTGCTTACGTAGTATACTAGTCTCTAAACCTTGTCCTCTTCTCTTACCAGAGCTGAACTAATTGCATGGGACGACACCGCTAAATACACAAACAACTCTTCGTGATCCACTGGCTTAGACAAAATCGGAGGTCTTTCCATGTGATTCAATAGGTTCTGGAATGCTTCAATGCAATCAGAGGTCCATTCGAAGTTGCGCTTTCCTCGCTTTATTAACTCAAAGAATGGGTGCATTTGTCCGTAGCTTTAGAGATGAATCTGCTCAGTGCAGCTACTTTCCCTGCGAGGCTTTGCACATCCTTAATTTGTCTCGGTTTCTGGATATCTCTGATTGCTGTAATTTGATCCGGATTAATCTCGATCCCACGCGAACTGACAATAAATCCTAGGAATTTCCCAGATTCTACTCCAAACGAACATTTCAAAGGATTCAGTTTCATCCCATATTTCCGAAGAATCTCAAACATTTCTGCTAAATCAGCAGTATGATCGGGTGATCGTTTGGACTTTACCAACATGTCATCGATGTATACTTCCATCGTTTTCCCGATTTGGTTGTAGAACATTCTATTCACCAATCATTGATATGTGGCACCGGCATTCTTCAGGCCAAAAGGCATCACCACGTAACAATATAATCCCAAGTCCGTTATGAAACTAGTGTGCTCCTAGTCCGGGACATGCATGGGGATTTGATTGTATCCCGAGTAAGCATCCATGAAAGAAAGTAGTTCGTGACCCGCTGTTGAATCTACCAGTTGATCAATCCTGGGTAGTGGAAAACTGTCTTTTGGGCAGGCTTTGTTCAGGTCTGAGAAGTCAATGCATGTACGCCACTTTCCATTAGCTTTCTTTACCAAAACTGGATTCGAAATCCAATCAGGGTAATTGGAGTCTCTGATGAATCCATTACTTCTCAGTTTTTCGACTTCTTCCTTTAAGGCAGCAGACCTCTCTGGGCCAAGCATTCGCCTTTTCTGTTTAACTGGGGGATGCTTTGGGTTGATACTAAGTGAATGGCTCATGATCGAAGGGGATATCCCACACATGTCGGCATGAGTCCAGGCAAATACATCCAAGTTAGCCTTCAAGAAATACGTTAACTCTCTGGCTCGAATCGGGTCCAACTGTGATCCAATCTTCAGGACCTTCTCTGGGTCACTATCATCGATTGGTACATTCACAGTTGTTTCGTTGGGAGTCGCCATCCTACCCCCGGGCTCTTCGTCCTCTCTGGGATCTATGTCCTCGGGTCGTTCTCCGGGCGACTCTCCTGTAGTTATTCTCTTTAGTTGCTACGACGTTTCCTCCCTTGCAGGGGAGGAAGCGCCTTTGGTCTCGACATCCATTCCTTTGCGGAGCTGTTTTAGTTTTGCAATATAGCATGCTCGCATGACAACTTGATTTCCTCTGACCACGCCTATGCCGGCATCCGTCGGGAACTTCAGTAACAAACACCAGGGGGCTATGCAAGCCCTGAATTTTGCGAGGGCCGGTCGACCCAAAAAGGCATTATATGGTGACTCAACATGCAGAACCACAAACGGAAGGATTCTCACTCTCTGGCGTTCTCCTTCCCCAAGGGTGACGAACAGCTCTACATATTCCATTGGAGCAGTTGAGGCTCCATTGAATCCGCGTACCCATCCTTCGCACGGCTTCAAATCTTTCGGCTCGAGTTTCATTTGGTCAAATGTTTTCTTGAACAGGATGTTGACTGAGCTCCCGTTATCCACCAATACTTTGTGAACTATGGCCGGACCAATGGTGACTGTCATTACTAACGGGTCTTCAGTTGGAGAATGAACGCCAACGCCATCTCTGTCGTGGAATATAATGTCATCGGTCATCGTTTTCTGTTGCTTAATCGGAGCAATTTCTTCAGGGTTGCTACATTCCCCTACCTCAAGGGGTTGCTTAGCTGCATTCACGTGTTGGTCCATCGCCCTGAAGCTATGCCCGGCCAGATGAAGCCCTCCGACTATGGAGTTGATGACAAGGTTCTTCCCTTTCTGCTGAGCAGTTGGTTTGGCCGCAGGTTGATTTTGATTTTGGTTCTGGTTCGGGGCCTGTGCGGCTTGCCCCCTATCCCTAGGAGTCACCTTGTATTCATCCAGCTTTCCTTCCTGGAGTAACCTCTCAACCACATCTCTCAGATGATGACATTCGTTCGTGGAGTGACCATGACTCTGATGGAAAAGACGGAATTTCCCAGTTTCACGCTCCTTCTCTGTCGAGTCTCTCGGTGGAGGCCTCTTGTACGGAAGGATATTATAGGTATCCATGAAGATGTTTTCCAACGTGTCGTTTAATGGCGTAAAGTTGTCAAATGGCCTGAACCGAGGTCGTCTCTGAGCATCATTCCCTCGATTCCTCTTTCGGTTGTTGTTATTATTATTCCCCGAGGAACGCTCATTGCCTTGATTCCTGTTTCCGACATTTACTTCAACCTTTCCTGAGCTGTCTCCTACTTGCTTGATGGCTACATTGCTTTGGATATCTTCTTTATCAGTAGCCTTCCTTTTCCGATTCGCATATATCTCCTTCTGCCGCAAGCGGATATTAGCTTTTTCATAAAACACTTCTCTGGTCAGAGGTGGCTTGCCGGCAAGATATATTCCAAACTCGGAATCTTTGTCTACTCCATCAATCAGGGCCATCAAAACAGTTTGCTCATGAGGGTCCTTGACCTCTGTGACAGCTAAGTTGAAACGATCCAAATACGACCTCAAGCTCTCGTCAGGTCACTGTTTAATAAGAGATAACTCAATCACATTCTTGGTACTTTGAGCATGAAGCCGGAACTGATTCACGAACCTTTCACTCAATTCCCTAAAGCTGGATATTGATCGCGCTGGCAAGCGGGTGACCACAACAATGCCACATCCTCCAGAAATATAGGGAATGCTTTATACTTGACTGCGTCAGAAGATGCGGCGGCAGTCATCGACCAAGAGTACCTCATTAAGTGCTGGACTGGATCAGATCTGCCCGCAAATCGATTCATGGATGGCATATTGAAGCGCCTCGGGAATGTGGCGTCCAGGATATCATCAGTAAATGGGGTGTGGCTACGGTCAGTTCCCCAGTCTTCGTTCCTCTGCCCACGGCTGTCTGCCATGATTTGTCTGACCATTGTTGCAAGGTTCGCACTGGTGACTGTAGATTCAGGGTCGGCACTTCTCGCCCTACGGGGTCTCCGTTGTTTCTCGGGGGGACCGGGGCAAGATCTGGAGCCCATGCAGAACTTCCTTGCCCCCTGTTACCGCGGTCATTCACGCAGCGAAAGGGTTGAGGTGGTCTATTCTCCATAGGATTGTCAACTACCTGCACTCTGGGAAACGTTGCGGGATTATTCAGATTTCGGTTGGCAGGCCCCAAGTTAAGTGCTGCTTCTTCTCGCGAACGATGAGATCCAAATCGGAGATGTTTTATGTTTTCAGGCCTCTCATACGGTCGCCGCGGAGGTCTTGGCGATTCCTCCGACGAAGAAGAATATTCTGGGGAGAGAGGACGAACTGGTGGAGGCGTCCTTTGCCTTATGAGATCATCGAGCCTCCTATCCATAGCAGTTAAATTCTGTCGTAGCACGAAGCTCTCCTGCCTTTGAGCGGCTAACTCGTCAAATAGCTGATCCCACATATCAACAAGACGGGAGAGATCTCCTTCAGTAACTGGGGCAGAGGGGTCTATTGATCATCAACATTTTCTCTTATGCGCAGAGAACTTGAGCCAGGTCGAGCAGATGCACAATGACGGGCAGAATGAGCCATAACCTCCTTTCCGGGTCGAGTTGTTTTCTGCTTATCGCTTCAGATCGCAGTGGCTTTGGGTTGGTGGCTCGTAGCGCCCCCTGGGATCGGATCGTGGAGGTATGTGGATGAGGGTTCGCAGCAAGGTCCTGGGAGAGGGTAGTGACACCTTCAGAAATCCGGATCGCTGCGCCCCCTTCAGGTTGGTTCGTGGCACCTTGCTCGGATCGGATCGCCCCTACCTCGTCGCGATCCGAGAGGCCTTCCTCGACTTGCTCATGCACACTTTCCTCAATTGCTTCATTTGCGGCTTCGTTCGTCTGCGAAACTCGCACTTCCTTAGACTTTTGTCCAGCCATGATATCTGGGTATCGCTGAAATCTTCAAAAGTCGAAATAGTGAAGTTTTGGGACTATTTTCTTTGGACTTGAATATCCAAACAACGGAGCAACAATCCAATATACTGAGAAATCCGTTCTCAGCGAAAGCACCAAAATGTTAGACCAAAATTTGGCTCTAACACCCAAATTGTTCTAATTTGTAGAGGATTATAACTGAAAAATGATGAAAAAGCAGAAACACACAAGATTTATAGTGGTTCGGCGTTAACGAGCCTACGTCCACTTTATATGCTATTGATTATACTTTGAATGTTAGTACAATCAACGATTTCACTCAAACTCACTCTTACAATTATGATTTCTCTCAATAATTTCGAAGTAGAACTGATAAGAAATATTGCTATGACAACAATGGTAGAATCAACCCTTAGAACCGCTAAAAGATCCTGAAAAGTGCCAAGATCTGGGCTATTTATAGCTGATTTTGTCAGGCGGATCGCGGTCATACGTGGCGCAAATCTCGAGAATCTCGGGCTGGTTCGTAGCTTGATGGAGAAATGGTCAATATGACAGTTGTAGACAGGTGTCGCGAGATCCTGCATTCTCGGATCGTGGTAGAATTAGTCGTAGCCTTCATTCTTTGGTCTCTGGAGCACGGATCGGATCGGGCTAGCAAGAGAGGGTCGGATCGCATAGGACTTCGCGATCCGATAGGGCGTTGCGATCCGAGGAGGGGTGAGTTACCGCGACCGGGTTTCCAAGGGTTGAAAGGAGTCGAGCTTCATATTTCCTTCTTGTGTGTGAACCTTGGTGGCTTGGTCAAAAAGCTAGCCAACAGATATATTTCACCATCTTCTTCCACGTCATACAAAATCTTTTAATGAAAGCAGATTAACAGTCTTTGCACTATAAGAAAAGCTGCATATAGCGGCAGATTTTTAGCAGCGGAAATTTCCATCGCAAATTAGCGATGGATTTTCATGGACTTTGTAAGGGATAATATTTTGAATTTTATATGTCAACTTATTTTAAATTATTACCGTCGAATCTAATTTATGTCGTTAAACCATTGGAAATTGCAGCACTTAACCGTCTTAAAAAATTTAACGCTAAATTCCTTTGCAGTTAGAGGCTGTTTACCGTCGTCAAAATTTTGATGCTATTTTTGCAACAGTTTTTCAAGGGATTTGAAAAGGACTTTAATATTTATTATTTATAAAATGTTTTACAATTGTGTTTTTACTTAGTAATTAATAAGTAAATATAATTTTTAAATAATTAATGTTAATAATATATTAATAATAAATAATAAATATTAATTGATTAATAATTTCTACCAAACAATCATTATATTATTTTTTTGTATGAATTAATTTATGATATGTATTCAAACGAGGCATTTTTATGAACTAGTAAATGTTTCCCGTTTTTGTAAATTTATATCTAAATTGATATGAACTATAAATTAATATTAAGTATTGAATTCAATACTTAATTTAGTATTAAATTATAAATCAATGATGTAATTGTTTAATAAAAGTTAGAAAAAATAAAATAAAAAATAAAACTATTCAAAAATTATACATCTTGTTGAATTTGAATAAATATTTATGCAGTACTTTAATGAAAGATTAATTTAGGTTTATAATATTTCAAATTTTACCTTTTATATTCACGTAAATTTTAACTTAATAATCTACCTTAAAACTGATTAAACTTCAACTTTTACTGTACTTTTACTTTAAATCGTTTTTGGCTCCAAACAGCTAAATTTTTGGCTCCAACCTCTGAAAATTTTGGCTCCAAACAACTATTTCACGTTTTCCTCCCTACTGCACTTATCAAATCGCCCCTTTTCAAACCCAAATCCCTAATTCAATTCAACTTCCTTCACCGAAATCCTCTTCTCTCTCGTCCCAATCTTTCATCAAACCTTAACGCCGCTTCAGCAAATACGTACGTATTAATGGGGAACTTGGGTTTCTTCAGCGTCGCCATCCCTTTCTCAATTTTCTACGCCTCTGCGTTGCAAACTGAGAAGGATTTCTTGAAGCAACCGACCGTCTTTCCGTGGTAATTTATCATCAAAACATCTGATTATTGAAAATCTCAAATAATTGATTTCGTTAAATTGTTTAATTATGCCATGATTTGATATATTTCTTGAAGCAACCCTTTGGCGATTGGAGCAGGGAAGAACATAAGTTAGCGGTTTGGAAGAGGTTGAGGTTTTGATTGGCCGTTATCTGGGAATCTAAGAAAAGAAAAGAAAAAAAAATTATTACGTCACCGAGTTCTATTTTGAAAACATAAACGATGTCAAGTTGTTTTATAGATTGGATTAGTTTTTGTAGCTTATACAAATTTCTTGATTTTTTCAATAAAAGCTATAAGCATGATATAGTTAGTTCAGCACTTTTAATGGATTATAGGAAACATGTTTACAGTTTCTTTGTGCTTTCATTGTTAACAATGTGTTGGAGCCGTCGATCTCATTCTAGCAGTAAATAAGGTCCAGTAACATACTAACATACAAATGTACTTGCAAATCTGCACTAAAAACTAGCTCAATATAGAACACTAATAAAAACACTTATAACAAGACTACAAAAGCATCATACGCATAGGCATTAGATAAAACCCTGATTATGATATTTGGTTTTTCATTGGACCCCGTCAAATAATCATCTGTTCTAATAGTTAGCAGTATTTAGCAGTTCATTGCACTTGCATTTATAAACCAAGTTGGGTACATTTTCTATAAACACTGCTTACCCAAACATAATGCCAGCATCCAATAGCATAGGTTTAATTTTTGCTGTTTTCTAACTAAGAAACTCCAGAAGTAAACGCATTATTCGCCTCTCAAACAGGTGAAATATAGAGTTCATGTTCATGTCATTAAACTGTATTATACACCAGTCCATTTCATATGGATAATTGTTTCTGCTCCGTGTACTTAAATGCGTCAATGCATGATACTGTTTAGTAACTCTATTCTTTCATTTCGTGTTGATACTGTTTAGTAAGTTTTCCGGTGTTTTTTCATTTTGTGAATGGGTTTTTGGATTTTTGGAGTGGCTGTTGCTTGAGCCAGTCGCTGGTGGGTAGATTTGGGGCTCGTTTGGTTGGTATTTTGGTTTTTGTTCACATTGGGCGAGTCTGTAGTTATGGTATTAGCAATGAAATCTGTTCTGGATAAACCCTCATTTGGTTATATCTTGATTTTGATTCAAATTCACTGTTCGTGCTGTTTATGGTGCTTGTAACCAATATTATTTTATGATAGTTTATAATGCAACTGCTTAATTACTCCTTGTGAACATGTATAACCAATTCAAGAATCTTTGTCAAGTCCGATTTCTATTGTGGGTAACATACAATGTCTTGTTTATTTCTATCTACCGTTATTTTGTTTCTCTACTACTTATGTGAATGTTTTTATGCTTCTCAGTTATATTTGCGTACAGCAAAGCTGTTTTATTATTGTCACTAACGAAGCTAACGTCATCTGCTTGATCAACAATTTCAATATCACAACTGAAGTTTTTTTGACTGCTAAACCACTTGTATTGAATATATTTTTTCTTTAGGTATTGGATTTAATGCATAGCTTTAATTATTTTCATAGAGTTTCAATTTATCCATGAACTACTTGCTGAAAATTACACCAGCTCCGAGGACACTGATTCTGTTCTCGGTCTTCAACATTATGGGCACATCCATTTCTCGGTCTTCAATTCTTTGTTCGTAGCATGCTGAAATTCATAAATAGCCTTTTGCACTACTTAACTTTTGAGGTGATATTTATTTCTCATGTTCCTCTATTGTGCATTATATGTTATGATAACCTGATAACAAGATAAAATATTATTATATTCAGGTCCTTGAGCCAAACTGGCATCTGATGCATGATCGACTCCAAACTGTCAAAAGCATAGATGAGATTTCGTATATTTGAGTGGATCTACTTTTGCTGCACTTTATATTTTACAGATTTATTACGTTAGTCAATTTCTTCACAATGCATTACAGGTCATCAAGTTCCATGACTTATTTCTGCTAAAATGTCTGAAAGAATGCCTGCTCTTTTCACCATAGCTTCTCAGGGTAAAGTTCGTGCCTACACATCTCTGTTTAGCTTCTTCCCTTATTTTTCCTTTTCTTTTCCGAACTTATCATCGGAGTATTTGATAAAAGTTGGTTCTCAAATGCACCTGTTATTGGATTTAGATTTCTGATGTTTTCAAAGTTATGGCTGACCTAATTTGCGCTAACAATTGTTGCACCAAGACAGTCTCCAAATGAAAAAAGTAAGTCAAGCGTAATATTTAATTGACATAGGTTTAAAGCAGCACATGCAAATTTACAATTGTCCTTACAAAAAAAAATTACGTGCTACAATATTGTCTACCAAAAAAATAATGATTGATAAGAGTTGGTTGATTAAAGTACAGTGATAGGATCATACTGAGTGCTTTTTTATTAGTAGTCATCTGCGTAGCGTATGTTTTCTGTTTTGTACGAGTGTACATGCATGGAAAAATGTAGTGTTGTTGGAAATAAGTTTCAAAAAGGATCACTATAAACTAATTGTTGTTGAATAAACTAATTGTATGTGGCGTTCACCATGTATGTGTGCATGCATGGTTCACCAAACTTTTTCATTTCTAACATATTTTCACTTTTGAGTTGTATGTTATATAATGAAAGTGGCATGTATCAAACATTGTAATACTTGTCTGACTTTGCTGAATCACGTTGTTTGCATTTTGTTTTTATCATGTGAAGAAGGCAGTCTTTCTTCTATTGCATTGGAGTAGTCAGCACCTCCAACGGCAATCCATTGTTATGTGCAATCCATTGAGATACTTTAGAAAATCACTGGTTCAAGAGCAAGCTGAAGTAATAGTGATACTGTTAGGGGAAAGCTGGAAATACGGTTGTATTTGTGAATGCTGGGGATGTTTACAATGATGTTGATCTTATATTTCATAAGAGATGATGTATCTGTGGTGTTGAAAGAAGATACAAACAGTTTAGGAGATGCACATACAGGTTAGTACATAAACAATTTTGAATTTTCTGCTATAACTATTTTGAATATTTTAGCATGTAAGGCAACAATTACAGTTCCAAGATAAGGCCGTAATTGATAGAGAATGATAAACTGTACTAGATAACAATGATTCGCGGTACTGCTTATGCATATCATTTTTATCTTTTTGATGGGTTTTAACAAAGAGAGTTAATCTTTATCCCATCGACTTAAGAGTGATCATCATAGTTTTGAGTATTACATTTGATCCTATGCTTTTGTTTTCGTTAGATTTTTTTCTATTTTCAAGTAAAAGTATTATAGAATTAGGAAATGATGGATGGTAGAAAAGTACAATTAGAAGGGTAATATTTTATTTGTTTTTAAATGCTTATTTCACATGATTGTACTTTTTGTCTGGAAAATGTAATGCTTAAAAGTTCTACAATTTAAAAGCAGCTTTCATTCTTAGGCTACTGGTTCTGTGCAAAGGTGATGGCAATGCTTAAGGGCCATGATAGAGTTTCGCGTTCGCCTTCGGTTTCGCGTTCGCCTTCGGTTTCGCGTTTGCTTGCGACTTCATCGTCGTCGTCTTCGTAAACTGGTTGGGTATGTTAGTTAGACATATTTTGGTGTAAATATGACATTTATGTGGCTTTACTATGGTTATGGATGATATGTGTTTGTAATTGGGATATTATTAACACCAACTGAATGGTTTTATAACTTTTGTTGTTCATAATTCGTCTTGGTGTATGAATTGATGAAGGATTGTGAATGTTGTGGTTTTTTATATGTGATTATGAATGTTCTTTTTAGTTCTAAATTAATATTTTTGGCTAATTTATCTTTGTTTTTTTAATATGTTATTTATTTCAGTGTTCACAGTTAAATGATGTTAGTTCTATATATATATATGTGTATGTATGTATGTATGTATATGTATATGTGTATATGTGTATATATATATATATATATATATATATTGGTAAATCAGAAGTGGGATATCGACGGATTACCAACAAAAAAAGTGAGGTTAAGTTTTCCCCATTTTAATTTCCGTCGCTAATCCCTTGGCAATTAGTGAGGGTTTAGTCACTTCTTTTTTAAATAATATTTTATTATAAATTAATTATCCGTCGGTAAACAATCGGTATATAAATTAAAATTAAATTAATAAATAAAATTTTAATTTTATTATATAATTAGTAAAATGACAGAAAGCTATCGGAAAACTCATGCTAAAGTCCGTCGCAAAATCTGACACAATTACCGTCATGGTTTTTACCGACCACCATGTTATGCAGGAAATCTGCCGCTAAAGCCAATATAGCGACGGATTAGAAGCGGATTCTGCCGCTGCTATATGCTATTTTTCTTTTAGTGTTGTCTTTTGATCAGGCTTTGCTTCGCTTTGAATTTGCCTCTTCGGAACTAGCGTGATCTTGGTGCCTTCGAATTTGAAATTGTAGCTGTTTGTGCGCCCATCATGTTGCATGCCCTTGTCATATTTCCATGATCTCCCCAACAAGAGATGACATACATTCACATTCACAACATCACACCAAATTTCATCTTTATATTTTAAACCAATTGAAAAAGGAATAAAAGCTTGTTTAGAAATTTTTACCTATCCTCCTTTCTTCAACCATGCGAGCTTGTAAGGTCGAGGATGTTTTTCCGTCTTGATTCCTAGCTTTTTTATAGCCTCTTCTGAAATTATATTGTCACAACTTCCGGCGTCAATCACGAATCGACACACCTTTCCCAAAATAGTGTATGTGTACTGGAAAATGTTGCTTCGTAACAATTCAGATTCGTCGTTTGACTTTGGAGTTAAGCAAGTTCTTTTAATCATTAGGTTATGACCTTCATCGCCAGCCACAACTTCTTCTGGTTCTTCATTAAATCGCGGCGGAGATGAAAAATCTACCACAACCTCTTCATTGCACTCTTCAATTTCATCTATGACCATAGTTCTTTTCTTTGGCTTTATACATTTAGAACTTCTATGGCCAAATTCTTGGAAATTGAAACACTTCATGTTACTGCCTTCTTTTGCCTTGGTAGGATTTGGATTGGTTGGCTTGCTAGTGGAAACACTACTACCAACCTTCTTATTCTGTCAATTAGATGTCGAGTAACTACCACTACGTCCACCCTGTTTCTGCCAAGCAAGTGCTCTCTGATGCGCCTCAGCAACAGACTTCGGATCAAACATGTTAACCATATCCTGGATCAGAATTCGAAGTCCTCCAATATATCTTACGGCCAATTGTTCTTCGGTCTCTGATATATCATTACGGGCAATTTGAAAAAACTCCTTTGTGTAATCATTAATAGATCGTGTGCCTTGCTGTAAGTTCTATAATTGTTGATACATTAACGACTGATGGTTATAAGGTAAAAATGTAGCCCTCATCAACTTCTTCATCTTGTCCCATGTAACCACCTTTGGCTTTCCCATTCTTGCTCGAGTCAAATTAGTTTGTTGCCACCATGCCATAACTCTCCCTCTCAATCTTGTGGCGACTAATCGTACTCGATACTCTTCTGGTACTCCCTTGTATTCAAGTATTTCTTCAATGTTAGAAACCCAATCCAGAAATTCCTTAGCTTGCATACCACCTTTGAATTCTGGTATTTCAGTTCTCATTCCTGATTCCCATCGTCTTTCAAGGACTTGAGTTTGGAGTTGCGATCTCCTATCCTCACGATGTGGAGATTGATAACTACCATGGTCTTCCTCCTCACCAAACATATTTTCCGATGCAGGTGGAGTCCTTTGTCTTTGATTCCGAATCATGTCCAAAATCATTTTTTCAACCGTCAATACCATCATCAATCCTCGCATTAAGACGCTCCTCCATTTGGTTTGCATCTTCTTGACCATAAAAATCTTAAACATTGAGATGTCTATTTGCTTTTCTTAGCGGCATTTCGATTCGTATGGAAATAAATGCTTCGGACTGAATTTCAAATAATTGATATTCTCTGAATTCCAATTTGAATTAAAACTGAACTCAAGAATCACTTTGGCTCTGATACCAAACTGATGCGGCGGATTAATAGGATTTCAAAATTATATTCGAATCTTACAGAAATACTTGAATTCACGAAACACTGATGAATATGACATAGTACAATACAATGAAACAAGATAATACCCACTTCCATTGATCGAAGACGATGCCAGAAAGGTACTAGGAACTGTGGTCTCGATGAGCTCGAGACGGACAGTAAACACAATTTCTGTTGACCTCAAAGATGCCGAAAACGTGATCACCAACTCTCCGTTGATCAAACTTGATGCCGAAAAGATGATCTTCGTTGATCCACAAAGGATGTCGTAGTTAGGAATGGAGAAACAAGCTCCTAACAATGGCGGATGCCAATATTTAGTTTCAAAATTCAACTCTACTTTACAACTCACACACCCAGCCTATTTATAGGCTTCAGTTTCACATAAGATGACACCGGTAACGGTAAAGGAAGGAAGTCGGGACTAAACAGGCGGCACCGAATAGTAAAGACAATAATAATACAAAGAAATAAAGAACAACACCGAAAGCAAAATAACACCGAAACCCTGGAAGCCGAGACACTCTTTCCGGAAGAGTATATATATTCTTTGCGTTGAAATTGACCTCGAGTGCTTTATCGGAAAATCAACAGCAAAATTCCACCCGAAAGCTTATTTTAAACCGAAAGACTTTATTAACGGAACAAAAACAAAGACAATACTTGCGGAAGACGAAAACAACTTAAATTGATGGAATCCAAAGCCGAAAGAACCTTATTATAGAACCGATAGCAGAAAGAAGCCGTGACCTCTGCCGGTTGAGTAAAATCATTGAACTTGACTGAAGCCGAGAGGCTTGTCGTTCCAACACCCATAATGCAGTTGTGGGTTTCGAAATGAATGTTTTCCAAACCGTCACGTTCCTTCACTGCATTAACTACTCTGAATAAAACTCTCAGTTCTCTGCCAAAAAACGTGAAAGGACTCAAACTTAAAAATGGCCAATATGAGGCCCATGCTTCACGTATGGGAAGGTTTAGATAGTCACATGTATTTACAAAGGAATTTGCTACTTTGTCCGAAGAACAACATCGCCGAAACACCTGAAACATGAATATGCAATTGGATATCTGGGGATTATTCTTTTTCATTGCTCGGATGATTCCCACATTAAACGACATCCATTTTTTATATTCAAACAGAATTATTGATTTATTAATGTTGAATGAGTATGAACTCTTTTTTCTTTGCCATGTCTGTAATGTTATATGAAAAGTAAGATGTAGTTACTTATGTACTCAGAATTAGGTTGAAATAACAGTGTTTTAAATAGGGCTGTTACGGTAATGGTAAATTTACCATTACCGTACCGTTACCGATAAATCGGTAACCAGTTACAAAATTAAATGGTATACCGATGCATTCGATATGGTAACGGTAATTTTACCGTTATGAGCGGTAAAGTACCGGTAAAAAAAATTATTTCGACGGTAATGGTAAATTACCGTTAACCCAATTTGTTTATATTCATGTAGAAAGTGGAGCTAAGTTACTAAAAAATGTATCCCACCAGTTGTTCCTGATAATCATTATTTAGTACCTTCATTTGGCTCTCTAAGGCAAGTTCATCCCTAAGCAATCTTTTTTATAATTTTGTTTATGTAACCATGTATGTGATGTTGCTGTCACTTTGTTGTCTGTTATTCTATGTTGTCATTTTATGTCTTTATCAATTTATTTAGTTAATATTTACAAACTTAGACCTGCATGCTGAATTGCTGATGTGCTGTCATTTTATGCACATCTCTAAACATATAGCATGTTCATTTTACATAGGCAAAGTAGATATTTATACTATTTTTAGAAAACGGTAATTTACCATTACCGACAAAACCGTTACCGTTGTAATGGTATACCGGTAGAACGGTTACCGGCGTAACGGTAACGGTAAGCATTTTTGATTTACCGGAAAAAACGGTACGGTAACGGCATTTGCATAATGGTAACGGTAACCGTAACAGCCCTAGTTTTAAAGTTTACATTGGACCTTTAGCATGTGTAGGAAATTAGTTAACTTGGTCCAAGTTGTAAATAATAACATAATATATTTGGAACAATCGTCAACATAAACCGTGTGGAATGTTCAAGCCTACCACCTACGTAGAAGCAAACTAGTACAAATATGTCAAGAACTATTAAATAAAGGGGAAAATGTACCACCTTTCTGAATTTTGGAACAAACATTTACAGGATATAAAAGCTAATTAGACCACAGATTTAACATAAAAATAGGTTAGTTGGTGAACAAAAATGATTAAAATTTTGTTAAGCCTACTTTTTTTAACATATCCAAGAGTATTGATTCTTAAAAAAACATGGAATGGAGATGCTGTTAAAAAGTATACCTCACGTAAACATTTTTTATTTGTTGTATTGATTCTCGTATTATACGCTGAATGCTTCATATGTCATGCATTGTTTTTTTTTGAAAAAAGCAATAATGTGTGATCCTCCTATAGGAAGAGAGCACACACATATATATATATATATATATATATAAAGGAAAAAAACAGGGTACAATATCCAACCACAGACCCAAACGCGAATGCCAAATGTAAGTAAGGAATGATAGATAGATGAGTTCCGGCAAGGCCACCACCCATCATACCACAATCTCGAGTTCCGACAAGGCCACCACCCGATATTGGGTATATCTATATCCTTACAAAATGGCAAACTAAATAAAAGACAATGGGGCTAATCATACCCCTACAACCACATCACATCAACACTGAAAACATATAAGACTAGACAAACAAACAAAAAATCCAAGTCTAGACATCCAATCTAGACAGCACTCTCATAGTCTCATAAGCTCCCGGACTAAGTCCATAACCTGTAACCTGAAATACTAAGAAAAATCATCAGTAACAAACAAGTATATATGAGTATATACTTATATCTATATATATAAGTATAAATATACATATTAGTATAAATGGTTATACTTATGTGTATATTAACATGTATATATATATAAGCATATAATCATATATACCATAAAAGGAAGGAAAAAGTGTAATAACTAACAAAAAGTCAGCAGAGCCGAAAACTATTAAATCTAAAATATCTAGAGAAAGTAATAAACAAACACAGGTTTGATCTTACCTTAAGCAGGAAACAGTCAAATCGTAAATGACCAAAAAGCTTATAATGTGAGTTAGACATCCAATCCAGGCTAAATTTCACAATATTGATTATTAAGTTATCAGAAGAGTCAAACTTAAGATGAAATAATCTCTGATTTCTTTCTAACCAAATAAACCACCCCGAAATTACTATTAAGGAATCCAATATATATCTCTGGCTAGTATTAAACCTTAATCTAATACAATTCCAATACTCAATACAATCATTTAACACATTGAAACCAACAAATGTAAAAATTTTTAGAATCGTGTTAAAAATATAAAAAGTAAAATTACAAGAAAAGAATAAATGATCGACATGCTCCTCACCAATTTGACAAAAACTACATTTGCTATCGAAAATGATATTCTTTCTTTTCAACTGCTCAATCGTATTAAGCTTCTTATGACAGATCAACCACATAAGAAACTTGGCTTTGGGGGGAGCATTTGACTTCCATAGAAATTTAAAAGGATATGTAGAAACTGCAGAAAAGTTAATGAAATTGTACATTGAATTGACCGTGAAGACTGATTTCTTATCTAAACTCCAACTCAGAGAATCCCCATGCTCATCAAAGTTATACATATCTAATTTTGCTTTAAGTAAAGCTAATTGTCTTAACAAGTCCTCTTCTAAAATGTTGTTAAAAGAAAACACCCACGGTGGGTGAAGATCAGACCTATAAACATCTATGATACATGCATTCTTAAAATTACAATTTTCATAAAGCTCATTGAATTCAGTTTTTAGCGGCACCCTAGATATCCAAGGATCATGCCAAAAGTAAGTAAGGTCCCCAGAGTGAACTATTACTTTGCAACCTAATTTGAAAAAAGGAAAACAATTCAGAACAGATTTCCAAAAGTGTGATAGTCTATTTTCCCATACACTACTATTCCCCACTATAAACTCCCCTCTAGAGTAATAGGACTTAACTACGATGGACTTCCACGATGCCTTAATGGCAAGGCTTCTAAATTTCCATAGCCATTTGGCAAGCAAGGATGAATTAAAATTGTATAAATTTAAAATACCCAAACCCCCGTCTTTCTTAGCCTTACAACACGTGTCCCAGTTTACTAAACATTTTTGAACTTGACCTTAAGTGAGCACCATTCCAAAGAAAGTTACGTCTAATCCTATCAATCTTATCTATGACCCATAAAGGAAATCGGTGTACAGCCATCCAATATGATGGAATAGCCGAAAGCACCGTATTGACTAGAACTAATCTACCAGCTCTCGAAAGGAATCTGTTATTCCAACTAAGTAGTCTATTATTAATCTTGTCAATGATCACTAACCAATCTTCTTTTTTAAGCTTTGAAGGTCGAAGCTTAAACCCTAGGTAATCAACAGGGAATTTCATAATGGAGCAATTTAAGGTGTCAGCTACCAATGACTCCACATTATTAACATCATTAAAAACCATGACCGCACTCTTATCAAAATTAATCCTAAGACCGGATAACATTTCAAAACAGTAAAGTATAAATTTAAGAGTTATAATGTGCTTTGGCAAGTGGGACGAGAATAATAATGTATCATCTGCAAATTGGAGAATAGATAATTCATTATTAAATTCCTCGTTCCCAACATTACCGAGTATCCCTAGTCCACTCGCTCTTTTAATAATTCTAGAGAATACATCTACCGCTAAATTGAACAGAAAAGGCGATAAGGGATCTCCTTGTCTAAGACCCCTCTTTGTCATATGTCATGCATTGTATATTCTAAGATGCACAAGATCAAGGAGTCTACATATGCATCATCATCTATGGTCTTATCGATTGCTTAGAAACCAACCATCCAGTTAAATGCCAAAAGGGAGAAACAATTGCTTGCTTATATAGACCTATGCATTTATGTGTATATTAGGAGGTGTGTATGTGTTTATATATGTACATGTATGTATATACGTGCACACATGTGTTAAATATGAAGAAAAAAGAGCGAAAAAAGAAATATTCATCAAACCCATAACCAATATTTCAAGTATATTGAAAGAGTTTCTGCAATTTTGGAATATATTGAATGTTCATGCTCCCTACAAATTTGATGAAATTGCTCACTTATTTGAAACAAAGTTTCAATCATTGATTCTTTTTTTAGAAATTTTAGTTTATTTTCCTTTTGACAATGGACTGCTTTGAAGAAGCTGTTGGTCGACACATTTGATGATGGGATTGGTAGTTCTTGTGTTTGTAGACTATGATGAGGCATTAGTCACGGCTTTTGTTTGGAGTGACGGGTATGAGAATTGGTCGATGGGACCGAAGTGTTATTCGGTCTTTACTAAAACCGATAGCAGGGTTAGTGTTCGTGGGGACGGAATGTGGCGCTATGATTTAGGTGTGGATGTGATGAACTGAAGGGTTGCTTTGCTTTGGTAAGGAAGTGGATGTAGAGGAAGCAGTAGGATGATTTGGTGTGCAAGGTGCATAAATAGGTGGTTAGTTGATTTCGGTTGGGTATTTGGAGGTGGAGGTTGTTTTTGGTGGAGCGTTGGGCGGATGTGTCTTCGTCTTTAACATCGATGAGTAAACAGGTTGTTGTTGAATTGATGGTGGAAGGAGGATGTTAGACTGGTTAGTTGTAAGTGTGTACAGTAATGGTGACAGATGCGGATGAGGCTTTGATTTGTTGTTCAAGCGGTGATGGTTGAGTGAAGAGGCTGCTTTATAAGGTGATGTAGGAGGTGGAGGAATTTCTGTGTTTTGTTTGGCAGAGGAGGAGGGGAATTATGTACGGATGTGGCTGTGTAAATGAAATGTAACTGGGGAAAAAAAGTGAAACCAAAAACAATTTTTTATGGAAGTTACGACATGCCATTTCTTTTGTGAAATGTCTCAATAAAATAGGCTTGTCGTTGAATAACTGCTATTCCTAACACAAAATACTCATAAAAATTATTTCTGCGAATTGTGATTCCTTTTTATGTGGCTAGTATCTCCGTTAAGCTTGGATGAAATAGTTATTTATGGCTATGCTTTTGTTGATTGAGTCAATTAGTCACATAACTTCTTTTGTTTAATATAAGAATTATGATATAATTTTTAACGATGTTTATCGAACAGAGAATGAAGAGAAATGTAAATGAATTGCTTTATTGAATTGCAGAATGGAAAAAAGATACATTTTGATATGTACAAATGTCTATATATAGACATATTCTCAACGGTAAAGAAAAATAAAGAGACTTTGGGCTTTAGCTATATTGGGCCTTGTATGCCTTGCGTGGTGATGGGCTTCGGTCTTCAGCAGTTAATATATATTATCAGTTTCAGGTAATTATACCTAAACCCTATTCATTCTTTACGCCCCCTCAAATCGATATTAGGGTTTTCATCTCCATGTCTTCTGCTGTGACGATTTGATGTCTTTTCTTCTTTAATGTACAAATTGATTGACGAGATGGCTTTATCTTCATGCTCTCTACTATGTCTGCCTTCGGATCTGAGTGTCTATGTTGAGATGCCTTTGGCTTTGCTGATTTGCTTGGCTTCAAGGGTTTCTGGTCTGAAGCTTGCATCTTTCTGCTTCATTCCTGACTGATAAGCTTTGGTGAGCTTTGCTTCATCTTTTATGTGAGATGTTTTGGCAACCCTTAGTGCTTCTCAAAATTTTGAGAAGTTCTGATATGATAAGGCTTTTGTTAGGGCGTCTGCTCGTTGGTAAGTGGCAGGTACATGTCTTACTTCTAAATTTCCTTTGAGCACTTGTTCTCTGACAAAATGTTGATCAAATTCAATGTGTTTCATCCTTGAATGATGTATGGGTTTGATGATATGTACGCAGCGCTTTGATTGTCACACCATAATATCGATTTGTCTGTTTGAATGTTTAATTCTGATAACAGTGATTTAATCCACATTATTTCTGCAGTAGCATTATCTATACTTCTGTACTTTGCTTTTGTACTTGATCTCGATATTGTGGATTGTTTCTTAGAGCACGATGACACTATGTTGTTTGCAATGTATATACGGTATCCTGTTGTTGATTTCCTATCATCAGGATCTGATGCCCAATCTGCATCTGCATAACCAGTGATATTGAAATTGTTGCTTGCTTTAATATGTAGTTCATAGTTTATTGTAGCTTTCAAATATCTTAGCAATCTCTTTACTGCTTTCCAATGATTGTCTAGAGGAGCCTGCATAAATTGACACACTTTGTTAACACTGAACACTGTATTAGGTCTAGTGATAGTTGCGTACTGTAAAGCACCATCTACACTTCTATATTGTTTTGTGTTGTATATGGATTCTCCCCTATGTTTAGAGTAGTGTTGACTGCTGATCATTGGTGTAGGTTGTCCCTTTGCATTACTCATTTGAGTCATTTCTAGCAGCTCTGCTATATATTTTCTTTGGGATGAGACAATCTATGTTGATGATCTTGTGTTGACTTCTATTCATAGAAAGTTATTTAATTGTCCAAGGTCTTTGACTGAAAATTGTTTGTCCAATTTTTTGACAATTGAGTTGATATCATTGGTGTTATTTCCTGTAACAACAAGATCATCAACATATATTAGAATATATGTAGTAGAGTGTTTGCTGATTTTAATAAATAGTGAGTTATCTGATTTGGCAGATTGAAAATTCATTGAGTACAATATATTTTTCAATCTGTCAAACCATACTCGAGGAGCCTACTTTAAGCCCTAAATGGGCTTTGTTTAGCTTGCAAACATAGTCTGATTTCTGACAGTATCCTTGCGGTTGATCCATGTATACATCTTCTTCAAGTATTCCATTAAGGAATGCATTGTTGACATCTAACTGTCTGAGTTGCCATCCTTTGCTTATGGCAATAGTGAGAACAATTCTGGTAGTAGATGGCTTAACCACAGAAGAAAAGGTTTCTTTGTAATCAAAATCTTGTTGTTGAGTATAACCCTTAGAAACCAACCTTGCTTTATATCTATTAATGCTTCCATCTGTATTTCTTTTAATTTTGTATGTCCATTTACACCCAATGATATTTTTATCTGTTGGAGGTTTGACAAAATTCCATGTCTGATTTTGCATGAGTGCTTGATATTTTTCATTCATGGTTGCTCTCTAATTGTTATCTGTCTTGGCTTGATTATAATTTGTTGGTTCTTCAAGTAGAGTAACAGTTGCATAAAGTTTAGGTTTAGAAATCCCACTTTTTGCTCTTGTTATCATTGGGTGAGTGGATGTAGCTTGTTTTGCAATGTGAGGTTGTTCACTCTCATTTTGACTTTCAAAATTTTCTCCTTGTGCAGTATCTTGTTGATCATTGATATTCTGATCATTATCTTGAATTGTAGGCGATTCTCTGCGCTAATTTGAATGTTGAACAGTGTCATTATTTGATGATGTTGTCCTGTCTGGTTCACCTGCATTTGATATTTCCGAATATACAAGTAGAGATAGTAAGGATATACTTGCATCATACATTTTATTTGTAGTTTTCATGTTTTCAAATTGACATGGAAAGATTTCTTCATTAAATATTGTTAAATTTGGTGATGCTAAATCAGATTAAATGGAAGGAAATTTTTTTTGGGGTGGAGGAAGAGAAGATATTGCTTTCCCTAATTAATGGGATTTGGGTAGATATTGCATTCCCAAATTAATGGGATTTGGGTAGATATTGTTTTCCCTAATTAATGGGATTTGGGTAGATATTGCTTTCTCTCAATAGGTGACAACTGATAAGATCTTTTCCCATATATATAAAAACTAGTGCGAACCCGTGCTTCGCACACGGGTTATAGCTATACACTATTTTTGAAACAGCTATTGACTCCTCATTTTATTTTCTAAAGTAATATTATTCAGTCCAAACAAACATATTTTTTAAGCACCCCTAAATTTGTAAAACTTGGCAAAATACCTATTTATTGAGGTGTTGGAACCATAACGGTGAAGTTGAAGGTTAAGACATGTATTGTTTGTTAGTAAACATAGGTTAAACTTAAGGAGCTGTCAGTAAACTTGACCAGTGCAAAAGAAATAAAAGATTTGGCATACTTAGGATGAAAATTTGGTTAGTTCAGCTAGTAACACCACCATACTAATAATCCTCAAGCAAGTTGTCGATTTTGCATAAATTTTCAATCAGACATGATAAGATAAACACAACTTTGAAACCTAAAGTCATGAGACCTACACACATTTATGGCATTGACATATTTATGGCTAGCAGGTCACCCGTACTGGGGTAACTTTTGCTGCCCAGGTGGTCATATTTATGTCATGAGTCATGACCTTGACTCATTACTCGATAAAGCAAACAAATTACACTTTTAACATTAATGTACATGTAGCAGCAAGCAGAAAAGTATAAGCTAACACAAAATTAGGTTTCAAAAAATTAAATAATGTTTGATTATTGCATTAAGACAAAACTAACCGTTGTTATACAATCTACCTTACATATACTGGATATGAAAAAATTCTGTAAAATTGACCGCTTCAATTGTAAAAAAAATACCTAGTCAAATTACATTCATAAAAGTACACATAGAGGGTCCAGCATATACCAATCAATGTATGATAACTAAATGTACGAAATGCCTACACATGAACTTTTGGCATAAATTAACTTCAGCCGCTCAGCACCAGTAGAAGTAGCTGACCTATACTGAATCCTGAATCCAAATTCTACCACTTGGTAGCGCTTGGGTTCATGTTGCCTTCATACACTTCTTCAACTCTTACATACTAATTTAAACTTCAACTTATGTATAACTCACAAAAACAGAATAATTAACTTAATCAACGAAAAGCTAAATGTATTGCTAAAGCTATTTTGATCATGCATAAGCCTGGATCAAGAAATAATATAAAAAAGAGCACAAAACCTTTTTTCATTGTATAATGAGTTTCATATGTGAAGTGACCATTTAGCGATATATTGGCATTGAGAGGAAAGCTCATAATTAAATTAAACTGCACTGAAATGTAACAGTTGTAAAATTATGATCGTACAAACTTATGCTTGTACATTGATGTTGCACGCAAAGGGAATTAAAACTCAGTAATGCTGACAGTGGTTTGCTAATTTTTATATATAGCAGAAAGCAAAAGCATGACAAACACCCAAAAAAAAGTAACCATAATACTGGTCATGATACTGCTTCTGTTGATAAAAGCAGGGAAAATGCATTAAAAAGGAGTTTTTTGAAGTTGGCAATGTCGGGAAATTGAGGTAAGAGTTACGCCTAAGACGCAATGGTGTCAATGGCAAAAAAAATTAGGTAAAAAATATTTCTGAAAATTCCAAAGAAAATAGCAGTTGCATAGAATATGAAACGATAATAAATTGTAGCGTGACTTTGTAGTTGAAGTTGCAGTGGGCCATTAAGTTGCAAAAGCATTCTTTATCCATCATCAGGAATGGTCCGTTTGTGTCTGAGACACGGTCACCTGGGGATGAAGTAAGTGCAGGCCTTGTAATGTTAGATGCACTAACTTATACATATCGATATTGCGAAGTGGCAAAAAATCCATTTCACCAAAGAAACTACTTTTTCCTTTACTGATGTTACAAAATTTCATCTTACAGTAAGAGGGCAAAACAGTACCATTCATAAATATTATCCTAGTAAAATATTGGTGTTCATATCATGAAAAAAGATACTTTAAAGTAAAATAATTATTTAACTTGTAGAAGCTGCTTGCTATAACGGGAACTCATACAAACGTTAAAAGTGGTTGCCCCACTTTAATTTGAAAGGACAAAAAACAGTCGACATAACACAAGTCAAATAGCAAATGTAGTAGACGTTCTAATGCATAGTCTATATTTGTTATACATCAACTAAAAATAATTAATTCACCCTATGGGCATTTAGGGTCCATTCTTAAAGCAGTAATTCAATGAAAAGTTAAAACTAATTATCACAATACTGCTTGTTTTATGTCACCTAATTTCATGGGTAATAAATAATTATAAAATATATTAGGATAGAATTAACCAATAATACATACAGTTTCATTTTTTTTCGTTAATAGACCAAATTCCAGAAAGCAGTTTCTCATCTCTAACCTCCTACGCTGAAATTAATATTCGCTTACATTAGATGCATATCATTGATTTACTACAGGTGTATTTTTAAAGTTAATGCTAACCGCTATACAAAAGTTTATATGCTTATTTTCCAGCCAATGGTATTTCAATCCGTGGTTGCCATATATAACCTTTTATATGTAAATAAAAATATCTAACATGCAATAAATAAACTATTTATACTCGATATCGGTTGTTACATGCATCATCCTCTTATATCGTACCATCTTTTTTATATCTTTATTGACATATGTAAAGTATGACAATAATAATCAATAATACTAATATTTGAATCAATCATTAAGGCCAAAGCTGCATAAACATTTGAAGACTATAATAGTACTACTTACAAAGCCCTAAAATCAAAAAGAAAAAAAATCATAATTAGTTACCGACCCATGAAATGAATCAGTATAAGTACCTTCACACTTTTTAATAAAAACATAATTAAATACCGTTTATGCTATGTCTTTTTAGTTATTATTTTGTCTACATGCATAATTAAAAGAAAAAATTTTGATTTAGTATTTGTAAATAATTAGCTTATAATTTTGTTATTTACCTATGGTTTACTTGTGCTTTTTTTTTTTTTTTTGGGCAAGGCTCTTGGACTTATATTTATTAATTATTAATTACGATTTACTTATATTTGTCATTTTTTACTTATCTTTTCTTTTATTCATTAAATTAAATTTTTTTTATAAGTAAAGCCATAAGTGAAAAAAAGTTTAAGTTCTCTTGAGAATTTATATTTTAATAAATATAAGCCATAAGCCAAAAATTTAATTTTAAGAACAAAGTTTTTATTCTTTTAAGAATGGTATTAGTAAAAGAAAAAAAAAGTAGATACGTAATATAGTCCAAGCATACACTTTGTAATGAATGATATTCAGTTATTTGGCTTAAGTTTAGGAAATTTGGTATTAAATACATTAGGAAATCTTATCTATAAGATCAGATCTTCATGTTTTGGTGGAGTTGCTCCAAAGTGATTTGATTTTTAAGTATAGCGATGGTGATCAACAATAATAATTGCGAGTAAATTACCTTTTTGAAATTGTAAGTAAAATTGTAAATCATTGTTAAGCTTTATTGATTTTGTAATGTATAAGTATGACTTTGAGTGCACATTATGAGTATTTGCAAATGGAAGTTGGAAGATGATATTTTTTATATATAAGCTAACTGATGATTCAAGTTTAGTAATAGGTCATTAATATCAAGACCAATAAACATCGTATGGAAATGCTTAGCTATATATGCATAAATATCTTGATAGTATGGTGTGTTCCTTTATAGGTGCAAACAAAAATGTGCTATTTTTTCCTTCAATACTCTTGCTATCATCATTCGGTCAAGGTATATTTGTTATGTATAAGAGTATATCAGTCAGAGTTTTACTTCAGATTTTTGTTGTTTGTCTTGTTCATGGGTAGTGGAATTCTCAGTGAAAACTATAACGCACACAATTAGACTTTTTTTTGTTATCAACATACACATGCATGATGCATTGAAGTCTTTATGTAACTAAAGCATTCAAAACTTAACCTATCAAGTTTTAGAGGAAACAATGATAATAAAATTTGAACAATTGTTAGTTAATATATTTCATGCTTTAGTACACCGCCCAAACATATTGTGCGTGATGATAGATGTTATGATACCAGCAGACAGGTGTATAAAAATGTACTTTCTTCGAATTTTTTACTATGCGTAAGGACGAATCACTGCAAGGTGCTGTAAACTGTGGATACGAAATGTAAATTTGAAGCTTTACCTCTAAGACTATGATTTAGAAGTTTAACCCGAAGACTTCGCTAGGCTTCATATTGCTGGAATCCCATATCGAGCTACTTAGACAGTGATCGAAGCATAGTTGCTACTTAGTAGAAACGTTGGGGGGAGGAAATTGCATTCATATTTGTATAGCATGCACTGTATAAGGAGAGGGAAATTATGAGCATAAACATTTTTTCCAATTGAATTGGGTATGCTTAGGATGAAAGTGTAAAGATATTCGAGTAATTATTCCAAAACCAATGACACCTCTTTTTTCTACTAAATGGAACCTGCAAAAAAAGAGCTTAAATAAAAAGGAAAATACTCAAAACATGAAAATAGCTGCTTAAAACTTGATATTCACTAATAAAAGTTGACCTATATATCATGCTGCTACGTAACTAATTGATTTCCAAAAAAATCGTGAAACCCAAGATGTTCTATTATCGGAGCAAAAGGTCAAAACAAACATGGTGTAAAAACGATGAATGAAACATGTGCTTCATCTCCAGCTACTGGATAGTAGATACATTAACCCATGGAAGTGACAAAACTGTAAGGCAGCGGTCACTTTATACAAAAACATGTATCCTACATTTGTAGGAAGTTAATTACTGAACTTTTTTCCTTAATTTGTATGCAACAAAGCAGAGATATACAAATGAATTAAAGCTGCATGTATATCATGGTCAGTTGCTTTATCTTCGACTTTTTGATGTATCTGCAGCGCAGATAACATGGATTGATTTATACTAAGACATTTGAAAAATATATTATCGTGAAGTGAAATGAAGTTGTGGATTTCCATAATATAGATAACGGAAGAATGAGGATAAATCATGACGTTCAACACCTAATAAGTTGTTACCACTTCCAAAAAAAGTAAAAGACATATGGTACAAAATTCACATGTATAGATAGATTAATAGGATGCTTATTTCTAAATTACAGTCAAAAATAATATTAAGTTACACATATTCATCGTCCATTCCATATTATCGTCTTGTTCTAAGAAACATTGGTTTAAAATATCTATTCCAAATAAAGCACCCTGATATAACAATTCAGAACAAATTACAGAATTATGCATTGATCATGAATTATGTATAATTAATGTGATTATGTATCGGATAATAGTTTGAAGAGGATCATAGAATGGAAGCAAAAAAGAACATAATTACATTATGCATTTTGGCAAACATGAAAAAAAATGTAAGTGAACCTTCCATGGGACTGGATCCTTGGCTGACCACCAAAGAAAGAAGATCCAAAATGCACCTTTATTTGCACCAGATCAGAGTAGACTCCGTAGACTAAATTAATCAACGTACCAGAACCTGTCCATTTGAGCTGAGAGAGCAAGACAACACGTAGTTTTAACTTTGAAAACATGAACTCTATCATGGATGATAGTACACAATTTCACATTGATATTATATGAAGTGGACTGAAGTGAGAATTCAAAATTAGATGGTCACACAAAAATGTTGATTCGTTTTAAAATTAATATTATCTCATTCATTTCATGCGATGAATTCAACAATCAATGTGGTCAACATAATAAGTCGCATAAAATTATTAACATAAAAGTGCGGAGACACACAAATAAAAGCATACCATAAAACAACCATTTCTTGAGCCGAACAATCTAACAATCACAAATTCCACCTATAAAATTGTCCTGAGGGGAAAGAATAAAATGCCTGAGGCAATTAGCTACAGATGGATCTCAAGGGAAAAAGATGGATGATATGGCATGAAACATGCAGCAATATAAGAAGGAATGTGGATTGACAAAAGTAATCAAAGGATCATGGATTTTAGTAAGATTAGGTTTCAGCGGCTAATGGAGAGAATGACGCAAAGATTTTTTTTTTAAAAGAATCAAAGGAGCAACGATTTTTGGGCTAGGATTCCACGTGTGAAATGAAGGAACGAACAAATATTTCTTTCATTATGAGACAAACATGTTTGCAGTAAGGTTTAACCCGACTTGCCTCCGGTTGAATTATTACATGTACGAAAAATAATTAATTAGACTAATTTCAAGTTTATTACATCCGAAGTTGCGCAGCACAAAAAGAAATAGTTGGACATATTATGATGGAAAGTAACCATTTCCATTATCTGACAGGATTCAAATGATCAATTTGAATAATTTTCATTCATGTTATAAAAATTGCACCTGAGCTTACATGTCTATGAATAAACATATTTCCTCAGTTTACAATATCAAGGGTTTGTGTTGGAATGTAAATAAAAACTGACATTTAAAGACAAAATGGTTGTATACTGGTACATGAATTGACGACGCCATGGGTAAAAAAACTGCAGTATTGAATAAATGATTGTCCTCCAACTTGTCCCATGAACCTTTAAATTTAAAAAGTCCTACATGGAATTAGGTTTAATAGACAATTGTCTTCCGAACGAAGTTATATTTGATGGAGGTTTGTAAATAAATTATTTTGATGATACCATAACCTAATATTTTTCTTCTTCATATAAAACTGAATAACTACCAAAACCAAATGGCCTGACAACCACTTTTGATATAATATCAATATTGAATAAAGAATATATGAATAATCATCATTTAATTATTCAGAACTTGGTAAAATAAATAACTTACTTTCGTAAACAGTGGTTGTAACCATTGGGCACAAAGAAGAAGAAATATGCTACAATGTTCCCTCCATAAGTAAAGAAAAAATAGTAAAAAATATCGACCAAAATAAATCTTCGAATCAGTACTCCATCCGTACATCATTTATAAACTTATGGATTATAAATAGATTATTGTAAAAAGGAATAATGAATAACTTTTACTGCACATTGGTAAATTAGTCTCCATGTGCATATGATGGTAATAAAGTACATTTTTAATATAACACTATCCAGCCTTCATGTTAGATGACTAAGAGAAGCTCATAGCTCATTGTAAAAGAACAACATGGAGCAAGCCCCGAGTACATACATCAAGCGGACTAAAACTGAAAATAGCACTATCCGTACCTTCAATTGCAGTAAATTATTAATAAAGACCAAGGGAATATATATTGAAGAGAACAAACATTATAAAAATTAATCCTATGAATAAAACTGAGTAACAAAACCAGCATATTTAGGGATTACATGCTATAGTGTACATTATTTGGGAAAAATGATCCAAGAAAAGTTTATATTTGTTTTCCTAATCAATTCCGACTAACATAAACATACAAACTCAAGTAAAAAATCTACATACCGAAATAATTAAAAAAGCCACTTTCTGTACAAACTATCCGTAGATAGAATTAAATACATAAACTGATCGGTAGATAACATAAAAATCAGAGGAGGAATAAAACAATTTTTTTTTTTTTTTGTAATTAGATCCCAAAGAAATTAGAGTACATGAATTTCATGCACATTACCCCTTCCCCTAAATAAAGAGAGTATAAAATGACTGCTAAAATCTAACCAAAAATGAAAGTATTAAATGACTATTCAAGATAGAATTAAATACATAAACTTATCTGCAGATTACATAAAAATCAGAAACTCTTTTTTTTTTTGTAATTTATTCCAAAAGAAGTTAGAACATATGAATTTCATGCGCTTTACAGCTAAAGTAAAATAACTACTCAAAAAAAAATAGGTTAACTTAAGAGATAAGTAGTATTGAATATTGATATTGAGATAGGGAATATACTCAGCCATCTATATGTCAAAACAATATGCCAGCACAAAAGTTATAATCCCGTTAGTATGCTACTGTAAAACCAATTTCAGAATAGTGAACGAAGGATGAGCGAAGAAGAAAGATACGGACAGACTGAAATTGAAAATCACAGCAAGCCAAATACCACGAATATCGAAAATTGAAATAGTAAAGAGAATGAATACGTAAAAACCAGGAACCATCCAAACTTGCAGCGGCAAAGGCGAGAAATCATTGGACGAAAGGCTACATGGAATTCCTTTTGATAATTGAAATAAGCAATGAAAGATTGAAAAAACGATCAATTCAAATACTAAAAGAGAGAATTTTACCTAAAGGAGTGGAGCAAAGTGAACCTAAAGTAAAAATGGTAGCAATTGTGCCGTCACACGCATGGACTTTTAATCAGATTAGGTTGAATAGGAGGGAGTCGATGCAAATTCATAAGGAAGAACGGTGAAAATAGGATAAGTACTCTAGTGAATAGCGTTTTAATCTCAGATCAGAGAAATAAAAGCAGCGTAGGTAGAATATCAAATTATGTTTTCTTGAGCATATTATTCATGCACATGCCAAATTTAGGTATTACTAAAGGTTTTAGTTCTTCCAAATTATGTTTCCACTCCAGTTAATATCGGAGGGAAGAACTGTTCAGTAGAGACCCACTACAAAAATTAAATAAATTATGATATGGTAATGAAAATCAGGTATTAAAAATATATAAAGTAGACTAAAAAGTAATTATATTCACCTACATGCAACTCTTTAAACTTTCATATTAATCAACAGTAAGTGGTGAGCAGACGCAAGGGTGTGAAATATAATATATCAAACCAACAGAAACGTTAACACTATGGAATTCGTTTCTAAGATATATATCAAAAGGGAAACAAATTTATTACAGCATTCTAGGGATTGTTTATTATAATAGCCTTTTTAATGTACCCTGAGGGATTCTTGTCAGCTGAGTTTGCCAACATAAACAACAATTGGTAATTTCCAGTCCTATTAAACTTTATTTTAAAAGTGTAGAGGCAATACAATGCATTTTAAGTTTGTGTTCAGATTGTACCCGTCCACATTAAAATGGCAAAAAATAGAAAAAATAAACTAAGAGACAAAGATTATCAAACGCATGAATTCCAATCGACTTAAGGTAACAGTATGAAACAAAATTAGTTACAGTTATAACATACATTTACCTTTTCCTGTTGGCTAAACTTGTCAAAAAATAACTTGCAGTAATAAGCTAGCTGCTTCTTTGAACGATCTGATGAAGACAACCAGATTAGAAGGTAGATACACCATTGTAGAAATGAAAAATGATAGGTTTCAATTAGAATTGGTACCCAATAAGAACCGACAGTTTCAAATTTTATAGTTGGAACAGTTCAAGCCGTAGAACCTGTATGAAACAGGAGGAACCCTCAGTTATGAAGATAGCAGAAAACAGAAAAATTAAATCATTAGCAATGGCGATAATATAGGAGGGGGACAACGATGGGATTGACAGTGTACAGGAGATAAGGTTAATCTATCGAGTTGCCAGTGGATATGTGTGTTTCGAAGCAGAGATAAAGCCATGCCGAATTTTTCATCTTCTAGGGTTTGAGCACGAGTTATGTTGATTGGTGAAACTTTTTGAAATCCCATGCTGTTATTAGATATTTTAGAGTAAAATGGAAGAAGAATATAGGGGGAGAATTCCATTGCTTCAATTTCGATAATCGCGACAGTGGAAGAGGGGTCAGGAGTGAGGTATTTTGGTGCCAGATCTAATTGGAAGAAAATAGACGTAGAGCGGCGAATGGTATTTTGGTAACAGGCATGGGAGAACTCAATGTAAAAGGTATGTAAGCGGTCACCCAATAGATAAGGACAATTATTGTATTGAATGGCGAGGATTGAAACGCTGAACACGTGTCGATCTGTGAATTTTTTAAAGAATCTGGATCTGAAAGGTCATTGGGAAAGGATTGTGCTTTCATATAATATAATAGATTGGGTATGAAGTAATTGATCTTATAAAAGGAGCCTAGAGGGGAGAGTGAAAGGTATTCATTCATTCATCTCTCAAATCAAGATTTAGGGATCTTTGAACTAAATCCATCTTCTTTAATTCTTTATCTGCACAAATCAAATTCTTAAATGAATTGAATGACCATTGTAATCAATCTCTTTTACTCTTCGTTGGTATTAATAAAAGGTTCTCTCTCTCAAGTGGACGTACACTAACAAATTGTTAGTGGAACCATTATAAATCCCTGTTTGATTTACTTTTCGTTATTGCCCCTTTATTTCTCTTATGTGGTGCTTGTGATTGGTTTTTGGATTGGGTTGATAATGTCTTTGATATTGATTGGTTGTTTTTGCACGTTTACAACGATCTCGTCTTCCACTGATTTTGGTTTTTTTGATTTAAGGGGTCTTGAATCAAAATTTCTCCGCAACAATTGGTATCAGAGCATTGGTGTTGGTAGATAGTTGTAAAAATGCCGGAATCAGATTTAAATAGTGCCCCAACAGTTGGTTCAAGTGGTGTAGCTCCTTATGTACGTGGTTCGTATGCAGCTTCTAGATCACATTGGTTACTGACAAGCGAAACAGCGATAATGATTTTGAATAATGGCAATGGAAGATGAAAGCGGTTCTCAAGTGGAATAGGGTACATCGGGTAGTGGTTGATACGCATTTATTGCCAGCGGACATCTCAGATGTGGAGAGAGAAGAAATGGAAGAGTGGGCATTCACTACACTTCAACTTGCCATGGGGGAGAATGTTATTTCGTGGTGAGACGACTGCTGAAGTTATTTGGAACAAGTTGGAGGAGTTGTATATGAAGAAGTCACTCACAAATCGACTGATCTTGTTGCGAACTTTCTTTACCTACAAGATGAAGGAAGGAATTTTGCTAAAGGTGCACTTAAATATGTTTGATGATTTGCTAATGAAGATGAAGGCGGTAGATTTGAAGATTGAGGAGGAGCAGAAGGCGATGATATTATTATGTTCATTGCCTGAATGCTATACTGGGTTTTCAAATCGTTTGATCTATGGCTAGATACATTGACTCTTGATGATGTCAAGACGGGTTTTCTTAGTGAGGAGTTGTGAGATCAGATGAAGGAGCCGAGTGATGGAAGTAGTGGTGCAGGCAATGGTCGCGGTTTATTTATGGAGAAGGAGAAGTTTGATAAGAAGGTAAACCAAACTTCCAATACGACATTTTGCGGTTTTGATTGTAAAACTAGTATGGAGATATGATATATGGTACACATGCCATCTATGATTGATACATTTATACTTGAAGTTGTTTTCTTCACTTATAGTAATAATAAAAGATGAAATTTCACGTATCAAGCATTATTTGGCTATTATAAGGTAAAATCCTATCCTCCGGCTTGCGTTGCATTATGTGATGGGACCTTGGTCTTATAATAGCTTCATTGTTCTTTATTTAGCACTGCGCTGTTTGTCATATGCACTGGTATTCTTGGGGCTAAACCCGTTCTGTGTTATACGGCGTGGTCCCTTGATTTATCTAACTTTAAAAATCAAAATAATAACTGTTTTATTTCTCACACCAGTCACATGACTGACCTAGAGTTTATTGTTTTAACCTAAACTCTGGGTGCACTTATTTTCCACACGGGCAGCTAGTAGTTGGGTTTTGCAGATATTATATTCACAGGATCCTGGTTTACAGCTGAAGTGATATTCGGAAAGCTCTGTATCCGCGTATTTCTTTCAGTTGTGTTTTGTGTTATTTTCCCGCTGCTATGTATTTAAATGTAATTTAAATCTCTGATATTTTTTGGATGTATAATATTTATTCATACTCTGTTATATTCGTGCATTCTGATGGAATTGTTGTAATAAGCAATGAAATGTTCTTCTGTTTGTGTTCTGATTTGTCGTGTTCTCAAAGAAATCCGGCCTTTCTCTTCACTTCAGAGACCGGGGAAGTTCGGGTCGTCACAAACAATCAATCACAACTAGACAATCAAATTTATTTCATAATTTAATTAAATAAATATGGGAACGATTCAGTTAATTGTGAGCGAGAAGTTCACTCACCTTTGATTTCAAACAAGATTGAAATTCAAATTTTAGCCCAAAAAACAGCTATCTCAGAATCAGTCTAAATCGGTACCATCGCGAAGAGCTCATCGATACGATTTCAACGCAATTTATTTCGTCCAAAACCGACCTCATAGCAGAAAGTTATAAACATTTAAACATATGGATTTTAAATTATATTAAAATAAAATAAAATAACTACTCAACCACTCAATTAGTGCCACGTTAGTGCCTGCATTCCCCCTTCTCCTTCAAATTATCGCGCTCCAGGAATAGCCGATAGGCTTGAACCCAAATTTGCGTTGGAACCCTAACATTCACATTGATCTACGAGGCTTCGGGACTCGTTCTGATAGCACCTGGCGGTGCGCCCTGCCTTGCTCCGCCATCGGTCGTCATATGGTCAAATCTAGTCGTCTCTGTAGCTCTCAAACGCCATGAAACTGCGTCGAGTTCATGGAAGAGTCATAGCGATTTCAGGCACCATTAACTATGACCAGCTGTATGGATTCGAAGATCACATGAAGCTCTAAAATTTTTGTTTTGGAATTTTCTGATTTCATTGAACGGATTGAAAGAAATTAAGTAAGGAAATTCGAGTAATTCAGGACATTCGAAATAAGAAACGGCGGCCATAGATTTTAGGGTTTTGGATTTATTTTTATTATAAAATTCATCGTTTTACGTGTATTTAAGCCAAAATTCGGATTGTGTCCAAATCAAGTCTGCTTACAACCAACAATAGGTTTTGACGCCTTCTGAATGCAATGGAATAGGTTTCAAAGCCCAATTCCAAAGTCTCTAGTAGTTTCTTCTGAACTTGATTATTTAATTAAATTATACATACAAACTTCTACATGATTTAATTTCTTACGATCAAACGATAATTCTAGTGGCAACGGAATTTTAGATCTTACAATAATTTACAATTCCGGATCCAATAAAATTAATTTCATCGAATTCTGAGATTGTTTATAATAATGTCAAATTTTAACTAGTTTATTAATATATTAAAATATTCATTTTTCTTCATTCACTTTTAAATTAAATTTAAAGGTTTATAAATTCAATTGAAATCAAAATAAAATTCATTTAAATTATAAATCAAAAATCGCTTATCGTGAATTCAATTTTCATTATTTACAAATCAATGATTTTAAAACTAGTATAAATTCACTACATAGTCAAACGATTTATATTATTCACATTCATAAATTAGAATTATCAATATAAAATAAATCTCAAAATTTGTTATTCCATTTTATGTTGGTAATTCAACATAAATTTCAAATTTCTATATAAATAAATTATCAAACACCATCATTTTCATACATATTCTATTGTAGTTCATTTTTCAATAAGTTAATTTTAGTTCATATCTTATCAATATACGACATATTTATAAATTTTGATATTTAAAACAATTTTGTTAAAAATCACATTAAATTTAATATTTCAAATTGTTGTAAAATCTCGGGATGTTACAAATGTTGAATGGGGTTAAGTAACAATGATACAGTGCTCCTATTATCACACCAAATGACTAGCTTCCTTCTAGAGGTAAACCCTAATTCTTGTAAAAGCGATTCAATCCATGAAATTTCTACTGTGGTGCTTGCAAGGGTTCGATACTCCTCTTCGGTGCTCGATCTGGAGGTTGTGGATTGCATCTTCTTTTTTGGTAAGGCAAGCCGTTTTTACAGTGGGCGTACCACTTTTATTAGAATAAGGAAAGAAGATAGGAGAAGTTCTGCATAGGCACAGAACTACAATTCTGGTTTGAAGTGCCAGTACACTAAACAATAATGAACAGGAGCTAGACTAAAACATCTAGGCTACATGATATGACAACCCTAGCCCCCCTTAGAGGAGGAGGATCTACAAATGGTGCTGAGCGGGACAATAACACGGGTGAAACTGGAAAAGGCCAAGGCAAGATTTGGCACATAGCATGGATAAGGAGCGTGGAAGATGAAGTTCCTATCCCAAGAGTGTTCATAGAACTCAAGCTTATTAGTCTCACCAACATCACCAGTTTGTATAAGCTCAATATTATCACCCACAATCTGATACAATAATTTCCTCTTATCACTAACATCATCACCAATTTGTGGATTGCTTCTTAGTACACCATAAGATAAGATTTGTGCCTAGAAATACACAATAGCCAAATACTGATCTTCTGTCATTAGCATAATTTTCCCAATTAGTGTCTCTAAATCCATGTAAGTATAGTTATTTATAGGCTTTTAGAGTTATCCCATGATGCTTTGTTCCTTGCAAATACCTTAATAATCTTTTTACTGCTGTTAAGTGTTCAGATATAGGATTTTGCATGTACTGAATAAGTTTATTTACACTGTAGCATAAGTCTGGTCGTGTAATTGTAGCGTACTGCAGTGCTCCAATTACACTTCTATATTGTGTTGTATTGTTGATTGCTTCCCCTTTGAGTTTTGAAAGACGTAAATTACTTATCATGGGTGTTGGCAGTGGTTTGGCTTGATGCATGATGGCCCATTGTATAATTTCAGTGATATAATTTTGCTGAAATAGGAACAATTCAGTTTCACTTCTTTTACTGACTTGAATCCCTAGGAAGTAGCTTAGCTCACCTAGATCCATTATGGCAAAATTATGGTCAAGTATTTGTATGACATTGTTAATTTCTTGACTGTTTCCCCTAGTTATCAGCATATCATCCACATATACGAGAATATAGATGATACCCCGATTATCCTTTTTCATGTATAGGGAATTACCTGATTTTGCTTGTGTGAAACCAGTTTTTGGTAATGTCAGTTTTAACTTTTCATACCATGCCCTTGAATCCTGCTTCAGGCCATATATTGCCTTGTGTAATTTGCATACTAGTTGCATGTCACCATTGTTTAATTCATATCCCTCTGGTTGGTGCATGTAGACCTCTTCTATTAATTCACCATTCAGAAATGCGTTATTTACATCTAGTTGCCTAATATTCCAACATTTACATAGTCCTATAGTCATTATAATTTGAATAGTTGTGGGTTCTACTACTGGTGAGAAAGTTTCATTGGAATTGAACCCAAATTATTGAACATAAACTTTTGCGACTAGTCTAGCCATATATTTTCTATTGTCCCATCTGCCTTTCTTTTTAGTTTGTAAGTCCATCTGCACCCTATGATGTTCTTGTGAGTAGGTGGTGTGACTAAGCTCCAAGTTTTATTTTTTATTAGAGCTTCATATTCAGCATCCATTGCCTTTTTCCATTTTTCTGTCTTAACTGCTTGAATATAGCTACCTGGTTCAACTTCACTTAATGATACATTATATACTTTGGGCTTGAAAATTCCACTTTTAGATATAGTGACCATATGATGTCCAGTCTGTATCTCTTGTGTCTGGTGTTGATTGATTCCTGTTGAGTCTATGTTGTTGTTGCTTTCTTCATCTCCATGCTTATCCTGGTTGTTGTGTGTTTCTTCAGTATTACTAGCATTTTCATTCATTGAGATGATGGTTGTCTCACTGGGACTATTTTGTGTTTGACTATTGCTTATATTTTGCGTTTCTTCATTATTGTTCCTGTCATTTGCTATGCCAGTATTGGCATTGTAGTGACTTCAGTTCCATACGTTTGTTTCTTCTCTTCCATTGCTGCTTGCTTTTCTACATATGGAAAAACATTTTCATCAAAGATAACAAGTCTTGATATGTAAACTCTACCGCTTTTATCCAAGCACTTATAACCTTTCTGATTTCGAGGGTAACCAATAAATGTGTATGGACTTGATCTTGTGCTAAGTTTATGTTTGTTGTAGTCTCTTAAACATGGAAAACACAGACACCCAAAAGCTTTGAAAAATTTATAATCTGGTTTTTCATTGAATATCATTTCATGTGGGGTTCAGTTATTCAACAATTTTGTGTGTAATTTATTTATGAGATACACAGAAGTGTTGAATGCTTCATTCCAATATTTCATTGGCAATGCCCCTTGTGATAATAATGTTAAACCAGTTTCGACTATGTGTCTGTGTTTTCTTTCAACCAGACCATTTTGTTCAGATGTGTGTGGGCAGTTTAATTTGTGCTTTATTCCTCTCTTAATAAAATAATTTGTAAGTGGTTTTAAAATCACCCCCACTGTAACGACCCATATTTTGAACGATATAATAATTAATTAATTTAATTATATATATGGTAATTTAATTTGGCTTAAATTAAATAATTCTGATTTATATTTATTAATATAAATAATGGGATGATATATTTATTTCCGAAATGGTCAGAAATAGTTGAATTGCAATATTATGTAAACTGGATAATATAAGGCATTTAATTGAGTTTATATTCGAGTTATAATAACGAATATATTAATTAAACGACGATTGAATGTATTAATTATAATATAATTTAAATCGAGCCCGTAACGTCGCGGTAATTCGTAATATTGAGTTTTGAACTTCAACTGAGTGTATAGGATTCGTTATAAGTTGGATTTCTTTGAAACAAGAAACATTCGAATATATTGAATTGTATTTTTCTAATGGAAATGAAAAATCGAGATTTCGTCTCGTAGATTATAAGTTATGTCCAAATAAAATTTTCAAATAGTCGCTATGGAATCGTTATAAACCATAACGATATATATTAAAGTATAATAAAATACTAGTTTAGAATTTGGACAAGATATTTGAGACGTGTACTTAATTTAATTTATAGAATTTTTCTGTAATTTTTATTTTGGAAAATAAGCAATTTTTTATTTAACGTATTTTGCACCCTATATCAGCATTTATGGGATTCCACAGAATAAGCAAACTTGTCTATATTATTATATTTTTGGGATCAAGGCACAGTGCTTGTCACAACGGTATTTTTGTTTTTGTCGGTAGCATTCTGTAACAAACAAAATTTTATGTAGTGAGGTACCCTTATTAAATATCTAAGATTTTGCAAAAACATATACGATTCTCGTAGCCTTACCTACCTCAGCAAATGCACGTCCTTTTCTGTATAGTGCTACTCGCTTTTCTTAGCTATTAAGTGTGTACTTTTTTATTTCCTTAGCTATTAAGCGTGTACCTTTTTTTTCTATTTATTTTTCTAAGCTATAAAGTTTACTTAACCATTACGTAACTCTGGCCTATATATAAATACACGCAAAGGAAGTAGTGTGTTTTCTTCTTCCTGCCAACGAAACCATGGAGAGGAAAAATAAAAACTTAAAATACAAGCCAACTAAAAATAGTAAAGAGATTCATCCCTCCACCTTGTTTCCTCTTTTCTTTTTTTTCATTTCCAAGTATTAATGAAAAAAAGCAAGAAAGTGATGGTGGGAGGTCTGTACTGGGTACATCACATGGAGGGAAGACGGGGACATGTAGTAGAGAAGTAGGGAGCGCTGCATGGGGGATCTGGCTTGCGTGGCCTATAGGGAAGGTTCGAAGTTGTGGTGAAAGATGGGGAGAGAGCGGTTTACAGAAGGAGATTAAGGGTTGCGTGACTATTTATTTGGGTAATGCGGATGGCATATTCATGGAAACAATGGGAGAGGAGGATGTCGTTCTTAAATAGCACAGTACGGAGGGGTGCTGTTGATGCGCATGGGGGTTCTGTGTAACAACCCGGATTTTGGAACTAATTGAAAATTTTACTTTAATTGATTTAATGGATTTTAAGAATTTAAAATGATTTATTTGATAATTAACGATTTAAAATTTATTTAAATCGAAGTAAGAACGCATCAATTTAAAATTTAATTAAAATGAACTCGAAATGGCACGGTAGTTTGAAAATTTGGCTTTGAACTTTGATTGAATATACAGAATTCAAAACGAATCGGGTTTCTGTAAAACAAGTAACATTAGAATCTGTTTAATAATATCTTTCTAACGAATGTGAAAAATTTAGATTTCGTTTTATAAATTGAAAGTTATGTCCACTTTAAAATTTAAAATATTTGTTAAAGAATTTATATATATTTTAATAATATATCCCTTAAAAATAGCCATTTTGCAGACGACCTCCATTTTCGATGAAACCACTTTTGCTGGATCCGAAACATCAAATTATTGTCAGGTTTAAAATTTCATAATTTTTCGAATTAATACGTGAGCGTGGTAAATTTAAACGTGTTTTCAATTTCAGTTTAAATTTAATAAACTAGTTAAAAGACCATTTTTCAAATGATCTCCAAATTCGAAGAAACTAATTTTTTTAAGACCGTATCGTCAAAACATAGCTAGATTTCAAAATTCATAATATTTGGAGTCAGTATGTGGCCCCAGTAAATTAAAATGAACGTTGGAATTCAATATCGACCGTTATATTAATTTATATTTTAATTTTGATAAAAACTTGTAATGACCCGGATATTCCGTCGGTAGAGTTTGAATATTTAATACGGTTTTAAATATTAATTTGATAAATTAAAATGAATATTTATTTTTATGTTATCAATTTAATAACCAGTTTCGATTTAATATCGAATATATCAAGTTATCAGAATAAGATAATGGATTTAGTTGAATTCAAAATTTAATTCGAATTAAATACATTCAAATAATTAATAGGAAATTTTATTTGAATTTATAACGATAATGATATTTATCCATTTATCGAGGAAATAAATTGTCTGAAATTAATTTATATTGAATTAAATTAATATCTGTTCGGGATGATCGAACTGGAGTTCGATACTTATCCCAGTGGGTTCAGAATAGTGGTTTTACCCTAGAATTGACAGTTGTTGGGTTCGGAAAGGAGTTCGACATCATGGGTATTTAATTTAAGGGTACCAATTAAATTCAAATAAATAAATGGTGCTCGTGGCCCTTTCATTTACACAATTCAAAACAAAACTCGTGGCCTTCTCTCCTCCTCGATAATTTGGCCTCGCTGTTCGAATTTAAAACCGCACTCATCCCCCTTTTTATTTGTAGAATCAAATAAACACTAGGCTGGTATTCACTCTTCATATAGAAATCGAAATCCTCCATTCAAAATCAAAAAAATAAAAGGGCAGAGAGGGAGAGGGTAAATAGAACTCGAATTAGCATCTTGAACGGTGATAGTGCCCGACGCTCGAACGAAGAGAAGCTCGACATAGGGAATGCCACGACCTAGGGTTCATCGCAAGTTAGGAAAGCGCGATAGGAGCAAACTCGCGAGTAGAGAATGTCAATTTGGGGGTTCTGGTCTTCAACAGGACGGGGATTCAGGTGGAAAAGGAGGTGCGATTGGTGAAGGATGCGACGCTAGCTAGAGTTCGACATCAGGTGAAAGTCGCGAGGCCTGGGATTGATGCTTTGGTTCGAAGGTGGTGCGGTGGATGACATCGAAGGCTGCGGTGGGTGTTTTAGGCGGTAGTACTGGGTGCGACAACAAGAAGAGCTCCGGTTCTGGAATCTCGTGACAGTTGAAGGATTGACCTCGACTGGAAGAACAAGGATCCGGGCAAATAAAGTTGCAAAGGTACTGTGTTTCTGAAAGAAGATAAGCAGTGATGGTTTTAATCAAAGTGGAGGGCTCGACAGTTTTGGTTTTTTTGCAAAAGTAAAGAGTGGTTAATATAATCAAATCGGGAAGAAAGGATTGAATGGCTTCGTAGTGGTTAGACAGTAAGGATCAAGATAAAAGATTTGATTGGATTCGAGGCGAGACGATAATGAATTTGAAAGGGGATTCGCGAAAGTAAAAATCATCTGTGAGTAAACCTCACTCACCATTTATTTAGAAATTATTTTTATATAGTTAAAAATAATTGTCTGTGCTTGTTTGAATGTTGTCTGATTGTTTTAAAATATATATTAGTTATTTAGGAACTATTATATATATATATTGGGTTGATGATTGGTTGGATTCCCGCAGTTTCATTAGCGGATGCCCGCGGTACCATAGCGGATGATTACCCTATACGCCCCACGCTATGACTAGTGGATGACCTTCTATACCGCGATATCCTGCCTCGAAGCAGGATAGGTATTATTTATGTGCTAACATCTGTGGATGCAGGAAAACAGGTTGGAGGAATCCAACTGGATTCCTCAAAAATATATATATTATCTGTTGTTGTTTGTTTGATTTCATATATATTTATATATGATGTGTTAAAAATCAAATGATTGAAAATTGGTTGATTGATTGTTTAAAATATCCCTGGGGTTTGAATATTGATTTATAAAAATATCGGAAAGGGTATTTGATATTTAAAAAGGGAAATTCTATTTTTATAAATAGAATTTGAATTCTAAATGAACTATAGAAAACATTAACTTGTTTTGAATATATAAACAAGTAATGGAAGTTATAAACTCTGTTTATAAATGAAAGGATGGAATTTGAATCGAATTTATAAAGTTGTTTATAAATGAAAATATGGGATTTGAATTGAATTTATAAACGTTGTTTATAAATGAAAATATGGGATTTGAATTGAATTTATAAACGTTGTTTATAAATGGAAAGGCTGGATTTGAATTGAAGTTATAAACGTTGTTTATAAATAATGCCGAGAATTCAAATGGACTTTGAATATAAGGAAACTATAGATTTGAATATAGAAATTCAAATGGACTTTAAACTATAGATTTGAATATAGAATTCAAATGGACTTTAAACTATAGAATTTGAAAATAGAATTCAAATGAAGTTTAAATAAAGAGAATTCAAATAGAATTGAATTGGAATTTGAATAGAGAAGTCGATAAGGAAACGAGAGTATGAGTATAATTAGAATTTATTAATATGCAGTTAAAATATATTTGAACATGTCATGTTCAAATATGAAGGTGAAATAGACTGAGAAGTTAATTAACAGATTTAATTAACAAATTTGAGTTAAAACGATTGGTATAGTTAAAATAGATTGGACAGGTATAAACATACAGGAGACAGGTATGGAATAAAGTATAGAAGTGAAATAAATAGAATGCCCGACAAAAAGGTACGTATTTAATTCATATATGAGATTTTATGCGCCGTATCGGCAAGCCGCTTGGCTTTTTCTTTTTTCTTTTCGAGATGAGAAGGACCGGGAAAGCTATTTGAAATTTCCCGATGCTCCCGGTACAAAGGAGGTTATGGCGAATTTTTCCGGGAATTTAAGGAGATAGAATATTTTTAAGATAATTTGATAGTTAGAAAAGCAACGTATCAAAATATATAGAAGTCAATAAGAAAACGAACTTAGAAATAGAATAGTATAATAAAAAAGGAAGCATAAGAATAAAATCTAGTAGAATAGAAAGAGAAAGTGTATACGTGGTTAAAAGTAAATCAGTAGTTGTATGGAATTGATTTGTTCGAGTAAGTAGTCTTGTTTGTTTTGACGTTAAATGTTATTCAGTCAAGGTCTGAGAGGTAATTATACCCCAACTTGGTTGATTTCATGATATACCGATAAGCAGCAAGATTCAGGCTCGAAGATCAATGTGAAATGAGAATTAGTTAAATACTGTATTTGGGTTGTCGTAACGATGTTTTACACAACATCTGTTTTAACCCAAATATGTGCAAAGCTTGGAAATAGAATAATGAATATTTTCTAAAGTTTAGAAAATAAAAGAAGGCAATATATGGAAATGTTTTCCAAATAACGCAAAAGGGCCAACATGGTTATTGAGAATATTTTGTTAACAAATATTGATAAAGAAATAGAGAATAGATTTAATTAATGGAATATTAATTAAAGGTTCAGTGATTGTTGGATGTTTGGATGAACACTTGTTTTATTCGATAGTTAAATCATCGACTATCGAAAACACTTGTTTTATTCGATAGTTAAATCACAGACTATCGAAGTTTTGACCATCGTTGTCAATATGGAGAGACCGGTTGGATTATTATCCGAAGAACCACTCCATATTGGCAGTAGCGTGCGAATCAGGTTATATAAAGATAATCGAAGACGGAGTAGAGTGCAAGGACTTTTTCTATTTATAGAAATAGTACCTTCGGTTCATCCTGTTCCTGGGTGACGTGTATGGATGAATGTCTGACAGAGTATTTCCAGAAAGGTCACGTACATTGATTTCTTCAACCGTACCAAGAGTGGAAGCGGAGAAGGAAACTTATTTTAGCTAACACGTAATGTACTGTTGAGGACGTCAATCGGTGATTTGATGGATTTGACGATGTGACATTCGAAGTGAATATGGCGTGATGATAAAGCGTAGCTTCTAGCCTCATCAACCGGTAAATGACAGAAATCGGGCAAGCAGCATGGCTATGTAGGTCGCACCTATTAGGGTGTCTAATCACCTGATCTAGAGTTTCATTTACTTCTAAAATCTATTGTCGATGCTGACCCATTCGGGAAACGGTTGCTGATCCCAATCGTTGGTGATATACATTCGATACACTCAAGCGAAATGAGTGGTCGGTCATGTGTGGCTGAGTTGCAAGATGTTCTTGTTGAACTCGGTGTATTCTCCTCTAGAGATATACCAGCGGAAGGTGATTCCATACCTTGTCATAGTTAGAAATCCATTACCCAATACGTGCTTGCGGTTTTGATTGTATATATATGTGGAACGTGAGATGCAAACGTTCCACTAGATTGTTATTTACTTGATTTAGACATTATTATAATATCAAAAGAGTTTTGATATAAAGATAAGTCAAGTGTTTGGATTCTCATAAGGGAAAAACCCGTTCCGTGTTATACGGCGTGGTCTTATGAGATATCATTTAGTTTTTCTGAAACTGTTTTAAACTGTTTACTCATACCAGTCCCATGACTGACCCGGAGTTTACTTTGTTGTTTTCCCTAAACTCTTGGGTGCCTAAATCTGTACGGGCAGTCAAGTAGTCGGGAATTTACAGATATACTGGAAGAGCTTGGAGCAGGACGCTTCAGGATCATATAGCTATAGTTATTTCTGCTGTGTTGTAAGTGATGTACTTTGATATTGATGTATATTCAAGTACAGATGTATATTTCAAGTTATGTTATATATATTATATGTTATTCGTTCCGCTGTGAGATTCGTGTTACTCTGATGTTGTGTTCTTCTTCTTCTTCTATTCTAAGTTTCTATCTTATCTATCCTCACCCTCTAATTTCTTTCTATTAATGGTTCGAATTTCCGTGATATTTGGGGTTGGACTTGTGTTTTTGGTCAGCTCAAATTCTACCGGATTTTCGGGTCACTACAGTTGGTATCAGAGCTTAGGTTGAGCGAATACCTAGGCTTGTTGGAATGTGCTCATTAGAGATAGGATCAGTAGTATCCTAGAATGAGTTGAGTGTATATATATACGAGAGAGCGTACTTGTTATTTGATATAAAAACTGTTTTATATTGTGTTGACTAGTCTGTTGAGTGGATTATAAATTTTGGTCGAATCGTGGGACGCCACGATGTCGATAGGAGTTTATAAACACTTGAACAGAAGATTGAACACGATATTGTTTTTAATTAGTTAAGTTGATTGTTAGGATTATAATCAAATTAAATTATAAAAAAACAGAAATAGTTATATATAACCAATGGAATTTTTTTTATGAAATCAAATACAAATGAGATAAATTGAAATTGAATTCCAACCAGAATTCAGAATTTAAAATCCTGGGAGTTTGGAAAATATTTTTTCTAAATGGATTTTGAAAGAAATATAGTACTGAACTCATTCAGTAGCTGGGAGATAATTCTGATGATGGTCGCAACATCATCAGTGTTCATTTTCGAGTTTCTAAGTGATGAATTGCTGCCTTAGAAAAAAATTTTTTTTGACGGAATTTGTTTGAAAAAGAAACAAGTTGTTTGAAAATTCAAATGTTTTGAATTTGAGATAGATATAAATATATGTATATATTTATATAACTTCAAAGGAATTTTGAAATGGGAATTGGAATATAGATTTCAAATAGAAGTAAAATAAAGGAATTTGAATATATATATAATTCAAATAGAATTGAAATGGAATTTGAATTCAAAGGAATTCAAATGGATTTGAATAAAGAAAAGTCAAATAGAAATTTGAATATTAGAATTCAAATGGAATTTGGTTAAATAGAATTTCAAAGAGAATATAAAGTGGAGGATGAATATTAGAATTCAAAGAAAATATAAAGTTTGAAATAGAATTTTAAATAAAAGGAGTTTAAGTAGAATTTGAATTCAAAGTGAAATTAAATAGAATTTAAATTCAAAGGAATTTAAATAGAAATTGAATAAAGGATTTCATATGAAATTTGAATAAAGGATTTGAAATGGGTTTTGAATAAAGGATTTCAAATAGGAATTGAAGATAAAAAATTCAAATAGAATTTGAAGAAGAGGAATTGAAATAGAATTTGAATAAAGGAAAATTCAAATAGAAATTGAATAGAAGGAAATTCAAATGAGTTGGAATAAAGAAATTCAAATGGAATTTGAATATTGTAAATATATAGGATTTGAATATTAGAAGTGAAATAGATCGGGAATATTATGTTGAAATGGAAAAATGGGTTGGGTATATATTAAAAATATATCAGAATGGAGTTGAATTTATTATAAACGAAGTTAGAACGTTTATATTTATAAATATAATTAAAACGTGCTCGCCATAGCGCGACAGTTCGTAAATTGGCGATTCGAACTTCAATTTAGTATACAGAACTCAGTTGAAGTCGGAATTCTTTGAAACAAGAATCGTCGGGACCGGTTGAACAATAGTTTTCTAATGAAAGAGAAAAATCTGGATTTCGTCGTATAGATTTTGAGTTATGTCAAAATCAAATTTTTAGAAAAGCAGCGCCAGAACCATTAGAAACCCATAACGGTTTAATTAAATAAATAAAAGGATTTTTAGGAAATAAAATCCGAATTGGCATTAGAAAAATCCGGACTGAAGATAGAATAAATATGAACTCCAGTGAAGTAAGTGAAATGATTTTTAAGACAAAAATCATATTTTAATGGTTAAATAGAATTAACTAAATTGGAAAATAATTAGTTAAAGGAAATTTGAATCGAAAATGGGTTTTTGGATAAGTGAAAGAGATTGAGAATTTATATTCGAAATCGAATATATAACCCGAGTTGAAATTATAATTAGATTAGTTTATAATTAAGTTGACATATATTTGAACAGTTATATTCAAATAAAAGGGGTGAACTAGGCAAAACTGTTAATCAACAACTAGTTAATGGGAATTTGAATGATTGAAATTAAATTTAACTTAAGTAAGTTAAATGGTTCGAAATGGATAAATTGAGTAAAATCAATGTGAATGAAATACGAATTTGGTGTGGATAGAGGAAAACCCAAAAGAGTTAAAAAGAAAATATATTTGTAAAACGAATATAAGAGGAAATATATTTGTAAAACCAAATACAAAGGAAGTTATGTGCAAACAAATAGAATTTAGAAGGAAATATTTGTAAAAACATTTACAACTGGATTCAATGGAAATATCTATTTATAGAAAATAAATAGAATGTTATAAATGAGATATTTATTTGTTAAATAAATAGAATTAAGCAAAGGAATATTCAGAAGATGAATAGAAAATGGAAATCTGTTTTTAACAGATAAATAGAAGGATTAATTTATAAATAACAGTTTATAAATTAAATTAAAATATTTATCATTCGATAAATGGAATATATAAGTCTGAACTTATATAGAGAAGAGATATTGGTTTTTAACGCCGATAGTTTTAAATAGATGGGGTACACAACACTTGTATAAGTGAAGTAACGTTATTAAAGAGAACATTTATAAAGTGAAGAACCGCTACTAAAAGTAAATCTTTATAAATGAATAAACATAATCCAGTAGGAGTTATTCGAATAGGAGAAGGCGATTTGAGTTAAAAATAATCGATTAGAGTTAGAATAAATCGATTTGAGTAACAGTTAACCAGATAGAGTTAATTGAACATAGTTAATCGAATTAGGATTTAATTGAATGTTAGTTATTCAATTAAAGTTGATCGAATATAGTTATTGAGATAGAGTTAGTCAAACATCGTTACTGATAAGTTGCCATTTCGTACGACTGCTAGCATAATTCGCAGGGCTGTAGATAGCCTAGGGCGGTCGGATGTTTCCTGGGGGAATCAGGCGTAACCATTGTGATCGCTGCGATCTAGAGTCAAGCTAATAGAGTTAATCGAATATAGTTTATTCGAATAGAGTTAAAGGGATTATCGAATATAGCTTATTCGGAAGAAGTTAAATGAAAAGAGCTAATCAAAATAGAGTAAATTGAATAGAGTAAATCGAATATAGTTTATTCGAAGAAAGATTTTCGAATCTAGTTATTCGAAAGAGGGATTATCGAATATAGTTATTCGAAGGGAGGAGTTATCGAATAGGGATTTATTCGAAAGAGAAACGTAAGGAAGTTTGAAATGTTGAGTATCGACATCAATAAGTTTTGAAAAGTTAATGGGTTTGTAGCACTTTTTCTACCTTAGCAATTTCGAGGACGAAATTATTTTAAGTGGGGAAGAATGTAATGACCCGGATATTCCGTCGGTAGAGTTTGAATATTTAATACGGTTTTAAATATTAATTTGATAAATTAAAATGAATATTTATTTTTATGTTATCAATTTAATAACCAGTTTCGATTTAATATCGAATATATCAAGTTATCAGAATAAGATAATGGATTTAGTTGAATTCAAAATTTAATTCGAATTAAATACATTCAAATAATTAATAGGAAATTTTATTTGAATTTATAACGATAATGATATTTATCCATTTATCGAGGAAATAAATTGTCTGAAAATAATTTATATTGAATTAAATTAATATCTGTTCGGGATGATCGAACTGGACTTCGATACTTATCCCAGTGGGTTCAGAATAGTGGTTTTACCCTAGAATTGACGGTTGTTGGGTTCGGAAAGGAGTTCGACATCATGGGTATTTAATTTAAGGGTACCAATTAAATTCAAATAAATAAATGGTGCTCGTGGCCCTTTCATTTACACAATTCAAAACAAAACTCGTGGCCTTCTCTCCTCCTCGATAATTTGGCCTCGCTGTTCGAATTTAAAACCGCACTCATCCCCCTTTTTATTTGTAGAATCAAATAAACACCAGGCTGGTATTCACTCTTCATATCGAAATCGAAATCCTCCATTCAAAATCAAAAAAATAAAAGGGCAGAGAGGGAGAGGGTAAATCGAACTCGAATTAGCATCTTGAACGGTGATAGTGCCCGACGCTCGAACGAAGAGAAGCTCGACATAGGGAATGCCACGACCTAGGGTTCATCGCAAGTTAGGAAAGCGCGATAGGAGCAAACTCGCGAGTAGAGGATGTCAATTTGGGGGTTCTGGTCCTCAACAGGACGGGGATTCAGGTGGAAAAGGAGGTGCGATTGGTGAAGGATGCGACGCTAGCTAGAGTTCGACATCAGGTGAAAGTCGCGAGGCCTGGGATTGATGCTTTGGTTCGAAGGTGGTGCGGTGGATGACATCGAAGGCTGCGGTGGGTGTTTTAGGCGGTAGTACTGGGTGCGACAACAAGAAGAGCTCCGGTTCTGGAATCTCGTGACAGTTGAAGGATTGACCTCGACTGGAAGAACAAGGATCCGGGCAAATAAAGTTGCAAAGGTACTGTGTTTCTGAAAGAAGATAAGCAGTGATGGTTTTAATCAAAGTGGAGGGCTCGACAGTTTTGGTTTTTTTGAAAAAGTAAAGAGTGGTTAATATAATCAAATCGGGAAGAAAGGATTGAATGGCTTCGTAGTGGTTAGACAGTAAGGATCAAGATAAAAGATTTGATTGGATTCGAGGCGAGACGATAATGAATTTGAAAGGGGATTCGCGAAAGTAAAAATCATCTGTGAGTAAACCTCACTCACCATTTATTTAGAAATTATTTTTATATAGTTAAAAATAATTGTCTGTGCTTGTTTGAATGTTGTCTGATTGTTTTAAAATATATATTAGTTATTTAGGAACTATTATATATATATATTGGGTTGATGATTGGTTGGATTCCCGCAGTTTCATTAGCGGATGCCCGCGGTACCATAGCGGATGATTACCCTATACGCCCCACGCTATGACTAGTGGATGACCTTCTATACCGCGATATCCTGCCTCGAAGCAGGATAGGTATTATTTATGTGCTAACATCTGTGGATGCAGGAAAACAGGTTGGAGGAATCCAACTGGATTCCTCAAAAATATATATATTATCTGTTGTTGTTTGTTTGATTTCATATATATTTATATATGATGTGTTAAAAATCAAATGATTGAAAATTGGTTGATTGATTGTTTAAAATATCCCTGGGGTTTGAATATTGATTTATAAAAATATCGGAAAGGGTATTTGATATTTAAAAAGGGAAATTCTATTTTTATAAATAGAATTTGAATTCTAAATGAACTATAGAAAACATTAACTTGTTTTGAATATATAAACAAGTAATGGAAGTTATAAACTCTGTTTATAAATGAAAGGATGGAATTTGAATCGAATTTATAAAGTTGTTTACAAATGAAAATATGGGATTTGAATTGAATTTATAAACGTTGTTTATAAATGAAAATATGGGATTTGAATTGAATTTATAAACGTTGTTTATAAATGGAAAGGCTGGATTTGAATTGAAGTTATAAACGTTGTTTATAAATAATGCCGAGAATTCAAATGGACTTTGAATATAAGGAAACTATAGATTTGAATATAGAAATTCAAATGGACTTTAAACTATAGATTTGAATATAGAATTCAAATGGACTTTAAACTATAGAATTTGAAAATAGAATTCAAATGAAGTTTAAATAAAGAGAATTCAAATAGAATTGAATTGGAATTTGAATAGAGAAGTCGATAAGGAAACGAGAGTATGAGTATAATTAGAATTTATTAATATGCAGTTAAAATATATTTGAACATGTCATGTTCAAATATGAAGGTGAAATAGACTGAGAAGTTAATTAACAGATTTAATTAACAAATTTGAGTTAAAACGATTGGTATAGTTAAAATAGATTGGACAGGTATAAACATACAGGAGACAGGTATGGAATAAAGTATAGAAGTGAAATAAATAGAATGCCCGACAAAAAGGTACGTATTTAATTCATATATGAGATTTTATGCGCCGTATCGGCAAGCCGCTTGGCTTTTTCTTTTTTCTTTTCGAGATGAGAAGGACCGGGAAAGCTATTTGAAATTTCCCGATGCTCCCGGTACAAAGGAGGTTATGGCGAATTTTTCCGGGAATTTAAGGAGATAGAATATTTTTAAGATAATTTGATAGTTAGAAAAGCAACGTATCAAAATATATAGAAGTCAATAAGAAAACGAACTTAGAAATAGAATAGTATAATAAAAAAGGAAGCATAAGAATAAAATCTAGTAGAATAGAAAGAGAAAGTGTATACGTGGTTAAAAGTAAATCAGTAGTTGTATGGAATTGATTTGTTCGAGTAAGTAGTCTTGTCTGTTTTGACGTTAAATGTTATTCAGTCAAGGTCTGAGAGGTAATTATACCCCAACTTGGTTGATTTCATGATATACCGATAAGCAGCAAGATTCAGGCTCGAAGATCAATGTGAAATGAGAATTAGTTAAATACTGTATTTGGGTTGTCGTAACGATGTTTTACACAACATCTGTTTTAACCCAAATATGTGCAAAGCTTGGAAATAGAATAATGAATATTTTCTAAAGTTTAGAAAATAAAAGAAGGCAATATATGGAAATGTTTTCCAAATAACGCAAAAGGGCCAACATGGTTATTGAGAATATTTTGTTAACAAATATTGATAAAGAAATAGAGAATAGATTTAATTAATGGAATATTAATTAAAGGTTCAGTGATTGTTGGATGTTTGGATGAACACTTGTTTTATTCGATAGTTAAATCATCGACTATCGAAAACACTTGTTTTATTCGATAGTTAAATCACAGACTATCGAAGTTTTGACCATCGTTGTCAATATGGAGAGACCGGTTGGATTATTATCCGAAGAACCACTCCATATTGGCAGTAGCGTGCGAATCAGGTTATATAAAGATAATCGAAGACGGAGTAGAGTGCAAGGACTTTTTCTATTTATAGAAATAGTACCTTCGGTTCATCCTGTTCCTGGGTGACGTGTATGGATGAATGTCTGACAGAGTATTTCCAGAAAGGTCACGTACATTGATTTCTTCAACCGTACCAAGAGTGGAAGCGGAGAAGGAAACTTATTTTAGCTAACACGTAATGTACTGTTGAGGACGTCAATCGGTGATTTGATGGATTTGACGATGTGACATTCGAAGTGAATATGGCGTGATGATAAAGCGTAGCTTCTAGCCTCATCAACCGGTAAATGACAGAAATCGGGCAAGCAGCATGGCTATGTAGGTCGCACCTATTAGGGTGTCTAATCACCTGATCTAGAGTTTCATTTACTTCTAAAATCTATTGTCGATGCTGACCCATTCGGGAAACGGTTGCTGATCCCAATCGTTGGTGATATACATTCGATACACTCAAGCGAAATGAGTGGTCGGTCATGTGTGGCTGAGTTGCAAGATGTTCTTGTTGAACTCGGTGTATTCTCCTCTAGAGATATACCAGCGGAAGGTGATTCCATACCTTGTCATAGTTAGAAATCCATTACCCAATACGTGCTTGCGGTTTTGATTGTATATATATGTGGAACGTGAGATGCAAACGTTCCACTAGATTGTTATTTACTTGATTTAGACATTATTATAATATCAAAAGAGTTTTGATATAAAGATAAGTCAAGTGTTTGGATTCTCATAAGGGAAAAACCCGTTCCGTGTTATACGGCGTGGTCTTATGAGATATCATTTAGTTTTTCTGAAACTGTTTTAAACTGTTTACTCATACCAGTCCCATGACTGACCCGGAGTTTACTTTGTTGTTTTCCCTAAACTCTTGGGTGCCTAAATTTGTACGGGCAGTCAAGTAGTCGGGAATTTACAGATATATTGGAAGAGCTTGGAGCAGGACGCTTCAGGATCATATAGCTATAGTTATTTCTGCTGTGTTGTAAGTGATGTACTTTGATATTGATGTATATTCAAGTACAGATGTATATTTCAAGTTATGTTATATATATTATATGTTATTCGTTCCGCTGTGAGATTCGTGTTACTCTGATGTTGTGTTCTTCTTCTTCTTCTATTCTAAGTTTCTATCTTATCTATCCTCACCCTCTAATTTCTTTCTATTAATGGTTCGAATTTCCGTGATATTTGGGGTTGGACTTGTGTTTTTGGTCAGCTCAAATTCTACCGGATTTTCGGGTCACTACAAAACTGATTGAAACAGTCGAATTACCTTATGAAACGTATTCCATTGTGTCCGGAATGAGGGTATCTAGCTAGGGGCGACAGTCGTTGGGTTTGATTTGGAGTTCGTATCAATAAACAAGTATTTTTGAAATTAAATAATATAAAAATATATTTAAACACCCTAGGAAAATAACCCTAACCCTAATTCTATTTCATTATCTGAAGCCGCCGCTTATCTTCCTTCAAGGGCCGATATCGCTCAATCCTTTTCCTCCCATTTTTGCAAATTTAACTCAATGAAATTCAAAACTTCTAAAGCAAATATTCTAGAGTGATTCACGAGCTCTCCATCTATATGGTTGTGATCTAAAATGGGGTAGCGGATCTCTAGATTGTGGTGCTCGAACTTCCGTCGTTCGGATGGGGTTCTGGGACGCCTGAGGCGTGCGAGGTGGCCCACGATCTGGGTGTAGGTGGAGCATCTCAAGGCGGAGGGGGTGGTCATGTCAGATCGGCGGCGGAGGGACTGGGGCGACAGCGATTTGATGCCCTAGAAGGCAAACAGTTTTCTGGAAGAAGATGACGAGTGAGGAAATAATTAGGAGAGGGATTAAGGAAATAATAGTTTATTTATTATTTAATTATCCTAAGTGAATTATTTATGTAATTAAAGTTTGAAATGTCATAACTTATTCGAACGTGATCAGAATTAGATGATTTCAGATGCGTTGAGATCGCATCAGCGAACACTACAACATGGAACTAACCAGAACGGAAAAGGAGCAAATTGGATTTTTAGCTAAATTAAACGCTCATTTAATTTAGTTTAAAAATAAAATCTTCAAATAAAGACCGAAGGAGTGGAAACCGATGTGAGAACCTTCGCACTCAAATATTTGTACAGTTATTTATTTTATAACTAAATATATAGATTGCCAGTGTTGATTTTTATCGGTTTTAATCATCACAAAAATGTTGTACGGTGCCTGTTAGCTCACATTCACTGTTGTTTGAAAACAATAGATGATTTAATTGATTGTATTGTGTTATGATTGTGATGATTAACATATTAAAAATAATGTTAAGATTATTATGGTAGTTGAAATTAAATTATAAATATCCATTTATAATTTAAACATTGAAAATTGCTTAATTAGAAAAACAATTAGAATCAAATTAGAATTGGTTAAATTTATTAACCAGTGATTAATTTGAATTCATTGTTGTTGGTTGAAACCCCACACGGGTCTGGGGATGATAATTAATTCACATCTCCCTTGGATTTGACTGTATGTCAACTGATTGATTGACAGACTGTTATAAGCGTTATTTAATTATTTAATGCTTATACATTTGTAAATTGCACTCTGAATGTGAATTGACTATTTATCACTATTTTTGAATACATGCGATGTATGGAATCCATATAAATAAAATTATATGGTAATTGATTGAGTCTGATTCCAATTCAGAAATAACGAATATTTTAAAATAATATTCAGTAAAGAATCAAAATATGATTTTGATGTCCGATTTGGATGGACACGAAAATATTGAAACATATGAAGCCGAGTTAAGTAGATATACGCCATTTTAACTCGAACAGGATTTTCTGTCGATTTTATTCATTTTATTATGAATATCGAAAAGATTTGATTTCAAAATCTGATATTTTGAAAATAATATCATTTTAATATTATAATTATATAGAACATTCAATTTTGATTTAAAAATTGAAAGTGAAGTTGAAATCGTTTTATAATGAATTTATAAACGATTTATAAAATTCATTTTAAAAAGGAAATCGATGAAATATATATTATATATATTTAAATGGCTTGAATAGAACGCGCCACGCAGCGACCGTACGCGAATTTCAACCATTGAATTCAAATGGAAGTAACGGGAGATCCGACCATCAAATTCTCCTAAAACAGGAACCGTTAGGTTCGTATCGAAAAGATCTTTTCAATGAATATAAGAGATTTAAATTTGAACGGTTAGATTTTAAAATATGTCCAAATCATTTCAGAAAAGGTCGCTATGAATGCAGTTCGGTGGCTGATATTGGAAATCGATTATATCGGGGTGTAAAATCATAATTAATGATTTGGAAAGATTTCGGATTAAAAATTCCAAGTTTTGAAAAGATAAAAGATATTTTTATCTAAATGTACTAGTTAACAACTAGAATAATAATCCAATAAGTTTAAAATAATAAATTGGATTTGTAAATGGTTTTGAAATAACCAGAGTTTTCCAAAGTATGAATTGGAAAGGATTTAAATGGAAATAATCTTCGGAATATTTCGATATTGGATTTCGTGATTATACAGATATGGTAGTGGATTTTAAAAGATACATATATCGTTATTCCGAATACAATATCCGTTGGTTTTAGAATTTTATATTGAATATAAACCAATATTAATTTCTATTCATAGCCTTGTATTTAATATCAAATTGGATTTTGGGTTTATCGTGAACAATGTTTTAAATAACAATTGTTCTTTAACCAAATTAACTGTAAAGATATTATATGGAATTTATAAATCTTTATTCTAAGATTTAATGGAAATTTTCCAAAGTAAAGTTTCCAATTTAATATATTAAACTGGAATTGAATGGAATTCGATTTGGTAATAATCGAGATGAGCTTTTGTGAAGGAAGAAAGTTACTATATATGGAATTTAAAAAGGCTTTGCCGTTATTCCACTTATTGGCGGAAATTTATATCAATTAAATATTGATCTGTTTTCCGTGAAGATTGCATAGTTAATGGAAGATGATTTGGGTTTTTCGTGAATTGTGTTTTAAACGACATTGGTTCTTTAACCCAGTTGTAACGAACGAGGATTTTCGACCCGGAAAATCAACATAAAACCCATGTCAATTATTCAGGCATCAAACATTCCTAATCATTAATAGAAAGAAGTTAGAGGGTGAGAATAGATAAGATAGAAAATTAGAATAGAAGAAGCAGAAGAACATAACCACACAAAATCAGAGTAACACAAATTTCACAGTGGAACGAATAAATATATTATATAACTGATTGACATAGAAATGTGTTATTTTTATGCTCTTATATCTTATCTTTTGTATATAAATAAATATTACTTGGGTATTGTTTTGTTACTTTTACAGATATTCCAACCCAGCACGCATGCAACCAGAAATGTAGAGAAATAGAGTTCAATTTGCTGTGTATTTGCATTTTGAAGAATTGTAGATGAAGATATCACATCTAGTTGCTGTTGGACAAGAAAAGGATTGATAACAAAGATTGGCACATCACAATTCAATGAAGAAATGTCAAGGAAGCAAGAGGAAAAAGATAAAAGGCCCAAATTTGCTTTATTTATCTAAGGCCCATTTATGTTTCTCATTGTAAACTAATTAGTGGTGTAATGACCAGGCCCATTTACCATTAGGGTTAGGGTTAGGGTTTGGCTATCTACCCTATATATACCCTTGTAATAACCTTGTAGCCACCATCTCATCTCTTATTCCATTGTTCTAATAAAAGTTCTTCTTTCTCTTTTATTTTCTGCATTTTTTTTGTTTTTCTTAGAAACTAGTGTTGTCTATACGATTAGATTCGGTAGAACACTATTTGTATTTTGCACTTATTTGCATTAGTGATTTACCGTATGATTAGATTCAGCGGAAATCCTAATTTTAATTCTTGTTTGTTATTTCAATTTCTGCAATTTCAATTTCTGCTTTTATTATTTTCTTAGGTCAAATTGGATTTGATTAGATTCAAATCTAATTCATAGTTTTATTTCTTTTCCATTGAAATTGTGATCTGATCGTCGGTTCAGTTAGATCTGTTCTGAATCAAATTACAGTTTTAATTTTGTTTTGTTTTATTTTCAAAATCAACCTCCAAAGTTCGTCTAACACGCCCACGAAACATATAAATAATAAAATTTAACTTTCCTCCCTGTGTTCGACCTGTATGCTACACACCTGTATGCTTGCAGAATTTATTACAAATGTCGCGCTTTTCTAATTCATAGATTAGCGTCGATCAAGTTTTTGGCGCCGTTGCCGGGGAGGTAACGATTAAATTTTATTATTTATTTAATTTCTGATTCGTGTTAGTTTTTATTTTATTTTTATTTTTTCCTTTTTGTGTTTTTGTATATATAGAAAAAATTCTAGATTGGTTGATTGGGTATTAAAACATTGATGCTACAATCTTCTGATTAAGAAAAAAAAAACTTGCCTTTTTGTTTTCCAATTCCTTTTCCGTTGCCTTCCAATTTTCAGAACATTCCTTTTCCTTTTTCTTGTACAAGTTTCTTAATAACAAAAAAAAAGCTTGCATTATTTTTTTTCTTACTTTCCAATTACAACTCCTTTTCTATTCCTACAATCACTCTTTCCCTTTTTTTTTTCATTGGATACTTTCCTTTTACAACAAATAATTTTTTTTTTCTTTGTTGCTATTTTTTTTTCCTTCTTCTCCTGTCTCTGCCGTGAACATCTTTCCCGGTCCGTACATACCACGTTCATATTCTCCGCCAAATTCCCTTCCTTCATCTTCACCTCATCCACACAATTCCTGTGTCTAACGTCATACACAACTCTCCAAATACCACACCAAAACCACTCATCTCCACCCAACTTCTGTCTTTCCATCTCACAATCCTCGCAACCAGTTCTGCCAGTACCAACGTTCAACCCCCCCTCCATCTATAAACATAAACAAGCCAATCGCTACTGAAATCACTGCAGCCTCAAACCATATTGCAACATATCCCCAACCCATACTTTTCATCAGCGTTGTTTCAGCAAAACCTCCACCGAACTCTTCCTTAAAAACCGTCCCTCATCGATTGTCTACTACCACAAAACCCATCGATATTACCCCTACACTTCACCAATTTCACCAATAATCACCTCCTTCAAACCCAATTTCACCGACCCGAACCACAAACTCGAGCTCATCATCTTCTCTACAAACAAAATCCGCAACCATCATGCAATTCGCATCATACCCCCTACCCACCATCACGCAGTCCAACACTGCATCAACGCTAGTCCTCACCATCCTTCAAACCCCAAAATATTCGCTCCATACCCACTCCAATCCAGTCTTTCAGCAAATTCAACCACCATACCTAGTTCTCCGATCACCGCTCTACCACAACTCGCTGACGCAAATTACAATTACATCTCAGCCCCTTTTTGTCCAAAATCATCCATCATAACCCCATCAACCAAGCCTTACCACAGCAGCTCCTCCAAACCCAAGTCAATTGAAACCCAGGAAATCGTCCTCAAAATAAAAAAATAATAAAAAAAAAAACTCCAAAGACAAATTGTTCAAAGCCCTAGATCTCGATTCGGAACCGACAAAAGCAAGAGTAGAGAGCCGATCCAAGGCGATTCAAGGGAAGACAACGTTTTTATAAGGCTATTTGGATCAGAAAGGGGCGGCGCTTCTTTTTCCTTTTTTTTAGGGCGTTTTTTTTCCTTTTTCTTCTTTGCAGAAAAAAGGGTTGATTTGTTTACTTATAATACAAAGGGGAGCGTGATTTGTTTTTAGCTTTGGGTTCGATTGTTCTGACTTCCTTTTCGGCTCGATTGCTTGTTTGTCTTGGCGTAGTATATAAAAAAGGGTGGTCATTTACCTGTTGAGTGCGTGGCAATATAATTTTTTTTAGATGCGAGTAAAATTGGAAAGTCTGGTTGCATTTTTTGTTTGTTTGCTAGCCTAGTGTAGTGGAGTTAGTTTTTGTGAGTCCAGTTTTCCTAGCTTCTTTGAGATTTTTTTTTTCCTTTTTTTCGTCGAGTTTTGTTTTATTTTTTTATTTTTTTTTGTTTTTTTTGTCTAGTCGGTTTGCCAGTTTAGTTTTTTTTTCTTCTTTTTTTTTCCAATTTAGTTTTTTATATTTTTTTTCTCTTTGTGTCTGTGTTTGTTTTATTTTATTTTCTTGTCAAAAAAAAGGAGAATTTTTCAAAAACAGGTACAGCTGAAATTTAAAAAAAAAAGGGCCTTAAAAGGGGACAACAACAGAAAGCAGCGGACGATTCAGATGGGTTGGAGCGGTTGCACACCGAGTGGGGTGTGAACGCACTAGCGCTTCCCAAATTCACTGGAGGATTGCCGATCAAGGTGAAAACTTTTAAAACTCTACAGGTGCTCTGCCGCAAAGAAAAAAATATATAGACAATTGTTGTAAAAAAAAATTTCTGCAGGGGCAGCGGCTTGCAACGTACAATTTTTAATTTTTTGTTGTTATTCTGTGATTGTTCTGTGACCGTTCTGTGGCTGATATTTCTGAATCTATTTGTGAGAAACGAATTACATACCTGACATCATCACTCTCGTCGTTTTTCAATTATAGAACTTGATTTGATTTTCAAAATAATATAATTGAAGAGTGGTGTTTTTGTGAAGTTGACTGTCTCGTATAATTGGATCGCGGATATATATTAGTTCAATTCATTGAACTTCTAGCAAAGGAGGTTGCATACTACCCGTAAAACATTGGTCGTATCCTTTAGTATTTATACTATACGTGAACGGCCATAAGACCCTCTTCCCCCTTCCAATTGAGTCAGTTAATTAATAGAGCACAACTCATTATTTTATATTATTTTGACGTGAAAACAAATTGCGTCTTGCCTTGATTTTATTCAAATGTCTGATTCAAAAAAATCATTGAGAGAAATGTGGGATAATAATCGAAGTAGACGTCCTCTTGAAGAGTATGAGTATGAATTGCAACTCATGAAACAAGATTCTCCAAAATTTCGTGAGCCCAATGTCAATAATTTTCAAAATTTTCCAACTGACCAACATTTTCAAAATCATAGATATAATCGAAATGATGATTTCAATTTAAATTTCAATAATTTTGATTATGGGTCACATCCACATCAAAATGGTTTTGAATCGCAAAATAGCTTTAATCCACATCAATATGGGGTTGGAAACCAATTCGAAAATAATTTTGAAAATGATTTTCAAATCGATCAAAATTTTCAAAACTACAACCTATATCAACATCTTGAAAATGACCAAAATTGCAATTTTCACTCGAATTTTAACAGTTTTGGTTATGAACAAAATTTCTATGATCAAAATGATTTCCAATATCATTGCCAGTTTTCTGAAAATTCAAACAACTACCACATTGGAAATAATATTGATTGTGAAATTGATGTGGATTATAATTTTGAAAATCAGGAAATTCCAAACGAGAGCTCTCAAATCAACGATCGTCTTAACATTTTTAGAGAGAGGGTAGAAAGGCTAGATAGACAGCTTAATGAAAAAGATAGAAAGATGGATGAACTTCTTTGTTTATTGACATCTTTGAAAGAACAACGAGAGCAACAAAATCAAATTCAAACAAGCGATGAATCAGGAAATAATCCATTCTTTGCTGACATTGAAAATTTTCAAATAACGACTTTTGAAATTGAGAATAATCATCTTGATGAAGTTTTTCAAAATTCAACCAATGATTTGAACTTCAACTCTTTTCAGGAAGAAGATGTAAGCTTAAATTTTGATCTTCCTCTTTCAGGCTGTGAGAAACTTGAAATTTTTGAAATTGAACCAAATGAAAATGTTGAATTTTTCAAAAACTCAGAAGTGGAAATGGATTTTAATGAACATGAATTTCTTGATTTGTACGAGGATGAATTTCCAAATAAGGAAGAAGGGGATTCATGTCACGAGTTCGAAAATTTTAACTTTGAGGAAATTTCAAATGAACTTGAGATTGTCAGTGTCGAAAATACGTTGACAGTTAATGATGAGAAATGTGATCACACAGTCTTGAACACCACTCAGATGTCAAATTTCACTGAATTTACATACGATCACAAATTTTTGAAAAATTACACTGACAAATTTGTTGAATACATGAACTATTTTTGGAATGTTAGTTTTGTTGAAAAACTTCAGGTTAGGACGACCATAGATATTTATCTCCTGGACTACAAATCGAGGTATAAAGATGAGCTGGTTTTCAAGAACTCCTGCTTGTTAGAAAACATGCCTAAACACAGTGGGAATGGGACTCATAGGGCTAGAAACAAGTGTGGGGGAAAAAGATGGTGGAATTCTTTGCATCGCATGCATCGCAAACACGTATATCATTGTACATATGATTGGCATTCGCATATAGTGGTTAAACTCCATTTCATTCTTCAAATCATTTTGCATCTAATCCATCTATGGGTTTTATCTTTCAAATTTAGGAAACGTTTACAGTGTGGACACTGTTTAGTTCAAGCGTGGGGGGGAGTCTGCATTTCATCCATTTTCATTTTTCTTTGTTTTTATTTCTTTTTATTTTCAGCCATTTAAGTAGGACCTTCATACATTTTAGATTGTAGTAACATACCATAATTTTTTTTTTTGAAATACGACTCATTTTCAATTGATACAGCAACATAAGTTTACAATTTTTAGCCAGTTGATAGTATTTTTCTCTCTCAACTTAGATCGAATAGGAAATATAATGAAAAGTTTAATCTTGAGGGATAATAGTGTAACCAGTACATATGGAGATTCTTAGGTGATGGCCATGAAATCTATTCTATATTGTAGACTTTGTTTAAATAAGTGGAAGACTTAAAATACTTATATTGGCTTTTCAAATCTTTAAAACTAAGTTGTGTCAAGTTGAATTCGCGTAACTCTCTTTTGTGCTTATATTTTCGATAATAATAATAATAGTATTCCAAGGGTATCCAACATTGCTTGTATATCGAGCGTTGGTGTGCAAACCCGCCAAGCTCTATCCGACACGTTGTTGACAAAGTCAAAGTTGGAATATCTTGGTCTCATTTTATGAGATTGGACACCTAAGGATTACCGACACGTTGTTGACAAAGTCAAAGTCGGCCTGCACAATCCACCAAGCTCTTTACCTACTCTCCGTTAGTCCGCGAGGCAGTGCATTGGTGGTAAACCTTGGTCTTTGTAGTTAGGTGTATGTACTTAATCATAAATCTTAAAATTTTATAGAATAAAGAATAAGCGATGATACCCAAACACTTCTTGACCTTATTGATTCGACTAGCCATACATGAGAAAATTAGAATACCACTTGCAAACTGTGCCAAGCAAACTAAGAATTTATTTCATGGCTGCACTATGTTATCGAACGAACTAACTGGCCAAACTGGAATTTAACATTTGAAAACTTGATTTATATTGAAAATTTGTGACAAGTCGAGGTATCTAAAATAAAATCAACTGGTTAGAAATTATTAACTTAATTTGTTGTACCACTTTCCTGAAATAAGTCGTGTTGTCATTTTTCGTTTTTATTTTGCATATGTCCATTGCATTCATGTAGTTTCATTAGAATCATAGCATACTGCATGTGGATTTTGTGGGTAGTATCCGCTGAAAACCCTCACGAGACACCACTCGTCCTACTAGGGACACCTAGAGGTTTAACGGCTTGTTGCATACGCTCAATGCAATCGTGTTTCCTACGAAAGTGTGACCTATCTAGTTTAGTTTTTCATTTTATTTTACTCGAGGACGAGTAAAAGATAAGTGTGGGGGTATTTGATTGACATAGAAATGTGTTATTTTTATGCTCTTGTATCTTATCTTTTGTATATAAATAAATATTACTTGGGTATTGTTTTGTTACTTTTACAGATATTCCAACCCAGCACGCATGCAACCAGAAATGTAGAGAAATAGAGTTCAATTTGCTGTGTATTTGCATTTTGAAGAATTGTAGATGAAGATATCACATCTAGTTGCTGTTGGACAAGAAAAGGATTGATAACAAGGATTGGCACATCACAATTCAATGAAGAAATGTCAAGGAAGCAAGAGGAAAAAGAGAAAAGGCCCGAATTTGCTTTATTTATCTATGGCCCATTTATGTTTCTCATTGTAAACTAATTAGTGGTGTAATGACCAGGCCCATTTACCATTAGGGTTAGGGTTAGGGTTTGGCTATCTACCCTATATATACCCTTGTAATAACCTTGTAGCCACCATCTCATCTCTTATTCCATTGTTCTAATAAAAGTTCTTCTTTCTCTTTTATTTTCTGCATTTTTTTTTGTTTTTCTTAGCAACTAGTGTTGTCTATACGATTAGATTCGGTAGAACACTATTTGTATTTTGCACTTATTTGCATTAGTGATTTACCGTCTGATTAGATTCAGCGGAAATCCTAATTTTAATTCTTGTTTGTTATTTCAATTTCTGCAATTTCAATTTCTGCTTTTATTATTTTCTTAGGTCAAATTGGATTTGATTAGATTCAAATCTAATTCATAGTTTTATTTCTTTTCCATTGAAATTGTGATCTGATCGTCGGTTCAGTTAGATCTGTTCTGAATCAAATTACAGTTTTAATTTTGTTTTGTTTTATTTTCAAAATCAACCTCCAAAGTTCGTCTAACACGCCCACGAAACATATAAATAATAAAATTTAACTTTCCTCCCTGTGTTCGACCTGTATGCTACACACCTGTATGCTTGCGGAATTTATTACAAATGTCGCGCTTTTCTAATTCATAGATTAGCGTCGATCAATAACATAACTTTGAAATAAAACCAGTATCTGTATATAATACCATTATCGGTGTACAACACTTATAACACAACGGAAATAACCATAGCTATATAATCTTGAAGCCTTCTGCTCCAAGCTTTCCAAGTATCTGAAAAATCCCGACTACTTGACTGCCCGTACAAAATTGGGCACCCAAGAGTTTAGGGAAAACAAAACAAAATAAACTCTAGGTCAGTCATGTGACTGGTGTGAGTAAACTCCAACCATTTGTTTAACTTTTAAAATCCTTTTAAAAGAAAGAATAATCATAAGACCAATCCACATATAAACACGGATGGTTTTTACCTTAAGATAAAACAAAATATTCTTTATATCAAATCTCTTCTGATATTATAATAATGTTTAAATCAAATAAATAGAAATCTAGTGGAACGCTTTCATCTCACGTTCCATATATATAATATATAATCAAAAACCGCGGGCGCTTATTTGGTAATGGATTCCAACTGCAAGGTATGGGACCACCTTCCGACAGTGTATCTCTAGAGAGGAATACACCAGGTTCAACAAGAACATCTTGTAACCCAGGCTAAACATGACCGGTCACTCATTTCGCTTGAGTGTACCGAATATATTATCACCAACGACTGGGATCAACAATCATTTCCCGAAAGGGACAACATCCAAATAGGTTAAAGAAGTAGATGAAATTTCTCTAGATTAGGTTACAATACACCCTAATTGGGAGCTACCCACTTAGCCACGCGACCTACCCAATTTTTACCATTTTATAGTTGTGAGGCTTGAGGCCACGCTTACCTCTGACAGATCACACATTTATTCACTTTGAATGTCACATCGTCATACCTGCCAAATCACAAATTGATTTCTCAAAAAATTAAATGGGTTTACAGCTAAGAGAAACGAATTTCTCCGCCACCAAACGTAAATACGTTTAAATAGATCAACTTACGTGATCTATTAAATATACTCTGTCAGACATTCTTCCATACAAGTTGTCCTGGGAGTGGACAAGCCAAAGGCACTATTCTGTAAACCCATCTTAGGCAATTTCTACCTAGGATTTCCAGAATAGCCCTAGCTTAAACTCCGTCTTCAATTATCTTCATCACATTTGATTCGCAATGCTAATGCCCATACAGAGTGATTTTCAGATAATATATCTGATCCCGGTCTCTCCGTATTGTCAACGAAAAAATGGTCAAAACCTTGATAGTCGGATATTTAACTATCAAAGGATAACATTCATACACACAACGATCTTATTTCCAAATGGAAATTTTATTGATCAACAATCAATCAACATTTTTGCCTTTAAATTAATTTATCATTAATTTATTCATTTCCCATTTCCCGTTTTCATGTATACATAAATTCTTATTTTCTAAATTTAGAAAATATACGTTATTAACATTGAAAAACATTTCCATTTCTTATTCACGGATCACTATCTTCTGACATCTATCCATCTCTAACTGTAAACCAGTAAGAGAATAATTCACTGAATATCAACCCCGAAGGCCGAAACCAATATCAGATGAATACTCAGGAAATCATTTAACTTAACTAATCTCCAGTTAGTTTCTAATTTTCTTAACTCTGTTTCTTAACTCCTTATCAAATCATTGCTTACACAACTCTCGGATTCAGTTTACGAATCCAATTCTTCTATGAAAAACATTGGTTATAACGATAACGTTCTAATCCCTACTTTCGAAATATCTAACTTCAAAATATAACTTTTATTTATTAATTTGAATAAATAATAATTAATTCATTTATTAAATAACTATATCTTGATTTAAAAACCGGAAAGTAAATAGTACTTTCCTACATTCGATATAGTCGAATTACAATGTATAATTCTCTTCGAATAATCTCTATTCGATAACTCTCTATCAAATAACTATATTCGATAACTCTTTTTCGAATGAACTCTATTCGATTTCTCTCTTTCGAATAACTATATTCGATTTACGTTCCGAACTCCAGAATAATTTACCATTTAGGTCAACTCAATTTCTAAATTCATTTTTGAATTTAGTACTTCACGACAATTACCAATTTCCTTTTATAACAATTCTAATTCTGCAAAACGTTTACTTTTAAATCGTTATTCATTTTAAAACATGAATATTATTCCTTTTCTGAAAACTGGACTCGTTTTATCAAATCAAAAACTTGATTTCATAATTTAAGTACTAACACAGGTTCAAATTCCAATTATCGAGTCATTTTATAACTCCTTATTCACATTCCATTTTATTTATCTAATCTTGTTTACATGTCAACTTCATAGTTGATTTTATTTAATAAGTCTAAAATTCTCTATTGCCTTTATATTTGATTTTGAAATATCGGTTTCAAACCGAATAATAATTATCTTGTCAAATCCTGATTTATTCAATATTGTAACAACCCAAAAATTCTGAACCAATTTAATAAATTTATTTTGGCTATTTTAATGGATTTTGAATATTTAAAATGATTTATTTTAAATAATAACGACTAAAAATTTATTGAAATTAAAGTTAGAAAATATAAAATTTAACTGTAAAATAGTTTGAGTGAGAAGGAGTTCTCACATTCGTTTCCACTCCACCAGTTTTTATTTCTGAATTTCTGAACAGTTTGGATTTGAATTTGTCCGAAATTCTAACATGCTCCGTTTCATCTCTAGTCAGTTCCAATGCGTAGTGTTCGTCGAGACGAGTCCAACGCATTTTGAATCGTCGGATTTGGACCTCGTATGAAGAAGTTATGGCAATTAATTCATTTCATTACATAATGGAGATAATTAATATGTTAATTACATTTTAATTCCTAATTAATCTCCATCTTCTTCTCGTTTTAACAACCTGGAAACAAAACCCATCAGCATCGACTTCTAGGGTTCCTCAGTGTGCCGCCAACGATCAGCCGGATGACGATCTGACGGTTTCCCTCGACACGCCTACACAAGCTCCTCCAACGCCCTGAGCCAAGTGAAGTTCGAAGTCCCCTAGTGGCCTAGAAAGTGCTGCGAACGGAGCAGCTTTCCACCCAAAATCTGAGCACCACGTTGAAATAAAACCGATCACTGCCGTTGAAGTTGAAGATCGTGACATGGTCGTCGATTTTTCCTTTGGAAGCACTTCGATTCATTGTGTGGATTAATCATATTTGAGGAAGGAAGTAACGACCTATTATGGCCATCGCTTTTAAATCCCGGCGGCGGAAATTATAATGAACGAGTTAGGGTTTAAAGAAAATTATATATATATAATATTATTTTAATTTCAAAAATACTAGTTTATCGATCCGAACTCAAAATCAAACCCAACGAATGTCGTTTCTAACTAATTACCCCCATTCCGGACACAATGGGATATGTTTCGTAAGCCAATTCGACTGTTTCAGTCAGTTTTGGTCAAAATTAAAATATAAATTAATATATATTGAATTTAAACATACATTTTAATTTACCGGGGCCACATACTGACTCCAAAAATTACAGAAAAATAAATATAGTTATGTTTTGACGATACAATCCTAACAAAACTAATTTCATCGAATTTGGAGACCGTTTGAAAAATGGTCTTTTTTTGGTCGATCCAATTCAAACTAAAACCGTAAAAACACGTTTAAATTTACCACGCTCATATATTGATTTCAAAAATTATGAAAATTGAAACATGACAATAATTTGACATTCCGGATCCAACAAAAGTAGTTTCGTCAAAAATGGAAGTCATTTGTGAAATGACTATTTTTAAGGGCTATATATTATATTAATATATATATAAATTCCATAGCCACTATTTCAAATTTTAAACTGGTCATAACTTTCAACTTATAAAGTGAAATCTCAATTTCTTACATTCGTTTGAAAGATATAATTAAATAGATTCTGACGTTTCTTGTTTCGACCAATTCTGATTTTTACTGAATTCTGTATATTCATTTGAAATTAAAAATCGAATTTTCAAACTACCCCGCCATTTCAGGCTCGTTTTATAATTAAAATACATTTTATATTTTCTAACTTCAATTTAAATTAATTTTTAGTCGTTATTATTTAAAATAAATCATTTTAAATATTCAAAATCCATTAAAATAGCCAAAATAAAAATTTCAAATTGGTTCAGAATTTCTGGGTTGTTACAAATATATAATTTCTTAAAATAAATTATTTTATAACATTTGGCCTAATCGAATTCTAATTACAAATCTTATGGATTTTATTCTAATCCTATTCACATTTTGAATATCAAAATTAATTCCATCGTTTTCTTCCTAAAACAACTCCCAATTTCCCGTTTTAAATTCATCGCTGAATTCACAATCCAAATTATCCACTGATAATTATATTTATTTCATTTATAAACATTGTTTATAAATCATACTACTTGTTTTTATTATTAAAAAGTTATTTATTTCTAGCCCATTTGAAATTCCATTTCTATTTTTAAAATAGATTTTCCCTTTTAAATTCATATTCCATCCTTTATAATTCCCTTTATAAATGTTCAGTTACATCCCATTTTCAAATTTCGGTGTTAAAACCGATTTTTACTTCTCTATATAAATTCAGACTTATATTTTCAATTTATCAAATGATAAATATTTTACTTAATTTACAAAACATTATTTATAAATTAATCTTCTCAATTTATCTGCTAAAACAGATTTCTATTTAACTTTAAATCCATCTCATAGTTCTTTTATAACCTGAAATTCCCTTTTTATAACTCTATTTATTTTCCAAAAATTTTATTTATTTCATAAAGTTCTTTATTTACTACTTATTACTTCCATTAAGTATTTTAACCAAAATCGATCGTTTAAACTTCCATATAAATGTTGTTAATTTTATACGAAAGTTTCTTATTTAATTTTCAAATATCTCCTTTTATAAAATCCATTTGATTTTATAAAATTTTAAAATTCAATATCCTCTTCGCAAATTCCTTTTTATAAAAATCCTTTGTTTGAATATAAATAATTTTATTCCAATATACACTTTGAAATTTCCCTTTTTACATTCGAGTATTACTTATGGTATTTAAAATACCAAATAACAAGACCAGCGTCATCGCAATCACTCACAGATTATATATCACATCATATATCACAATATATGAAAACAAACTGTATTAATATAAATATTAAGGAATCCTGTTGGATCCCTCCAACCTGTTTCCCTGCATCACAGATGTTAAACAATATAAATAACATCAATTTCATTTCAATATGAAATATTCTGATAAATAGAATCAATATTTGATTAACGATATATATATTTACACATATATATATATATTACAAGATCTATAATTTCAGCCAATCAATTAGCAGTTCATTCAAACAATCAACACACAACAATCAACCATCATTTATCAATTCTAAAAATATGTTATAAAAATATAAACGGGCAAAGTTAGTGAGTTTTACTCACTTTGGTGGTTTATCGTTAAATAACGATAACTGTCGTTGATTCAAATCAGGAAATTTATTTCGCTATAAATTGCAACGAGCTCCGATGTACTCCCAATTAGTTCCATTGCGTAGCCCTCGTCCATACGGTCCCAACGGATCTTGTTTTGTTCAATTCTGATAATGTATGGAAAAGTTACGATTTTTACGAGTTATAAATGGTTTAAACATCATCAATAATTAATATAATAATTAACTAATACTTTAATTATTATTAACCATTCTTAACCGGTCCTCGTCCCTTCTCCCTCACGATATAATACTTCCTACAGTAAATGCTCCATTGTCGCTCATTACTCCTTCTCTCCATTGACACACAAACAGAATACACCATCATTCCCCTCTCTTCAAACTCAACCTCCCCATACTACAATCATCTACTTCGACGCCATAACAAAATTTCCGATTATAGCAACCTTTTCGCGTTTCCTATAAACATGTGTCCCTTTTTCTGATCGAAATCCACCAATTTCTGCCAACTCACTCCATTTGGTCCCACTTCCAACTTGGAACCTCTAGCGGTTGCAACAATCCTGCGAGCTTCTGTTGATCGGTTTTGACTTGTTGACAGGTGGAACATCTAGCAACATATACACAAATGTCTCTCTTCATCGCCTATGACCAAAAGGTGCGCTTAAGATCATGATTCATCTTGCTTACTCCTAGATGGATGCTGAGTTTAGATTTGTGAATTCATCCATAAATTCTCTTTTTAGCTCAGGAATATCTGGCATACAGATTCGCCTATGCAATCTAAGAGTCCCCATGCTGTCAATTTGGAAGCTTGAAGCTTCGCCCTTTCGAACTCGCTCGCTAATCATCTTAATAAACTTATCGTCTTTCTGAAGAGCAGAGATCTTATCCATTAATGTAGGCGTAATGATAAGACTGGCGATGATAAGATTGGTGCTGGCCGCATTCTTCCTGCTGAGTGCATCGACTACAACATTGGCTTTCCCTGGAGTATATAAGATGTCTAGATCATAGGCCGCAAGAAATTCTAACCAACGTTGCTGCCTCAAATTCAAGTCCCTTTGGGTGAACAGATACTTCAAGGATTTATGATCTGTATATAATTCGAACTTCTCACCCAAAAGATAGTGCTGCCATATCTTCAGAGCAAACACGATGGCCAACAATTCAAGATCATGAGTAGGATATCTCTTCTCATGCGGCTTCAACTGACGACTAGCATATGCAACTACTTTGTCCCTCTGCATTAAAACCGCACCAATACCTTCAATAGAAGCATCTGTCCAGACTTTCAAATCTTGATTGCCATCAATAATGGTCAACACGGGAGCAGTGGTCAACCTCAATTTCGGCTCTTGGAAAGCTGCCTCACATTCAGGTGTCCAATTAAACTTTGTATGCTTCTTAGTCAACTTCGTCAATGGACAAGATAGCTTCAAAAAATCTTTAACGAATTTTTGATAATAGCCAGCCAATCCTAAGAAACTTCTGACTTCTATAGGAGTACTAGGCTGCTTCCAATCTTGAATGGCTGAGATCTTGCCTGGGTCTACTGAAATGCCTTTCTTTGATACAACATGACCGAGTAATTTCACTTCTTCTTGCCAGAATATGCATTTAGATAATTTGGCTTTCAAGACATTCTTGCGCAAGATTTCCAGAACTTCTTTCAGATGCTTTTCATGCTCAGCAGTGGATTTAGAGAAGATTAAGATATCATCGATGAAAACCAGCACAAATTTATTCAAGATATCCCGGAATACTCTGTTCATCAGATCGACAAAGCAGGCAGGAGCGTTACATAGGCCGAACGACATTACTAGCCATTCATAGAATAAGTTTGGACCTCTGAAAGCTGTCAAAGGAAAACATTCTTTGGCAATGCGCAATTGATGGAAGCATGTAGCTAGGTCCATCCTAGAGAATACTTGTGCTCCATTCAAGCGGTCCAATAGATCATCAATACGCGACAATGGATTTTCAGTGTCTGTTTATTGAGGTCACGGTAGTCCACACATAGTCTGAGAGTACCGTCTGACTTTGGGACAAACACCACGGCTGCACCCCAATTTGAGAAGATAGGCCTGATCAGACCCTTCCACAAAAGTTGTTTAGTTTGACTGCTCATCTCCTCTTTTTCTTTCAGCGTCATTCTCCGAATAGGATGCACAACTGGCCTTGCATTCAGAACTGAGTCAATCCTGAATTCGATTTCTCTGCACGGAGGTAAGCTATCAACTTCTTCAAACACATCTTCATATTATCTGACAACAGAAATATCCTCAATAGAAGCAGGAGTAACTTCTAGAGAAGACCAGAATTCTTTCCTATCAGTGGCTGAGCCGTGGCATGGTACATCAATAATATCTCCAAATTTGGTTTTAATTTTGACTATTCTTTCAGCGCATAGTACCTCAGCCTCATACTTTTTTAGCTAATCCATTCGAAGTATGATACCATACCCGGAGAAATTCATGACGATCAAATTAAAAGGGAACTGGAAATTGGAATAAGAAACAGGCACTCTACAATACTGATCGAGAATAAGAGAACCTCCTATCGGACTATGGGCTCTAATCAATTCTTTAAGTTTTCTTGGTTTCAGTTTTAAATTTTTAATTGTGTCACTAGAAATGAAACTTCGCGATGCACCAGTGTCAAACAATACTGTAATAGGAATGTTCTTAATAGTAAGAGTACCTCCTAAAACATCGGGTTTACCTGCTCCCTCGGAAGAAGCTGGTGCAGCCGCTCCATCGTATACATGAGCTACCTCGGATTTCTTCAACAGAGGACAATTTCTGATAAAGTGCCCCGTCTTATGGCAGTTAAAGCACTCCTGAGTATTCCGAGGATTCTGACTGGGTCCAGACTCATTCCTCCTTGGCTTCTTTGGAGCTCGGCATTCGTAATCAAAGTGACCCATCTTCTGGCAGTTAAAGCATCTCACCTTGGCCTTTTTACTTCCTTATGGCTTAGCGGCTGAAGAGTTGGTCGCCTCTGGTTTCTTGTCAGCCTGCTTCCTCTTGTTGTTATTTTGATTCTTCTCCTGATCTTGTTGAGAATTCCTGTCATTGTCTTCATATTGACAAGCCATCTCGACCACCTCATTAAATGGAAGCTTAATGTGTGCAGTCACTCTGTTCAGATACTTCCTGTAAAGGCCATTAATGAACCTCTTATTCTTCTGGAAGGGGTCCCGAATTAATTCAGGAGCATAACGTGAGAGCTCTTCAAACTTTCACGCATACTCTGAAACAGTCTTATCTCCTTGCTGCAAGTTGGCAAACTGATCATGAAGATGCTCTACTTCTTGCGGAGGAATAAATTACTCGTTAAAGAGTTCCTAGAATTTGGCCCAAGACATGTTGGCCTCGTTATTTCCAATTATGACAGTATCCCACCAATTCTCAGCCTCATCCTTTAATAGTCACGATGCCATAAAATGCTTGCGGTGGTCTTCAAGTTCCAAGCCTCCAAATATCTTTTCGCAATTTTTGAGCCATGCCTGAGCTTCTATTATTGTCTCTCGAATGACACACCCCCTAAATTCCTGAACTTCTTGGCTACCTTATCCAGGTCAAAAGGTGGTGGAGGTAGAGGTGGGGGTGGTGCTACAGCCTCGGGATTGGACTGCTCCTGAACAATGGGGGTTTCACCCCTTCCTGGTCCTCTGGCTCCACCTCTTCCTTGGGCTCTAGCTCTAGTGCTCATTTTCAGTTAGTTCTGTACCATCAAGGAAAGATTCAGACCAACGGAAATGATAACTTTAAAGGAAAGGTTAAAGCAGAGACATATGTAAAGATGATAATGATGTAATGACTAATTAATATGTGCTATTCTGCTGTGCTCATTCTAGGACAATACTAATCCTATCTCTAATGAGCTATTCGCCTCAGAATACTACTGATTCTATCTAGACGAATTGTTTTGAATATGTTATACTCCGAAGCTAAGGTTAACCTTTAGCTCTGATACCAACTGTGATGACCCAAACTTCCTTAGAACGAAAGCAAGGATAATCATTGGAATATGACATATTTACAACAACAACAGATCTCAGATAACAGCATAACACATAAATCATTGCAGTGGAAATAGAAATGTCATCAACATCACAACATCAGAACATCAGAGTGGCACAGTTACAGGATACAACTTAGCAAATAGAAAGTCTCAGCAAATAGAAATATGTCTAATACTCCTTCAAGTACATCATAGATAAAGGATGTCTAAATTCTCAAAGTAGAAATAAAAAGATAAAAATGTTCTTCATCTTCCTTCCATAGTATAATCCAATCCAGCATATGTCCAAAATAACTTGAACCTGTTACTTGGTTGCCCGTGTGAAAAAAAGGGCACCCGAGTTTGCAAAGTGAAACAAACTACGAGTCTGTCATGGGACTGGTATGAGAAATCCTTCCTAACTTATCTAAAAATATGGCTAATCACAGGACCATGCCGCTAATGCGGAACGGGTTTACTCCATTGAATTGCCAGTGCATAAATTATATAAATTTTTATTCAAAACAATGCAATGCTTTTTAGAAAAATGAAATCATTATAAGACTCAAGTCCCATCACACAATACAACGCAAACCGGAGGAAAGAGTTTTACCTTATAATGATCAAACATGCTTGATACGTATAAAATAATATTTTAATATTATTATTAGTGTCTAATTAGTTTTAAAATACTTCAAAGTAAATGTATCAATCCTAGACGGCATAGTACCCCATCCTACTATGTCGCCATATATAGGTTTACAATCAAAATTGTAATGTCGTATTGGAAATTGGGTTTCCATCATGAGTCAAGGCTAGGAACGATCTCCTTACCGATTCGAGACACTCTAGCAAATGTCTCAGGATCACACCTACAGGCAACCCTTGGATCCTGCAGGGCCAGTCCACAAATACTTTAGTGGATTAGTTATGCCTGAACACACGCTTCCCGGTCCTATTGAACCTATAATTTGGTCACTATCGACCAATAAATCCGAGGTACTTCATAATCCATCAACCACATAAGTAAAATGTCAGGGCTTGCAAAAACCTGAAACCACTTCTAGCTAGAAAGAAACATGTGCACTCCCTGCGTTCCCTTGTCCCGTTTTAGACTCTTAGCGGGGTGTGAGGCTAGCGAAGTAACGCTATACACAAAGCTACGCCTAAACAGGCCATGCTTTGATCATCTACCACAAGGCTCTGCTTTTCAACAAAAGCCTCGATCATTTGTATCTTGGCATGCCACATTGACAATTCACGCTATGCGATCAATAACTATCAATATATAACCTCTGAGCTCATGCATCTCAGAGAAGGGTGTTAAGCGAGAGAATAAATTCTCCGCCACCAAACAGATATATATTAAATAGAAATCAATTCACATAGAATGAAATTCAACGTCAGACACGCATCCATTTACAAGTCCGTTCTGGGTCTGAACAAAACCAGATACACTTTATTCCTCGTCCCGTATATCCAATACAGAAGAGAGGTACTCGCATATCTGGACAATCAACAAGTATGTCCGTACAACTACCACTTTAACCCTTTACTGGGAGCTAACCAATGTCGGGCATCAGTAGTCATCCATTCGATGTGAAGATCGCTGGTCTTCAATCATCATCTTCAATGTCTTCGATTTAAATCGTCGTATAATTATTTGAAATGAGATTGAACTCGGTCTTTTCAAATAATTCTCGCATATATATAGTTTAAACCATTCGTTACTATTATTTTATAACGATTTATCGCTACTTTTATTTATATAAAAATAGCCCAATTTAATTTAACGATGCTTCGGGTCAATAGGTGGCCATGTTGTTGTTTTTATCAAAATTTGATTTACACATATCTCGAAATTTAACCGTTGGATTTTAACAAAATTTATATCGTCGAAAAGATCTTCCCAAAACGGTCCTAACAGTTCCAAATTTGGGAAAATCCGATGGTCGGATCTTTCGGTATAATCGTTTAAAGTTATGATTCCGAAACGTGAACTACCGCGCGCGATTCGTTTAATTTTAATTTATATTTATACATATAATTATATATAAATATAAACCATTCGACGATTCCACTAACGTGGTTAACATGTCAAATAAAAGCAGGTTTTAATTTACATAACCATTTCTACATGTTTATAATGTCAAATAAAATGTATTTTATTTACATGACATTTTGCTAGTGACAAATAAAAAAGATAATTATTATTTGTATTTTCTATTTTTAACTTTAACAAATAAAAAGAAATATTTTATTTGTATGTAGTTTCAATGTATGTTTGACAATAACAATAATTCTTTAACTTACATACAAATTCTAATTCAACAAATGCACAAAAAATGATACATTCATTTTGTCGACAATTCTATTTCAACAAAATGATTAAAAAGTGATTCATTCATTTTGTTGACAATTCTAGTTCAACAAAATGATTAAAAAGTGATTATTTCATTTTGTTGACAATTCTAGTTCAACAAAATGACTAAAAAGTGATTATTCATTTTTGTTAACAATTCTAGTTCAACAAAATGACTAAAAAGTTATTATTCATTTTTGTTGACAATTCTAGTTCAACAAAATGACTAAAAAGTTATTATTCATTTTTGTTGACAGTTCTAGTTCAACAAAATTAATATTTTTGCTTAAACACAAATCTATTTAACCAAAATATTATTTTTGTTATAACTCCAATCTATTTAACAAAAAATGTAATTTTTGTTTTCAACCATCATATTTTGACAAAATGTAAATCTTTGTTTCAACTAATATGTTTTGACGAAAATGTACATTTTGTTTCAACTAATATGTTTTGACAAAAACGTACATTTTGTTTCAGCTATTAAAATGATAATTTTTTGTTTCACTATCTTCTTATAACTAAAAGTCCCCTTTTATTTTCAACTATTTTAATTTGACAAAATGACAAATTTAATTCAACAATTATATTTTGACAAAAATGTCAATTTTGATCCAATAATTATATTTTGACAAAAATGATAATTTTAATTCCATTATTCTAATTTGACAAGAATGATAATTTTTGATTCGACTATTCTAATTAACAAAAATGATGATTTTTGTTTAAATCAACTCTAATTAACAAAAATGTTAATTTTTATTTAACTCAATTCGAATTAACAAAAATGTTAATTTTTGTTTCTGATTCAACTTCTAATAAACAAAAATGATAATTTTTTGTTTAACTATTTTCAAATTAACACAAATGTTAATTTCAACAGATCTACATAACACATTAATCACAGATCAAATCACGTATGAAAATCCACAGAATATTACAGCGCATGAGTAGTACCACAATAATGATTAATTAATTTTAATTATATATATAAAAAAGTTAGAATTTCTCACAGTCGGTTTTAACTCTGAATAATTCAGAATTGAATTTTTGTCGAAAATCTGATCTGCTCTGAATCCGTTCTAATCAGTCCAGAAATGTAGATATCGGACTTACGATCGCAGCGGTTCTGAAATCGTTCAATTCCGAGTTCGTATGCATTAGTTATGAATTAATTTAGGTAGATAACATTTTAAAGAAATTAATTAATTAATAAAAAGGGGAAAATACCCTTCTTCCCCAATCAGCAGAACATGGCCGATGGTTTTCAAATTGGTCCAATTCTAGGTCAAGATCTTTTGTCCAAACCGTAGAGCTTCGTCACAATCGGATGCCACCACGTCGAAGGGGGACAAGTAGTGCACCAGGGGGACCGGACCCACTGCGAGCAGCTCGGTGGCGGCTACTGACGGCGGCGGTGCTCGAGACCATGGCTGTTTGGGTGCACGGTTCTCCGTGAATACACCACTATAAGATCCAAACTCCGTATGGATTCGAAGCTTGTGAAAATCTCTACAATAATCTCCAAAGGAAGTGGGAGTTTTATTGTATGGATTGAAAGAAATTAGTGGAGGAAGTAAGAAGCTATTCTGGCCATCGTATTCAAACGATGGCGGCTACAGTATTAGGGATTAGGGTTTGATATTAAGGATTAATGTATATTTATGATATTATAATGTTTAATCTCTAGTTTTGCAAATAAATCCATAAATTCTCAGTAGCTTCAAATTCAGCCCAACGAAAGTTGTTCCCACCCAATTGCCCTCGTTCCGGACATAATGGGCTAGGTCCTGTCAGCCCAAACGATCGTTTTCAATCTGTTTTCTTTAAATTAAAATACAAATCATTTATTTATTCAATTCGATCGTACATTTTAATTCACCGGGGCTACATACGACTCCAAAAATTCCCGAAAAATAAATCTAGCTATGTTTTGACGATACGGTCCTAACAAAATTAATTTCGTCGAATTTGGAGACCGTTTCAAAAATGACCCTTTTAACGGTCGATTAAATTCAACAGAAATTATCGAACACAGTTTAATTTACCACACTCACATATTAATTCCAAAAATTATTGAAAATTAAATTTAGCAATAATTTGACATTCCGGATCCGACAAAAATGGTTTCGTCGAAAACAGAGGTCGTTTATAAAATGACTATTTTTAATAGCTTTAATATTATTTAAAAATGGAAATTTCAAATTCTGGCACATTTTCCAACAAAATTTCTTAAAATAAATTTTTTTAATTTGTTCTGATTTTCTGGGTTGTTACAGGACATGTAGCTACAGTTCGACACTACGGACCCAACGAAACTTGTTTTGTCAAATTCTGAGTCCGTATGCTCACACAGCGTATTTTTAAAGTCGAATTATTGACTGTTTTTCACATTAAAATCCCGTATGGCCACGTACTGACTCCAAAAATCACGAAAATATTCCGGATCCAACAAAATTAGTTTTGTTGAAAACGGAGTTCATTTGCAAAATTAGCTATTTTCTAAGGTCTAAATAAACCCATTAAATATTAATATATTTAAAAAATAATTAAATTTAATATTAATAAATTAATAATATCACATATATCCACATAGAATATTATCTAGCTCCAAAATAAACATATCGGGATACATAACTCGATATTTCAAAATTCCAAGTTATAACGATATTAAATTTATATAAAAACCCTTTTATTATAATAAATAAATCGTTATAAATTATAAACGAATTCCATAGCAATTTTTTGAAAATTTTATTTTATCACAAATCAAAATCTACACGACGAAATCCCGACTTTTCTCTTCCATTAGAAAAATATAGTTCACTAGATCCGAACGTTTCTTGTTTCACAGAAATCCGACTTAAAATGGATTCTGTATATTCAATTGAAGTTCAAAACTCAATATTACGAACTACCGCGACATTACGAGCTTGATTATAATTATAATATAATTAATATGTTCAAACGTCATTTATTAAATAGATTCGTTATTAAAATTCGAATCTAAGCTTAACCAAATCTCTTATACTATCCAATTCACACAATATTGTCAACTCAACTGAATTCCGATTATTTCGGAATTAAATATATTATTCTAATATTTATATTAATTAAATATTCAATATTATTTAGTTCAAGAAATCGATATCGCCAAATCAATATTTAATAATTAAATTAATTAATTAATTAGCCGTTAAAAATACGGGACGTTATATTCTTCCCCCCTTAAAAGAATTTCGTCCCCGAAATTACTAAGCTGGAAAAATTCTACCAACCTTACTAACTAGATTAAAAAAAAATTATTCTACTTCTTAATTTCAGTTTCAACCGAACCAATTTATTTCATTTAAAATATTAATCCATTTCTATTAACAAAAAATTTCAAAAATTCTGAAAATTTTCTAACACCCAAAATTTTTGAAAAATTTCGCCAGTGTCTCCTTTGTGCGGCTCAATCAGTACAACTCGCCTCTCTAGGCCTTCTCAAATCCAAAAGAAAATCAAATAGCCAAGCGGCTTGCAAAATAGGCTCATAAATCACCAAACTCATATAAAAATAAACTTGTACCTTATTGTCGGGCATATCATTATATTCTTTTCTTCTACTACCAATTCAGCATATTCCAATGCCAGCCCAATCAAACTCCAATCAATTTTAATCCTCAAACCCAATCATTTGCTTATACCTAAGTCAAATTTCATCCTCATCTCAAATCCTATTCTCAATTCCAACACTTATTGTAATGTCCCGGGGATTTTGTCATCACTGACACAGTTATTGATTGATCGTAAGTACGTGTTTACAAATGCGATTTTAAATCCAGACTTTGAAAATTTAAAACATGTTAATTTATGAATAACATCATATATTACAACATTTACTAAAAACCCCATTCTTACACATCCTGTATGATAGCATGAATTCAATAGCATTTGTTTGATTTAGTTTTACACATGTATGTAAAACAACACTTTTATATAGCATGTATTTATGATGCCATTTTACATGTTAGTTCGTTTTTTTTTTTAGGATTTAAGTATTTGGATTTTTGTAAACTTTTGATTTAAAAACTCTTATCACTTGAATTAAAATAGGTCAAAACCCATTTTTGTTGTCAAATGCAAGATCAAAAGCCATTTTCACTTGTACATTATCATCAACATAAACATGAAAATACCATTACCATTTGCAAACATGTTTCATATAAAATGCTAAGACAACACCTACACTAGATAAGCTAGTAAAGAGAGGATCTAAGGAGATTTGTTCACATGGCAAAATCCTTTTGTTATTAAATAATTTCAGTTTTTAAACCTTCCTCTTTTCTCACAAGATTTCTTGAAATTGACATCTTCATTTGCATTTTTGAGAGCATGTTGCTTTGTCATAAACACATGTGCCTAGAGATTTACAAAATCCTTGCATATACACCATGAATGCACCTACACTAGAAAGAGACTAGAAAAAAGGATTTGAAAGCATGTACATATTCACATGGCAAATCATTTTGTATCTATTATTTTTAGTTTAAATCTTTTTCTTTTCTTTTCTTGAGATTTTTGAAAATACTCTTTCTTTTATTTTTCCAAAACATGTTTCATTTTGTCAAAAGACATGTGCATAAGGATCTACCAAATCTTGTGAATATAAACCAAGATTTCTCCTACACTAGACAATTAAAAAAGAAAAGATTTTCCATGATATTTTCATGCTAAATAGTCACATGGCCGAGATCAAGGTTGTACAGAATTTCAGATTTTTGAACACCTTGGAGGCCAAGGTAAAGTATTAAATATTTTGTGTTAAATCAAATCTTCATGTGGGAAATATGATTTAGAAAACCCATGCAAAACTGAACATTTGTGGTACAAGAGAAGCTACCATATTTGTCTAAGACCAAGGAGAGATTTAGTAAATAACATGGCTATACAAGAGGCATTAAATGTGATGTTTCATAGTCCACCAATAGGAGAAAATTTGGGCTTGCGCAGGGGAAATTTTCAGGATGGATTGGCTGTTATAAACCATGTGAGTCCTAGGTATTGCTGTTTTGATTTGATGAGAGAAAGATTTTCCTTTTTGTGAATTGTCAATCATCTATAGACATCAAAATCTGAAAACAGTTTTTAATGCCCCATTTTTTTATCACTTTTCTCCACTATATAAAGACATGAGCACACACTATTTTTTTCACACACAACACAAACACTGGAAATAAGATCAGTAAGAGGAAGAGAAAAGCAAAGGTTTCAAGAAAATTTGGTGAGCAAACTTGCACTTTATTTCCTGTTTCAATTCCTGCAATTTTGTGTTTAAACTATGGATGAACTTGGTTTCTCTTTTATATACTTGTTCAAGTTGTACGTTTTGGGTGTGTCTTGTTTGCCGATATGAGGGAAACATCATTTGTTGTTAGTGGATACCTTAGGAATCATATGCTAGAAAGGTACAATGACTGGTTTGGTTTCACTAATCTCTGTATTTTTGATAAACCCCTACAAATTCAAACGGATAGAGCATCTATAGTAGGGATTTGGAAGTAGGATATCAGACTATATTTAAAATTTGTTACATGGTCATAAAATGGTTCAAAAAGAAACAAACGTTAACAAAAACCCTTCACTGTCACTTAAAAACAAAAAGAACAGGAAGCTCTCTGGTTCTAAAAATCAAATTTGATTTTCAAACTTCATGGAACCTTGTTTGAAGTTTACAAATGTAATGAGGGATCGAATTAATGATTTTTAAAAGAAAAATTAGGATTTTTAACTACCTAAATCCTGAGGAATCTCGAGATGATCAAAATTGGTACTTTTGGCAAATTCCGATCATCCAGTTGATCGGAGATGATATGGCCAAGGGGGAAGCTTCATCTAGGACCTAGTATGCTAGGAAAAATGCAAAACAATTTTCAAATGCATAGGATTGGAGAATTAAATCGAAATAGGGTTTAAAACTTGGTTTTGGGTTTGTTTTCTTTCGTCAGAACTGCTCGTCGATGGTGGGGATTTAGGGGTGTGGTCCAGGGGGGTTCACGGCGTCGGAATGTCATGGTGGCAGGGCAGGAAGGCGGCGGCGGTTCGTGGTCAGGATGAGGCGTGGGGAGGCGATGTCTGGGAAGGTGTTAGTCCTATTAGTGATGACAAACAGTAAAATTTCACCATGGCCGTGGCACTGACGATCCAGGTGTTGGGGAATGATCATCAGGTGGAGGGTGGTTGGTGCAGGCGGTCGTTGGGTGGTGGAAGCGACAGTGGAGACTGTGCACGTGCACTGTGTAGTTGTGCACGATGAAGAAAACAACAGTAGAAACAAGGGAAACAAAATCAAATAAAGAAATATATAAACTATGTATATTTTTACCTGTAGTTGTTATGTCATGGAAAAAAATACACTGTGATGTATTGTTTGAAAATTTCGTGTTAGACCCAATCTTGAATTAGAAACATGGCATTTTTTTGACTCGTTGAACTAAAGTTGCCTGTCATGCCAAATATGTTTTAAAATTATAATGGTGAAGCTAATGTACAACTGTACAAGGCATATTGTTTGGTATTAACAACACTAATGGATATCAAGGAATGTGTTTGAATGAATTGGAACTATGACAAGAAGAGAAAAAATGGGGAGGCGACAGCAAAAGAAAGGAGTAAAGGAGAGAAAAGAAAGTAAGGAAGGTATGCGGGCTCAAATATTGTGCTTTGGGAACGGGCCAATTAAAAGAACAAATAAAAGAAAATAATATAAAGGAAAATTAATTTGTGGGCTTGGGCCAAATGATTCACCTATAGGCTAATTTGAAGAATAGAAATAAGATAGAAAAGAAAAGAAAGGAATTTTGAAAGGGAAATAAATAAATAAATAAAAATAGAATTTTTATTAACAAGGAAAGGAAAGAAGTGAATCAGGATTAAACGTGGTTTGTGTCAAAGACTAAAATATGAATACGAAAGTTGTAATTTACATTAAAATTAGAAAAAAATTCTAATGAATTATCCAAATTGTAAAGTCAGCCAAGAGAAGTCGATCAGATATAGAAGATCGGATACGATCTGGACAGAAGTCGAAGTTGTAATTTTGTTAAATTATAAGTTTAGTTATTTTTTAAATTTAGAATTTATTTCTCTAATGAAATATTTAGATTTTAAACAAACGAGGTAAAAGGAAAACCGTATGTAACTTATATGCTAAAATTGTCAGTTTAAATCTGTAGTCTGAATACAAGTAGCTGATCAAGTACAGTTCTGAATATTTTTAAAATAAGAACTATAAATCATATTTTTAAGCGTGTTTAGATTGATGAAAAATAAAACGAATTTTATTGGTATTTTGAAAGAAGCAGTAAATCGAGTATAAGGGAATTTGACGAAGATATATATAAAGTGCAAAAACTGACATAAAGACTCTAATAATAGATTTAAGGTATTTGTGAATAATCAGATTTAAGGAATGATTATGAGTAATAATTTTCTAAAGGATGATGTAAGTATTTCTCTTCAATATTTGACGAACAAAATAGAAAGAAAAAAAAAGACTGTGTGCGACGCACACACTAAAACTGCCTATTTTTAAGACATGATCAAAATACCAGATATAAACAAGTTAATCATATACTGTGGAGTTTGACTGTAACTGTGTAAATAAGATTATAGTCGTGTTAGATTAATAATTTTAAAAGAAAATATTCGTTAATCATTTCAAAGAGGCCGAAATAAATATTTCACTTTGATTTGATTATACGCCGCGCGTCAGAGTTTTTGAAATTGAAGACGGTGAGATGCAAGGGCTATTCTTGAATAGTGCCTTCGGTTTGTCCAGTCCCAGGACAACTTGTATGGACGAGTGACTGCCAGAGTATTTCCAAAGGAATTACGTACGTTGTTTTCTTCAAACGTACCAGTTGCTGGCACAGAAGGGAAACTTCTTTAGCCTGTCAACCAGAGTATTTTTGTGGAAATCAATTAGTGATCTCTGATGGATTTGGCGATGTGGCATTCAAAGAAAATAAACAGTGATGATAAAAAGGTAAGTCTCGCCTCAAGCCTCACATCTAGAGGATGACAAAAATCGGGCAGGCAGCATGGCTATGTGGGTCGCTCCCATTAGGGTGTAGCATCACCTATCTAGAGAAATTCCTTTTGTTTCTTAATCTATCGATTCTGCCCATTCGGGAATGGTTGCCGTACACAACCATTGGTGATATACATTCGATACACTCAAGAGAAATGAGTGGTCGGTCATGTGTGGGCCGGGTTGCAAGATGTTCTTGTTGAACCTAGTGTATTCGCCTCTAGAGATACACGGTCGGAAGGTGGTCCCATACCTTGTCATAGTCGGAAATCCATTATCCCTAAGCGCCAAGCGGTTTTTGTTTGTATACTATATAGGAGAATGTGAGATGCAAGCATTCTTCTAGATTCTAAATTATTTGTGAAAAACTTATAGATACTATGATAATATCTGGTTTAAAGTATACAAAAAGTTTTGTTCTCATAAGGTAAAAACCCGTTCCGTATTTAAGGCATGGTCTTATGAGATATTTTTATTTGTTTTAAACTGTTTACTCATACCAGTCCCCTGACTGACCCAGAGTTTATTTTTCTGTGTTTCCCTTAAACTCTTGGGTATTCATAACGCTTGTTATGAATAGACAAGTGAATCAGGATTGGATAAACTTGTGAAGCTGGAATGAAGAATTTGCTGTGTGCTGGTCCATCTATCTACTGTATAATTATAAGTTTGCAAGTTAGTCGTCAATGATATGTATAATTACTGATGTACTATGGAATGACTTGTATTATCAGATTTAGTATGCTCTGATGTAATATATTCCGCTGTGTAATATTATAAAGTATTATCTTTTGTGAAAATTCCGCTGTGAGATTCTGATGTTTTTCTGTGATTTTATCTTCTATCTATTCCTATTCTTATTAATGACACGACTTCCGATGTGTTCGAAAGTTTGGTCGTTACAGTTGGTATCAGAGCTTAGGTTACTGATTACCTAGGCTTTGGGTGAGTGTGAGAGAGTGTATTTTTATTAAAATTTAAAATAAATTAAATATGGTTGAATTAAATTAGAACAATATCCAATCATATTGATACCAGAAATCGAGTTAGAATCGAAAGTTTGGATTTCCTGAAATTAAAAGTTGGACTTGAGTACTAATTGGATATGAACCCAGGGAATGTGAACTGGTCGATTTAATCATATCGGTGTGTCCCGAAATGGAGATGATTAACTAAGTGGAGGAAGATTTGTGGGTAATACTTAATAGAGTTAAGTAAATTGACTGATGAGTTAAAGAGGGAATTTGGATAGATATTTTTTTTTATGAATAGGAAATTGCTAATGTGTGTACATAAGTCGATAACTCTAATCTACTGTTTACAAATTTCGGGGACAAAATTTTTATAAGGGGGTTAGAATGTAATGTCCCGGGGATTTTGTCATCACTGACACAGTTATTGATTGATCGTAAGTACGTGTTTACAAATTCGATTTTAAATCCAGACTTTGAAAATTTAAAACATGTTAATTTATGAATAACAGCATATATTACAACATTTACTAAAAACCCCATTCTTACACATCCTGTATGATAGCATGAATTCAATAGCATTTGTTTGAATTAGTTTTACACATGTATGTAAAACAACACTTTTATATAGCATGTATTTATGATGCCATTTTACATGTTAGTTCATTTTTTTTTAAGGATTTAAGTATTTGGATTTTTGTAAACTTTTGATTTAAAAACTCTTATCACTTGAATTAAAATAGATCAAAACCCATTTTTGTTGTCAAATGCAAGATCAAAAGCCATTTTCACTTGTACATTATAATCAACATAAACATGAAAATACCATTACCATTTGCAAACATGTTTCATATAAAATGCTAAGACAACACCTACACTAGATAAGCTAGTAAAGAGAGGATCTAAGGAGATTTGTTCACATGGCAAAATCCTTTTGTTATTAAATAATTTCAGTTTTTAAATCTTCCTCTTTTCTCACAAGATTTCTTGAAATTGAAATCTTCTTTTGCATTTTTGAGAGCATGTTGCTTTGTCATAAACACATGTGCCTAGAGATTTACAAAATCCTTGCATATACACCATGAATGCACCTACACTAGAAAGAGACTAGAAAAAGGATTTGAAAGCATGTACATATTCACATGGCAAATCATTTTGTATCAATTATTTTTAGTTTAAATCTTTTTCTTTTCTTTTCTTTTCTTGAGATTTCTGAAAATACTCTTTCTTTTATTTTTCCAAAACATGTTTCATTTTGTCAAAAGACATGTGCATAAGGATCTACCAAATCTTGTGAATATAAACCAAGATTTATCCTACACTAGATAATTATTAAAGAAAAGATTTTCCATGATATTTTCATGCTAAATACTCACATGGCTGAGATCAAGGTTGTACAGAATTTCAGATTTTTGAACACCTTGGAGGTCAAGGTAAATTATTAAATATTTTGTGTTAAATCAAATCTTCATGTGGGAAATATGATTTAGAAAACCCATGTAAAACTGAACATTTGTGGTACAAGAGAAGCTACCATATTTGTCTAAGACCAAGGAGAGATTTAGTAAATAACATGGCTGTACAAGAGGCATTAAATGTGATGTTTCATAGTCCACCAATAGGAGAAAATTTGGCCTTGCGCAGGGGAAATTTTCAGGATGGATTGGCTGTTATAAACCTTGTGAGTCCTAGGTATTGTTGTTTTGATTTGATGAGAGAAAGATTTTCCTTTTTGTGAATTGTCAATCATCTGTCGACATCAAAATCTGAAAACAGTTTTTAATGCCCCATTTTTTTTTATCACTTTTCTCCACTATATAAAGACATGAGCACACACTATTTTTTTCACACACAAAACAAACACTGGAAATAAGATCAGTAAGAGGAAGAGAAAAGCAAAGGGTTCAAGCAAATTTGGTGAGCAAACTTGCACTTTATTTCCTGTTTCAATTCCTGCAGTTTTGTGTTTAAACTATGGATGAACTTGGTTTCTCTTTTATATTCTTGTTTAAGTTGTATGTTTTGGGTGTGGCTTGTTTGCCGATATGAGGGAAACATCATTTTTTGTTAGTGGATACCTTAGGAATCATATGCTAGAAAGGTACAATGACTGGTTTTGTTTCACCAATCTTTGTATTTTTGATAAACCCCTACAAATTCAAATGGATAGAGCATCTATAGTAGGGAATTGGAAGTAGGATATCAGACTATATTTAAAATCTGTTATATGGTCATAAAATGGTTCAAAAAGAAACAAACCTTAACAAAAACCCTTCACTGTCACTTAAAAACAAAAAGAACAGGAAGCTCTCTGGTTCTAAAAATCAAATTTGATTTTTAGACTTCATGGAACCTTGTTTGAAGTTTACAAATGTAATAAGGGATCGAATTAATGATTTTTAAAAGAAAAATCATGATTTTTAACTACCTAAATCCTGAGGAATCTCGAGATGATCAAAATTGGTACTTTTGGCAAATTCCGATCATCCAGTTGATCGGAGATGATATAGCCAAGGGGAAAGCTTCATCTAGGACCTAGTATGCTAGGAAAAATGCAAAACAATTTTCAAATGCATAGGATTGGAGAATTAAATCGAAATAGGGTTTAAAACTTGGTTTTGGGTTCGTTTTCTTTCGTTAGAACTGCTCGTCGATGGTGGGGATTTAGGGGTGCGGTCCAGGGGGGTTCACGGAGTCGGAATGTCGTGGTGGCAGGGCAGGAAGGCGGCGGCGGTTCGTGGTCAGGATGAGGCATGGGGAGGCAATGTCTGGGAAGGTGTTTTTCCTGTTAGTGATGACGAACAGTAAAATTTCACCATGGTCGTGGCACTAACGATTCAGGTGTTGGGGAATGATCAGCAGGTGGAGGGTGGTTGGTGCAGGCGGTCGTTGGGTGGTGGAAGCGACAGTGGCGACTGTGCATGTGCACCGCGTAGTTGTGCACGATGAAGAGAACAACAGTAGAAACAAGGGAAACAAAATCAAATAAAGAAATATATAAACTATGTATATTTTTACCTGTAGTTGTTATGTCATGGAAAAAAATACACTATGATATATTGTTTGAAAATTTCGTGTTAGTCCCAATCTTGAATTAGAAACATGGCATTTTTTTAACTCGTTGAACTAAAGTTGCCTGTCATGGCAAATATGTTTTAAAATTGTAATGGTGAAGCTAACGTACAAGTGTACAAGGCATATTGTTTGGTATTAACAACACTAATGGATATCAAGGAATGTGTTTGAATGAATTGGAACTATGACAAGAAGAGAAAAAAATGGGGAGGCGACAACAAAAGAAAGGAGTAAAGGAGAGAAAAGAAAGTAAGGAAAGTATGCGGGCTGAAATATTGTGCTTTGGGAACGGGCCAATTAAAAGAACAAATAAAAGAAAATAATATAAAGGAAAATTAATTTGCAGGCTTGGGCCAAAGGATTCACCCATAGGCTAATTTGAAGAATAGAAATAAGATAGAAAAGAAAAGAAAGGAATTTTGAAAGGGAAATATATAAATAAATAAAAATAGAATTTTTTATTAACAAGGAAAGGAAAGAAGTGAATCAGGATTAAACGTGGTTTGTGTCAAAGACTAAAATATGAATACGAAAGCTGTAATTTACATTAAAATTAGAAAAAAATTCTAATGTATTATCCAAATTGTAAAGTCAGCCAAGAGAAGTCGATCAGATATAGAAGATCGGATACGATCTGGACAGAAGTCGAAGTTGTAATTTTGTTAAATTATAAATTTAGTTATAATTTAAATTTAGAATTCATTTCTCTAATGAAATATTTAGATTTTAAACAAACGAGGTAAAAGGAAAACCGTATGTAACTTATATGCTAAAATTGTCAGTTTAAATCTATAGTCTGAATACAAGTAGCTGATCAAGTACAGTTCTGAATATTTTTAAAATAAGAACTATAAATCATATTTTTAAGCGTGTTTAGATTGATGAAAAATAAAAGGAATTTTATTGGTATTTAGAAAGAAGCAGTAAATCGAGTATAAGGGAATTTGACGAAGATATATATAAAGTGCAAAAACTGACATAAAGACTTTAATAATAGATTTAAGGCATTTGTGAATAATCAGATTTAAGGAATGATTATGAGTAATAATTTTCTAAAGGATGATGTAAGTATTTCTTTTCAATATTTGACGAACAAAATAGAAAGGAAAAAAAAGACTGTGTGCGAAGCACACACTAAAACTGCCTATTTTTAAGACATGATCAAAATACCTGATATAAACAAGTTAATCATATACTGTGGAGTTTGACTGTAACTGTGAAAATAAGATTATAGTCGTGTTAGATTAATAATTTTAAAAGAAAATATTCGTTAATCATTTCAAAGAGGCCGAAATAAATATTTCACTTTGATTTGATTATACGCCGCGCGTCAGAGATTTTTAAATTGAAGACGGTGAGATGCAAGGGCTATTCTTGAATAGTGCCTTCGGTTTGTCCAGTCCCACGACAACTTGTATGGACGAGTGTCTGACAGAGTATTTCCAAAGGAATTATGTACGTTGTTTTCTTCAAATGTACCAGTTGCTGGCATAGAAGGGAAACTTCTTTAGCCTATCAACCAGAGTATTTTTATGGAAATCAATTAGTGATCTCTGATGGATTTGACGATGTGGCATTCAAAGAAAATAAACAGTGATGATAAAAAGGTAAGTCCAGCCTCTAGCCTCACATCTAGGGGATGACAAAAATCGGGCAGGCAGCATGGCTATGTGGGTCGCTTCCATTAGGGTGTAACATCACCTATCTAGAGAAATTCCTTTTGTTTCTTAATCTATCGATTCTGCCCATTCAGGAATGGTTGCCGTACACAACCATTGGTGATATACATTCGATACACTCAAGATAAATGAGTGGTTGGTCATGTGTGGGCCGGGTTGCAAGATGTTCTTGTTGATCCCAGTGTATTCGCCTCTAGAGATACATGGTAGGAAGGTGGTCCCATACCTTGTCATAGTCGGAAATCCATTATCCCTAAGCGCCAAGCGGATTTTGTTTGTATACTATATAGGAGAATGTGAGATGCAAGCATTCTTCTAGATTCTAAATTATTTGTGAAAAACTTATAGATACTATGATAATATCTGGTTTAAAGTATACAAAGTGTTTTGATCTCATAAGGTAAAAACCCGTTCCGTATTTACGGCGTGGTCTTATGAGATATTTTTATTTGTTTTAAACTATTTACTCATACCAGTCCCCTAACTGACCCAGAGTTTATTTTTCTGTGTTTCCCTTAAACTCTTGGGTATTCATAACGCTTGTTATGAATAGACAAGTGAATCAGGATTGGATAAACTTGTGAAGCTGGAATGAAGAATTTGATGTGTGCTGGTCCATCTATCTACTGTATAATTATAAGTTTGCAAGTTAGTCGTCAATGATATGTATAATTACTGATGTACTATGGAATGACTTGTATTATCAGATTTAGTATGCTCTGATGTAATATATTCCGCTGTGTAATATTATAAAGTATTATCTTTTGTGAAAATTCCGCTGTGAGATTCTGATGTTTTTATGTGATTTTATCTTCTATCTATTCCTATTCTTATTAATGACACGACTTCCGATGTGTTCGAAAGTTGGGTCGTTACACTTATCTTATCAATTCAATATAATTCCAGATTCCTATATCACAATCCAATTTTACTCGATATTTTCTATTTCAATTCAATTTCCTATTAGCTGGCTATAATTTAAATTTGTTTTTACTTCTAACAATTTTCTTCCTGGGAGTTTTTAAACAGTTTAACTCTTTCAAAAAAAATAAAATACTCCTTTTTGAAACTCGAAACAACTTGTTTTCTCAAAATAATTCGAAAACAAAATCTTTGGTAGTAATCCGTCACTTAGAAACTCGAAAATGAACACCGATGATGTCCGGATCATCATCGGAATTATTTTCCAACGACCGAAGTGAGTTCAATACTATATCACTTTTCAAAACTCATTCTTTAAACACTTTCATTGTGAAATTTATTTCAAAATATCGTTCACAATTCCTGTTAAACAATTTAAAATCTTCCAGGATTTTAAAATTCTCATATATTTAATCCAAATCCATTTACAAACACTTCTCCAACTTTTAGGAATTTTAATTCCAATTCTGATTTAAATTCAGATTTAATTCATTTAATTTCATATACTACACTTATTCGAATTCAGATTGGTTATTTATACTCATTTCAATTATAATCTTATTCGATTATAATAGTTACCAACACATCAAATATAATAATTCCAATATATATACTTTTTTATATCAAAATATATTTTAGGCAAAAATTATTTCATTTACCCTTTCTTCAAAACATACTATGTCGGTTCATCGTACTCGAGTGTTTATAAACCCATACCGATACAGTGGATCAAATTGGTCGACCAGAACTCATAAACAACTCAACCAATAAATCTCCATAATATAAAACAATTTTTATAAAATCTACAAATACGTTCTCTCGTATATATACACTCAACTCAATCTACGGTATCGACCCGGAAAATCAACATAAAACCCATGTCAATTATTCAAGCATCAAACATTCCTAATCATTAATAGAAAGAAGTTAGAGGGTGAGAATAGATAAGATAGAAAATTAGAATAGAAGAAGCAGAAGAACATAACCACACAGAATCAGAGTAACACAAATTTCACAGCGGAACAAATAAATATATTATATAACATAACTTTGAAATAAAATCAGTATCTGTATATAATACCATTATCGGTGTGCAACACTTACAACACAGCGGAAATAACAATAGCTATATAATCTTGAAGCCTTCTGCTCCAAGCTTTCCAAGTATCTGAAAAATCCCGACAACTTGACTGCCCATACAAAATTGGGCACCCAAGAGTTTAGGAAAACAAAACAAAATAAACTCTGGGCCAGTCATGTGACTGGTGTGAGTAAACTCCAACCATTTGTTTAACTTTTAAAATCCTTTTTAAAGAAAGAATAATCATAAGACCAATCCACATATAAACACGGATGGTTTTTACCTTACGATAAACCAAAATATCCTTTGCATCAAATCTCTTCTGATATTATAATAATGTCTAAATCAAATGAATAGAAATCTAGTGGAATGCTTTCATCTCACGTTCCATATATATAATATATAATAAAAAACTGTGGGCGCTTATTTGGTAATGGATTCCAACTGGCAAGGTATGGGACCACCTTCCGACAGTGTATCTCTAGAGAGGAATACACCAGGTTCAACAAGAACATCTTGTAACCCAGGCTAAACATGATCAGTCACTCATTTCGCTTGAGTGTACCGAATGTATTATCACTAACGGTTGGAATTAGCAACAGTTTCCCGAAAGGGACAGCATCGAAATAGGTTAAAGATGTAAATGAAATTTCACTAGATCAGGTGACATTACACTTTAATTGGGAGCTACCCACTTAGCCTCGCGACCTACCCGATTTTTACCATTTTCTGGTTGTGAGGCTTGAGGCCATGCTTATCTATGACAGATCACACATTTATTCACATTGAATGTCACATCGTCATGCCCGCCAAATCAAAAATTGATTTCTCCAAAAATACCACGGGTATATAGCTAAGAGAAATGAATTTCTCCGCCATCAAACGTAAATACATTTGAAGAGATCAACTTACGTGATCTATTAAATATACCATGTCAGACATTCTTCCATACAAGTTGTCATGGGACTGAGCCGAAGGCACTATTCTATAAACCCATCTTAGGCAATTTCTACCTAGGATTTTCCAGAACAGCCTTTGCTTAAACTTTGTCTTCAATTATCTTCATCATATTTGATTCGCAACGCTAATACCCATACAGAGTGATTTTCAGATAATAAATCTGATCTCGGTCTCTCCATATTGACGACTGAAAAAGGTCAAAACCTTGATAGTCGGTTATTTAACTATCAAAGGAAAACAATCATACACACAACGATCTTATTTCCAAATGGAAATTGTATCGATCAACCATCAATCAACATTTTTCCCTTTAAATTAATTTATCATTAAATTATTTATTTCCCATTTCCTGCTTCCATATATACATAAATTCTTATTTTCTAAATTTAGAAAATATACGTTATTAACATTTGAAAACATTTCCATTTCTTATTCACGGATCACTATCTTCCCACATCTATCCATCTCTAACTGTAAACCAGTAAGAGAATAATTCCTGAATATTAACCCCGAAGGCCGAAACCAACATCAGATCGATACTCAGGAAATCATTCAACTTAACTAATCTTCAGTCAGTTTCTAATTTCCTTTACTCCGTTTCTTAACTTTTTATCAAATCATTGCTTACGCAACTCTCGGATTCAGTATACGAATCCAATTCTTATAACGATAAAATTATAATCCCTACTTTCGAAATATCTAACTTCAAATATAACTTTTATTCATTAATTTGAATAAATAATAATTAATTCATTTATTAAATAAATAAATCTTGATTTAAAAACCGGAAAGTAAATAGCACTTTCCTACATTCAATATAGTCGAATTCCAATGTATAATTCTCTCTCGAATAATCACTATTCGATAACTCTCTTCCAAATAACTATATTCGATAACTCATTTTCGAATGAACTCTATTCGATTTCTCTCTTTTGAATAACTATATTTGATTTACGTTTCGAACTCCAGAATAATTTACCATTCAAGTCAACTCAATTTCTAAATTCATTTTTGAATCTATTACTTCCCGACAATTACCAATTTCCTTTTATAACTCTTCTAATTCGGCAAAACGTTTGCTTTTAAATCGTTATTCACTTTAAAACATAAATATTACTCCTTTCCTGAAAACTGGACTCGTTTTATCAAATCAAAAACTTGATTTCATAATTTAAATACTAACACATGTTCAAATTCCAATTATCGAGTCATTTTATAACTCCTTATTCACATTCCATTTTATTTATCAAATCTCATTTACATGTCAATTTCATAGTTGATTTTATTTAATAAGTCGAAAACTCTCTATTGCCTTTATATTCGATTTTGAAATATCAGTTTCAAACTGAATATTAATTATCCTGTAAAATCCCGATTTATTCAATATATAATTTCTTAAAATAAATTATTTTATAACATTTGGCCTGGTCGAATTCAAATTACAAATCTTTATGGATTTTATTTTAATCCTATTCACATTTTGAATATCAAAATAAATTCCAACGTTTCCTTTTTAAAACAACTCCCAATTTCCCGTTTTAAATTCACTGCTGAATTCATAATCCAAATTATCCACTGATAATTATATTTATTTTATTTATAAACATTGTTTATAAATCAAACTACTTGTTTTTATTATTCAACAAGTTATTTATTTCTAGCCCATTCGAAATTCCATTTCTATTTTTAAAATAGATTTTCCCCTTTCAAATTCATATTCCATCCTTTATAATTCCCTTTATAAATGTTAAGTTACATCCCATTTTCAAATATCGGTGTTAAAACCGATTTTTACTTCTCTATATGAATTCAGACTTATATTTTCAATTTATCAAATGATAAATATTTTACTTAATTTGTAAAACATTATTTATAAATTAATCTTCTCAATTTATCAGTTAAAACAGATTTCTATTTAACTTTGAATCCATCTTCTCAGAGTTCTTTTATAACCTGAAATTCCCTTTTTATAACTCTATTTATTTTCCAAAAAAATTATTTATTTCATAAAGTTCTTTATTTACTTCTTATTACTTCCATTAAGTATTTTAACAAAAATCGATCTTTTATACTACCATATAACTGTTGTTAACTTTATACGGAAGTTTCTTATTTAATTTTCAAATATCTCCTTTTATAAAATCCATTTGATTTTATAAAATTTTAAAATTCAATATCCTCTTCACAAATTCCTTTTTATAAAATCCTTTGGTTGAATATAAATATTTGTATTTCAATATACACTTTGAAATTTCCCTTTTTACATTCCAGTATTACTTATGGTATTTAAAATACCAAATAACATGACCAGTGTCATCATAATCAATCACATATTATATATCACAACATATATCACAATATATGAAAACAAACATTATTGTAAATACTGAGGAATCCTGTTGGATCCCTCCGACATGTTTCCCTGCATCACAGATGTTAAACAATATAAATAACATCAATTTCATTTCAATATGAAATATTCTGGTAAACAGAATCAATATTTGACTAGTGATATATATATATACTGATATATATATTACTAGATCTATAATTTCAACCAATCAATTAGCAGTTCATTCAAACAATCAAACACAACAATCAACCATCATTTATCAATTCTAAAATTACGTTATAAAAACATAAACGGGCAAAGTTAGTGAGTTTTACTCACTTTGGTGGTTTATCATTAAATAACGATAACTGTCGTTGATTCAGATAAGGTAATTTATTTCGCTGTAAATTGTAACGAGCTCCGATTCACTCCCAATCAGTTCCATTGCATAGCCCTTGTCCATACGATCCCAACGGATCTTGTTTTTTCAATTCTGATAATGTATGGAAAAGTTACGATTTTTACGAGTTATAAATGGTTTAAACATCATTAATAATTAATATAATAATTAACTAATACCTTAATTATAATTAACCATTCTAAAACCGGTCCTCATCCCTTCTCCCTCACGATATAATACTTCCTATAGGAAACGCTCCATTGTCGCTCACTTTCTTCACCAAACATTACACCTTCTCTCCATTGACACGCAAACAGAATACACCAGCATTCCCCTCTCCTCAACCTCCCCATACTACCATCATCTACTTCGATGCCATAACAAAATTTCCAACTACAACAACCTTCGTGCGTTGCCTGTAAACATGCGTCCCTTTTTCTGATCAAAATCCACCAATTTCTGCCAACTCACTCCATTTTATCACACAAACTCAACAACGACAACTACACCTTGAATTACAACCTCAATTCCCAAAGAATCCAAACCCTAATTATCCCAAAGCTTCGCTGGTTATAACTGCGCTTTCCAAAAATGGTGCGCACCCTATAAATTGGGTATAAAATTGAAGCTCGTGAAACAAGGATTAAAATGAATCGAAGATTGAGATTAAAGGAAATTTCTATGATTTTATATGAATTTTAAAGGATCGAAATCTTTTACTGAATGGAAAAGAACACAGCGGCGCATTCCTTGACCACAGAAAAATATAATTGGGGTTAAGGGATGTAAGGGGTATTTATAGAAACAGTTTAATACTTTTCTATTTATTATTTATTTGTTTATAGTCTATCGCTAATTATATTACTGTTTAAAAATCCCTACGATCACGTACAATATCCAAATTCGGTAAAAATGGACATGTAGCTACAGTTCGAGACTACGGACCCAACGAAACTTGTTTCATCGAATTCCGAGTTCGTATGCTCACATATCGTATTTTTAAAGTCAAATTACTGACTGTTTTTCACATTAAAACCCCGTATGGCCATGGAATGACTCAAAAAATAATGAAAATTGAAATCTAGCAATAATTTAATATTCTGGATCCAACCAAATTAGTTTCATCGAAAACAGAGTTCGTTTGCATAAATAGCCATTTTCTAAGGTCTAAATAAACCCATTAAATATAAATATATTTAAAAATAATTAAATTTAATATTAATAAATTAATAATATCACGTATATCCGCATAGAATATTATCTAGCTCCAAAATAAACATATCGGGATACATAACTCGATATTTCAAAATTCCAAGTTATAACGATATTAAATTTATATAAAAACCCTTTTATTATAATAAATAAATCGTTATAAATTATAAACGAATTCCATAGCGACTTTTTGAAAATTTGATTTGAACATAAATCAAAATCTACACGACGAAATCCTGATTTTTCTCTTCCATTAGAAAAATATAGTTCACTAGATCCGAACGTTTCTTGTTTCATAGAAATCCGACTTAAAACGGATTATGTATATTCAATTGAAATTCAAAACTCAATATTACGAACTACCGTGACATTACGAGCTTGATTATAATTATAATATAATTAATATGTTCAAATGTCGTTTATTAAATAGATTCGTTATTAAAATTCGAATCTAAGCTTAACCAAATCTCTTATACTATCCAATTCACACAATATTGTCAACTCAACTTAATTCCGATAATTTTAGAATTAATTATATTATTACAATATTTATATTAATTAAATATTCAATATTATTTAATTTAAGTTATCGATATCGCCAAATCGATATTTAATAATTAAATAAATTAATTATTTAGCCGTTAAAAATATGGGACGTTACACCAGCTAAAGACAAGACTAATTTCTTAAAGTTGAATAACCATAAAGTAACGATTTTTGAGATTAAAACCAAGTAGCAGTTTTAATGAGTATTTAATTAGATTGAAATATGGACAAGGTAACTAATTTTACCGAATTCAAGAAATGTTCGAGAATGGAGTATCACCAGTTTTACTCCATGCGATAGTTAAATATTTAATTAGATTTGAAACGTAAAAAGGTTAATAATTTTACCGATAACACCGTAGGTGTTAGATATGGAGTACTACCAGTTTTGCTCCATGGAATGAATAGGTTGGGACTGGAATTAGTAAATAAATGATTACTTCGGTAAGGCTCGATAATCCCGACTAGTTAATATACCTTGTTTTGGTTTAGGTTGTTAAAAAAAATACTAAATCTTTTGAAATTGATATCCAAAGGAAGATTAAAGAATAAGTTCAAAAGAATTTATCTTTGATAAATTAACGGGAACCTATCCCTAAAGATGTGAATATTTGAATAAAAGAATATTCTGAATTGGAATGAGGCGTATGATGTGTTTTTATAGCACTTGATTATTGATTATAAAATACGCAAGTTATTCGAAAAGACCAGGTTTATCCCATTCTGAATAACTGATACGACGACTAAAAGTCAACGACGAAGACGGTGGTTGAAGACCGGAGATCTTCACATCGTTTGGATGATTACTGATGTCTTGATTGGGCTGTACACCCAAGACAAGGTAATAAGTGGTGATCGTCCAGACGTACTTGGAGATCGACCGGACAAGCGAGGACCTCTCTCCTGTATTGGACATATGGGATGAGGAATAAGGTGCCTCCGGTTTCGTTCAGACCTAGAACGGACTTGTAAATGGATATGTGTCTAACATTGGATTTCATTCTGTATTGATTGATTTGTATTAAATATATATCTGTTTGCTGGCGGAGAATTTATTCTCTTGCTTAACACCCTTCTTTGAGACGTACGAGCTTAGAGGTTATATATTGATAGACATCAGTTGTATGGCATGAATTGTAAATGTGGCATGCTAAGATGCAAATAATCAAGGCTTTTATTGAAAAGCATAGTCTTGTGGATAATGATCAAAGCACGGCATTAATTGGCATAGCTTTGTGTATAGCGTTAATTCGCGAGCCTCACACCCCGGTATGAGTCTAAAACGCGATCAGGGATGCAGGGAGTGCATGACGTTTCTTTCTAGCTAGAAGTGGTGTCATGGTATGGAGCCCAGACATTTTTATTTATGTGGATGATGGATTGCGATGCGTCTCAGATATATTGGTCGCTACTGGCCAAGTGATAGGTCTGATAGGACCGGGAAACGTGTGTTCAAGAATAACAAATCCACTAAAGTAAGTGTGGACCGGCCCTGCAGGAACCTAGGGCTCGCCAACGTCCGAGCGCTCAAGCATTTGCTAGAGTGTCTCGAATCGGAAGAAGCCATCCCTTGCCTTGACTCGTGATGGAAATTCAATTTCCAATACGCGACTTTTCGGTTTTAGTTGTAAACCTATATGGCGACATAGTAGGATGGGGTACTATGCCGTCGATGATTGATACATTTATATTTGAATTTGATTTCTTCACTTATAGTAATAATAAAAGATAAATTTCGCGTACCAAGCATGTTTAGCCATTATATGGTAAAACTTTATCCTCTGGTTTGTGTTTGCATTGTATGATGGGACCTGAGTCTTATAATGGCTTCATTTTTCCTTTTAGCATTGCGCTATTTGTTTTGTGGTATTCTTGGGAGAAAACTTGTTCTGTGTTATAAGGCGTGGTCCCTTGATTTACCCAACTTTAAAATAAATTTAATAACTGTTTCAGTTCTCACACCGGTCCCATGACTGACTCAGAGTTTATTGTTTTAACCTAAACTCTAGGTGCCCATATTTTCCACACGGGTAGTCAGTATTTTCGGTTTTGCAGATATTTCTTTACACAGGATCCTGGATTTACAGCTGGAGCTATATTCGAAAAGCTTTGTATTCGTGTATTTCTTCCAGTTGTGTTAGTTGATGTATTTCCGCTACGAATTGTATATATACATTTTGTTTTCCACTGCATATTATGTTTATGTCTTTAAATGTAAAATATTAATCTCTGATTTTGTATTTCCGCTGTATATTATTTATTTCATACTCTAATATCTTGTACTCTGATGTAAATTGTTGTAATAACAAAGAAATGTTCTCAAGTTTATGTTCTGATGCGTCGTGTTCTCAAAGCAATCCAGGCTCCTCCGTCTCCTTGGGGATCAGGGAAGTCTGGGTCGTTTCATTCTGTGTATTGGAGATGGTGAGTAAGGGGTAAAGTGAGCACGTGAAGAATGGTGAAATTAGTGCGGAATTTCATGAAGAACTGAAGGAGCAGGTTCGACGCAAAGGATCGAAAATGGCCATATAATGGCAGACGCGAGTTGTTATGCGTAGGAGAAGGAGGAAGGACTATGCAGCCGGTTTGAGTTTGAACGTGGATGTGATGCGTACGTGAGGCCCAGCGGAAAAAAACAGAAATCGAAATACCTATTTTGCGTGAAGTAATATTGAGCCGAGTTAAACAAAAGGAGTAAGCCCAATAAGAAATAAAATTTAAGTTATTTACTTTTATAATATATATACAAGCTTGTGACGTAATATTTCACTCTTACCAAGCGACGAGAGTTACACTGTGGAATGGTTTTCGCTGAGAACGGAGCTACTGGTATTTCATGATAAAATCAAACACCTATTTGATTGTAACGAAATAAAAGCAGAATAGTCGCCTGCGAACCAATGTGAGTAAACTCACTAAATCTGTCCAGTTTTTATAATTTTATAAACGTTATTTAATACTGATAAATGACGATTAAATATGGTGTGATGTTTGTTTGGATGAATTGGTTGAAATAACGCATATAGTTATATATAAAAGGCAATAGTTAAATATGGATTCTATTTATTATTTATTTCATATTGATATGAGATTAATGTTGCTTAACGTCTATGGATGTAGGGAAACAGGTCAGAGGAATCCAACTAGATTTCTCGACAATTATATTGTTGTTTTTCATATATTGTATTATATGATGTGATAATTAATCTGGTGTTGATTATTGTTTGTTTGAAATGTTGAATAACATTGACCCTGGAATAATTGGTATTTAAATATTGCAAAATATATTCGAATATATAGGAAAAGAATTTGGGGGTTTAAAAAGGAAAAATCTATTTTAAAATAGAAACTGAATTTCGAGTAAGCTAGAACTTGTTTTAAAAGTAAAACAAGTAATTAAATTTATAGATAATATTTTGAAAATAAAATGGGACAATTATTATTAAATTATAACTTGGGAATGTAAATCCAAGAATGAATTTAAAAAGGAAACGAGGAATCGTTTTCAAAAGAAAAGGATGAGATTTTTCGATGTTCGAAATGTAAGCAGGATTGAAATAAATACATAAGGATTTAAAATTAGAATTCGACTTTGTCAAATATGTTATTAATATAATTTATTTTTAGATATTATACATTATATAATTTGGAATTTGACAAGATAATTAATATTTGGTTTGAAACCAATAAATTATAATAAAATATGAAGTCAAGATTTAATTATAACTTTGGTATATAATTATCAAGAAGTTTACGTGTAAATGCGGTTTATGAAGTGGAATATAAATACGTCTGTATTAAATAACTCGATAAATAGGAATTTAACCTGTAATGGTATTTATAAATATAAATTAAGTTTTGATTTGATAAAACGAGTCCAGTGCCTGTAAAGGAATATTAATTACGTTTTAAAGTGAATAACAATTTAAAAGCAAACACTTTGCAGATTAAATGGGTGATAAAAGGAAATTGGTGAATATTTGAAGTGATAAATTCAAAACATAAATTTAGAAATCAAGTTAACCTGAAACGGTGAGATTACTCCGACGTTCGGAACGTTGTTTGAATAAAAAGTGTTCAAAGGTAAGATATATAGTGGAATTCGATTCTATCGAATTCAGGAAAGTACCATTTACTTTCCAGTTATAATCAAGATTTATTTATTTATCTAATTAATTAATTATTATTTTAATTATTTAAATAAAGGTTATATTTTGAAATTGAATATTTCAAAAGCAGAGATTATAACGTTATCGTTATAATCAAATATTTCTGTAAAGAAGTGGATTCGTAAACTGAATAGAGAATTGTGTAAATAGTTTTGTAAACAAGAAATTAAGAAATGGAGTTAAGAACATTAGAAACTGACTGAAAATTAGTTATGTTGAATAGTTGTCTGAGTATCGATCTGATGTTGGTTTCGGCCTTTGGGGTTTGTACTCAGGGAATTGTTCTCTTACTAGTTTACGGTTAGGGACGGATGGTTGTGGAAGGTTAGTGATGCATGAATGAGAAATGGAAATGTTTTCCAAATGTAATTAGCGTATAATTTCTAAGTATAGAAAATAAGAAATTGTAGATATGGAAATGTTTTTCATTGAATCGTGAGAGACTAAACGGGTTTAAGAAATATGGAAAATGGGAGATTAAGGAATGAATAAATTTAAGATAAATTAATTTAAAGGGGTTGAATGTTGATTAATGATTGATCGGTGTAACTTCCATTTGGAAATACGCCCGTTGTTTGTATGTATGTTTCCTTTGATAGTTAAATAACCGTCTATCAAAGTTTTGACCCTTTTTCCGTTGTCAATACGGAGAGACCGGGATCAGATTTATTATCTGAATACCACTCCGTATGGGCATTAGCGTTGCGAATTAAATATGATGAAGTTAATTTAAGATGGAGTTTATGCAAGGGCTGTTCTGGCGATCATAGGTAGAAATTGCCTAAGATGGATTTACAAAATAGTGCCTTTGGTTTGTCCAGCCTTAGGACAACGTGTACGGATGAATGTCTAACAGAGTATATCTGATAGATCACGTAAGTTGATCGCTTTAAACGTATTTACGTTGGTGGCGGAGAAATTCGTTTCTCCTAGTTTTATACCCGTGGTATTTTTGGGGAAATCAATTTGTGATTTGGTGGGCATGACGATGTGGCATTTAAAGTAAATATAGATGTGATCTGTAAAATAGTACGTTATGACCTCAAGCCTCATCAACCGGGAAATGACAAAAATCGGGCTGGCAGCATGGCTAAGTGGGTCGCACCCAATTAGGGTATATTGTCACCATTTAGAGAATATTCATATTTGTTACTTCTTTCGCTTCTGTATCTCCCGGGAACGGTTATATTGGTATACCAACCGTAAGATGATAATATATTCGGAACATTCAAGCGAAATGAATGGCCGGTCAATGTGTGGCTGAGTTACAAGATGTTTTTGTTTAACTCCAATGTATCGCTTCTAGAGTACACTGATCAGAAGGTGATTCCATACCTTGTCATCGTTGGAAATCCATTACCCAATAAGAGCCCGCGGTTTTTGATTGTATATTATATACGTAGTGCGTGAGATGAAAGCGTTCCGCTAGATTGTTATTTACTTGATTTAGACATTATTGTAATATCAAAAAATATTGATCTTAAGACATATTTGGGTTATCATATGGTAAAAACCATTTATGTTTATGTGTGGATCGGTCTTATGATTATCATTACTTTTAAAAGGATTTTGAAAGTTAAACCAAGTGATTAGAGTTTACTCACACCAGTCCCATGACTGACCCAGAGTTTATTTTGTTTTGTTTTACCCTAAACTCTTGGGTGCCTAAATTTGTACGGGCAGTCGAGTAGTCGGGATTTTTCGGATATACTTGGAAGAGCTTGGAGCAGGAGGCTTCAACATTAGTTATATATAGCGTATATTTCCACTGTGATGTTATGAGTTATACTGGTATGTATATACAGTTATAGTTTTGTATTTCAAAAGTTGTTATATAATATATTTATTCGTTTCGCTGTGAGATTCGTGTTACTCTGATTCTGTTCTGTTGTGATCTTCTTCTTCTTTTCTAATTTTCTTTCTTTCTATTTCTCACCCTCTAAATTCTTTCTATTAATGGTCCGGTATTTCCGATGCTTGAATAGTTGGCATGGTATGTTGTGTCGATTTTCAGGGTTGAAAATCACTGTTCATTACACCCACCATCTGTTTGTATTATTTTTACACTGCAGTTGGTATGTTTCTATATAAATTTTATAAATTGAATGAATTGTTACATGCCTCTGACTTATTTTTAAGCATATATATCCAAGTATATCCTTAGTTAGCATCGACAGGGGATAGATAGTAATTGTGTCCTTGATACAAGTTCAGTGGTGCGGGTCCCTATAGATCAGCTGCAACAAGCTCCAGTGGCTTGTTATATGTTATTTCAGAACTACTAACGGGAAGTTTGTGGCTTTTTCCAAGTTGGCAGTGTGTGCAAGTTGTATTTGACAGGTATGCTATTAAAATAAATGCCATTATTATTCAAAACGGTTCTTATACTTTCTAAATTAGGTTGTCCAAGTTTTACATGCCAAGATTCTATTACATTACTGCAGTTTCTATTACTACTATCACTACTATTAATACTACTACTATTATATATACTGGCATCTACATTGTTGCACCAAATTTCTTCACTCAAAGCATTTCCGATCTTCAAGTTTCCAAATTTGTAAAGCCCATCATGTAGATTTCCCTGTAGCAATGTTTCTTGACTTAGTATATCCTTACCCAGACCAAATCTAGGGTGAAACTCAAAGAAAACATTGTTGTCTTTGGCAAATTTAGAGACACTTAATAATTTTTTGTTAATTGTGGGAACACCAATTAAATTATTTAATTTGAGTTGTCTTATTCCTGATATGGTTCCTTTACCAATATGTGTAATGCATGCAGTATTACCATTACACATATGTAGAGATTTCATACCTGTGTAACCTTTGCTCCCAATGTTTAAGTTCTAAAGATTGTTTGTGACATGATGCGTGGCTCCCGAATCTGGGTACCATTCATCGAGATTAATTTCATCAGTCATGCAGTTGTCTTCATTGTTGTTGCTTTGACCTTTATTATTGTCACCATTGTTTCTGTTTTGATCGCCCATGACAGCTAAGTTAGCTTTTGATGTAGAGTTATTTTGGTTTTTTTGTGGTCCATTGCAGTAAGTATTGAACCTGAGATAGCACCTACTTGCCATATGACCAAATTTGACATTTTACTATTTTGTTGTTGTTGTTCCATCTGCCTCTCCCACATCCTCTTTGCGGTTGGTATGCTCTTTGGGGTTGATATCCTCTTTGATATTGACCTTCTTGTTTGTTTGAGTTGTTATTGTTCCTTTGAGTTTGTTTGTTTTTACCAGCAGTGTAGTTTGCAGAAAATTCCCCTCGTGTTGCCTTCTTTTGATCAACTCTCCCTTCATGGGTAAGAAGCGCAGATCGAACAAACTGTAAGTTTGGTAAGGCTTGCTACGTGGTAATCACAGTGACTCGAGACACAAATTCTTCATCAAGGCCGTTGGTGATGAATAATATTTGTTCACTGTCACTTATTTTGTGTCCAACAGCACTTAACTTATCACATAAGTTTTTTATTTTGCTTAAGTACTCTTTCATGCTCATGTCCTTCTTTATGGAGTTCTGTAGCTCTCTTCTGTATTGCACGACTCGAGCTGTAGATTGTGAGCTGAATTTTTTTTCTACTGTTGACCATATCTCGTATGACGTGTTGCATCTAACAATTTGTGACAGTAAATTCGAACTAATGGAAGATAGAAGTCATGACGACAATAAACTGTCTTGCTTTTGAAATTTGGTATATTCAGGATTTGGCAATGTATTTCCCTGTTGATCAGTTATCATGACCGGAGGAATTACCAGTGTCCCTTTTACATAATCCTACAAGTCATACCCTTTGAGTGCAATTTCAATTTTGATATTTCCACAATATTTGGTTATCTTTATCCAATGAAGTTGTAATAACTTGACTTTTCGGTTCGATCGCGTTCACGATGTTTGGCGAATATCTAGTGGCATTGCTGCATGACAAAGCGGATGTTGCTTCGTTGTCTTGTGCCATGGCGAGGCAGTTTCAGACTGCAGCCTAGCACGGAAGTTTTAACTCTATAGCTGTTTGTTATGCTTGGCACGACAGAATTAAAAACTGCAGTTGCCTGTATCTTTTAACAGATCGTGGTGAGGAGGGGATGATGCATCTAACCGTTGGTTAGGTGTGGCACGTCGCCGACAATGATCCCATTAGATTTGAAGCCCCAAGTCTAGAAGAAAATCTCTGATGATGAGTTCGATAACTGAGGAGAAATAAAATAAAAACTTTCTTCTGGACTGGATGCAGCTCTGGTTCAAGATAGAATGCCTTTCGGCTATGGTGGCTTCGATACCAAATTGAGAATAGAAAGGATGGAATTATTCAATTGTAAATTGTATTACTTGTAATAATGATTGTACAAGTATTGAAGAATCCAAAGCATGTATATATAGACTTGGCTGTAACGTTCACATACCTAAAATAAATATTATCCTAAAATAACAAAAGCAAATATACGGCAGTCCAATGAGATGGCCCATGTCCATATAGCAGATAGATTAACTAGCATGTGTGAACAAATGTGAAAGCGACATTAGATATCACCTTCCCTTTGCTTGGTTGTTCACTATTTTCTCCTGAGGAGTGGCAAGAGACATAAATTATGACATATATAGTAACTTTATGTTAAATGTTTCCAATTAAAGTTTGTACTATGGCAGTCCAGTTGGGTAAAGTAGCTGGTGTCACCTCTAATACCTAGTCTTATGTATAATTCTTTTTTATGGAGGTTAACATTGAGAAGAAAGATTTTATCGTTAAGGTAATTTGATATGCACCAAAGGTTGGCTTCCCTAATGGTATGTTTTCTCGTGCATGGACTAATCATTCTATATTACAGATTTAGAATGAGTCGTAGAACATCAAGACACACTGCTAGGGAGTAGACTGTGCTTGAATGGGGAAATGGCGGTATACCAGACCACCTAGCTATGTTCGAGGCCATGGTGGCAGCGATCATGAGGAGGGCCCCCGCTCCAGGGACAACCGCGGTAGATGTAGGAGTTCAAGTGCAGGTTCCTAGGGCCATGGACTACGCAAAGTTGTGCAAAGACTTCACTACCACTACACCATATATGCTAATTTGGCACACGATCATGCAGAGATTTGATAAAGCTTTTAGCCGTATCAAATGTGGTACAGCTCATAGCCGTATCAACTGTCCTCTTGGTGATCCTCACCTCCCCAAACACGTAGGATTTAACCGTTTATCAACAAAGTTCCGGATCAGTTCATTTGATACAGCTTTAGACCGTATGAAATATGTATCAAATTTTTCCCTCCCTACTTCCATTCTGACACAATCGAGTTTTGACACATCAAAACTTTCGGTCGAATTATCCCTCTTTTTATTTTGCAATGGCGACCGAATACCCAAATTAGGGTTTTGGTACTCGACCGACTTCTTTTGTCAATAAGCCATCCACCGCAGTCCATGGGTTATCGTCAGCTCGCGCCGCCTTCAGCTGACCGGCAAAGCTTCAGTCCACCGCTATCCATCCTTCTCGTCGCCCCTGGAAATGAGTATTAGATCACAGTTAAATTTGAATATGAATTGGGTTTAAATTGGGTTTAATTTGAATTCGAATTGGGTTTAAATTGTGTTTAAATTGGTTTTAATTAGAATTTCCATGCCTTAGTTCAAAAATATGAATGATAGATATTTGCATGTACTTGTCTACCTAGAATTCATGCTGCTATTGTGTTTAAATTGGGTATTTTCAGACAGTTTTATAATGCGGCAGTGTATTTGCTATCATTTACTTGTGTTGTATTTATCTACCTTGAACTCAGACACTTTTACATGTGCTTCCCTGCTCATTTGCGTGTATCATTGCACCATGTACATTGATCCTTACTGATCTGAAGTGCATGTGTCATTTCTAGTTTGTGCCAAAAAAATCATGTGGTATGATTTGAGAACTATATCATACAAGTTTTGTTGACTGATTTGTAAGTACACATGAAACTTCATTCATTCTTTATTCACTGAGCTGCATGTATTTGATGTTTTCTTCTGTGTGTTTTGGACACTTTAAAAATTGATAAGAACAGATACTTCATTCTTGCTTGCTAGTTCCTCTGAAGGTTGTATTGCTTATCCATACACACACACACATTCATTTATATATATTCGATATATACTTCTGTTATCTTGTGCATTCAAGTCAGTACTTAGTCTTGTGGAAATATGTTCTTTTATATGTGAATATGTGTGTATGTGTTATTGTTGTTGCGGCTCCACCTGAACTACTTTTCCATTTATGACTTGCTGCCTTGAGCCAACTTGCTTTGTGCTCATGTATATGGCATTATGTTTATCAAGTATGTGCATGTGCTTGTGCACTGATTTGTTGTATTCATCCATGACCTAACTATGTTCTTCTTGCTTGTATGTTCATGTTGTTGTTGTGCGGAGTAGGTATGTGTGTTGTATATGTATATTCTTTTGTTATCTTGTGCATTCAAGTCAGTACTTAGTCTTGTGGAAATATGTTCTTTTATGTGTAAATATGTGTGTGTTGTATACATATATTCTGACTCATTATTGTTCTATTGCAAATTAGGTTGCAAGTATAGACGAAGATGATGCATTTTGGTTAAGAATTTACCGGGTGATCCACCAGTGAAGCCTCACCAAGATGAAGGCTTTAACTCTCTGGTTAAGAGTTACTAGGTGATTCACCAGGTGGATGCACTTTAGCTCACGACGTCGGTTCAGGTATTTATCCTAGCTTATGCATTTAACTAAGCGCCAGGACTGGCAAAGGGGATAATATCAAGTGTCAAATGCTTTTTCCTAAGGTTTAGTGAAGCAGCATATGACACTTGATATGTTATCCCCTTTGTTAGTCTTGGTGCTTAGTTAAATGCATAAGTTAGGATAAATACCTGAACCAGGTGCGTGAGCTAAAGTGCACTCACCTGGTGAATCACCCAGTAAATTCTTAACCAGAAAGTTACACCTTCATCTTGGTGAATGGATTAGCTGCGGATCGAAGTGGTCGATCTCCGAAGTTGAAAAGCGGAGAGTAGTTGATCGCTAAAGTTTACCTTCTTTATTGTAATGTAATTATGAAACGGTACGTATCTTCTTTATTGTAATGTAATGAAACATTATGTATCTTCTTTATTGTAATGTAATGAAACAGTGTGTATTTTATTTATTGTAATGTAATCAAATAGCATGTATCATTATACATTGTAATGTAACGAAATATTTCATATAATTGTTTCGTTTGCTATTACAATTGTGAATTAGTGTATCCTGTGTATAAATTGTGTTATATATGCTTTGTGTTACAAATAATATGTGATGCAGTTTTTGCTTATATATATATATACACACATACACACACACACACACACACACACACACATATATATATATATACTTATACATATACATATACATATAAGATACGTCTTATAGCCGTATCTACTAATCATTTAGATATGGCCAATTTAAGGTGTAGTGTATCCTAGGAGGGAAGCAGTTTAAGGGGACCGAACCAGTTAAAGAAATTCAAGGGTGTCTTGATACATGTATTCAGATCTTTAGAGACTTGGGAATTGATGATGCAACGAAGAGGAAGCTTGCATCAAGGAAGCTACAGGGCATAGCTATGGATTGGTAGAACTCTGTCACTCTTGAGACTCCTGAAGATGATATCACATGAAGGCAATTACAAGTCAAGTTCGAGGAGAAGTTTATTTCTACCGTTCAGAAGTCTTTTCTATTTAAGAGGTTTGTCAAGCTTAAGAAGAACGGTAGGCCAGTGCTTGAGTATGTTTCTAACTTTGAAGCTTTGTTGAAGTATGCTCGTTCATATGTCGAGAGTCCTTATTAGAAGAACGAGAAATTTGTCATGGGCTTGGACAAATACCTTGGGAACCAGCTGGTAGATCATCTGGATGATACTTATGGGAAGATCGTTGAAAAAGCTCTAAGGCATGAGAGTTTGTTTCCCAAGGAAGAGATTGTTGTTACAGCTAAGGAAGGACCAAAACCACAACAGGATGGAATTGAGAAAAAGAGGAAGCAGCAACAACAGAAAGGAAAAGATAGCCAGAAAAAGCAGAAGAGCAAGGTGATATGCTTCAACTGCCAGACGAAGGGCCACTATTCCATGGATTGCAAGGATTATTGATAGTATTGAGGCCTCTTTGTACAGAGATTATTGATGTGGTCCAAAGATGTTATGGATATTTTGTGATGATATGGAGGTTTAAATTTCTGTGAAATTATGCTTCACTGTTATTGCCTGTTGTATATGTTTTGTTATATTTTATCCTTGCGTTGTGAGTTATACGACAAGTCTCGCTTGTGTTATCCTACTTTGATGATCGTCCATAGCTGTATGGCACATCTTTTAGTGCATTATTCCCCTTGTTAAGTGCAGGATTTATGGGCAGTCGTCACACCATATTAATTCGAATTCATAATCCTTAAGCATCTCCAACCATATATAGCGCTAATACTACAAGATGCGCATTTTTAAAACATAGTTAGGGATAATTCCTAATAGTTATGGGTTTACGTGCAAGTTCAACAGAACAGGTTCATTAAACTCAGACGCCCATTGAACAGACGTTTGATTTATTGAAGAAAATTTTCACATTGTATTTTGCAAAGGGATTTGCGATGAGAAAGTTGTAACTTTCAGATGCTTCAAATACGCCTCTTCGATAAACGCCTATCTATCTCTTGGTAAACAAACAAGTTTTGTTTTGCAATGACATATAGAATCATTAATCAATTATTATATATATATATAAATGAAAATATAGTATATACACTATATGTTGGAAAGGAATCGTACAACTATACACTATCAATAAAGACAAACATTCGAATGTATGCTAGAAAAGTTTAATGTTTATTAACAATAGGATGCCAATAAGTAAGCAATAACTGACACAAAAAAGACTCATCATCCACAGCTTGAGCTTTTCTTTCTATTTATTACAACTTTTAGTGTGAGAAAAAAAACCATCGTTCAGCACTCAAGGTCCAAATATCTCATTATACAGGACATAAGCAGCTCTTTATTTATTGCTACGCTGTGAGTAGCTCCAATTTTATGATTAGGCTAGAAGCCAGCCAAAAAGGGCAACTCGCCTCAAAGAGCAACCACCATCGAAATATGTGACAAATCCATTTAGAGTACATGTAAATAAATATAAATATGAATAAATAGAAAATTCTCTTTAGATTGGTTAGTTGTGCTACTTCGATTCATTGGCAATCTGTTTAATGATTTGATTGCATGCCACTAAAATTTTGAAATTTTAGTAATATTTTTGTCTTCAAAAAGTATGTTGTTAGGTTCATAGCTCACTTGTATAAGGACGAAAAGAAGAAAAATGGCGACATCCTCTTATTCCCTTCCAAAATCTCGCTCTAAGAAAGATTATATTTTCGATTCAGATCATAGATCAGTCATTCCGCCAGATCCTCTCTCTACTCAGCAACATGCAAGTCGATCTAGTTCCATTTCAAATCGAGGTGCTATTAGAAGTCCGGATCTTGATTCGAAGCTTGAATTTCCAGATCTAGTATCTAAGGTACAGGTAGGTAATTGTTTAGCTAATTTCTCACAACCTAAAACCTGGATTGATGCTGTTAGAGAAAATAACCTGCATCAAAATGTTGTTCAACTAACATTTTATGAGCTAGTTATTAAGGATAATCTTAAACTTGTGATTATTAGTGAGTGTAAGCCTACTTTGTGAACTAGGCTACACAAAGTGGAGATATCAAAATTTGGAGAACACCTCTCCCTGAAGCCAACCGGATCGGATCGGATATGGTCAGAAAAAAGCCAGGCAAAACAAGACAAAGTGAAGAACAGCAGAACGCAAATCGGACCGGATCGGTAGGACACTCCGCTCTGAACCCCATGCCAACACTCCGAATCGAGCCCAGAGCATCCAACAACTTCAACCCACTTTCTCCTAAATTTTCGGGGCGGTTACACCCACGTTCACCACTAGCCTGATGTGTTGTCAACACTAAAGCCTGTCCGAACCCGAAAGTGAAGGGATGGATGCCACGTAGCCCCGATCCGAACCGGTTTCAGAGCAGATTTTCGTCTATAAATAGACTCCCAAGGGTCATTTGAAGGGATCTTTTGGCACTTTGAGAGCTGGTACATCCTTGAGAACCGAATTTCAGAACTTCCCTACAATCCAAATCATCCTTTAGAGTGAATTAAATGAATTATTGAGTGAATGTATATGACATCAAAGTGAGATTGAGTGATTATCTTGTTGTACATTCATTTGCATCATCAACAAATTGATATAAAGTGGACGTAGGCTCTTTTAAGCCGAACCACTATAAATCCCGTGTCTCTTTTCTGTTTTTGATCTTGTTTAACTAAAATTTCATTTAGTTTGGGTGTTAGAACCACTTTTTGGTCTAACATTTTGGTGCTTTCACTGAGAATCATTTGAATTCTCTGTTTTTCTGGATTATCGTTCTACTTTTTGGACCGTTGAGTTCAAAGAAGTTAATCCCCAATTTCTGACGTTTTCAAGTACTCGTTGATTCATTGTTGAAGAGTTATGGCCAAAGGAAAAGGCAAGGAACTTCAAACCAGTCGAGGGAATGAAGTTGGCGAAGGTCAGCAAAACGCGGTTGTGACAAGGTCTCGTGGACAGAGCTCCGGAGCGGATCGGACTGGCTCAGGAAATCCGAACCGGTCGCAGAGGGAGAGTTCCGATCCGAACCGACTGGAGGATGTTGAAGAAGTCCGCTCCCCCCATCCGAACCGATCCGGCCAAGTTACCATTCTCCGATCCGATCCGACTCATGGTGATGTTGGAACCTCTATTCGAGCCCCTCCAAATGCTCCGACTCCAGCCACTAGAACCAATGACCAGATTAATCCGTCTGCGCCTGTTACACAAGGAGATTTCTCGCGCCTTCTTGACATGCTTGAGAGCACTAGGGAGGATATGAGAAACCACGAGCACACCAACCGTATGATACAAGAAAATATGAGAGCCATGAGTAGGGAGATTGGATAGCTTCGCCAGAGGAGGACCCCTTCCCCAGTCCATCACACTGCAGTGGATCTATCATCTTCCTTTGAGGAAGAGCGACCCCGTGAAAGAAGGCCGTATGAGCGACCTCAAAACCTTGAACAGATGACTTTCGGATCTCTGGGATCCCGCGAAGATGCTGCTCGTGTGTTAGGACCCAATGACCCGAGCTTGAGAGAGCCTATGCTGTTACCAATGCAAGGATCTCGTGTTCTGCCCAGGGATCCTAACCTTACCAACCCTACTCAGACCCAGATGCTTCAGCCCCTTCCTCCCGAGATCGACCGGGAGCGTAGGGAGCAAATGAGAGCAGAAGCTGCTAGAAGAAGGCGGGAATCCCCTGGTCAAGAACCTAGAGGAAACCCGAATGTCAGGGTCAGAGAGCCTGAACGGCCCTTGACTAATGCTGATGTATGGGCTATGGTGCGCCAGATTATGTTTGAGAGTCGAAGTGAATGTTGGAAACAAGAATGGAAATAATAATGGAAACGGGGGCAACAGCAACTGTAATGGGAATGGTAATAGAAGAAACAGAAACCGAGGAAATAATTCTGACAAAAGGCCCCGGTTTCAGACTTTTGAGAATTATTCGTCGTTGAATGATACGTTGGAGAACATTTATTTGGACACATATAATGTTTTGCAATATAAAAAGCCGCCGCCACGAGATTCGACAAAGAAAGAAATTGCTACCGGAAATTTTTGTTTGTTTCACGGAACCCACGGACATTCAACAAATGAATGTCGACACTTGAGAGATGTAGTTGAGAAGTTGTTGCGTGAGGGGAAGTTGTACGAGTATAAAGTTTCCCCAAGGGACAGGGGGCAAGGAGGACAGGCCCCAAACCAGAATCAGTCTGCTCCCAAACCTACAGCGCAACAAAAGGGCAAAGGAATTGTTATTAACACCATAGTTGGCGGGCCCCGTCCAGCCCTTCACAGTTTCAGAGCGATGGACCAATACGTTAATGCGGTTAAGCACATAACTGTTGATGAGTGTAATGATTTGGAAGATATCACCCCTGTGAAGCAGCAGAAAACAATGTTCGATGATGTGGTGTTCCGTAGCAGAGACGACACTGGAATCTAATCACCTACCGAGGATCCGTTGGTTATAACCACCACCATTGGACCAGCATTGGTTCATAATGTACTAGTAGACAATGGAATCTCTGTCAACATTCTATTTAAGAAGTCATTTAATCAGATGGGACTTGAGCCTGGAGATCTGAAGACATGTGAAGGATGGATTCGTGGCTTCAATGGGGCATCGACGGCTGCAATGGGATATATTGAGCTGCCCGTGACATTGGGTCAAGGAGACCGTCGAAGAGTACAAATGCTTCCGTTCGTGGTACTAGATATCGAGTCACCTTACAACGCTTTTTTGGGAAGGCCTGCCCTTGCAGAGTTCAGGGCCTGCATCGCGCCATGGTGTTTGTTGTTAAAATTCCCAACTGAAGCCGGAATAGGAGTAATGATGGGAGACCAAGTCTCCGGAAGAGCTTGTTATATTGCTGAATTAAAGATGCTGATGAAGGGACTCAACATCGATAGTAAAAGTGCTTCACCCCCTCCGAAGGAGGGTTCAGCTTAGCAATTAGAAGGATCAGCCCCGAAGGAGTTGCCCAGAGTAATGCCTGAAGATCTAGATCCCAGAGAGGATGAAGAACTTGAGGATAGAAAGGCAACTCCAAACGAAACGACAGTGGATATATCCATTGATGAAGCTGATCCGACAAAAGTTTTGAAGATTGGATCCTAGTTGGATCCGCACCGAGCCAAAGAATTGGCAGACTTTCTAAAGGCGAACCTGGATGTGTTTGCCTTGACCCACGCTGACATGTGTGGGATATCCCCTTCTATTATGAGTCATTCGCTGAGCATAAACCCGAAACAACCGCCCGTAAAGCAAAAGAGACGTATGTTGGGCCCAGAGAGGTCGGCAGCTCTGAAAGAAGAAGTGGAGAAGCTGAAAGAAAACGGATTTATTAGAGATTCGACATATCCCGACTGGATATCGAATCCTGTTTTGGTAAAGAAGTCAAACGGGAAGTGGCGGACATGCATTGATTTCTCAGACTTAAACAAAGCCTGCCCGAAAGATAGCTTCCCACTCCCCAGAATAGACCAGCTTGTGGATTCAACGGCGGGACATGAACTTCTTTCGTTTATGGATGCGTATTCTGGGTACAACCAAATTCCCATGCATGTACCCGATCAAGAGCACACAAGCTTCATCACAAATTTGGGACTGTATTACTACGTGGTTAAGCCTTTCGGGTCAAAAAATGCAGGAGATACCCACCAACGCTTAGTGAACAGGATGTTTTATGATCAAATAGGGAAGACTATGGAAGTTTATGTAGATGATATGCTTGTCAAATTGAAACAGTCTTCTAACCATACGCAAGACTTGACAGAGATGTTCGATATCCTGCGAAAGTATCGAATGAATTTGAATCCTCTGAAGTGCTCGTTTGGGGTGGCATCTGGAAAGTTTCTAGGTTTCATCGTGAGCTCTTGAGGAATTGAAATTAATCCCAGTCAGATAGCAGCGATAAGGAACATTGAGAAACCACAAAGAATTAAAGATGTCCAAAGTCTTGCAGGAAAAGTGGCAGCGTTGAGTAGATTTATCTCCAAAGCAACAGACAAATGCGTCCCGTTTTTTGATCTGATAAAGAGGGGAAAGAAGTATTTTGAATGGACTCCGGACTGTATTGAAGCCTTTCAAAATCTTTTGGAATTGCTAGAGAGACCACCGATTTTGTCAAAGCCAATGGACCATGAAGAGCTGTTTGTTTACTTAGCAGTATCGTCCCATGCTGTCAGCACCGCCTTGGTCAGGGAAGAAGACAAAGTGCAGAGACTAGTATATTACGTAAGTAAAAAATTGGCACCTGCAGAGTGTAACTACCCGAGGATCGAGAAACTCACTTACAGCCTTCTGATTGCATCCCGAAAACTACGCCATTATTTTCAAGCTCACTCAATAGTCGTATACACTGACCAACCTCTGAGACAGGGGTTGCAAAGACCTGAAGCATCTGGACGGCTAATCAAGTGGAATATTGAGTTAAGTCAGTTTGATTTGAACTTTCAGCCGCGAAGATCGATCAGGGGGCAAGCTTTGGCCGACTTTATAGCTGAATTCACGATCCCTGAAGAGGAGACGATTGGTGATAGGGTAGTTCAATCTGAAGAGGAATTAGAGTTAAACCCCTGGAAGCTATACACTGACGAGGCCAGGAACGACCGAAGGTCCGGGGCAGGAGTTGTCCTAGTAACTCCCGAAGGACGATCTTTATATTACGCTCTGCGGCTAGAATTCTCGGCGACCAATAATGACTCTGAGTATGAAGCCCTGATTGCCGGGCTGAAACTCGCTAAGGAATTCGGAATAAAGGTTTTAGATATTTTCTGCGACTCCAAAATAGTCTTCTGCCAGGTAAAGAAGGAGTTTGTGACCCGGGGACCTCGACTTGCAACCTATCTTGGATAGGTGGAGGAATTGTTGAGTAACCTGGAGCGATACAACATAACGCACATCCCAAGAGCTGAAAACCAGAAAGCAGACCGACTAGCCAAGTTGGCCAGTTCCGACAATCCGAAAGAAACTGAAATGGTTCCAATTGAGACGTTGGGATCGCCAAGTTTTGAGTTAATGGAGATTGACTTAGCTCTCGAGGTAGAGCCGGAGCGGGAGTCGTGGATGACCCCAATCAAGAATTTTCTTAGAAGTGGAGCACTTCCGTCAAAGAAAAGCAAGAGGCGAGCTGTAGTTCGCAAGGCTACTAGATACATTATTCAAGATAATACCCTTTATCGGCAAGGATTCTCTATGCCCCTGTTACGATGCATAGCGCACGACGACATCAAGCATGTACTAAAGGAAGTACACGAAGGTGAGTGCGGAGATCACACGGGGGGTCAGACTCTGGCAAAGAAGGTATTACGATATGGGTACTTCTGGCCCACTGTTAATAAAGATGCAGCTGATTACTCACGATGCTGCGACAGATGCCAGAGGTTCGCCAAGATCCCCAGGGCACCATCAACCCAGCTCAAGTCGATGGTGAGTCCGTGGCCGTTCGCCATGTGGGGAATTGACATCATCGGAGTTCTACCGATTGCCAAAGGAGGAGCAAAGTACGCAATAGTCGCCGTGGACTATTTTACAAAGTGGGTGGAAGCTGAGCCTTTAACTAAAATCGCAGCGAGAAAGGTGATAAGTTTCGTGACCAGAAATATCATATGCCGATTTGGGATTCCAAAGACCATTATAACTGACAATGGGACCCAGTTCGATGGCGCCGAATTCAGAAATTTCTGCAAGAAATACAAGATTGACAAGAGGTACACCGCTGTCGCCCATCCACAGTCTAATGGGCAGGTAGAAGCAGTAAACAAAGTCATAAAATCCATCCTCAAGAAACGGTTAGAGCGTGCAAAAGCAAAATGGGTGGACGAGTTGCCCTTGGCATTGTGGGCTTATCGGACGACGTTTAAGACTGCAACCGGCCATACTCCTTTATCTCTCTCATTTGGTTCAGAAGCAGTAATCCCAGTAGAGCTTGACGTTCCCTCCCACAGGGTGACATATTATGACCCGATGACGAATCGGGTACTCCTCCTTGAGTCCCTTGATGAAGTCGAAGAGAAAAGGGACGAAGCAGACTTGCGTGCGGCGAGGCACCGACGCCAGATGGCACGCTATTATGACAAGAAAGTTCGCTTTAGAACATTTGAGCCAGGAGACTTAGTGCTAAAGCAGGTTTTTCCATCCCTTCCTCACCTTGGACCAAAGTGGGAAGGACCATATGTCTTCCAACGGAAACTTGAAACATGAGCCTTCAAGTTAACGACCGTGGATGGCGAACAAGTGTCTAGGGCCTGGAATGCCCAGCATTTGATACGATACCCGAATTAGGGACGTTGTATTTTTCTTTTGTTCTTATGAACAGTGTAAAAAGGCACGACTTGCCTAGAAAAGTCTGTTTATATTAACAAAAGATTACGAAGTGGACGTAGGCTACGACTTAGCTGAACCACTATAAAAATATCCTGTGTCATTTACTTTCCTGCATAGCTTTATGTGACTTGTCCGTCGCAATTATGAAACGTTGAATCCTGAAACGAAACTTGAATTCACATGCAGGGGGCAAACGAGACGACCGTTTGCATAACAAGACATAAGGAATGAGAAGACAACATTCCTAACTCTAACTCTCGTGAAAAGAGAGAGAGTATAAAGGACGGGAAGACGACGTCCTCTGAGGCATGAAGGTGCACCTCGACAAGAGACCGCCTCAAAGTTAACTCTAACCTGAGTATAAGACATGAGAGTATAAAGTTTACCCCACCAGAGAGTTGGGGGCAGCCAAATGACTATGACTAATCAATCCCGAACAAGCCTTGACTAGGCAACGTGTTCAAGATTGATTGGGGGCACACATACATACCCCTAATATCTATTGTCTATTGTTCAGTGATAATGACTTTATTACATAGTTATGATATGACATGTTATTTGTTAGTTGCAATCTACTGGAATAACGAACTAGCAAACGTTTGACATTGCAGGAAAACAAACTACTTTATTCACAGGAACGTGAGTTTTTACAGAGCAGCAAAACAAAAGATGCGAGGGTCGCACTCGCTACAACAACAGCAGGCCATTGAGGAAACAAAAACGCAAAATTCAGCTTCACTTAGACTTCGGAGTTGATTTGGCTTTCTTGGCATCTTTAAGAGCTTTCTCAGCCTCTTTTTCAGCATCAGACTTGACCCGCTTCTTCCTCCCCTTTGGTGGAGTAGAGGAGCTGGAATCGATGGACTTTTTCTCAGTAACTGGAGCACTGGGATCAAGAGAAGATTTTTTAGCAAGTTCCTGGGTAATGGACCTAGTCGAAAGTTTGATAACTAACCTTGATCCAGGAGGTACTGTTGCGAGAGGCTCGAGGCTTTCAGGATCCATTTCCTCAACTTTAAGCTGCACGCGCTTATCTAGTTCGGCCTTCCTCTATGCCAGAGTCGCGCCCTGAACATTCTCTGTTTCCCCAGTTATGGTAACATCAGGGTCCTCGTCCAACTTGTCCTCGTCGCGGAAATCTTTCAAAGCACCTATCATGCCATCACCTTCATCGGGAGTTTCAGTATTGGGTGGCACAGAAGCCTGGTCGACAGCATCCTTCTTATCACCCTCACTTCCCTTCTCAGGGACTGCAGAAACAACTTCACCCTGTTTTTCCGTAGTCTCTATGGTAAGCTTCTCACTGGGTGGTTGTGTTGATGGATCGTCAGCTTTCTCAATTGTCTTAGAACCTACAGAATGAGAAGCAACAGTTATCAACTCAGGGGAGAATAAAGGATCCTCAATTGATTGCCCAATGATATGATGAAAGGTGGAGATTGCCTTGACAAATTGAGGAGAAAAGGTAGAAGTACCTTCTGATGATTTCTCGATTGGATTTTCCACAGCCTCTGATGCCGATTCAGGTATAGGAGATAGAAGAGGCGCTTTAGGAATTCCCGAGTTCTCGGGATCATATCTTTCCACCTCAGTCGATCCAACAGCAGCCGAGGAGGAACCGACTTCAGGAACATTCTTTCCTTTAGCCTGGCGCTTCTCCTCCTACATAGTTGCAGCAATAAGGCGACGCCCCTCGGCAAGACGTGCCGGTTCATCATCTCTCAGATATGTCTCTATGAGCTTGTCTTCGTCAATGGAGTCTACCTCAAGTTCGTCCTTTTCCCATTCGATAATTTGATTCTATACAAGAACCAGGGTAGTCGGATAGTCCTCGATCCAAGAGATGTTACGACGACGAATTATATGCGCAAAGAACTCTATCATCATTTCGCCATAATCGCGCAACTCCTTCCGAGCCTCTGATAGTTGGCCGTGGGTATCCTCGGCAGACTTAAAAGGAATATCCGCATTTCCCTCAGCCAAGGCAGCTCTATTCTCAGCCTCCTTCAACTTGGCTTCCAAATCAGTGTTCCGTTTTTCCAGCTCAGCATTCTTCCTTACTAAGTCGGCCTTTTCTTGCTCAAGAGTACTGCGAGCCAGCTACGCCTTGACATTTTCTGACTTAGCATCCTCAGCCTGCTTCTTCAATTCTAAATGCTCTTGGCTGTGAGATTCCAATAGATCGTGATATCGCTTTTGCAGTTCTTTAAATTGCTTTTGAAGTTGCTGGCATCTCGATGAGCAATGACAAGCTGTGCTTGCATATCTTCTAAGTCCTGCTCCAGATTTTTCAAAGTATCCACATCGGAATCTGCAACCTTTTTCATTGCATCGATATCTGTGATTAGATTCCGAATGATTCTGGAAAGGTTACGCGAATATTTGTACATTTCTGAGTACTGTTTCTCCGCCACACTAATGCTCGCCCTGGCATCATCTGCCCACGTCGAAGAAAGTGGTTCAAGCGCAGGTACAAAAGTTAGATGTTCAAAGTAATGCTCTAGGAACTGTTCTTTCAGATATGCCAATTTCTTCTTAGAGTCGGAATCCAGAGGTGTAGATTTGGAGTAAGATAGCTCAAATGTTTCCGTTTGGCAGGGACAATATCTGTATCACCTTTTCTAGAACGTGACTCAGAAACTTTATGCTTGTCTCGAGAGTCGGTGTGTTTCGGTGGACTTCTTTCTCGAGAATGTTTGTCTGAAGGTGGTATTCGATCTTTGGGTTGTGATGTGTCTCCTCCATGACGACTTTGGTGGCTTTTATATCAGCTCGGATCTGATCGAACTGGAGATCGAAAACGTGAAGTGTGAGTCTGATGGGATTCATAATGTCTCCTGTCGTCTCTGCCCCGGCTCTCACGATGATCATGTTCGGAGTCAGTTGGAGGTCTAGACATGCTGCGACGAACCTTTCTGATATCATAGTATGGGCGTGACATTGTACCTGCACAACAACATAAGCAGAATTCAGAAGCGTTGGTAACATAAAGCATAAGTGTTGTGACTGCAGTGCTGGTGTATTATGTGCATCCTAAGTGATATTTCCCCCCAAACAAACCAGAGTTTGGATTGGCGCTAATATGTGCGGTCCCCCCGGCCTTTATGGGAGTGGTTTCTTCTTCGGAAGTAAAGGTTAAAGGATTAGTCGGGAAATCTGTATCGAAATAAAAGGTCTCAGGTAAGGGGAGGTCTCCTAAACCCCAAAATGTGGACTCATCGGCTATAGGAGTGTATTCTACAACAATAACGACCGGCAATCCCTTCGGGGAGATCGGCCTCTCAGGGGTAAGTGTTCCATCGGGGGCGATATATTTGTCCCTCTCATCGACCGGTATATTCGCCAAGTCATCATCTCGGGTTGAAGAAGATGTTGGAGAAGGAATCTTCTCTGGCAAGGGAGGATCTTTAGAACTTCCTCCCGTCTCGGTGACGACATTAAACGGGGGTAAATATACATAAGGTACTTTCCCGTGTCCTATACTGCGAGTGATAGATAGCAGCCCGTGGCGATGGAGATATTCATCCTTGAGGACTTCATCGATAACAAGATACTTTTAATCACCATTTAGTAACCTGTTCAAGCGATCGGAGTATAGATCACCGGATATATGCTTTGGATTATCAACTGCAAACAGGAGTAAAAAGATGCTTAGTTACAAGTTAGCATAAAAACTTGAAGTCAGAATTCGAAGGTCGGTGTGTTACTTGATTTGGTCCACCTTCGGGCACAACCCGGTTGCTGCTTGATATAAAACCATTCAGTTTTCGAATCACCGGCTTTGCTACTGAAAGGCACAAGAATGATTTTCCTTTTTGAAATCGACTCAAAGTACGAGAAGGAGGGAGTCTCATGGGTCCGATGTTTGAAGTTGTAAAAGAAGTGGATATCATCTAAAGTAGGCTCTTCTCCTAGAATCTCCTTATAAGCTATGTACAGAGTATACAGGTATGCATAAGAGTTAGGGTGTAGCAGCATGGGGGCAATCCGCATTTGCCTTAGAAAGTCGACGACAAAAGGCAGAAACGGAGGAACTGCTCCAACCATGCACATTAATCGGGTAATGGACATAAACCCTTCTGGTGGGTTATGAGGACGATCTGCTTCTGAAGGTAACAGAGTGTCGGCTTTGGGAATGGCATGCTTCAGACGTATTCGAAGCAACCTTTTATCGTCAATTGTCGATTTCACCGAGTCTTTGGGTAGAGCCAAGATCTCCACATTCTCAAGCTCGTCGGGAGCCCGGTTGTCTCCTATCCTGACTTCTTCTTCCTCGCCAAGAGAGAAACCAGCTTCAGAAGATACGTCATCGCTGTCATGAGCTTCTACCTCGTAATCCGAACCCTCATCGTTCCATTCTGGATCACAGGGAGAAGATATGTCGTCAAGAGTGATTTTCTTAGATGTCTCTGGAACATCTTTCCTTTCAGCCAATCTGGATGAGCGTCTCTCAGCCATGTCTGATGAACTATTGAAGAAATGATAACATAAGTTAGAGTAAATTAGCCCGTACCCCCCTGTGCATGTGTGTGAACTAAAATGTGTGCGGTGTACGCAAGAAAAGCAGAGTAAAAATGCAAGAAAGTAATGCAAAGCTTTGAAGAGACAACGATGTTCAGAGTAGTTCTTGATGTTCATTCATGTACGCAAGGCACTATCCTAACTGTCCATTAAGTTGAAGATTATATCAAGTATTGATTTGGCCAGTTGAATAAATTCTTATGCATTAAGTTGATTGCTTCGGTTCGGTTCGGAGGTAAGTTTTCGGATCAGATCGGGTGTATCTTGTTTTGGTTTACAGCAGATTTCACACCCATCAAGCAGAACCGGACCGGTTCGGAAGAAGGTCTTCGGAGCGGTTCGGATGGACTTGAACATTCATGCCATTCCATCTCCCTGTGCCTCGCTCCGACCCGACTTTCTGAAACTTTCTTCCTTTTCTTTTCCTTCGTCTCCCACGCCTCCTCATCCGAACCGATCCCCCACACTCTTCATCTTCTTCTTCCTCCTTAAACAACACCGAACCCAATTCCATCTCCAAAACTCCAGAGAGGACCGAACAAATGTCATCTCCTATCTCCCAACGCCTCGAGGTGATGACAGAACCACCGACGATGACGGCGAGTGTAGCCGGAACCACGACATTGAAGCCTATCGAAAGCTACACCCAAATCGCCCAAATCGACAAGAAATTTCAATTAAAAACAGTTGTTACAAAGATAATCAAAGTTTTAAACCTACCGAGTTGTTCATATTGAAGGATAACGAAAGAATTTCAGGTTTTTCGAAATTTCTGAAAGTTAGAGTTTTGGAGCAAAAACAGGTAGGCGAAATTAATAAAAGAAAAGAAGAAGGAAGAAGAAGGTAAGTGGCGGACTTATATATGAAGTGAAGGTGGCTACTCGTATTCCCAGCCTATTTTTCCGCTCGGACCGGGGTACAAGCCCAAGAACATATTCTGGCCTGTTAGTCCAGAGTAAACCAAGACAACATAGGAAGCAATTCGGATCGGGGTCCGAACCGGACGGGATTGCGCATAAACTTGACACGCAAATTGAATTAAAAGTAAAATGAATAAAACACTTACTTGGAGGAATCACCAGACATTGAAGAAGAGTTCTCAAAGTTGTTTGAGAGTGAAGAAAGCAATCTATATGGTCTACCATACATATATATATAAGCGATAGAAAACACGACTTCATGAAGCAATGTGTCTCTGCAAATGAATGGAAACAACAATTCGACAATTCGAGTTTGAAAACTAATGGGCAAATAACATCAAAGCACGCTTCGTCTTCAACAGAAGCATCCTTTGAGGGGGCAAAATGTTAGCCTACTTTGTGAAAAAGGCTACACAAAGTCGAGATATCAAAATTTGGAGAACACCTCTCCCTGAAGCCAACCGGATCGGATCGGATATGGTCAGAAAAAAGCCAGGCAAAACAAGACAAAGTGAAGAACAGCAGAACGCAAACCGGACCGGATCGGTAGGACACTCCGCTCTGAACCCCATGCCAACACTCCGAATCGAGCCCAGAGCATCCAACAACTTCAACCCACTTTCTCCTAAATTTTCGGGGCGGTTACACCCACGTTCACCCCACGTTCACCACTAGGCTGATGTGTTGTCAACAACAAAGCCTGTCCGAACCCGAAAGTGAAGGGATGGCTGCCACGTAGCCCCGATCCGAACCGGTTTCAGAGCAGATTTTCGTCTATAAATAGACCCCCAAGGGTCATTTGAAGGGATCTTTTGGCACTTTGAGAGCTGGTACATCCTTGAGAACCGAATTTCAGAACTTCCCTACAATCCAAATCATCCTTTAGAGTGAATTAAATGAATTATTGAGTGAATGTATATGACATCAAAGTGAGATTGAGTGATTATCTTGTTGTACATTCATTTGCATCATCAACAAATTGATATAAAGTGGACGTAGGCTCTTTTAAGCCAAACCACTATAAATCCCGTGTCTCTTTTCTGTTTTTGATCTTGTTTAACTAAAATTTCCTTTAGTTTAGGTGTTAGAACCACTTTTTGGTCTAACAGTGAGGATCTTTTTAAAATGGGGAGGGAAAGGTGGTTGAATTCTATCGTTTTCTATGTCTTTGGAAGTAAACTTTACTTTAACTATCTGAGAAAATACATTGATCGAAACTGGAACATGAAAGGTAGTTGCAGTCTTTATTCCAGGGATAATGGTTTTTATCATAATTAAGTGTGAGTTAGTGGAAGATTGTTATAGAATTCTCTCTTTTGGTCCGTATTATTATAACAAAAAATTGGTGTTTATGAAAAGTGGGAACCTGACATGAAGTTAACTAGGGAATTCCTCAATTCCATACCCATCCGGATTAAATTTCCCAGCTTAGATTTGGATTTCTGGTCAACAGAAGCTATTAGTAGGATATAATTTATATTAGGTCACCCTTTACGAATGGATAGTGTCATTGAAGTAGCTTCTCGTATTTCATATTCCAGAGTACTTGTTGAGGTTAATATTGACTTTAAATTCATAGATATGATTCCTACTCAGTATTATAATGGGGAGATAGTCTGGCAAACAGTTCATTATGAGTGGGTACCTGCTGCATGTACTATTTGTAGGGTATTTGGATACTCAAATGATTTATGCAAGTCTAATAGAGTATGGATTCCTAAAAATCATTTGAAAACTGATAATAGGATGGACTTAGATGATGTTATAGTTAGTCAAGATAAGCACATGAATAAAGATGTGGTGATCTTAATATACATCAGAATAACAGTACTTCTGTTGAGAATACGGGAAATCACAGACAATATATAAAATCATTTGAATTTCTGGGTAAGGATGGTAATTCAAAGGTTGATAAAGCCTTATATTAAAATAGATTTTCTGATTTGATAGAGTCACCAACCCCTAATATATGCATGCAAGATTGCAATGAGCAGATTCATTAGGATAAGAATGTTGTTGTTAATATAGATAATATTATAAAGAAGCTAAAGACTTATGAGATTCATGAAGCGGATAATAATTCAAAAGGTGATATGGAAATATGTAAGCAAACCGATAACTGTTTGGAAGATACTGGTAAGTCAGATGCAAAAATTGAAGGGGTACCAAGCAAAGTGAAAAAAATGCCTCGGTTTACTTCAGACATTCATGAGGTTGAGTTTGAGAACAGTAGTGATATTCAAACAAGGGATGAAATTTCTAGTAAAGAATCTTTGATGGAAGATTCAAATAGCTCCTTGAGCAGTTTTAGGAGGAAAAGAGCTAAATTTAAACTTAAAAAGATTAAGGGTGGAAACAAAATGGTGAATAGTAAACAGTGAACCGTTGGTGGTAGAAAATGCTGAATGGGTTAAATTTATTTCCCAAATACAAACTAGGTCAAAAACAATAAAAGGCAAAGAAGAGGGAGGAAATCCTGGAGGTGTTCTATCTGGGGGTATATATAAAAAATGTTTATCTATCTTGTGCAGATGTTCTCTGATTGCTGTTTCTTTTTTGTATGGGGATTTTCTTGGACCTTTTTGGTTTTTGGCTTGATACTTTGTCTCTAGTTATGGATGATTGTTGCTGACTTCAGGGGTTTTATGGGGGATATCTGCTTGTGTTTTAAGTTGTTTCGGTTATTGTGATCGTGGTTTAGATTTTGGGGCATGGTTTTTTAGGTGATGTGCTTGTTGATGTGTGATGGGAGCCTGCTTTGTTGTGAAGTTTTGTAAGCGTCTTCTTTGGTGATTGTCTTAGAGAAAGTGTCTGATGCTTTTCAGAGCTTGTGTTCCTTTGATGATGCTTTGCTGCTTGAGTTGATGGGGGCGTTTGAAGATGTTTGTCTGTGCTTCTTGCTGCTGTTTATGTGGTTTGGAGTACGATGGTAGTTTGTTTGTGAGATAGACATGCTAGGTTGTTGTTAGGTGTTTATTTTTTTGTTCTACATGTCTTGTTTTGTATTGGCAGTGAAAAGCTTGGCTGTAGTAAGTTTGTAAAGTATTCATTTGTTGTATGTTGTATTTTTGGCCAAGCTTTTCTTTTATGTACTCTTTATTTTGTAAATATAGTACCCAGTTCTTTTATGTACCCTTTTTATAATTTGCCTAGTACTTTTATGGTGTAGTGCATAAGTTAGTGGGTTATGCCATAAACATATTGGCCAACCAAAACTCATATCTTAGATTGCTTCAATTTCCTGGAGATTATGATTTATCCTATAGTTTGCGGCTATCATAAATTATGTCCTTAAAACAGTTTTACACTTTTTGTGAGACGAGACAGTGCATTTTATATTTGCGAATTTTTTTACTCTTCTAGCGGTAAGATGAGCCATTAATTTGGAAGACGTATAGATTGATGTGGGATAAACTGGGTAGTGGCTTGGTTTCATCTTGTGCAGAATTGTTTTCTGGATAACTCCCCACAGATTATTCGAGGTCAGTGTACCCATTTTTATGATCTTGAGTATCTGGGAATTAGTTGTGAAGATTTCTACAGTTTTTTGGATACCCTACAGGCCCACTTCACTTTGAGGTTTCAAAACAAAGAAAACGAGATATTCCTTTATATTATAGCTTGGAATTACACTGTATCACTTCATGTTGGATTGTTCTAGTATTATTTCACATGATCTACTATTTTGCTGTAGTGATTAAAGGTATTCTGGGCAGCAATTTAGCCACGCTGAAAGAAACCGAGCAGTTTCAAATGTAAAACAGGTACAACACAGTGGTGGAATGGAAAAGAAGTGGTGGTAGTGTGCTAAAATGTGGAGATATACAGTTGTTACTGCCCAGCGTACCACGTTTGAAAGATGATATTACATTTGACCGTATTACATGGATATAAAGAGAATGCGTCTGCTGTAAGTATTTTGATTCGCTAACCTTTTTTGTCTATAAACATGTAACGAAATAATTTAGCCTTAAAAAGTTGCATATTTGCAACGTAACTGAAATTTTAACATGATAGGCATTGGGTATTCCGGTTCACAGACTTGTACAAGCTGCTGATTCTGTTTCGGTATCACATTCTTGTGCTGAACTCTGAAAAATAATGATATATTATTATTTATACCTAGCAATCTAATTTGTAATTTGTTTAATTTATGTTCACCTGATTATATCAATTAATATGCATGTCCAAGGGATTGGGTGCACCAGTTGGGTCAATTGTAGTTGGTTCCGGAAGTTTTATTGCGAAGGTAATCTCATTTTTACATTTAATATGTCTGCGCGTATGTGCATGTATTCCAGCATTTCATCATATTAAATTACAGCTAAATAATGTTGAATATTACTCTGTACTAAGAAATTAATAAGAGTAAGTCCCATATACTATCATTTAACAACCATTTTTCATACTTTCAAATGATCTTATAACAAATGGTTTCAGATATGGTATTGGTGCTTGGCTTGATGCGTGTGCTATGTTTAATCATCACAGATGCTCTTCTCATGTGTTAATGTCTCTGTTTGACTCAACATACCTCACACTTTCGTGTTCTTGCTTATGGTTGTACGTGTGAGTCAGTATATGAGTGAATCGAGTGACAATGTAGTGAGGAATGTATGTAAATATGAATGATTGTGTAATATACGAGTGGATGTACAATAGTGGTGTCAAAAAATTTGTACCATTTGAAATGTTGAAATAAAATATTTATTTGAATAAAATAATGTGTTATAATAATATTTATTATAATATTATGAAATCTTTGATTAATAGCAGTTGAGGTGTAGTTACTTTTAGCAGGTGTAAAACAAATTTTAACAACTGGTAGAAACAGTTGTAAAAAAGGTTGACTTTATTACGATTGCCAGCTGTACTAGACATATTGCAGCTGTTTTTGGCAGTTGAAAGAGTATTTTTGTTGTAGTGGTACCTGTGGCAACACATATATTGATGTTACCATAGGGTCGCAAAGGTGTTGCCTTTGACTCCAAGGCAACGTGGCAAAAGGCAACCTCAAGAAAGTGTTGCCACTTCCCATAGATCTTTTTTTGCCTATAGCAACACTTTTTGGCACCTACTGCGTCACTTCTCTGGGGTTGCCATAGGCCATCTATGGGTAGTGTCACTACACCAAAATCCACTTTTAACAGCGTTGAAAAAACGTTGTTATAGGATATTACAACATTTTAATAAACGCTGTATAACGACATGTTGTCGTAGGCCCCTTTTTTCAATAACGGAAAGTAAATGCTGTTAAAAAATTGAATTTCAAAGCGTTTTTTCTGAGCTGTTAGTACATTATACACAGCGCTTTTTCTAAGTTGTTAATACTTTATGCACAACGTTTACAATGAGCTGTTAATAGTATTCAAGTGTGTGTTGCTTCCATTTTCAACAGCTGATTATAAACGCTGTTACTAATATTTCACAGCGTTTTTCTTATGCTGTCGTTAGTTCTTGATATTTCCACTCCACCATTATATAAACGTTGTCGTTAGTTCCTGATATTTCCACTCCACCATTGTCACGTTCCATCGCAATATTTATATCAACAATCTACACTCATTTCATCATTCTTTAACTAAACAACATAAATAACATCGTATCAAACTAGAAACTACCATATGAAAATATAATTGTTAATCGTCGTTTTCATAAAGTAATATGAATACAATATCCGTAGACAAAATTTACATAACTTCATAAACAAACGTCATACAACATTAGACAAACTTATGAAAACAAATATATTTATGATGCATGTTAAAAACATACATATTTATCCCTTCAACCTTTGGTTCTAGCACATGCCGCTTAAGCATGTCGTCTATTGCTTCCTTTCAGTCCAAACGGCAGATTGCTCCATTGTTTGTCTCTTTAATGCTTCAAGTCCACTTGAGCTTCAACACTGCAGGATTGGGCATTCTCAAAATTAATAATAGTACTGTAAAAGCTTAGAAAAATCTTGCATCACAAAGTTTACCTGTATTGGATATACTGTCAGCATTTTTCAGTAGGAACGATTCTAATGTTTTTAATGTTTTCTACTATTAGACCAAAAAATGGTCCTAACACCCAAATTATCGTATTTTGAGCGTAGGATATGAAGAAATAACTGAAAAAATAAGAGAAAAGCAAGACAACAGGATTTTTATAGTGGTTCGGCATTAATGAGCCTATGTCCACTTCATATTTTCTCATTTCCTGAGGAAATTACAATTACAATAAATATTGTCTCTCAGTCACTTGAATCTAATGAATAATTCTCTCTGAATTCATTGATTTTATTGAGGAAGATGGTGGTTATTCATGGAGAAGTGTCAGCCATGGCAGCCATGGATGTTGAGATACCAAAAGTCCAAAAGGATCCTCCAAAATACCCTCAAATGGTGTATTTATAGCTGTAGGAGAGCTCCTGGGAGGACCGGTTCGTGATGGGGTACGTGGCAGGCGATCCAGAAAAATAGGAGAGCCAGTAGCCTTGAGAATAGGTCAAAATAAGCTGCGTGTGAGCAGGTCCGAAGGTCGGATCGCGGTCACGGGTCGGATCGCGGATCGCGGTTCATGGATCGCGGTCCACGGATCGCGGTCATGTGCCAGCTTACACCCGTTCACGGAAATGGGCATAACTTTCAAACCGTAAGTCCGATTGAGCCAAACCAATGCTCAAACTGAAGCTAATTCAAAGGGCTACAAGTATATGATGTGAATGGATCCAAATAAGGTCGTTTGATAGGGGTTTTGGGCTAGTTTATACTGATGTTGTGATTTTGACCAAATTGCCTTGTGTCTTCTGACGATATTTCCAATGCCGGAGAGTGATGTTATCGAGAGATTCCATATAAGGTCGCATTTACCCAGAGGTGTGTCAACATGATCTTTGCTTTGGGTAGCCTGGTCACAAAGCAGGCTAACATCTACAGTATGACTTTAAGATCCTCAATAATAGTAGCAATCTCAGTATCTTCAGACGTAGCTTTCAATTAAAACATTAAAAAATAAAGTGATTCAGATAATGCAAGTTTGATATTCAAAAGTACAAATTTGGCATACAAAATTTGGAGTTTGACATAACTACAAAGTAGTAAAATTCTCCCATTATTCATTTTATCAAACTTACATGATTAGCCGAAACAATTACAATGAAGACTGCATGTGCGTGTGTGTGTTATTGCACCACACAGTAATGGTGCACTGCACCAAAGTAATGGTGCACAGTAGCACCAATCTTATGGTGCAAATACACCACAGTGGTGAACTACACCACACAGTGGCGCATCTGCACCACTGCAGTGGTGCAACAGCACCACATAATGGTGCAGATGTACCACTGTGTGGTGTAGTTCACCACTGTGGTGCATTTATACCTCTAAAGTGGTGCACAGGTGCACCATTACTGTGGTGCACTGCACCATTAACACCACTGCATAATTCCGCACATCTTAACTCCCTTATCACAAACACACTTCACATAAAAAAATTGAAAGTGTGTACTACTACCCAAAATCTATACCACACGTATCAATATGAATATTAGTGAAATTATCCTGGAACCACAGGAATGAGTTTTAACATAAATCAGTTCAAAATTAAGGTAAGACATGCATAATATTAGTAGCTATTATTAATTGTAATGTGTCTGCATTCCCACCATGTCCATCTCTCCCCTTAATGTTAGCCGCAACCACTAGACCACTTTCATCCAAGCAAAAAGAAAACGCAATCCCACTAGATCACAAACAAAGTTCTAATACGGTAAACTGCGCTAGATTAATTCAATTGCTTTTATGAAAGTATGCAAGCATTAACTTCATTAACTCACCATTAAGCATGAACAAAAATGGATAACTTCCCAAAGCTCCAAAAGCATATAAGTCCCAATAAACAAACGTCAAGGTCAGACTCAATGGTTCAAGAGATATCATGAATTTATTCCTTTGTTTATTGATTCATAACTGGTTTCTGAAGAAACCTTATATGTGTATTGACAACTGCTGAAACCTTATCTGAGTTATTTCAACATATGTAGACAACATTTAATATATAGACAATTTTCTTGTATCTATTAAATAATCGAGCCACAATTATGCAAATTGATTGCTTGTGCCAATTTGCTCGTACACGTAGTCTAGCATTTTGACAGTCAAAAATATTTGGCAAAATACACACAATAAATAAATAAAAGCCGAATAATTCAACCACGCCGGTTCTAGCTTATTTTTATTATTGGCCTAACAATGCAGATTTCTTGTAAGTCAAGCAGCAAATAAACAATACTAGATTTGAGCATTCTTCACAGTTACTGAAATATTAATTTTAGTACTGTCATGGTCAATATACAATCAAAGAAGGGCCAGGCTACCGCCTAATTGATGTAATTTATCAAGGACCTAAAACCATCAAATCACATTTAAGGGCTTTTTGCTGCCAGATTGTAACTGAAATGCGTATTTTTGAAACACAAGGTGGTATGTTCTACCAAGTAATGATAGGGTTCCAAAATGCCAAAAGTTAAAAGTTGATATATATATCCTACAAGTCACCACCTGATTGTAATAAATTAATTTACTAAAGAAAGCTATATAAACATCAAGGCATGAAGCTGATCATTTCATAGAAAAATCGTACCTTTTGCAGCTCATTGAGGTACTTTCGAGCATTTTCAATGGAAGATGGACATGCGCTTAACTCCTTCGAACTGAAAATCAAGGACTGGGTTTGTTAATCCTATGTTAGAGTCATTATACACTTCACTTATTATCCAGAATTACTAAACGAAGAAACTATCAACCTAAAAAATATAGGGTCGCCCATTGCTTTTAGCGAGTCTAAATGCTCTTTAAATTCACTTGTTGAAGCATTCTCCCCTTCAGTATATAACCAATCTTGAACCTGCAGCAACAAAAAACATGAATAGAGTCATGTTTTATCTCAGTTGATCAATCTGAGAGAAGCGTCCAATGTTTATTCCATTCACATAGAGTAATTCATTTTCGGGGATGAGGTAGGAAAAAGTTTACCATTCTTTTCCATTAAGATAAATACTAACCTCACTAAGTTTTTCCATTAAGGCTTGACGCTCTTCATCAGTCGAAACTTTTTCAATATCTTTGTTATCTTCAATCTGCCATAAACTTTAAACCATTTAACTATATACCAATGTAATGAAGGAAACAACAAAGAAAGTATCGCCGGTTGTATTTGATTAGTTCCACTGTATTGTAATATCTAATAAAGTCCTTACCAAGAAAATCAAACTGAATGAAAATACAAGTGAAGAAGTGAGCAAAAAAAAATAGAAAAACTAGGGAACCTAAAATGATACTCTACTTTCGAAACTTTTCAAACCTGCAGCATGTTTGGAGGAACGCATGTTACATTCTCCACCTTTAAAGTGCAGCAGCCTACCGTATCTACTTCACCGTCATCCTGTTGTAACAAAGATTATCCAAATTGTTCATGAGAAAATTATCTCCTCCCAAACAACAATTTGATTAACACACACACACATACACACACGTATACGTGCATGCACTCTCACACGCATCTAGGGATTCAATCATAGGCTGGCTTGATGAGAATTTATGTCAGTTCAATTTAACCTTGAAGTTGATGGATGGAACAACTTTGGACATACGTGTTTGACATAATTTTTAAGAATTTTTATACGAGTTTTTTAAATTTATCTACCACATGATATAATCACCAGTTCATCTTCTCACATACAAGACATAAGTAAAACAATATCTATCCTATTCTTCCATCCCACTTCTATTTGAAATCAAATGATATGCTTTTTGTAATGGCACGACCTTCGATGACCTCAGAAGTCGTGTCGTTATTAAAGAAATAGAAACAGATAGAGAATAGAACTAACAAAAACATCAAAATCTCATAGCGGAGTTTAACAAAATATAATATCACATAACATATGTAACGACCCGGAAAATAGCGATCTTGATTATCCGATATATAACACATATCGAACAGCCAAGACTCGAAATTACCGGATAGTTAATGAAAGAAGCTAGAGGGTGAGAATAGATAAGATAGAAACTTATAGAATAGAAGAAGAAGAACATCATCATCAGAGTAAACAAGAATCTCACAGCGGAACGAATAAAATATAACATAACTTTTGAACTACAAACAGTATGTATACCATAGCACTTATCAGAGTACAACACTTACAACACAGCGGAAATAATAATGGCTATAGAATCCTGAAGCCTCCTGCTCCAAGCTCTCCAAGTATATCTGTAAAATTCCGACTACTTGACTGCCCGTACAAATTAGGCACCCAAGAGTTTAGGGAAAACAAACAAAATAAACTCCGGGTCAGTCAGGGGACTGGTATGAGTAAAACAGTTTAAAATAGTTTGAGTCATTAAACGATATCTCATAAGACCACGCCGTATAACGGAACGGGTTTTTCCCTTATGAGAATCCAAAATATCTTTATATCAAAAACCTTTTGATATTATAATAATGTCTATCAACCACAATATAATAATCATCTAGCAGAAACACTTTCATCTCACGTTCTACATATATAGTATACAATCAAAACCGCAAGCACGTATTGGGTAATGGATTTCCAAATATGACAAGGTATGAAACTACCTTCCGATCAGTGTACTCTAGCAACGACACACTGGAGTTCAACAAGAACATCCTGCAACTCAGCCACACATGACCGACCACTCATTTCGCTTGAGTGTATCGAATGTATATCACCAACGGTTGGGATCAGCAACCGTTCCCCGTATCTATATATATATATATATATATGGGACAGCATTGATAGATTTAAGAAGCAAATGAATATTCTCTAGATAGGTGATTATACACCCTACTTCGGAGCGACCGACTTAGCCATGCTGCCAGCCCGACTTTTGTCATTTCCCGTTTGTTGAGGCCTGAGGCTACGATTACTTACCTTCCGTTGGTAACACAATTACTTTGAATGCCACATTATCATATCCGTTAATCATTAGTTGTGTTTGCACAAATAGATTCTGGATATTATGCTAGGGGAATAAATCTGTTACCACCATATATATTTGTACAGTCCAACCCATTCGATCATTGGAAATACTTTGTCAGACATTCGTCCATTTACATTCGTTCTGGGATTGAACGAAACCGAAGGCACTATTCAGTACATGCATCTTAGGCAATCGTTATCTAAGATTTATACAACAGCCCTTGCACTTTACTCCATCTTCAATATATTCAGCAAACTTGATTCGCAACGCTTATGCCAATACGGAGTGGTTCTTCGGATAATAATCCAACCGGTCTCTCCATATTAACAACGTTAAAATGGTAAAAACTTTGATAGTCGGTGATTTAACTATCAAATGAAAACATGTCTGTGTACACACAACGATCTTATTTCCAAATGGAATTATCGATCCAATCATCAAGCATATATATATATATATATATATATTCATATTTCCTTATTTTCTATAATTAGAAAATATACGTTATTAACATTGGAAAACATTTCCAATCCTCATTCACGCATCACTACCATTCCACAACTATTAGTCCCTAACTGTAAACTAGTAAGAGAACAATTCTCTAAGTATAAACCCGAAGGCTGAAACCAACATCAGATCGATACTCAGAAAACTATTCAGCTTAACTAATCTCTAGTCAGATTCTAATTTTGCTTAACTCTATTTCTTTAACTCTATTCGGTTAACTCTATTTGATTAACTCTAACTGGTTAACTCTAACTGATTAAATCAAATTCGAATAACTTATATTCGATTAACTCCTTTTAATAATGTTTATCCATTTATAAAGATTTACTTTTAGTAACGGTTCTTCACTTTAAAAATGTCCTTTTTATAACGTTTCTCCACTTATAAAGATTTCCTTTTTATAAAATCCTATTCTATTATAAATATTTTCCTTTTTAATTCTATTTATTTTCTAAATAAATATTCCTTTATTACTTCACTTCTATTCATTAGATCCTCATTATACATTGGTAAGTGAATAAATTTCTCAGTGTTAATCCTGAAGGCCGAAACCAACATCAGATCAACACTTTGAAATTTACTCAACTCAAATCAACATATAACAAGTTCCAATTACTCTAAAATCATACCTTATTCTCTTTAAGATTTTTAAATCGATTCTATTTATTTTCTAATAAATATCTCTTTTATAAAATTCTTTGATTTTATAAATATTTCTATTTCTATATAACATTGAAAATTCCCTCTTTAAATCCCAGTATTCCTTAGGGTATTTCAAATACCAAATGACAATGATCAATATCATCCAAACACACATAATCAACAACACATTATATATCACATCATACATCACAGTATATTGAACAAAACAGTATTCTATATATTGAGGAACCCAGTTGGGTCCCTCCAACATGTTGCCCTGCATCACAGATGTTAAACCATATAATTAACATCAACTTCATTTCAATATGAAATGTTCTGATAAACAACATCAATATATATATTTAACGGTTTATATATATATATTTAATTTCAACTAACTGACTAGCAGTTCAATCAACCAAATCAACACACAGCAATCAACAGATAATTATCAGTTCTAAGAATACGTTGTAAAAATATATTGTTCTGAGTTGGTGAGTTTTACTCACATTGGACGATCATCGTTAATAACGATAACCATCGCTTGATTCAGACGGACAATTTATTTTACTATAAATTGTAACGAGCTCTAATCCACTCCCAGTCAGTTCCAGCACGTAGCCACCATCCATACGATCCCAACGGATCTAGTTTCGCTGAATTCTGATAATGTATGATGGAGCTATACGTTATACAAGTTTGTACTATTTTATATAAAAACAAATTAAATTCCTATTATATACTTAGGCTTCTACCTTTCTATTCGGCCCATTCCCCCTTTCAAAGGCCTATACCCACGAAACCCATCATCCATCTTCCCCGTTACTATCTAAAACCCGAGCTCATGTATCTTGGCCATTTCAGCTTCTTTCTGGAACCCGTACTCATCCTATTTCTTCCCAAACAGTTCAGTAAGAAGCAACTCCACTTTCGACATTTCTTTTTGCCAAATGAGTTATGTCATCCACCTGAAACATCTTCTCATCCCAGCGCAAATACTTGACCAACTCCATCTCATAACCGCAACCACCCATACAGTCATCTTCTCCAAAATGAATACTCGGCTTCAGTATAAGACTCGAAGCCATTTCAAACCATTCCAGTACCATAAACAATAGCAAAGAAACATAACCAACTATTGCAGCTTTAATTATAACTCACCACAGACCTCACTAGTTTTACATGACTCACCAAAGACATCATCAAAAAGGTTATCTAAATATCAACTACGGCATCAAAAGCCTTCATGAAATCAGGTATCGCACACAACGGAGACTCTCCAACTGTTTGCTTAACTCAGCAAGGTAGCGGAGACTGCCATCACTAGGTTCGAACTCCTCTCCAGACAATTTCAAAACCACCTACACTACTTCAAACTCCCTACCTCGCATCGCAAACTCCACCTGCACGCACCTCTTCTACCAACTCTGAACACCAAGACGAAATCGCAACTTGTCACTACCGACAGTCGCTATCATGTGACGCGCAGCACCCTTCCTGATCGACTCACTCCTATACTCTGTCAGACCGACCCCAGCACCCCGATGAGTTCACTGACGAACTATTTCAACTTTGACCTTCCCAAACGTGAATCGCGTTGACCCGAGTTCGCTGAAGAAGGTCGAACTTCACTCTCTCGCACTCCCAGAAATAATCATACTTGAACGAATTTTAGAGCATATGAATTTAGTGAGGTAGAAATCGTTTGTTTTCATTTGGTTTGAAGTCGATAAATTTTCTTCTGAAAGAAACTATGGTGGAGGCTTAGAAAAGGAACAGAAGAGATTGGGAAATTAGGTCATTAGAGATAAGGGGGGTTATTTATAGGGGGTTTAGTTTAGATATTTTGGTAGGATATTTTCTATTATTATATTGGTTCTAAATCCATTCGAGCGTTTTAACCCAGTTTGACTTCATATCAAATCTGATTTCCACGAAATTTGTCATGCTGCTACACTACAGCATTTCGAACCCGGTAAAGCTGGTCTCGTCGAATTCCGATTCCATTTGCTCACACAGCGTATTTTTAACCTTTAAAATACTGACTTTTATTCACATTAAAAATCCGTACGGCCACATACTGACTTCAAAAATCACGGAAATTGAAATCTAGCAATAATTTAATATTGCGGATCCAACAAAATTAGTTTCGTCGAAAACGAAGGTCGTTTGCAAAACTGGCTATTTTTAAAGCCCTAAATACCCCATTTAAATATATAAATATTTAAAAACAATTAAATTAAATATTTATAAATAAATATTATCGTATATGTTCCCGATAGAATATCATACAGCTCTAGAATATTCCTATATGAATTTCTAACTTGATATTTCAAATCCCGATTAAATCGATATTCGATTTATAATGAAATTCCTTATATATATTGTTATAAATTATAAAGGAATTCCACAGCGACTTTTCTAAAATTTTATTTGGACATAAATCAAAATCTACACGATGAAATCTCGATTTTTCTCTTCTATTAGAAAATATAGCTTAACAGATTCGTACGTTTCTTGTTTCACAGAAATCCGACTTAAAACGGATACTGTATACTCGTTTAAAGTTCGAATTGCCAAATAGCGAACTGCCGCGCCATTACGAGCTCGATTTTAATTATAATATAATTATATGTTCAAATGGCGTTCATATAATATATTCGCCATTCTAATTCAATACTAAACTGAATTATACTTTATATATAATCCAACTCACACTGTATTGTGAATTCAGCTAATTTTGACTATTTCGACATTATAATATATTATTATATTATAAATATTAATTAAATTTTCATTATTATTTATTTCAGGTCATCGATGTCGCCAAATCGATATTTAAATAATTAAATTAATTAATTATTAAGCCGTAAAAATACGGGTCATTACATTCTTCCCCCCTTAAAATAATTTCGTCCTCGAAATTGCTAAGCTGGAAAAATGCTACTAACTCTACTAACCAGATTTAAACATCTATTGGTTTACTTCTTATCCTCAGTTTTAATTGAACCATTTAATTCAAATTAAAATATTGATTTATTCCGACTTACTAAAATTTTCAAAAATTCTGAAAATTTTCTAACACCTTAAATTTTCGGAAAATTTCGCCATAACCTCCTTTGTACTGGTCAATACGTCAAACCACCACTCGCCTCTCTAGGCCTTCTCCAACCCAAAAGAAAATCAAACAGCCAAGCGGCTTGCCAAATCGGCTCATAAATTCCAAACTCATATATAAAATAAACTTGTACCTTTTTGTCGGGCATATCATTATATCCCTACCATCTGTTACCAGTTCAGCATATATCAATGTCATCCAAATCAAACTCCAATCGATTTATCCTCAAATCCAAATCATTTGTTTAAACCAAAGTCAAATCCCATTCAAACGCCAATATCAAATTTCAAATTCTTAACTCATCAACCCAATTCCATTACAGATTATTCTCTAATCCAATTCAATTATATTTAACTTTATTCAAGTTAATTTCTAATTTTTATTCAGTTTTTCCATCTTATTCTATTTAACTTCATAAGTTAAATTTAAATTCCAGAATTTAAATTCCTGGGTTTATTTCAAATCAATTTGAAATCATAATACCAGTTCAAAACATTTGAATTTCTAAACCACTTGTTTTCTCCAAACAATTCAAAAACAAAACCTTTGGTAGTAATCCATCACTTACAAACTCGAAAATGACACTGATAATGTGGCCACCATCATCAGAATTATTTTCCAGTTATCGAAGTGAGTTCAATACTATATCACTTTCAAAATCATTTCTAAACACTTCCATTTTGAAATACTTTTCAAAATATCCTTTAAAATTCTTCCAAACCAATTTAAAATCTCCTAGGATTTTAAAATTTCCTTACTCTCAATTCCATTTCTGATTTAAATTCAGATTTTTCTTCATCTTATTTCATATACTTTACTTATATGAATTCTGACTGGTTATTTACATAACCATTTAACTTATAATCTTACTCGATTATAATCATGACCAACACATTAAATATAATAATTCCAATATGTATACTTCCTCATATCAAAATATACTTTGGGTAAAATTATTTCATTTACCCTCTTTTCAAAGCATACTGTGTCAGTTCATCGTATTCAAGTGTTTAGTAACCCCTATCGATACAGTGGATCAAACTGATCGTCCAGAATTCACAAACTACTCAACCAATAAATCTCCACAATATAAAACAAATTTTTATATCAAATAACAAATACGTTGACTTGTATATATACACTCAAACTCAATCTAGGGCATTACTAACCCCATCTTTACTGAGTCACGCCACAGAGCCAAGGTAATAACTTAACCTTAAGCTCTGATACCAACTGTAACGACCCGGAAAATAGCGATCTTGATTATTCGATATATAACACATATCGAACAGCCAAGACTCGAAATTACCGGATAGTTAATGAAAGAAGCTAGAGGGTGAGAATAGATAAGATAGAAACTTATAGAATAGAAGAAGAAGAAGAACATCATCATCAGAGTAAACACGAATCTCACAGCGAAACGAATAAAATATAACATAACTTTTGAAATACAAACAGTATGTATACCATAGCACTTATCAGAGTACAATACTTACAACACAGCGGAAATAATAATAGCTATAGAATCCTGAAGCCTCCTGCTCCAAGCTCTCCAAGTATATCTGTAAAATCCGGACTACTTGACTGCCCGTACAAATTAGGCACCCAAGAGTTTAGGGAAAACAAACAAAATAAACTCCCGGTCAGTCACGGGACTGGTATGAGTAAAATAGTTTAAAACAGTTTGAGTCATTAAACGATATCTCATAAGACCACGTCATATAACGGAACGGGTTTTTCCCTTATGAGAATCCAAAATATCTTTATATCAAAAACCTTTTGATATTATAATAATGTCTATCAACCACAATATAATAATCATCTAGCAGAAACGCTTTCATCTCACGTTCTACATATATAGTATACAATCAAAACCGCAAGCACGTATTGGGTAATGGATTTCTAACTATGACAAGGTATGGAACCACCTTCCGATCAGTGTACTCTAGGAACGATACATTGGAGTTCAACAAGAACATCCTGCAACTCAGCCACACATGACCGACCACTCATTTCGCTTGAGTGTATCGAATGTATATCACCAACGGTTGGGATCAGCAACCGTTCCCCGTATATATATATATATATATATATATATATATATATATATATATATGGGACATCATTGATAGATTTAAGAAGCAAATGAATATTCTCTAGATAGGTGATTATACACCTAGAGCGACCGACTTAGCCATGATGCCTGCCCGATTTTTGTCATTTCCCGTTTGTTGAGACCTGAGGCTACGATTACTTACCTTCCATTGATAACACAATTACTTTGAATGCCACATTATCAGATCTGTTAATCATTAGTTGTGTTTGGACAAATAGAATCTGGATATTATGCTAAGGGAATAAATCTGTTGCCACCATATATATTTGTACAGTCCAATCCATTCGATCACAGGAAATACTTTGTCAGACATTCGTCCATTTACGTTCGTTCTGGGATTGAACGAAACCGAAGTCACTATTCAGTACATCCATATTAGGCAATTGTTATCTAAGATTTATACAACAGCCCTTGCACTTTACTCCGTCTTCAATATATTCAGCATACTTGATTCGCAACGCTAATGGCAATATGGAGTGGTTCTTCGGATAATAATCCAACCGGTCTCTCCATATTAACAACGTTAAAATGGTAAAAACTTTGATAGTCGGTGATTTAACTATCAAATGAAAACATGTCCGTGTACACACAACGATCTTATTTCCGAATGGAATTATCGATCCAATCATCAAGCATATATATATATATATTCATATTTCCTTATTTTCTATAATTAGAAAATATACGTTATTAACACTGGAAAACATTTCCAATCCTCATTCACGCATTACTACCATTCCACAACTATTAGTCCCTAACGGTAAACTATTAAGAGAACAATTCTCTAAGTATAAACCCCGAAGGCCGAAACCAACATCAGATCGATACTCAGAAAACTATTCAGCTTAACTAATCTCTAGTCAGTTTCTAATTTTGCTTAACTCTATTTCTTTAACTCTATTCGATTAACTCTATTTGATTAACTCTAACTGGTTAACTCTAACTGATTAAATCAAATTCGAATAACTTATATTCGATTAACTCCTTTTAATAATGTTTATCCATTTATAAAGATTTACTTTTAGTAACGGTTCTTCACTTTAAAAATGTCCTTTTTATAACGTTTCTCCACTTATAAAGATTTCCTTTTTATAAAATCCTATTCTATTATAAATATTTTCCTTTTTAATTCTATTTATTTTCTAAATAAATATTCCTTTATTACTTCACTTCTATTCATTAGATCCTCATTATACATTGGTAAGTGAATAAATTTCTCAGTGTTAATCCTGAAGGCCGAAACCAACATCAGATCAACACTTTGAAATTTACTCAACTCAAATCAACATATAACAAGTTCCAATTATTCCAAAACCATACCCTATTCTCTTTAACATTTTTAAATCGATTCTGTTTATTTCCTAATAAATACCTCTTTTATAAAATCCTTTGATTTTATAAATATTTCTGTTTCAATATAACATTGAAAATTCCCTCTTTAAATCCCAGTATTCCTTAGGGTATTTCAAATACCAAATGACAATGATCAATATCATCCAAACACACATAATCAACAGCAGATTATATATCACATCATACATCACAGTATATGGAACAAAACAGTATTCTACATATTGAGGGACCCAGTTGGGTTCCTCCAACCTGTTCCCCTGCATCACAGATGTTAAACCATATAATTAACATCAACTTCATTTCAATATGAAATGTTCTGATAAACAACATCAATATATATATTTAACGGTTTATATATATATATATATATATATATATATATATATATAATTTCAACTAACTGACTAGCAGTTCAATCAACCAAATCAACACACAGCAATCAATAGATAATTATCCGTTCTAAGAATACGTTATATAAATATACTGTTCAAAGTTGGTGAGTTTTACTCACATTGGACGATCATTGTTAATAACGATAACCATCGCTTGATTCAGACGGACAATTTATTTTACTATAAATTGTAACGAGCTCCAATCTACTCCCAGTCAGTTCCAGCGTGTAGCCACCGTCCATACGATCCCAACGGATCTTGTTTCGCTGAATTCTGATAATGCATGATGAAGTTATACGTTATACAAGTTTGTACTATTTTATATAAAAACAAATTAAATTCCTATTATATACTTGGGCTTCTACCTTTCTATTCGGCCCATTCCCCCTTTCAAAGGCCCTTACCCGTGAAACCCGTCATCCATCTTCCCCGTTACTATATAAAACCCGAGCTCCTGTATCTTGGCCATTTCGGCTTCTTTCTGGAACCCGTACTCATCCTATTTCTTCCCAAACAGTTCAGTAAGAAGCAACTCCACTTTCGACATTTCTTTTTGCCAAATGAGTTATGTCATCCACCTGAAACATCTTCTCATCCCAGCGCAAATACTTGACCAACTCCACCTCATAACCGCAACCACTCATATAGTCATCTTCTCCAAAATGAATACTCCGCTTCATTATAAGACTCGAAGCCATTTCGAACCATTCTAGTACCATAGAAAATAGCAAAGAAACATAACCAACTATAGCAGCTTTAATTGTAACTCACCACAGACCTCACTAGTTTCACATGACTCACCAAAGACATCATCAAAAAGGTTATCTAAATATCAACTCTGGCATCAAAAGCCTTCATGAAATCAGGTATCGCACACAGCAGAGACTCTCCAACTGTTTGCTTAACTCAGCAAGGTAGCGGAGACTTCCATCATTAGGTTCGAACTCCTCTCCAGACAATTTCAAGACCACCTACACTACTTCCAACTCCCTACCTCGCATCGCAAACTCCACCTGCACGCACCTCTTCTACCAACTCTGAACCCCAAAACGAAATCGCAACTTGCCACTACCGACAGTCGCTATCAGGTGACGCGCAGCACCCTTCATGATCGACTCTCTCCAATACTCTGTTAGACCGACCCCAACACCCCGATGAGTTCACTGACGAACTCTTTCAACTTCGACCTTCCCAAAGGTGAATCGCGTTGACCCGAGTTCGCTGAAGAAGGTCGAACTTCACTCTATCACACTCCCAGAATTAAGCATACTTGAACGAATTTTAGAGCATATGAATTTAGTGAGGTAGATATTGTTTGTTTTCATTTGGTTTGAAGTCAATAAATTTTCTTCTGAAAGAAGCTACGGTGGCGGCTTAGAAAAGGAACAGAAGAGATTGGGAAATTAGGTCATTAGAGATAAGGGGGTTTATTTATAGGGGATTTAGTTTAGATATTTTGGTAGGATATTTTCTATTATTAAATTGGTTTTAAATCCTTTCGAGCGTTTTAACCCTATTTGACTTCATATCAAATCTGATTTCCATGAAATTTGTCATGCTGCTACACTACAGCATTTCGAACTCGGTAAAGCAGGTCTCGTCGAATTCCGATTCCGTTTGCTCACACAGCGTATTTTTAACCGTTAAAATACTGACTGTTTTTCACATTAAAAATCCGTACGGCCACATACTGACTTCAAAAATCACGGAAATTGAAATCTAGCAATAATTTAATATTGCGGATCCAAAAAATTAGTTTCATTGAAAACGAAGGTCGTTTGCAAATCTGGCTGTTTTTAAAGCCCTAAATACCCCATTTAAATATATAAATATATTTAAAAACAATTAAATTAAATATTTATAAATAAATATTATCGTATATATTCCCAATAGAATATCATACAGCTCTAGAATATTCCTATACGAATTTCTATCTTGATATTTCAAATCCCGATTAAATCGATATTCAATTTATAATGAAATTCCTTATATATATCGTTATAAATTATAAAGGAATTCCACAGCGACTTTTCTAAAATTTGATTTGGACATAAATCAAAATCTACACGACGAAATCTCGATTTTTCTCTTCTATTAGAAAAAATAGCTTAACAGATTCGTACGTTTCTTGTTTCACAGAAATCCGACTTAAAACGGATTCTGTATATTCGTTTAAAGTTCGAATTGCCAAATAGAGAACTGCCACGCCATTTCGAGCTCGATTTTAATTATTATATAATTATACGTTCAAATGGTGTTCATATAATATATTCGCCATTCTAATTCAATACTAACTGAATTATACTTTATATATAATCCAACTCACACTGTATTGTGAATTCAGCTAATTTTGACTATTTCGACATTATAATATATTATTATATTATAAATATTAATTAAATTTTCATTATTATCTAATTCAGGTCATCGATATCGCCAAATCGATATTTAAATAATTAAATTAATTAATTATTAAGCCATAAAAATACGGGTCATTACAATATATTACGTATCAGAGTCTATTACATCGTAGATCACTTCATTATAATACATATTACATGATTACGGGCCCAATACAACGTACAAAGTTGATACTTAGATATAGATATGGCTACTAAGCTGACTCTATGGTTTCCAATCCCAAAATACTCAAAAAGATTTCCCCTTTATCACCTGGATCACTTGCCTACCCATAACAATTGTTATGAGTACCCAAGAGTTTAGGAAAACACAGAAAAATAAACTCTGGGTCAGTGAGGGGACTGGTGTGAGTAAACAATTTTAAATAGCTTGAAACCAAGAATTTATTTCATGCGACCAGGTCATAAAAACAGAATGAGTCATTCTCTTATGAGAACAGATTGATTTAACTTTAGATAACCTTTCAAAGAAAGGGTAATAGTAAGACCAGACCACATATAAACACGGATGATTTTTAACTTACTATAACCAAAACATTTTTGATATCAAAATCATCTGATATTATAATAGTTTTTATCAAATAAATAACCATCTAGCGGAACACTTGCAGCTCACGCTCCACATATATAGTATAAAATTAAAAACCGCGGGGCGCTTATTGGAGATTGGATTCCGACTATGACAAGGTATGGAACCACTTGTCGATCATTGTACTCTAGAGGGGATACATTGGGGTTCAACAAGAACGTCTTGCAACCCGGCCACACATGACCGACCACTCATTTAACTTGAGTGTATCGAATATACTGCCACCCTTACGGCTGCGCAGCTACCGTTTCCCGGGAGATACAGAATTGAAAATAAGAACAAAATGAATTTTCTCTAGATTGTTGACAATATACCCTGCTTGGGAATGACCCATCTAGCCATGGTGCTTGCCCGATTTCTGTCATTTCCCGATTGTGAGGCTTGAGGCTATGTTATCTTCTAGAAAACCTGTCCACCGTTCACTTGAATGCCACATCGTTAAATCCGTAATCACATATTGATTATACAAATACACACTGGGTGTAAAATAAAGAGAAGTTACCTTCTCCCTACCAACTTGGTATATTCGTAAAAATTAATGGGCGTGACCGTTGGAAATACTCTGTCAGACATTCGTCCATACAAGTTGTCCTGGGTCTAGACAAGCCGAAGGCACTATTTTATAACAAAATAGCCCTTGCATATCTCCGTCTTTGATTATCTTCAATAATTTATGACACGCAATGTATAGATCGAATCAAAGTGAAATATAAATTCCGGTCTCTTTGAGATGATCAGCGTACGTCTTTTAAGGTCATACGATACCTAAGGAATCAGATTTAAAATAAAATCTTCATTTCCAAATCATTTCTTATCTATAAGATGATTACCGACTGTTAGACCAAAAAGTGGTTCTAACACCCAAACAGAATGAAATTCTAATAAAACAGGATCAAAAACAGAAAAGAGACACGGGATTTATAGTGGTTCGGCTTAAAAGAGCCTACGTCCACTTTATATCAATTTGTTGATGATGTAAATGAATGTACAACAGGATAATCACTCAATCTCACTTTGATTTCATACACATTCACTCAATAGTCTTGTTAATTCACTCTAAATGATGATTTGAACGAATAAGAGGCTCTGAAATTCGGTTCTCTAAGATACACAAACTCTCAAAGTGCCAAAAGATCCTTTCAAATGACCCTTGGAGGTCTATTTATAGGTGGAAATCCTTCATAAATCCGGATCGGATCGGGTCCACGTGGCTCCCGCTGCATCACTTTCGGGTTCAGATGAATTCTGGTGTTGACAGCGCATCAGGTAAGTGGCCAACGTGGGTAGTTCATGCATGTAACCGCCCCGATTGTTTAGGAGAAAGTGGGCTGAAGCGGTTGGATGTTCTGGGCTCGGTTCGGATAGGTCATGGGTTCAGATCAGAGCATTATAACCGATCCGGTCCGGCTTGCGTCCTGTCTTTCCTGGTTTCATCTTGTTTTGCTTTGCTTTTCCCCAACTACATCCGATCCGATCCGATTGGCTTCATGGAGAGGTGTTCTTGAAATGTTGAAATCTTGACTTTGTGTTGTCTAGTTCACAAAGTAGGCTAACATTTTGCCCCCTCAAAGGATGCTTCTATCAAAGATGAAGTGTGCTTTGACGTTATCTGCTCACTAGCTTTCAAACTTGAATCGCTGAATCATTGCTTCCATCTGCTTGCAGAGATGTGTTGCTTCATAAAGTCGTGTCTTCTATCGCTTATATATATGTCGTAGGACATACAAATTGCTTTCTTCGTTTTTAACAAGTCTGAGAGCTCTTCTTAATGTCTAGTGATTCCTCCAGGTATACTTTTTCTTTATTTATTTCCTCTTCGAGTTTAATTCGATTTAAATGACAAGTTGACATATGACATTCTCTTCGGTTCGGGTTCCGATCTGAATAAATTTTATCTCGCCTCATTCGCCATTGCATTAACAGGCCAGAATATACTTTTGTACTCAACTTTCGGTCCGAATGTTATCGAGTTAATAGGCCTGGTTTGCTGACATGGGCTTCAATTCCGGTCCGAACGGAGAAAAAAAAGGGGAACACGAGTAGTCGCTTTTATCTTGTATATAAATTCGTCGTCCTTCTTCTTCTTTCTTTTCTATTATTCTTGTTTCCTAATTCACATACCGAAACCCTAATCCTCAAAAAATCCTAAAATTCTTGCTTCGATTCTTGAAATAAACATATAGGTAGTCTCGAAACCCTGAATCTTATCGTTATAACCGCCTTTAATTAAGCTTTTGCGGTTAATTTGAACAAATTAGGTATATTCATGGCATGGTTTCGACGCCTTGGTGACCTCTTTGCTCTCCGTCGTCGCTGGTGGGTCCACCACCACCTCGAGGCGCTAGGAGGTTGGAGAGGATACATGCTCATCCCCATATGGAGTTTTGGATTCTCGAATTGGGTTCAACTGTGGTTAAGGAAGAAGAAGAAGATACAGAACGTGGAGGATCGGTTCGGGTGGAAAAGTATGGGGGATGTAGGAGAAGAAAAGGATACGAGGCTTTCAGTACCGGATCGGGTCGGAGTTAGATTTTAAAGAGAGGAGGCGGAGTCTACCTAGCCGGATCGGGTCGGAATGTGGATCAAGGAAAAAGGGGAACTGGGACTCAAATTCGTCTGATCCACTCCGAACACACACTCCCGAATCGATCCGGTTGGGCATCAATTCTAGTCTAAGGCATGACTTAGCCTCCGATCCGGTCCCATCACGTATGTCCAAGCCGAACCAAGGCCACCCAACTTAAAGCATAATACTTTGTCCAATTGGCTAAATCAATATTTGACATAATTTCCAACTTCATGAACAGTTAGGATAGCGCCTTGTGAACAAAACGAACATCAAGAGCTACTCTGAACATTGATGTTTCTTCAAAGCTGTGCATTACTCTTTCAAGTGTTTACTTTACATCTTCTGCACACACCATAGACATTTTAGTTCACACACATGCACGGGGGTATACGGGCTAATTTACTCTAACTTCTGTTATCATTTCTTCAATAGTTTATTGACCATGGCCGAGAGACGTTCATCTCGATTAGCAGAAAAGAAAGAAGTTCCAGAGACGTCCAAGAAAATCACTCTCGATAACATATCTTCTTCCTCTGATCCAGAATGGAATGATGAGTGTCCGGATTTTGAGATGGAGGCCCATGACAGTGATAATGTATCTTCTGAGGCTGATGCTTCTCTCGGCGAGGAAGAAGAAGTAATGGTAGGAGATAATCGTTCTCCCGATGAATATGGGGATGCAGAAATCTTGGATAAACCCGAAGACTCGGTGAAATCGACCATTGACGATGAAAAGTTGCTACGAATACGTCTGAAGCATGCCATTCCCAAAGATGACACTTTGTTACCTTCAGAAACAGATCGTCCCCATAACCCACCAGAAGGGTTTATGTCCATTACTCGACTAATGTGTATGGTTGGAGCAGTTCCTCCGTTTCCGCCCTTTGTCGTCGATTTTCTAAGACAAATGTGGATTGCCCCCATGCAATTACATCCTAACTCTTATGCTTACCTGTATACTCTGTACATAGCTTACAAAGAGATTCTAGGGGAAGAGCCTACCTTCGATGATGTTCACTTCTTTTACAACTTCAAACACCGGAGGCAAGTGACTCCTTCCCTCTCGTATTTTGAGTCAATTTCAAAAAGGAAAATTATTCCTGTGCCTTTCAGCAGCAAGGCCGGCGATTCGAAAACCGAATGGTTTTATATCAAGCAGCAACCAGGTTGCGCCCGAAGATGGACCAAATCAAGTAACACACCGACCTTCAAATTCTGACCTCAAGTTTTTATGCTAACTTGGAACTAAGCATCTTTTTACTCCTATTTGCAGTTGATAATCCAAAGCAAATATCCGGTGAGCTATACTCCGATCGCTTGAACAGGTTATTAAATGGTGACCAAAAGTTTCTTGTTATCGACGAAGTCCTCAAGGATGAATATCTCCACCGCCACGGGTTGTTATCTATCACCCGCAGTATAGGACACGGGAAAGTACCTTATGTATATTTACCCCCGTTCAATGTCGTTACTGAGACGGGAGAAAGTTCTAAAGATCCTCCTTTGCCAGAGAAGATTCCTTCTCCAACGTCTTCTTCAACCCGAGATGATGATTTGGCAAATATACTGACTGATGAGAGGGACAAATATATTGCCCCCGATGGAACACTTACTCCTGAGAGGCCAATCTCCCCGAAGGGGTTGCCGGCCGTTATTACTCTAGGATATACTTCTACAATTGACGATCCTACATTTCGAGGCTTGGGAGATCTTCCCTTGCCCGAAACCTTTTATTCTGATACAGACTTCCCAACTAATCCTTTAACCTTTACTTTCGAAGAAGAAACAACTCCCATAAAGGCCGGGGGAACTGCACATATTAGCGTCAATCTAGACTCTGGTTTGTTTAGGGGGGAAACATCACTTAGGATGCACATAATACACCAGCACTGCACGTCACATCACTTATGCTTTATGTTAACGACGTTTCTGAATTCTACTTATGTTGTTGTGCAGGTACAATGTCACGCCCATACTATGATATCAAAAAAGTTAGTCGCAGCATGTCTAGGCCTCCGACTGACCTCGAACATGATCATCGTGAGAGCCGGGGAAGAGACGACAGAAGGCCTTATGATTCCCATCAGACTCACACTTCACGCTCTCGATCTCCAGTTCGATCGGATCCAAACAGATATAAGAGCCACCAAATTCGTCATGGGGGAGACACATCACAGCCCAAAGATCGAATGCCTCCTTCGGACAAACATTCCCAAGAAAGAAGTCCACCAAAACACATTGATTCGCGAGACAAGCATAAAGCTTCTGAGACGTGATCTGGAAAAGGTGATACAGATATTGTCCCTGCCAAGCGAAAACATTTTGAGCTATCTTACTCCAAATCCACACCTCTGGATTCCGAATCTAAGTAGAAGTTGGCATATCTAAAAGAACAGTTTCCAGAGCACTACTTTGAGCATCTAACTTTTGTACCTACGCTTGAGCCTCTTTCTTCGAAGTGGGCAGATGATGCCAGGGCAAGCATCAGTGTGGTAGAGAAACAATACTCGGAAATGTATAAATATTCGCGTAATCTTTCCGGAATCATTCGGAATCTAATCACAGATATCGATGCAATGAAGAAGGTTGCAGTCTCCGATGTGGATACTTTGAAAAATCTGGAGCAGGACTTAGAAGATACGCAAGCACAGCTTGTCATTGCTCAGCGAGATGCCAACAACTTCAAAAAGCAATTTGAAGAATTGCAAAAGCGATATCATGATCTATTGGAATCTCACAGCCTAGAGCGTTTAGAATTGAAGAAGCAGGCCGAGGATGCTAAGTCAGAAAATGTCAAGGCACAGCTGGCTCGCAATGCTCTTGAACAAGAAAAGGCCGACGTAGTAAGGAAGAATGCTGAGCTGGAGAAACGAAATGCTGACTTGGAAGCCAAGTTAAAGGAGGCTGAGACTAGAGCTGCCTTGGCTGAGGGAAATGTGGATATTGCTATTAAATCTGCCGAAGATACCCATAGCCAACTATCAGAGGCTCGGAAGGATTTGCGCGATTATGGCGAACTGATGATAGAGTTCTTTGCGCATATAATTCGTCGTCGTAACATTTCTTGGATCGAGGACTATCCGCCTACCCTAGTTCATGTATGGAATCAAATCATCGAATGGGAAAAAGATGAACTTAAGGTAGACTCCATTGATGAAAACAAGCTCATAGAGAAATATCTAAAAGATGATGAACCGACACGTCTGGCCGAGGGGCGACGTCTTATAGCCGCTGCTATGGAAGAGGAGAAGCACCAACTCAAAGGAAAGAATGTCCCTGAAGTTGGTTCTTCTTCGGCTGCTACTGGAGCGACTGAGGTGGAAAGATATGATCCTGAGAACCTGGGAATTCCTAAAGCGCCTCTTCTATCTCCTATGCCTGAATCGGCATCAGAGGCAGTGGCAACCCCAATCGAGAAATCATCGGAAGGTATTTCTATCTTTTCTCCTCAATTTTTCAAGGCAATCTCCACCTTTCGTCATATCATTGGGCAATCAATTGAGGATCCTTTATTCTCTCCTGAGTTGATAACTGTTGCTTCTCATTCTGTAGGTTCTAAACCGATTGAGAAGGCTGACGATCCATCAACACAACCACCCAGTGAGAACCTTGCTACAGAGACTATGGAAAAACAGGGTGAAGTTGCTTATGCAGTCCCTGAGAAGGGAAATGAGGGTGAGAAGGAGGATGTCGTTGACAAGGCTTCTGTGCCCCTCAATACTGAAACTCCTGATGACAGTGATGGCATGATAGGTGCTTTGCAGGATGATGGCAATGAGGACGTGCTAGATGATGATCCCGATGTTACTATAACTGGGGAAACAGGGGACACTGAGGGCGCGACTTTGGCAGAGAGGAAGGCCGAACTAGATAATCGCATGCAGCTTAAAGTTGAGGAAATGGATCCTGAAAGCCTCGAGCCTCTCGCAACAGTACCTCCTGGATCAAGGTTAGTTATCAAACTTTCAACTAGGTCCATTACCCAGGAACTTGCTAAAAAATCTTCTCTTGATTCCAGCGCTCCAGTTCCTGGGAAAAAGTCTGTTGATTCCGGTACCTCTACCCCGCAAAAGGGGAAAAAGAAGCGGCTCAAGTCCGATGCTGAAAAAGAGGCTGAGAAAGCTCTTAAGGATGCCAAGAAATCCAAATCAACTCCAAAGTCTAAGTGAAGCTGAATTTTATATTTTTTCTTTCACAATGGCCTGCTGTTGTTGTAGCGAGTGCGGCCCTCGCATCTTTTGTTTAGTTCTTTTTGTAAAAACTCACGTACCTGTAAATAAAGTAGTTTGTTTTCCTGCAATGTCAAACGTTTGCTAGTTCATTATTCAAGTAGATTGCAACTAACAAATAACATGTCATATCATAACTATGTAGTAAAGTCACTATTACTGAACAATAAACAATAGATACTGGGGATATATATGTGTATGCCCCCAATCAATCTTGAACATGTCGCCTAGTCAAGGCTTGTTCGAGATTGATTAGTCATAGTCATTTGGTTGCCCCCAACTCTCTGGTGGGGTAAATTTTATACTCTCATGTCTAATAATCAGGTTAGAGTTATCTTTGAGGCGGTCTCCTATCGGGGTGCACCTTCACGCCTCAGAGGACGTCGTCTTCCCGTCCTTTATACTCTCTCTCTTTTCACGAGAGTTAGAGTTAGGAATGTCGTCTTCCCATTCCTTATGTCCTGTTACGCAAACGGTCGTCTCGTTTTCCCCCTGCATGCGAATTCAATTTTCAATTTTAAATTTATCTATTTCATATTTGAAATAGATGAGTCACAAAGAACAATGCAGGTAAGTAAATGACACGGGATATTCTTATAGTGGTTCAGCTAAGTCATAGCTTACGTCCACTTCATAATCTTTTGTTAATATAAATAGGCTTTTCTAGGCAAGTCGTGCCTTTTTACAATGTTCATAAGAACAAAAGAAAATACAACATCCCTAATTCAGGTATCGCATCAAATGTTGGGCATTCCAGGCCCTCGGCACTTGTTCGCCATCCACGGTCGTTAACTTGAAGGCTCCTGTCTCAAGTTTCCGTTGGACGACATATGGTCCTTCCCACTTTGGACCAAGATGAGGTAGAGATGGAAAAACTTGCTTTAGCACCAGGTCTCCTGGCTCAAATGTTCTAAAGCGAACTTTCTTGTCATAATAGCGTGCCATCTGGCGTCGGTGCCTCGACGCACGCAGGTCTGCTTCGTCCCTTTTTTCTTTAATTTCATCAAGGGACTCGAGGAGGAGTGCCCGATTCGTCATCGGGTCATAATATGTCACCCTGTGGGAGGGAACTTCAAGCTCTACTGGAATTACTGCTTCTGAACCAAATGATAGAGAGAAAGGAGTATGACCGGTTGCTGTCTTAAACGTCGTCCAGTAAGCCCACAAAGCCAAGGGCAATTCATCCACCCACTTTGCTTTTGCACGCTCTAACCGCTTCTTGAGAATGGATTTTATGACTTTATTTATTGCTTCTACCTGCCCATTCGACTGTGGGTGGGCGATTGCAGTGTACCTCTTGTCAATCTTGTATTTTTGACAGAAATTTCTGAATTCAGCGCCGTCGAACTGGGTTCCATTGTCAGTTATAATGGTCCTTGGAATCCCAAACCAGCATATGATATTTCTAGTCACAAAACTTATCACCTTTCTCGCTGTGATTTTGGTTAAGGGCTCTGCTTCTACCCACTTTGTAAAATAGTCTACGGCGACTATTGCATACTTTGCTCCTCCTTTGGCAATCGGTAGAACTCCGATGATGTCAATTCCCCACATGGAAAACGGACACGGACTCACCATTGACTTGAGCTGGGTCGATGGTGCTCTGGGGATCTTAGCGAACCTCTGGCATTTGTCGCAGCGTCGTGAATAATCAGCTGCATCTTTATTAACAGTGGGCCAGAAATATCTGTATCGTAATACCTTCTTTGCTAAAGTCTGACCCCCGTGTGGTCTCCACACTCACCTTCATGCACTTCCCTTAGTACACGCTTGATGTCGTCGTGTGCTATACATCGTAACACGGGCATGGAAAATCCTTGTCGATACAGGGTGTTGTCTTGCAGGACATATCTGGTAGCATTGCGAACTACGGCCCGCCTCTCGCTTTTCTTTGACGGAAGTGCTCCGTTTCTAAGGAAATTCTTGATTGGGGTCATCCATGACTCCTTCTCCAGCTCCGCCTCTAAAGTCAGCTCAATTTCCATCAACTCAAAACTAGGTGATTCCAATATCTCAATTGGAACCATTTCAGTTTCTTCCGGATGGTCGGAGCTTGCCAACTTAGCTAGTCGATCTGCTTTCTGGTTTTCAGCTCTGGGGATGTGCGTTATGTTGTATCGCTCTAGGCTACTCAGCAATTCTTCTACCTTTCCAAGATAGGTAGCAAGTCGAGGTCCCTGGGTCACGAACTCCTTCCGTACTTGGCAGACGACTATTTTGGAGTCGCAGAATATATCTAATACCTTTATTCCGAATTGCTTAGCGAGTTTCAGACCGGCAATCAGGGCTTCATACTCAGAGTCGTTATTGGTCGCTGAAAACTCTAGTCGCAGAGCGTAATATACGGATCGTCCTTCGGGAGTAACTAAGACGACTCCTGCCCCGGACCTTCGGTCGTTCTTGGACCCGTCTGTGTATAGCTTCCAAGGGCTCAATTCTAACTCCTCTTCAGATTGGAATACCCTATCACCGATCGTCTCCTCTTCAGGGGTTGTGAATTCGGCTATAAAGTCAGCCAAAGCTTGCCACCTGATCGATCTTCACGGCTGAAAGTTCAAATCGAACTGACTTAACTCAATATTTCACTTGATTAGGCGTCTAGACGCTTCAGGTCTTTGCAATACCTGTCTTAGAGGCTGTTCAGTGTATACGACTATTGGGTGAGCTTGAAAATAATGGCGCAGTTTTCGGGATGCGATCAGAAGGCTGTAAGCGAGTTTCTCAATCCTTGGGTAGTTACACTCTGCAGCTGCCAATTTCTTACTTACGTAATATACCGGCCTCTGCACTTTGTCTTCTTCTTGGATCAAGGCGGTGCTAAAGGCATGGGCCGATACTGCTAGGTAAACAAACAGCTCTTCATGATCTACTGGTTTCGACAAAATCGGTGGTCCCTCTAGTAAGTCCAATAGATTTTGAAAGGCCTCAACACAGTATGGAGTCCATTCAAAATTCTTCTTTCCCCTTTTTATTAGATCAAAAAACGGGACGCATTTGTCTGTTGCTTTGGAGATAAATCTACTCAACGCAGCCACTTTCCCTGCAAGACTTTGGACATCTTTAATTCTTTGTGGTTTCTCGATGTTCCTTATCGCTGCTATTTGACTGGGATTAATTTCAATTCCTCGAGAGCTCACGATGAAACCTAGAAACTTTCCATATGCCACCCCAAATGAGCACTTCAAAGGATTTAACTTCATTCGGTACTTTCGGAGGATATCGAACATCTCTGCTAAGTCTTGCGTATGGCTAGAGGACTGTCTCGATTTGACAAGCATATCGTCTACATAAACCTCCATAGTCTTCCCTATTTGATCATAAAACATCCTGTTCACTGAGCATTGGTAGGTAGCTCCAGCATTTTTCAGTCCGAAAGGCATGACCACGTAGCAATACAATCCCAAATTTGTGATAAAGCTTGTGTGCTCTTGATTAGGTACGTGCATGGGAATCTAGTTGTACCCGGAATACACATCCATAAACGAAAGAAGTTCATGTCCCGCTGTTGAATCCACAAGCTGGTCTATTCTGGGGAGTGGGAAGCTATCTTTCGGGCAGGCTTTGTTCAAATCTGAAAAATCAATGCATGTCTGCCACTTCCCGTACGACTTCTTTACTAAAACAGGATTCGATATCCAGTCGGGATATGTCGAATCTCTGATAAATCCGTTTTCTTTCAGCTTCTCCACTTCTTCTTTCAGAGCCGTCGACCTCTCTGGGCCCAACATATGTCTCTTTTTCTTTACAGGCGGGTGTTTCGGGTTTATACTCAGCGAATGACTCATGATAGACGGATAAATCCCACACATGTCAGCGTGGGTCCAGGCAAACACATCCAGGTTTGCCTTCAGAAAGTCAGCCAATTCTTTGGCTCGGTGTGGATCCAACTGGGATCCAATCTTCAAAACTTTTGCCGGATCAGCTTCATCAATGGATATATCCACTGTCGTTTCGTTTGGAGTTGCCTTTCTATCCTCAAGTTCATCATCCTCTCTGGGATCTAGATCTTCAGGCATTCCTCTGGGCAACTCCTTCGGGGCTGATCCTTCTAATTGCTGCGCTGAACCCTCCTTCGGAGAGGGTGATGCACTTTTACTATCGATGTTGAGTCCCTTCATCAACATCTTTAATTCAAAAATATAACAAGCTCTTCCGGAGACTTGGTCTCCCCTCATCACTCCGATTCCGGCTTCAGTTGGGAATTTTAGCAATAAGCACCATGGTGTGATGCAAGCTCTGAATTCCGTAAGGGCAGGCCTTCCCAGAAAAGCGTTGTAAGGAGATTTGATGTCTAGCACTACAAACTGAAGCATTCGTACTCTTCGACGGTCCCCTTGACCCAATGTCACAGGTAGCTCTATATATCCCATTGGAGCCGTCGATGCCCCATTGAAGCCACGGATCCATCCTTCACAGGGCTTCAAATCTCCAGGTTCAAGTCCCATCTGATCAAATGACTTCTTAAATAGAATGTTGACAGAGCTTCCATTGTCTACTAATACCTTATAAACCAACGCTGGTCCAATAGCGGTAGTTATAACCAACGGGTCCTCGGTAGGTGATTGGATTCCAGTGTCGTCTCTGCTACGGAACACCACATCATCGAAAATTGTTTTCTGCTGCTTCACAGGAGTGATATCTTCCAAGTCATTACACTCATCCACATTTATGTGCTTAAATGCATTAACGTACTGGTCCATCGCTCTGAAACTGTGAAGGCCTGGATGGGGCCCGCCAACTATGGTGTTAATAACAATTCCTTTGCCCTTTTGCTGCGCTGTAGTTTTGGGAGCAGACTGATTCTGGTTTGGGGCCTGTCCTCCTTACCCCCTGTCCCTTGGGGAAACTTTATACTCGTACAACTTCCCCTCACGCAACAACTTCTCAACTACATCTCTCAAGTGTCGACATTCATTTGTTGAATGTCCGTGGGTTCCGTGAAACAAACAAAAATTTCCGGTAGCAATTTCTTTCTCTGTCGAATCTCGTGGCGGCGGCTTTTTATATTGCAAAACATTATATGTGTCCAAATAAATGTTCTCCAACGTATCATTCAACGACGAATAATTCTCAAAAGTCTGAAACCGGGGCCTTTTGTCAGAATTATTTCCTCGGTTTCTGTTTCTTCTATTACCATTCCCATTACGGTTGTTGTTGCCCCCATTTCCATTATTATTTCCATTCTTGTTTCCAACATTCACTTCTACTTTCCCAGAATTTTCTCTAGACTGCTTTATAGCAACATTACTTTGAACAGCTTCTTTTGAAGCCGCTTCGGACTTCCTTTTTATGTTTGCCTGTGCTTCCTCCGGTCTTAACCGAATATTGGCCTTCTCACAAAACAACTCTCTTGTGGGAGGTGGCTTCCCATAAAGGTAATCTCCAAATTATGAATCAGGATCAACTCCCTCTATCAAGGCCATCAAGATGGTAGGCTCAGGGGGGTCACTAACTTCTGTTACGGCTAAGTTGAAACAGTCCAGATATGACTTCAAAGACTCGCCCGGAGCTTGCTTAATTCTTGACAACTCAATAACAGTCTTGGACTTCCTAGCATGAAGTCTAAACTGATTCATGAAACGTACGCTTAATTCTTTGAAATTCGATACGGACCGTGGAGGAAGTCGAGTAAACCATAATAGTGCTACTTCTTCTAGGTAAATCGGGAAAGCTTTACATTTCACAGCATCGGGACAGCAGCAGCATTCATAAACCATGCATATCACATCAAATGTTGCCCAGGATCAGTCCTCCCTTTATACCTATCCATCTGCGGCAAATTAAATCTTTGGGGGAACTGAAAGTCAAGAATGTCATCAGTAAAGGGAGTATGGCTTCGCTCAATTACATAATCTTCATTGGTGTAATTTCGACTCTCAAACATAATCTGGCGCACCATAGCCCATACATCAGCATTGGTCAAGGGCCGTTCAAGCTCTCTGGCCCTGATATTCGGGTTTCCTCTAGGTTCTTGACCAGGGGATTCCCGCCTTCTTCTAGCAGCTTCTGCTCTCATTTGCTCCCTATGTTCCCGGTCGATCTCGGGAGGAAGGGGCTGAAGCATCTGGGTCTGAGTAGGGTTGGTAAGGTTAGGATCCCTAGGCAGAACACGAGATCCTTGCATTGGTAACAACATAGGCTCTCTCAGGCTCGGGTCATCAGGTCCTAACACACGAGTAGCATCTTCGCGGGATCCCAGAGATCCGAAAGTCATCTGTTCAAGGTTTTGAGGTCGCTCATATGGCCTTCTTTCACGGGGTCGTTCTTCCTCTGAGGAAGATGACAGATCCACCGCAGTGTGATGAACTGGGGAAGGGGTCCTTCGCCTGCGAAGCTCACCAATCTCCCTACTCATGGTTCTCATATTCTCTTGCATCATAAGGTTGGTGCGCTCGTGGGTTCTCATAGTATCCCTGGTGCTCTCGAGCATGTCGAGAAGGCGCGAAAAATCTCCTTGTGTGACAAGCGCATACGGATTGATCTGGTCATTGGTTCTGGTGGCTGGAGTCGGAGCATTTGGATGGGCTCGAGTAGGGTTTCCAGCATCACCCAGATCGGGTTCGGATCGGAGTAAAGTAACCTGGCCGGGTCGGTTCGGAATTGGGGAGCGCACCTCTTCAACATCTTGCACTCGGTTCGGATTGGAGCTTTCTCTCTGTGATCGGTTCGGATTTCCTGAGCCGGTCCGGTCCGCATCCGAGCTTTGCCCACGAGACCTCGTCACAACCGCATTTTGCTGATCTTCGCCAAATTCATTCCCTCGACTGGTTTGAACTTCCTTGCCTTTTCCTTTGGCCATAATTCTTCAACAATCAACCAACAAGTACTTGAAAACGTCGTAAATTGGGGATTAACTTCTTTGAACTCAACGGTCCAAAAAATAGAACGATAATCCAGAAAAACAGAGAATTCAAATGATTCTCAGTGAAAGCACCGAAATGTTAGACCAAAAAGTGGTTCTAACACCCAAACAGAATGAAATTCTAATAAAACAGGATCAAAAACAGAAAAGAGACACGGGATTTATAGTGGTTCGGCTTAAAAGAGCCTACGTCCACTTTATATCAATTTGTTGATGATGTAAATGAATGTACAACAGGATAATCACTCAATCTCACTTTGATTTCATACACATTTACTCAATAGTCTTGTTAATTCACTCTAAATGATGATTTGAACGAATAAGAAGCTCTGAAATTCGGTTCTCCAAGATACACAAACTCTCAAAGTGCCAAAAGATCCTTTCAAATGACCCTTGGGGGTCTATTTATAGGTGGAAATCCTTCATAAATCCGGATCGGATCGGGTCCGCGTGGCTCCCGCTGCATCACTTTCGGGTTCAGATGAATTCTGGTGTTGACAGCGCATCAGGTAAGTGGCCAACGTGGGTAGTTCATGCATGTAACCGCCCCGATTGTTTAGGAGAAAGTGGGCTGAAGCGGTTGGATGTTCTGGGCTCGGTTCGGATAGGTCATGGGTTCGGATCGGAGCATTATAACCGATCCGGTCCGGCTTGCGTCCTGTCTTTCCTGGTTTCATCTTGTTTTGCTTTGCTTTTCCCCAACTACATCCGATCCGATCCGATTGGCTTCATGGAGAGGTGTTCTTGAAATGTTGAAATCTTGACTTTGTGTTGCCTAGTTCACAAAGTAGGCTAACACCGACTGAAGTCGATTAAATCAAAATGTTTTATTTCAAACAGTCGAGTTCATCATAATACTTTATACAGATGATCAATTTTCACAACATTTCACTGACTATAGTTCCATAAATTAAATGCCCACTAATTATCTAGTTATAGAAATAATCGAATAGACCTTCTTTCTTTATTATCTAAATTATTCAAAAAGAATAATTATTAAATACACTTTGATTTATCGATATGTATCTACATATATTTATATTTAACTCTTCGTTTATTTTAATCACTTCTCTTACATCTTATTTCGTATTATGAAATTACTATGTATATATTTCTTCTTATTATTTAATACAAGGAAATTGTTTAAGTTTAAAGTTTCCATTCTTTCCTTCTATTTTTAATTAAGCCTGAAGCCCAGCGTTTTCTTGGCCCTTCACTTCTGGCTCATCTTCCCTTCCTTTTATCTTTCCCTTCATTTCTCTCTAATTTATTTAAAACTGTTAAAGCCTGCTGAAGGACAACATTTCGGCCCAATTTCTTTTATTTAATTTTTTTCCCGGCCCAGTTCTTTTCCTTGTCGTCCCCCCTTCCTTTTTCTGTTGCTCTCTTCTTTTCTTGGTTTAACTTGCCGCACCTCTTCTTTTTAATCCCCTTTTTCTTTCAACACACTACATGGCTATATGAGCCAAAACGATCGACTCATAGTGCCTCTCTCTTATTCCTCTTCCTGCTTACCATTTTCCTGTAACCTCAAATACATGACCGTGCACGGTGAACTGATGCACGTGTACCAGCAGTCCACTGGCCGGCAACTCCCTTTGGCCATCTCCTCAGACGTTGCTCCATCCCCTGAGACTGATTCCATCGTCGGAAACCCTAATCACTACTTAAATCAAAAACTGACATTGATACCCAGCTTCAACACCATGTCGATCCAAGAAACAGCCTCGCACCACCCCTACTCACCACTGACCATCACCAGACCCCAGCTATAGGTGCTTGACGCTTCTCCCCCTCGAATCCACCTGGAGCGATCACCAGAAATGTTCTGACGTCGGTGTAGTTTGACGTTAAACTTAGGTTACCCAAAAGCCAATTTCACCACTTAATCGATCCTTAACACACGAATTCCATACTAGAAAATTTTTTAAGTGATTTTCAAATATTCCCTAATATGCCACGTCCGTCCTATATCATCCCCATAATTCCTGATCATCTCATTCGCCAGATTTTGACTTTAGTTCCAAATTCTGATCATGACAGAATTCTCCCTATTCACGCTACTAAAAATTCTCATTTATCTTCTAAAAATCATAGTTTTACTTACTCAATAACTTAGTAAAACCGAACCACTGAATTATCAACTTTTGATTTTAGACAATTTGTGTGTCATCCCCTATTATTTTAGAACTGCTCTTGGCATAAGTCACATCAGAAGCTAAAGTAAATTTTAACATAAACTAGATTAAGTTTGGATTAATTTTCATATTTACATAATTATCTACAGCACGCTAGAATTGAGGTTATGAATTTTTGAAACTAAGAAAAGAGAAGTATTCTCTTTTATTACTTCATATTTTCTGTCATATGCAAACATTTCAATGATTATATTATAAAACAATCATCCTAGTTTGAGTCATATAGTGCAGCCTAACATCGGATGTATATATTAGTTCATATATATATATATATATATATATATATATATATATATATATATATATATATATATATATAGTGTGAGTTAACAATACTGTATGAAACAGTAGGAAATATTGTGTTAACTCACTAAAATATTTTCTGTCATTTGCTTTTCCCTGTTACAGGTTATTTCCTTTGTTTATTTCAATCAATTTATAATTCAAATGTAAGATTTCTATATATGATACATCACCATTAATTATATGTATGTACATATGCATAGACTATATCATTAAATACAAATCATAATATAGGTTTTAAATAAAATTAGGGGGAGTTTACTCACTCACTGGCTTCCAAATCGTTATATTCAGGTTCTAGTAAAAGAGAGTTTTCATGTCAAAATTTGATTCATATGTATGATAACTTTCAAGTGTATATTTATATAAATGTGTCAACTGCAATCTAATATTCACATTAATAAACACAAGACTTAAAGAATTTTAAACAGAGTTTACTCATTTGTCCTCAGCTCCTCTTTGCTGTTGTAAATAAACCTTCACTTGTTCAATCTTGTTTGTGTGTGGAGTGTATGTTCTTATGATATATTTATAGACACAATATAGTATTAAACAATTCATTGCATTAAATTGTTGTAAGCTTTTTACCATACCGATTAATGTTTGATAATACAACCCATTTAGGCTTTAGATTTTCTTGTTTGATTTGATTACAGAAAACACAAGTAAGGTTAAATATAAATATACCATACCTTGTATAATCATGTACTATTACTTAGCTTATAGGAGTATGGCATCCAAATATAATTAAATGGATGCTGCCGAATTTTCTTCAGGGATGTTTGGTTTTGATAAGGATATAAAATTTGGTAAATGTTGTTGTTTATAAATATTAGCTGCAGCCTTATAATCCTATATAGGTTAGGTGATATCTATCCACTTGCATTTCAACATGATAGCTTTCAAGGAGATTTTTCTATAGCACATCACATTTAAAATCTTGTACTCTTTGTTGATGGGCCTTTCAGACCGCCCATCAAGGCCGGATAATGTGGAGCAGCCCAGCGTTCTAGCGTTTGAAGCAGGTGAGTTAAAGGAGCCCGTTCCATTGGCTCGCTGCACACGATAAGACGCAGATTAGAGTAAATACGAAAGGACCGTACCTGATCATTTTCCACGTGTTCATTTAAGGATCAAGGAAGCAACCTAAAGAATAGTTCATCCCAGATTCTCTTCATTCAAACTACTTGGGATATTTTGGCCAAGCATTAAGGAAGGACTACCTATTCTCTAGCAAAGAATGAATCCACCAGCCGCAGCTATCCTTATGGATCTGATAACACGTATTAAGCCGTAGCCCATTACTGTATCATCTATAAATACTGCTATCCCGGTTCAGGGAAAAGGGGGATTTTTCTTGTAATCATTCATCAAGTTCATAATATAAAACTTATAAAGTGGACGTAGGCTGATTAACGTTGAACCACTATAAATTTGTGTGTGATTCCTCTTTTAATATTAGTTATAGCCGATTATCTTCATTTAATCTCTTCAAAACTCTACTCAATTGGGTGTTGAACCAGTTTTTGGTATCAACATTTTGGTGCTTTCACTGAGAACTGACTTTCTCAGATCATTTCGGATTTTTCGTTCTACTTTTGGATCACCAAGTCCAAGGAAAAAATCCCATTCCTTATTATTTTTGTGTTAATTTGGCAATGGCAGGGAAAATGGCGCGCAATACAGGAAAAAATCCACAGGTGGGAACCTCTACGGGAGCAGCTGGTGGGTCGACCGATCACGAAGCTACCTCTGATCAGCCTATGTCGCCTGCTGGAGGAGATCTAGCCCCATCTTCCGCCTTTGCCACCCGAGACGAATTCATGACTTTGATGGACCGACTTAGAGAAACCACCGATGCCTTGAGAACGCAGTCTCAGGAGAATGCCGCTATGCGTGAGGATGTGAATCGCATATCGAGGCAATGGGAAGAATTCAGGAATCAACGTCAAGGAGTTCTGGGACATCAATCTCCTCCCCCTCGACTGAATCGAGCCTCGGGAGACTCGTCATCATCAGAGGAGGACAGAGACCCTCGTCGAGATCGACGCCCGCTAGAAAGGGTTGAAAACGTCCAACCGCAACAAGCGGAAGGACATGTCGATCAAGATGAGATAGAAACTGTAGGCCCGATGGCTCCGCACCATCGAGAGGAGCCTCCTCCCGACTGAAATGCCGTTCGAAGAGGCTTAGCCCGAGTTCGACCCCCCCGAAACCTTGTAAACGACCGGGAGAATCGCAGGAGAAGGAGAGGTGCCCGGACGGCGTCCTCCAATGGAGTCAGAAGAAGCCCGACGGTCGAGCAAGTCGATCCAGATACAACTGTTCCCCCGAATCTGGTCGTCATGGTGAAACAAATCTTGAACGACAGTCGAGGACACAGGAATGAAGATTGGGGAGTTGACCGGAGCCATACGCCATTTACTGACGAGATCTTACAAGCGGAAATTCCTAGAAGATTCAATATGCCTCAAAGGGATCATTATGATGGAACCACGGACCCGCAACAGCATCTGATGAGATACTCCTGGCACATGGATGTGGCAGCAGCTCCTGACACGATTAAATGCAAGGCCTTTCCCATCTTTTTAAGTCAAATAGCCCTTATGTGGTCTGTTCGCCTGCCAGCAAAGTCGGTTCCTAATTTCAAAGATTTAAGTGAGAAGTTTCTAACTCAATTCCGCCTCCACGCCACCAAATCGAAACATGTCATGGCCTTGTCAGCAGTGAAACAAGGAAGAGATGAATCCCTGAGGAATTACCTTAACCGATTCAATCGAGCTGTTACCGAAGTAAGCAACCCCAACCATGAGACCGTCCTGATGGCTTTAGTAGATGGCATCGACAAACGAACTGAGTTCGGAAGATATCTAATCGGGAAGCCGCCTACTACGATCGAAGCCTTTTATGAAAAAGCCCATATCTGCCTGAGGCAAGAGGATGCTCAATTGGAAGAAGAGGGTGGGCCAAGAAATATTCCTAGCCCGGCAGCTCGAAACAATGTCGCGGTGAAACAATCTGGTGACAGCTCAGGAAAAGTCGAGGTAAATATTGAAAACCGCGGCAAGCGCAATAGCGAGGAATCAAAGGGGAATAATGGAAGTTCGAGACAAAGAGGAGATTCCCGGAAGCGCCCCCGTTTCCAGGTGTTCGAGACATATACTGCCCTGAATGATAGTCTGGAGAATATATACCTCGATACCTGCGACGCAATGCAGTATAAGAAGCCGCCTCAGCGAGAGGCAACGGAGAAGGAGCGAGCAACAGGAAAATATTGCTTATTTCATGACATTTATGGACACGCGACCAACGAGTGCCGACATCTCAGAGATATCATCGAGAAGCTGATTCGAGAAGGGAAACTCGACGTATATAAGACAGTCCCAAGGGAAAGGGGGCAAGGGACTTCGGGATCTCAACCAAGTCAAACAACATCTCGCGCCACCCCCCAGGAAAAGGGGAAGGGGATTGTAATCAACGCCATCATGGGGGGACCGCACCCAGCAGGAAACAGTAATAGAGCTATGGAACGATATGTTAATGCCGTGAAACATATGGACGTTGGAGAAACAGATCCCCATGACAGCGCAAGTCCTGTTAAGTTGAGAAAAATGATGAGTGAGGATATCATCTTTCGCGATCGAGAATCGATCGGTATAGAATCCCCAACGATCGACCCATTGGTGATAACGGCGGTAATTGGTCCGGCCATTGTCCGAAAAGTTTTGATCGACAATGGAAGCTCGGTGAACATACTATTCAAGCAAACTTACGACCAGATGAAACTAGAAGTAAAAGATTTGGAGCTGTATGAAGGCTACATACGTGGTTTCAATGGAGCATCAACCGAACCTATTGGACAGGTCAGGTTGTCAGTGGAACTGGGAGATGGAGAGAGACGAAGAGTCATGATTTTACCGTTTGTGGTGATGAACATCAAATCACATTATAACGCCTTCCTAGGACGGCCTGCATTAGCAGTTTTTCGAGCATGTATCGCCCCATGGTGCCTGCTTTTGAAGTTTCCCACCGACAATGGGATCGGAACTATGCGAGGCGACCAGATGGACGGTCGTGCATGCTATATGGCAGAATGGAAAGAGCTAAGAAGCGGTGGTGACAAGGAGTCCGGTAAATCTTCTCCCTCGGGGGAGAAAAAGGAAGCATAGCAATTACTAAGTCACTCCGACCAGGATCGTTGCCCCGTAAGGTCGAGGACATCGATCCCCGGGACAACAAGGAGTCGAAGTGCTGGAAGGCGACCCCAAATAGAGCCGCCATAGACATTCCTAAAGATGATCGCGACCCCATGTCATTCAGAACAAGCTCAAGAGTAGAAGTTTCAGAATGACGACAATGGAGGGCGAGTTATTTCAGGAAGCATGGAATACGGAGCATTTACGACTTTATCTTTCTAAAGATTCCCTATTTATTTCTTTTTGCATTTAGGTTTTAGTGTTTAGGCTTTTTTCTTTTTCTTTTTCATTGAATTTGTTCTTTAGCATTGTAATAAGCAGTCCTTACAGACCGCTGTAGCTTATTAATAAAAGACTCCGTTTCCACTCTGACTTGATGTGGTTCAGATGAATAAATATCTATGATTTAATGACTAAACTTATGGCCTCTGCCTTGTCTGACACAAGGATAGGGTCGACGCCTGCCTTGACAAATTGACTGACTAGCAGGACTTGGACACTGACTTGGGAACGAGTATAAACGACACTAGAGCGTGAATGGTGCACCCTGACGAAAGACCGCTCAAACCGCCAAACTTTACCCTTTACTGACTAAAGGATAAGTTTAAAAGACTATGGCACTCCTACTCAAGTACGTCTGAGCCGTGATCAACAATGGCTCTGCTTGGGTTCGAAAGGAGGGATTGCCTTTTGACACCTACCCCGACACTGGGGGCAAAGATGGAGATTAACTCCCTCGACAAGGACGAAACACGGCTCATCCTTGACGAAACGGGGAGACCGAGTCTCAAATTTATATGACACTTACACACACATGTATAATAAGTAGGTTCATTCAAAATGTTCTGACATCGCTACAAAATATTGTTGCTTGACAGGTGCCAATTGAAGATCATAACAGACGACACAATGCTAAACGACCACAAAAAGAAAGCAAATAAATCTTAAAAGGGAGGCCGTATCGACCCCTGCTCCACCAACTTGGCTAGTTCTTTCTGCTTAATCATCTCCAAAGCCTCCTCCGTGGTCAACATACGCCTCACCCCTATAAGGGTACTACCAAAGGCTTCGGGTGCTGAAGAAGAAGCCTGTGAAAGAATGGGGGCTGGAGCTGAAGAAAGCAGGGACGGAGGAATAAGCTGCGAAGGATGAGTATTCAAAGGCTCTTCAGTGGGCTCTGACTTCATCGCAGACAACTCTCTTTCCCTCTGAACCTTCATATCAGCCAGGGAAGGACGGTCCTCTCTCGTCGACTCTTTGACGATCTGAATGTCCGAATCTTCGGGGGACACCGGCTCGATCCTAACCGTCTCTGTGGCCTCCCCTGCTTCCTTGGAAATATTCTTCTCCTTGGCAACAAACTCTTCATCCGCCATGTTTGCCTTGGAAGAATCCCCTGCCGAAAAAAGGGAGATATGTGAATTACTGACGAAAGACGATGGGATCGACAAAAGATAAGAATTTACTCTTAGCGTTTGGGCTGGTCGCCCGCTCCTCCATGGTATTCGCCATGTCAACTGGAATGGAAGAGGACGAACCCCCTACTGCGACCAAGGGTGGAGAAGTGGAAACGCGCGGTCGACTACCGCCTATTTCAGCCTCAAGGGCCGACTTTCCTTTCGCCTTGGAACACTCTGCCTCGGCCATTTGTCTTTCCCAACCTCGCGCTTCCCTCACAATGGCTTGTTCTCTATCATTCAAAATGTTAGTCATTAACAACGTTTCATTCACCGGGCGACCCTGAGCTTTTCTCTTCTCATCGCACAAAAGCACTTTCCACACATCGGTCAAAATTTTAGGATACCCGGGCATCTCAGATAAGTCTCTTCGACGGAGAAAGTCCGCACAAAACGTAAGAACTTGACGTGCATTCCTCCTCTGTATCTCGCCTTTCTCCCGGACATGATCGGCTTTCATAGTCTCGATCTCAATGTCATGCTGCTGTCTCTAATTGCTAGCGGACTCGATGGCCGCAGCAGCATTTCGTTCAGCCTGGTCTTTAGCTAGCTCGGCCGAGTCTAGGGCCGCTTTCAGATTTTGAACTTCAAGGTCGAGTCGGACCTTATCCCTTTTCAAAGACTCGACCTCCTCGTTCATCTTTCCACACTCTTGATCTCTCTACTGAACCCGACTGTTCAGCTCTGCAATCTCCCTCTCACGCTCCTCTTTGCTCGCCGCCACTTGTAACTCCAGGTCTTTGGTTTTTTCTTCTAATAGCCCGATGGTTCTTCTATTATCACCAGCCTCTCTTTTTAAACCCGCAATCTCGGTGAGTCTTCCCTTTAGCGCCCCACTCACTTGTTCGGCATACTCCTGCATAGCGTCATATTGGGTAAAGACATATTCGAAGTTATGGCGCATGCATCGACGGAAACTGCGGGTCAATGGCTGAATTTCGGGGGCAGGTTCGACCTCTGAGAATACGAAATTAGGGAAATCTCGCTCCAATTCTTGAAAACGGTCGCTGGAAGAGGGCTCGTGCACATGACTGGATCGGTGTGCTACTGCCTGAGGAGGCTCGGTCCTATGTCCTTTAGGTGTAAAAGGTTCGTCCACCCTCCTTCTCTTGGGAACGTTGCTCGATTCCCCATGGTCCCCTAACGACCGGTCGTGTTTTCTCAAAAATTTCTTTTTCTGCCTACCCTTGTCATCAGGTAGCTCGTCTGCCTTCTCCTCCCTCATGTCATCTCCCACTTCTCTATCCTTGTCATCCGGCACATTCTCTGCCTCTTTATCCCCTCTATCACCGGTTCGGGTGGGGCCTTCTCTCTCGGTGTGTGTAGAGTCGTATAATTCAGGACCCGTTAGGAGAGAGGCAAATAAATTCCCATAATACTCCTCGTCAACCCCTACAAGAAAGAAAAAAAGGAGATGAATATTTCCCAAACCATATGAGATTAATACACGATACACTACAAAAATCAAAATCGTACCGTCAATATTGTTGTGCCTATCTGAAAAAGGCATTCCTTCTGACTGGTTGGCGAAGAATCGAGTTGGATCCAGGCTTTGTGGCGAGAGAATAACATTTGGCATTTGAAGTTTCTCTAAGCCAGGGAGGGGGGAAGTGCCGTGCCCCTCCTGTGGTTCGTGTGTCGAGGTAAAACCTTCTGTTATCCCTGAATCTTTTGGATGGGTCTCAGCAGGCTTTTCTTTGTTCGACTGCCCTTGCGCGACCTTTGGGGCCTTCCGGGCAACAGCTTTCTTTTTCTGACGAGGATTAACCCCCTCTGTGTCGACCTCCAAGAACCTGAACTTCCCAACCCGTTTCTTGAGAACGTGCTTCTTGAGGCCTGTCTTCTCTGGATTTTTTGGCGAAGGCTGGGCAGAAGATCCTCCAGCCAAGTAAACCGCCTGTTTACTCCCCAATTCCCCTTCAGCTGGGGAGATGTCATCTTGAGCTGGTGCGGCCAGATCTGACCCGTCTGTTGATGAACCCCTCGTTCTATTAAGATCAAGGAGGCCATATCGGTGTAGATTTGCTTCATTCAAGCAATTCCAAAATGTCCGATTCTTCTCTTCCAGACTGATCAGTTGCCTGTAGCGCTCTCTATAAACCTCCTCGTCAGGTCTCGTAGGATCTCCCTCTAAAAAAAATACGTAATACGAGAATAGTTATAGCAAGAAACTCGGGCACAGGAGAAGTATGTAAAAAAAAAGAGAGGGGGGGCAAAGCATTACCACGTTGCAGCCAATATTGGGCGCAACCTGGTTGTCGTTTAATCCAGAACCAATCTCGCTTCGCATCGCCCACTTTGGTCGGGACTTTTTGGATAATCTTCCACCCCCGGTTGGCTTCAAGAAAAAGGGTGGAGGGAGATTGCGTCTCATTATGCTTAAAATTAAAGAGAAAGGCTATGTCATTGAAGGTTGGAAGATGTTTTAGGTATTTCAGAAACAGGTAGTAGGTCGACAATAGAAGGCCATAAGCAATCGGGCTTAGTTGCATTGGGGCCAAATTCATCCTGCGCAAGAATTCAACAATTGGAAGAGGAAGAGGTGGAATGGCCCCCACGTTGCACATTGGAACAGAAATCGCCATATAACCGTCAGGGGGCATATGGGGTCTAGCAGTAGCACTCGGGACGAGGGTATCGTCAAAAGGGATGTTATGCTTGGTTGTTAAGGTTTGTAGTCGCTTGAGGGTCATCTTAGATTCTTTTTCCTCCACAGGATCCCTCAAAATCTCAGAACCAGGAATCATATCTGGTGCTAAGAAGGGTGATATCGCCCCAGATAGGTCAACCGCTAATGGAATGATAGGTGACAGATCCGTCGACTGACTTCGAGGATCGTTACCCGAGGAAGATGCTGAATGACTCGAAGACTCTGAAGAACTATCTATCCTAATTGAACAAGATGGATGACTGCCTACTTCTTGCTCACGATTGTCTCGCGTCTTGACCATAAGCTCGCCAAAAACCTACAAAAAGAAGCAAGAAGAGAAAAGATCTTTATATCAAAATGTGAAACTCAGGATCAACCAACGATGATCTTGATTGGAAAAATCGTATCGTCGCTGACTCCGACGATCGGGTGTAAAAATCTGCTGTCAACCAGAGTGAATTGAACCCTAGAAAGATAATCGAGGATACAGTGGAACTCGAGCAAGACTAAGCGTCTATTTTGGGGAAAAGTGCATACCTGGTAATTACGAAACCCGGAGGAAGACGATGACTGTTTTTATCTTGAAATAACTGTTCAGCTACTGCGATGGTAAAAAGTAAAAGAGGATAAAAAGGATTTTCGCTTTTATAATAAAACAAAGAAAAGGCTTTTCAAATCCCGCTGATTTGACCGGATAAAGCTGACGTGTGAAAAAGGGAAAAGATGGGAGCCAGCTGATATAACGAGAAGCTAATGAGATGATGTTATTATCCGAGTCCATTGATGACTCTGAGCCAAAGGACGAAACTCGATGCAATTTGTAATGTCCGTTGAGTGGAATAGCCAGCAAAATAAAATGACACCGAATTTAATTCGAGATCTGGAACAAAGTATACTTCTTATTAAACGAATTATACTTTGGGGGGCAAAGTGTTGATGGGCCTTTCAGACCGCCCATCAAGGCCGGATAATGTGGAGCAGCCCAGCGTTCTAGCGTTTGAAGCAGGTGAGCTAAAGGAGCCCGTTCCATTGGCCCGCTGCACACGATAAGACGCAGATTAGAGTAAATACGAAAGGACCGGACCTGATCATTTTCCACGTGTTCATTTAAGGATCAAGGAAGCAATCTAAAGAATAGTTCATCCCAGATTCTCTTCATTTAAACTACTTGGGATATTTCGGCCAAGCATTAAGGAAGGACTACCTATTCTCTAGCAAAGAATGAATCCACCAGCCGCAGCTATCCTTATGGATCTGATAACACGTATTAAGCCGTAGCCCATTACTGTATCATCTATAAATACTGCTATCCCGGTTCAGGGAAAAGGTGGATTTTTCTTGTAATCATTCATCAAGTTCATAATATAAAACTTATAAAGTGGACGTAGGCTGATTAACGCTGAACCATTATAAATTTGTGTGTGATTGCTCTTTTAATATTAGTTATAGCCGATCATCTTCATTTAAACTCTTCAAAACTCTACTCAATTGGGTGTTGAACCAGTTTTTGGTATCAACACTCTTGTGTTTAAATAATAGTTTACAGTATGTGCAGCCATATCTTCTCCTTTGTCTTACGACCATTTTAAGAGTTAAATCATATTAATGTTTCAATTCATGGTTTAGGGAATGACATCCATATTTGCCGCCATGTCTTCTCTTGACTTGCGGGCATTTCAATGTTTAATCACATAAATGTTTTAACCCTTTTTGTTTGTTTTTAATATGCAATAAAAGCTAAATTGTAGTGGCAATTTGAGAAGAATAATTAAAATAAGGTTTACCTATATATATGTGTGTTATATACATGTTGTATTGTTTTTGAACATATGTTCATGCCTATGTGTTCACTTAGCAAAAGATTATATTTGATGTTTTGAATCAATGCAAAACATATAACTCAGAGTATACATATATCAATATATTTACATATATATACAATTACATACATACATGTGCATAGGTTCTTAGATTTAAGTTTGTTTATTAATCTTGGTTTAATTCCACTTTATTTTAATTAACTCATTAGTAAATCAATATTTATTATCGAACAAAGTCGTTAAAAATCGGGACATTACACTTTTGTTTTCCTATGTAAAATAAATAATTTAAACTCCAACTAAACCAAACCTGCAGCATCAACATCTGGTTAGGTAGGATGCCATTGCCTTTTGCTTTTGTAAAAAGTGTAAATCCCAAGTCTGCTTCACCTTTTTTTCCACATGCTACAATTAATATTGAATATGTAACGACATTTGGTTTCACTCCCGCTTCTCTTATTTGATCTAGAACTTCAACAGCCTTATGTAATTGATCCCCATCACATAAGGAGGTGACTAATGCATTTAGTGTAGAAACTATGGGGACCAACTTTAGTGCCATAATTTTCTCATGTAGCTCCAACGCTTTCTGCCATTTTTTTCCATTGCAGCAGGCCCCATCAATGAGCTATATGAGAAATTTTCGAGCCTTATCCCTCTGCTTCTTACATCTCATAAAATTTCAAAAGCAGTATCAACTTTACCAGCATGTCCAACAACATCTATTATAGTACTAAGGAACATCTCATCGGGTACAACACCATTCATTTTCATGTCATTGTAGATACTAAGGAAAAATTCAAAATCACTGGTCTTGCTACAAATATTGACATCAAATGTGTATACTTCAGGAGTACCCTTTATCTTATACTTTTGAAGCATTTTCTAAACTTCCCGAACACGATCAACATGACCAGATCGTAATTACTTACCATCAGGGCTGTTATTTCAGCAATTTATAATACACTAGTGATAAACAGATTTACAATACTAATAAGAACAGGATACACAGTGAAAACATTATGAGCCTATTCATACCTCTAGGAGTGATGATCAGCTTATAATACACTGTAGGATCAACAATTGAGATACATATGTCTTTACAATTACGTATACATTCGGAATCACATCATGATCAGCTATGAATCATATCTCTCTACTTCTACCAATAAAATTGTTTGCATATGATTTCAGTGTCATTGTTGATTAACTAGTATGTTAGATAATTATCTTCCCAAATTTTTCTGAGAAAGAAGAGGGGAAAGAGAGAAAAAGATTGTGAATACAGGTCTCTCGTAAATTGCATAAACAAAGTATCCACAATCAAAAATATTTTAACTTGTATAAAAGTAGATTTTATTTCAGGATAAGTTTTGTACCTAAATGTACATGCTCAGAAACCTTTGCAGAAATTTCACATAGCCTTTTTAATGATTGATATGGCCCGGTTGCACTCTCTTTCTGCTTGGGGAAAGCTGTGGTATATATGAATGACAGTTGATATAAGTGCACCAAAGAAACCATGCCGGACGAAAGATTCGAGCCAAGAAATATCAAAATTAGTAAGAAATATACTCACCTCCCAACTTCTAGACAAGCAGCTGCCCTGCAGCAGTAATGAGTTGAATTAGCGTAATTCAGTTCAGTAGCTTTAGAGTATAATGTTAACAGCTTTACTCAAGCCCATTTTCCTCTGAAAGCAGAATTTTGCTATCAACGTTAATAATTTAATATTCATGAGGAGGTTTCCCTCCAAGATAATACAAGGAGAAGGATACATAAGATAATTAACAGTACATGTGCATCAAATTAAAAATATAAAACAACACTGCATACCTTGATAGTTGAGAAATTAATCTGACTCCAAAACCAACTCGTCCCAACATAAAAATACAAGTCTGTCAGCAAGTATTACAACATGAAAATCTAGACAGACAGACCTTACTTCTTCAAAATACTCAACACAAATCACTCCAGTATAAATGCTTTCTAAAATTGATTGCTAGGATGAGGCATATGATACACCCTAATCTATTTATATCCATTGTGCAGTATTCATCAACATAAGTCTAATAAATATAAAGTTCTTCACATAAAAAAGAACTTGGTATTTCTTTTAGCTAATAAAATATCACGTGATTGTATAATAACTAAATCTAAATTCATTTAAATTACACCATTGGTTAAAGAGGAACTGTGCTTACCGATTGTATAATAAATGAAGAAAATTAAAGTTTAGAATCAAAATTTAAACAAATTTAATTTTTGGTCTAAATTCGTAGTAATATGCTTACCGATTGCAGAGATGAAGAGCATCTCTCTGACGAATTTGGCCGACCCATCGAATAATGTCTCTCCCTGACACAAGATAGTAAAGTGGCCACGGTGAGCTTCTTCGTGAGTACCGGTCTGGAAAGAGAATGAGCAGTTTAAAGGAGTTGTTGAGTGAAGGCAGTCAAGATTCGAAGAGGAGTCGTTTAAAAAGATTCTAATAGAAGAGGAAATTAAGATTTGAAGCTGCAGTTGATTTAGGGTTATTTCGTGGAGAAGAGGGAAATGAATTTTACGCGGCGGTGAAATGAATTTTATGCGGCATCAACTATTCTAGAGAGATCAATCTTTGTAAATTTACTTAATAAAGATATCAGCGTTTTCATACGCTATTGCTTGTCTTTCGCTGGTTCTCCCCGACGTACAGAAGATTATCCACAACAATTAGTGCTCAAACGTTGTTCTATATTGCTGTCAAAAGCAATTTTTCTTGTAGTGCATCCATTTATAAAAAGATATTCAACATTGAATTACGAGTCATGTAGGATTAAATATTTTGCAGCTTACATTATAGTTTAACAAAATCGTGGTGAATTACAGAGTGGCTGAACAACACATGAAATAACCAGTATATTGCTGCACGGTTTTTAATAACATGTCAGGAATTGGAGTGCGAACACTTAGGCTTTTCCTTTGGCATTATTTGTCTATTTTCTTCCAAATGTTGTAGATAAAGAAAATTTAAAAAAAAAAAATCAATTGATTGATATGGTGGAGATTAGTGTAATTTTACCATTACTAGAGCATGTTCATTTAAACACACGTTACTCAACACTCTGTTGCAAAAGATCCAGTTGATATATAACCAGTCTTCCAATACTTGTAACATAATAGTTGCTAACATAGCTCAAACAAAGAGTAGTTGAATGCGGGAAGACTGGACTCATATGCTACACCATTTAAGGATGCTTGCCTATTGCATTTCATGCACTATTTTGAAGCTGCTACATTTTTAGACGCCGTCCATTTTCACGCCAGGAGTATGTACCTGATACGACAATAAATAATGCATAAGTAGGTTGGACAACAAATCGTGCATGGTTGCTTCTCATTGGAAGCTGTCAGCTGTCATTGTAACGTCCCACTTTTCCGTACAATTTAAGCCGACATTTAACTACCACAATCAACTCAAATTATATAGGAAAGCAGAACCTTAAGAGAAGGAAGTTAGAGGGTGAGAGAAAGATAATATAGAACTATTAGAATAGAATAATAAGAAGAAGATCCAACACTACACAGAAACTCACATCACAGCGGAACGAAATATAATATAGAAATAATCTTTATAAAGAACTTGAATAAGTATACTTACATACATCAGAGTACAATAGACAATCTGGACAGTTATGAAATCATGTCCTCATATAATACACAGCGGAATAAATATTAATACATCTGGAATCCTCCAGCTCGTCTCTGAACTTCACCACATCGATAACTTGAACTATAACTCGGGCTGACCCGAGACATTACAAACGCCATGGATCAGTCTGGTGAATCAGCGTGAGAAAAAAACTCACTAAGTTTAAATAACATCCATATTGATTTAAATTCCAAAATCCTTTCGAAAGAAAAGGATAATTGTAAGACCAGCCCACACATAAACACGGACGGTTTTTACTTTACTATAACCCAAAATATTTTTGATATTAGAATCCAGTGATATTATAATAGTGTCTATCAAATAAATAACCAAATAGCAGAACGCTTGCATCTCACGCTCCACATATATAATATAAAATCAAAAACCGTAGGGCTCTTATTGGAGATTGGTTTCCAACTATGACAAGGTATGGGACCACCTTCCGATCAGTGTACTCTAGAGGGAATACACTGGGGTTCAACAAGAACGTCTTGCAACCCAGCAACACATGACCAACCACTCATTTAACTTGAGTGTATCGAATATATTATCACCCATTACGGCTGCGCAGCTACCGTTTTCCTGGGAGATACAGAAATGAAAAGAAGTAACAAATATGAATATTCTCTAGATGGTGACAATACACCCTGCTTGGGAATGACCCACCTAGCCATGCTGCCTGCCCGATTTCTGTCATTTCCCGGTTGATGAGTCTTGAGGCTACGTTTATCTTTTAGAACATCTGGCCACCATTCACTTTGAATGCCACATCGTCAGATCCGTCAAATCACTAATTGACATCCTCAAAAATACACCGGGCACGTTTGAAGTAGTCAATGTACGTTACCATCTGGAAATACTCTGTCAGACACTCGTCCATACAAGTCATCCAGGAACAAGATGAACCGAAGGCGCCCTCCTACTGCATCCAAAGGATCAGTAGCGAGTAGTCCTTGCAATCCACAGAAACCACAACCACGATCGAATCACGTCAGAAAACCTCTAGTTGCTAGGCAGAGAAATTCGACAGCAATCCTTCCGCTTATGAAGATCCACGGTCTTCAATTGGTCCATCTCGATTAGCTTCTGAACATTTTCAATGTTTACGTATTTACCGGTCGGAATGGTTTTCGAATATAATTCGATCTCGGTCTTTCCGTACCAATAATCGACTTGGCCAGATTTTGATAGTCGGTGTTTTAACTATCAAAATAGACAACCATCATCCATAGAAAAGTAAAATGGATTCATTGGTTCAGTATACAGCATCACTTGGCCTCTTTAGTTAAACAATTGTTAATTACATTTCTAAATCAACATGTGGAATGCCGCCCTTTCACTGCTTATTTCCAAATCAATCTTTCCAACTTATAATTCTCGAGTTATAGTTTACAATATCTTCATGGAATATTATTTTAATTCCCTCAACTACCTTCGTCTCTAAACTAATATCATCCTTGGATAATCATGAAGTCGTTACAAGTTGGGGTATTTTATTTACCTCTCAGACCTTGAGACGACAACATTCTTATCTTCAGAATAGATAAAAGTTTATTACTGAAACCATATTAAATATAAATCCACTTACCATTTCAAATTAACTATTTATAAGGTTCTATGACTTCATAACTTTCAGTAAGGCACTTAATTTCAGGATTTTTCACCTTGATTATTATTAAATAATAATCAATTCCAATCATTTTAGAAGCTAATTAATTAACTATTATTATAATAGTTAATCTCCCTCTTTAGGTTATTTAAATAATAATTAAAAATTCCAATAATTGTCCAATGATTAATTCTAGATAAACCGTTGACTTAGTCAACTCACACAAGGTTAATTCGTTAACCATTTCCACTTAGTTATTAATTAATTTAAACAATTTCTTTTGATTAAATTAATAATCTAAATAATCGCAATTAATTGTTTATTTGAAATAATTAATTTAATCCTTAATCGTTAGATTAATTTCCACTCATTTGTTTAATAAATTTGCTAACATAAGAACTTACTTCATATACTTGGTTTATAATTACCAAATAATTATTCATTTTCTTTAATAAACTTCCGTTTAAAAATAATCTATATAACATAGATTTCAAACTCTGTCTTTAGTTATCAAAACAATTTTATAACTTTCTTTCTATTGATTAACCTGACGGTAAATCAATCTTTATAAAACGATTTATTCTTAGGTCATCTACCGATAATTACTCAACCAATAATACCCATTGGTTAATATCACACAAGTGTTGAATTCGGATTCAACAATCCAAAATAAATCAGGTTGAATAAAGTTCATATAAGTAAACAACATATTTGAGGAATCCGGACGGATCCCTCCAACCTGTCCTTCCCTGCATCAAAATGGGTTAACTCAAATTTAATACAACATATATGTTTATCATGATAAACAGAATAAATAGTTCAACTAATAACAGTCAACGAACAGTTAATAACATCCAATCAAGCATTCAATTATTTATTTAATACGTTTATATCATTATAAACGTAACCAACAAGGTAAGTTACCTCGTTTGGAATTAAATCGCTAAAAATAACGATTTAGTTAGATTAAATTAAACAAATGCTTAATTTAATCATTGAATATTAAAAATATTCAATATATATGCAAACAGTCATCAAATCATCAACCGTCACACAAAATAAAAACCCGACTTATAGAAAATATAAGCGGGATAAACTGAGTGAGTTGAACTCACGTGGATTTTATCCGTCAAACAGTTCGATCTACCAGCTTCAAGTGTGTTCAACTTCGGTCATACCAGTTCCAAATCGTTACGCTCCTCGTTACGGATCCTGACATCACTTGTTTCATCCTATGACAACGTTATAAATTATACATGTTATTTACTTATTTAAATTATAAATATTTAACATAATATTATATTAACTAACATATATTTAACATTCTAAATAAACTTATATTTGTCACGAGAAATCCTAATTTGGTAATTCACAATGCTTTGGCCCTTAAACATTCAGCGGCTATGTTATAATACACAACATTGGTCATATTATTTAATTGAAACTTGCAGTTTTCACCCCTTTCAAGCCAAGTATTACTCATTATAACCGTCTTGAATCCAAATATGAAGTTCTTGGTTTGATAACCTAGGTTATTAATTTGAATAACCTTCGAAGTCATAGCTCACAATAATTATCATTGTGTAGAAATATCCAGTTTTCCCAACTACTAATTCTTTGGAATAATTGCTATTGTATTGAGGTCATCATGTACCTTGTGTTCTAATCTATTTTTATTAAGATAACTTAATGAAGTATATAAATTCATGATTAGGCACGTGTAACAGTAATTAGGCATATCTTCACACCAGGTGGAGTATTGTTCATCCTCTCTTTCAAATGACAGCCGCAAATTCCATTTACCCTCACTGTTTCTCCTTCTCGTTTGTATACTCTTCACCATTGTACCTTCACGCATCACCCACGGCAGCTCCATGCAACAACAGCCTCCCATCTCGCCGACACCTCCACTGGCTACGCCTGCATGCCTTCACCCATTCTTCTTTGCTGTTGTCCCACTATCCCACGCGGCTTCGTCCTCTCCTCCCACCAGCTTTCCAGTCACGCTTTTACACTGTACATCACACCCTTATTCAACTACCCGAGCACCATTTCACCACACAAATCCCAGGTTTCAGGAAAAAAACTCCACTGTGACTCCACCCATCAGTGTTTGACTCACACCATTTCTTCCCCACAACTAAACTGCCGCCGACGCCCGACCCGAGCACCACCGTTCTTTACTCCGGTCCCATTTCTCCGTTTCAGGTATACTGCTTCTGTTTTTCAGACTCCCCCACCTTCCTACTGTGTTGCTCACGAGATGCTTCCATGCTCTTCATTATTTCCTTCACACCCCCATACGCATGCACCCACCCACATTCTTTGTTCTGCATCCTCTTCTTGTTCCAACAAAGAATAACCCACTTATCTATATTTTCCCGTACTGTTTTTACTTCCATACAAAAACTGCTCTTATTTTCTAACCCACTCTTATGCTCACGCAGTCTCTGTCTGTTCGCTGCTGTATATTTCTCAAAACCGCATGCATGTCCTTCTCAACTATGGTTTCATCACGTTAGACTTCCCTATTGCATATTATTATCATTTTCCGACAACAGCAGTTCCAACTGCCTTCTATGCATTTAAATGGTGCATTCACCCTGCCACTGCATGAACTACATCACTTCGCACTAGTTCATCGTCCCCTCACGCCCGCGACGACTTCCCATACTTCACCATTCATTCACGTGAATGTCGTCCACCTTCTCACCATCAGTACTATCTGCCACTGACCCCATTAACGCCGAGCAGCACCTACCACCGAAGTCGGACCTGACCCCTCCGTCTGACATCGGACCACTGCGCTGATCGTTTGTCGCTAACCTTCTGCTAAGAATAACTCATGGACGTAGCCTTTGGTTTTTTGATTTAATGAAGGAAAGTTTGGTTGTGTTATTAATGGGTGAAGAGAGCTGCAGAGGAAGGTTTTGTGCTTCTCCGGAAAGAAATGAGCTAGTGAGAGGTATATATACACTAAAGAATTAAAGATAATGACAACGTCATTTTCGATAGTTTGTGTAGTATTTTAGGTAGCTTTTTAAATTAGACGAGATGGCGCAGGGTAAGGTAAAGAGTATGGTGGTGAAAAGAAAACACACAACATTAACTTGAAAACGACAACATACATTTGTAGGCTAAGAAATGGGGTAAGTATTCATATTTCTTTTCCTAGGTTGGATTGGGGTTGCGTGTATTTTACTTAGGTATAAAGTTTATATTTTATTTTATATTTTAAACTTGGTACGAGTATTCTATGCGGTTGTTAAATCCTACCGGTATTTGCCATTTTTACATTGAACATTCAATACTCGTACCGACCTGCACGAACTCTAAATATAATGAAGATGGAGACACCACTACGTCTTGATGTTCTGGTCCCAACAAAACTAATTTCATTGAAAATGGACTCCATTTTCACAACGACGATATTTTAGTTTATCGGTTCACCGTTAAATTTCGTCTATCGATAAAACAGCTCCAATTGGCTCCCAACTGGAAATCTAACAATATTTAATTATATGTATTCCATTAAAACTTTTTTCATCGGAAACTGGGATCGTTTGAAAAAAAAACTATTCCTACGGTCTATATAATAGTGATAAAATTCATTAATATTACCAATTCAATATTTTAATCGATTTAAATATTCAAATTTAAATGACCGAAAAATCTGGGATGTTACAGTCACAATATGTGGAAATAAATACTTATTGGTCATTTAAAAGAAATATAGTTATTGGAGACATGTACGTGATCACTATATATGGTGCCAAAAGTTCAGCAAAAAAGGGAAAACTAAACTGTCTTGCTGATTTTTGTAAACACTTGATTTACCATTGTGAATTATTTATTTGAAGCTATCGGGTAAAGATGGTGTTTCCAGGGAAAAAAGAAAAAAAGTCACTACTTAAACCCTAATATAGAGTTCTCATAGACATGTTGACTAATGAAAATAATCAAATGCATCCAAATTATTATCGTAATTGGCCATTAATTCATTTGAAATTAAACATCTGATCCAACATTTTACAAAATTTCAGTTAAACACAGGAATAAATTACATATGGTACCACTCTAATTTACTTTTTACCATAAGCAATATAATTCTAGAATTCACTACCAAAATAATAGAATTAAAGGCATTTTACATATGCCTCTAATACTGTTATTAGAGGTCATTCAGATTAGGGTTTCTAATTTCCATTCAGCCAAAAATCTTCGGTTGCAAAGCAAACGAATCTCAAATGGCCAGGCCTCCATACTGCTGAAGGTGCCAAAAGTAGCTTTGGTAATTTTCTTGCAAATCAAGTTCGTAGGGCAAACGTCACCCAGTTGCCTTCCTCGTGTCCGAAACCCTTGTGCTTGCCACCGCCTACTTAGTCAACTGGAAATTTTCCTTCAGTTGGACTAAATTCACCAATGAAGTCTAGTTGTGCATGGAAGGATGTTGTTGAAAGTAATCAAGTACCGATTTCCATTCCTCTTTAATTTTATCTTCCTACAAACCATGAAAGTATGAAATGTGCTGAATTGGATAACGAATTGACTCAAAAAGGACAACAACCTTGGGAAAATGCTATAGTTATATATATAGTCGGATCTAGGTCTCATTATCCCATTTTCAAAGCATATATTCATAGAGTGTAGTAACCAACTGACGAATTTAGAATATATTCTAAGGAAGACGGGTTTTATATCATCATATTTCAAAAAAAAAGATTGTGATAGAATCCTTCAGAGAGGTCCTTATTTTTATAATGGTTAACTAATGATGATGAGAAGATGGATTTGGGTGGAAAGCTTACTATACATATGCTGAGTTCAGTCCCAATCAGGGTTAGACTTCATAATTTTCCTTTAGAATATTGGACAGTTGAAGCAATTAGCATAATAGCGTCTATCCTTGGTACTCCGATTAGACTTGATAAGTTGACAAAAGACATCCAGAAGATTGCATTTCACGCGTTCTGGTTGAAATTCCTAGCTTATCTTCTTCCCTTGCCAAGTTCCAATTTTAACTGCGGATAGACAAATAATAATGCAAGACGTTGAATACGAGTGGATGCCTGTTGTGTGTTCGAACTATAATAGTTTTGGCCACCTACACAGCAATTGTCAATTTCCAAAAGTATGGGTTCCCAAGAAGGTTGATATTCAAAACGGTAGACATCAGGACATGGATGTTGATTTTGATATGCAGCCGTCTAGTTGAAATATTCAGCAGAGTCCCTCTTTACAAAATCATGAGCTTGAGTGCACGAATCACGACGATTTTGGTGCAAGACATGCAATGTAGGAAGAGATTAGGGAGATGAAGCTGCTACAGGCTGATACAGAGGACTCTTTACATGAGCAGTTCCCAGATGGCTTTACTTCAATAGCCACTGAAGAAGAGAGAAATGCAGGGGAAGCAATGGACAGTTCTGATAGAACAAAACTAGGAAATTCTATATCAGGATCGCGTCCATCCAAACGTAAGGCAGTACGGAAGGTCAGCTCTGATGAAGAGTCTTTTGAATTCCAGGCGACTCTAGAAGTTTGGGTCATTGATAATCCAGAATGGAAGGCATTGATGACTAAAATAAAGGAGAAGAAAAAGAAAAGGACAAAAAAGTTCAAGAAATTGGCGTCGCTATCCTATTCTGGTCAGGGTGCATCTTTCGGATAGGTATGCGACAATCATAAATTAAAATCAGTCATATGATGTTGTGGTCTAATAATCAGTCTTTTATTTCTGGTCTTTATTAGTCTTATTTAAGTCATTAGATGTCAATAGGTTTTACGTCTTTAGAATGTGCAGTATATTCCAATACGAGTGAGTTTTCAGAGTGAGAAGTATGTCCCTTGTTTTGAATTATACAACTGGGGATGTAGATATATATATATATATATATATATATATAACAAAGTACCAGTTTTCTTAAAAAATATATTTTTCGTGGATAGAAAGGTCCATAATGTTGAATCAGACAAAATTTCCCCATAACAAATATTAAGTTGTAAATGTTCTTTCAACCTTTTTAACAGTCTTACCTCACATGTGAAAATAAACCAGAATGACAACTAGAGAAAAAAGGATTCATAAATAATTCAAGATGAGTTAGTAATGTTGTTATCTCCTTGCTTCTCAGCTTGCCCTTTGGTGTCCAGATTCGCTCTGGAGATTTAAGAGCGCAGCTGGAGATTTTATGAACTAAGTAGCCATATTTTTTTAATTTCTTTCTTATTCGTACCTATCTCTCGGCTTTCTCCCATTCTCATTCCCAGTTTGTCTTCTTTGCCATGTACATTGTAATGACCCGCATTTTTAGCTATCGAATAATTAATTTATTTAATTATTTAATGTCGATTTGGCAATATCGATTTAGCGATATCGATGACCAGAATTAAATAATAAGGAATATTTAATTAATATAATAATTAAATAATATATTTAAATTTCAGAATAATCGGAAATAGTAGAATTCACAATACGATGTGAATTGGATCATATATAAGCTATAATTCAGTTTGGAGTTGAATTATATTAACGAATATAGTATATAAACGATAGTTGAACGTATAATTATAATATAATTAAAAACGAGCTCGAAATGGCGCTGCAGTTCGTAATTTAGCGATTTGAACTTCAACTGAATATACAGAAGCCGTTTTAAGTCGGATTTCTATGAAACAAGAAACGTGTGGAGCTGGTGGAGTATATTTTTCTAATGAAAGAGAAAAATCTGGATTTCGTCGTGTAGATTTTGATTTACGTCCAAATCAAATTTCAGAATAGTCGCTGTGGAATTCCTTTATAATTTGCAACGCTTTATATACGTTATAAAAGGGAATTTCAATATAAATTGAAATTCGATTCAACCTGGACTTGGAATATCAAATATATAATTACCCTGGAGCCGTATGATATTCTATTGTAAATATATACGATAATACATATTTATTTATATTTAATTTAATTATATTTAAATATATTTATATATTTAAATGGGCTATGTAGAGCTTTAAAAATAGACACTTTTCCAAACGAAGTCGGAATTCGACGAAACTAATTTTGTTGGACCCGCAACATCAAATTATTGTTAGATTTCAATTTCCCTGATTTTTAGAGTCAGTGTGTGGCCGTACGGATTTTTAATGTGAAAAACAGTCAGTATTTTGACGGTTAAAAATATGCTATGTTAGCATATGAAGTCGGAATTCGACGAAACCAGTTTCGTTGGGACCGTAATGTTAAACTCTTGTTGCATGTCAATTTTCATGATTTTTGTGTATCGTATGAAAGATAAGTATATATAACATTTGCTTAAAAATAAATTAAATAATCAAATAAAATTATCCTAAAAGTACCCCTAACCTAACTCTCTAAAACCTAATTCACTTCAGCTCAAAACAAGCACCGCCACATTTCTTCAATCCGCAAATCTCAGAAGAATGAAAACAAAGAAAATCCAAGAACAAATCAAATAAAGTTCTATAAATCTCCACATATATCTATTCGAGATGCTTATTAGTTGCTCTCAAATTCCATGCTCATTTTACTGCTTGCGATGCAGTTTCTGTCGCGCTCGAAATATAGGTCAGTAGCCTAGGGTTTGTGGTTTCAGAAATTTGAGGTCTCGATGTTGGTTTTGAGTATGGTATTTGGGTTTGTGACGAGGATTTGAGCTTGCATGTGAAGTTTTGGGGTAGATGGTGGCAATCGAGTTCGGTACTTTACTGTACCATGACCAGAAAAGTTGTATGACGCAAGGATGGAAGGGCGACCGAGGTTAACGAGATGGGTATGAGGTTAAAGAGGAGATGAAGAGAAGAATTTTAGTGATTTTAGATCGAATTTAAAAGGAGTGGAGAAGGAGGAGAGGGAGCCTGAAAATACGGCTATGTTTGTAAGAGGATGGAGCGGTGAACGATTTGGGGAAGAAGGAAATGTCGGGTACGGGTTTATAAGGGTGGGATTGGGCCAGAGGTGTAAGGTAAAGCCCAATAAGGTTTTAAATAATTTGTGTATATAAAATGTGTATTAACGTATAAAATTCATAACTGTGCCATACGTTATCAGAATTGAGCGAAACAGGATCCGTTGGGATCGTATGGACGGACACTACCCAATGGAACTGACTGGGAGTGGAGTGGAGCTCGTTTGAATTAATGGAGAAATAAATTGTTTGATTCAAATCAAACAAACAGTTTATCGCTCTTTAACGATGAACTGCCAATGTGAGTAAAACTCACCAACTCTGAACAGTTATATTTTTATAACGTATTCTTAGAACTGATAATTATCTGTTGATTGCTGTGTGCTGATTTGGTTGATTGAACTGCTAGTCAGTCAGTTGAAATTATATATATATATATATATATAAACCATTAAATATATATATATATATTGATGTTGCTTATCAGAACATTTCATACTGAAATGAAGTTGATGTTAATTATATGGTTTAACATCTGTGATGAAGGGAAAGCAGGTTGGAGGGACCCCACTGGGTTCCTCAATAATTAAAATACTGTTTTGTTTCATATATTGAAATATATGATGTGATATATAATCTGTTGTCGATTATATATGTTTGGACGATATTTATCATCGTGATTTGATATGTTGAATACCATAACATACCGAAATGTTGATAAGGGAATTTTCAAAATGAATATTGAAAATAAATTATTTATAAAATCAGAGGATTTTATAAAAGAGAAAATATTTATAAAATCAAAGAAGATTTTATAACAAGGAAATTTATTTATAAATGGAATATTTATAAATAGGAGATAAATAGAAAGAAAAATATTTGTAAACCATTTACAAACCAAATAGAAAGGAGAATATTTGTAAACCATGTGTAAAACAAATAGAAAGAGGAATATTTTTAAAACATTAACAAATAAAACTGAAAGAGAATTATTTATTCAGAAAATAAATAAGGATGAAAAGGGGAATTATTTGAGAAATAAATAGGAAAGATAACGGAAATGTTTATTTGTTAAATAAATAGAATTGAAAAGGAAATAGTTATTTGTTAAGTAAACAAATAAAAAAGGAGATAAATTCAAAGGAGATAATTCAAAGGAGATAATTCAAAAGGAATAAAATTCAAAAGGAGATAATTCAAAAGGAATAAAATTCAAAAGGAGATAATTCAAAAGGAATAAAATTCAAAAGGAGATAATTCAAAGGAATAAATCAAAGGAGTTAATCCAAAAGAGTTAAACGAAATGAGTTAATCGAATATTAGTTATTCAGTTAGAGTTAATCGAATAAAGCAAATTAGTTCGAGTTAATCAGTTAGAGTTAACCAGTTTGAGTTAATCAGTTAGAGTTAACCAGTTTGAGTTAATCAGTTAGAGTTAACCAGTTAGAGTTAATCAGTTAGAGTTAACCAGTTAGAGTTAACCGGTTAGAGTTAATCAGTTAGAGTTAACCAGTTAGAGTTAATCAGTTAGAGATAACCAGTTAGAGTTAATCAGTTAGAGATAACCAGTTAGAGTTAATCAGTTAGAGATAACCAGTTAGAGTTAATCAGTTAGAGTTAATCAGTTAGAGTTAATCCAAATGAGATGCCATTTAGCACGACTACTAGCGAAATTCGTAGGGCTGCAGATAGCCTAAGGCGGTCGGATGTTTCCTGAGGGAATAAGGAATAACCATTGTGATCGCTGCGATCTAGAGTCAAGAAAATGGAGTTAAATCGAATATTAGCTATTCGAGATAGAGTTAAAACAGACGTAGTTATTCGAATATAAGTTAATCGAATATTAGTTATTTGGTTAGAGTTAATCGAATAGAGTAAATCAGTCAGAGTTAATCAGTTAGAATTAACCAGTTAGAGTTAACCAGTTAGAGTTATTCAAATGGAGTAAATCGAGTAGAGTTATCGAATATCGCTTATTCGAAGAAGAGTTATCGAATATCACTTATTCGAAGTAGAGTAATCGAATATAGTGTATTCTAGAGAAAAGTTAATCGAATATAGTTTATTCGAATAGAATTAGAGGAGTTAATCGGATATAGTTTATTCGAATAGAATTAAAGGAGTTAATCGAATATAGTTTATTCAAATAGTGTTAAAGGAGTTATCGAATATAGTTTATTCGAAAGGAGTTAAGTGAAAAGAGTTAATCCAATAGAATTAATCCAAAAGAGTTAATCCAATAGAGTGAATCCAATAGAGTTAATTGATAAGAGTTAATTGAATAGAGTTAATCGAATATAGTTTATTCGAAGAAAGGTTTTCGAATCTAGTTATTCGTAAGAGAGATTATCAAATATATTTATTCGAAGGGAGGAGTTATCGAGTAGAGATTATTCGAAAGGGAGTTACGTAAGGAAGTTGTTCAAGGTTTAAAGATAAACTTTGACTATTTCGAAGTTAAAACGTTGTTCGGTTAAGGTCTGAGAGGTAATTATACCCCAACTTGATTGACTTCCTTCTTAACTAAGGAATGGTAAGGTTTGATAGTGAATGATGTTTAAGTGAATTTAGTAAATGGGTTGAGTTGGCATAGCGATGTTTTATTTACACATCGGTTTAAATCCAATGAAGGAACTTTGGAAATGTTTTCCAAATAAGAAATCAGAAATGTTTTCTAATATAGAAAACAGGAAATGGAAATGTTTTCCATTGTTAATAACGTATATTTTCTAAAAAATTAGAAAATAAGAATTTAGAATATATGGAAACAGGAGATAAGTAAATTAATGAACTAAAGAGATAAATGTTAAATGATGATTGATCGATATAATTTCCACTTGGAAATAATATCGATGTTTGCACACGAGTTTTCATTTGATAGTTAAATCACCGACTATTAAAGTTTTGACCATTTTAACGTTGTTAATATGGAGAGACCCGTTGGATTATTATCCGAAGAACCACTCCGTATTGGCATAAGCGTTGCGAATCAAGTATGCTGAATATAGTGAAGACGGAGTAAAGTGCAAGGGTTGTTGTACAAATCTTAGGTAAAGATTGCCTAAGATGGATGTACTGAATAGTGCCTTCGGTTTGTCCAGTCCCAGGACAACTTGTATGGACGAATGTCTGACAGAGTATTCCTAACGAATCATATATGTTGATCTCTTCAACGTATTACATTTGGTGGTGGAGGAATTCATTTCTCTTAGCTTCATACCCGTGATACTGTTAAGGAAATCGATGATGATTTGGCGGGTATGACGATGTGGTATTCCAAGTAAATGAAGATATGATATGAAAAAGATAAGCGTAGCTTCTAGCCTCACATCTGGTAAATGACAGAAATCGGGCAGGCAGCATGGCTAAGTCGGTCGCTCCGAAGTACGGTGTATAATCATCTATCTAGAGAATATTCATTTGCTTCTTTAATCTATCAATGCTGTCCCATATATATATATACGGGAAACGGTTGCTGATCCCAACTGTTGGTGATATATATTCGATACACTCAAGCGAAATGAGTGGTCGGTCATGTGTGGCTGAGTTGCAAGATGTTCTTGTTGGACTCCAGTGTATCATTCCTAGAGTACACTGATCGGAAGGTGGTTCCATACCTTGTCATAGTTGGAAATCCAATCATCTAATAAGCGCCTGCGGTTTATGATTTTACATTATATATGTGGAACGTGAGATGAAAGCGTTCTGCTAGATTAATATCTATTTGTATTTAGACATTATTATAATATCAGAAGGATATTGTTTACAAAGTTGTTTGGATTCTCATAAGGGAAAAACCCGTTCTGTTTTCACGGCGTGGTCATATGAGATATCCTTTATTTAAACCAAGTGTTTGGGGTTTTATTCACACCAGTCCCATGACTGACCCGGAGTTTATTTTGTTTGTTTTCCCTAAACTCTTGGGTGCCTAAATTTGTACGGGCATTCAAGTAGTCAGGACTTTATAGATATACTTGGAGGGCTTGGAGAAGGAGGCTTCAGGATTCTATAGCTATTATTATTTCCGCTGTTGTTGTAAGTGTTATACTCTGAAATGTTATTGTATACATATACTGTTTGTATTTCAAAAGTTATGTTATATTTTATTCATTCCGCTGTGTGATTCGTGTTTACTCTGATGATGATGTTCTTCTTCTTCTTCTATTCTATTAGTTCTATCTTATCTATCCTCACCCTCTATTTTCTTTCTATAAGTTTCCTGGTTTCCAGTTTAATTTGGGGTTGGACTTGTGTTTTTGGTCAGCTCAAATTAGACCGGATTTTCGGATCACTACAGTTGGTATCAGAGCTGAAGGTTAAGTGAATTACCTTGGCTCTGTGGCATAACTCAGTAGAGATGGGGTTAGTAATACCCTAGATTGAGTTTGAGTGTATATATACGAGCGCGTATTTGTTATTTGATATAAAATTTTATTTTATATTGTGGAGATTTATTGGTTGAGTTGTTTATGAATTCTGGTCGATGGTGGGGCACCACAATATCGATAAGGGTTTCTAAACACTTGAATACGATGAACCGACACAGTATGTTTTGAAAAGAGGGTAAATGAAATAATTTTACCTAGAGTATATATATTTGAAATATTAGTATATTGGATAGGCTGGTTGTTATTATAATCGAGTAAGATTATAAAAGTGAAATGGTTATGTAAATAACCAATTAAGATTCGTATAAGTATTACAAATGAGTTAAATCTGAAATTTAATCAGAATTTGAAATTTAGAACTCTGGAAATTCAGATAAGTGTTTGTAATTGAATCTGGATTGAATATACGTGAATTTTAAAATCCTGGGAGATTTTAATTTGTTTTGAGAATGATATTTGGAATTGATTTCAAGAATGGAAGTGTTTTTGTTGAAAAGTGATATAGTATTGAACTCACTCCGATAGCTGGAAAATAGATTCCGATGATGATCGTGACATCATCGGTGTTCATTTTCAAGTTGTAAGTGACGGATTACTACCAAAGATTATGTTTTAAAATCGTTTGTGAAAACAAGGTGTTCAAAAATTCAAAGGTTTTGAATTGTTGTTATGATTTCAAATTGATTTGAAATAAAAACCCAGGAATTTAAATTCTAGAATTTAAATGTAACTTGTGAAGTTAAGTAAAACCGGAGTTGATCAGAGAATAATCTGAAATGGGATTAAGTGATAAGTTAAGAGTTCGGAATTTGTGATTGGGGTTGAAATGAAATTGAGCTACGAGATAAGCGAAAAATTGTGTTGAGATTGGGTTGATTGAAATTGATTGGAATGATATGGTATATATTGAATTGGTAATAGGTGCAGGGATATAATGATATGCCCGACAAAAAAGTACAAGTTTATATTTGATATGAGTTTGGAATTTATGAGCCGATTTGGCAAGCCGCTTGGCTGTTGATTTTCTTTTGAGCTAGGAAGGCCTAGAGAGGCGAGTTGGAGTTTTACCGATAGGGCCGTACAAAGAAGGTTATGGCGAATTTTTCCGAAAAATTTAAGGTGATAGAAAATTTTCAGAATTTTTGAAAATTTAGTCAGTCGGAATGAATTAATATTTTAGTCGATATTAATTGGTTCAGTTGAAACCGGGGATAAGAAGTAAACAGATAAATTTTTACCCAGTAGATAGGGTCGTCCCCTACCTTATCAATTTCGAGGACGAAATTATTTTAAGGGGGAAAGATTGTAATGACCCGCATTTTTAGCTGTCGCATAATTAATTTATTTAATTATTTAATATCGATTTGGCAATATCGATTTAGCGATATCGATGACCAGAATTAAATAATAAGAAATATTTAATTAAAATAATAATTAAATAATATATTTAAATTCCAGAATAGTCGGAAATAGTAGAATTCACAATACGATGTGAATTGGATCATATATAAGCTATAATTCAGTTTGGAGGTGAATTATATTAACGAATATAGTATATTAACGACAGTTGAACGTATAATTATATTATAATTAAAAACGAACTCGAAATGGCGCTGCAGTTCGTAATTTGGCGATTTGAACTTCAACTGAATATACAGAAGCCGTTTTAAGTCGGATTTCTATGAAACAAGAAACGTGTGGAGCTGGTGGAGTATATTTTTCTAATGGAAGAGAAAAATCTGGATTTCGTTGTGTAGATTTCGATTTACGTCCAAATCAAATTTCAGAAAAGTCGCTGTGGAATTCCTTTATAATTTGCAACGCTTTATATACGTTATAAAAGGGAATTTCAATATAAATTGAAATTCGATTCAACCTGGACTTGGAATATCAAATATATAATTACCCTGGAGCCGTATGGTATTCTATTGTAAATATATACGATAATATATATTTATTTATATTTAATTTAACTATATTTAAATATATTTATATATTTAAATAGGCTATTTAGAGCTTTAAAAATAGCCACTTTTGCAAACGAAGTCGGAATTCGACGAAACTAATTTTGTTCGATCTGCAACATCAAATTCTTGTTAGATTTCAATTTCCCTGATTTTTAGAGTCAGTGTGTGGCCGTACGGATTTTTAATGTGAAAAACAGTCAGTATTTTGATGGTTAAAAATACGCTGTGTGAGCATACGAAGTCGGAATTCGACAAAACCAGTTTCGTTGGGACCGTATTGTCAAACTCTAGCTGCATGTCAATTTTCATGATATTTGGGTATCATATGTGATTACAGGAATTTTAAAAGAAAAATATATATAACGTTTGCTTAAAAATAATTTAAATAATCAAATAAAATTATCCTATAAGTACCCCTAACCTAACTCCCTAAAACCTAATTCACTTCAGCTCAAAACAAGCGCCGCCACATTTCTTCAATCCGCAAATCTCAGAAGAATGAAAACAAAAAAAATCCAAGAACAAATGAAATGAAGTTCTATAAATCTCCACATATATCTATTCGAGATGCTTATCAGTTGCTCTCAAATTCCATGCTCGTTTTACTGCTCGCGATGCAGTTTCTGTCGCGCTCGAAATATAGGTCAGTAGCCTAGGGTTTGTGGTTTCAGAAATTTGAGGTCTCGATGTTGGTTTTGAGTATGGTATTTGGGTTTGTGACAAGAATTTGAGCTTGCGTGTGAAGTTTTGGGATAGATGGTGGCTATCGAGTTCGGTACTTTACTGTACCGTGACCAGAAAAGCTGTACGACGCAAGGATGGAAGGGAGACCGAGGTTAACGAGATGGGTATGAGGTTAAAGAGGAGATGAAGAGAAGAATTTTAGTGATTTTAGATCGAATTTAAAAGGAGTGGAGAAGGAGGAGAGGGAGCTTGAAAATACGGCTATGTCTGTAAGAGGAAGGAGCGGTGATCGACTTGGGGAAGAAGGAAATGTCGGGTACGGGTTTATAAGGGTGGAATTGGGCCAGAGGTGTAAGGTAAACCCCAATAAGGTTTTAAATAATTTGTGTATATAAAATGTGTATTAACGTATAAAATTCATAACTGTGCCATACGTTATCAGAATTGAGCGAAACAAGATCCGTTGGGATCGTATGGACGGACACTACCCAATGGAACTGACTGGGAGTAGAGTGGAGCTCGTTTGAATTTATGGAGAAATAAACTGTTTGATTCAAATCAAACAAACAGTTTATCACTCTTTAATGATGAACTGCCAATGTAAGTAAAATTCACCAACTCTGAACAGTTATATTTTTATAACGTATTCTTAGAACTGATAATTATCTGTTGATTGCTGTGTGTTGATTTGGTTGATTGAACTGCTGGTCAGTTAGTTGAAATTATATATATATATATATATAAACCATTAAATATATATATATTTTGATGTTTCTTATCAGAACATTTCATACTGAAATGAAGTTGATGTTAATTATATGGTTTAACATCTGTGATGCAGGAAAAGCATGTTGGAGGGACCCAACTGGGTTTCTCAATAATTGAAATACTGTTTTGTTTCATATATTGAAATATACGATGTGATATATAATCTGTTGTCGATTATATGTGTTTTGACGATATTTATCATCGTGATTTGATATGTTAAATACCATAACATACCGAAATGTTGATAAGGGAATTTTCAAAATGAATATTGAAAATAAATTATTTATAAAATCAGAGGATTTTATAAAAGAGAAAATATTTATAGAATCAAAGAAGATTTTATGAAAAGGAAATTTATTTATAAATGGAATATTTATAAATAGGTGATAAATAGAAAGAAGAATATTTGTAAACCATTTACAAACCAAATAGAAAGGAGAATATTTGTAAACAATGTGCAAAACAAATAGAAAGAGGAATATTTGTAAAACATTAACAAATAGAACTGAAAGAGAATTATTTATTCAGAAAATAAATAAGGCTGAAAAGGGGAATTATTTGAGAAATAAATAGGAAAGAAAAAGGAAATATTTATTTGTTAAATAAATAGAATTGAAAAGGAAATAGTTATTTGTTAAGTAAACAAATATAAAAGGAGATAAATTCAAAGGAGATAATTCAAAGGAGAAAATCCAAAAGGAATAAAATTCAAAAGGAGATAATTCAAAAGGAAAAAGTTTCAAAAGGAGATAATTCAAAAGGAATAAAATTCAAAAGGAGATAATTCAAAGGAATAAATCAAAGGAGTTAATCCAAAAGAGTTAAACGAAATGAGTTAATCGAATATTAGTTATTCGGTTAGAGTTAATCGAATAGAGCAAATTAGTTAGAGTTAATCAGTTAGAGTTAACCAGTTAGAGTTAATCAGTTAGAGTTAACCAGTTAGAGTTAATCAGTTAGAGTTAACCAGTTAGAGTTAACCAGTTAGAGTTAACCAGTTAGAGTTAATCAGTTAGAGATAACCAGTTAGAGTTAATCAGTTAAAGATAACCAGTTAGAGTTAATCAGTTAGAGTTAATCCAAATGAGATGCCATTTAGCACGACTGCTAGCGAAATTCGTAGGGCTGCAGATAGCCTAAGGCAGTCGGATGTTTCTTGAGGGAATCAGGCGTAACCATTGTGATCGCTGTGATCTAGAGTCAAGTAAATGGAGTTAAGTTGAATATTAGCTATTCGAGATAGAGTTAAAACAGACGTAGTTATTCGAATATAAGTTAATCGAATATTAGTAATTCGGTTACAGTTAATCGAATAGAGTAAATTAGTCAGAGTTAATCTGCTAGAATTAACCAGTTAGAGTTAGAGTTAACCAGTTAGAGTCAATCAGTTAGAGTTATTCAAATGGAGTAAATCGAGTAGAGTTATCGAATACCGCTTATTCGAAGAAGAGTTATCGAATATCACTTATTCGAAGTAGAGTAATCGAATATAGTGTATTCGAGAGAAAAGTTAATCGAATATAGTTTATTCGAATAGAATTAGTGGAGTTAATCGAATATAGTTTATTCGAATAGAATTAAAGGAGTTAATCGAATGTAGCTTATTCAAATAGAGTTAAAGGAGTTATCGAATATAGTTTATTCGAAAGGAGTTAAGTGAAAAGAGTTAATCCAATAGAGTTAATCCAATAGAATTAATCCAAAAGAGTTAATCCAATAGAGTTAATCCAATAGAGTGAATCCAATAGAGTTAATTGATAAGAGTTAATTGAATAGAGTTAATCGAATATAGTTTGTTCGAAGAAAGGTTTTCGAATCTAGTTATTCGTAAGAGAGATTATCAAATATAGTTATTCGAAGGGAGGGGTTATCGAATAGAGATTATTCGAAAGGGAGTTACGTAAGGAAGTTGTTAAAGGTTTAAAGATAAACTTTGACTATTTCGAAGTTAAAACGTTGTTCAGTTAAGGTCTGAGAGGTAATTATACCCCAACTTGATTGACTTCCTTCTTAACTGAGGAATGGTAAGGTTTGATAGTGAATGATGTTTAAGTGAATTTAGTAAATGGGTTGAGTTGGCATAGCGATGTTTTATTTAAACATTGGTTTAAATCCAATGAAGGAACTTTGGAAATGTTTTCCAAATAAGAAATCAGAAATGTTTTCTAATATAGAAAACAGGAAATGGAAATGTTTTCCATTGTTAATAACATATATTTTCTAAAAAATTAGAAAATAAGAATTTAGAATATATGGAAACAGGGGATAAGTAAATTAATGAACTAAAGAGATAAATGTTAAATGATGATTGATCGATATAATTTCCATTTGGAAATAATATCTTTGTTTGCACACGAGTTTTCATCTGATAGTTAAATCACCGACTATCAAAGTTTTGACCATTTTAACGTTGTTAATATGGAGAGACCGGTTGGATTATTATCCGAAGAACCACTCCGTATTGGCATAAGCGTTGCGAATCAAGTATGCTGAATATTGAAGACGGAGTAAAGTGCAAGGGCTGTAGTATAAATCTTAGGTAAAGATTTCCTAAGATGGATGTACTGAATAGTGCCTTCGGTTTGTCCAGTCCCAGGACAACTTGTATGGACGAATGTCTGACAGAGTATTCCTAATGAATCATATATGTTGATCTCTTCAACGTATTACATTTGGTGGCGGAGGAATACGTTTCTCTTAGCTTCATACCCGTGATACCGTTAAGGAAATCGATGATGATTTGGAGGGTATGACGATGTGGTATTTCAAGTAAATGAAGATATGATATGAAAAAGATAAGCGTAGCTTCTAGCCTCACATTTGGTAAATGACAGAAATCGGGCAGGCAGCATGGCTAAGTCGGTCGCTCCGAAGTACGGTGTATAATCACCTATCTAGAGAATATTCATTTGCTTCTTTAATCTATCAATGTTGTCCCATATATATATATGCGGGAAACGGTTGCTGATACCAACCGTTGGTGATATACATTCGATACACTCAAGCGAAATGAGTGGTCGGTCATGTGTGGCTGAGTTGCAAGATGTTCTTGTTGAACTCCAGTGTATCGTTCCTAGAGCACACTGATCGGAAGGTGGTTCATACCATGTCATAGATGGAAATCCAATCATCCAATAAGCGCCTGCGGTTTATGATTTTACATTATATGTGTGGAACGTGAGATGAAAGCGTTCTGCTAGATTAATATCTATTTGTATTTAGACATTATTATAATATCAGAAGGATATTGTTTACAAAGTTGTTTGGATTCTCATAAGGGAAAAACCCGTTCCGTTTTCACGGCGTGGTCTTATGAGATATCCTTTATTTAAACCAAGTGTTTGGGGTTTTATTCACACCAGTCCCATGACTGACCCGGAGTTTATTTTGTTTGTTTTCCCTAAACTCTTGGATGCCTAAGTTTGTACGGGCAGTCAAGTAGTCGGGACTTTATAGATATACTTGGAGGGCTTGGAGAAGGAGGCTTCAGGATTCTATAGCTATTATTATTTCCGCTGTTGTTGTAAGTGTTGTACTCTGAAATGTTATTGTATACATATACTATTTGTATTTCAAAAGTAATGTTATATTTTATTCGTTCCGCTATGAGATCCGTGTTTACTCTGATGATGATGTTCTTCTTCTTCTTCTATTCTGTTAGTTCTATCTTATCTATCCTCACCCTCTGTTTTCTTTCTATTAGTTTCCTGGTTTCCAGTTTAATTTGGGGTTGGACTTGTGTTTTTGATCAGCTCAAATTGGACCGGATTTTCGGGTCACTACATACATAGATAGCTTATGACCTAAATCTAGGGGTGTTACGGTTACGGCAACCGTCAATTTTCCTGCCAACAGTAACCGCAACCGTTGTTGACGGCTAGAAAATTTTATAATCGTTACTGTAACCATCTAGCCGTTACCGCAACCATTACCGTAAATTTACATTGTTATCCATAAATAATTCAAGTTCTAACTTTTTTCTTTAGAATTATTTTGTTTATCTGTGAAATAAACCATCCATGGTGCATGTTGTCTATAAATAAAAACACAAATATTTTATACGTATGTTATTTCTCTAGAATAAGTTACAAAAAACATATATTTTTTATGAAATACTTCAAAAAAATCATGTGTGGTTGGTATGTTTTACTACGGTTATCAAAATCCATAACAGTTATCGCCACTGTTTACCGTAGTAGACGGTAACCGTGTAAACGGTTAGCATGGTTTGGTGGTTGAACGGTTCAACCATAACAGCCCTATCTAAATCCATCTTTTTCCTACCATAGATCACCATTTTTTCAGCCATTTCATACCGCTCCTATACCAAAATTCCAGCAAATGTAAAACTTCTACCCTGAGGTGAAGCACTGATCTACCTTTCTAATGCTACCACCATAATCCAGCAGTTCAGATTTCACTGGCTTTCTCAAACCATCATAAAAGATATATGCTAAATCGTCATTTCTCCACAGTTTTCATATCAAAACTATACCAAAATTACAACAAATTGGGAACTTTTACAATAAGGAAAAGGTGAAGATTTATTTGCCTATTTATAACTACCCGCCAACACCTTGCAGTTCAGATTTCCCCAAACAACATTCTCAAACTCTCGAAACAAAAGTTAGTATATTACATAAGTTTGTATATTCTCAAACTCACAAATTTGCACCTACTACATGGACAACAAATTTCTTTATTGTTTTCAATATTACTTAAAGCAAATTCGATGAACATTGTACCCTGTTTTGAAAATGTTCACTTATTGGACCAACTAAATTGTTGAAATTGAAGGAAGGGTACTTAAATTACATTAAAAAGGATACAAGAAAAATGTTCAAGCTGGAAACAAATACAACACCACACCCAAAACAAATACTATACACAAACCAGTGAGCCAGCTCAAACCTAAAGGACACAAACAAGACACTAACATACAACAAAAAGTTACATAACGTAACAGTCCATAACAGATAAAAACCAATAACACGGTTATAAAGCCCAAATCAGCAATTAGCTATAGAAATATGAAATCCAGAAAGCCCAACAGCAATACTCACAACAGAACACCAACTTCCAACACAATCAATAACTTCTGCAACCAATAGATGAACCTCACATATATGCCAGCATAACGCATACTGCAAAATCAGGAGATAACCAGTAGTGCATCCATCATCAACCCACCTAACCACAAGGAAAATACACTAGCACGCCAGGCTACAACTGAAGGCTCGAATCACACTCAGCAAAATGTAGCAGAACTTTGCCAACTTTCCATCTTGTCTTGGGAAGAAACATTATATTTATACCATTAAGGTAATTTTATATTTTTTCTTCTTTTCTGGTTTGTTTTCTTTTTTTTCTGTTTATCCCTAATGATTTAACAACACACTATATTATCACACTATATGAAGTTATCCTTTACCGAGTTAAAGGTCAGTATTAAAAAGAGTCCTCATTTCAGAATTAACAATGGCAGCAGCTGCAGCAGCAAGGTAACATTGTCATTTTTTTCAAGTTGGAGCTTTCAACTGAGGCATGCAATTGAAGGTCTTCGTTAGTTTAATTTCCCTACGTTTCATGTTTTGTAGCTTGCACAGTCCCCCCATCCATTGTTTATGATGCTAAGAACAATGTATAAGACATGAGAAGCACTCCCATTTTAACCACTGAGTTCAAATGCTCATTGGTGAGGTTTTACTCTAGGAATTATGGTAGAAACAAGAACCATACATTCCAATATTCTTTCACATCTTCCTTACCATCAAAATTATTATCTTATAAGTTGTTGTCTGTGGTACGGATGTAGAATTCACTTGAAAACTTTCATACTCTTTTTAATGTAAGCTCTAGAATTCACTAACGTCAATTCGTAAAAGAGTTTTAGATGTGACAAGATCGAAATATATGTCTCTACTATCATTTCCTTTCATGTCATAGATTGAGTTTTGAATAAAGTTTGTAGTTTATTTGTATATATCACTTAGATTTGATGTCATTTTACCTGATGAGATGTAGGACTGCTTCAGGTTAAGAGGTGAGAAATCTATCGGTATTTGCCATGAAAATTTCGGTTTTAGTCTGAAAAACACGATGCTTGTTTACTGGGATTTTGCTTTGGGGAAAAGCATCAAGACGTTTGGATTGCACCCAAGAATTTTTCTAATTTATTATAATTATCAATTGTTTTGAATCCATCATTTGTTTGCGTCATTTTAGAGGAATTCGGGTTAGACCAGAAGGAAGTTAATTTACCTTGTTTCCATCAACATGAACGAATTTACATGATGACTCATATTTACAAAAACCAGTATTTATGATGACCTGTATTTACCTTTGTTCTTGTTCCTTTATGCACAAACTTCGTGCTTGAATAAGTAGTGTTGCATGTCTTAGTTAACATTATTTTTAAAAATTTCCTCCTAAGACCGCCGGTCTTTCACGATTTTCGGTGAAATCCAAATGTCATATTGTTTCATTTATAATACTTATTTTCAGTACATAATACATTTATAATACTTACTTTCAGTGCAACAGATCTGAGGTTTCTTGCATTTTTCTACATGTTATCTGCATTCAATTTTAGTTTCAACTTTGCTATTCAGTTGTAGAAAATTATGTTGGTGTCCTCTGATGTCCGGTCAAGTCAAACTGAACTTCGACGGGTCAGTTGATCGGTGGGGGAAAGCAGGTTGTGGTTTTATTGTGCGGAACTCTGACGCTAACATTCTCTTTTCCAGGGGTGAAGATGTTGTTAAAGATACTTCTATTTTCGCTGCTGAACAGCAGGGGCTTCTAGGTGGAATGCGCACATTTGTGCAGCGCCAACCTTGCATAAAAAAATTATGGGTGGAAGGAGACTCACTGGATGTCATAAATTACATTAACGGTTTCAATCTAAACCTTGTTCCTACATCCCGATAGAATCACCAATCCCATATTTATTACAACAATTTGAGACAATTTCACTCACTCATATATACCGTAAAGAAAATTGTTGTTCTGATTTTTCCTTAAAATAACCAGGTGAATTAAGCTACCAAAATAATCTCCTGTCTTCTTACAAATTAAACCCACCACCTTCAGTTTCGTTTTACTCACCGTAGTATTTAAAGGAATTTGATGTTGCGTCTAAAATAATATGAATAATTTGTCGGATGTTGATCCGCAGGCAAAAGATAATACATAAATAAAGAACTACAAAGGCAGAAGTTAATTGATCTTGTTTCCATTAACATGAATGAATTTCCATTAACAATCGCCGGCCCCTCACAGAAATTTAAAGGGGCCCACTGTTTCTTGATGAGTGTGTGGCTTTATTTTTAAAGCATAGAATTTCTGTAAAATGGAATGATCGGAATTTAAGCCAGTATAAAATTAATAGTTGAGAAGGATATCACAGTATTGCAGTAATCATAGAAATTTATTCAATGGCGGAGCACGGTGAGTTGAGTATAATAATTTGAACAGAAGAGACAGAATTTCTTTCGGACGAAATTAAAACATACACGAAAATAACTTGTAGTATTAGGTAGCGAGGGCATTAAATATTTAACACATGTCAAATTGGCAGAAAGTGGATTCTTCTTTCAGCGTAGGGAACCAAAGCGTGTTGGCACATAAGCATGAGAGTGAACTTGTTTTGAACCTGCATATGTTTCCGCATGATAGTGGATGGTAAGCACGTCAAAAATCCTACTGCTATTGCAGCCAAACTCGGACGACCTGTCATTAGAAAAGACGAGTTTGATTTTGCGGCAGAGCTTTATGGAGCAATTAGTAGAATGCACCGGTTGATGGAAGATTACCCTGATAAAATATATGGCTAGAGGGGGATTCGACAACGGTGATAAGCTACTTGAAGACTTTCCAGCCATCTACTTCTCGTACAACACCCGTAGCATTAGATATTGATCACATGCTCCGATGTTTTGATGATGTGTTGATCATCCATATTTTCTGTGAAGGTAACGCTTCCGCGGACTTTCTGACAAACCAAGTGAGAAGAATGCAACGTCCATTATGGAAAAAGAAAGAAAAGTTTTCTCAGCAATTACTGGATCTCACTCAAGATGATCTGCATCGAGTTTTCAACAGATATCTTAAAACTAATACATGGCAGTGCTAGACTAAGGTGGCAAACTTGGTTATTAAATTATGGTATTTCTTTAGTATTTTGTTAGGTTACAGTTTCATTTGCAGGTTTTTTGTTTTAGTTTCTTCCTGCATGTTGAAGTTTAGTCTGGTGTTGTTGGATGTATTTGAGTTGTTGTATTTGAATCACAGGTTGTGGAGCTTGTTAATTAATTGCAGGCATAATATTATGGTACTTTGGGTTATATTGATGTTGAAGTGTTCGTATGATTTCTCGAGTTTCCTTCTTGTTTTTTGGGGTTACAGCTTATTGTATAACTTTGGTGTACAAGTTAGTAGCTTGTTTTGTCTTTTGTTCGAGCTGGTATTTGTATTTTGTAAAGTATTTGTTTTCGTGTGCGTTATATTTTGTTTCTTGTATCCTTTTCTTTCTAAAAAAAAGATTCGTGGCTAACTTGCATGAGAAATTACCACATCTTACCATTGTGAAGGGAAGAATATAAGCAATCAAAAGAACAGTATGAACTTGCATGAGAAATTTCCCACATCTTGATTAACAAGTTTTCCATAAAACTGAAGTATAAATAATAAGTCATCGCGATAAAATTGCAAGTCATATAGCAAATGCACTTACGGGCAGTACAAGAGTGAATGAATCACATATTCCATCTATGTATGTACCTTCAAGCATTAAAATTCCAAAAGATAAGGCTGAAAATGCACCAATTAGTGGTTCATCCAAACGTCCTTTAGAGGCGGGAACAATTTGCTGGTTCAGAAGACACAATTCAAGTCCTCACCTCTGGAAATGAGAATAATTTGCTTATTCAAAAATACATTTGTGCATAAGAAATGAATGAAAATGAATATTGACCCTCTTAGAGAGAAAATTGGGCAAACAAAGTTAAAGAATGATAAAAAGCCCCCTAAAAAGATTAAAACAATAATAAGTAAAGAATTTTTGATAATTATTGATCTAGTATAAAACCAAAATGAGATAATTATCAATGAACCATGTTCTTTGAGTGAACGTAGATTAAGGTTTTAAATCTTAAATTTCAGCCACGTTTGACCTAGGGACATGATCTCGTATCAGATGAGTTCCATGACATGATATCTATCAGATATCCATCTCAAAATTACAACTTGGACCTTAAATTACATCGACCCAGAACAATCTTAGACAATTTGCTATTTTCGGTACTAATTTAAATTCAAGCATGCAACTAAAATTATAGATACTAATTACTAAAATGAGTGAACTTGTTCGATTTTTAATTTTGGACTGCTCGATATTTTCAATATCGGTTAAGATAGTAAGCAAGCAGATCTTTTTTCAAAATAATAATTATATAAAGCTGAAATATTGAAATCATTTCTCAATTTCTTTTAATATATAATTTAGTAAACTATTTTAATCATTTTTAGCAAATATACAATACACTGGCTGACAAACTATGCTGACGAAGAATGGAAATAACCTAACAACAAGATCAATAAATGCCTCTTAAAAAGGATGATTTAAATTAACAAGAGGCATTGGAATTTCAACTTAACTATAAGAAAAAAACATAGAATTAAGTAGAAAGGGTTTAACAAGAGGCATTGGAATTTCATCAGGTTCGATAGCGAGGGTTGGATAAATGAAGTGAGTTTATGAGCAAGAAAGGGTTTAAAGACTATCTTTGAATTTAATAGAGAAAATAAAAATGGAAATGTTTTTCGAATGGGATTTAAAGATTTGGAAGTTAAACTAACCGATGGTTAATTAAAGAGGCCAAATGATGCTAGATATTGAATCAGTGAATTCATTTTCTTTTTATGGATTATTGGTTGTTTTAATTTTGTTAGTTAAATAACCGACTATCAAAATCTGGCCAACGGTTGCCAGTACAGAAAGACCGGGCTCGAATTCATATTCGAAAACCATCTCGACCAGCAAATACGTAATGTTGAAGATAAAAGATGGAGCAATTGAAGACCATGAATCATCATAAGCGGAAGGATTAGTTGTCGAATATTCTCTCGAAGTACAACCAGAGGTATTCTGATGTGATTCGATTGTGATTGAGATTTTGCGGATTGCAAAGACTTCTCGCTATTGATCCTTTGGATGTGGTACGAGGGTGCCTTCGGTTTGTCCAGTCGCAGGGCAACTTGTATGGGTGAATGTCTGATAGAGTACGCCTAACGGATCACATAAGACAATCTTTTCAAGGTGTTATGTCTGGTGGTGGGGGAATTCGTTTCTCTTAGCTTTTCATACCCGTAATATTTTTGGAAAGATCAACTAGTGATTCGACGGATTTGATGATGTGTCATTCAAAGTGAATGGCAGACAGGTGTTCTGAAGGAGATAAACGAAGCCTTAAGCCTTACAACTGGGAAATGACAAAAATCAGGCAAGCAGCATGGCTAGGTGGGTTATTCCCAAGCAGGGTGTATTATCACCAATCTGGAAAAATTCCTCATTTACTCTTCTTTCGCTTCTGTATCTCCGTGGATGGGCAGTGGGCCGTTAAAACTGTCGGGTGATAATACATTCTCTACACTCAAGCTAAATGAGTGGGCGGTCATGTGTGGCCGGGTTGCAAGATGTTCTTGTTGAACCTCAGTGTATCCCTTCTAGAGTACACTGATCAGAAGGTGGTCCCATACATTTTCATAGTTGAAATCCAATCTCCAACAAGAGCCCCGCGATTTTTTATTATATAATGAATATGTAAAGTTGAAATGCAAGCGTTCCGCTACTTGGTTATTTACTTGATTTACATCACTATTATAATATCAGAATAGTACTGATTTCAAAATGTTTTAGTTATAGTAAGGTAAACACCATCCATGTTTATGTGTGGGATGGTCTTATTATTACCTTTTCTTTCAAATGGTTTTTCAAAGTTAAGCAATATGGAGGTTATCTAAAGACTTAGTGAGTTTTTCTCACGTTGGTTCACCAGACTGATCCATGGCGTTTGTAATGCTCGGGTCAGCCCGAGTTATAGGTTTAGGTTATCATATGCTGCAAAGTTCAGAGATGAGCTGGAGGAGCCCAGTCGTATGTTATATATAATATTATTCCGCTGTGTGTTGTATTTGTGGATATGTTATTATAACTGTCCAGATTGTTTTGACTGCTATACTCTGATGATTGTCAGTATTTCCAAAAGCACTTAATAAAGATTTATTTCTGTATTATATTTTATTCTGCTACGATATGAAACCATGATTTTGGGATGGCAATGGGGCGGGTCTAGGGTCCAAACCCGCTTGACCCGCCCCTGTTTTGACCCATTTAGACCCGCCCTATAGGGTCTTCGGGGCGGGTAGACCCGCGACCCGCTTTTGAAGGTCCGGGTCAAGGGTCGGGTCTGCGGCATGGCTAACCCGCCCAACCTGCCCCGCATGATTGAAACATCATTAAAACACTTTATAACTATAATGATAACTTGTTAATCTTCTTAGGTATACATGGTTATAACTTGAATATTATATTCTTTCAGTTAACAAACTATAACAATTTCATATTATTAAGTTGCATCAATGATAACCATACAATAACAAATGCATACATTTTGTACTATTATCTTACAACTCATTTTATTATATTCTCTTATCATTGTGAGCACATTATAATATGTATATCATTTATCATTTATTGATAACAAATGTAAGAATATAAATGTGTACATTAGAACACAATATCACCGGGTCATGGGGCGGGTTGGGTCTACCCTGACCCGTACGGGTTTCGGGTACGGGGCGAAATTCCAGACCTGCACCGGGTCTACGGGGCGGGTCTGGGGTAAGGTTTGAAAAGTTCGGGTCGGGTTTGGGGCACGAGAAACCCGCCCCAACCCGCCTCATTGCCATTCCTACCCTGATTCGGTGTTATGTTAGTTCTTCTTCTTATTCTTCTACTCTAATTTTTCTGTCTTATCTTTCTCGCACCCTCTAACTTCTTTCTCTTAACTTTCTGCTTTTTTGTATAACTTGTGTTGACTGTGGTAATTAAATGTTGGCTTTAATTATACGAAAAAGTGGGATGTTACAGTAATTAACGTAACTGGCGTAATAATGAAGTAATAAATACGATTAGGATAAGATTTGAATTTGAAATGTCCCCTTGTATTGACTGCGTATATGTGCGTATAGAATGGATTATATATATATATATATTAAATAATGACACACAGACACAAGGTTAGTTGCCTGCTTGGAACCGACCGGCAAATCCAACAACTACAAGTGGATCCGACTAATGTGAGAGATCTGGGTGCCATGGGTCATTCAAATCTAGTACACTATGACACAAGGTTAAACCTACTTATATTAGAAGTCTGCCCGGAACCGCCCGACATATCCAGCATCTACAGGTATACGGTTTAATGTGAGAGGTCTATTATACATATATAAGCCTATTGTATGCGAGAATAGGCATGCTACCATGCCATGGGAAGTCTTAATGACTGACTCTCTTCTTATCTAGTTTAGGTCTTAAGTGGTTAGGACTAGGATCCTCTCCGAATGTTTATTCCTTGGATAAGTTCCAAAGCCATGGGACCCTCCCTTATTAGATTTTAAGTAACTATATGGATCCTCCTTCTCTGAAAGTGGTTATGTATAGCGGTAACGGAGTAGGGTTATTCACAGGGAGGGGGGTCCACTTCCTATAGAAGCTTGTAAGGGATAAACTAGGGACATGACTGGTTTATAAAGGATATATGGCCATAACTTGCTCACCAGCCGTATAAGGGAAGTCTTAAGTGACATAGGCGTTCTACCGTAATATCAGTTAAGTAGTAACGTTTGCAATACTACTTCTCATATTACCAGTGAGAGTATAGACTTAAGAACGTTGACATATTAGGACGTGGTCTTAAGAGGCTAGGTCTCGCAGCAGGGTTATAAGAGACCATAAGAATCTACCTTTAATATTGGCACAAACGACCAAGAATGCCCGCCTCGTTGGGTCTTTACCATAAATGGACTAATGAAGGTCTTAAAAGATTGACTTGGATATCCACCTCATTGGTTATATACTTTGTGTTCATGTGAGTGTTTTTGTGTTGCGTAGACATACCTTGATAAATATATATATATATATATATATATATATATAACACGTTAAATCTAGGGTATGATCTTTAAAGTAAATAGTATTTTTAGTCACAAAGGACTTTATGTTCTAGCCCCTCTCCCTAACACATCTAACAGGTCAGTAGGTGGGGTAGGTTCAATGGACAGAGCAATGATGGAGGGTAAAGACAAAAACGGAGATATTATGATATTATTAGTTATCATTGCTATAATACTAATGGAAACTTTTAATGATGAGTTTATTGATGTACCTATGAGAGGATTTTATCTTGATAATTTGTTTTTTAATTCTATGACTTTTTAATAAAATGAGACATCATATTTTGGTATTATACTTTCTCGTTCCGCTGTGTGAGATTTCCATAACGCAATGTCCATATATTATTTTGTGCAAATGTAATTCCTTAAAGGAACCAATGACCTGTTTAGAGTGGCTCTAAGTTTCAATTAGGGCTGTAAATTTTGCACGAATGTCCGACGTCCGTTCGTGTCCGTGACCGAAATACGTACGTTCGAGTCCGTCCGATTTTGATTTAGGACACGAGTTAGGACAATAAAATTTGTACGAGAAAAATCTTGTCCGGTCCGTGTTTGTTCGAATTCGTCCGAGCTCCTTGTAATTTGGTATATGATTGAGAGAAAATATAATAAAATGTGGTATAAATAGCCATCTCTGACCGAGTCCGTTCGCGTTCGTATCCAAAAAGCATATGTCTGTGTCCGACCGATTTTATTTAGGACACGAATTATGACAACAAAATTTATCCAAGGAAAAATTTCGTTCAATTCGTGTTTGGTACGACTTTTTTTAGGACAGAAACTGAAACACCACTGTCCGTTGCGGTCCGATCGATTTACACCTCTAGTTTCAATGGGCTTTTCCGGATCAAAATTTAGACCCATTCCGCGCGGGTTGTTACAATAGTAAATTAATATTTTCGTACATAACCAAATAAAACATCATATAGTTCCTAAACAAACATACTTGGGTTTATAACGTCAAAGTTCATGTCAAATCGATATTCAGTATCATAACAAATCCTTTCATTTTATTTAATAAATCATTATAATTGATAAACCTTTCCATAGCGACTATTTAAAATTTTGATTCGGACATAACTTACAATTTATAATATGAAATCTTGATTTCTCACTCCCGATAGAAAACTACAATTCAAAAGATCCTAACATTTCTTGTTTTACAGAAATCCAACTTATATCGAGTTCTGCATCTTCATTTGAAATTCAAAACAAAATATTTCGAACTACCGCAGCGTTACAAGTTCGTTTTATAATTAATATAAACTTAAACGTTCAACATTCGCTTTAAATAAATTTTAAATCGTTAATTCTCAAGATAAGTCGTTTCAAATATTTAATTTTCGTTAAATATTTCTTTGTAAATTTTGGGTTGTTACACAAAATACCTTAAAATATAAACAAATGTTATCATTTAGAGTGTAGAAATGAAAAAGGAGGATGAATAATTAATTGATTCACATTATAACTACCATTGGATTAGGACATCCATACCTTACTTAAGCTTCTCTTGTATATTCCTCACTCATAAAGTTAGAATATTAAGTGCTTCCTCTGTTAATTCATTACAGATAAAAATGGTAAGACATTCTTACTGGTACAAGCAAAAGCTTATAAAAGGACCGTGGTCACATGCTAAAGATGAAAATCTTCTAAATAACATTAAAAAATATTGCCATGGATGTTGGAGCACTGTGTCCAAATAAGCAGGCAACCTTATACTATTATAATACATGATTATTCTTTAACTTTCTTGAATATAATTGAAATTGTTCTTTAAGTTTCTTGAATACAATCTAATGGTAATGAATTTATTACGATTTGATTATGTGGTAGAGTTCTTAAGTGGCGGAAGAAAATAAAAAAAATGCAAGAGGAAGATGACAAAAGGAAGAAGAATAGTAAATAACTTCTTGCTTGCATTTCTATTTCATTCGGTTACATATATAGCCATATTCTTCATAGTTTGCGTGTCAATTGCTATGCCTATCTCTGTACATAACTTTTATGTAACCATAAACTTTTAGTAACCACTAAAGCAGAAAAAACAAAAGAAAAAGTTGTGCACCACTTCCTGTAACCGAAATGCAGCTGCATTTAATTTCTTTCCATTTAACCTAGAATCTTCTGGGCATTTGTATGGCTCTTTTTGGTCTTGTACTGCTGTGCACATTATTGTCTTGCACTGGTGTCTCGGTTGTAGGTATATCATTATGTCTGCAGAGGTGAAAGAGCAATAGGCATAAATGGATCAATTATCTAAGGTATGACCTTAAAAGTGGTACATTCTCACTAGTAAAATAAACGAGCAAATGAATAGCTGCTGATTTCTGTAATAAAAGACATTATATATCTTATGTAAATGGGCCTGTAAATATGGGTTGTGCAGCCCATTATCAAACACATTTAGTTAAAATGTTCAGCCCAACGTTACAATGGCTAATATATAAACAGGGCTACATGTACAGATCAAAGTATCAAATAATAGAAAACTTATTCTGCTCTTTTTACATTTCCCTCAATTGCAAATTTTACATTTCTCCAAATCTTAATACATTCTCACTAGAATAAAAGACTCCTATAATTCAAATTCACGCACTTTTAGGAAACAAGTATATATTGCTTATTATACATCATCCCTTAATTATATATTTTTTCTCAATAAATTTTATGTATAATCTTGTACTATATAGGCTTGAATAACAGAACACTAACTCCGAGTGTTTATTGCTTATTGCGTATTATAGTATAATCCTATACTATAATCATCGTGTGTTTATTGCTTATTGCTTATTATACATCTACAGATGAAACAACAATAAACACTCGTCCGAGAAGAAATATCCAGAAGCCAAGAAGATTGTTGGACTAAATCAATGGCTAATATGGAGCATAGAAAAGCATATTCAGTTAGGGTTGTCAACGGATATTTTCGGATACGGATAGTGCTATATCTGTATCCGTATACGAAATCATTTTCGGATATCGGATATCTGTATCCGCGGATACAGACGGATATCGGTTAACTATCATATCCGCCAACGATCGATAAATCGAGATATATACAAATAAAAACATATAGTTTAACATAAATGTTTTTCCATTTCTTTGATCAATTAAGTGTTAAAAATTAGCATATATGATAAAATTAAATAGAATTGAGTAGTTAATATGCATTTAGTGCATATAATATAAACCTTCGACTTAGTATAGCAATAAATAAATTTGGCTCATTGGATTGAAATACATATAATTTTAAGTATAATGATAAAAAAAAATCAAACGGATAATTTTCAGATGCGGTATCCGCATCCGTCTTTTCGGATATCGGATATTTATCCGCTTTTCGGATACGGACGCGGACGGATATCGAAATTTTTGGGTATCCATTGCCAACCCTATATTCAGGGATGCTTTAGTGTTAACTTTTGGAATGAATGATATGAGAATTTGTAATTTGCAGAGAATTGTAAGTATGAATTATTGAAATGCAAAGAAATCTTGCTGGAAATTTTATTGTGAGAATGAATGAGTTATTGTGCAATGAACGTTACGTAATCTAATTTTGTATTGGGCTAATGTTCAGTGGAATAACATTTTACACAATATTTGTTATTTTGTATTTTTTTCATTTAACGAAAGCCCTGTTGTATCGCAGTTTTGATTTAGTAAAAGATAACAGTGCAAAACGGTGCTAGCCACATTCAAACCGAGCCATACTCAAATCGAGTTTCCAAGGAAGAAATGATAATCTTGTTTCCTTTTTCTCATAACTTTTCTTCTCTACCTTCCTTTCTTCTTCTATAATAATCTGCTAGTATAATTCTAACTTCCTGGAAATTTGGCAATAGGTATGAGCAATGTCATCCTTTTTGGAAATTAGATACGTTCAACTGTTCAAAACTTCAAGCACTCTTTGTTTTAAATAACTTCCCACTTGTTATTCATTTTTATGAAATGATTCCAAGTCAGGTTGTTGCATTGAAATGATTTGCCTTCGTGCGCCCCACACATGTGGTGCAATTATACACTTTGTTTTGAGTACAAGCGTATTTTCTCTACAAGTGAATATTAAATACTTGTACGTTATTTTGTAACATGATGTGTGCATTCTCTCATGGTTAGGAATGGTCATGGATTGTTTTATTTATTATGAACTGTTATTGTAATTCCATGTACTTGCTTCTTTTATCATAATTTTTGCTTATAGTTTCAAGACGTGTTCAACACTGGTGTAATATTTTATTTAGTGTCTTCGGCGGTTTCAAAGAAAAGGTCTTTAACTCTCGTTCTGTTGTGTTTAATAGTTAATTGAAATCTATTTTCATAAGTAAAGATATTGCAAGAAATTGTTTATTAGGCATGTTATAGGTTAGTGAATGATTATACGCCTTTTTGTGGGGTAAGGGAAAAGAACCGATAGTGCAGAATTTAAAAGTCCAGGATATGTCTGTTGTGTCATAATAGGTGATTGTGGTTGTTGATTAACAGCAAAGCCACAAGCCCTGAATAAATGATTAGTGACTAATTATACACTGATAATGATTTCATATTATTTTTTTGAGTTTAGATTGATCCATGCCTTGACATATTTAACTTGTATCCTTAGATTAGGGGTGGGCGCGGTTCGGTTCGGTACGGTTTGGAGCTCAAACCGCTTCCGCACCGTATTAAACGATTAATCAAAAATACAAACCAGTATACTAACCGTTCAAACGGTTCGATTTTGGTTCGGTTTCGATGTAATACGATCCGAATTTGGTTCGATCTTGTTTGAACCCGTATTAAATGTGAAACAAGAAAATTACTTCCATCAGCAATCAATTTATGATTATATAACGTGTCACCTGAAGATTAAAACACATAGTGTTATCTTGAATTGATATAACTGCAACATACGCTGAAAATAAAATATATGTAGTTAAAATAAAAAAATAAATAGGAATTTGTTAATTTTTTATCGTAACATTGCCGGTTTAGCTATAACGGTTCAGTTCGGTTTAATATCGTTTGTTAACAGTTCAAACCGCAACCGAACCGTATCGATGCGGATCGGTTCAGTTTGGATTGTTAGCTATAAAGAGAGAATCTGGTGCGGTTTACCGCAACGTTTATACGGTCCGGTCTGGGCAGTTTCCGCATTGCGGTGCGGTTTATGCCCACCCCTACCTTAGATCATCTTTCATATTTTCAAATTCAGATTGTTCCATGCCTTAACAAATTGAAAATTCAAATTTTATACTTATGAATTTTAACTAGTGGAAAGCATGAAATTCTATAAATGTGAACACGGTTTGTGTCACTTAAAAGAGAGTTCGACATTATTTTCATCTATAGAAAACAACTGATGAACAAATGACAGTACCAGTTTATCTTCGTCCGTTAAATTGTCCTGTGGACGAAGATAAACTACAAGGTAAAATATATTCTTTTAACCTTGCCTTGCCTTGGAGGATTTATCACAAGCAAGGCCCGCGATAATCCCGTCTTGCCGATGCGACCACAATACAGTGATAAAAACCAAGTATTATTTTAACCTTGCTTATGTTATCATCAAGGCTCGTTAAGTAAGGAATCTTGAATTTAGAGAGTTGACTAAAACGTAGAGAGTAATTCAGAATTGATACTGAAAAGAAATGATTGTATATTATTTCTATTACGCGAAACATACATGAGCAGTAGATATGTATAGAGATATTACACAGTCCAAATATATAAGATCCAATACGGAATTGTAATGTAATAAATACAGTCTAAAGACCATAACAGAATACAAATACAATTCATTTTAATAATTTTATCCTCTTGTATGTTTAAGGTGATACGTGCGTTTTGTATATTACTGATCCACTAGAAAAAACCTATACTAAAAGATGCTCACATAACAGAGATAACCAATACATGTATTCAAACGAAAAGAAATTATTTTCATTTTCTCCCAAAAATAAACAAAAGAAAATGAAATGATATTTTTTTCGTTTGAATACATAGTACTGGCTATCTCTGCTATATAAACACCCTTTAGTACCGGTTTCTTTTATTAGATCAGTAATATACAAACGCACGTATCTCCTTAAACACACAAAAGGACTAAATTATCAAAATGAACTATATTCGTATTCTGTTATGGCCTTTAGACTATATTCATTACATTATAATTCAGTATTAAACCTTATATATCTGAACCGTGTAATATCTCTATAAATATCTCTTGCTTATATATGTTCCGCATAGTAGAAATAATATTGTCATTTCTTCCCGGTATCAATTCTAAAATAGTTTATACGTTTTAACCATCGCTCTAAATTCTAGATTCCTTATTTAAGGAGCCTTGATGAATACAAAAACAAGGTTAAAAGAATATTTGGTTTTTATCACCCTATTATGGCCGCACCGGCAAGACATCCTAATTTTAACACCGAAAAAGAAGTGTCATTAACAACACTCTACAAAAACTTAAATAATGAATGCATCCCAATTTAAGTGGTGGTTTTGACCTAATCAAAAAGTTGATCTTTAACTTTCATATATGACGATTGCCTTTTCAGTAAGCCAACTACGACAACAAAATTTCATTGTACAGATTATAAACGTGCTACAGTAACTTAAAACATGGAGAATGCTGATGAAGAAACATAACTTAGGCGTGAATCAAATTCCTCAACTCACCAACGATGCAAAAGGAACCAAACCAAGAAGAAACGAGCAATCTAAACATACCCAATAATCCAAATACATGAACAAAATTAAAGAAAATCTCAGAAGAAAGGCAGTAGTTTGGATCTAATAATCAAAATTCATAACATGATCTGAAAATCCACATTCTTCATCATTGGCTTCGCTTTTCGAAAACAAAATTATAAATACAATAACCACCCATCTTGTATATATTACACGAACGAAAAAAAACCGACGTCAAACCAAGAAATAATTTTTGAATGTTTAGAAAAGAAGAAAAAATATGAGAAATAAGCTTGGACATAACGAAGAAAAAATAACTACCAGATCAAGGCAATGATAGATCAGGAGATATCAGTAGAAAACGAGAGATGATCTTCTCCTTTAGTCCAATTAATTCAACATATTCTGACAAAATAAAGTTGCAGCACGATAGAACTGCCCGTATTATGGCGATTTCCAATGTAATAAAATGTCAACATCAATAATACAAACAAAGCATTCATTGGTACATACAAGAGAAACCTAAAACATTGAAACAAACAAATTACAGCATAGCGAAACCGAGTTTAATAAGAAAATACTGGGGAAACATTCAAAAATCAACATCATATAGGATTCTAAGGTGTAGTATGGTATGATCACCCCAATATGTGCAGTGCCCATGGATCTACAAGCAAAGTCAACCAAGATGAAACGTAATTTTTTATGTGATCTGAGAAGAAATTATAGTTAGGATTACATTCAAAATTAAATAGAACGGGTTACGTCAATTACACGGGTTGACCTGATATTAAATCACTTGCTTGTAACACAGACTGGTTAAAAAATAAAATTTGTAAATGGACCAAACGCTATCCTTTTAGTATTAGGATTACTGGATCGAATAGAAGGATTAAAGTCAAGTTTGACTGGCCTACTTTTCAATGTAACGGACAAAACCATCTTTACTCAATGTCTCACCTGTAAAAAGTCGGCCAGTAACATAAGCATAGACTACTAACATTACATTAAACTAAAAAAAAAAAGCAAACAGAAATAATTATGACGTAACATTACTAAAAAAGAAAAAGAAAAACCTGAATGAGAAAATAAACAGGGCTTTGATCTCTACTGCAAATGGTTCTGCTATCATTCTTCTTTTCTGTTCCTAACATATCCAACATTATGAAAGGAAGAAACAGGAAAGGAGCGAACTTGAATAAAAGCAAATCATAGCCTACTTCTAAAATGACAAACAACCAGAAACTTTAATCATAATTATTTCTACATCATCATACCTAGTCTCAATGGTCAGAATAAACTCATACTTTAATCATTTTAATTTTAACATAAGTTCCAACAAGGTTATCTACATCATCCTCACAGTACACATTTATTAAAGTAGTTCAAGTATGTTATGCCAATATCCAGTTCTGAAGCTTTTAACAAACAATCGTTATTTTACATCGTTGTCGATTTATATTTTAGTAAAATATTACATTTTCATGTCAGACATCAATTTCTATTCAAATTTCGATTTCACTGTCAAATCTCAAATTAGTCCAATAACATATTCAAATTTTGATTTCATATTTTTGTGTCATAATCAGTTCGTTGTCGGGTTTAAATTTCAATTCGGACATTCATGTCCTAGACGTCATTATTCAAATATGTTTTTTTGCATTTAAAACAATTTGAGCTCAAACAGCTTAAATTGAAAATAGGTTTTTAATTATTATTTTTATTAAAAAAAGTTGAATCTAAAAAAATAGTTTTAGTTGAAAATAGTTTTTAATAGAAATAGTTTAAAGTAAAATAGTTTTAATTAGAAAATGATTTTCAGTATAATAGTTTGGATAGTTTATGTCTTCTTAAACCATTTGAACCCAATTCCAACCTTCAAAATTTGATTTACACCGCTTCAGATCTCATATTCTAGTTTTAAACAAATTTCAAAACATTTTAAACTTCAATTATAGCTAATTCAAATTTCAATTTCCTGATTGGGAATCGGTGTTAACATAAATGTTTTAATCTTAATCTCCAATTTAACATATTACATTAAATTTATTTCAAAACTTAAATCTCATTTCTAAATCCATTTACATCAAATTAGTTAGGGCTGTCAACGGGTACCCGAAATATCCGTCCGTATCCGTATTCGAAAATATGAAATATATCCGTTATCCGACATGCGGATATGGATATCCGATATCCGAAAATCCTTCCGGATACGGATATGGTTTTAATGGTATCCGTATCCGAAAAATATCCGTTCGATTTCCAAATACGTGTATATATATATATATATATATATATATATATGTGCCTAAACTGAAATTAATGTACAACCATTTTTAAAATAACCAAAGATCCAAATTAACCGGCCTAGACCAATAACCATCAGCCCACCACACATGACACACCCGTTACCCTACCCGTTTTCTTTTTTCTGCGTATGACTTCAAAACCCTAACCAAAACAAATACCGCCGCCTTCTTATTTCATCATTTCCAATCGAAAAAAAAACAAGAAAATGGCCACGATCTGCAATCAAAAAGAAAAACACGAAAAAAACCAAAGGTCCTAACCCTATATCTTTCCAGTTGGATCCTAAGGTTTGGAAATAGATCTTGAATTTCTCATCAATCGCAGGTATTGTATCTATTGCTCTTTTATTTGTGAATTTAAAACCATCCGGTAATTTTATTTTGTTTTTAATTATTGTTTTCAAATTGTTCTTTTCTTTCGTTGATATGTCGTCATATTATCCATAAATCTTCCAGTTAAAATGTATATTAGGGCTTGGGATCTAATCTATGACATTCACGCTTGGTTAATGTACATACCATGTTGAGCAGGATGATTAGAGTGATTACTTATGTATTTTTAGGGAACAAGTACAATATTTTATTTAGCACACGGAAAATACTTATGCGAGCACATGAGTTATATTTGCCAAAAATGTTGTTTAACTTTGAGAATCGCTTAGGACCGAGAGTAGTGAACTGTAATGTGACATATGATTTTACTCTAAAGCCTTAAAATGTAAACTGATAAATTAGACGAATAGAATCGTGTATAAAATACTGCACCTAATAATGATGCAATGTATTTTTCTTCTTAGAATAACTAAATGAGCAACTCAAAAGCAAATGGGGGAAAAAGTTGTTTCCTTAAACATTTGTTTGGAGGAATTTCATGTGGAGTATAAGCTACTCAAAGTTCCAAATTAATATACACGGAATTGTCACTTCATGTTTTGTGCTTCACAAGCACAACCATTACAGAAATTTGAAAGCAGGTCAGAGCCTAAAATTTGTAGTGTGGAATTTGTGTTTGTATTTGGTATTATTCATAATCCCTATTCATAATATTTTTGTTTGTTTCAGGTTAAAGCAGAAGGTTGAAGCACTCTTAAGTCTCAATTCTTTCAATCCCTATGTATTTGTGTTTGTATTTGGTATTATCAAACATTGTTGTATTTGTGTTTGTATTAGGTCAAGTAATTATTATATTTATGTTTTATTTTAGACTAAAAATTGTGCATTTAGTATGTTGAACATTTTGCAAGTATTTGTAGTGTGGAATTTGTGTGATTGGTGTATTGTTCGTAATTTTTGTTTAGAATTATCAAATTTGCATGTAAATGATGTATTTGTAAATTTTTATTGTTTAATTTTCGGATATTTTCGGATAATTAAAAATGTCCATATTCGCTAAGGCGGATATGGATATTTTCGGATATCCGAAATATCTGAGGATACGGATGCGGATATATTTAAGTCAGTATCTGCGGATATCGGATACATATGTAGATATTTTTTTTGGATACGGATACAGATACAGCGGTATCTGTATCCGGTTGCATCCGTTGACAGCCCTAAAATTAGTTTCAAAACTTAAATTCCAAATTTAATAATATTTACATTAAATTAGCTTTAGAACTTAAATTCTAAATATTCAGTTTAACATTTGAAATAATTTAATTTCTGTGAATTCAATTCAAATTCCAATTTTCACATTTTACATTTAAACCCGAAAAATTTCAAGTTGGAATCCATTAGTCAATTTCATTTAATAAATTCAAATTCATAAATTTGAAAATATTTCATTTGACCAAATTTGATGTTCATAATTTAATTTTCTACCCAATGACCAAGTGATCATTTAACTTAAATTTCAATTACATGAGTATGTATCATTTCAACTTATATCAAATGCCGCCGCCATCACTTCCTTCATTCAGCCGCCATCACTCACTTTTAGCTCTTCTCTTAATCTGATAAAATTCTTTGTTGAGAGAGGTTTTGTGAGTGCATCGACTCTCTGATAATACGCAAGAATGTGACACACCATTAATCTTCCTACTTGCGTTCTTTCACGAACGAAATGTAAATCTATTTCTAGATGTTTCGTTCTGGAATGTTGTAACAACCTGGATTTTTGTCCGTTCAAATCGACAATGATCAACACATGATGACCCAAACAGATCGCAAATGCAGGTAGTTATCGAGGAAAAATAAAAGAAAGGAAGAAAGAAGAAAACAATTAAAGAATCTCACAGCGGAAGAACAAAATATAATAAATAAATAACAGTTCATGGAGTTATTAAAACATAAATTTGATTATACATTTACAACGATTACCCGCATGAATTAACATACAACATACAAATATATGCAGCAGAGTAATATAAATGAATACTTCAGTCAGGCTCCGCACTACAACAATCCGGGGTGTGAGGTTCGTCGAGGTCACGATATACACAAAGCTACGCTTCAATAAGCAATGCTTTGATCATCACTAGTTCATTTCATAACTCGAGTATGCCACATTGACAATTCATGACATGTCACTGATTTCTATCAATACGTAACCTCTATGTCTTAGAGACAGGAATAATTTACTACCACAAATCCGATATATTTTAATAGAAATCAGTGCTGCGCAGTCAATTTCAATGTCAGACACACAATCCATACAATTCCGTTTCGGGTCTGAACGGAACAAAATTCGAAAATCTCTAAATTTTTCAGATCTCAAGCCACTTATAAGCCACTTATAACCTCGTATTGGGTGATCGGCCCAATCGAGACATCAGCAGTCAATCCAAACTATTGAAGATTCTCGGTCTTTGCTTATTGATTTCCAGGTCTTTAGTTTCTTTATCACGTCGTATTATTACATGGAATGGTTTTCGAACATATATTTGATCCCGGTCTTCCCAAATAATAAGCGCACTTATAAACAATAGTTATAGATCATTACGGATTTCCCATTTAAATCTCCCTCCAAATTCATATTCAAATTAGAATGAAATTTCATATCAATATCATGATTATTTAAACATCGATTTTTATTCAAAGGAGAATATATTTTTATTTCAAATCTCAATCTGAATCAATGGTTTAAATCGATAAAAATTCCAATTTAATAAACATTACAAATATTTAAATAAGTTGAAAATAAAAATAAAAATATAGATGATTATAAATAAAACCCTTTTATGAAAAAATATATATATATATTAAAATAATTAGAGTGTAATAAAAATAATTTAAATCACTATATATATACATATATTAAATGCTTTACTAAAATGATCTTTACATAGTAAATAATATAATATAATTATTTCAAAACTATACGTACATATACATATAGTTAACTATTTTAAAACCATAATTGTTTCCATCTTCCAAATTTCAATAACTTAAAATTTATATTCCAGCTTCGATAAAGTTTATTTCATTTCCATATCTCAATTTCAACCAACATTCAAATCCGAACTTTCAATTTACATTAAAAATATTGATTCAGTAATCAGTACAAGACACCCATCACAACCATTTCATCCAAAAAGTCAATATTATATCGTTTCACTGGTTAACAAATGTCGGGGTTTCAGACTAGCAATTTATTTTCGAATAAATAATTTAATGTCGATTCTAAATTAACACTGTAATTAACTTGTATGTCAATTTAAGCAACCAACAATTATCAATCTCAACTTGACAATCAAATTTATTTCATAATTTAATTTAATGAATATGGGAACAATTTAGTTAATTGTGAGCGAGAAATTCACTCACCTTTGATTTCAAACGAGATTGAAATTCAAATTTTAGCCCAAAAATCAATAGTCTCAGAATTAGTCCAAATCTGTGCCATCGCGAAGAGCTCGTCGATAGGATTCCAACGAAATTTATTTCGTCCAAAATCGATCTCGTAGCAGAAAGTTATAAACGTTTAAACATATGCATTTTAAATTATATTAAAATAAAATAAAATAACTACCCAACCACTCAATTATTGCCACATCAGTGCCTGAATTCCCACTTCTCCTTCGAATTATCGCGCTCCAGGAAAAGCCGATAGGCTTGAACCCAAATTTGCATTGAAACCCCAACATACGCATCGATCTACGAGTCTCCGAGACTCGATCTAATAGCACCAGGAGGTGCGCCCTGCCTTGCTCCGCCATCGGCCGTCATATGGTCAAATCCGGTCATCTTTGTAGTTCTCAAACGCCATGAACGTGCGCCGAGTTCATGGAAGAGTCATGGTGATTTCAGGCACCATTAACTATGATCAGCCGTATGGATTTGAATATCACATGAAGCTCTAAAATTTTTGTTTCGAAATTTTCCGATTTTATTGAACGGATTGAAAGAAATTAAGTAAGGAAATTCGAGTAATTCAGGCCATTCGAAATAAGAAATGGCGGCCATAGATTTTAGGGTTCTGGATTTATTTTTATTTTAAAATTCATCATTTTGCGTGTATTTAAGCCAAAATTCGGACTGAGAACAAATCAAGCCTGCTTACAGCCAAACAATAGGTTTTGACGCCTTCTGAATGCAATGGAATAGGTTTCAAAGTCAATTCCAAAGTCTCAAGCAGTTTCTTCTAAACTCGATTATTTAAGTAAATTATACATACAAACTTCTATACGATGTAATTTCTTACGATCAAACGATAACTCCGATGGCTACGAAATTTTAGATCTTACAATAATTTACAATTCTGGATCCAGTAAAATTAATTTCATCAAATTCTGAGATTGTTTGTAATAATGTCAAATTTTAACCAGAGAATTTAAAGGTTTATAAATTTAATTCAAATCATAATAAAATTCATGTAAACTTATAAATCAAAAATCGTTTATCATGAATTCAATTTTCATTATTTATAAACCAATGCAAATTGTTATGTTTTAAAACTAGTAGAAATTCATTACATAATCAAACGATTTATATTATTCACATTCATAAATTAGAACTATCAGTATAAAATAAATCTCAAGATTAGTTAATCCATTTTATGTTGTTAATTCAATATAAATTTCAAATTTCTATATAAATAGATTATCAAACACCGTCATTTTCATACATAGTAAGCATCTCTTGTAAAATACGAGCAACACCAAATCCTTCAAGAGCCCAAACTTCCATTTCCCTTACACGTTGCCCCCCTTGTTTAGCCCTTCCTCTAAGGGGTTGCTGTGTAACAAGTGCGTAATGCCCACTCGAACATCCATGGATTTTATCATCAACTTGATGATCCGAACGATTAGACAGATTTTTTTTGAAAAAATCCCTTTCATCAAAGATACAATTTGAAGAAAAAAAACAAGAAACTTATTTTTTTCCAAGGGTAGATTCAAGATTAAAGTAAGGAGTAAGAAATATGAAAATAAGGGCTTCTGTTCGTAAAATTTGATTGTAGTTCATTTTTCAATAAGTTAATTTTAGTTCATATCTTATCAATATACGACATAATCATAAATTTTAATATTTAAAACAATTTTATTAAAAATCACATTAAATTTAATATTTCAAATTGTCGCAAAATCTCGGGATGTTACACTCTCCTCCACTTAAAACTTTTCGTCCTCGAAAAGGCGTAGTAAGGAAGTTGTCAGTTTATATATTTAATCATATAATTCCTTATTCAACTTAAAAACAATTACCTATATAAAAGTTTAATATAGGTTTGAAACTTAAATTTTAACAAAAAAAAAATTAAGTCATAAATTCAGGAAAAAATTCGGCAGAGTCTCCTTTGTACGCTTAGGTCTGGGAAACAACAATATAATCACAAATATACATCTCATCTTAATGAAAAGACATTCCAAAAATGGGGAAAATATACAATGCCAAAATACGCTATAATTTGATATACGTACCTTTCGTTTATGTTATTAGCAATTTAGCTTAATTTTGAGAATGCAAAAGCGATATTTTATGCGCAAACAACTCTCTTTTCCCTCCGTACCTACTAAAACTTTCAACAAACACATAATATATATATATATATATATATATATATGAAAGAAGTAATTCAACGTATAAACTATAACCATACACGATATAACAATTTCAACAAAAGCAACAAGTAAAACATCTAAATAACCACATTCATCTAATTAAAGCATAATTACAAGTTTTTGCCATTGTTAATATACTATTTACACAATTCCATTTTGTTGATTTCAGTTGTGTACAATTCACATTGTTTTTTTATTTAGTTTGTCATATTTCCATTTCTTATCGATGTTTAATTGTTTGTCTTTAATCTGCTGACATTTATATACATCTTATTTGCTTCAAGATTTGATGCAATTCAAAATTTATTACTTTACTCACTTATTTACTCATAATCTATTCACATTGTCTCATTCAATAGTTTATTTAAACCATTTCATTAATAATTTAGTTTACCTTGTTTATCTTACTCAGTTGCATTAAATTCCATAACAAATTAAGTATTCATCGCTTATAATCGCGACTTAAGTTTTATTTGTTTCATAAGCCATTCATTTAATTTCAGCATTCATCATTCATAGCACTATTAGTATATTATCAAATTCCTTGTTCTCAAAACTATTTAACTTTATATATTTGGTAAATCATATACAAGGTATAGAAAAATGAGTATTATTCAAGTTCAGTATTTGCCAAACTATTTCAAACTCCAATGGCTTCTTACTTAAATTTCACTATCTTAGATTTATTTCCTTATTTCACCATTTGAATCTTTATGCAATTTCAAGTTTAATTCAATTCATTGTTTTGACAATAAATTAGTTATTCGGGAACTTAAGAATTCGACTTCGGGTTTATTTCCAAACAAGATTTCAAATAATATATATATATATATGGTATCTTATATTTAAAACCATTCTATAAAAGATTTAAATGAAATTCCATCTGTCATAACAAGGAATAAAAGTTCTAAGCGGCCTCCCCACTCAAACTCCTAAAAATAGACGTCGATGATGCGTGCACTCATCACCGAAATCATTTTCCGAAGACAAAAGAGGAGTATACCCTTAATTCTAAAATTCATTTGAAAATAATTTCTATATGAAACAAAATTTAACATATAATGACATTATTTCAAAACCATTTTTAAATCAATATTGCAAAAGCCCCGGAAATTAAATTCTCAAATTCATATTTAACTTCTTCTAATTCATTACCAATTAATTTTCAATATTTCATTTTTTTAAAACCATTCAATAACCAATAGTTTTAATTATTGATTAATCGAGTAACAAATGATGAAAATCTAATATTATCGTCAACAAAATCAAAATTCATATATTTTCAAATAATTCTTTATAAATAGAAAAATATAATTCAAAACAATATTATGTCAATAACTCCAATTTAAGTGTTTAGAAATCCCTACTGATGCATTGGCGTCCCAATTACCGACCAGAATTCATAAATACTCAACAGAACAAATCAACATAATACAGGCCCATTTTACATCAAAATTACAAGTACGCTCTCTCATATACACTCAAACTCATTCTAGGGTATTACTACCCTATCTGTAATGAGTAAATCCCAAATAGAGACAAGGTTTTCGCTAAACTTAAGCTCTGATACTAAATGTAACGACCGGGATTTTTTTGACCGTTCAAATCGACAATGATCAAACATGTTGACCCAAACATATTGTAAATGCAAGTAGTTATTGGGGAAGATAAAAGAAAGGAAGAAAGAAGAAAACAATTACAGAATCTCACAGCGGAAGGACAAAATATAATAAATAAATAACAGTTCATAAAGCTATAAAAATATACATTTGATTATACATTTACAACGATTACCGGAGTTAATTAACATATAACATACCAATATATGCAGCGGAGTAATATAAATGAATATGTCAGTTAGGCTCCATCTTCATAACTATGTCTTTGTTAACTGAAAATTCAGGCGGACCCGAGCATATTGCATAAAAAGAAACACAACAAACACTCGGATCAGAACTAAATCTTTCTCATATTAGTAAGATTAAAATACAAAATAACATGAGTGTTATGGGTGCACTAATCTAAAGAAATGTTATGGGAAATTCACCGGACCACGCCACTAACGCGGAACGGGTTTACTCCATGTGAATTCCCGTACATAAAATTCGCAAATGGTTTTGGAAAATGAAGCTATCATAAGCTCGTCCCACATCACACAATGCAAGAGCACACCAAGTGGGCGAGTTTTGTCTTATGATGACCAAAAATTCTCTCATACATGAAAATCTTCTTTTAATACTAATATTAGTGCATAATGTTGAAAACCATTTCGCAAATAAATATATTAATCTTAGCAAGCATAGTAGCTATGCCCACATACATAGTTTACAAACAAAACGAAAGACTCGTATCGGTTGTTGGGTTTTCAATATGATGGTTCCTGACATGAAAGATCAATCGAGGTCACGAAGCTAAGTATCTCTCGGTTTTCATCTAGACATCAGACACCGAATACAGAGCATGAAGTATATATCCCGGTTTTCATCCAAACATCGGACACCGCATATACTTTATTTTCCCCCGGTTTCACAAGTAGATCTACCGTCGAAGCTTTCGAGTTTCAATAGAGATTTGCATGTATACAACCTAACTGCCAGTTTACCATCAATCCGGGGTATTAGGTTCATCAAGTTCATGATATACACAAAGCTACGCTTTAATAAGCAATGCTTTGATCATCACTAGTTCATTTCATAACTCGAGTATGTCATATTGACAATTCACGACATGTCACTGATTTCTATCAATACATAACCTCTAAGTTCATATGTCTTAGAAACGGGAATAATTTATTGCCACAAATCCGATATATTCTAACAGAAATAAGTGTTACGCAGTCAATTTCAATGTCAGACACACAATACATGCAAGTCCGTTCTGGGTCTGAACGGAACAAAATCCGAAAATCTCTAAATATATTCAGATCTCATGCCACTTATAACCTCGTATTGAGTGATCAGCCCAATCGAGACATCAACAATCAATCCAAACTATTCGAAGATTCTCGGTCCTCTCTTATCGATTTCCAAGTATTTAGTTTCTTTATCACGCCGTATTATTACTCGGAACGGTTTTCGAACATATATCTGATCCCGGCCTTCCCAAATAGTAAGCGCATTTTTAAACAATAGTTATGGATCATTACGGATTTCCCATTTAAATCTCCCTCCAAATTCATATTCAAATTAGAATGAAATTTCATATCAATATCATGATTATTCAAACATCGATTTTTATTCAAAGGAGAATATATTTTTATTTCAAATCTCAATCTGAATCAATGGTTTAAATCGAGAAAATTTCCATTACAAATATTTAAAAAACTTGAAAAATAAAATAAAAAAAATAGATGATTATAAATAAAACCCTTTTATGTAAAAATATATATATTAAAATATTAGAGTATGATAAAATAATTTAAATCACTATATTTATATACGTATATTAAATGCTTTACTAAAATAATCTTTAAATAGTAAATAATATAATATAATTTATTTCAAAACTATAGGTACATATATATATATATAGTTAACTATTTTAAAACCTAATTGTTTCCTTTTTCCAAATTTCAATAACTTAAAATTTATATTCCAGGTTCGATAAAGTTTATTTCATTTCCATATCTTGATTTCAATCAACATTCAAATCCGACCTTTCAATTTACATTAACGATATTCATTCACTAATAAGTACAAGGTACCCATCACAACCATTTCATCCAAAAAGTCAATATTATATCGTTCCACTAGTTAACAAATGTCGGGGTTTCAGACTAGCAATTTAACTTCGAATACATAATTTAATGTCGATTTTAAATTAACACTATAATTAACTTGTATGTCAATTTAAGCAACCATCAACAATCAATCACAACCAGACAATCAAATTTATTTCATAATTTAATTTAATAAATATGGGAATAATTCAGTTAATTGTGAGTGAGAAATTCACTCACCTTTGATTTCAAATGAGATTGAAATTCAATATTTAGCCCAAAAATCAACTGTCTCAGAAATCAGTCCAAATCAGTGCCATCGCGAAGAGCTCGTCGATACGATTCCAATGCAATTTATTTCGTCCAAAACTGATTTCGTAGCAGATAGTTATAAATGTTTAAACATATGGATTTTAAATTATATTAAAATAAAATAACTACTCAACCACTCAATTAGTCCCACGTCAGTGCCTGAATTCCTACTTCTCCTTCGAATTATCGCGCTCCAGGAATAGCCGATAGGCTTGAACCCAAATTTTATTTGAAACCCTAACATACGCATCGATCTACGAGGCTCTGAGACTCGATCTGATAGCACCAGGAGGTGCGCCCTGCCTTGCACTGCCATTGACCGTCATTTGGTCAAATCCGGTTATCTCTGTAACTTTCAAACGCCATGAACCTGCGCCGAGTTCATGGAAGAGTCAGGGCGATTTCAGGCACCATTAACTATGATCAGCTGTATGGATTCGAAGATCACATGAAGCTCTAAAATTTTTGTTTTGTAATTTTCCGATTTCATTAAATGGATTGAAAGAAATTAATTAAGGAAATTCGAGTAATTCAGGCTATTCGAAATAAGAAACAGCGACCATAGATTTTAGGGTTTTGAATTTATTTTTTATTATAAAATTCATCGTTTTGCGTGTACTTAAGCCAAAATTCGGACTGAATCCAAATCAGACCTGCTTACGGCCTAACAATAGGTTTGACGCCTTATGAATGCAATGGAATAGGTTTCAAAGCCCAATTCCAAAGTTGCTAGCAGTTTCTTCTAAACTCGATTATTAAATTAAATTATACATACAAACTTCTACACGATTTAATTTCTTACGATCAAACGATAACTCCGATGACTACGAAATTTTAGATCTTACAATAATTTACAATTCCGGATCCAATAAAATTAAGTTCATCGAATTCTGAGATTGTTTGTAAAAGTGTCAAAATTTAACCAGTTTATTAATATATTAAAATATTCATTTTTCATTTATTCACTTTTAAATTAAATTCAAAGGTTTATAAATTCAATTCAAATCAAAATAAAATTCATGTAAACTTATAAATCAAAAATCGTTTATCGTGAATTCATTTTTCAGTATTTACAAATCAATGCAAATTGTTACACTTTAAAACTAGTAGAAATTCATTACATAATCAAACGATTTATATTATTCACATTCATAAATTAGAATTATCAATATAAAATAAATCTCAAAATTAGTTAATCCATTTTATGTTGTTAATTCAATGTAAATTTCAAATTTCTATATAAATAGATTAGCAAACACCGTGATTTTCATACATAATCTATTGCAGTTCAGTTTTCAATAAGTTAATTTTAGTTCATATCTTATCAATATACGACATAATCATAAATTTTAATATTTAAAACAATTTTATTAAAAACCACATTAAATTTAATATTTCAAATTATCGCAAAATCTCGGGATGTTACACTCTCCTCCACTTAAAACTTTTCGTCCTCAAAAAGGCGTAGTAAGGAAGTTGTCAGTTTATATATATTTAAATATAATTCCATATTTAACTTAAAAACAATTACCTATATAAAAGTGTAATATAGGTTTGAAACTTAAATTTTAACAAAAAAAAAAAAAAATTAAGCCATAAGTTTAGGAAAAAAATTTGGCAGAGTCTCCTTTGTACGCTTAGGTTCATGAAACAACAATATAATCACAAATATACATCTCATCTTAGTGAAGAGGCATCCAAAAAAGGGGGAAAATATACAATGCCAAAATACGATATAATTCGATATACGTACCTTTCTTTTATGTTATTAGCGATTTAGCTTAATTTTGAGAATGCACAAATGGTATTTTATGCACAAACAGCTCCAAAAGCGAGTCTTTTCCCTCAGTACCTACTAAAACTTTCAACAACTAAATAATATATATATATATATATATGTATATATATGAAAGAAGTAATTCATTGTATAAATTATAACTATACATGATATAACAATTTCAATAAAAGCAACAAGTAAAACATCTAAATAACCACATTCATTTGATTAAAGCATGATTTCAAGTTTTTGCCAATGTTAATATATTATTTACACAATTCCATTTTGTTGATTTCAGTTGTGCATAATTCACATTGTTTTTTTTTTTTCAGTTTGTCATATTTCCATTTCTTATCAATGTTTAGTTGTTTGTCTTTAATCTATTAACATTTATATACATCTTATTTACTTCAAAATTTGATTCATTTGAAAATTTATTACTTTACTCACTTATTTACTTATAATCTATTCACCTTGTTTCATTCAATAGTTTATTTAACCCATTTCGTTAATAATTTAGTTTACCTTGTTTATCTTACTTAGTTACATTAAATTCCATAACAAATTAAGCATTCATCGCGACTAAAGTTTTATTTGTTTCATAAGCCATTCATTTAATTTCATCATTCATCATTCATAACACTATTAGTATATTATCAAATTCCTTATTCTCATAACAATTTAACTTTATATATTTGGTAAATCATATACAAGGTATAGAAAAATGAGTATTATTCAAGTTCAGTATTTGCCAAACTATTTCAAACTCCAATAGCTTCTTACTTTAATTTCTCTTTCTTAGATTTATTTCCTTACTTCACCATTTTAAGTTTTATGCAATTTCAAGTTTAATTTAATTCATTGTTTTGACAATCAATTAGTTATTCGAGAACTTAAGAATTCGACTTTGGGTTTATTTCCAAACAAGATTTCAAATAATATATATGGTATCTTTTATATAAAACCATCCTATAAAAGATTTAAATGAAATTCAATCTGGCAAAACAAGGAATAAAAGTTCTAAGCGGTCTCCCCACTCAAACTCCTAAAATAGACGCCGATGATGCGTGCACTCATCACCGAAATCATTCTCCGAAAACAGAAGGGGAGTATACACTTAGTTCTAAAATTATTTGAAAATAATTTCTATATGAAACAAAATTTAACATATAATGACATTATTTCAAAACCATTTTTTAATCAATATTGCAAAAAAAACCCAAAATTAAACTCTCAAATTCAAACTTAACTTCTTCTAATATCATTACCAATTAATTTTCAGTATATCAATTTTTTAAAACCATTCAATATCCAATAGTTTTAATTATTGATTAATCGAGTAACAAATGATGAAAATCTAATATTATCATCAACAAAATCAAAATTCATATATTTTCAAATAATTCTTTATATATAGAAAAATATAATTCAAAACAATATTATGTCAATAACTCTAATTCAAGTGTTTAGAAATCTCTATCGATGCATTTGCATCCCAATTACCGACCAGAATTCATAAATACTCAACAGAACAAATCAACATAATACAGGCCCATTTTATATCAAAATTACAAGTATGCTCTCTCATATACACTCAAACTCATTCTAGTGTATTACTACCCTATCTCTAATGAGTAAATCCCAAATAGAGCCAAAGTTTTCGCTAAACCTAAGCTCTGATACCAAATGTAATGACCTGGAATTTTTTTGACCATTCAAATTGAAAATGATCAACACATGCTGACCCAAACAGATTGCAAATGCAAGTAGTTATTGGGGAATAATAAAAGAAAGGAAGAAAGAATAAAACAATTACAGAATCTCATAGCGAAAGGGCAAAATATAATAAATAAATAACTGTTCATGAAGCTGTTAAAACATACATTTGATTATACATTTACAACGATTACCAGAGTTAATTAACATACAACAAACCAATATATGCAGCGGAGTAATATAAATGAATACGTCAGTTAGGCTCCATCTTCATAATTGTGTCTTCGTTAACAGAAAACTCAGGCTGACCCGAGCGTATTGCATAAAAAGAAACACAACAAACACTCGGATCAGAACTAAATCATTCTCATATTAGTCAAATTAAAATACAAAATAGCATGAGTGTTATGGGTGCAGTAATCTAAAGAAATGTTATGGGAAATTCACCGGACCACGCCACTAACGCGGAATGGGTTTATTCCATGTGAATTCCCGTACATAAAATTAGCAAATGGTTTTGGAAAAATGAAGCTATCATAAGCTTGTCCCACACCACACAATGCAAGCGCACACCAAATGGGCAAGTTTTGTCTTCTGATGACCAAAAATGCTTTCATACGTGAAAATCTTCTTTTAATACTAATATTAGTGCATAATGTTGAAAACCATTTCGCAAATAAATATATTAATCTTAACAAGCATAGTAGCTATGCCCACATATATAGTTTACAAACAAAATGAAAGGCTCGTATTGGTTGTTGGGTTTTCAATGTAATGGTTCCTGACATGGAAGTTCAATCGAGGACACGAAGCTAAGTATCTCTCGGTTTTCATCCAGACATCAGACACCGAATACAGAGCGCGAAGTATATATCCCTGTTTTCATCCAGACATCGGACACTGAATACAGAGCGCGAAGTATATATCCCGGTTTTCATCCAGACATCAGACACCGTATATACTTTATTTTCCCTAGGTGTAGCAAGTAGATCTACCGCCGAAGCTTCCGAGTTTCAATAGAGATTTGTATGTATACAACCTAACCGCCAGTTTACCATCAATCCGGGGTATGAGGTTCATCGAGGTCACGATATACACAAAGCTACACTTCAATAAGCAATGCTTTGATCATCGCTAGTTCATTTCATAACTCGAGTATGCCACATTGACAATTCATGACATGTCACTGATTTCAATCAATACATAACCTCTAAGTTCATATGTCTTAGAGACGGGAATAATTTATTACCACAAATTTGGTATATTTTAAAAGAAATCAGTGCTACGCAGTCAATTTCAATGTCAGACACACAATCCATACAAGTTCGTTCTGAATCTGAACGGAACAAAATCCGAAAATCTCTAAATATATTTAGATCTCATGCCACTAATAACCTCGTATTGGGAGATCGGCCCAATCGAGACATCAGCAGTCAATCCAAACTATTCGAAGATTCTCGATCTTCGCTTATCGATTTCCAAGTCTTTAGTTTCTTTATCACGTCGTATTATTACATGGAATGGTTTTCGAATATATATTCGATCCCGGTCTTCCCAATAATAAGCACATTTTTAAACAATAGTTATGGATCATTACGGATTTCCCATTTAAATCTCCCTACAAATTCATATTCAAATTATAATGAAATTTCATATTCAAATTATAATGAAATTTCATATCAATATCATGATTATTTAAACATCGATTTTTAATCAAAGGAGAATATTTTTTTATTACAAATCTCAGTCTGAATCAATGGTTTAAATCGAGAAAAATTCCAATTTAATAAACATTACAAATGTTTAAATAAATTGAAAAAAAATAAAACAAAATAGATGATTATAAACAAAACCCTTTTATGAATATATATATTAAAATAATTAGAGTATAATAAAATAATTTAAATCACTATATATATGTACATATATTAAATGCTTTACTAAAATAATCTTTAAATAGTAAATAATATAAGATAATTTATTTCAAAACTATAGGTACATATATATAGTTACCTATTTTAAAAACATAATTGTTTCCTTCTTCCAAATTTCAATAACTTAAAATTTATATTCCAGCTTCAATAAAATTTATTTCATTTCCATATCTAGATTTCAACCAACATTTGAATCTGACCTTTCAATTTACATTAACGATATCCATTCAGTAGTCATTACAAGGCACCCATCACAACTATTTAATCCAAAAAGTCAATATTATATCGTTTCACTAGTTAACAAATGTCGGGGCTTCAGACTAGCAATTTAATTTTGAATAAATAATTTAATGTTGATTCTAAATTAACACTATAATTAACTTGTATGTCAATTTAAGCAACCATCAACAATCAATCACAGCCAGATAATCAAATTTATTTCATAATTTAATTTAATAAATATGGGAACAATTCAGTTAATTGTGAGCGAGAAATTCACTCACCTTTGATTTCAAACAAGATTGAAATTCAAATTTTAGCCCAAAAAACAACTGTCTCAGAATCAGTCCAAATCATTGTCATCGCGAAGAGCTCGTCAATACGATTCCAACGCAATTTATTTCGTCCAAAACCGACCTCATAGTAGAAAGTTATAAACGTTTAAACATATGGATTTTAAATTATATTAAAATAAAATAACTACTCAACCACTCAATTAGTTCCATGTCAGTGCCTGAGTTCCCCCTTCTCCTTTGAATTATCATGCTCCAGGAATAGCCGATAGGCTTGAACCCAAATTTGCGTTGAAACCTTAACATACGCATTGATCTACGAGGCTCCGGGACTCGGTCTGATAGCACCAGGCGGTGCGCCCTGCCTTGCTCCGCCATCGACCGTCATTTGGTCAAATCCGGTCGCCTATGTAGCTCTCAAATGCCATGAAACTGCGCCGAGTTCATGGAAGAGTCATGGCGATTTCAAGCACCATTAAATATGATCAGCCGTATGGATTCGAAGATCACATGAAGCTCTAAAATTTTTGTTTTGGAATTTTCTGATTTCAATGAACAGATTGAAAGAAATTAAGTAAGGAAATTCGAGTAATTCAGGCCATTCGAAATAAGAAACGGCGGCTATTGATTTTAGGGTTCTGGATTTATTTTTATTATAAAATTCATCATTTTGCGTGTATTTAAGCCAAAATTCGGACTGAGAACAAATCCGGCCTGCTTACAGCCAAACAATAGGTTTTGACGCCTTCTGAACGCAATGGAATAGGTTTCAAAGTCAATTCCAAAGTCTCTAGCAGTTTCTTCTAAACTCGATTATTTAATTAAATTATACATACAAACTTCTACACGATTTAATTTCTTACGATCAAACGATAACTCCGATGGCAACGAAATTTTAGATCTTACAATAATTTACAATTCCGGATCCAATAAAATTAATTTCATCGAATTCTGAGATTGTTTGTAATAATGTCAAATTTTAACCAGTTTATTAATATAATTAAATTTTCATTTTTCGTTTATTCACTTTTAAATTAAATTTGAAGGTTTATAAATTCAATTCAAATCAAAATAAAATTCATGTAAACTTATAAATCAAAAATCGTTTATCATGAATTCAATTTTCATTATTTACAAATCAATGATTTTAAAACTAGTAGAAATTCATTACATAATCAAACGATTTATATTATTCACATTCATAAATTAGAATTATCAATATAAAATAAATCTCAAAATTAGTTATTCCATTTTATGTTGTTAATTCAATATAAATTTCAAATTTCTATATAACTAGATTATCAAACACCGTCATTTTCATACATATTCTATTGTAATTCATTTTTCAATAAGTTATTTTTAGTTTATCTTATTAATATACGACACAATCATAAATTTTAATATTTAAAACAATTTTGTTAAAAATCACATTAAATTTTATATTTCAAATTGTCGCAAAATCTTGGGATGTTACAAATGTTGAATGGGGTTGAGTAACAATGATACAGTGCTCCTGTTATCACACCAAATGACTAGCTTCTTTCTAGAGGTAAACCCTAATTCTTGTAAAAGCGATTCAATCCATGAAATTTCTACTGTGGTGCTTGCAAGGGTTCGGTACTCCGCTTCGGTGCTCGATCTAGAGGTTGTGGATTGCTTCTTCTTTTTGGCAAGGCAACTCATTTTTATAGTGGGCATACCATTTTTATTAGAATAAGGAAAGAAGATAAGAGAAGTTCTGCACAGGCACAAAACTCCAATTCTTGTTTGAAGTGCTAGTACACTAAATAATAAAGAACAGGAGTTAGACTAAAACATCTAGGCTACATTATATGACAACCCTAGCCCCCCTTAGAGGAGGAGGATCTACAAGTGGTGCTGAGCGGGACAATAACACGGGTGAAACTGGAAAAGGCCAAGGCAAGATTTGGCACGTAGCATGGATAAGGAGCACGGAATATGAAGTTCCTATCCCAAGAGCGTTCATAGAACTCAAGCTTATTAGTCTCACTAACATCACCAGTTTGTATAAGCTCAATATTGTCAACCACAGTTTGATACAACAATTTCCTCTTATCACTAACATCATCACCAATTTGTGGATTGCTTCTTAGTACACCACAAGATAAGATTTGTGCCTAGAAATACACAATAGCCAAATACTGATCTTCTGTCATTAGCATCATTTGCCCAATCAGCGTCGCTAAATCCATGTAAGTATAGTTCTTTATCGACTTTTAGAGTTATCCCATGATGCTTTGTTCCTTGCAAATACCTTAATAATCTTTTTACTGCTATCAAGTGTTCAGATAGGGGATTTTGCATGTACTGACTAAGTTTATTTACACTGTAGCATAAGTCTGGTCGTGTAATTGTAGCGTATTGCAGTGCTCCAATTACACTTCTATATTGTGTTGTATTATTGATTGCTTCCCCTTTGAGTTTCGAAAAAACGTAAATTCCTATCATGGGTGTTGGCAGTGGTTTGGCTTGATGCATGATGGCCCTTTGTATAGTTTCAGTGATATAATTTTGCTGAAATAGGAGCAATTCAGTTTACTGACTTGAATCCCTAGGAAGTAGCTTAGCTCACCTAGATCCATTATGGCAAAATTTTGGTCAAGTATTTGTACGACTCTGTTAATTTCTTGACTCTTTTCCCCAGTTACCAACATATCATCTACATATACGAGAATATAGATGATACCCTGATTATCCTTTTTCATATATAGGGAATTACCTGATTTTGCTTGTCTGAAACCAATTTTTAATAATGTCAGTTTTAACTTTTCATACCATGCCCTTGAATCCTGCTTCAGGCCATATATTGCCTTGTGTAATTTGCATACTAGTTGCATGTCACCATTGTTTATTTCATAGCCCTTTGGTTGGTGCATGTAGACCTCTTCTGTTAATTCACCATTCAGAAATGCGTTATTTACATCTAGTTGCCTAATATTTCAACATTTACATAGTCCTATAGTCATTATAATTTGAATAGTTGTGGGTTTTACTATTGGTGAGAAAGTTTCATTGAAATTGAACCCAAATTATTGAACATAAACTTTCGCGACTAGTCTAGCCTTATATTTTTCTATTGTCCCATCCGCCTTTCCTTTTATTTTGTAAGTCTGTATGCACCCTATGATGTTCTTGTGAGTAGGTGGTTTGACTAAGCTCCAAGTTTTATTTTTTATTAGAGCTTCATATTTAGCATTCATATCCTTTTTCCATTTTTCTGTCTTAACTGCTTGAATATAACTACCTGGTTCAACTTCACTTAATGATACATTATATACTTTGGGCTTGAAAATTCCACTTTTAGATCTAGTGACCATATGATGTCCAGTCTGTATCTCTTGTGTATGGTGTTGATTGACTCCTGTTGAGTCTGTGTTGTTGCTGCTTTGTTCATCTCCATGCATATCCTGGTTGTTGTGTGTTTCTTCAGTATTACTAGCATTTTCATTCATTGAGATGATGGCTGTCTCACTGGGACTATTTTGTGTTTGACTGTTGCTTATATTTTGCCTTTCTTCATTATTGTTCCCTGTCATTTTCTCTGTCAGTATTGGCATTGTAGTGACTTCAGTTCCATACGTTTGTTTCTTCTTTTCCATTGCTGCTTGCTTTTCTACATATGGAAAAACATTTTCATCAAAGATAACATGTATTGATATGTAAACTCTACCACTTTTATCCAAGCACTTATAACCTTTCTGATTTCGAGGGTAACCAATAAATGTGCATGGACTTGATCTCGTGCTAAGTTTATGTTTGTTGTAGTCTCTTAAAAATGGAAAACATAGACACCCAAAAGCTTTGAAAATTTTATAATCTGGTTTTTCATTGAATATCATTTCTTATGGGGTCCAGTTATTTAATAATCTTGTGGGTAATTTATTTATGAGATACACAGAAGTGTTGAATGCTTCATTCCAATATTTCATTGGCAATGCCTCTTGTGATAACAATGTTAAACCAGTTTCGACTATGTGTCTATGTTTTCACTCAACCAGACCATTTTGTTCAGATGTGCGTGGGTAGGTTAATTTGTGCTTTATACCTCTTTTAATAAAATAATATGTAAGTGGTTTAAATTCGTCCCCACTGTAACGACCCATATTTTTAACGATATAATAATTAATTAATTTAATTACTGATATGGTAATTTAATTTGGCTTGAATTAAATAATTCTGATTTATATTTATTAATATAAATAATGGGATGATATATTTATTTCGGAAATGGTCAGAAATAGTTGAATTGCAATATTGTGTAAACTGGATAATATAAGTCATTTAATTGAGTTTATATTTGAGTTATAATATCAAATATATTAATTAAACAACGATTGAATGTATTAGTTATAATATAATTTAAATCGATCCCATAACGTCGCGGTAGTTCGTAATATTGAGTTTTGAACTTCAACCGAGTGTACAGGATTCGTTATAAGTCGGATTTCTTTGAAACAAGAAATGTTCGAATATATTGAATTGTATTTTTATAATGGAAATGAAAAATCGAGATTTCGTCTCGTAGATTGTGAGTTCTGCCCAAATAAAAATTTCAAATAGTCGCCATGGAATCGTTATAAACCATAACGATATATATTAAAGTACAATAAAATATTGGTTTAGAATTTGGACAAGATATTTGAGACGTGTACTTAATTTAATTTATAGAATTTTCCTGTAAATTTTATTTTGGAAAATAAGCAACTTTTTATTTAACGTATTTTACACCCTATATCAACATTTTTGGGATTCCACAGTATAAGCTAACTTATCTATATTATTATATTTTTGGGATCAGAGCACAGTGCTTGTCACAACGGTATTTTTGTTTTTGTCGGTAGCATTCTGTAAACAAACGAAATTTTACGTAGTGAGGTACCCTTATTGAATATCTAAGATTTTGCAAAAACATGTACGATTCCCGTAGCCTTACTACCCCAGCAAATGCACGTCCTTTTCTGTATAGTGCTACTCGCTTTCCTTAGCTATTAAGTGTGTACTTTTTTATTTCCTTAGCTATTAAGCGTGTACCTTTTTTTTCTATTTATTTTTCTTAGATACAAAGTTTACTTAACCATTACGTAACTCTGGCCTATATATAAATACACGCAAAGGAAGTAGCGTGTTTTCTTCTTCCTGCCAACGAAACCATGGAGAGGAAAAATAAAATTTTAAAACACAAGCCAACTAAAAATAGTAAAGAGATCCATCCCTGCACCTTATTTCCTCTTTTTTTTCATTTCCCAGTATTCATGAAATAAAAGCAAGAAAGTGATGGTGGGAGGTCTGTACTGGGTGCATCACATGGAGGGAAGACGGGGATGCGTAGTAGAGAAGTAGGGAGTGCTGCATGGGGGATCTGGCTTGCGTAGCCTATATGGAAGGTTCGAAGTTGTGGTGAAAGCTGGGGAGAGATCGGTTTATAGAAGGAGATTAAGGGTGAGTGACTATTCATTTGGGTAATGCGGATGGCATATTCATGGAAATAATGGGAGAGGAGGATGTCGTTCTTAAATAACACAGTACAGAGGGGTGTTGTTGACGCGCGTGGGGGTTCTGTGTAACAACCTGGATTTTGGAACCAATTTAAAATTTTATTTTAATTGATTTAATGGATTTTAAAATTTTAAAATGATTTATTTTGAGAATTAACGATTTAAAATCTATTTGAATCGAAGTTAGAACGTATAAATTTAAAATTTAATTAAAATGAACTCGAAATGGCATTGTAGTTTGAAAATTTGGCTTTGAACTTTGATTGATTGTACAGAATTCAAAACAAATCGGATTTCAGTAAAAAAGTAACATTAGAATCTGTTTAATAATATCTTTCTAACGAATGTGAAAATTTTAGATTTTGTTTTATAAATTGAAAGTTATGTCCAGTTTAAAATTTAAAATAGTCGCTATAGAATTTATATATATTTTAATAATATATAGCCCTTAAAAATAGCCATTTTGCAGACGACCTCCATTTTCGACGAAACAACTTTTGTTGGATCTGAAACGTCAAATTATTGTCAGGTTTAAAATTTCATAATGTTTGGAATTAATACGCGATGGTAAATTTAAACGTGTTTTCAATTTCAGTTTAAATTTAATAAACTAGTTAAAAGGACATTTTCAAACGATCTCCAAATTCGACGAAACTAATTTTGTTAGGACTGTATCATCAAAAAATAGCTAGATTTCAAAATTGATAATTTTTGGAGTCAGTATGTGGCCCCAGTAAATTAAAATGAACGTTGGAATTCAATATTGACCGTTATATTAATTTATATTTTGATTTTGATAAAAACTGATCGAAACAGTCGAATTATCTTATGAAACATATTCCATTATGTCCGGAATGGGGTATTTAGCTAGGGCCGACAGTCGTTGGGTTTGATTTAGAGTTCGTATCAATAAACAAGTATTTTTAAAATTAAATAATATAAAAATATATATAAACACCCAAGGAAAATAACCTTAACCCTAATTCTATTTCATTATCTAAAGCCACCGCTTATCTTCCTCCAAGGGCATATATCGCTCAATCCTTTCCTCCCATTTTTGCAAATTCAACTCAATGAAATTCAAAACTTCTAAAGCAAATATTCTAGAGTGATTCACGAGCTCTCCATTTATATGGTTGTGATCTAAAATGGGGTAGCGGATCTTTGGATTGTGGTGCTCGAACTTGCATCGTTCGGAGGGGGTTCTGGGCCGCCTGAGGCGTGCGAGGTGGCCCACGATCTGGGCATAGGTGGAGCATCTCAAGGAGGAAGGGGTGGTCATGTCAGATCGGCGGCGGAGGGGCTGCGGGGGTGGCGATTTGATGCCCTAGAGGGCGAACAATTTTCTGGAAGAAGACGATGAGGGAGGAAATAATTAGGAGAGGGATTAAGGAAATAATAGGTTAATTATTTATTTAATTATCCTAAGTGAATTATTTATGTAATTAAAGTTTGAAATGTCATAACTTATTCAAACATGATCGGAATTGGATGATTTCAGATGCATTGAGATTGCATCAGGGAACAATACAACATGGAACTGACCATAACGGAAAAGGAGCAAATTGGATTTTTAGCTAAATTAAATGCTCGTTTAATTTAGTTTAAAAATAAAATCTTCAAATAAAGACTGACAGAGTGGAAACCAATGTGAGAACCTTCCCACTCAAATATTTGTTTAGTTATTTATTTTACAACTAAATATATAGATTGCCAGTGTTGATTTTTATCAGTTTTAATCATCACAAAGATGTTGTACGGTGCCTGTTAGCTCACATTCACTATTGTTTGAAAACCATAGATGATTTAATTGATTGTATTGTATTGTGATTATGATGATTAACATATTAAAAATATTGTTAAGATTATTGTGGTAGTTGAAATTAAATTATAAATATCCATTTATAATTTAAACAGTGAAAATTTGTTAATTAGAAAAATAATTCGAATCAAATTAGAATTGGTTAAATTTATTAACCAGTGATTAATTTGAATTCATTGTTGTTGGTTGAAACCCCACACGGGTCTGGGGATGATAATTAATTCACATTTCCCTTGGATTTGAATGTATGTCAACTGATTGATTGACAGACTGTTATAAGCGTTATTTAATTATTTAATGCTTATACAGTTGTAAATTGCACTCTGGATGTGAATAGACTATTTAATGATTGTTTATCACTATTTTCGAATATATGCGATGTATGGAATCCATAGAAATAAAATTATATGGTAATTGATTGAGTCTGATTCCAATTCAGAAATAACGAATATTTTAAAATAATATTCAGTAAAGAATCAAAATATGATTTTGATGTCCGATTCTGGATAGACACGAAAACATTGAAACATGTGAAGCCCTGTTAAGTAGATATATGCCATTTTAACTCGAACGGGATTTTCTGTCGATTTTATTCATTTTATAATGAATATCGCAAAGATTTGATTTCAAAATCTGATATTTTGAAAATATTACCATTTTAATATTATAATTATATAGAACATTCAATTTTGATTTAAAAATTGAAAGTGAAGTTAAAATCGTTTTAGAATGAATTTATAAACGATTTATAAAATACATTTTAAAAAGGAAATCGATGAAATATATATTATATATATTTAAATGGCTTGAATAGAACACGCCACGCAGCGACCGTTCGCGAATTTCAACCATTGACTTCAAATGCATGTAACGGGAAATCCGACGTTGGATTCTCCTAAAATAGGAACCGTTGGGTTTGTATCGAAAAGATATTTCCAATGAATATAAGAGATTTAAGTTTGAACGGTTAGATTTTCAATTATGTCCAAATCAGTTTCAAAAAAGGTCGTTATGAATGCAGCTCGGTGGCCGATATTGGAAATCGACTGTATCGGGGTGTAAAATCATAATTAATGATTTGGAAAGATTTTGGATTAAAATTCCAAGTTTTGAAAAGATAAAAGATATTTTTATCTAAATGTACTAGTTAACAACTAGAATAATAATTCAATTAGTTTAAAATAATAAATTGGATTTGTAAATGGTTTTGAAATAGCCAGAGTTTTCCAATATATGAATTGGAAAGGATTTAAATGGAAATACTCCTTGGAATATTTCGATATCGGATTCTGTTATTATGCAGATATGGTTGAGGAATTTGGAAGATACATACATCATTATTTCCAATATGATATCCGTTGGTTTCAGAATTTGATATTGAATATAAGCCGATATTAATTTCTATTCAGAGCCTTGTATTTAATATCAAATTGGATTTTGGGTTTATCGTGAACAATGTTTTAAATAACAATTGTTTTTAACCCAATTAACAAATAAGATATGATTTGGAATTTATAAATATTTATTCTAAGATTTAATGGAAATTTTCCAAAGTAAATTTTCCAATTCAATATATTAAATTGGAATTGAATGGAATTCGATTTGGTAATAATCGAGATTAGCTTCTGTGAAGGAAGACCGTTACTATATATGGAATTTAAAAAGGCTTTGTCGTTATTCCATTTATTTACGGAAATTTATATCGATTATATATTGATATGTTTTCTGTGAAGATTTTATAGTTAATGGAAGATGATTTGGGTATCTCGTGAACTCTGTTTTAAACGACATTGATTCTTTAACCCAGCTAAAGACAACATTAATTTCTTAAAGTTGAATAATCATGAAGTAATGATTTTTGAGATTAAAACCAAGCAGCAGTTTTAATGAATCTTTAATTAGATTGAAATATGAATAAGGTAACTAATTTTACCGAATTCAAGAAATGTTCGAGAATGGAGTATCACCAGTTTTACTCCATGCGATAGTTAAATCTTTAATTATATTTGAAACGTAAAAAGGTAATTAATTTTACCGATAACACCGTGGGTATTAGATATGGAGTACTACCAGTTTTGCTCCATGGGAAGAATAGGTTGGGATTGGAATTAGTAAATAAATGATTACTTCGGTAAGGCTCGATAATCCTGACTAGTTAATAAACCTTGTTTTGGTTTAGGTTGTTAAAAGAAAATACAAAATCTTTTGAAATTGATATCCAAAGGAAGATTAAAGAATAAGTTTGAAAGAATTTATCTTTGATAAATTAACGGGAACCTTTCCCTAAAGATGTGAATATTTGAATAAAAGGATATTCTAAATTGGAATGAGGCGTATGATGTGTTTTTATAGCACTTGATTATTGATTATAAAATATGCAAGTTATTCAGAAAGATCGGGTTTATCCCATTTTGAATAACTGATACGACAACTAAAAGTCGACAATGATGACGGTGGTTGAAGACCGGAGATCTTCACATCGTTTGGATGATTACTGATGTCTTGATTGGGTTGTACACCCAAGACAAGGTAATAAGTGGTGATCGTCCAGACGTACTTGGAGATCTAGGCGAGGACCTCTCTCCTGTATTGGACATATGGGATGAGGAATAAGGTGCCTTCGGTTTCGTTTAGACCCCAAACGGACTTGTAAATGGATGTGTGTCTGACATTGGAGTTCATTATGTATTGATTGATTTCTATTAAATATACATCTGTTTGGTAGCGGAGAATTTATTCTCTTGCTTAACACCCTTCTCTGAGACGTACGAGCTTAGAGGTTATATATTGATAGACATCAGTTGTATGTCATGAATTGTCAATGTGGAATGCTAAGATGCAAATGATCAAGGCTTATTATTGAAAAGCAGAGTCTTGTGCATGATGATCAAAGCACGACTTTAATTAGCATAGCTTTGTGTATAGCGCTAATTCGTTAGACTCACACCCCGGTATGAGTCTAAAACGAGATCAAGGACACAGGGAGTGCATGACGTTTCTTTCTAGCTAGAATTGGTGTCACGGTATGGAGCCCAGACATTTTTACTTATGTAGATGATGGATTGCTAAGCATCTCGGATATATTGATCGCTACTGGCCAAGTGATAGGTCCGATAGGACCGATAAACGTGTGTTCATGAATAACCAATCCACTAAAGTAAGTGTGGACCGGCCCTATAGGAACCAAGTGCTCGCCAGCGTCCGAGCCGTGAGGCATTTGCTAGTGTCTCGAATCGGAAGTGTAACACCCCGCATTTTATGGCCATAAAATAAAATATGATAATCCAATTACATGTAATAAGTTCATACATTGAAATGAAGAAAAGATTAATAAATTACATGCAATAAGAAGAAATGCAATACGATTAAAATGCATATTTTAAAAAAAGAAAAATTTGAAGAGCTTCCAGAGTTTGGTCACGGGATTAGCGTCATTTGCATTCGTGGCGATTTTCTGGTCAATTTAGACCTATGGGTTGTAGAAAACTGATTTAAATGAAAGAGATATCTTTAAATTAAATATTGTAACAAAACATGAAAAAGAGGATTGAGAAAAGAATAATGTCTAGCATTGTTATAAGCCTTGTTAACAATAGCCAAAGTAGCTCAGTTAGTTTGAGCATGTGACTTGCATACAAGAGATACAGAGTTCGATCCCCGCCGGCGCCATATTTTTGTTTTAAGGGAATGGCTAAAAAGTGGCTTAGTGTGAAAGCAGTTTAATTAAAAAGTGCTTAGTGTGAAAAGGGATGTTTGAAATTTGATTTATATGCAAGAATTACATGTATTATAAATAAATCTAATTTCAAATCAACAGAAAAAAATAAAACAATAATAATAATAAATAAATACGGCGGGGGAGTTGACACCACCATAGGGGTGTCGACACATGTGTCGACACCCAAGCAGGGGGTCGACCCCTGCGCATCATTCAGCACACGTGGCGCGTTTTGATTGGTGAACATTTATCTTTGTTGCGACGTGATCATTACTTATTGGTCGTATGACGTAGTTAGCTCTGATGGAGTTTTATTTAAATCTAAAGGATCAAATTCATTTAGCACGTTTATAAATAAGATGATTAGGTTTACTCCATCCTCATAATTTCTGAGACGACGCCAAAACTCTGCCATGGCGCTCTCTCTCTCTCTCTCTCTCTCTTCTCAAATCTATTCTGAAATTAAAATATTATCTTACAAAATCATGAATCCATATCTGGAGGAGAGGATCAACGGTAATAAAAGATTATTCAAAGCAAGATAAACTTCTAAGACTAATCTATTTAAATTATTCTCTTTCCCTTCTCTTTTCATGAGGATAACTCCATGGTCGTTAGGTTTCAAATCAAATTAAAAGGGAAAAACCATGGAAGAATAGATCTGGATTGGATTCAAGATTTGGAAGGCTTTTAGGTGAGTGGATTTAAAATATACTTTTTGAATAATAGTATATTTATCGTTTGCCATTCCCCATGAACATACACAATGAGCATATTGGAAGATTTAATTTGATGAAATAAATTATTGCGCTAAAATGGATAATATGTTCAATTAGTTGACATGTTAAGATGCCTAAACATATGCTAATAATGATTAAAGTGGTGTAAATGACATGTGGGAATGATTAGCATTGTATAACGTCAAATTGTTAATATGAACAATTTATATATTGAATCAGTTGAAATGTTGGAATGTTTACATGTTATAATTCATATATTGGATTAGTTGGAGTGCTAAAAAGTTTACATGTAAATTTGCCCCAATTATATATAGGGAATAATTGGAGTAAGTATATGATTATATGGATTCATGTTAACATAGAATGGAATAGATAAATATGGGTTTGGGGGCATCGACCAAATTATGTTTAAAGATCTTAAATTGGACCATAAATATAGAAAAATGATTTGGGCGCAAATGGGATCATATGTAAGATAAGAATTGGCATAATTAAATGATGTTTGTATGAATTAGACGTATAATTCAACAATTGGGTAAATGGGCATTGACAACTATAAAGGAATAGGTTTAAATAATTGATTAATAATAAATGTCTACGATTACAATTAAAAATTGTAATTGCACTTATGGCACGAGGTTAGGTTGCATTAGTGGTGGAAGTCTGCCCGGACCCGACTGGCATATCCAGCAGCCACTAATGTTGAACCTAGTGTGAGGGGTCTAAGTGCGCAAATACGAGACGGGCTATGACACGAGGTTAGGCCCAACTTGTGGAAGAAGCCTGCCCGGACCCAACCGGCATATCCAGCATCCACAAGTTGTAGGCCTAATGTGGGAGGTCTAGCTCATTATAAACCATAAATGGACACGGTAATGAATTGGACTACTCAACCTAATCTAATCCATAGGGATTGTATGAATATGAACTAAAGTTAGGGTTAAGTAAAATTGGTTGGACAATGGGTAGGCTAAGCATGAGGGGGTGGGTAATATTTACATAATAGGCCCGCAAACTTAGCCCGATAGGGTTATGTAATTAAAGATATGTAGGGGCATACATAACCGGTAGAAATAATAAAGTTATGTAATTAAAGACACCTTTAGGGTAACCATAACTTGTAGAAATGATAATCACCTATTATAAATAAGTAACATTAATGAAAATGTTGTATAATAGGTAAACTTGTCCTAGAGACAAGTGGGGATTATAACTTAGGTTATTACAAGTTAGTAAGAGAATGGAATAACTGGCGAATTGAGTTAAGGGACACTTAATTATAAATTAAGTAATCAGTAAAGGGGAAAACCTGAAACCAGTTAAGAAAAGGGGGAAAATATATTGTACTTAATTATAAATTAAATAATTTGTAAGCTTGGAAGTCTGAAACCCGTTGATAAGAATGTTTAGGTTCGTCCTAGGGAGAAGAGGAAATTATAACATAGGTTATAATAAACGGGTAGAGAAACTTATTAACGAATCTTAGTTAGTGGAACTAAGTTAATAAGTAAACAACGATAAGTTTTATTGACGATGTAAAATGGAATTATGATTAAATGAAAAAAAAGACGAGGAAAACTTATGAAATAAAATAAGTTATATTTAATTATAAATGGTAAGTGACATGTTAATTAGAAACATGTGAATCGGGATATACTTAATTACATATTAAGTAAAACATGTTATTTTAATGATGAAACCAAACAAGAATATAAAGGTATTGTGGATCACAGACCTTGGACCACAATCTAGAGAATAACATGTTGTGGACTTATTAATAAACTTAAATGGGTTAAGTTATATGACTGAAATTAATAAGCAAGAGAAACTTTGTAATTTGAATAGGAATTCAATATGAATTGGAATAACCAAGTTGATTGGAAACCTGATGAGGTGAGGCAAGCGTATAAAAGAATGTTTAGACATAGGGTCTAACAACATATTAAAGTAAAGCGCTTGGACCAGTCCGCACGTTTGAGGGTGAATAACCCAACAGGGTAGATCATCGTGGTTTTATAAGGCACGAGGGGAGCGCACATTCATCTGATTGTTTGGACGGGTCCGAAGGACTGAAAGGGGAAGCACGCGGCTTCCTGAGGTACGTAAGGTGCTCCTAGTAGTCCTTTGTGCGATGGCAGATGTTTTAGGCTGTGCTCGCAGAGGTTGGGTCTACGCGTAACTACTAGGTGGGTGGGCCTTGACTATAGATGTAGCTATGCAGTTAAAATGTTGTGATGAGGTGACACCATGGTAGTTCGGCGGTTGCCTCACGAGGAGGCAGAGGGTCACGACCAACAAGGATAGTAGACCGTCGGATACTCGTCATCGGCAGCCAGTGGGATGCGGAAAGACTAGAGCTAAACCCAAGATACCATTTCACCCTTCACTATCGGGGTAAGGGGTTGAGGGGAGACGCCACACGGAAGTTTAGATTGTTTGCTTAGGGACGGTCGCTTAGCTCTTGTAGTCTTTACTAGTTGAGGGAGGGGCCGAGGTGGGGCCATAGCCACCATGAAAACAGACCCTAGGTATATCTGTAGAGGCTCTTTAAAGACGGGCCTGTACAGATATGGAAAAGCTCTCGACCGAGTTCTGTGTTTCTTGTATCGCCCTGCCATGGAACTCGGTGCACATTAGAGGACGTGTGATTGAGGCATCGAGCTACTAATGAAGATACGTATGGTGGACAGTCTAGATACATGCATATCGGCTCTAGGTGGTATATCGTAGACTTGAGGGCATTACTCCGTTATGGAGTCTGATTCGAACAAAGGTGGCAGTCTGTACGTTTGCATAGCATAGTAATTATATATATATATATATATACATACATATATATATATGCAGAACGTAATATTGTTGTCCGTACGTCACTATGGCGTAGGATGAGGGACTGCGTATATTGCGATAGTGTTACAGTGGAGACCGTGCGAGTGGGGTTCCATGGGATGTTCCTCGATATTGGGGTTAGCTACACATATACTGTATTAGGTTAATTCACTGGGAAGTAAATGGGTACGACGTGTGTGTAAGCCTTGAGTGCTGTTAACTCAAGTAACCTAATAAATAAGATAATATGATTGAACGGTATATGTAGGATTATCCAAAGTGTATGTTTAAATCCAGTCACCAGAACTTGTGTTCTGACCCCTCCTCATAACATACTCGCAGGCTAGATTTGTGGCAGAGACATGAGACATTACAGCTTTGAATACTGGTTAGGCAGTATTATTAATATGGTAAGGCTATACTTTGATTTATATTATATTTTATCCATTCCGCTGTGAGATATTTTCTGAGCTCTGACATATTTTATGTCTCTGTCTTTTCTACATGATACCAGAGCAAACCAATCTGAGTTTCGATAGATTGGAATTAGAAAAAAAACCGGTCTATTGAAAATTGGGGTTGTTACATCTGGTATCAGAGCTTAGGTTTAGGATTCCTATATAAATAGTGAGTGAACGTATTTGTATTTTTAAAAATATATTTAATTATATTATATATATACCTAGATCTATAGAGGAACCCACTAAATAGAAAGAGCGTAATATGATAAGAAATGGGATGTTGTTTTGTACACTAAAGGAATGAATATGAAAATTCGAGACCCTTAGGTAAATTGGATAGAAAGTGTACAATATACTTTGTACGGAAGGAAAGTGTAACACCCCGTATTTTTAGTGTAAGATAATAAAATAAGAATAACATAATTAAATATTTAGAATTAAGTAAAACGAACTGCAGCATTGCGTCCGTCTCGAAATTCTGGTCAAAATCGACACCTGGTTTGCGTAAATCGGACATAGTATGAAGAAATTATGAGCATTAGAAGTTTGTATACATATAAGGAGCTTACATGTATATATATTAAATAAAGGGGCATTTTACAATAAGGGCTTATTTCCTTCAGCCAATTAATTTTAAGGACACGCGTTTCAAATAATTAATTTCTAGGACAAAATTTCATGAATCATTATCGAACGAAAAATCTCTATCGCTACTCACATCCAAGGCATCAAACTAAAATCAAAATTAGGTTTTTTACAACCGATTTGTCTACAAAATTAAAATCATGTCAAATTGTGTAGTCTATTTTGATTAATTGTTGAAGAAATCAAATTGTCTCACATAAACTTGAATATCGATACACAGACAATCTATTCGGTTTTCTAAAGCTAGCGATTTGATTTTTCAATGAAGTGATTTGATTAATTCATCTAGATGATATACTGCTATGTATAGTAGGTATCAGTGATTCGTGTTCGTACACGAACACCTATTTTCTGAAACTAGTGATTTTTGGTGGATTCTTGTGGAATTTATGCTGCTGAGAAGTGGACTTTTGCTGCAGAATTTATGCTAAAAGCTTTAAGCAATTTAAACTTCATGAAATTTATACTTCATGGTTTTGAGCATTTAGCCGATTAATGAAGATATTGCTACAGGGAATTTATGCTACGGTGAAAATTTTATCATTTTAGTACATTTTGTTTCTACTGTTAATTGATTTGTTTAGAGAGTGTTTGTTAATCTTTAGCTTAGGTTTGTTGTAATGTATATATTCGTGTTGTTTTACTTATTGTAATTCTCTTGTTGATTAATAAAATAATTTACTCTTTTCTTTTATACAAAAAAAGATAAAAGCAATTATCTTTTATTAAAAAGATAAGAAAGATAATATATACATCAGCACTTTTGCTACGGTTTCTGCATTGTTCGCATTTTTGCTTGTATTGTAGTACACAGTATGGAAAAAAAGGTTCAAGTATGCTAGTATAATTTAGATCATTATTGCAAGTTGTTCTTCCTTTTCTAGAAAAGATAAAAGTATTTATCTTTATCTGAGAAAGAAAAAACATATATACATGACAGACATAGTACTTAAATTTTATTCATAACCATTTTTTGACATAGTACTTAAGTTTTACAATCCTATAAGTCTGGTACATTCCAATATCATCATAACCATTTAGCATGCAAGTCATCATTACAAAAAGATATATACAAAAAGACACAATTCATATACAAAAAGATATATAAAAAATACACAATTCATATACAAAAGGATATACAATTCATATACAAAAAGATACACAATTCATATACAAAAAGATATAGCATTTTGTATATATAAAAAGATATATCAAATGATATATATATATATATAGGTATTAGTTTTTTTTTATAACCAATAGAAGGGCAATGTGTTTTGTCAAGGTTACATACACATGTCTTATAGGATTTTCTGTTAAAAAGAATAAAATTAAATGGTTTTCTGAGAAAAAGATATAATCGTTTATCTTTTTTCTGTTAAAAGTATAAGTTATATGATTTTCTGAGAAAAAGATAAAGCCGTTTATCTTTTTTCTGATAAAAATGGCGCCCTGAAGTGTTAATTTGCCATGAAATTTATGAAATGAATGGTCCAGTAGTAATGACGCTGATTAGATGGTATGCTTACAGATGTAAAAGGTGTTTGTTTAGTAAGCACATAATTTTTTTGTATATGAATTGTGCATCTTTTTGTGTATATCTTTTTGTATGATCAAATATTGGGAGTTATGAATTGTGTTGATATAAGAAAATTGAACCAAAGACCATGGTGCAAAAATTATCAAGAAATTAACTGAAACCAATAAGCAAGTAATCAAAAAATACTGTTAAAACATTCCTTATATCTAAGAATTTCACAAAAGAAAAACTGCAAAAAAGATAAGGCTAGCATTAGATTGAGATTGGGATTTAGCAAAATGCCTAAGCATAGCAGAATGAATCAAATTGCATCACAGATTGAGATTTAGAAGAACCAATTACATCTCGTAACTCTCACAGCATAACCATTTAGCATGCAAGTCATCATTACAAAAAGATACACAATTCATATACAAAAAGATATATAAAAAAATACACAATTCATATATAAAAAGATACACAATTCATATACAAAAAGATATATAGCATTTTGTATATATAAAAAGATATATAAAATGATATATATATATACATATACATATATATATATATATATAAGTATTGGTTTTGTTTTTATAACCAATAGAAGGGCAATGTGTTTTGTCAGGGTTGCATACATAGGTCGTATAGGATTTTCTGTTAAAAAGAATAAAATTAAACGGTTTTCTGAGAAAAAGATAAAATCATTTATCTTTTTTCTGTTAAAAGTATAAGTTATATGATTTTCTAAGAAAAAGATAAAACCGTTTATCTTTTTCCTGATAAAAATGGCTCCCTGAAGTTTTTATTTGCCATGAAATTTATGAAATGAATGGTCCAGTAGTAATGAGGTTGGTTAGATGGTATGCTTACATATGTAAAAGGTGTTTGTTTAGTAAGCGCATGATCTTTTTGTATATGAATTGTGTATCTTTTTGTGTACATCTTTTTGTATGATCAAATATTGATAGCTATGAATTGTGTTGATGTAAGAAAATTGAACCAAGGATCATGGTGCAAAAATTATAAAGAAATTAACTGGAAGTAGTAAGCAAGTAATCAAAAAAATTAATACTGTTAAAACATTCCTTATATCTAAAAATTTCACAAAAGAAAAACTGCAAAAAAGATAAGGCTAGCATTAGATTGAGATTGGGATTTAGCAAAATGCCTAAGCATAGCAGATTGAATCAAATTGCATCACAGATTGAGTTTTAGAAGAAGCAATTACATCTCATAACTCTCACAACATAACCATTTAGCATGCAAGTTATCATTACAAAAAAGATATATACAAAAAGATATACAATTCATATACAAAAAGATATATAAAAAAATACACAATTCATATACAAAAAGATACACAATTCATATACAAAAAGATACACAATTCATATACAAAAAAATATATAGCATTTTGTATATATAAAAAGATATATAAAATGATATTTATATATATAAGTATTGGTTTTGTTTTTATAACCAATATAGAAGGGCAATGTGTTTTGTCAAGGTTGCATACATAGGCCTTATAGGATTTTCTATTAAAAAGAATAAAATTAAATGTTTTTCTAAGAAAAAGATAAAATCGTTTATCTTTTTTCTGTTAAAAGCATAAGTTATATGATTTCCCGAGAAAAAGATAAAACCGTTTATCTTTTTTCTGATAAAAATGGCACCTTGAAGTGTTTATTTGCCATCGAATTTATGAAATGAATGGTCCAGTAGTAATGTGGTTGGTTAGATGGTATGCTTACATATGTAAAAGGAGTTTGTTCAGTAAGCACATAATCGTTTTGTATATTTTTGTATACGAATTGTGTATCTTTTTGTATATATCTATTTGTATATCTTTTTGCATGATTAAATATTGACAGTTATGAATTTTGTTGATGTAAGAAAATTGAACTAAGGATCATGGTGCAATCAAGAAATTAACTGGAACCAATAAGCAAGTAATCAAAAAATTAATACTGTTAAAACATTTCTTATATCTAAGAATTTCACAAAAGAAAAACTGCAAAAAAGATAAGGCTAACGAACACAATGCAGATAACAAAAATTACACAAAACATGAATTAACTCTCTTCATAAGTGCTCTACGTCTTCAGATCAGCAACATACTTGTTGAACAGAGAATTTCAACACTTCAAAAATACCAGAAATCGCCACTTGCATCATACCCAAAGGCAGACATCAGAAACAAATTCATTACAGTAACGTCCCCACTTGAAGGATCACGGTAGCTTCAACATCAAACAGTAATTTCAACATCTCCAAACAGTAATTTCAACATCAACAGTAGCTTCACAGTAATTTCAAAGTGAATTCCATTACAGTAGCTTCCATAGATTCATAATAGCTTCACAACAATAAATCTGACAGGAACTCCATCATTTTTATCACAGTAATTACAGTATCAACAGAAAAACCATTTCACTTGCTTCTCAGAAGTTACAACATCAAACAGTAAATCTTATACGCACATCAGGATTATTCACAGAAGTTGCACTTCAATAACCACATCAGAATTTTCATAGTACACGTAAAAGCAGATACCTCCATAGCAGCTGCATCAGATTGAAATTGAAATTTAGTAGAAGCAAATACTTACACATTGAAATAGCATTAGATTGAGATTGGGATTTAGAAAAATACCTAAGCTTAGCATATTAAATCAAATTGCTTCATATATTGAGATTTAGAAGAAGCACTTACATCTCATAACTCTCACAGCATAACCATTTAGCATGCAAGTCATCATTACAAAAAGATATATACAAAAAGATACATAATTCATATACAAAAAGATATGTAAAAAATATACAATTCATATACAAAAAGATGCACAATTCGTATACAAAAAGATGCACAATTCATATACAAAAAGATACACAATTCATATACAAAAAGATATATACACTACCAAAATTAAAAAAATTAAAGGCACTTAGCATATGCCTCTAATATTGTTATTAGAGGCCAAAATCAATATTAAATTGCCTCTATAGTTATGAGAGGCAAATTAAGAGTTGCCTCTAAAAGTCATGCCTCTAATAATAAATAGAGGCGTATAGGTCTCTTAAATAGCCTCTAATGAAAAACATTCCACATCAGCAACAAACAAGAGTATTCTAATAGAAACAATAAAAATTGCCCCTAAAAGCTGTAATAAAGGCAATAAGAGACGCCTGTAATGTAATCTAAAATACAAACTGAATTTTAACAGATGTATAACAAAATGCCTCAAATGACATGCTTATAATTAATCAAAGATTAAATAGAAGATTTAACACGCAGTCATGCTACTTCAAACTTGACATAACAACTTACATTTGCATCATAATATATTTAAACAGGTTACATTACACATATAGATAAATTCATATAAAAATGGAGTAAACATCTAAAATACATTTCACATAACAAGTTTGATTACATAGTCAATTTATCGCATAACATGTACAAAGTTTTGTGCTTAAATAAGTACAAATTGCACTCGTAACATAGCAGAGAGTTTACAACTATAAATACAATCAAAATGTTTTCTACCGATAGAAAGGTACATAATGTTGATTCGGACCAAATTTCTGCAATAACAAGTACAAAGTTGTAAATGTTCTTTCAACATTTTTTCCAGCCTTACCTCACATGTGAAGATAAACAAGAATGCCAACCACAAAAAAAAAAAGGACTTCAATAATTTGATTAGAAGAAAGAGACAGTGAAAACCCTTCCATAGTTGTTCAATATAGCTATTGATGAATTGCAAGACATGGCGATTAGCTTCTGCTAACTATTGCAACATAAGTGCCTGCAAAATATGGTATCAATATTGTAAGAAAGTATCACAATGACCGATAATGGATGACTACAAACAAAAGAAGCTTTAATGTAACATTTGTTAGTTATTATACATGTAAGTTAAATGTTGGATTTATAATCTAGAATAAACATGTACCTGACAACAAGTGTTATTTATCTAAAAGCTTACACAATAAAATATTTAGTGCTAAGCCTATAATATAATTGAAATATTTGGATATGCAAGAAATCAAAGGTGTTTAACCCACAACATCAAGTAAAATGTGAGCCTGGAAAGGAAACAAATTCCCTGCCACAATGACAAGCTTCATTGCATGCATTAATCCACAATTTGGTTCGACAATTTAGCACTATCAAGAAAACATCCAAGGATCTTCTATTGGTTTGAGTATCAAATTAACATAAAATCTACAAGTTGTTTGCATGCTGTACAGTAAATTAACACCTTTTATTTTGTACCACGCTTTGATACAAAAAGAACACAAAAAGGTAGAAAAATATTGTATGATATAGAGGTTGGTTGTTAAATTACAATACTTGACTACAATTAAACAGTTTTAATTTCAAAATGAAATGTTATATCTTATATTTACATATATACGTATACATAATGCTACCATGGAAAATAATCATTTAATTCAATGAAGTGAAGTTGATTTGAATATACATATACATATAGCTTCAGCAGTAGTTCTTAAACTAGTTAACAAATGATAAAATCAAGCCAAAATTCAGTTAGTAATAATGAGAAGTATAATTGATTTGCAAGTAACCCAAAACCATAAAAACACATAGCTTACGGTGTGTACCAAAACAGGGTTGAGGTAGTTAACGTGATGACTTATAAGGAACAAATAATAAAATTTTGAAGAACTGTAACAACAAAGTCAAACGTGTATGAATGTGTGCAATCTTGGAGCCAATGTGTATGCATGTGAAAATTTGGGAGCTGAAAAATGATTTAAATGGCTTCAGTTTAATATGGAACTTGAAAGTTATTTATCGAGTATGATCAATTTAGTAAGCATCAGTTGACGGAGGTAGCATCTAGTTTGTGGTAAGAAATATATCATATGGCAAAATTGGCTGAATTTAATGGACCAAGTTGACAGAAGACCCAAAAAAAACAAAAGACTGTTGTGATGTAAAGTTGTAACGATATCAAATGGTGCAATAGTGGATAGTTCATCTTAATATATATATATATATATATATATATATGTGTGTGTGTGTGTGTGTGTGTATGTATGTATGTATATGTATGTATGTATGAGGCAGTGCCTATATATATATATAAAAACACATAAGCTTAAACAACATAAGTGTATCCAATTTCCCTTCAATGCGTTACCTCCTTACACCCATGTAATCATCTCCAATTATGCATAAACAACTCTTTCTAGTAATGCTACCCATGATTCAGTTCAGCATGATATGCAAGTTAAAGATTTTAGCGCTTGAATGCAATTGATGAGTTATGTTTATAAAACCTCATACCATTTGAATGTAATATGTATACTAAAAATTTAGCAATGAATATCTTTGGCATTCTTTTATATGGTATACGTTCAATTTTTACAGATTTTCGATCATATTTTAGTGCATAACTCACAGTAAAGTTGCACTTTTGACTATTCTTCTAACGTGTATATATAAATAATTGGCACTTTTTTTTTAAATTATTAGTCACCACAGTTTACATTCAATAGCTGCTAACCTTTTGTTTTCTATGATATATATAACAAATTGTTATACAAAAAACCTTCACTTAAAAATAATTCTACCGATCATGTTAACTGTAACATAGCCACCTATCAGCCAAGGGCGAATTACAAAATTGATGGTGTGGTTAAATGCCTAACCTACTATTTTTCAATAAAAAAAATCAAACAGAAAATGATATTGGAACTATAAATACGAAGTCCATTTTTGAGCATATAGTATGGATTCCAGCCAAAGAAAAAGAAAAAAGCAGGATGACATCAAGTCACGCCATGAATTAAAAGTTGCTGGAGTTCCAACTTTTATATACATTACAAAACCACTTCACCTTTTACAGAAATTTCTACCTTACTGTTTTAATTCCAGCAACAATACTTCAGAGACTATATAAATTTGGTTTATATTTAAAATTCTTAACTGCGAAGTCTGATGGTTTCCATGATAATTAAATACATCTTATCAAGTATCAGTTTTTAATCTATTTACTTTAAAAAATATTTATATAACATGGAAGCTGTCTAACAAAGTTAAATTTTGAATGCTTAGATCGCCATCACGTAATTTCCTAGCCTGATAATTACATATTTACCTACATTGACAATTTTATTACTACTATCGTACACAATCATGTGACACACTCAGACTGTGAAATAAACCATTCTGCAACATGCTTTCAACAGTAATTAACTTCTAAATAGGAAAAGGCTACACATTATGGACATATTTATAAATAATATAGGTACAATTATAGATATACTAAGCACTACAAATAAATTCATATTTGTTATTATTGTTCAAAGTTAGAATAAGTAACAAACAGTGTCAAATAAGTTTGAATTTGCTTCTGTAATTTTTAAGCACAGATTTTCATCCAATGAGCATGTTGCCTAAATTGACCTATAACTTATCCTAATATCATTGAAAGAATTATAACAGGTTACTTTTTCTTTTATAATTCATGACCTCTTACCAAATATTTCTTTGGTCTTAGACTGAATTCAATTTTTTAGATGAACAATGAAGCTCTGTAGTTCTGACTTCTTTTACGATGGTAGTTTTTCAGCGATTAAATATTTTCTCTCTTAAGCTTTCCATATTTATTCCTGATCCCGAAGGAATAGTTGAGGAGTTTGCACCCGAATTAAACTTTTCAAAAACGCTACTATAACACAAACGTTAATTTGTCAAACTGTATACCAAAAAACAAAAATTCAGGAGGCATCACATGTTAAGTTATCAAAGTCTCCCTATGAGTTTCTCTAATTATACCATTCTTTCATCTTGAATTTTTTTAATGCAAATGGTTTTTTAAAACCTATTTTAGAGAGGAGGCAATTGTGTATTTATATACATAAAAAGTGTTCTACAAAGATTTTGTATACTGAATAAGGTAAGCATACAATTATTCTAAACTATATTGGCATATTGGTAGGAAATTTTATTAGGTTTCATGACTGCTCGTAGTTTGACCATTAGAACTAAATCAAAGTTTTATAAACAAAATTAGGTAATTAACAACATATCTTTGTCATTTTCGACCTTCAAATTTGAAATATGTTGAAATATACAAACATCGTACTAATATAGATTTCCGTATTCCATAAGAATAAAAAAAGTTTTGAAAAAGGTTTCATTTGAACTAGGAAATGATAAATATGTGGAAACTAAGATTGATATAGACCAAAATTGATCATGTTACTCTTGATATATTTTTGTTATGCTTTTAATGTGAAATATATTTTTCTATAAGTTGACGGTTTAAAATATATTTTTCTATTAAGTTGAAAAGTGGATTCAATGGAAATTTACCTTGATATCGTGTTTTTATTTTCTCTTGTAAATTGTAATCAGTAATATAAAAGTAAGAAACCAAAATGTAACTTTAAAATACTTCTAATGTGAAATCTAAATATTATGTTTTAATTGGCAGCTAGCATACTTAGGCAGGTGCTGGTGTGAAATTAGAAACAAATAAATTAATACCACTACATTCACAGATAGCACAACATACTTGCACAATTTTTTTCTCAGTAGAAATTGGTCCCAATCTTTAAAAAATAACCGCATAGTTAAATGATAATTTAGAGACAACAATAACAAACAACACATTGTCATTGTCGTAATTCTAGTAAAGTAAAAAAATATAATAGAAGTATTACCTGTATGATAATCAATTATCAAAAGCTTATGTCCCTGCTTCAGGACGATTTGTTGCTTGCTTGTGCAACCTACATCCATCAACATCTTCAATTTCTTCCATGGTTTCCAGACCAACATAACAAACGTCTATCATGAAATTACTCTCCAATCTGGAGTTTATGGATCTAGCATTGAAGAAGCGGGTAGGTTTTGCATATGAAATAAGCTTAGTGAATATAAAAAATTGGTTAAAATAAAAGATAAAATTGATTATTTTTTCTGGGTGTTATTATAATTTCAGTTTAATCAATGGGGATATGATATTTATCTACATACAATTGAAACTCTCCTACATAGAAGATAATTCATAAATGTTGATTTTTATTTATTGATATTTATGTTTTGGTGCATGATAACTTATAAGAACAGATTTTTGCTTGAAAACACCCGGACCTTTTCTAAGATGGCAAGCAGCAATCACCAATGTTTTCTTACAAGCAATGATTGCAGGTATAAATTAGAGCATTAAATTCAAGCGTAATTTACAGTGTAGTGATCTTTAGAAAAGTGTTATGTAGCATGCTTACTAATTTTAACTGTATATGCTTCCGAATGATCTTTAACAAGAAACGTCTATACATGAAAGTTTATTTGCTATATTCACCAAGGAAAAGTGCATGTATATTTTGTCCATAGTGGCGATTAGAACACGTGTAAAAAATGTTATTCGATATACATGAGCAATCCACTTGGTGTGTACTAGAGATCAACGTGTACTTGATCAAAGCAACATAAATGGCAAATATTTCTATTTGTTGCACACCAAAATTGGCTAGTGGATCATACATGGCCATGCTGTAGAAAATTTGACAAGTCATATGGACAACATGGGCACTTCTTCACCACTTTCTATGTGCTAAAGGTGCGATTTTCTCTTATTATCTAATGGATAAATGATTAATCATCATACGCAGCATGAAGACACACTTGGTAAAAGCTAAGAGCGTATGATGTTGTGAGAGGAAGATTCATTACCAAGTGGCAAATAAGACTTGAATTTTGCATAAAAATATCAGTTAAACTGTTCAAAAAAGGAATTTTCTTATTAAATGTGTTAATGGTAATAAAAGGTAGCTGAAATTTCCTAAATGTAAGATGAAATTATACCTTAAAAAGCTTCTCCTTGTTGGTTTCCCTTTCTTTTAGTAAAGTCAGCTGCTTTATTCAATTCTTATGTTCCAAGTGAAGGTTTGGGACAATCTACGTGTTCATCGCTGAATATTACAAAGTGTGAAATCTTAGGGATTGAAATTTTTTTTAACAGTAATGTAATATATATAGGATCAAAATATAATGGATAGAGCTACCAGAAAGATATGTATGATTACATTGAGAAAGCCATGGCTTTGCAAGTGAAAAAAAAAATCTTGAGAAAAGGAAACAAAAAAGCATCATATCATTAGTAATTTTGAATGTTGTAATAAACTAATGAAAAGATAAACACACAAATGAAATTCAATTCATTAGTAATCACATGAAAGTCATAGATCTAAGTAACCGTTTGAAATTTAGAACAAATCCCTAAATCGAAACTCCAAACAAAAACCTTAACAGGTGAAGGGAGAAGACCGCTCAATATTTAATTAAATTAAATAAATTAGAAGACGACAAAATTGACATAACTTGACATTCGAAAGGAAGATCATACGCATTTGAGACGAATTGTCGAGATTTTCCCCTCTTTTGATAGATAAAAGTCAAAAAATATTACGTTAGTTTTATCGAGGAATAATTCTTCTAATATACATGAATCAACATCCATCACTCTTTAAATCAACGAAAAAAGAAGCATCAAACATTCGGATACACTTGGACAGAGGCATATTCATTAGATAACATAGGCTACAATCAACCGATGCAAAATTCAACGACTAACCGAGTGCGTAGTGAATCGTTCAAGCCTCAGATTAATTTCTATAATAATAATTTAGGAGCTTTTCACCAACTATTCCAAAGTTAAGAGCCATTCCTATTTACAATCTTTACAAGATAACAATGATGTTATCACCTAGCAGCTTCCAACATCCATGTACAAAACAAACCGATGTCAATTAAAGCATATATCTTCATTTAAGAGACACTCAAATTTTCTTTTCCATTATCTTCATCTACACTCAATGTAACTGAATATACAAAGTTTTTACCTATTGTCATATTTACTTACATTTGGCTATATGATAGGTAAATATTTCAACGTTTCTTTAACCAAAGACTTTTTATAGTAATAAAAGGTTTGTTTCATCAATAGCAAAAAATATAAAAAAAATAGTAACCATTAATTAGCTTACGCAACAAATTTATTTTGATGTCTAGCCAAAATGCAACTGATTATGCGTATAATATAGTTATTAGAGAAAAATTGATTTAGTTATCTAAATGCTTGAGAAAGCACGATTAGGGGTCTACAAAAATCAAATTCATTTTTGACATTAAGTGCTAAAATTGGAGTCAAAGTTTTGTCGCTAGATACAAAATTATTAACCGCATTCACCAACCTTTTGTGCAAACCAAGTTTCAAGCTAATAATGATATGTTTAGAACAAAGCTGCAGATTATATCATGTTTCGTAAGTTCACAACCAAATTAAAGCTCCAAGTTTACCCAATCAGCAATTTGCATGTTTATTACATTTTGAGTAAATAAATGACCAAACCAAATGAATTTTATGAAGAACTAGGCTTCATGTACAATCAGCACAAGAAAATAATAATATAAAAAAGCAGTTTAGCTTACCATACATGAGATCTAAGTCTGAATCGACATAAATACCCACATTTGAATCATCGTTCGAGTCAAAACTAGAGTCTCCTTCAATTTCTGAGTAAAGCAGAGTTAATATCTCACAACTATGACGAAACATGAACAGTGCCCTAGCCCGCACTAATTGATCGAAGTTCCTGAATGAGAAATTAGGGCATGGTAAAATTGAAAAACGAAGGAATTAGGGAACGGTGAAATTGATTAAACTCATACCAATTAAATCATTCAGATTTCAAATGAATTGGATTTGCTTACCTTACCGCCTCCCATTTGTCTACATGAAGCGATGAAATAGGGTTTCCGACTTAAGATTGAAAGATGACAACGGATTTCAGCGTCGGTTGTAATTCGTCAATCAGGAGAAAATTTTGGTTAGGTTTTGCTGCTAGTTGCAACGAGGAGGATGAATTGATTTGGAATTTTGTACAGAGATAGGGTTTAAGACGTGGCACGAGTAGAAAATTAACAAATACATTAGGGGCGTGTCCTTTTGTCCTGTCTGATTATGAATAGGGGCAAAATCCACTTTAGCCCTTACATACAAATGAACAGAGGCGGTAGACTTATTTTGCCTCTAATCCAGTGCCTCTAATACCAACAATTTTAGTAGTGATATATATATATATATATATGTATATATTGGTTTTGTTTTTATAACCAATAGAAGGGCAATGTGTTTTGTCAAGGTTGTATATATAGGCCTTATAGGATTTTCCGTTAAAAAGAATAAAATTAAATGGTTTTCTGAGAGAAAGATAAAACCGTTTATCTTTTTCTATTAAAAGTATATGTTATATGATTTTCCGAGAAAAAGATAAAATCGTTTATCTTTTTTCTGATAAAAATGGCGCCCTGAAGTGTTTATTTTTCATGGAATTTATGAAATGAATGGTCCAGTAGTAATGAGGTTAGTTAGATTGTATGCATACATAAGTAAAACGTGTTTGTTTAGTAAGCACATAATCTTTTTGTATATGAATTATGTATCTTTTTGTATATATCTTTTTGTATATCTTTGTGTATGATCAAATATTGATAGTTATGAATTGTGTTGATGTAAAAAAATTGAACCAAGGATCATGATGAAAAAATTATCAAGAAATTAACTGGAACCAATAAGCAAGTAATCAAAAAATAGCACAACAACAGTGGGCAAAAACAATCTCTATGATATTCAGTTTAAACAATAACAAACAAACTACTATTTTATTCTAGTTTAAGATTAATGTCGAAAAACTTGAACAAAGCCTAACTGTGAGAAATACTTACCTAAAATAGCTGATTTTTCCCAGATCGAGGAGAAGCTGAGTAGATGCTCCCTGGTCTTCGATTTGGCATGAGACTTCAGGATGTTCGGAGACTTGCAATGGCGATAGCTAGAAATTAAGTGGTGATTTGGTTCTGGGTAGAAGCAGGAAACGAATTGGGGAGGAGCGATTCGGATAGGAATTGAAGTGGAGGCCATTTTTCATGATTTGGGATGAAAGGTTTTCAGCTGGATAATACTAGAAGAAGAGAAACAAAGTTTTTGTCTTGCAAACTAATTATTAGAAAGCCATGTCCTAGAAAATAATTAAGAGGGGTTAGGGAGCCCTTGTGGCTAATTTCCACTTAAATAAATATATCCAGAAAATTCGAAAATCAGTTCAAAAATCAAAAATCGCGGGCGGGAAAGTTCGGAGGGAAAATGGACCGTTGGGGGTCGACCTAGGGGTCGACCACCCGCGAATCTGGAACCTTCTTTTTTGACGTGGACGATTCTGGTGTTTTAGATTTTGATCTGAGGGTCCTGGTTCCTCCACTACTCCTATAAATAAGACCCTGGACCCACTGTTTTATTCATATAATTCAATGGCGACGATGAAGTGCTGCTCCAACGTAATTCGATCTAGCCTATTTCTTCTTCAACAATCAAGAGCTAGATTGATTTAGAGATCTGCAAGCCTTCTTCTATCATACCGAATCTACGTTAATTTTAAAACTCTTATCGAAGAGAGGTAATTCCTAGATCTGGTTTATTTCTCAATTCTCTTCTCTTTTTCCCTTTTTCTTTTGGATAAAAGATTATGAATTCAGATCTGGAAGTGGGAATCAGCGTTAATAAAAGATTATTGAATCATGAAAACAAGGTAACGTCCCAGATCCAATATATCCATATTATTCCTATTTTTCTTTCCTTCTCTTTTAATGAAAATAGTCGATTCACGTTATTAGGTTTCAAATCAAATTAAAGGGGAAAGGAAAAGCATGGATGATAGAACAGATCAAATCCAAAATTTGGGAAAAGCATGAAAGGTGAGTGGGTCTAAACTATAGACTTTAGATAATGTTATGACTATCGTTTAGCATTCCCCTTTTAATAAATTGTGAAATTGCCAGTTTAATTATAAATTGCTGTTATAACAAGTCGAGACGTTAATATGACTAGATCAGGAAATTCATATGTTGAATCTATTAAATTATTGGAATGATTACACGTTGAAAAACAACTTGTTAGAAATGGTTAGAAATTACTGTCGTTCATACTACATGTTAATTTGTCACACGAACCCTACTTGTACGAATTGGTACAATTATATGATTAAATGGTTTCATGTTAGAATTTGATTACATGAATATAGTTTGGGTTGTAAATCAAACTATGGTTATAGACTTATTTTGGGCATATAACACATGAGAAATATGACTTGGGAAGGGGTTATAAACACCTATAATTAAATAGGTGAAATTGTAAAAGAATGAATATGCCTAAGATTAAAATTAGAAATTGTAACTGCTTATGGCACGAGGTTAGGTTGCATTAGTGGGCGGAAGTCTGCCCGAACCCGACCGGCATATCCAGCAGCCACTAATGTTGAACCTAATGTGAAAGGACTAAGTGAAAAATTAAGACCATGTAATGGTGCTAACACACGAGGTTAAGTCAACTTGTGGTAGAAGTCTGTCCGGACCCGCCCGGCAAATCCAGCATCCACAAGTGTAGGCTTAATGTGAGAGGTTTAGTGCTTATATATATATATATAAATATATGTATATAACAAGATATGAATAAATGGCAATGGTAATTAAATGTCTAACTCAGAAAATAAGAAAGGAAGGGATGTAATGAACTGAGTTAGTGTGATACGAAGGAAAAATGATGTATTTCCCTAAATGGCCTATTTTTGAGAACGTGGGTGCAAATAAGCCACAATAACTAAAGTAAGGAGAATAAAGAAATTACTTTCAACACGGATTTAGATGGGAATATGTAACGACCCGGGTTTTCGCGATCCTGGTTATCGACATAAACTCAATGTCGACTATCCAAGCATCGGAAATACCGGATAGTCCGTGAAAGAAATTAGATTGTGAGAATAGATAAGATAGAAACTTAGAATAGAAGAAGAGCATACAACATCAGAGTAGACACGAATCTCACAGCGGAACGAACAATATATAATAGATAAACAACTTTGAAATAAAATTAGTATATGTATATAGTAACATTATCAGAGTATAACACTTACAACACAGCGAAAATAAACAATAGCTATAAATTCCTGAAGCCTCATGCTCCATGCTCTCCAAGTATATCTGTAAAATCCTGACTACTTGACTGCCCGAACAAAATTGGGCACCCAAGAGTCTAGGGAAAACACAACAAAATAAACTCTGGGTCAGTCATGGGACTGGTGTGAGTAAACAAATTAAAACAGTTTGAGAAAATAAACGATATCTCATAAGACCACGCCGTATAACACGGAACGGGTTTTTTCCCTTATGAGAATCCAAAACACTTGATTTAACTTTCAAAATCCTTTTGAAAGAAACGATAATCTTTATATCAAAACTCTTTTGATATTATAATAATGTCTATCAATCACAATAAAATGATCATCTAGCAGAACGCTTTCATCTCACGTTCTACATACATAATATATAATCAAAAACCGCGGGCGCTTATTGGTTAATGAATTCCAACTGGCAAGGTATGGAACCACCTTCCGACAGTGTATCTCTAGAGGGAAATACACCGGGTTCAACAAGAACATCTTGTAACCCAGGCTAAACATGACCGGTCACTCATTTTGCTTGAGTGTACCGAATGTATTATCATCAACGGTTGGGAAGAGCAACCGTTTCCCGAAAGGGACAACATCAAAATAGTTTATAGAAGTAAATGAAATTGATCTATATCATGTGACAATACACCCTAATTGGCAGCTAACCACTTAGCCATGCGACCTACCCGATTTTATACCATTTCCGGTTGTGAGGCTAGAGGCCAAAACATACTGGTCACACCTTTATTTACTTTGAATGTCACATCGTCATACCCACCAAATCACAAATTGATTCCTCCAAACATACCACGGGTAAACAACTAAGAGAAACGAATTCCTCCGCCACCAAACGTAAATACATTTGAAGAGATCAACTTACGCGATCTATTAAACATACTCTGTCAGACATTCTTCCATACAGGTTGTCCTGGGACTGGACAAACCGAAGGCACTATTCTGTAAACAGGACAGCCCTTGCATAACTCCATCTTCAATTATCTTCATCATATTTGATTCGCAATGATAACACCCATACAGAGCGGTTATCAGATAATGAATCTGATCCCGGTCTCTCTGTATTGTTGACGGAAAAATGGTCAAAAACCTCGATAGTCGGTGAGTTAACTATCAAAGAAAAACACGTGTGCAGACAACGATATTATTTCCAGATGGAAATTCTATCGATCAATCATCATTTAACATTTATCTCTCTAGTTCCTTAATTTATTCATTTTTCATTTCCTATTTCCATATATTCAACATTCCTTATTTTCTAAATTTAGAAAATATACGTTATTAATCATTAGAAACATTTCCATCTCTTTTTCACGTATCACTGTCATTCCAGAATTCTTTATCATCAACATTTCATTTTCTATGCTTCGAAAATATCTATGATTATATTTGGAAAATGTTTCCAAAACTCATGTATATTTATTTCAAACGAACGTTATGTAATTATCGTTACGACTGCTCAATCCATTTATCGTTTATCACTTCACTGTATTTCTAATCAATCTTCGCTATCGAACTTCAACTATTCCTTAGTTAATTCCGAAGTCAATCAAGTTGGGGTATAATTTCCTCTTAGACCTTAACTGAACAACGTCCTTAACCTCGCAACAGATAAAGCTCAACACTCAATTTTTAACAACCATTGCTTACGCAAATTCTCGAATTTAGTTTACAGTTCCATTTCTTTTCTGAAAAACATTTATTATAACGATAACGTTATAATTCGTACTTCTGAAATATCTAACTTAACAATATAACTTTTATTCCTTGATTTGTATAAATAAATAAAATAATTAATTTATAAATAAGTCAATCTTGATTTTAAAAACTGGAAAGTAAATAATACTTTCCCCAATTCGATATAATCGAATTCGACGTATAACTCTCCTTCGAGAAATCTTTATTCGATTAACTCTATTTCGAATAACTATATTTGATTTAACTCTATTTCTGTCTCATTCAAATTCCCCTTTGAATTTCCACTTCAAATCCAATCTTCTTTATAAATGTTTTTATTTTCAAAACATTTATTTAATCTATTATCCATATAAAATATGAATAACATTTCTTTTATAATCTTCTTCTTCGCAAAATGCTTGCCTTAATCCATTATTCATATTCAATATGAATAATATACTCTTTATACAATTAAAACAGTTTTGTTTTGTATTTAAAATAATATCTTATTTTAAATATTCTATTTATACTTCTATTTATAAACAATATATATGAAATCTTATTTTATATTCAACACTTTAATAATTCCATCTAAAATTCTCGTTAACACAACGTTCATATTCAGTTTCAAATATCGATGTTAAAAATCGATTCTTACTTCTCTGTATAAGTTCTGACTTATATATTCCGTTTATCCACCAATAAATAATTAACTAATTTTATAAAATATTATTTATAAATTAATCTGCTCCTTTTATCTGTTTTACTTCTTTATATATGTTCATACTTATATATCTTTATTTATCCAATGATAAATATTTTCCTTAATTTAAAAATATTATTTATAAATTCTTCTTCTCAATTCATCTAATTTAAATAAATCATCTCAAATTTCTTTTAAAATTTGAAATCCCCTTTTTATAATTCTATATTTATTTCCCAAATATTTCCTTTAATAAAATCTTATTTATTATATAAATAATTCCTTTTATAAAATTCTATTCATTTTAAAAATATTTCTTTTTATAAAATCCTTTGATTTTATAAATATCTCTTTTTATAAAATCCTTTGATTTTATATATATTTCTTTTTCAATATAACATTGAAAATCCCCTTTATCTATTTCTTTATTTCTTATGGTATTTAAAATACCAAATAACAATGATCAATATCATTCTAACACACATCATCAACAACAGATTATATATCACATCGTATATTACAATATATGAAAAGAACAGTATTATAAATATTGAGGAATCCAGTTGGATCCCTCCAACCTGTTTTCCTGCATCCACAGATGTTAAACAATATAATTAACATCAACTTCATTTCAATATGAAATATTCTGATAAACAGAATCAATATTTGATTAACGATATATATATATATATATATATACACACACACTATATCGATATTTCCAACCAATCAATTAGCAGTTCAACCAACAAATCAACACACAACAATCAATCAATATTTATCAGTTCTAAAAATACGTTATAAAAATATGAACTGGTAGAGTTAGTGAGTTTTACCCACTTTGGACAATCATCGTTAAATAACGATAATTGTCGGTTGATTCAGACAGACAATTTATTTCGCTATAAATTGTAACGAGCTCCAATTCACTCCCAGTCAGTTCCATTGCGTAGCCACCATCCATACGATCCTAATGGATCTTGTTATTCTGAATTCCGTTAACATATGAGCAAGTTATTGTCACTTGAATTTAATGCACTATTAAATTCAAATAAACTTTAACCATTTATATTATTATTTGGCCAAACCTTTGTTTTTCCTTTCCGGCCCACATGTCCCCTAAAAAACCCAACCCGCTACCAAAAGTCTTCTTCCCAGAATTAAACTCGCGTCCTTTGTTACTATTTCTTCCACCATTTTTCGAACTTTGAAGCTCCCGTTCGATGCCCTTGCTTCACGAAATTCTAAAATCTCTTCACCAACATTCTTCTCTTCCCGACATCTTCCCCTCCATATCAATCAAGGATAACTCGCACGCCCAGATAAAATCCGACATTTGACCCCATTTTCTAGTAAAACGGAAACACCATGGCCGCTGCGAACCACCTCCTTACTCAATAAAAATCCCTTTCGACTCCACCATCCTACTCCCTGCTTCGCCCTCATCAACCCAAACCCCATCAACTCGAACTCAAGTTCACAATTTCGGTTGCGTTCCAAGTGAGCCTGACACCCTTTACAGTGAAGACCCGACATTTTCTAACACCGAAACCCACGAAATCTTGTTGCAAGGTGCGCCTTTCCACTACGATAACCGTCATCACCTTGCTCAATCCCAATTCCGCCTTGTCCGTCCCCTAAGGCCAACCCTAAATCGCTGTTCAGAAAATCAACGCGCCCAAACTAACATCGAACCCATAAATTTTTGTACGGTTTTGTAGAGGAGTTACTCATGAATTCAAATACACATCTCTTTTGATTTATATATTTTCTAGGAGTTCTTTGGGATTTTAAAAACATTTCGTTCCAGTGAATTAGTGAAAAGTAATGGCGGCTCCTTGTTTGACCGTAGGAAAAAAATAACCTTAGGTTTAGAAAGTTTAAGGGTATATGTAGAATAATTTAAATAATTTTATATTCGAATTTAATATCAATATATATTGAACCGTTACTTCTACTTAGTGTTTAAAAATTCATATGACTACCTACGAATCCCGTTTTCTATGAAAATGGACATGCAGCTAGAGTTTGACATTACGGACCCAACGAAACTTGTTTCGTCGAATTCCGACTTCGTTCGCTCACACAACATATTTTTAACCATCAAAATATCAACTTTTTTTCACATTAAAAATCCGTACGACAACATATTGACTCCAAAAATCACGAAAATTGAAATGTAGCAATAATTTAATTTTCTGGATCCAACAAAATTAGTTTCGTCGAAAACAGAGCTCGTTTGCAAAACTGGCTATTTTTAAAGCTCTAAATAAACCCATTTAAATATTAATATATTTAAAATAATTAAATTAAATATTTATAAATAAATATTATCGTATATATTCACAATAGAATATCATACAGCTTTAGAATATTCCTATCTTAATTTATAACTCGATATTTCAAAATCCCAAATTATCGATATTCAATTAAAAATAGAAAGCCTTTTATAAATCGTTATAAATTATAAAGGAATTCCATAGCGACTATTTGAAAATTTTGATTTGGACATAAATCAAAATCTACACAATGAAATCCCGATTTTTCTCTTCCAATAGAAAAATATACTTCACCAGCTCCGAACGTTTCTTGTTTCACAGAATTCCGGCTTAAAACGGATTCTGTATATTCGATTAAAGTTCGAATCGCCAAATAACGAACTACTGCGAAGTTACGGGCTCAATTATAAACAAATTATAATTTATACGATTAACTATCGTTTATATATTATATTCGTTAATATAATTCAACTCTAAACTGAATTAAATATTATAAACAATCCAATTCACACAATATTGTGAATTCTATTATTTCTGACTATTTCAGAATTAAATATATTATTCTATTATTTATATTAATTAAATATTCAATATTATTTAATTAAACAACCATTTAATTATATAAATCATTATTTAAAATAATTAAATAAATTAGTTATAATACCGTAAAAATATAGGACGTTACATTCTTCCCCCCTTAAAATTATTTCGTCCTCGAAATTGCTAAGGTAGAAAACAACCCTATTAACAGGGTTAAAAATTATTTGTTTACTTCTTGAATTTCAGTTTCACTGCACCAATTAATTGCAATTAAATATTAATTAACTTTTACCAACAAAAATTTTCAAAAATTATGAAAATTTTCTGACACCCTAAATTTCTGAAAAATTTCGCCAGCACCACCTTTGTACGGGTCAATAGCTCAATCTCGCCTCTCTAGGCCTTCGTCAACCCAAAAGAAAATCAAATAGCCAAGCGGCTTGCTAATTCGGCTCATCAAAATCTCAAACCCATATATAATATAAACTGGTACCTTTTTGTCGGGCATATCAATATCCTTTCCATGTGTTACCAATTCTGTATATACCAATGTCATCCCGATCATTCGGTTATACCCAAGCCAATTTCTGTTCTTAACTCAGATTCCATTTTTAATTTCAATTCTTAACTTACCAGTCCAATTCCATTTCGGATTATCTCTAATCCAGTCTAATTCGATATTTTCTATTTTAATACATTTTCCACTTAACTGGTTTCAACTCAATGTCAATTTCTATTTGCTTTTACAAATTCTAATTTAATTTGTTTTAATTCAAACAACCTTCCCTATGGAATTTTAAACAGTTTAGCTTTTCTAAAACCAGATATCCCCTTTCAGGATTCGAAACAACTTGCTTTTGACAAAACAATTCAAAAACAAAGTCTTTGATAGTAATCCGTCTCTTAGCAACTCAAAAATGAACACTAATGATGTCGCGATTCATCATCAGGGTTATTTTCCAGCCATCGAAGTGAGTTCAATAATATATCACTTTTAAAACCATTTCTAAATACTTCCATTTTGAAATCTATTTCAAAATACTGTTCCCAATGCTTGGAAAACATTTCTAAAATCTTCCAGGATTTTAAAATTCTCTTATACTTAATTCAATTCCATTTACAAACACTTTTTATGTTTTCGGAAATTTAATTCCAAATTCTGATTTTAAATCCAGATTTAATTCATCTGATTTCATATATTTTATATATATATATATATATATATATATATATATATATATATATACGAATTCTGATTGGTTACTTATAACCATCTCAATTATAATCTCATTCGATTATATTAACAACCAACACATCCAATAATCTATAATATTTCCAATATCTATACTTTCGTTATATCAAAATATAGATTGGGTAAAATTATTCCATTTACCCTCTTTCAAAACATACTGTGTCGGTTCATCGTATTTAAGTTTTTGGTAACTCCTACTGATACAGTGGATCAGACTGATCGACCAGAACTCATAAACAACTTAACCAATAAATCTCCACAATATAAAACAATTTTATAAAATCTACAAATACGTTCACTCGTATATATACACTTAACTCAATTTAGGGCACTACTAACCCTATCTCTACTGAGTTAGGCCACAGAGCCAAGGTAATTACTTAACTTTCAGCTCTGATACCATTGTAACGACCCGGGTTTTTGCGATCATGGTTATCGACATAAACTCAATGTCGACTATCCAAGCATTGGAAATACCGGATAGTCCAAGAAAGAAATTAGAGGGTGGGAATAGATAAGATAGAAACTTAGAATAGAAGAAGAAGAAGAAGAAGAAGAACATACAACATCAGAGTAAACACGAATCTCACAGTGGAACGAACAATATATAATAGATACATAACTTTGAAATAAAATCAATATATGTATACAGTAACATTATCAGAGTATAACACTTACAACACAGCAGAAATAAACAATAGCTATATATTCCTGAAGCCTCATGCTCCATGCTCTCCAAGTATATCTATAAAATCCTGATTACGTGAATGCCTGAACAAAACTGGGCACCCAAGAGTTTAGGGAAAACAAAACAAAATAAACTCTGGGTCAGTCATAGGACTGGTGCGAGTAAACAATTTAAAACAGTTTGAGAAAATAAACGTTATCTCATAAGACCACGCCGTATAACACGGAACGAGTTTTTTCCCTTATGAGAATCCAAGACACTTGATTTAACTTTCAAAATCCTTTTGAAACAAATGATAATCTTTATATCAAAACTCTTTTGATATTATAATAATGTCTATCAATCACAATAAAATGATCATCTAGCAGAACGCTTTCATCTCACGTTCCACATACATAATATATAATCAAAAACCGCGGGCGCTTATTGGTTAATGAATTCTAACTGGAAAGGTATGGGACCACCTTTCGACAGTGTATCTCTATAGGGAAATACACCGGGTTCAGTGAGAACATCTTGTAACCCAGGCTAAACATGACCGGTCTCTCATTTCGCTTGAGTGTACAGAATGTATTATCACCAACGGTTGGGATCAGCAACCGTTTCCCGAAAGGGACAACATCGAAATAGATTAAAGAAGTAAATGGAATTTCTCTAGATTAGGTGACAATTCACCCTAATTGGCAGCTAACCACTTAGCCATGCAACCTACCCGATTTTATAACATTTCCGGTTGTGAGGCTAGAGGCTAAAACGTACAGATCACACCATTATTTACTTTGAATGTCACATCGTCATACCCGCCAAATCACAAATTGATTCCTCCAAACATACCATGAGTAAACAGCTAAGAGAAACGAATTCCTCCGCCACCAAACGTAAATACGTTTGAAGAGACCAACTTACGTGATCTATTAAATATACTCTGTCAGACATTCTTCCATACATGTTGTCATGGGACTGGACAAATCAAAGGCACTATTCTGTAAACAGGACGGCCCTTGCATAACTCCATCTTCAATTATCTTCATCATATTTGATTCACAACGCTAACACCCATAAAGAGTGGTTTTTCAGATAATGAATCTGATCCCGGTCTCTCCGTATTGGCGACGGAAAAATGGTCAAAAACTTCGATAGTCGGTGAGTTAACTATCAAAGAAAAACACGTGTCCAAACAATGATATTATTTCCAGATGGAAATTCTATCGATCAATCATCATTTAACATTTATCTCTTTAGTTCCTTAATTTATTCATTTTTCATTTCTTGTTTCCATATATTCCACATTCCTTATTTTCTAAATTTAGAAAATATACGTTATTAATCATTAGAAAACATTTCCATCTCTTTTTCACGTATCACTGTCATTCCAGAATTCTTTATCATCAACATTTCATTTTCTATGCTTAGAAAATATCTCTGATTATATTTGGAAAATGTTTCCAAAACTCATGTATATTTATTTCAAATGAACGTTATGTAATTATCGTTACGACTTCTCAATCCACTTATCGTTTATCACTTCACTATATTTCTAATCAATCTTCGCTATCGAACTTCAACTATTCCTTAGTTAATTCCGAAGTCAATCAAGTTGGGGTATAATTACCTCTTAGACCTTAACTGAACAACGTCCTTAACCTCGCAACAGATAAAGCTCAACACTCAATTTTTAACAACCATTGCTTATGCAAATTCTCGGATTCAGTTTACAATTCCATTTCTTTTCTGAAAAACATTTATTATAACGATAACGTTATAATTCGTACTTCTGAAATATCTAACTTAACAATATAACTTTTATTCCTTGATTTGTATAAATAAATAAAACAACTAATTATAAATAAGTCAATCTTGATTTTAAAAACTGGAAAGTAAATAATACTTTCTCTAATTCATATAATCGAATTCGACATATAACTCTCCTTCGAGAAATCTCTATTCGATTAACTCTATTTTGAATAACTATATTTGATTTAACTCTATTTCTGTCTCGTTCAAATTCCACTTTGAATTTCTACTTCAAATCCGATCTTCTTTGTAAATGTTTTTATTTTCAAAACATTTATTTAATCTATTATCCATATAAAATATGAATAGCATTTCTTTTATAATCTTCTTCTTTGCAAAATGCTTGCCTTAATCCATTATTCATATTCAATATGAATAATATATTCTTTATATAATTATAACAGCTTGGTTTTGAATTTAAAATAATATCTTATTTTAAATATTCTATTTGTACTTCTATTTATAAACAATTCATATAAAATCTTATTTTATATTCAACACTTTAATAATTCCATCTAAAATTCTCGTTAACACAACGTTTATATTCAGTTTCAAATATCGATGTTAAAACTCGATTCTTACTTCTCTATATAATTTTCGACTTATATATTCCATTTATCCACTGATAAATAATTAACTAAATTTATAAAATATTATTTATAAATTAATCTGTCCCTTTATCTGTTTTACTTCTTTATATAAGTTCAGACTTATATATCTTTATTTATCCAATGATAAATATTTTCCTTAATTTAAAAATATTATTTATAAATTATTCTTCTCAATTCATCTGTTAAAAACATATTTTTATTTAATATCTAATTTAAATAAATCATCTCAAATTTCTTTTATAATTTGAAATCCCCTTTTTATAATTCTATATTTATTTCCTAAATATTTCCTTTTATAAAATCTTATTTATTATATAAATAATTCCTTTTATAAAATTCTAATCATTTTGGAAATATTTCTTTTTATAAAATCCTTTGATTTTATAAATATCTCTTTTTATAAAATCCTTTGATTTTATATATATATTTCTTTTTCAATATAACGATAATTAACATCCACAGATGTTAAACAATATAATTAACATCAACTTCATTTCAATATGAAATATTCTAATAAACAGAATCAATATTTGATTAACGATATATATATATACTACATCGATATTTCCAACCAATCAATTAGCAGTTCAACCAACCAATCAACACACAACAATCAATCAATATTTATCAGTTCTAAAAATAAGTTATAAAAATATGAACTGGTCGATTTAGTGAGTTTTACTCACTTTGGACGATCATCGTTAAATAACGATAATTGTCGGTTGATTCAGACAGACAATTTATTTCGCTATAAATTGTAACGAGCTCCAATTCACTCCTAGTTAGTTCCATTGCGTAGCCACCATCCATACGATCCCAACGGATCTTGTTTTTATGAATTCCGTTAAAATATGAGCAAGTTATTGTCACTTGAATTTAATACACTATTAAATTAAAATAAACTTTAACCATTTATATTATTATTGGGCCAAACCTTTGTTTTTCCTTTCCGGCCCACATATCCCCTAAAAAACCCAACCCGCTACCAAAAGTCTTCTTCCCAGAATTAAACTCGTGTTTGTTACTATTTCCTCCACCATTTTTCGAATTTTGAAGCTCCCATTCGATGCCCTTGCTTCACGAAATTCTAAAATCACTTCACCAACATTCTTCTCTTCCCGACATCTTCCCCTCCATATCAATCAAGGATAACTCGCACGCCCAGATAAAATCCGACATTTGACCCCATTTTCCAGTAAAACGGAAACACCATGTGTAACGACCCGCATTCTACGCATCGAAGGATCGTAGAATATTTATTTCTTTTTCGTGTGAAGTCGCATGGTCGTGTAGCTTTGAGAAACGACTAATGGGGTCATTTCCCATGTTCATGATTTTTGCCGATTTTTAAATGACCGTTTTGCACTTGGCGAATCTTGTTTCGCCTATAACTTTTGATTGGTAAGGAGTTTTGACCTGAAACTACTTCCATTAGATCCGGATGATGGTTTACATTTCCGTAGAGTGGTCACACTAGTCAAACGGATTTACCGTTTGGGAGATATGGATGAAATAAGGTTCAGAAGGTGAAAAACAGCTTAACCGGACCTAATTAGGGTGATTAGTGAGTGGGTCCATAACCCATTTCGGGATTAGGGTTATGGGAAGGCTGATAGGGTTAGGAAATTCGGTTTTTATCAATTTCCAGCCTCCGCTTTTTGTTCATTCAAGTCTAGCCATGACCTCCACCTTCTAATTTCATCCCAAATCGCTCCTAATCGCTTTCTAATTGAAGATTAAGCCAAGCTACGTCAAATCAAGGGGAAACAACACCAAATCAGAGTTAGAGCTGCTGTGTAGCATTAAAATTCGACCCAAAACAGATAATATTTCAGATCTATAGTTTGGTTATGGCTAAGGTGAGTGATTTTCATTGTTTTTCACTAATAACGGCTAATTAGGGTGTGATTAGTGATAATTAGCGAAATTATGGCTCACAAAAATCTGGAAAAATTTGTAAAATTCTAAAATATTATTTTAGGTCTTTGTTAGAAATTTGGTTTAGTTTGGTTAAGTTTTGCTAATCCTATCATTAGTTATGCTTAAACATGATTAAGGGTAAAATATGGGTTTTTGGGTATGTTTGATCCGTATAAACATGTTAAATTGTTGTTTTGCTATTTGTGGATGATTAAACATATTGCTATTACTGTTTGGTATGATTTGTGATTGCAAAGAACAGTTAGAATGGTCGAAAACGCCATCGTATGGCATAAAACAGTCGCTGGAAAAGTTGAGGGAATTGTGCAGGAAACCTGATCGGATCGCCCCTCCCCACTCGTGAAGTATGCGTCATGACCCGACCCGGTGTATGTGCCACGAACCGATCCAACCAGGAGCTCACGATCCAGCTATATCCGATCCGATCGCCTTTGAAGTCCTCCGATCTGAACCGCTCGCACACACGAATCACGAACCGGTGCACTCTATGACCCGATCCGAAGAGAAGGCCACGACCGACCCGAACGAGGTAGCATGAACCGAACCGATGGACCCAAGCTGATGAAGGAGCTCACGAACCAGAATGGGTACCACGAGCCGAACCACTACTGGAGGATCGAACCGAACAGAGGAGCTTGGATCATGGACGTGAACCACGAACCGAACCAAGAGTACGATCTGAAGTGAAGAGAAGTGAAGAACCGAACCGATCCGGAGGAGACCAAAACCCGAGATGCAAAGGTAGTCCAAATAGGAAGTAAGAACTTAAGATCCAGTTGGGAACCAATGAGTTAACTTCATGATTGGACTTGGCTGCGGGACGTGTGCAAAGGGGTCATCGACGACTATAGCTTTGACTCACCACTGATAGACGGATATTGGTTATGGATCAGTGCAGTGAAGTTGTCATGACTTCATGGGCCAGAGTGATCGTAGCAAGGCTATGAGCCAGTTCAGTGGAGTTGTTATGACTCCATGGGGGCAGAGTGGACATAACAAGGGATTAGTGGCTATGGATCAGTGCAGTGGAGTCACTGTGACTCCATGGGGCAGAGTGATCATAACAAAGGATTTGGGTGATCAGTACGGTGGATATCGTATGCTTTACGCACTGAGTGAGAGATGTGAGGATGGTTGTTATGTTTGATTGTTTGCCATCACTATGACATGCACACCCCCACCCCCGTTATCTTGACACCTTATGTTAGTGTTACCTTAGAGTATTGTACATCTTGTTATGCTGACTCTTTGGTTACAGGTCCAGGTTCAGGTATGGTTTTGTATACCTGTTATTGTTCTGTTTTTGCTGCTTATCGCTCATACCAGACTTTTGTCTGACCCAGAGTTTTATGTCTCTTCTTGTTACTCTGGGTGCTCTTAAACGGGCGTACTAGAGACAGGTTAGATGGTTGTGCACGAGTAGCTGTCCGGAGACGAGCAGGAGGCTTACACATATGATATATATAGATATTCTCCCTGTGTTGTTGCTGGTCACTACTTTGGGCATTAGTAGTGTACCTTTCCTTTTTGCTTTAGAGACAGTATTTTGAAAGTTGTAATAAGCTATATTTTGGATTTTCGCTGCTATGTTGAAGACGGTTTAGTTTCATCTTATGCACTGTCTCACCTGTTTTATGTCAAAGTTATGTTAGTACTATATTTTATTCCATGCACAGTGAGACATTTTATAGGTTCTTTGTTAGTTCTTCGCCTTCTTTCTTTTCTTCTGACGACCGTCCCGTGCTAGTTGGACATGAGTACAGCGCACTTTCGAAGGGAATGTCGGCTAGTCCGGGGCAGGCCGTCACATTTGGTATCAGAGCTCTAGGTTGCATAGTTAACCAAGGGAAGTCATCAGGGAGAAAAGTATACGTATATGAGAGCGCTCATTTGTGATTATTTTGGTTTTTTAAAAGCTATATATATACTATTAGTGTATGTAAGGATGAAGTCGTACTGCACTGGCACCACTATGGAGATGGTTAATCTTTTTCTCTTTACAGATAAGACAATGAGCCGATATACGAGGGGTACTGGTAGAGGAGCCAATAATGGGAATGCTCCTGTAACGACACCGGATTTCGCCCGACCCGATCGATCGCAAAATCGACCAAGACCGTTCAAAACCCGAGTACGTTAACTCTGGGAATACAACACATTAGAACAAATAACAGCAGACTTTTAAACGTAACATCAGAGTACAGAATATCAGAGTACATCGAATAATAATACAACAGCGGAAGATAAATTTTACATTAAATACAATACAGAGCAACGAAAAAAAAATAACTAAGGCAGCGGAAGACTTCCAACGCTCTGGACACAGCTTTAAGCTTCAATTCAGGATCCTGCTAAAGAGTTAAATATCTGCAAAAAGCTACTCGACTGCTCGTGTGGAAAAGAGGGCACCCGAGTTTGCAAAGGTGGAAACAAACAACGGGTCAGTCATGGGATTGGTGTGAGAATTCTTAACTAATTTAACTAATAGTAATAAGGCAAATCCAAGGACCACGCCGCTAATGCGGAACGGATTTACTCCAATGGATTGTCGTGCATAATATAAAGTAAATCGTTAAACAATGCAATGCTTTTTAGAAAAATGAAACCATTATAAGACCCAAGTGCCATCACACAATGCAACGCAAACCGGAGGATAGGGTTTTACCTTATAATGGTCAAAAGATGATAAATACGTAAAAACGATATTATTATTAGTGTGTGTATGTTTTAATAAAACAGTTCAATCATAATATCAATCATAGACGGCATAGTACCCCATCCTACTATGTCGCCATACTAGTTATACAATCAAAACCGCAAGGGCGTATTGGAAATTGGGTTTCCATCATGAGTCAAGGTTAGGGAGTAGCTCCTTACCGATTCGAGACACTCTAGCTAATGTCTCAGGATCCCCCGCAGTGAACCCTTGGAAAGCTGCAGGGCCGGTCCGCACATACGATTTTGCGGATTGGCAATTCCTGAACACACGTTTCCCGGTCCTATAGGACCTAATATCTGAGGCGCCTCATCCCATCATCCACATAAGTAAAATGTCAGCCAATTTTAAGCATCGACACCACTTCTAGCTAGAAAGAAACGTGCTGCTCTTCATGCGTTCCCTTCTCCCGTTTTAGACTCCAACCGGGTTGTGAGGCTCGCGAAGTAACGTTATAACCACAAGGCCTGCTTTTCAACAAAGCCTTGATCATCTTCATCTTGGCGTGCCACGTTGACAATTCACGCCATGCGATTGATGACTATTAATACACAACCTATAAGAGCGTTGAGCAAGAGAATAAACTCTCTGCCACCAACGGTTGTATATTAATAGAAATCAATTTACATAGAACAAAATTCAACGTCAGACACGCATCCATTTACAAGTCCGTTCTGGGTCTGAACGGAACCGGAGATACCAGAGAGGTTCTTGCATATCCGGACAATCATCACACACGTCCGGACAATTTCCACTTCAACCCCTTCATGGGAGCAAGTCAGTCCAGGGTCTCAGTAGTCGTCACCCATCCGATGAGAAGATCGCCAGTCTTCAACACCGACTTCTATATCTTCCATTCAAAACGTTGTATGATTATTTGAAATGAGTATAACTCGGTCTTTTCAAATAATATTCGCATAATTATCATTTAAATTACTTCATAACGTTATTATTTATCACTATTTTTATTTTGATAAAAATAGTTCATTTTCATTCCAACGACATTACAGGTCATATACATATAAGGGCAATGAATCAACCAAACCAACAGCGCACAATCATGTTCCTATCATATAATGAGGTAATGTGACATGTTTATGTCAAGATATCATGTTCAATGAACATTTCAATTCCATTCCCACATTTATTTATTAATAAATAACAACTAAAATGTAACTTTCAATTCATTAAAAACATCTCTTTTTCTTATTTATTTACACTACAAGTGAATAAATGTTTTCCTTTTCTTTTTCTTATTTATTTACCTAAATGTAAATAAGTTTACTTTTCCTTATCTTCTACATATCCTATTTACAGGAAAATGTAAATGAAAGTGTCACCTAAATAATTCTTTTTATTTACATAAGAAAATGTAAATTTCTATTTCATATTTTATTTACATTCTTTAATTACATTGAAAATGTAATATTTTATTTCTTTCTCTCATTTTATTGAAAATGTAATATTTTCTTCTAATTCTTTACACTATAGAAAAATGTGAATTTTCCTTTATAAAAATTAACACTTTCCTAGTTTCCCCTTTTTCATAAAAAAATGAGATTTTTAATATCAACATATTTTATTTCAAAAATATGGTCATTTTTCTATATTCTAACTTTACATTAAAAATGGGATTTTTAATGTTAACATATTTTACTTTAAAAATATGGTCATTTTTCTATATTCTAACTTTACATTAAAAATGAGGTTTTTAATGTTAACATATTTTTATTTAAAAATATGATCATTTTCCTATACATTATAAAAGAGATTTTTAATGTTAGCATATTTTTATTTTAAAAAAAATATGATCATTTTTCTCGATTCATGACTTGCATTAAAAATATATTCTTTTATACATAGAAAGAAGGTATTCTTTACTTCATTCTCTTTTATTACATTATAAAGAATATAATTCCTCTAATTTCTTTTATTACATTATAAAAATGTAATATTTCCTTCTTTTGATTACATTAAGAAAAATGTAATTTTTTCTTCTTTTGATTACATTAAAGAAAAATATAATTAACATTATACTGTAAAATTTCTATCTTTCAATTGCATTGTAAAATTCTTCTTTTTAATTACATTGTAAACGTAATTAACATTACAGTGAAAAATTCTAACTTTTTGAATTACATTAAAGAAATGCAATTTTGATTACAACGTCAAATTCTTCTTTTTAATTACATAAAAAAAAAAATGTAATTTTCAATATAATGTAAAATCCTTCTTTTTAAATTACATTAAAAATGTAATTTTCATAACAGTGCAAATTTCTATCTTTTTAAAATTACATACAATAATGTGATTTTATTTACCATGCAAATTCCTATTCTTTAACTACATACAAAAATGTGATTTTGATTACACCGTCAAATTCTACTTTTTAATTACATTGAAAATGTAATTAATATTGCATGTCAAATCTTGTTTTTCAATTTACAATGTAAAGTCCTATTCTTTAATTACATATAGAAATGTAATTTTATTTTCAATGCAAATTCTCATTCTTAATTTACCTATAAAAATGTGATTTATTTTACATATAAATTTTATTTCTTTAATTACATATAAAAATGTGATTTTGATAACACCGTCGAATTCTACTTTTTAATTTCATTGAAAAATGCAAATAAAAGTTCTATGCTGAATTTTATTCTTTTATTTACATGAAAAATGTAAATATAAGTACCTCTTTAAGTTTCATTCTTTCACTAATGTTAAAAATGCACATAAAAACACTACACTAAATTTCACCCTTTTTTTAATGTTAAAAATGCACATAAGCTTTCATTCCTTTTAATTTATTAAAAATGAAGCACAAAATTTTAATCTTTTATTTACTTTAACCCAAGTAAATAAAAATGCAACAATACACTTCATTCTTTACTTTAAATAAACTTCATTCTTTTTAATTCATTGAAAATACATATAAAATGCATTAACAAAATCTAATCTTTTATTTCATTAAAAATGTACATAAAAATGCAATTCTAAATTCTAATCTTTTATTACATAAAAAAAATGTAAATAAACATACTACGCTAAATTTCAATTTTCTATTTGCATCAAAAATGTAAATAAAAACACTACGCTACATTTCATTCTTTTACTTGCATTAAAATGTAAACATCTAATCTTTTATTACATTAAAATAAATATAAAAATATATAACTAGATTTCAATCTTCCTAATTCATTAAAAATGCAACCTAAAGTTTCAATTCTTTGTTTTACATGAAAATGCATATGAAATGTGTCAACAAAATATAATCTTTTCATCTTACATGAAAATGCATATAAAATGCATTGACAACATTTAATCTTTATATTTCAATCAAAAATGCATGTGTGCTTAATCGTCAAAATTTCATTCCAAATTGAACGGAAATTTTATCGTCAAAATTTCGCCTTTTTAATTACATCAAATTCCATGTCAAAATTTTGCCTTTTTAATTACATCAAATATGGCAGCACGAGCAACTCAAACAACATTGAATTAAAATGAAATAACAACTAGCATTGCGTATATAGATCTAAAATGATAGATCTGAACAAATAAGTAAAATAGATGCGCGTGCTTAGATCTACAATGATATATCCGAACAAATAACAAAAGTAGAAGCGCGTGCTTAGATCTACAATGATAGATCCGAACAAATAATAAAAATTACATCGCAAATCAGAGATAATAGCATTCCAATCACAGATTCATAAGCGAGAAAAGTAATCAGTTAAGTAAATAGGAATTCTCACATATACAGACTTATTATTTAAGAAAGATGATTAAATTAAATTTAATTAAATTAAATTCAGAATATCTCACCTTGCTTTTTGAATGATGAAGGCAAGAAACAAACACGGACAATGACCAATCTTTAGCAGCGAATTTTGTAAATGAATATCCTTTTTATTAGAAAGAGGGTGGACAAAAATTGAAGAAATAGACACCATGAATTTTTAAGGAAAAAGAGATTGATGTAGGTAGAAAGAAATTTTAGAGGAAGAGAGAGTCGCCGCTATGGCCAGATGAAGAAGGAGGATGACAAATTAGGTTTTAGAAAATGGTTAGGGTTAGGCTATGAGATATTATATAAGGGTTGTGGTTTTTAACAAAACCCCCTTGTCCTTAAATTATGTTTTATTTAGTTTCTCTTCTTTTTAGTCCTTGCGCAGAAGTTTTGTAAATTAATAAATCATGGGAACAATCAAAATCTTTCTTGTGTTTTACAGTATCATAAGTGGCAAGGTTTCAATGATTTTCAGAAATAAACCTATCATTAATTTGATATGGAATCTCTTTCAATTCTAAACCGAAACAATCAAGGAAAACACTCATTTATTTCATGCATGCATTTGTTTCTAGAAATGTACATTTCATTTCTTATGTTACTACACACACACACACACACAAATATATATATATATATATATATATATATATATATATACATACATACATACATATATATATATATAAAATTTCATAGCGTATAATTCCAAAATCAATTAATTATGTTATTAAAGCATTCCTTTTTAACTTAAGATAAAGTGTGTTTCCAATAACTGCAATTATCTTTAAATTATGAAATGTGATTTAAGTAAAATACCTAACTTTCTAATGAATGAATAAATTTTCTTCTTTTTCTTCCAAATTTGATTCATTTCCATTTATTAGGATAGACACTAATTTGTAGAAAGAATACCGTGTAGACATTTATTTTCCATGTTTCTAAAGATTTTGATTTATTAATAGTTTAGCATTGTTAGCACATAACCATTCTATAATTCCATAAGGTTGATCGTATTAGCATATTTTTGCATATTAGTTTTATTTCACTTATTTCTATTTCAAGTAATTGAAGGAATATAAGGGAATTTTATTGTATATAATCAAAGGTGTAATAGGATGACGCTTACTGAGAAATATTAAACGGTAATTAATTATTACACAAAACGTTTAATAATGGAGTGATTGATTAGGATTAATGTTTATGGCTAATATTCTTTCTTTTCCTTTCATATTAATTATCCAGAAAATTCTAATTGACATTCAATTATCACAAATCAAGTCTTGTATTCTATTTTATACCACTAATATAATTAGACTCTTACGTATTATTTTAAATATCAAAAACTCATTAAAATTACTTAAAATAAAATTTTAAATTTACCCCAAAATTCAGGGTTGTTACAGCTCCTGACATGAGGACTATATTCACTGACCTCATGAGAGAGATGCTTAGGGATGTTCAGAGAGCAGCTCCTAATGCTGCTAATGGTGGTGGTGCAGCGGTACAGGCGCCTAGGGACGATTTCGCCAAGCTATGCAAGGATTACACTAGCCTTGGTGGGAAGCCATTCCATGGAACGGAGTCAGCTACAGAAGTTCAGGATTGGCTCGATAGTTGTGAGCGCATCTTTGAAGATTTGGGAATCGAAGATGCGATGAAAAGGAAGCTAGCATCTCGTCAGCTGCAAGGACGAGCTATGAATTGGTGGAACGCTATCAAAGCAGCTACTCCAGAGGATCAAATTACTTGGGATCAGTTCAAGACTCGCTTTAGTGATAAGTTTATCCCAGCTGCTCAGAAATCAGAGTTGTTTAGGAAATTTCTGGAGCTTAAGCAGAATGGTAGGGCAATCTAGGAGTACATTGCAGAGTTCAATACTTTATCGAAATATGGATTATCCCTTATTGACACTGCCGAGAAGAAGAACGAGAAGTTCATAACTGGTTTGGATGGATACTTGGGGGAAAGGCCTATTAACCACATCGATGAGACGTTTGAATCGATTGTGGGGAAAGCATTGAGGTAAGAGAGTCTATACCCTAAGTCGAAAACTGAGGTTGAATCTGCAGAGGAGCCAAAGCCGCAAGCAAGCGGTTGAGGCAAGAATGGTTCTCAGAATAAAGAGAAGCAGATTGTGAATTCATATGCTATCAGTGCTGTTCTTTCTTCGTCGAATGCCCCAACTGCGGTGGAGAAGGGAAAGAATGTTGTTATACAAGGTATGCTTTCGGTTTATGATGTTCCAGTTAGAGTGTTGTTTGATACCGGGGCTTCCCGTTCCTTCATATCTAGTGACCTGGTAGATAGGTTGGAATTGGAACCCGAGATAGTCGATAGACCTTTAGTTGTGACGAACCCGATTGGTGGTTCGACTAGCCTTAGTATGATTTGCCGTAATGTGGTCTTATCGAGTCATGGATGTATGTTTGTTCGTGATTACTTTGTTTTGTGCTTTACTGGGTTTGGCATTATTTTGGGAGTCGATTGGCTCCAAAGGTACGAGGTGGTGGTAGACTGTGAGGGCTTTTTGGTGATGGTTAGAGCGGATGATGGGCGGAGGGTAGTGTTTGGTGGTCTACCTAGTGATGGGGTAATGGCTAGTTTTCTAAATTCCCTCGACATCCCGCATGATGAGTTGTCAGATGTGCCCGTGGCTGGCCAGTATCCGGACGTCTTCGAGGAAGTAACCGGACTTCCACCACACCGAGAGATTGAGTTTCAGATTGATTTAGTGAAAGATGCCAGACCTATAGTGATGCCACTTCGTCGTATGGCACCAAGGGAGCAGCGAGAGCTCGGGGTGCAAGTAAGCGATCTTTTGAAGAAGGGATTTATCAGAAGAAGTGTCTCCGAGTGGGGAGCCCCAGTTGTGTTTGCTACTAAGGCAGATGGTTCTCTTCGATTGTGTGTGGACTACCGCGAGTTGAACAAGGTGACGAGGAAGAATACGTATCCTCTTCCGCGGATAGATGATTTGTTTGATCAGTTGAGTGGAGCGAGAGTGTTCTCCCAGTTGGATCTCGCGACAGGTTTTCATCAGCTCAGGGTGGCAGCTGAGAGTATAGCTAAAACGGCATTTCGGATACCGTCTGGATTTTATGAGTGGTTGGTTGTGCCATTTGGGATGACCATTGCGCCAGCATATTTTATGGATCTTATGAATAGGGTATTCAGAGATCAGTTGAATAAGTTTGTTCTTGTGTTCGTGGACGATATCTTGGTTTATTCAAGGACAGAGGAAGAACACAAGGAACATTTGAGGATAGTGATGGAGGTGTTGAGAAAACACCAATTGAAAGCGAAGTTTTCCAAGTGTCACTTCTGGAGAAGGGAAGTGAGTTTCTTGGGCCATGTTGTTTCATAGAATGGTATCGCCGTGGATCCTATGAAAGTGGCTACGGTACAAGATTGGTCTATGCCCAAGAATGCAACAGACGCAAGAAGTTTCTTGGGGTTAGCTGGATATTATCGAAAGTTTATCCAAGACTTCTCCAAGATAGCGGCACCGTTGACTCAGTTGACCAAGAAGAATCAAGCTTTTGTTTGGGACGAGAAATGTGAGAATGCATTCAAGAGTCTAAAGGAAAAGTTGACGTGCACACCTGTGTTATTCATTCCTAAGGGGAATGAAGAGAAGACGGTATACACGGATGCCTGTGGTACCAGACTAGGTGCTGTATTGATGCAAGGGGGTAGGGTAGTAGCTTATGCAAGTTGGCAGCTGAAACTGCATGAGAAAAGATATCCTACCCATGACTTGGAATTGGCAGCGATCGTGTTCGCGTTGAAGATGTGGCGACACTATCTCTTGGGAGAAAGATTCGAGTTGTTTACTGATCATAAATCGTTAAAGTATCTTTTCTCTCAGAAGGATTTAAATCTTCGTCAGCAGAGATGGATAGAGTTCTTGGCTTCGTATGATTTCGATATCGCATATACACCAGGAAAAGGCAATGCGGTAGCTGATGCCTTGAGTAGGTGACATGCCAGTTTAGGGGCTATGTTTCTTGAATGGAAGCAACGGGAATATATCGCAGGGTATGATTTCAGACTAAAGTGCGAATTGGATCTAGTAATGTTAGCAAGTTTGACGATCAGACCCACTTTGATTGGGCGGATTGGTTCCAGTCAGAGGGACGATCCTAGCCTATTGGAAATCATCTCCAAGTTAGAAATAAACGTCGACAGTGAGGAGATGAACAAGTATGGGCTTGATCGAGATAGATGGCTTCGAAAGAATGGAAGGTTAGTTGTACCAACGTGAATGGATTGAGAGATGAAGTGCTTAGAGAGTGTCATCACTCAAAGTTGACCATACACCCCGGTGGTAACAAAATGTATCGAGACATGAAGCAGACCTACTACTGGGAAGGGATGAAAAGAGATGTTGGGAAATTTATATCCAAGTGCATGAATTGCCAGTTAGTTAAAGCTGAGCAAAAGAAGCCTAGTGGTTTGTTACAACCGTTTGAAGTTCCCGAATGGAAATGGGAGCAAGTCTCAATGGATTTCATTGATGGTTTACCAAGGACTAGATCAGGCCATGATAGTATTTGGGTGATTGTGGATCGATTGACCAAGGGCGCAAGGTTTATACCAGTCAAGTCTAATAGAACGGCAGCTAAGTTAGCAGAACTATATATGAAATGGGTAGTGAGATTTCATGGAGTACCAAAAGGCATTGTGAGTGACCGAAATCCGTTATTTACTAGTGGGTTTTGGAAGAGCTTACGAGAGGCATTAGGGTCAGAGTTACATCTCAGTACCGCGTATCATCCTCAAACCGATGGTCAGACAAAGAGGGTGAATCGTGCATTAGAAGACCTCTTGAGAGCTTGTGTTTTGGATTTTGGTGGATCATGGGATGACCATTTGCATCTAGTAGAGTTTGCCTATAATAACAGTTATCAATCCAGTATTGGTATAGCTCCATTTGAAGCTTTGTATGGAAGACAGTGTAACTCACCATCATGTTGGTTGGAAACCGGTAAGAAGTTTGTACTTGGACCGGATGTAATAAGAGAAACTTCAGATAAGATCAAGATCATTCAACAGCGAATGAAGGCCGCTCAAGATAGGCCGAAGAGTTATGATGATAAAAGACGAAGAGACTTGAAATTTTCCGTTGGCAACTTGGTGTTTGTTAAGATTTCTCCGCTAAAGAATGTGATTCGTTTTGGTAAAAGAGGCAAGTTGGCGCTAAGATTTGTTGGTCCATTCCCAGTTCTCGAACAAGTTGGGAATTTGGCGTATAAAGTTGAGTTACCAAACAAGATGGCGGGAGTTCACAGTGTATTTCATGTTTCCCAGTTAAGAAATTTTGTGCACGACCCTAACGTCACTATTTCACCAGACCAGTTGGACGATATCGAGGTTGAACCCGAGGCGGTTAGGAACCACAGGCCTATGCGTATTGTTGGGAACGATACGAAGCAGCTTCGAAGAAAAGTGGTGAAACTAGTCAAATTCAGTGGGGTGAGAATGAGAAAGACTGTACTTGGGAAATAGAGGAGAACATGAGGAAGACGTATCCAGAACTCTTTGCCTGATAAGGTTTATATATCGGTATAGTACTCCCTTGTTAGTAAACCGCATGCTAGGAAAAGCTTGTTGTGCTGTTTTGTATGCTTTATTGTTTTGTTAATGAATGGTAGCTATGCGGAATCCTTTGTATGTTTTGGTTAAGGAATATCGGGGACGAAATTTCATAAGGGGGGACGGGGGGCTGGGGGGAATGTAACGACCCGCATTCTACGCATCGGAGGATCGTAGAATATTTATTTCTTTTTCGTATGAAGTCTTATGGTCGTGTAACTTTGGAAAACGACTATTGGGGTCATTTTCCATGTTCATGATTTTTGCCGATTTTTAAATGACCGTTTTGCCCCTGGCGAATCTTGTTTCGCCTATAACTTTTGATTGGTAAGTAGTTTTGACCTGAAAACACTTCCATTAGATCTGGATGACGGTTTACCTTTCCGTAGAGTGGTCACACAGGTCAAGCGGATTTACCGTTTGGGAGATATGGCTGAAATAAAGTTTAGAAGGTGAAAAACAGCTTAACCGGGCCTAATTAGGGTGATTAGTGAGTGGGCCCATAACCCATTTCGGGATTAGGGTTATGGGAAGGCTGAAAGGGTTAGGAAATTCAGTTTTTATCATTTTCTAGCCGCCACTTTTTGTTCCTTCAAGTCTAGCCACGGCCTCCACCTTCTAATTTCATCCCAAATCGCTCCTAATCGCTTTCTAATTGAAGATTAAGCCAAGCTACGTCAAATCAAGGGGAAACAACACGAAATCAGAGTTGGAGCTGCTGTGTCGCATTAGAATTGGACCCAAAACAGAGAATATTTCAGATCTATAGTTTGGTTGTGGCTAAGGTGAGTGATTTGCATTGTTTTTCACTATTTACGGGTAATTAGGGGTGATTAGTGATAATTAGCGAAATTATGGCTCAGAAAAAACTAAAAAAATTTGTAAAATTCTAAAATATTATTTTAGGGCTCTGTTAGAAATTTGGGTTAGTTTGGTTAAGTTTTGCTAATCCTGTCATTAGTTATGCTTAAACATGATTAAGAGGAAAATATGGGTTTTTGGGTATGTTTGATCCGTATAAACATGTTAAATTGTTGTTTGCTGTTTGCGGATGATTATATATGTTGCTATTACTCTTTGGTATGATTTGTGATTGCATACAGCAGTTAGAATGGTCGAAAATGCCGTCGTATGGCATAAAACAGTCGCTGGAAAAGTTGCAGGAATTGTGTAGGAAACCGGATCAGATCGCCCCTCCCCACTCGTGAAGTATGTGTCACGACCCGACCCGGCGTATGTGCCACAAACTGATCCAACCAGGAGCTCTCGATCCAGCTATCTCCGATCCGATCGCCTCTGAAGTCCTCCGATCTGAACCGCTCGCACACACGAATCACGAACCGGTGCACTCCATGACCCGATTCGAAGAGAAGGCCATGACCCGACCCGGACGAGGTAGCACGAACCGAACCGATTGACCCAAGCTGATGAAGATGCTCATGAACCAGAATGGGTACCACGAGCCGAACCACTACTGGGGGATCGAACCGAACAGAGAAGCTTGGACCATGGACGTGAACCACGAACCGAACCGGGAGCACGATCTAAAGCGAAGAGAAGTGAAGAACCGAACCAATCTGGAGGAGACCAAAACCCGAGATGCAAAGGTAGTCCAAATAGGAAGTAAGAACTCAAGATCCAGTTGGGAACCAAAGAGTTAACTTCATGATTGGACTTTGTTGCGGGACGTGTGCAAAGGGGTTATCGACGTCTATAGCTTTGACTCACCACTGAGAGACGGATATTGGCTATGGATCAATGCAGTGAAGTTGTCATGACTTCATGGGGCAGAGTGGTCTTAGCAAGGCTATGAGCCAGTGCAGTGGAGTTGTTATGACTCCATGGGGCAGAGTGGACATAACAAGGGATTAGTGGCTATGGATCAGTGCAGTGGAGTCACTGTGACTCCATGGGGCAGAGTGATCATTGCAAAGGATTTGGGTGATAAAAGCTGTGGATATTGTATGCTTTACGCACTGAGTGAGAGATGTGAGGATGGTTGTTATGTTTGATTGTTTTCCATCACTATGACATGCACACCCCCACCCCCGTTATCTTGACACCTTATGTTAGTGTTACCTTAGAGTATTGTACATCTTGTTATGCTGACTCTTTGGTTACAGGTCCAGGTTCAGGTATGGTTTAGTATACCCGTTATTGTTTTGTTTTTGCTGCTTATCACTCATACTAGACTTTTGTCTGACTTAGAGTTTTATGTATCTTCTTATTACTCTGGGTGCTCTTAAATTGGCAGACTAGAGATAGGTTAGCTGGTTGTGCACGAGTAGCTGTTCGGAGACGAGCAGGAGGCTTACACGTATGATATATATATATATATATATATATAGATATTCTCCCCGTATTGTTGCTGGTCACTACTTTAGGCATTAGTAGTGTATCTTTCCTTTTTGCTTTAGGGACAATATTTTGAAAGTTGTAATAAGCTGTATTTTGGATTTCCGCTGCAATGTTGTAGATGGTTTAGTTTCAGCTTATGCACTGTCTCGCCTGTTTTATGTCAAAGTTATGTTAGTACTATATTTTATTCCATGCGCTGTGAGACATTCTACAGGTTCTTTGTTAGTTCTTCGCCTTCTTTCTTTTCTTCTGACGACCGTCCCGTGATAGTTGGACATGGGTACAGCGCACTTTCGAAGGGAATGTCGGATAGTCCGGGGCGGGCCGTCACACCATGGCCGCTGCAAACCACCTCCTTACTCAATGAAAATCCCTTTCGACTCCACCATCCTACTCCCTGCTTCGCCCTCATCAACCCAAACCCCATCAACTCGAACTCGAGTTCACCATTTCGGTTGCGTTCCAGGTGAGCCCGACACCCTTTACGGTGAAGAATCAACATTTTCTAACACCGGAACCTACTAAATCTTGTTGCAAGGTGCGCCTTGCCACCACGATAACCATCATCACCTTGCTCAATCTCGATTACGCCTCGTCCGTCCCCTAAGGCCAACCCTAAATCGCTGTTCAGAAAATCAACGCGTCCAAACTAACATCGAACACATAAATTGTTGTACGGTTTTGTAGAGGAGTTACTCATGAATTCAAATACACATCTCTTTTGATTTATAGATTTTCTGGGAATTCTTTGGGATTTTTGAAACATTTCGTCCCAATGAATTGGTGAAAAGGAATGGAGGCTCCTTGTTTGACCGTATAAAAAAATAACCTTAGGTTTAGAAAGTTTAAGGGTATATATAGAATAGTTTAAATAATTTTATATTCGAATTTAATATAAATATATATTGAACCGTTACCTCTACTTAGTGTTTAAAAATTCATGTGACTACATACGAATCTCGTTTTCTATGAAAATGGACATGCAGCTATAGTTTGACATTACGGACCCAACGAAACTTGTTTCGTCGAATTCCGACTTCGTTTGCTCACACAGCGTATTTTTAACCATCAAAATATCGACTGGTTTTCACATTAAAAATCCGTACGACCACACACTGACTCCAAAAATCACGAAAATTGAAATGTAGCAATAATTTAATATTCCGGATCCAACAAAATTAATTTCGTCGAGAACGGAACTTGTTTGCAAAACTGGCTATTTTTAAAGCTCTAAATAAACCCATTTAAATATTAATATATTTAAAAATAATTAAATTAAATATTTATAAATAAATATTATCGTATATATTCATAATAGAATATCATACAGCTTTAGAATATTCCTATCTGAATTTATAACTCGATATTTCAAAATCCCAGATTATCGATATTCAATTAAAAATAGAAATCCTTTTATAAATCGTTATAAATTATAAAGGAATTCCGTAATGACTATTTGAAAATTTGATTTGGACATAAATCAAAATCTGTACAATGAAATCCCAATTTTTCTCTTTCATTAGAAAATTATACTTCACCAGCTCCGAACGTTTCTTGTTTCACAGAAATCCGGCTTAAAACGGATTCTGTATATTCGATTAAAGTTCAAATTGCCAAATAACGAACTACCGCGACGTTACGGGCTCGATTATAAATAAATTATAATTTATACACTCAACCATCGTTTATATATTATATTCGTTAATATAATTCAACTCTAAACTGAATTAAATATTATAAACAATCCAATTCACATAATATTGTGAATTCTACTATTTCTGACTATTTCAGAATTAAATATATTATTCTATTATTTATATTAATTAAATATTAAATATTATTTAATTAAACAACCATTTAATTCACTAAATCATTATATAAATAATTAAATTAATTAATTATAATACCATAAAAATACGGGACGTTACAGAATACGTTATGAAAATAAATCACTTATTCCTTCTATCAAACTGATAAGGTGCATGAAGTGTTTTCCTTAATTAAAATAAGGAATGTATATATTACACTAGATGAGGAATACTGGAATACAATAGTAAAATAAAATGGTTTAAAAAGGGGAATGATAATCACCTATTATAAATAAATAACATTAATGGAAATGTTGTATAATAGGCAGACTTGTCCTAGGGACAAGTGAATATTATTACTTAAGTTATAATAAACTAGTAAGAGAATGGGATAACTGGTGTATTAAGTTAACGGATACTTAATTGTAAATTAAGTAATCAGTAAAAAGGGAAACCTGAAACCAGTTAAGAAAAAGGGGAAAATATATGAAATATAAGAAGTTGTACTTAATTATAAATTAAGTAATCTGTAAGCTGGGAAGTCTGAAACCCGTTGATAAGAATGTTTAGGCTTGTCCTTGGGACAAGAGGAAATTATAACATAGGTTGTAGTAAACGGGCAGAGAAACTTATTAATGGGCCTTAGTTAATAGAACTAAATTAATTAGTAAACAGCGGTAATTTATATTGATAATGTAAAATGGAAATATGATTAAATGAGAAAGGATGGGGAAAACTTATGAAATAAAATAAGTTATATTTAATCATAAATGGTAAGTGACATGTTAGCTAGAAAACATGTGAATTGGACAAACTTAATTACATATTAAGTAAAACATGTTATTGTAATGATGAGATCAAACAAGAATATAAAAAGAAATTGTGGATTACAGACCTTGAGCCACAATCTAGAGAATAACATGTTGTGGGCTTATTAATAAACTTAAATGGATTAAGTTGTATGACTGAAATTAATAAGCAAGAGAAACTTATTAATTTGAATAAGAATTCAAAATGAATTGGAATATCCAAGTTAACTGGAAACCGGATGAGGTGAGACAAGCGCGTAAAAGAATGTTTAGACATAGGGTCTAATAACATATTAAAGTGAGGTGCTTGAACCAGTCCGCACGTTTGAGGGTGAATAACCCAACGAGGTAGATCATCGCCGTGTTATAAGGCACGAAGAAGAGCACACATTCGTCTGATTGTTCTGGCGGCTCTGAAGGACTGGAAGGTGAAGCACGCGACTTCATGTGGTATATAAGGTGCTCCTAGAAGTCCTCTGTGTGGCGGTAGATGTCTAAGGCCGTATCCGCAATGGTTGGGTCTGCACGTAACTACTAGGTGGGTGGGCCTTGACTGTAGATGTAGCTATGCAGTCGGAATGCTGTGATGAGGTGACACAAGGGTGGTTCGGCGGTTGCCTCACAGAGAGGCAGAGGGTCAGGACCAGCAAGGATAGTAGACCGTCAGACACCCGTCATCGGCAACCAGTGGGATGCGAAAATACTCGAGCTAAACCCAAGATACCATTTCACCCTTCACTATCGGGGTAAGGGTTTGAGGGGAGACGCCACATGGATGTTTAGAATGTTTGCGTAGGGGCAGTCACTTAGCTCTGGTAGTCTTTACTAGTTGAGGGAGGGGCCGAGGTAGGGCCATAGCCACCACGAAAACAGACCCTAGGTATATCTGTATATAGAGGCTCTTTAAAGACGGGCCTGTACAGATATGGAAAAGCTGCCGACCGAGTTCCGTGTTTCTTGCATCGCCCTGCCATGGAACTCGGAGCACATTAGAGGACGTGCGATTGAGGCATCGAGCTAAAATTGAAGATACGTATGGTGGACAGTCTAGATACATGCATGTTGGCTCTGGGTGGTGTATCGTAGACTTTAGGGCATTAATCCAGTATGGAGTCTCATTCGAACAAAGGTAGCAGTCAGTACGTTTACGTAGCATAGTAATAATAGATATATGTGGAACGTAATATTGATATCTGTACGTCACTACGACATAGGATGAGGAACTGCATATATTTCGATGGTGTTATGGTGGAGACCGTGCGAGTGGGGTACCATGGGGTGTACCTCAATATTTGGGGTAGCTACATTTATACTGCATTAGGTTAATCATAGGAAGATAAATAGGTGCGACGTGCGTGTAAGCCTTGAGTGCTGTTAACCGAAGTAACCTAATAAATATGATAATATGATTGAACGGTATATATAGAATTATCCAAAGTGTATAGTTTAAATCCAATCACCAGAACTTGTTTTCTGACCCCCCCCTCATAACATACTCGCAAGTTAGGTTTGTGGCAGGGACATGATAGCCTTGGATACTGGTTAAGCAGTATTATTAATACGGTAAGGCTATATTTTGATTATATTATAATTTATCCCTTCCGCTGTGAGATATTTTCTGAGCTTTGACATATTTTATGTCTCTGTTTTTTCTGCAGGATACCAGAGCAAACTAATCCGAGTTTCGATGGATTGGAATTTTGAAAAAAATTCAGTCTGTCGAAATTGGGGTTGTTACATCTGGTATCAGAGCTTAGGTTTAGGATTCCTATATAAATAGTGAGTGAACGTATTTGTATTTTTAAAAAAATGTAAATATATTATATATTTATGCCTAGATCCATAGAGGAACCCACTAAATAAAAAGAGTTTAATATGGTAAGAAATGGGATGTTTGTTTTGTACACTAGAGGAATGAATAAGGAAATGTGAGACCCTTAGGTAATTTTGGGTGGAAAGTGTACAGTATACTTTGTGTGGAAGAAAGATGAATCCCATTTGATTAGTATTTTGGGTTAGTGGGCTTGAAAACTTTATAAATTGGAAAAAGGTTGAAAAGAGGAAAATGGATTAGGAATATATTGTTGAGAATTGACCATGGGGAGTGTCTAGGAAAGCCTAGAAAATTGGAAACCCGCTTTGAGTCTAACCCCATTGTTAACTTTTAAGAACTTGAAATTATAAAAGTTTTTCGAAAATAGGTTATGGTGTTTTTAAGTTTTAATCTTAAAAGTTACAGTTTTAAATATGTAAAGAAGTACATATTGGGTTTTGAGGTAAAGTGGGGTATATTTTGTAAATAGTGATTTTTTTGTGAATTTTTTTGTCTAAGATAAAAATTCTCTCAGTAAAAGGGGAATATTATAGAGCATGTATAGCACGCTAGTTTTCTTGTCACATTTCATACAAGAATTTTTAATAAAGAAAGATTTGGAGTCTCTATTCTTATGAAAACCCTTTTTGATAAAGTATTTTAAGAGAATTTTATTAGGTAGACAAAATAAGTTGTAGAAAATAAGAGTAGTGCGGATGTTGGCACCTTGTAGTAAGAGACTAAACTGACCTTATAGGTAAGAACAAGTCATAAACCTAATTGAGAAAATAGTTGTCCTTATCTACTCTAGTTTACGTGATTTGAAAAAAAAAATGATTTACATTTTTTAGATGACATGTTTTTATGGTTTGACAAAAGAAGGTTTTCAGAAGGAAAATAAAGTTTTGACACTTTTAATTTTTGGAAGGAAGTTTAAATGAAAAAGGGCCAAACCATGTTTTAAAAGGATGGAGTAGATAAGGATTAGTGCCTAGGAAAGACGGGAAAAGTTTAGAGGCTATAAAGTAAATAGCGAGAATTATCTTGGAATAATAGTAAGTTCCCGTAGAATACGTAAGCATTGAAAAGCCTAGGATGTTGCACAAAATAATTGTTGGTACACAGCTAAAATTAGTAGTGACTACTATATAGAAAAGGGCAAGTAAGCGTTTAGATCATGTTGCTAATTTTCAGGTTAGGGGTAAAACCCATTACTATATTTCGGTTGGGATCGTTCCATTATATTTTTCTTGTTGGGTAGTTAGGGTAACACCTAAACCAGTCGTGGATCCCATGGTCTGGACTTTTCTGTCCGAAGGGGGACATAGTCCCAAGGTTCTTGGCCCTTAGTAATAGTTGTGTAAGGTGTCTGTTCTCCTGTTTTAGTTGGAAGATTTGAAGCTTATTTAAATTTAAACTAAGATCAGATAATTAAATAAGCTAAGAAAAGAGAAATGTTACAACTAAAAAGGAAACAGAAAATTCAGTAAAGTAACAAAAATGGAAAATTATGAGAAAAGATGAATAGGAATAAAATCTTTCCAAGATATGATGAAGAAGAAAATTAGTAACAAAGAAAATTTTCTTATGTGGACTGTGCTTGGATAGGAAAATAGGGAATCTTTATAAATAGTTACATAAAAACCCAAGTACGGTTAGAAAATGGTTGGAAAAGAAAAACGGAGGATGCAGAGTTTTCCGTTTTCACCTTTTTGTAACGTAAGAAATCGAATTTAGAAAGTTAGATTTTTCTGAAATTCGAAAAATAATGTTTGTTGGTAGGATTATGGATGCAATAATTGGACGAACTACGCTCTTACTCAGTAGGAGTGTGGGAAAATTTGGATGAAAAAACTTTTTGATTTTCAAAATATTGCATTCATATAGAATTGCCAGTATATTTAGGATGTGAGCACCATATTGTAAAAGGATTTCTTGAAAAACTTGCATACACATAGGAGGTACCGCTTAGGCGTGCATTCATTGTTATGTTGTACTTCACTTTGCACAAGTGCACAATGTTTGCAAAAATTGGATGCACACATGATGGATGTATATTATGCGAGGGGTTAACTTAATTTTACCCTTATCAAATTTCGGGGACGAAATTTCCTAAGGGTAGGAGAATGTAACACCCCTTATTTTTAGTGTAAGGTAATAAAATAAGAATAACATAATCAAATATTCAGAATTAACTTAAACGGTCTGCACCATTGCATCTGTCTCGAAATTCAGGTCAAAATCGACACCTGGTTTGCGTAAATCGGACATCGTATGAAGAAGTTATAAGCATAGAAGTTTGTATACATATAAGGAGCTTATATGTATATATATTAAATAAATATATCTAGAAAATTCGAAAATCAGTTCAAAAATCAAAAATCGTGGGCAGGAAAGTTCAGAGGGAAAATGGACCGTTGGGGGTCGACCTAGGGGTCGACCCACCAACAAGGGGGTCGACCTAGGGGTCGACCCACCCAAAGGGGGGTCGACCCGCCCGCGAATCTGGAACCTTCTTTTCTGATGTGGACGATTCTGGTGTTTTAGATTTTTATCTGAGGGTCCTGGTTCCTCTTCTACTCCTATAAATAAGACCATAGACCCATTGTTTTATTCAAATAATTCAATGGCGACGACGAAGTGCTGATCCAACGTAATTTGATCTAGCCTATTTCTTCTTCAACAATCAAGAGCTAGATTGATTTAGAGATCTGCAAGCCTTCTTCTATCATATCGAATCTACGTTAATTTTAGAACTCTTATCGAAGAGAGGTAATTCCTAGATCTGGTTTATTTCTCAATTCTCTTTTCTTTTTCCCTTTTTCTTTTGGATAAAAGATTATGAATTCAGATCTGGAAGATGGAATCAACGTTAATAAAAGATTATTGAATCATGAAAACAAGGTAACGTCCCAGATCCAATCTATCCATATTATTCCTATTTTTCTTTCCTTCTCTTTTAAGGAAAATAGTCAATTCACGTTATTAGGTTTCAAATCAAATTAAAGGGGAATGGAAAACCATGGATGATAGAACGGATCATATCCAAAATTTGGGAAAATCATGAAAGGTGAGTGGGTCTAAACTATAGCCTTTAGATAATGTTATGACTATCGTTTAGCATTCCCCTTTTAATAAATTGTGAAATTGCCAGTTTAATTTTAAATTGCTGTTATAACAAGTTGAGACGTTAATATGAATATATCAGCAAATTCATATGTTGAATCTATTAAATTATTGGAATGATTACATGTTGAAAAACAACTTGTTAGAAATGGTTAGAAATTACTGTCGTTCATACTACATGTTAATTTGTCACATGAACCCTACTTGTACGAATTGGTACAATTATATGATTAAATGGTTTCATGTTAGAATTTGATTACATGAATATAGTTTGGGGTATTAATCACACTATGGTTATAGACTTATTTTGGGCATATAGCACATGAGAAATATGACTTGGAAGGGGTTATAAACACCTATAATTAAATAGGTGAAATTGTAAAAGAATGAATATGCCTAAGATTAAAATTAGAAATTGTAACTGCTTATGGCATGAGGTTAGGTTGCATTAATGGCGGAATTCTGCCCGAACCCGACCGACATATCCAGCAGCCACTAATGTTGAACCTAATGTGAGAGGACTAAGTGAAAAATTAAGAACATGTAATGGTGCTAAGACACGAGGTTAAGTCAACTTGTGGTAGAAGTCTGCCCGGACCCGCCCGACAAATCCAGCGTCCACAAGTGTAGGCTTAATGTGAGAGGTCTAGTGCTTATATATATAAATATATGTATATAACAAGATATGAGTAAATGGAAATGGTAATTAAATGTCTAAATCAGAAAATAAGAAAGGAAGGGATGTAATGAACTGAGTTAGTGTGATACGAAGGAAGAGTGATGTATTTCTGTAAATGACCTATTTCTGAGAACGTGGGTGCAAGTAAGCCACAGTAACTAAAGTAAGGAGAGTAAAGAAATTACTTGCTACCACAGATTTAGATGGGAATACGTTATGAAAAAAACCCACTGATTCCTTCTATCAAACTGATAAGGTGCATGAAGTGTTTTCATTAATTAAAATAAGGAATTTATATATTACAGTGGATGAGGAATACTAGAATACAATAGTAAAATAAAATGGTTTAAAAAGGGGAATGATAATCATCTATTATAAATAAATAACATTAATGGAAATGTTGTATAATAGGCAGACTTGTCCTAGGGACAAGTGAATATTATAACTTAAGTTATAATAAACTAGTAAGAGAATGGGATAACTGGTTAATTGAGTTAAGGGATATTTAATTATAAATTAAGTAATCAGTAAAAAGGGAAACCTGAAACCAGTTAAGAAAAGGAGGAAAATATATGAAATATAAGAAGTTGTACTTAATTATAAATTAAGTAATCTATAAGCTGGGGAGTCTGAAACCCATTGATATGAATGTTTCGGCTTGTCCTAGGGACAAGAGGAAATTATAACATAGGTTATAATAAACGGACAGAGAAACTTATTAATGGGCCTTAGTTAATAAAACTAAGTTAATAAGTAAACAACGGTAAGTTATATTGACAATGTAAAATGGAATTATGATTAAATGAGAGAGGATGAGGAAAACTTGTGAATAAAATAAGTTATATTTAATCATAAATGGTAAGTGACAGTTAGCTAGAAAACATGTGAATTGGACATACTTAAATACATATTAAGTAAAATATGTTATTGTAATGATGAGATCATACAAGAATATAAAAAGAAATTGTGGATTACAGACCTTGGGCCGCAATCAAGAGAATAACATGTTGCGGGCTTATTAATAAACATAAATGGATTAAGTTGTATAAATGAAATTAATAAGCAAGAGAAACTTGGTAATTTGAATAAGAATCCCGAATGAATTGGAATAACCAAGTTAACTGGAAACCTGATGAGGTGAGACAAGCGCGTTAGACATAGAGTCTAATAACATATTAAAGTGAGGCACTTGAACTAGTCCGCACGTTTGAGGGTGAATAACCTAATGGGGTAGATCATCGCGGTGTTATAAGGCACGAGGAAGAGCGCACATTCATCTGATTGTTCTGGCGGCTCTGAAGGACTGGAAGGGGAAGCACGCGGCTTCCTGTGGTATGTAAGGTGCTCCTAAAAGTCCTCTGTGCGGCGGCAGAGGTCTTAAGCTGTGTCCGCAGAGGTTGGGTCTGCACGTAACTACTAGGTGGGTGGGCCTTGAATGTAGATGTAGCTATGCAATCAGAATGTTGTGACGAGGTGACATAAGGGTGGTTCGGCGGTTGCCTCACGAGGAGGCAGAGGTCAGGACCAACAAGGATAGTAGACCGTTGGACACCCGTCATCGGCAGCCAGTGGGATGCGAAAATAATCGAGCTAAACCCAAGATACCATGTCACCCTTCACTATCGGGGTAAGGGGTTGAGGGGAGACGCCACATGGATGTTTAGATTGTTTGCGTGGGGGCAGTCGCTTAGCTCTGGTTGTCTTTACTAGTTGAGGGAGGGGCTGAGGTGGGGCCATAGCCACCACAAAAACAGGCCCTAGGTATATCTGTATATAAAGGCTCTTTAAAGACGGTCCTGTACAGATATGGAAAAGCTCCCGACCGAGTTCCTTGTTTCTTGTATCGCCCTACCACGGAACTCAGAGCACATTAGAGGACATGCGATTGAGGCATCGAGCTACAATTGAAAATACGTATGGTGGACAGTCTAGATACATGCATGTCGGCTCTGGGTGGTGTATCGTAGACTTGAGGGCATTACTCCGGTATGGAGCCTGATTCAAACAAAGGTAGCAGTCAGTAGGTTTACGTAGCATAGTAATAATAGATATATGCGGATCGTAATATTGATATCCGTACGTCACTACGACGTAGGATGAGGGACTGCGCATATTTCGATGGTGTTACGGTGGAGACCGTGCGAGTGGGATACTATGTGGTGTACCTCAATATTGGGGGTAGCTATATATATACTGTATTAGGTTAATCACTGGGATATGAATGGGTGTGAAGTACGTGTAAGCCTTAAGTGCTGTTAACCGAAGTAACCTAATAAATATGATAATATGATTGAACGGTATATGTAGGATTATCCAAAGTGTGCAGTTAAAATCCAGTCACCAGAACTTGTGTTCTGACCCCCTCCTCATAACATACTCGCATGTTAGGTTTGTGGCAGGGACATGATAGCCTTGGATACTGGTTCGGCAGTATTATTAATATGGTAAGGCTATATTTTGATTATATTATATTTTATCCCTTCCGCTGTGAGATATTTTCTAAGCTCTGACATATTTTATGTCTCCGTCTTTTCTACAGGATACTAGAGCAAACCAATCCGAGTTTCGATGGATTGGAATTTTTAAAAAAATCTGGTCTATCGAAATTGGGGTTGTTACAGAAAGTGAATCCCATACGATTAGTATTTTGGGTTAGTGGGCTTGAAAACCTTATAAATTGGAAAAGGTTGAAAAGAGAAAAATGGATTAGGAATATATATAGTTAAGAGAATTGATATTGGGGAGTGTCTAGGAAAGCCTAGAAAATTGGAAATCCACTTTGCGACTAACCCCATTATTAACTTTTAAGAACTTGAAATAGTAAATTTTTTGGGAAAAAGGATTTATGATGTTTTCAAGTTTTAATCTTAAAAGTTATAGTTTAAAATATGTAAAGTATACATATTGGGTTTTGAAGTAAAATGGGGTATATTTTGCAAATAGTGATTTCTTGCGAAAACTTTATCTAAAGTAAAATTTTCTCAGTTAAAGGTGCATATTGTAGAGCATGTATAACTCACTAGTTTTCTTGTTACATTTCATACAAGATTTTTTAATAAGAAAGATTTGAAATCTCTATTCTTATGACAACCCTTTTTGATAAATTATTTTAGGATAATTTTGTGGGTGGACAAAATAAGTTATAGAAAATAAGAATAGAATGGATGTTAGCACCTTGTAGTAAGAGACTGAACCGACCTTATAGGTAAGAACAAGTCATAAACCCGATTGAGAAAAGATGAATAAGAATGGAAAATTTCCAAGATAAGATGAAGAGAAAATCAGTAACAAAAGAAAATTTTCTTATGTGGACTGTGCTTGGATTGGAAAATAGGGTATCTTTATAAATAATTACTTAAAAACCCAAGTACGGTTAGAAAAAGTTAAGAAAAGAAAAACGGAGGATGCAGAGTTTTCCGTTTTCCACCTTTTTGTAACATAAGAAATCGAATTTAGAAAATTAGATTTTTCTGAAATTCGAAAAATAAAGTTGGTTGGTAGGATTATGGATGCAGCAAATGGATGAAATATGCTCTTATCCAGTAAGAGTGAGGGAAAATTTGGATGAAAATATCTTTTGATTTTCAAAATATTGCATTCACGTAGAACTGCCAGTATATTTAGGATGTGAGCATCATATTTTAAAAGGATTTTTGACAAATTTGCATATACATAGGAGGTACCGCTTAGGCATACATATGTTATTATGTTGTATTTCACTTTGCACAAGTGCACAATGTTTGCAAAAATTGGATGCACACATGATGGATGTATATTATGCGAGGGGTTAATTGATTTTTCCCTTATCAAATTTCGGGGACAAAATTTCCTAAGGGTGGGAGAAGGTAACACCCCACATTTTATGATAATAAAATAAAATATGATAATATAATTGCATGTAATAAGTTCATACATTGAAATGAAGAAAAGATTAATAAATTACATGCAATAAGAAGAAATGCATCATTCAGCACACGTGGCGCGTTTTGATTGGTGAACATTTATTTATTTTGCGACGTGGTCATTTCTTATTGGTCATATGACGTAGTTAGCTCTGATGGAGTTTTATTTAAATCTAAAGGACCAAATTCATTTAGCATGCCTATAAATAAGATGGTTAGGTTCACTCCATCCTCATAATTTCCGAGGCGACGCCAAAACTCTGCCATGGCTTTCTCTCTCTTCTCAAATCTATTCTAAAATATAAATATTGGGCTAGAAAATTATGAATCCATATTTGGAGGAGAGGATCAACGTTAATAAAAGATTACTCAAAGCAAGGTAAACTTCTAAGACCAATCTATTTAAATTATTCTCTTTCCCTTCTCTTTTCATGAGAATAACTCCACGGTGGTTAGGTTTCAAATCAAATTAAAAGGGAAAAACCATGGAAGAATAGATCTAGATTGGATTCAAGATTTGGAAGGCTTTTAGGTGAGTGGATTTAAAATATACTTTTTGAATAATAGTATATTTATCGCTTGCCATTTCCCATGAACATACACAATGAACATATTGGAAGATTTAATTTGATGAAATAAATTATTGCGCTAAAATGGATAATATGTTCAATTAGTTGACATGTTAAGATGCTTGAACATATGCTAGTAATGATTAAAGTGGTGTAAATGACATGTGGGAATGATTAGCATTGTATATAACGTCAAATTGTTAATATGAACAATTTATATATTGAATCAGTTGAAATGTTGGAATGTTTACATGTTATAATTCATATATTGGATTAGTTGGAGTGCTAAAAAGTTTACATGTAAATTTGCCCTAATTATATACAGGGAATAATTGGAGTATGTATATAATTATATGGATTCATGTTAACATAGAATCGAATAGATAAATATGGGTTTGGGGGGATCGACCAAATTATGTTTAAAGATCTTAAATTGGATCATAAATATATAAAAATGATTTGGGCGCAAACGGGATCATATGTAATATTAGAGTTGGCATAATTTAAATGATGTTTGTATGAATTAGACGTATAATTCAATAATTGGGTAAATGGGCATTGACACCTATAAAAGCATAGGTTTAAATAATTGATTAATAATAAATGCCTAGGATTACAATTAAAAATTGTAATTGCACTTATGACACGAGGTTAGGTTGCATTAGTGGTGGAAGTCTGCCCGGACCCGACCGGCATATCCAGCAGCCACTAATTTTGAACCTAATATGAGGGGTCTAAGTGCGCAAATACAAGACGGGCTATGACACGAGGTTAGGCCCAACTTGTGGAAGAAGTCTGCCCGGACCCAACCGGCATATCCAGCATCCACAAGTTGTAGGCCTAATGTGGGAGGTCTAGCCCATTATAAACCATAAATGGACATGGTAATGAATTGGACTACTTAACCTAATCTAATCCATAGGGATTGTATGAATATGAATTAAAGTTAGGGTTAAGCAAAATTGATTGGACAGTGGGTGGGCTAAGCAAATCTGAGGGGGTGGATAATATTTACATAATACGCCCGCAAACTTAGCCCGACAGGGTTATGTAAATAAAGATATCTAGCGGCATACATAACCGGTAGAAATAATAAAGTTACGTAATTAAAGACACCTTTAGGGTAAGCATAACTTGTCGAAATGATAATCACCTATTATAAATAAGTAACATTAATGAAAATGTTGTATAATAGGTGAACTTGTCTTAGAGACAAGTGGGGATTATAACTTAGGTTATAATAAGTTAGTAGAAGAATGAGATAACTGGTGAATTTAGTTAAGGGACACTTAATTGTAAATTAAGTAATCAGTAAAGGGGAAAACCTGAAACCAGTTAAGAAAAGGGGGAAAATATATTGTACTTAATTATAAGTTAAGTAATCTGTAAGCTTGGAAGTATGAAACCCGTTGATAAGAATGTTTATGTTTGTCCTAGGGACAAGAGGGAATTATAACATAAGTTATAATAAACGGGTAGAGAAACGTATTAATGGGCATTAGTTAGTGGAACTAAGTTAATAAGTAAACAATGATAAGTTGTATTGACGATGTAAAATGGAATTATGATTAAATGAAAAAAATATGAGGAAAAATTATGAAATAAAATAAGTTATATTTAATCATAAATGGTAAGTGACATGTTAATTAGAAAACATGTGAATTGGGATATACTTAATTACATATTAAGTAAAACATGTTATTTTAATGATGTAACCAAACAAGAATATAAAGGGCTTATGGATCATAGACCTTGGACCACAATCTAAAGAATAACATATTGTAGGCTTATTAATAAACTTAAATGGGTTAAGTTATATGACTGAAATTAATAAGCAAGAGAAACTTCGTAATTTGAATAGGAATTCAATATGAATTGAAATAACAAAGTTAACTGGAAACCTGATGAGGTGAGGCAAGCACATAAAAGAATGTTTAGACATAGGGTCTAACAACATATTAAAGTAAGGCGCTTGGACCAGTCCGCATGTTTGAGGGTGAATAACCCAACAGGGTAGATCATCGTGGTTTTATATGGCACGAGGGGAGCGCACATTCATCTGATTGTTCGGACGGCTCCGAACGACTGGAAGGGGAAGCACGCGACTTCCTGAGGTACTAAGGTGCTCCTAGTAGTCCTCTGTGCGATGGCACATGTTTTAGGTTGTGCTCGCAGAGGTTGGGTCTGCGCGTAACTATAGGTGGGTGGGCCTTGACTGCAGATGTAGCTATGCAGTTAGAATGCTGTGACGAGGTGACACCCGGGTAGTTCGGCGGTTGCCTTATGAGGAGGTAGAGGGTCACAACCAACAAGGATAGTAGACCGTTAGATACACGTCATCGGCATCCAGTGGGAGGCGGAAAGACAAGAGCTAAACCAAGATACCATTTCACCCTTCACTATCGGGGTAAGGGGTCGAGGGGATATGCCACATGGACGTTTAGATTGTTTGCGTAGGGGAGGACGCTTAGCTCTTGTAGTCTTTACTACTTGAGGGAGGGGCCGAGGTGGGGCCATAGCCACCATGAAAATAGACCCTAGGTATATCTGTAGAGGCTCTTTAAAGACGGGCCTGTACAGATATGGAAAAGCTCACGACCGAGTTCCGTGTTTCTTGTGAGATTATAAACGTTGCCATAAGATAGTAACAATTAATTTTGAACTACACTACATGGTATACTGCGTAAAGATAACATACTCTATCATATACCACATAAGCATTTGGAGCTTAGGTGACGAGGTGGAAGATTTACCATACAAGCGAGAGGCTTGTATGGCGATGACTATTTCAGGTTGAACCGAAGACTGATATGGACTATATAAAATGTAACGGTAGATTGTTAGATTAATAAAAACCCCACACGGGTCTAGAGTTAACAATAATCACGTCTCTCTAGTCATTAACGCACAAAAACTATTTGTAGGGTGAAGAGAATTTATTCTCTTGAGTCATGATCTAAACACACTCCCCTGTGGACACAAAGTTATATCACTAAAAATATGTGTATGCTTTTTAGGATTTATTGGGTGCCTAATACGGCCCAATAAATTACCAAACCCCCCTCCGTACAAAGGAGGTTATGGCAAAATTTTCGGAAATTTAAAGGCATTAGCCAAATTTTTTTTGAAGTATAAACGGTTTGGAAATCGTAGAACGAATTATATTTATATATATAAAAATATAAATTAAAATAAATTGAATAGCGCGCGGTAGTTCGCGTTTTGGAATCGTAACTTTGAATGATTATAGTGGGAGATCCGACCATCGGATTTTCCCAAAACTGGAACCGTTAGTTTCGCTTCGGAAAGATCTTCCCAACGATACTAAGTTTGGTAAGATCCAACGGTTATATTTTTAGATATGTGAAAATCAAATTTAATGGAAAACAGCGCCAGGGCCGCGTAATGGCCTGAAACGTCATTTAATTAAATCGAGCTATTTTATTATAAATAAAAATAGCGATATATCGTTATAAAATATTATAAGTGATATGGAATGGAAATAAACCGATTTTACTTGGTTTGCTTGATATTTGATGGTTGCATATGTTTGACATGAAAATTATATTAATGAACTGAATTATGGATGTCAAATAATTTAACTATGGAAAGAATTTATTCGAATTCTAAATATACGTGAATTATTTGAAAAGGCCGAGTTAATTCTCATTTCAAATAATTGATCGACGATAAGAAGTCGAAGATATGAAGACGGTGCAAGGCCGATGATCTTCACATCGAATGGGTGGCTACTGATGCCTTTGATAATAGTTGCTGCCTTGAAAGGGTTACAGTGGTGGTTGTCCGGACGTACTTGTTGATCGTTCAGATGTGTGAGGGCCTCTCTTCCGTATTGGACATATGGAAGAGGAATAAGGCGCCTCCGGTTTCGTTCAGACCCAGAACGGACTTGTAAATGGATGTGTGTCTGACGTTGTAGATTGACAACGTGACATGCAGAGATGCAGTGATCAAAGCTTTTGTTGAAAAGCAGAGCCTTGTGGTTGATGATCAAAGCATAGCTTTAATATAGCGCCGCTTTGTGTATAGCGTTAATTCGCGAGCCTCACACCCTGGTATGAACCAGAAACGGGAGAGGACTTCTGGGAGGGCATGCGTTTCCTTCTATCTAGGAGTGGTGTCAGCGTTTTACAAGCCCTGACGTTTTACTTATGTGGATGATGGATAGCGAGGCGCCTCGGTTATATCGGTCACTATGGGCCCGATGGTTTGGTCGGGATATGACCAGTTTACGCCCCATAGGGCGGGGAAACGCAGCGTTCAGGCATTTAATCCACTCCGTGTGGACCGGCCCTGACGATCCAAGGGTCGATGCATTCTGATCCTGAGGGGCGGGTTAGAGCATCTTGAAGTGGTAAGGACGATCCCTTGCCTGGGTTCATGACGGAAATCCAATTTCCAAATACGACATCGTGCGGTTTTGATTATAAACCTATATATGGCGACATAGTGATACGGAGCACTTATGCCGTCTATGATTGATATTATGATTAATTTTTTTTTGAAACATATAACCACTAGTAATAATATCAAAAGTTTTTGATTTATACGTATAAGGCTTATTTTGGCCATTATAAGGTAAAAACTCTATCCTCCGGCTTGCGTTGCATTGTGTGATGGGACCTGAGTCTTATAATGGCTTCATTTTCTATAAAAAGCATTGCGTTGTTTAAATAATTTTCTTGTTTATGCACTGGCAATCCAATGGAGTAAACCTGTTCCGCGTTAGCGGCGTGGTCCCGTGATTAGCCTTATTATTAAATAAGCTAAGTAGATTTCTCATACCAGTCCCGTGACCGACTCGTAGTTTGTTTCACTTGCAAACTCGGGTGCCCTATTTTCTACATGGGCAGCCATGTATTCAGGTTTTAGCAGGCTCTTTGTGGATAGCTATGGAGCTGAAGATAAATTCTATCACTTCTATTATCCTGTTCAGCTTTTGTTATGTGTATTATGTTTGATTCCGCTGTCGACATTTTATATAAAGCTGAAACTGCATTTTGTACTAAGTATGATCCTGTTATACTGTGTAACTCTAATGATTATCATTATCCAGTGTATTTTGTTGTACATTATCTGATGTAATGATATATTTTTGTTCTACTATTACTGTTTATGTGTTATATTCCAAAGATTATCCTTGCCACCGTGGAAAGGGGGTTTGGGGTCATAACATCTGGTGTCAAAGCTTTGGTTAATCTTAGTTCCGGAATATAACATATTAACGAACTCGCCAGAAATAGAATCAGTAGTATTCTAGGGCGAATAACTCATTACAGATAGGATCAGTAAGGTGCTAGAATGGGTATAGTAGAATAAAATACACCCCAATTGACACATTTACATTTAAAGTATATGTCTCTATGCTTTATAATATCTTTTTTGTTGATCTGACACTTTGTATGCTATTTGCAGACATACTAAAAAATGAGTGGCAGAAACAGAAGTAGTAATTTTATGGTTCAACAATCTAATGAGCCAACTGTGCTCCCACAGCCAGAATCAGATATAGAAGTTCTATTCAAGAGGTATCAAAATCTGGGTGGAGCACCATTCTTGGGCAAAGAATCCATTATTGAAACACAAGCATGGATGCACTCTGCGGAGAATTTTTTTGAAGGTTTAAAGCTAAGGGATAACCAGAAAAGATTACTGGCATCTTAGGCACTCAAAGACGAAGCTTTAAGCTGGTGGGAAACATTTATTAAGGATAATCCAGAAGGTAATATTACCTGGGATAGATTTAAAGAAATTTTGAGAGAGAGATTTATCCCTCCAGAAGCAACTGAGCGGTTATATGATGAATTCTACTATCTGATACAAGGAGATATGACCATTCCGGAATGTCATAAAAAATTCAATGAACTTTCTCGTTTTGCCCCGGAGCTAATTCAGAATCCTAAGAGAAAGAATCTGAGGTTTATTAACGGGCTCCAAAGGAAGTACCAAAGTAGTGTAACTGGACATGTGAAGCTTCCTTTTTCTGAAATGATATACATGGCTTACCAGTATGAAGATCTCGATAAGCAAAGTCTTTTGGGCGACGAAGAGGAAGTCAGTTCTAGTAGTAAAAGGAAGTTTGAAACTAATAGCCCAGAGACAAGTACGCAGCCAGAGGAAAGTACGAAGTCTGAGTTTAGTAAGAATCCTAAAGTCAACCGGAAAAGGGTTAAATCTGGGAAAGAACCAATAACGACTGCCACATGCTCAAGCTGCAATAGGCAAGAACATTGGCGATAAATTGCAAATCTTGGAACAAATGAGAGAAGGATAAATCTGAATCTAAGAAGAAGTTTCAAGAGAATAGAAAATGCGATCAATGCCATCAGACTGGTCATCTTGCAAAGGATTGCCAGATCTTAAAGAAGCCTGGAGTAATACAGGTAAATGAAGTGGCAGAAACACCAAGACCCTCAGCTAGTCAGGGAAGGCCTGATGTTTTGGAAGGCACACTTATAGTAAAAAATATTCTAGTTAAAGTACTATTTGATACAGGCGCATCACGAAGCTTTATTGCAAGTAATGCGGTTAAGAAATTGTATTTGAAATTGAAAAAGCTCAAAGAACCCATCACTGTCCATAATCCGGTTGGGAGTTCCCTCAGTCTTACTTGGATTTGTGGGGTGCCTGTCTCTTTTTCCCGTTTCGGTTCCCTATCATCTCGATCGTCATGAATTTTGCCGAATTTGATCTTATTTTAGGATTGGATTGATTAACCAAATATGAAGCTGAGGTTAAATGCGCCGAGAGGGTTGTTAAGGCAAAAACAAATTTCGAGGATTATATAACCATACCATGTGAAGGTCCGAATTCGGATAGAAAAGACTTTTAGTCAGCTCTTGATGTTTCTCCTGCTCAAATTGAACATATTCATGTTGTCACAGAAAATATTCCGGTTGTCATAGAAAATATTCCTGTCGTCAAGAATTATATGGATGTGTTTGAAGAAGTTATTAGCTTACCTCCGCATAGAGAAATTGATTTCCAAATCGCTTTAATTCCGAATGCAAGGCCAGTAGTGCATGCTACTCGGAGAATGACTTTAAAGGAGAAAGAAGAATTAGACAATCAAACTCGACAGCTTGTATGGAAGGGCCTGATCAGGCCTAGTTTCTCTGACTGGGGTGCAGCAGTGGTGTTTGTCCCAAAGTCAGACGGTACTCTCCGGTTATGTGTGGATTATCATGACTTGAATAAGAAGACGTTGAAAAATAAATATCCATCGCCGCGAATTGATGATTTGTTGGATCATTTGAATGCATCGCAAGTATTTTCTAGAATGGACCTAGCTACAGGTTTCCATCAATTGCGCATTGCCGAAGAGTGTGTTCCTTTGACAGCATTCAGAGGTCTCGATTTATTCTATGAGTGGTTAGTAATGTCGTTCGGCTTATGTAACGCTCCAGCATATTTTATCGATCTAACGAACAGGGTATTCAGGGAAGTCTTGAATAAATATGTACTGGTCTTCATTGATGACATATTGATCTTCTCTAAGTCAGAGAGAGAGCATGCAAAACATTTGGAACAAGTGTTAGAGATTCTGAGAAAGAATGTATTAAAGGCCAAACTTTCCAAATGTATATTCTGGCAAGAAGAAGTCAAGTTCCTTGGTGACGTCGTGTCAAAGGAAGGAATTTCTGTGGATCCAAGTAAAATCACAGCTATTCAAGATTGGAAACAACCTAGTACTCCCACAGAAGTCCGATTTTTTCTGGGATTGGCTAGTTATTATTGGAAATTCATTAAGGATTTTTCGAAGATATCCAGTTCATTAACAAAGCTTACTGACTCCAGAGTGTGAGGCAGCTTTTCAGGAGCTGAAATTAAGATTGACAACTGCTCCAGTGTTAACAATTATCGATGGCAATCAAGACTTGAAAGTCTGGACATATGCTTCTATTGAAGGTGTGGGTGCGATATTGATGCAGAGAGGCCAAGTAGTTGCTTATGCTTGCCGTCAGCTGAAACCGCATGAGAAAAATTAAGCGACTCATGATCTTGAGTTGTTAGCCATTATATTTGCTTTGAAAATCTGAAGGCATTATCTATTGGGTGAGAAGTTCGAATTATTCACCGATCATAAGTCATTGAAATACTTGTTCACCCAGAAAGACTTGTATCTAAGACAACAGCGTTGGCTAGAATTTATTGCACCGTACGATCTAGATATTTTGTATACGCTGGGAAAAGCCAATGTTGTAGCCGATGCCCTCAACAGAAAGAATGTAATCATCGCCAGTCTTATTATTACGCATTCGTTGATTGATAAGATCTCTATTCTTCAGAAAGATGATAATTTTATTAAGGAGATGATCAAAAGAATTCAAAAAGGCGAAGTCTCCAGTTTCCAAGTGGATAGCAAGGGAGTTCTGAGATTGAAAGGAAGAATTCGTGTTCCCGACATCCCTGGGCTCAAGATAGAAGTGATGGATGAAAGTTACAAGTCCAAGCTGAGTATCCATCCATGGGTTAGTAAAATGTATAATGACCTCAAGCGCACGTGCTGGTGGAAGGCAATGAAAAGGGACATTTCAATCTATGTTAGCCGGTGTTCCACTTGCCAACAAGTCAAAAGCGTTCAACAGAAACTCGCCGGATTGTTGCAACCGTTGAAAATTCCAAATTGGAAGTGGGAACAAATCTCTATGGACTTCATAGATGGCCTGCCCAGAACCAAGAGAGGAAATGACAGTATATGGGTGATCGTGGATCGTTTCATGAAGACCGCCCATTTTATACCTGTCAAATCGAATAGAACCGCTCAAAGTCTGGCGCAGATTTATTTCAAAGAAATTGTTAAACTACATGGAGTCCCCATCGGCATGGTCAGTGATAGAGACCCGATTTTTGCTAGTAAATTCTGGGAAGCATTCCAAGCAGAATTGGGAAGAAAATTGAACCTGAGCACCGCGTATCATCCTCAGACAGATGGCCAAACTAAGAGGGTGAATCATATTCTAGAAGATTTATTGCGGGCTTGTATTATTGATTTTTGCAGATATGGGAAGACCACTTGCATTTAGCTGAGTTCTCATACAACAACGGCTACCAAGCGAGCCTGAAAATGTCACCATTCGAAGCGCTGTATGATCGACCTTGTAGATCTCTCGCATGTTGGGTAGAACCTGGCAATAGGCTTGTATTGGGACCTGATATGATTCGTGAAGCTTCGGACAAAGTCGATTTCATCAAGAAACGATTACAAACAGATCAAAGCCGACAGAAGAGCTATGCATTTTCGAGAAGAAGAGATTTAGCATTCGCTGTTGGTGACTATGTATATTTAAGAGTTTCTCCGATGAGAGGAGTGATCCAATTTGGCAAAACAGGGAAGTTGGCGCCTAGATTTATTGGTCCATTTCCTATACTTGAAAGGATAGGAACTCTCGCTTATAGGTTTCCATTACCAGACTGGTTGCCTGGAGTACACTATGTGTTTCACGTATCTCAACTTAGAAAGCATGTACATGATCCGGACTCGATTGTTGAAGAAGCCGCGCAACAAGAATTGGATATTACTCCAGAATTGGCAATGAGAAGGGAGCCGATAAAGATTATTGGCAAAGAAGCTAAGGAGCTAAGAAACAAGAAGGTTCACTTAGTCAAAGTGCAGTGGAGTGGAGATCCTAGAGACTGTACTAGGGAAACTGAAAAGAGCATTAAGCAAGCTTATCCCAATTGCAAAGTAGACATCTCTGATTAAATCTGGTGCAAGGTACATTTACAATACTTTACATTTCCGTTTCGTTTCCTACTTTACTATTGTTTCCTTTTCGGGGACGAAAGGTTTTACGTGGTGGAGATTGTAACAACCCGAAAAATCAGAGCCAATTTAAATTTTTTAATTTGGATACTTTAATGAATTTGGAGTAACTGAAATAATTTATTTTAATTAAATAACGAGTTAGAAATAGCGCGGCAGTTTGAAAATTTGAATTCGAACTTTGATTGAATGTACAGGATGCAAAATAAAGCGGATTTTAGTGAAAACAAAAATATTTAAATCTATTTGAAAATATCTTTCTAACGAATCTGAAAAATCGGAATTTCATAGCGGGAATCAAAAGTTATGGCCAGTTGAATATTCAGAATGGTCGCTATGGAATAAATATGGCCCTTAAAAATAGCAACTTTGCAAACTTCTTCCATTTTAAACGAAACCACTTTTGTTGGATCTGGAATGTCAAATTATTGCTAGATTCCAAAATTCATAATTTTTGGAATTAATATGTGAGCGTGGCGAAAGAAAACGTGTTTTTTCAGTTCTAGTCAATTTGGATCGACCAGAGAATGGCCATTTTTCAAACGGTCTCCAAATTCGTCGAAATTGGTTTTGTTGGGACCGTATCGTCCAAACATAGCTAGATTTATTTTTTGGGAATTTTTGGAATCAGTATGTGGCCCCGACAAAATAAAATGTACTTTCAAATCTTAAGGTGAATGTTTTATATTTTAATTTGAAAAATAACTGGCTGAAACAGTCGAATGGGCTTACGAAACATATTCCATTGTGTTCATAATAGGGGTATTTAGCTAGAGGCGATAGTCGTTGGGTTTAATTTGGAGTCCGGATTAGAAAACCCTAATTTTCAAAATAATATAAGTATCGGCGAATCAGAAAATTCTATTCATTAAATAAAAAATCGAAAAATCCATTTTCTCTCTCCCATAAGTCGCGACGCATGGCGGAAATTGCTTCCCCGCTTCCTCCTCCGATTACTCCCTCCACATGCAAAATTAGACCCCCCACCCTGTTAAGGATTTTATAGATCTCGACGAGAGCTTCAAATCCATATCAACTGCTCCCCGTCTTGTCGCACCATCGAGGAGATCCGACGCCTCAAACCCGCCGCCTTTTGAGCTCCGCCGCCCCTTCCTCCCTGCGTCAAACTCCACGCCACCACCAATGCCAGGAAGCCCTACAACGTGCTACCATCAGATCTTCGTCAAGTGCTTCGGATAAATCGCAAAATCAAAACCTAGTTTTGAACAGTAAAGGAAGGTAACAGCTGAAATAACTTTAACATTTTATAGCACTTTAAAGCGCTACGAATTGTGATTTCACTATAAAATCCATATCTTTTTGCTATGTTGTCGAAATCCAGTGAAACAAGAGACATTGGACTCATGGCGACGTCCTCTACATTCTAGAAGAGACCGGAGAATTTTTGGAGCTTTCTACAATTTTTGAAGGAGTGGAACCAATGTGAGATTTCTAAATTCAAATTGGATTGAAATAGCGATGTATAAATTATATAAGCGAAATAAAAATTATATACGCGTTGTATACCTCATATATGGGCGTTGTATAAATTATATAAGCGATGTATAAATTGTATATGCGTTGTATACACCATATATAGCGATATGGGATTGAAATGGAAATATATGCATATATATATATATATATATACACACACACTCCCCTCGTCCACAAACCATGGACGATATATATATTGTTTGGGTTGTGATTGTTTGGATTGTGGTTTGGAATGGTTGATTATGGTTGTTTGTCGTTGAAACGAAATTGGAATTGTTTGTGGGAAAAATTCATTATGATATGAAAAATCATCGAAATGTTTAGATCATTAGGATAAGCCCCTTAGGGAACGCCGCGAGGCCTAAGGTAGCGCGAGGAGCCATACTCGGGAGGTGCCGGTTTTAAACCCCCTACCGTTATGCTGCCGAAATTTTCTGAGATATTCTTGTGTTTGAATTATATTCATATGTTGAAATATATTCATGCGTTGATAATTTATTCGTGATTGAAATAAATTGCTTAGATAATAAAAATCACATTTTTATTATGTATATGAAGTTTATAAAATACTCATGATTGCCATAAGTTGTTTACATAATAAAAATCAAAATTTTATTGTATGGTCGACTCACTAAAAATAACCAAGTGTTGAATAAAATATTGGAACGATAAAAATACCATTTTTATCACTTATTTGACTCACCAAAAATAATCAAGTGTCGAATAAAATATTGGAACGATAAAAATACCATTTTTATCACTTATTTGACTCACTAAAAATAACCAAGTGTTGAATAAAATATTGGAACGATAAAAATATCATTTTTATCATATATATAAGCTTATAAAAACATTCATGTGTTAAATAAATAATTTGAACGATAAAAATATCATTTTTATCATGTATACGACTTATTAAAAATACACATGTGTTGAAATAAACATTTGTTCACTATAAATATTATTTTTAACATGTTTATGAACTAAATAAAATAGTCATGAGTTGAAATATATTTTTGTTCACCAAAAATATCATTTTTATACGATGGAGGAAATGTTAAAAATAACCACATGTTTAAATAAATATTGGTGAGTTGGATATATTATTTTAAACATGGATATGAAGTGTTAAAAATAACCATGTATGGAAATAAATATTTGTTAGCTAAGAATATTATTTTTAGCTTAGCTATGCATATATATACATATGATGAACAGGAAAATGGATAAGCTGCTGAGCAAAGAATTTATTTGCGTGCCCGACAAATAGGTAAGCCTTAATGAGTTGGCTACGCAATTTTATTATTATATAAACTCTGTGAATGCCATTGGATGCAGAGTGCTGGTTGTTCTGTGTGAGATTATAAACGTCGCCACAGGATAGTAACAATTAATTTTGAACTACACTACATGGCATATTGCGTAAAGATAACATACTCTATCATATACCACATAAGCATTTGGAGCTTAGGCGACGCAGTGGAAGATTTACCATACAAGCGAGAGGCTTGTATGGTGATGACTATATTTCATGTAACACCCCGTAATTCTGTGACATTAAGATTCTCAAATTAAAGTATAATAAATTTTTAAAAAAAAATTAAAAGAAAAAGATCCATGCAGTTGTTTAATTTAAGTATTGTAACTAACATGAAAATGAGAAGTAAGGAGAGAACAATAATTATTATTGTTCTAAGACTTATTAACAAAAGCCTATGTAGCTCAGTTGGTTACGGCATTGGATTTGTAGCATGGAGGTCGGGGATTCGAACCCCAGCAGCAACATAATTTTTATCTCTGTTTTAGAGAGGGCCAACTGAGCATGCAAATACATGTACGTATACAAATTCAAAATTTGAAAGGATAAGAACGTACATATAAGGAAATAAAGAAAATATATGTATATATATGAGAATATATATATATATATATATATATATATGCAGAAATATATGTATACGAAAGATAAAATTCAAGATAAGGCTACAATCAATGAAATATGGCAACATCATTTGAATTTTGAAAATAAAATGAAAGTTGTGCGTATATATATACGCGTAAAATGGTCGTTAGAGGAATTGTATACATATAAGAATATTTCATGTGAATAAAACAGTTAAATAAATTCCGGAAATTCAAAAGTTCGAAAATCAAACTTCTATGCCAAAACAATTCATTCGAAATTCAAATTTCTACGCCAAAATAGCTTGTGGGACCCAATGCTGACTCAGCACTGCGTGTATAATAAGGTTTGGCTAGATTCATCTACGTACCTGGACTATTTTCTTAACTGGGTTCAATGCCGACTCAGCGCTGCGTGTACGATAAGGTCTTGAGCAGCTATATAAACAGCCCTAGCCTTCATTCTCTTTGCACCAATTCTCTTCTATCCTTATGCTGCTAAGATTCATGGCTTCTTCCCCTCCTCTAAATTTTCTTAAATAATTAAAATAAAATATAAATTCAAGACATGGAGATGCTGCTCAATTCTGTTCAAGAGAAGATTCAAATCAAAGTGAAGAATTCAAAGGCTAAATCAACAAACCTCGAGCAACGACATACGAATCTTAGCATCGCCGTTCTTCTATTCTGGATCTAATTTCTGTAAATTGGTTATTTCTAGACTTGAACGTTTTATTTTTAATTGTGACATGAAATTAAAAGGATATAAGAAAAATGCCTAATCTCTTCACTTGGATCTGTGTTTATTTAAGTTTTTGGATCTAATTCTTGACTATGGCCCAGAACATACTATGACTTTGATTGACGGCCCATGACTATTGAACAAAGAGGATATGCCTATGCCTATGATCATGATTATGAGAACTATGTTCTTGAACCTATTCTATCTATTGGTTTTAGACCGTGGGAATTTACCTATTAAGTTAGGTCTACCCATATTCTTGAACCTACGTCGTTATCCAAACCTTTTATACCAGTTATTATCCCTTTTCATAGCATCTTTGGTTCATTCCCTATTTTCTACGAATCTAGATTTATTTACAATCTAGGTTAAATCACGATTATACGAACGGTGGGAATGCAATTTGGGGAAAATATGAAAATGAACATAAATGTAGTTATAAGCTTGGAAATTGGCATAAATTGGGAATATGTATTATGGCATGTTCATAGGAATGCAAATTGGATAAGTTTGACATTAAATTTAGTATTAGCAAGTAAGCTAAATTTTAGGCATGAAATGTAAACTAGAATAATAATTCTAGTCTTACCATAAACTGTGAATTAGGAATGTTAAATCAAAATTGTGTTAATTAAAGATTTGGAATAAGTATATTAGCACAATTTTGAATTTAGCCATAATTGTGAGAAACTGTCATGTTTAGAATAAATTATGTTTAGTGACACTTAATTTGTTATAATTTACATACCAAAAAGTATAAATATGATAAATAAGAGGGAACGAGCCATAATAATAAATGTGACAATGTACATTAAAAGTGTAATAATGAAATAAGTAAATTAGGAGTAAATTTACTTATAGAATTTGTCATAAATGATAAATTGTTCATTTACCACAAAATATGTAACTTGCATGTAGGTAAAGTTTTGGCCATAAATTATAAACTAGGATATTTAATCTAGTTTTGGCAATGAAATAGGAAATGGCCTGAACTGCAAGTTGGGTTAGGACTTGGGCCTAGAATATAAGTATACTAGTGGGCAGGACAAAATGAAAATGGTATAGGCCAAGTTTATTTAAAAAGGGAAAATGGACTTTGAAGATAAATTGTTGACAATTTATATATGGACAAAAGAAAGGTTTTCTCTTTTAATAACACATACACCAGAAAGTTCTAGGATGACAGAGAGGATAGTGTCTAGGCTTGGGTTTGGAAAATACAAGTTTCCTGCTCTCCCTGGCTATCCCTAACTGATCCGACGGACGAGATGGTTATTTTCAAAATCTAATTTGAAAATAGGTTAAAAACATGAAGGAACACTTAACCAATACAAGATGAATGGGGAGGGTTAAGTAATAAGAAATACTTAACCAATATAACTTGGTTTGTGGTGGGGTTAAGTCAACATGAATTACTGATAACACTTAACCAGTTTAACATGATAAATGAAAAGGGTTAAGTTAGCTTGAATTGACTAATGGCACTTAACCAACCCAACTTGACGAGGAAAAGAAATAAGTAGTAAACCTTAGTTAAAAGGGGCTAAGTAGTAAACCTTAGTTAAACAACAATTCTGGAAACTAAGTGGTAAACCTTAGTTAGCAAAACTAAGTAGTAATTCTTAGTATAACACGAGAAGGAGCGAACATCCATCTGATTTTAAAGAAGGATCCAACGAATTGGGTTACGAAGCCCGAGGCTTCGAGGGGACGTGAGGGTACTCTTGGTATCCCTCTGTGAGGCTGCAGATGATCCTCCTGGGCTCACAGAGGTTAAGGTCTGCGTTAGAAGAACCAAGGGTATGCCTTGGTTGCAATCTATGGCAACCTAAAGACTAGGGTGGACTAGCGTGATTCGGCGAGACCAGTAGCCCTGTGATAGCAACTCGTCGTCTACCTACCATCTTCAGTCAATCGAGATACGTGAAGCGGAAAGGCGGAGAACTCCAAAAGACCATATACTTGCTATCTAGTTATGGGTGAGGATGGCCATAGGTTAGTGGGGCTTAGGGGGCCTGCGTATAGTTCTCATTTTTCAAGGTGTGCCTTTCATTAGTTGAGGGAGGGGTCAAGTGGGACCATAGCCACTGGAATAAAAACAGACCTTAGCATCTGCATCGGTAGATATCTGAAAGCTCCCGACCGAGTTCTGTGTTTCTTGATTTTCCCTGCCACAGGACTCGGGCCGCACATATCAGGACATGTGCATCTAGACAAGCGATAACGATTCGCGATACATACGTGGGGAAAGTCTAGGAACATATACCACTCTAGGTAGTGCGTCCTAGACTAGAGGGCATCGTTCGACAGGTAGCATAATCCCTAGTTGGACCTAGGTGGCATAAACCCTGAATCCGAGAAGCGTTCAGCAGATAGCGTAAACTCTAGTTGAATCTAGAAATCACTCGATAGAAAACCCTAGATTAGATCTAGGTAATAAATAATAAATGTATGCCTGAAGGCAACCGAAACTACAGGGATTGGGATCACTTTATCGTTACTAGTAGGGACACTAGTGTAATGGCTGGAAATTTTCGACTCCTCGAGAGTCGAAAGTTCCGTGACGTTAGTGAAAGAATTTAGAAGGTAAGAAAGAAAAGATAGAACTAATAGAATAGAAGAAGAAGAACATCAGAATCATCAGAGTAACACGAATCTCACAGCGGAACGAATAACATATAATATATAACATAACTTTGAAGTAAACAGTTATATATATACAATAGCACTTATCAGAGTACAACACTTACAACACAGCGGAAATAACTATAGCTAACTGATCTTGAAGCCTCCTGCTCTAAGCTCTCCAAGTATATCTGTAAATCCCGACTACTTGACTGCCCGTACAAATTTAGGCACCCAAGAGTTTAGGGAAAACAACAAAGTAAACTCCGGGTCAGTCATGGGACTGGTATGAGTAAACAGTTTAAAACAGGTATATGATATCTCATAAGACCACGCCGTGAATACGGAACGGGTTTTTCCTTATGAGTATCTAACAACTTTGACAAGCAATATCATTGTGATATTATAATAATGTCTAAGTACAAATAGGTATCAATCTAGCAGAAACGCTTGCATCTCACGTTCTACATACATAGTAAAAATCATAAATCGCAGGGCGCTTAACGGAGAATGGATTCCAACAGACAAGGTATGGGAGCACCTTCTGATCAGTGTACTCTAGAGGTGATACACTGCAGGTTCAACAAGAACGTCTTGCAACCCGGCCACACATTACCGCTCACTCATTTAGCTTGAGTGTCGCGAATATATTGCCACCACGGTTATAGGCCATCAAACCGTCATCCGAAGATACAGAATCAAAAAGAAGTATAAATATGAATATTCCCTAGATCGGTGACAATACACCCTGCTTGGGAATGACCCAACTAGCCATGCTGCCTAGCCCAACTTTTGTTACTTCCTGGTGTGAGGCTAGAAGCTACGTCTATCTTCAGAACATCTGATCACCATTCACTTTGAATGCCACATCGTCATACCCGCCAAATCACAAATTGACTTATCCAAAAATAACACGGGTATATAGCTAAGAGAAACGAATTCCTCCGCCACCAAACGTGAATACGTTTGAACAGATCAACTTACGCGATCCATTGGATAAACTCTGTCAGACCTTCTTCCATATACGTTGTCCTGGGACTGGACAAACCGAAGGCACTATTCAGTATATCCATCTTAGTCACTGTTATCTAAGACTTATACAACAGCCCTTGCACTTTACTCTATCTTCAATTTATCTTTGGCATATATTGCTCGCAATGCTTATGCCAATACAGAGTGGTTCTTTGGATAATAATCCAACCGGTCTCTCCATATTAACAACGTTAAAATGGTCAAAACTTCGATAGTCTGTGAGTTAACTATCAAAGAAAAACAAGTGTGCAAACAACGATATTATTTCCAGACGGAAATTATATCGAACAAACATCATTTAACATATATCTCTTTGGTTCATTTCACATCTCCTGTTTCCCTATATTCGACATTTGCTATTTTCTAATGTTTAGAAAATATATTTATTAATACTGGAAAACATTTCCATTCCTTGTTTTCTATATTAGAAAACAATTTTTGTTCTTCTTTGGAAAACATTTCCATAACTTATTTTCACATCACTATTATTTCGCAACTATCAGTCCCTAACTGTAACTAGTATGAGAACAATTCTCTAAGTATCAATCCGGAAGGTCGAAACCAACATCAGATCGTCACTTAGAAAACCGTTCAACTTACCCTCTCCAGTCAGTTTCTAAATTTGCTTAACTCTATTGATTAACCCTATTCACTTAACTTCTGTCGAATAAACTATATTCGATATCTCCTCCAACACTATTCGAATAATCTATATTCGATTAACTTCTCTAACTCTATTCGTATAAATTATATTCGATTAACTCTTTTAACTTTACTCGAATAAACTATATTCGATTAACACTTTCTTTCGAATAACTATATTCGATTAACTCTTCGACTAACTCCTTTGGATTAACTCTTCGAATAACTCCTTTGGATTAACTCTTCGACTAACTCCTTCGGATTAACTAACTTCGAATAACTCCTTTGGATTAACTAACTCCTTTAGATTAACTCTTCGACTAACTCCTTCGGATTAACTCTTCGATTAACTCCTTTTGATTAACTAACTTCGAATAACTCCTTTGGATTAACTCTTCGACTAACTCCTTTGGATTAACTAACTTCAAATAACTCCTTTGGATTAACTAACTTCGAATAACTCCTTTGGATTAACTCTTCGACTAACTCCTTCGGATTAGCTAACTTCAAATAACTCCTTTGGATTAACTCTTCGACTAACTCCTTCGGATTAACTCTTCAATTCACTCCTTTGGATTAACTAACTTTGAATAACTCCTCAATTAACTCCTTTGGATTAACTAACTTCGAATAACTCCTCAATTAACTCCTTTGGATTAACTAACTTCGAATAACTCCTTTGGATTAACTCTTCGACTAACTCCATTGGATTAACTAACTTCAAATAACTCCTTTGGATTAACTAACTTCAAATAACTCCTTTGGATTAACTCTTCAACTAACTCCTTCAGATTAACTAACTTCGAATTAACTCTTCGACTAACTCCTTCGGATTAACTCTTCGATTAACTCCTTCGGATTAACTAACTTTGAATTTACTCTTCGACTAACTCCTTCGGATTAACTCTTCGATTAACTCCTTCGGATTAACTATCTTCGAATTAACTCTTCGACTAACTCCTTCGGATTAACTCTTCGATTAACTCCTTCGGATTAACTAACTTCGAATTTACTCTTCGACTAACTCCTTCGGATTAACTCTTCGATTAACTCCTTCGGATTAACTAATTTCGAATTAACTCTTCGACTAACTCCTTCGGATTAACTCTTCGATTAACTCCTTCGGATTAACTAACTTCGAATTTACTCTTCGACTAACTCCTTCGGATTAACTCTTCGATTAACTCCTTCGGATTAACTAACTTCGAATTAACTCTTCGACTAACTCCTTCGGATTAACTCTTCGATTAACTCCTTCGAATTAACTAACTTCGAATTAACTCTTTGACTAACTCCTTCGGATTAACTCTTCGATTAACTCCTTCGGATTAACTCTTCGATTAACTCCTTCGGATTAACTAACTTCAAATTACTCTTCTCAAATGAATAGCATTTGATTTCTCCACTCGAATAAACTATATTCGATTACTCTTCTCAAATGAATAACATTTGATTTCTCCACTCGAATAAACTATATTCGATAACTCTTCTCAAATGAATAGCATTTGGTTTCTCCACTCGAATAAACTATATTCGATTACTCTTCTCTTGAATACACTATATTCGATAACTCTACTTCGGATAAGTGATATTCGACAACTCTACTCGATTAACTCTACTTGGATAACTCTAACTGACCAACTCTAACTGGTCAACTCTAACTGGTCAACTCTAACTGGTCAACTCTAACTGGTCGACTCAACTGGTTAACTCAACTGGTTAACTCTAACATATTAACTCTAACTGGTTTACTCTAACTGGTCAACTCAACTGGTTTAACTCTAACTGGTCGACTCAACTGGTTAACTCAACTGGTTAACTCTAACATATTAACTCTAACTGGTTAACTCTAACTGGTCAACTCAACTGGTTTAACCTAACTGGTTAACTCGTCTTGATTAACTGAACAAATCCACTTAGTTTAACTTAGCTAATTCACGTTGATTAACTCTAACCGATTTACTTAGTTTAACTCAACTAATTCACTTCGATTAACCACTTAGTTAACTTAACTAATTTACTTCGATTAACCACTTAGTTTAACTTAACTAATTCACATCGATTAATCACTTAGTTTAATTTAACTAGTTCACTTTGATTAATCACTTAGTTTAACTTAACTAATTCACTTTGATTAACTTAACCAATTTACTTTGTTTACTCGACTAACTTGCTTTGGTTAACCTAACCAATTACTTTGTTTAACTCGACTAACTTGCTTTGGTTAACCTAACCAATTACTTTGTTTAACTCGACTAACTCGATCAACTTAGTTCGATCAATCATTTAACTTGGTTTAAATAACTCATTTGGCAAATCTGGTTTTAACTAACTCATTTATTTATTCTAAATAAATGATTCCCTTTGTAAATATTTCATTTCTAATGTGAATAACCCCTTTTGTAAATTTCGTATTCAATTTCTAATTGAATATCTCCTTTTATCTTATTCAATTCTGGGTGAACGACTCCCCCTATAATATCTTATCCAAGTTCTAATGAATAATCTGGTTTAAATATCTTATTCAAGTTCAAATGAATAATCTGGTTTAATATCTTATTCAAGTTCTAATGAATAAGTCTGGTTTAATATCTTGTTCAAATTCTAATTGAATAGGTCCTTTATAAATTATTCCATTCATAAAGATTTCTATTTATAAATATATCTTATTTATAAATATTCTGTTTCCACATTCCGGTATGTTACGGTGTTCTAACTTATCAAGTTTCGATGTCCAATATCATCCGTACACACAAAATCAGCAACAGGTTATAAATCACATCATATATTAAAATATATGAAAAACAATAGAATAACTGTTGAGGAATCCAGTCGGATTCCTCCGACCTGTCTTCCCTGCATCCACGGATATTACACAATAATATCGATATCACTTTCAGTTCCAGATGATATATTCTGATAAACAGAATCAATACAGACATTTAACTAACTAACTAGCAGTTCAATCAAACAGTCAACACACAGTCAAACAGACAATAATTAACAGTCCTAAGAATACAACGTGAGAATATAAACTGTTCAGAGGTTGTGAGATTTACTCACATTTGGACGATCATCGTCAATGACGATAACCATCGCTTGGTTTGGACAATTTATTTTGCTATAAATTGTGACGGACTCCAATTGACTCGTGGTCAGTTCCAGCGTGTAGTGCTCGTCCATACGATCCCAACGCAACTTACGACTCGTCGATCTGATCGGCCCATCTTCATTCCTCCCAAGCCCAACTCCTTTTAAACCCGTCCGCTCCCTTTACTCCTCTTCCCCAAACCAGAAATCGAAGTCCAGAGGAAAAAATATCCCCTTTGACTATTGCTTTGACCACCAACTACCACCCATCCGTTCATCTATCGCCACCGCCGACCACTCCATTCCACCCGGCCTCCAAAACCGCACCCAACCAACACCATTTGCCCTGCTCCGATCCAACCCCCGCCATCTTGACCTGTAGCTCCAACCACGACCTCGACTGTCGCGCTTCATCCCCAGGCGATCGAAGTGCCCCTCCTCCATGCCAAATGATGCACCACTCCACCAGCAACACACCGGTCACCTCGCCATCTCCTAACTCCCTCCCTGTCATCGACGAGCGTCAGCCCTAGGTCGACTGTCGACAAACCCAACCACCCCAAAACTGAATCGCATCCCACAAGAGTAGCACAGAATCGAAGAGGAAGCTCTGAGGAGTGAAGTGATATGAGTTTTGGTATTTTTAGGAATTTGATTGTATTTGTTCTTGATTTTCTTTTTGGTATTTTTGTTTGCTGTGCACTGATCGACGAGATTTATAATTGGGATTTTAGTTGGTAGCATTTGTGGTAGAGAAAGAATGATGCGTGGCCTTCAAATTGGCCAAGCAGAATGTTTGATATAATTTTTATTGATTTTTAAATTGATTTTAAATATGGTTTGGGTCCTTAAAATTTCCTGTGACCACATACGATACCCAAAAATCACCAAACTGGACATGTAGCTAGATTTCAACATTACGGTCCCAACGAAACTGGTTTCGTCGAATTCCGACTCCGTATATTCAAACTACATATTTTTAACTGTCGAAAAACCGACTGTTTCTCACTCTAAAAATCCGTACGGCCACACAGTGACTCTAAAAATCACGAAACTTGACCTCTAACAATAATTTGACATTGCGGATCCAACAAAACTGGTTTCGTCGAATTCCGAGGTCGTATAAAAAACTGTCTATTTTTAAAGCTCTAATAGCCCATTTAAATATATAAATATATTTAAATAAGTTAAATTAAATATTTGTAAATAAATATTATCGTATATATTCACAGTGGAATATCATACAGCTCCAGAATAATTATAAATTTCATATTCTAAGTCTAGGTTGAATCGATATTCAATTTTCATTGAAAATCCCTTTTATAACGTATATAAAGCGTTACGAATTAAAATGGAATTCCACAGCGACTTTTCTGAAATTTGATTTGGACGTACATCAAAATCTATACGACGAAATCCCGATTTTTCTCTTCCACTAGAAAGATATACTCCACCAGCTCCACACGTTTCTTGTTTCACAGAAATCCGGCTTAAAACGAATCCTGTACATTCGGTTGAAGTTCGAATCACCAAATAGCGAACTACCGCGCCATTTCGAGCTCGATTATAATTATATTATAAATTATACGTTCAACTATCGTTTATTTAATATATTCGTTATTTAAATAATTAAATAACTTAATTATTATACCTTACAAAACGCGCCATTACAGACTTCCCCCCTTAAAATAATTTCGTCCTCGAAATTGCTAAGCTAGGAAAATGCTACCAACTTTACTAACTAGATTCAAATATCTTTTAGTTTACTTCTCAACTCCAGTTTCAACTAAACCATTAAATTTTCAATTAAATTATTAATTCATTTTGGCTAACTGAATTTCCATAAATCATGAGAATGTTCTAACGTCTGGAATTTTTCGAAAAATTTCGCCATAACCTCCTTTGTATTGGTCAATATGACAAACCACCTCTCGTCTCTCTAGGTCTTCTCCAACTCAAAAGAAAATCAAACAGCCAAGCGGCTTGCCAATTCGGCTCATAAAATCCAAACTCATATATAATATAAACTTGTACCTTTTTGTCGGTCGTATCATTATATCCTTTTGATCTGTTATCACTTCTGCATATATCATGGTCATTCCACTCAGTTTATATCCTCAAACCAAATCATTCGCTTATACCCAAGCCGAATTCCATTCAAACTCCAATATCAAATTTTAAACTCTTAACTGATCAACTCAATTCCAAATTCTTGACTTATCAATTTGGTTCCATTTTAGATTATTTCTAATCTAATCCTGTTTTATTTAACTTGGTTCACGTTGAATTTTAATTTCTAGAACTTAATTTCCTGGGTAAATTTCAAATCAATTCGAAATCATACTGCCAATTCAAAGCCTTTGAATTTTCTAAACAACTTGTTTCCTCAAAACAATTCAAAATAAAATCTTTGGTAGTAATCCACCACTTAGAACTCGAAAATCACACCGACGATACTGCGCAGTCATCATCGGAATTATTTTCCAGCGACCCAAGTGATTTCAATACTATATTATTTTCAAAACCATTACTAAATACTTCCATTTTGAAAACATTTCAAAATCTCCCAGGAACTTAAAATTTCCTTATTTTAATTCCAATTCTGATTTAAATTCATATTTAATTCATCTTATTTCATATACTTTACTTATATGAATTCTGATTAGTTATATATAACCATTTCACATGTTATAATCTTACTCGATTATAATAACAACCAACACTACCAATATATTATATCAAAATATATTCGGGTAAAATTATTTCTTTTACCCTCCTTTCAAAACATACCGTGTCGGTCCATCGTATTAGAGTGTTTAGTAACCCCTATCGATACAGTGGATCAAACTGATCGACTAGAATTCACAAACTACTCAACCAATGAGTCTCCACAATATAAAATCACTTTATATTAAATAACAAATACGCACTCGTATATATACACTCAAACTCAATTTAGGCTATTACTAACCCTATCTCTACCGAGTCACGCCACAGAGCCAAGTAATTCTTAACTTAAGCTCTGATACCAACTGTAACGGTTGGGAATTTTCGACTCCTCGAGAGTCGAAAATTCCGAGACGTTAGTGAAAGAATTTAGAAGGTGAGAAAGAAAAGATAGAACTAATAGAATAGAAGAAGAAGAAGAACATCAGAATCATCAGAGTAACACGAATCTCACAGCAGAACGAATAACATATAATATATAACATAACTTTGAAGTAAACAGTTATATATATACAATAGCACTTATAAGAGTACAACACTTACAACACAGCGGAAATAACTATAGCTTACTGATCTTGAAGCCTCCTGCTCCAAGCTCTCCAAGTATATCTGTAAATCCCGACTACTTGACTGCCCGTACAAATTTAGGCACCCAAGAGTTTAGGGAAAACAACAAAGTAAACTCCGGGTCAGTCATGGGACTGGTATGAGTAAACAGTTTAAAACAGGTATATGATATCTCATAAGACCACGCCGTGAATACGGAACGGGTTTTTCCTTATGAGTATCTAACAACTTTGACAAGCAATATCATTGTGATATTATAATAATGTCTAAGTACGAATAGGTATCAATCTAGCAGAAACGCTTGCATCTCACGTTCTACATACATAGTAAAAATCATAAATCGCAGGGCGCTTAACGGAGAATGGATTCCAACAGACAAGGTATGGGAGCACCTTCTGATCAGTGTACTCTAGAGGTGATACACTGCAGGTTCAACAAGAACGTCTTGCAACCCGGCCATACATGACCGCTCACTCATTTAGCTTGAGTGTCGCGAATATATTACCACCACGGTTATAGGCCATCAAACCGTCATCCGAAGATACAGAATCAAAAAGAAGTATAAATATGAATATTCCCTAGATCGGTGACAATACACCCTGCTTGGGAATGACCCAACTAGCCATGCTGCCTAGCCCAACTTTTGTTACTTCCTGGTGTGAGGCTAGAAGCTACGTCTATCTTCAGAACATCTGATCACCATTCACTTTGAATGCCACATCGTCATACCCGCCAAATCACAAATTGACTTATCCAAAAATAACACGGGTATACAGCTAAGAGAAACGAATTCCTCCGCCACCAAACGTGAATACGTTTGAACAGATCAACTTACGCGATCCATTGGATATACTCTGTCAGACCTTCTTCCATATACGTTGTCCTGGGACTGGACAAACCGAAGGCACTATTCAGTATATCCATCTTAGTCACTGTTATCTAAGACTTATACAACAGCCCTTGCACTTTACTCTGTCTTCAATTTATCTTTGGCATATATAGCTCGCAATGCTTATGCCAATACAGAGTGGTTCTTTGGATAATAATCCAACCGGTCTCTCCATATTAACAACGTTAAAATGGTCAAAACTTCGATAGTCTGTGAGTTAACTATCAAAGAAAAACAAGTGTGCAAACAACGATATTATTTCCAGACGGAAATTATATCGAACAAACATCATTTAACATATATCTCTTTGTTTCATTTCACATCTCCTGTTTCCCTATATTCGACATTTGCTATTTTCTAATGTTTAGAAAATATATTTATTAATACTGGAAAACATTTCCATTCCTTGTTTTCTATATTAGAAAACAATTTTTGTTCTTCTTTGGAAAACATTTCCATAACTTATTTTCACATCACTATTATTTCGCAACTATCAGTCCCTAACTGTAACTAGTATGAGAACAATTCTCTAAGTATCAATCCGGAAGGTCGAAACCAACATCAGATCGTCACTTAGAAAACCGTTCAACTTACCCTCTCCAGTCAGTTTCTAAATTTGCTTAACTCTATTGATTAACCCTATTCACTTAACTTCTGTCGAATAAACTATATTCGATATCTCCTCCAACACTATTCGAATAAACTATATTCGATTAACTTCTCTAACTCTATTCGAATAAATTATATTCGATCAACTCTTTTAACTTTACTCGAATAAACTATATTCGATTAACACTTTCTTTCGAATAACTATATTCGATTAACTCTTCGGCTAACTCCTTTGGATTAACTCTTCGAATAACTCCTTTGGATTAACTCTTCGACTAACTCCTTCGGATTAAATAACTTCGAATAACTCCTTTGGATTAACTAACTCCGAATAACTCCTTTGGATTAACTCTTCGACTAACTCCTTCGGATTAACTCTTCGATTAACTCCTTTTGATTAACTAACTTCGAATAACTCCTTTGGATTAACTCTTCGACTAACTCCTTTGGATTAACTAACTTCAAATAACTCCTTTGGATTAACTAACTTCGAATAACTCCTTTGGATTAACTCTTCGACTAACTCCTTCGGATTAACTAACTTCAAATAACTCCTTTGGATTAACTCTTCGACTAACTCCTTCGGATTAACTCTTCAATTCACTCCTTTGGATTAACTAACTTCGAATAACTCCTCAATTAACTCCTTTGGATTAACTAACTTCGAATAACTCCTCAATTAACTCCTTTGGATTAACTAACTTCGAATAACTCCTTTGGATTAACTCTTCGACTAACTCCTTTGGATTAACTAACTTCAAATAACTCCTTTGGATTAACTAACTTCAAATAACTCCTTTGGATTAACTCTTCGACTAACTCCTTCAGATTAACTAACTTCGAATTAACTCTTCGACTAACTCCTTCGGATTAACTCTTCGATTAACTCCTTTGGATTAACTAACTTCGAATTTACTCTTCGACTAACTCCTTCGGATTGACTCTTCGATTAACTCCTTCGGATTAACTAACTTCGAATTAACTCTTCGACTAACTCCTTCGGATTAACTCTTCGATTAACTCCTTTGGATTAACTAACTTCGAATTTACTCTTCGACTAACTCCTTCGGATTAACTCTTCGATTAACTCCTTCGGATTAACTAACTTCGAATTAACTCTTCGACTAACTCCTTCGGATTAACTCTTCGATTAACTCCTTCGGATTAACTAACTTCGAATTTACTCTTCGACTAACTCCTTCGGATTAACTCTTCGATTAACTCCTTCGGATTAACTAACTTCGAATTAACTCTTCGACTAACTCCTTCGGATTAACTCTTCGATTAACTCCTTCGGATTAACTCTTCGATTAACTCCTTCGGATTAACTAACTTCGAATTACTCTTCTCAAATGAATAGCATTTGATTTCTCCACTCGAATAAACTATATTCGATTACTCTTCTCAAATGAATAACATTTGATTTCTCCACTCGAATAAACTATATTCGATAACTCTTCTCAAAAGAATAGCATTTGGTTTCTCCACTCGAATAAACTATATTCGATTACTCTTCTCTCGAATACACTATATTCGATAACTCTACTTCGGATAAGTGATATTCGACAACTCTACTTGATTAACTCTACTTGGATAACTCTAACTGATCAACTCTAACTGGTCAACTCTAACTGGTCAACTCTAACTGGTCAACTCTAACTGGTCGACTCAACTGGTTAACTCAACTGGTTAACTCTAACATATTAACTCTAACTGGTTAACTCTAACTGGTCAACTCAACTGGTTTAACTCTAACTGGTCGACTCAACTGGTTAACTCAACTGGTTAACTCTAACATATTAACTCTAACTGGTTAACTCTAACTGGTCAACTCAACTGGTTTAACCTAACTGGTTAACTCGTCTTGATTAACTGAACAAATCCACTTAGTTTAACTTAGCTAATTCACGTTGATTAACTCTAACCGATTTACTTAGTTTAACTCAACTAATTCACTTCAATTAACCACTTAGTTAACTTAACTAATTTACTTCGATTAACCACTTAGTTTAACTTAACTAATTCACATCGATTAATCACTTAGTTTAATTTAACTAGTTCACTTTGATTAATCACTTAGTTTAACTTAACTAATTCACTTTGATTAACTTAACCAATTTACTTTGTTTACTTGACTAACTTGCTTTGGTTAACCTAACCAATTACTTTGTTTAACTCAACTAACTTGCTTTGGTTAACCTAACCAATTACTTTGTTTAACTCGACTAACTCGATCAACTTAGTTCGATCAATCATTTAACTTGGTTTAAATAACTCATTTGGCAAATCTGGTTTTAACTAACTCATTTATTTATTCTAAATAAATGATTCCCTTTGTAAATATTTCATTTCTAATGTGAATAACCCCTTTTGTAAATTTCGTATTCAATTTCTAATTGAATATCTCCTTTTATCTTATTCAATTCTGGGTGAACGACTCCCCCTATAATATCTTATCCAAGTTCTAATGAATAATCTGGTTTAAATATCTTATTCAAGTTCAAATGAATAATCTGTTTTAATATCTTATTCAAGTTCTAATGAATAAGTCTGGTTTAATATCTTGTTCAAATTCTAATTGAATAGGTCCTTTATAAATTATTCCATTCATAAAGATTTCTATTTATAAATATATCTTATTTATAAATATTCTGTTTCCACATTCTGGTATGTTACGGTGTTCTAACTTATCAAGATTCGATGTCCAATATCATCCGTACACACAAAATCAGCAACAGGTTATAAATCACATCATATATTAAAATATATGAAAAACAATAGAATAACTGTTGAGGAATCCAGCCGGATTCCTCCGACCTGTCTTCCCTGCATCCACGGATATTACACAATAATATCGATATCACTTTCAGTTCCAGATGATATATTCTTATAAACAGAATCAATACAGACATTTAACTAACTAACTAGCAGTTCAATCAAACAGTCAACACACAGTCAAACAGACAATAATTAACAGTCCTAAGAATACAACGTGAGAATATAAACTGTTCAGAGGTTGTGAGATTTACTCACATTTGGACGATCATCGTCAATGACGATAACCATCGCTTGGTTTAGACAATTTATTTTGCTATAAATTGTGACGGACTCCAATTGACTCGCGGTCAGTTCCAGCGTGTAGTGCTCGTCCATACGATCCCAACGCAACTTACGGCTCGTCGATCTGATCGGCCCATCTTCATTCCTCCCAAGCCCAACTCCTTTTAAACCCGTCCGCTCCCTTTACTCCTCTTCCCCAAACCAGAAATCGAAGTCCAGAGAAAAAAATATCCCCTTTGACCGTTGCTTTGACCACCAACTACCACCTATCCGTTCATCTATCGCCACCGCCGACCACTCCATTCCACTCGGCCTCCAAAACCGCACCCAACCAACACCATTTGCCCTGCTCCGATCCAACCCCCGCCATCTTGACCTGTAGCTCCAACCACGGCCTCTACTGTCGCGCTTCATCCCCAGGCGATCGAAGTGCCCCTCCTCCATGCCAAATGATGCACCACTCCACCAGCAACACACCGGTCACCTCGCCATCTCCTAACTCCCTCCCTGTCATCGACGAGCGTCGGCCCTAGGTCGACTGTCGACAAACCCAACCACCCCAAAACTGAATCGCAACCCACAATAGTAGCACAGAATCGAAGAGGAAGCTCTGAGGAGTGAAGTGATATGTGTTTTGGTATTTTTAGGAATTTGATTGTATTTGTTCTTGATTTTCTTTTTGGCATTTTTGTTTGCTATGCACTGATCGACGAGATTTATACTTGGGATTTTAGTTGGTAGCATTTGTGGTAGAGAAAGAATGATGTGTGGCCTTCAAATTGGCCAAGCAGAATGTTTGATATAATTTTTATTGATTTTTAAATTGATTTTAAATATGGTTTGGGTCCTTAAAATTTCCTGCGACCACATACGATACCCAAAAATCACCAAACTAGACATGTAGCTAGATTTCAACATTACGGTCCCAACGAAACTGGTTTCGTCGAATTCCGACTCCGTATGTTCAAACTGCATATTTTTAACTGTCGAAAAACTGACTATTTCTCACTCTAAAAATCCGTACGGCCACACAGTGACTCTAAAAATCACGAAACTTGACCTCTAACAATAATTTGACATTGCGGATCCAACAAAACTGGTTTCGTCGAATTCCAAGGTCGTATGAAAAACTGTCTATTTTTAAAGCTCTGAATAGCCCATTTAAATGTATAAATATATTTAAATAAGTTAAATTAAATATTTATAAATAAATATTATCGTATATATTCACAGTGGAATATCATACAGCTCCAGAATAATTGTATATTTCATATTCTAAGTCTAGGTTGAATCGATATTCAATTTTTATTGAAAATCCCTTTTATAACGTATATAAAGCGTTACGAATTAAAATGGAATTCCACAGCGACTTTTCTGAAATTTGATTTGGACGTACATCAAAATCTATACGACGAAATCCCGATTTTTCTCTTCCACTAGAAAGATATACTCCACCAGCTCCACACGTTTCTTGTTTCACAGAAATCCGGCTTAAAACGAATCCTGTACATTCAGTTGAAGTTCGAATCGCCAAATAGCGAACTGCCGCGCCATTTCGAGCTCGATTATAATTATATTATAAATTATACGTTCAACTATCGTTTATTTAATATATTCGTTATTTAAATAATTAAATAAATTAATTATTATACCTTACAAAACGCGCCATTACAACTAGTTAGGCGGCGCAGAGACATAGAAACCAGTATATCGCGGTAAAAGCGAAGCGGAGAAAGTGTTATAGTATATCCAGTTTATCTTGTCCTAGTATAGCTTGTGTTAATCCTATCTTGTTGATCTAATCATCATGGTGTTATCTTGTATTCAGTTAATTCATGTCGTTCTATTTTCCTTGTTCATTTGCTAGAAGTAACTGAACTTACTCAGGCTTTATGTCTGACTCTGTTTTTCTTTCGCTTCTTTTCTTCCGTTCCCCCACCAGGTAGTTGAGGAGGGAATAGTATAACTCAGGATTAGACTGGACCGTTGCTCTTTCCCAGCTTGAAGATTTGACGAAGTTGTCTTTGGATTCTCTTCCAGATGCTATGGCTGGCTCTTGCTACATTGGGGAAAATATAAATGTATTTATATGCTTCTTTATTTTGTAAAGGCAGATGATACTCTGATATTGTAAAGCAATCTTGTACAAACTATTTCATCAATAAAGCAAAGTTTTATTTTCCGCTGTTTAATGTTTGTCTGTCTTGTAATTTATCTGCATCTTTTACCCATAATGCTCCACAGAAGTTAGTGCATTCCCTTTGTGAGTGACACTAACGGACATGGGGTGTTACATTTCAGGTTGAACCGAAGACTGATATGGACTATATAAAATGTAATGGTAAATTGCCAGATTAATAAAAACCCCACACGGGTCTAGAGTTGACAATAATCATGTCTCTCTAGTCATTAAGGCACAAAAACTATTTATAGGGTGAAGAGAATTTATTCTCTGCAGTCATGATCTAAACACACTCCCTTGTGGACACAAAGTTATATCACTAAAAATATGTGTATGATTTTTAGGATTTATTGGGTGCCTAATACTGCCCAATAAATTTTCAAACCCCTCTATGTACAAAGGAGGTTATGGCGAAATTTTAGGAAATTTAAAGGCGTCAGCCAATTTTTTTTGAAGTATAAACGGTTTGGAAATCGTAGAACGAATTATATTTACATATATAAAAATATAAAATAAAATAAAACGAATAGCGCGTGGTAGTTTGCGTTGTGGAATCGTAAATTTGAACGATTATTGTGGGAGATCCGACCATCGGATTTTCCCAAAACTGGAACCGTTAGGTTCGCTTCGCAGAGATCTTCCCAACGATACTAAGTGTGGTAAGATCAAACGGTTATATTTTTAGATATGTGTAAATCAAATTTAATGGAAAATAGTGCCAGGGCCGCGTAACGGCCTGAGACGTCATTTAATTAAATCGAGCTATTTTATTATAAATAAAAATAGCGATATATCGTTATAAAATATTATAAGCGATATGGAATGGAAATAAACCGATTTTACTTGGTTTGCTTGATATTTGATGGTTGAATGTGTTTGACATGAAAATTAGATCAATGAACTAAATTATGGATGTCAAATAATTTAACCATGGAAAGAATTTATTCGAATTCTAAATATACGTGAATTATTTGAAAAGGCCAAGTTAATTCTCATTTCAAATAATTGATCGACGATAAGAAGTCGGAGATATGAAGACGGTGCAAGATCGCTGATCTTCACATCGAATAGATGGCTACTGATGCCTTTGATAATAGTTGCTGCCTTGAAAGGGTTACAGTGGTGGTTTCCCGGACGTACTTGTTGATCGTTCGGATGTGCGAGGACCTCTCTTCCGTATTGGACATATGGAAGGGGAAGAAGGTGCCTCCGGTTTCATTCAGACCCAGAACGGACTTGTAAATGGTTGTGTGCCTGACGTTGTAGATTGACAATGTGACATGCAGAGATGCAGTGATCGAGGCTTTTGTTGAAAAGCAGAGCCTTGTGGTTGATGATCAAAGCATAGCTTTAATATAGTGCCGCTTTGTGTATAGCGTTAATTCATGAGTCTCACACCCCGGTATGAACCAGAAACGGGAGAGGACTTCAGGGAGTGGATGCGTTTCCTTTTAGCTAGGAGTGGTGTCAGCGTTTTACAAGCCCTGTTGTTTAACTTATGTGGATGATGGATAGCGAGGCGCCTCGGTTATATCGATCACTACGGGGCCGATGGTTTGCTCGGAATATGACCAGCTTACGCCCATAGGGCGGGGAAACGCAGTGTTCAGGCATTTTAATCCACTCCGTGTGGACTGTCCCTGACGATCCAAGGGTCGATGCGTTCTGATCCCGAGGGACGGGCTAGAGCGTCTCGAAGCGGTAGGGACGATCCCTTGCCTTGGTTCATGATGGAAATCCAATTTCCAAATACGACATTGTGCGGTTTTGATTGTAAACCTATATATGGCGACATAGTGGTATGGAGCACTTATGCCGTCTATGATTGATATTGTGATTAAATTTGTTTTGAAACATATAACCACTAGTAAGAATATCAAAAGTTTTTGATTTATACGTATCAAGCGTATTTTGGCCATTATAAGGTAAAAACTCTATCCTCCGGCTTGCGTTGCATTGTGTGATGGGACCTGAGTCTTATAATGGCTTCATTTTCTATAAAAAGCATTGCCTTGTTTAGATGATTTTCTTGTTTATGCACTGGCAATCCAATGGAGTAAACCCATTCCGCGTTAGCGGCGTGGTCCTGTGATTAGCCTTATTATTAAATAAGCTAAGTCGATTTCTCATACCAGTCCCATGACTGACTCGTAGTTTGTTTCACTTGCAAACTCGGGTGCCCTATTTTCTACACGGGTAGCGTTGTATTCAGGTTTTAACAGGATCTTTCTGGATAGCTATGGAGCTGAAGATGGATTCTATCACTTCTATTATGCTGTTCAGCTTTTGTTATGTATATTATGTTTGATTCCGCTGTAGACATTTTATATAAAGCTGAAACTGTATTTTGTACTAAGTATAATCCTGTTATACTGTGTAACTCTGATGATTATATTTATCCAGTGTATTTTGTTGTACATTATCTGATGTAACGATATATTTCTGTTCTGCTGTTATTGTTTATGTGTTATATTCCAAATATTATCCTTGCCACCGTGGAACGGGGGTTTGGGGTCATCATAGTGTACCTCGATATTAGGGGTAGCTACACATATACTGTATTAGATTAATTCACTGGGGAGTAAATGGGTACGACGTGTGTGTAAGCCTTGAGTGTTGTTAACCCAAGTAACCTAATAAATAAGTTATTATGATTGAACGGTATATGTAGGATTATCCGAAGTGTATAGTTTAAATCCACTCACCAGAACTTGTGTTCTGACCCCCTCCTCATAACATACTCGCAGGTTAGATTTGTAGCAGGGACATGAGACATAATAGCTTTGGATACTAGTTAGGCAATATTATTAATACGGTAAGGCTATACTTTGATTTATATTATATTTTATCCATTTCACTGTGAGATATTTTGTAACAACCCGAATTCCGACAGACCGATTTTTTTTCAAATTCCAATCTATCAAAACTCGGATTGGTTTGCTCTGGTATCCTGCAGAAAAGACAGAGATATAGAATATGTCAAAGCTCAGAAAATATCTCACAGCGGAATGGATAAAATATAATATAAATCAAAGTATAGCCTTGCCGTATTAATAATACTGCCTAACCAGTATCCAAAACTATAATGTCTCATGTCTCTGCCACAAACCCAACCTACGAGTATGTTATGAGGAGGGGTTCAGAACACAAGTTCTGGTGACTGGATCTAAACTATACACTTTAGATAATCCTACATATACCGTTCAGTCATATTTTCTTATTTATTACACTACACCATAGTGCCTAATTAGGCTGTGTTTTTAGCCGTATCTAAAGCTGTTGGGCACGGTAAAAAGCCGTATCAAAAAGTGGCGTGTCTAATTATTAGATTCGGCTATAGGCCGTGTCTAACTTAAAATTTGGCATGCCCACGTAGCCGTATCAAAAGGTAAAATAGAAACGGCTCACTGCCATATCTAAAGGGCAGCTAGATACGAATGTAAACCGTAACTAATTTACGATGGACGCTGCTTTAATATATTTTAGAAACGGTTTTAGACCGTATCTATGATGTCAGGTAGACACGGTCTTAAACCGTATCTTATTATATATACATGTGTATATATATATATACAGAAACTACAACACATATTTTCCATAACACAGACCATATCACAATTTATACAAAGCATATATAGCACAAATTATACACAAAGCATAACAAGAATTTTCATAACACAATTTATAGAGTGTCATACAAATATTAAATGGAAACATTCACAGATGTTTCATCTAATTACAAAGTCTGATATAACTGAGCTGGTTATTGAAAGTAGCAAATTTAATCAAAGAAAAAAATGTGATAAAACTGTAGGATGATCGGACTGGGAAGAATGAGCGTGCTGATCTTGTTGTGGTCCACGTTGTTATAAATTAAAGCAATGATGAGCAGATGCTGATATTGAATGTACAAAATTTATATGTTTCAAAGCTTGCGTTGATAAGCATAAGCTAGATGTACACACATGAATTATCAGCGGATCAATCAATTTGTAAAACATTAACAAATAATATTCGTGTGTGCATATCGTGTCTCATGTGTATGCCACCAAAGAGAGTTCATGAAACTAATGCAAACACAAGTGTCATGGAATTTTTATTTCATATGTAAACCAAGAGTCAAGTGTAAAATTATATATACCTGGTCCAACGTCTAAAGATAGTGAAGCAGGGACTTCACATGACATACATACCCACCCACTCCGACTTCATCAAAGGTCTCTGCAAGTTGACAATTCAGTTTGGAGGTTTTCTCATCTGGTAGCAGTATACTGTCCAAAACCACTTTTTCATGTGTAGGTGGTACAACAATCCCATGGCATCTGGATGACGAAGGATCTCGACAGACAGTACCTGTTGCAATAAAGTCGAGAATTTCAAAGGATGGTATTAATAAAATATGCTTAATTTTATTAAAATAGGAAAACTGGAGTACGTATCCATTAGACTTTAAGCACTCGCTTTAGATCAGAGTGCAATAAAATATGCAACACCCTTTGATTTTATTAATAAAATACCTGTTGCTATTATGTCTAGATCAGAGTTGAGAATTCACATCGTTGATTGTTCACCGCATTGGTCGTATCCTGGATTGGAGAAGCAACACCCTTTGATGCACTGATGTGTGTACTGCTGCGTCCTCCATCCGACGTAGTTAACGGTGCCTGAATTCCTTGATCAGTCAAAGTTCCTACCATGTTGATCAGAACCTCCATTTTTCCAGACAAATTTCCCACTGTACCCTTCATATCAGTCATCATACCCTCCAAGCTTCCCACCCTCATTTTCAACTCATCATTGTCTTCACGAACATGTTTGAATCGTTTCTGTGCAATGGTACAAGCCTTAACATGCATCTTTGGTATGATGCTCCCAACAGCACGGCTCCTACCCCTTGTATCCTTACCCAACACTTATGATAAGATATCTTCATCAACAGGCAATTTTTCTTCATCACTATCGGTGATCTTTTCCTTCAATTTGGCAATTTGATCCTGGGATAAAAGTTAAATGCGTTTACACCAACATTTACTCGTAACAGCTTGTAACTATAGTATGTTACTCCTAACCGAATAAATTCAATCCAGACATAGCACCATAACAATAAAAACACGTAATGAAGAAAATGTCATGAGAAACTAATTAATCAACATTATGGAAAGCCTGAAAGCTTGAAATGAAAGTCCAAACAATAGACTGCTCGATGTTAATTGTAATAACCATAATACAAGTAAAAACTTACGAAGTACGCAGACGTGGCATCTGATATGCTACCATCTTTTTTCCTGTGTGTCTTCTCCCATACTTGATGACGGCTGATATTTGCAGATGGACTTGCAATGATTTGCAATATATTCCATTTCATGTATATTTTCTCCCTTAATTGTGTCTTTTTACAACTGTTGAAAGAAAATGATCAAATAATTTACCAATTCGTGTTCTACTCTAGCGTGACTTTTACTTCCTGAATGGTGGGCATAACTTAGACTGGAACTATTTTTTTTTGCCTGCCGTCCTTCTTCCGCTTGCTTCAGGCGTTGCTTCATTCTTTATGAACTCGTTCCAATCATCTTGAGCAATTGAAGGTGGACAATGTTTCATCCGTTCTTCGTCATTGTCGAAAATGTCATAATAAGTTGCTCTCAAGTTTTTCTTGTGTCTCCTAAAAGCCTCAGCCATTCTTTTTGAAAACATTTCCCTTGAAAGCAGCTCAAGCATATACATTTTCTGCAAAAATTAAGAGTCAGAGACTGTAAAAATAAACTGTAACATTTACATGCTATTTTTCACAAATTTACCACCAACTGGTTTCAAACATCGTTCTTATATGTTTTGGGTACTTTATCCCAACCTGTGTAAGAGATCGGCACATAAGATTGTACTAGTTTACCAAGCGTAGTAGCGACTTTTGGAGAGTTTTCTGAGACTGGAATACCAAGTAGGTTTTGTTCAACTTGTTGATCTTTCGAACACGATGCATGTGATGATGCTGGATCTTGTGACGTATTTTCATGCGAAATAGAAGCAACATTAAGAATCATATCAAACACCATGAATAAGAATATTATTCACATTTGTTACTGATCGTGTTCTCTATTACAATTTCACTCAACAATTCATAAGTCTTACTCACTATGAAATAGTTAAAAGAAATAATAAAAGCGTAATGGATTGCGATCAGAAAGTGTAAGTCATGACATTCCAAATACATATGATTCCCTGGTAAAAAAGCATTCAACAATTCATAGGTTAACACTTCGGTTAGATCTTCTATTTTTTCATTGTCTTCAAAAGATGATTGATAGACGGTAGGAGACTCAATGTCATCCACATTTGTAGTCAACCGTTTTGGTGTATGCAAAACCACAGACCAGCCGTCATTTTCTAAATCTTTTGAGTAGAACACTTGGCTCGCTTCTGATGCAAGTATAAATGGCTCATCATTCACGTTGTCCCTGTTCTTTAATTTTCCTAAATTAACCATGATCAGGTTTGAAGTGGGATCTATTTTGCAACCATTGATCTTATCCTCGACTTTTACCCAACCGCAATAAAAAAACAGTTTGTTTGAAATCAATGTAATCCAACTCAAGTATCTGCTGAATGACTCCGTAATACGTTATTTCTGCTTCCTTATAATTTTTATCTTTGCCACTCGCTCTAAATTTTGTAATTTCTCTCATGCATACACCGCTATCCTATGTTACCATATGGTCTTCATACATTTTCGTGGAAAATAAAAACCCATTCACTTGGTACTTCGTATAACTAAACGCCATGAAATTCGGCCCGTGTATTAGCTGCCAAAGAGTTGGGTCTACATCGCTGCAATTCAACAACTACATAAAAACAAGAAGAAATATCAAGCATGTTCACGATGGTGTATTGAAACTTATAAAAACGTGAAATACTGTAGATGATGTAATACCTCATTACGTAACCATATAGTAAAAGGTTTAACGACTTCGACAGTTGTACCTCTGCCTCTTGGTTGAAATTTAGTGCATTTCACATTGGAGTTGTACCTTCTATACGTTGATAACACATATTGAAATGAATATATAAACTGAATTAAAAAATGGGAATTCAAAACCTACATCATGAACTTACTTCTTCCATGGATCCAATCCATCATACTTACTTAGGACCCATCTACACACTTGTTCGAATTGCACTTGGGTTAAACTTATATCTTTACCATTATCCAAAGGTATCTCACCAACAAACTCATCATCCTCGTCTAAAAATGCTTCGCGGGTATGTTTATGGTTGCCATAACCTCCGTTTGGGATATATTCCATGCAATAAAGGCTAGCTTCTTGTATGATATATCCTTCTGCAATACACCCTTCAATGTATCTTTTGTTGCGCACATACCCTTTATATGTTTTCATCAACCTATGATTGTGATCAATTATAACTTGCACACGATAGCCATTTATACCGAATAATAATGTACATAACTGAAATTAGTAATTTACCGTTCAAAAGGATACATCCATCTATATCTGACAGGGCCACCAACCAATGCTTGATCGGCTAAATGAACCATAACAGGGATACTGATATCAAAAAATGCAGGTGGAAAATGTTTTTCAAAAACACACATTGCTTCCACCAACATAGCCTTTGCTTTTATAAGGTGTTCCCTATTGACCACCTTCGAGCACAAAATGCTAAAGAATATACTAATACGATGAATAGCATTTCGTAGATCCTTATGTTGTGTATAAGTATGTTGAAGCAATACCGAAAGCAGATGTTGCATTATGACGTGGTAATCATGTGACTTCGTATTTCTTAGTTCAAGAGTATTGATGCTCACGTTGTTGCGGAAGTTAGAGGAGAATTTGTTATGTACTTTCAAAATTTTCAACACGGTGCAAAATCTTATCTTTTCTTCTTTGCTCAAGGTGAAATTTGCCTTTGGTATGATTGTTTTTTTGTTTTCGGGATCTACCATCACCCACAACTTTTGTTTTATACCCATGGTTTTCATATCCTTGCATGCATTGATGCCATCTTTTGACTTCTCTTTATGGCCCATAATGGTGCTGATTAGATGCTCTGCGACTTCTTATCTATATGCATACTATCAATATTATGTCAAATCATATTTGCTTTCCAATATAGTAAATAAAAAAAGATAGACCTTCTATACCAAGCAGAAACATTGTCACCTTCTTCAATGACCGGCTTTTTCCTTTTTCGACCAACTTCTTCTTTGTGTTCACCGATTTTCATTTTGACATTCATTACTCTCTTCTCAACTTCAAAACCATTCAATGGCCTTTTAGGACGACTAAGTTCTTGTTCATTGTTGAAATTTGTCTTGTCGTATCGAAACTTATGTCGGTTAGGAAGATACATTCGATGTCCCATAAAACACATCTTCTTAATTTCAGGAAGATCATAAGAACAAGTGTTTTCCCCACAAACGGGACATGCAAATTAACCCTGAGTTGTACATCCCGATAAAGTCCCAAGAGCAGGGTGATCATGGATTGCCCACAACAGCCTAACTCTCATTGTAAACTCGGATTTACTTGATGAATCATATGTAACAACTCCTTCCCATAACTGCTTTAACTCGTCTACCAACGACTCTAAATAAACATCAATATCCTTCCCCGGTTGTTTTGGCCTAGAAATCAACAGTGTTAACATTGAAAACTCTCGTTTCATGCACATAGACGGAGGAAGATTATACGGTACTACAATTACTGGCCAACAACTGTAAGGGTTAGTAAGAGAAGCATTCGGACAGAAACCATCTGCTGCTATTCCAAGTGTGACATTTCGTGGCTCGATTGTGAATGTTTTGTCAAAAGAATCCACGGCTTTCCATTGAGAAGTGTCACATGGATGACGCATTGCATTTGGATCAGACTTGGCACGACCATGCCAGGTCATGGCATCTGTTATCCATGGTACAATATACAATCTCTTCAATCTAGAAATTAATGGAAAATGTCTTAATGTCTTTCGAGCTACTTTGGTTCCTTTTCTCTCGTCGTTAAAAGATGTCCTATATCTTGGTTCTTTGCAATTTGTACAAGAAATTCTATTCGCGTCATCTTTCCAGTACAACATGCAATCACTGATGCATGTGTCATAAGTTGTGTAATTCATCCCAACTTTCTTAATGAACTTCTTCACATAGGGGTATTTTGTCGGCAGCGTGTTACCTTCGGGGAGTAACTCCTTCATTAGTTCGAGTAGTGCAGTCACACCATTATCTGAGAAGCTGTATTGGGTCTTCAAGCTATTCAGTTTCACAATGGCATACAGCTTCGTTATCCCTTTTGGACATGAAGGATACAGTGGCTCTTTTGCGCTTACATAAAGTGGTGTATACTTCTTACTTTTATTGGCCTGCCATTTGCCATCATTCGTACACTGCTCTCCAACTTTAGCATGATCAAACAACGGATTTTCAGGTTGAAAATCATGAAATCTATTTGCATCATTGACTAGATCTTCCATCACAATATGTTCAGCCTCGTCAGTACTTGTGGAATTACTAATTGGTTGCTGTTTTCCCATCTCCACCCTTTTTTCCCCATGAAAATACCACACGCTATATGATTGGATAAAACCCCATCTTAGCAAATGATAACGAATTTCATTTAATTTGAACATCTTCATATTTTGGCATTGATTGCAAGGGCATAAATACACCCCTTTCTTACCACCGTTTTCTTCAACAAAACAAATAAATATTTTCAACCCATCAATATAGTATGGAGATCTTTGATTAGATTCATTTATCCACTTTTTGTCTATACCGAATGGCATGTTGCCAGCCTATAAATTCAAAAATTGTTACAACTTGCAAATTGCATCAATCACTGGATGTTTTCATTGGCAAGTTGGTTTTTTTTACTGGTTAACCAAGAACTAGTTTTATTTACTGGAATGGGTATGGCAGTTTAACAAACAAAATTCAAGGTTCATATTTTACATATTCAGTATCATGACTAGCTAATTTAATACAAGGAAATAGATCAAATAATGTGTGCACTAACCATGGTGTAATATGACCAACTTGAAAAAACCTAACTTTCTTCAACGTTCAACCTTGCTTTGTAACCGCCGTTGGGTAAAAACCAATAAATAGCTCTCTGGCCTACACCATGTTGAGTATGAATTGAAACAATAGCGCAAAAAATATTGATTACAAGAAAACGAATCAAACCAGACACACGATTTGCAGGCAATGACAAAGAAGCAGATTTGAGCAGACAACTATCGGATTTCTGTAATTTTTTGGGAGCAATTTTCAAAAATGGAAAAAGGGCACGGGATACAATATTAGACGATGGAAATAAAAAAAAGGGAGGGAGATAACCTGAAAGGATTAAAAATTAGAGGGATGGGTGTGCTTTTTCGGGCAAAAGTTTTACACAAAGAAGCACGAATTTGAAATGGCCAACAATCGAATCACATTAACCAATCCGGAGCATTCGCGATGGACAGTCAGATTTGGGGTACTTGTGGTGGTGCGGATCGCAAATCGTTGTTTGATACGTATCTGAGCATTATCAAATTTGATACGGCTATTAGCCGAATTGTATACCCGCATCCATGTGTGCCAAATTCGCTGATATGGTGTAGTATTAGGTTACTTGGGTTAATAGCACTGAAGGTTTACACACACGTCGTACCCATTTACTTGCCAGTGAATTAACCTAATACAACATATGTGTAGCTACCCCCAATATCGAGGTACACCCCATGGAACCCCACTCGCATAGTCTCCACCGTAATACTGTCGCAGTATACGTAGTCCCTCATCCTACGCGTAGTGACATGAGGATAACAATATTACATTCCGCATATATCTATCATTAATATGCTACGCAAACGTACGGACTGCCACCTTTGTTCGAATCAAACTCCATAATGGAGTAATGCCCTCAAGTCTACGATACACCACCTAGAGCCAATATGCATGTATCTAGACTGTCCACCATACGTATCTTCATTTGTAGCTTGATGCCTTAATCGCACATCCCCTAATGTGCACCGAGTTCCGTGGCAGGGCGATACAAGAAACACGGAACCCGGTCGGAAGTTTTCCATATCTATACGGGCCCGTCTCTAAGGAGCCTCTATATATAGACATACCTAGGGTCTGTTTTCGTGGTGGCTATGGCCCCACCTCGGCCCCTCCCTCAACTAGTAAAGACTACCAAAGCTAAGCGACCGCCCCTACGCAAACAATCTAAACATCCATGTGGCGTCTCCCCTCAACCCCGTACCCCGATAGTGAAGGGTGAAATGGTATCTTGGGTTTAGCTCAAGTCTTTCTGCATCCCACTTGCTGCCGAAGACGGATATCCGACGGTCTACTATCCTTGTTGGTCGTGACCCTCCGCCTCCTCGTGAGGCAACCGCTGAACTACCCTAGTGACACCTCTTCACAGCATTCTGACTGCATAGCTACATCTGCCATCAAGGCCCACCCACCTAGTAGTTACGCGCAGACCCAACCTCTGTGAGTACAGCCTAAGACATCTGTCACCGCACAGAGGACTACTAGGAGCACCTTACGTACCTCAGGAAGCCGCGTGCTTCCCCTTCCAGTCCTTTGGAGCCATCAAACAATCAAATGAATGTGCGCTCCCTTCGTGCCTTATAACACCTCGATGATCTACCCCATTGGGTTATTCACCCTCAACCGTACGGACTGGCCTAAGCGCCTTACTTTAGCATGTTGTTAGACCCTATGTCTAAAAATTCTTTTATGCGCTTGTCTTGTTCATCAGGTTTCCAGTTAACTTGGTTATTCCAATTCATATTGATTTCTTATTCAAATTACCATGTTTCTCTTGCTTATTAATTTTAGTCATACAACTTAATTCATTTAAGTTTATTAATAAGCTTACAACATGTTGTTCTCTAGATTGTGGCCCAAGGTATGTAATCCACAATCTATTTTATATTCTTGCTTGGTTACATTATTACAATAACATGCTTTACTTAATGTGTAATTAAGTATGTCCAATTCACATGTTTTCTAACTAACATGTCACTTTCCATTTATGATTAAATATAACTTATTTTATTTCATAAGTTTTCCTCATTTTTTCCCATTTAATCATAATTCCATTTTACGCTGTCAATAAAACTTATCGTTGTTTACTTATTAACTTAGTTTAACTAAGGCCCATTAATAAGTTTCTCTACCCGTTTATTATAACTTATGTTATAATTTTCTCTTGTCCCTAGGACAAGCCTAAACATTCTTATCAACGGGTTTAAGACTCCCAAGCTTACATATTACTCAATTTATAATTAAGTACAATATATTTTTCCCCTTTTTCTTAGCTGGTTTCAAGTTTTCCCCTTTACTGATTACTTAATTCATAATTAAGTGTCCCTTAACTCAATTCACCAGTTATCTCATCCCCATACTAGTTTATTATAACCTAAGTTATAATATTCACTTGTCCCTAGGACAAGTCTACCTATTATACAACATTTTCATTAATGTTATTTATTTATAATAGGTTATTATCATTCCCGTTTAAACCATTTACTGTTGTAAACCATTATTCTTTATTCAATGTAATATATATTCCTTATTATATTAAGGAAAACACTTTATGCACCTCATCAGTTTGATAGAAGGAATCAATGATTTATTTTCATAACGTATTCCCATCTAAATCCGTGGTAGCAAGTAATTTCTTTACTTTTCTTTATTTACTGTGGCTTACTTGCAACATCGTTTCTAGAAATAGGTCATTTAGGGAAATACATCACTTTTCCTTCTTATCACACTAACTCAGTTCATTACATCTCTTCCTTTCTGAGTTAGAAATTTAATTACCATCATTTCCATTTATTCATATCTTATTATACATGCACACACACACACACACACACACATATATATATATAAGCACTAGACCTCTCACATTAAGCCTATACTTGTGGATGCTGGATTTGCCGGGGGGGGGGGGGGGGTCCGGACAGACTTCTACCACAAGTTGACTTAACCTTGTATCTTAGCACCATTACATATATTTTTTTATTTTTGCACTTAGGCCTCTCACATTAGGTTCAACATTAGTGGCTGCTGGATATGTCGGTCGGGTCCGGGCAGACTTCTGCCACTAATACAACCTAACCTCGTGCCATACGTGCAGTTACAATTTCTAATTGAAATCCTAGGCATATTCATCTTTATTCAATCATTAATGTTCATACCAATATTGCACTCCCAAATTAAAGTCTCAAAACATAATATATGCAATGTTCCAAAAATTCCATTACAATTCATTCCCATTTCATGAAAACTTTAGGCATATTACCCTTTTTACTGTAATCTAGTTTACAGTAATCTAATTTTGCATGTCGTCCAAATTTTGTCTATATTTCATTGCATGTCCTTTTTAACATATGTTTAATCCTATTTTGACATGTAAACATTCAATCGAGTAATTATTCAAATCCATCAATCTAAACATGTCATTTATTCTATAATATGCCGCAAGTGAAACATATAATTATAACAACAACAGTTATTGCCCATGTTCTGACCATTTCTAACAAGTTTTTTTTTCAACATGTAATCATTCCAATAATTTAATAGATTCAACATATGAATTTCCTGATCTATTCATATTAACGTCCCAACTTGTTATAACAACAATTTATAATTAAACTGACAATTTCACAAAATTTTTTAGGGGAAGACGGGTGTGTAGCATGAAACTACACAGCCAGTTACGCGTAGTTGCATATAATTCTAATAATAGTATCTGGTTGACAGGCCCAACCAGTAGCAAGCACAGTTCAGACCAAGATGGTCATAGTAGTCAGTCTAAAGAGTACTGATAATATGTACATAAAGCAACCACATCACATATTAGTGATTAATACACAACCAAAATAAATCTACTTGCTTAGCATTCATCAGAACGGAAACAACGAACTGCTTTCCTGAGTACCAGGCGAACGAGGCCTGGGAAGGGAGAGTCTGAATCGAGCATGCCTGACTGTGCCTGTCCATAATTCGAAGAGATGCAAGATTTGATAACAAGTTCCCATCAATAACTTTTTGGGTCTGCCTAATGCATATGCGTTGCGCTCTAACAAGATACACCAGGAGAAGATTGCTACCAGGGAATCAATCGAGGGGTCAGGGGGTTGTGCTGCCAGTAATCAAAGAATGAACGAATTGTAGGGACGAAGCCAAGAATGAATGAGCTAATAGCAGCCCAAACCGCGAAAGAAAAATCACAATCGAAGAATAGGTGGGTAAGAGATTCATTATTTAGATTGCAGAGAACGCAGATTGGGTCGACATCAATATTAAAGCGACGAAGTCTGTCTTTTGTGTTGATGCGATTGTGGATTAGCAGCCATTGAAAGAAAATGATGCGTGGAGGAAGATGACATTTCCTAATTCTAGAGTAAGAATAACATCGACCTGGGTGAACCAGATAATTATAACATGATTTAACTGAGAATTTTTGTGAAGAGCCCAAAGCCCAATAAAAAGAGTCCGGCCCAAGAGAGAGTTGAAAAGAATCTATAATCTCACTGATACTGATCAATTCCTGAAGAGTGGTAAGCCCAAATAACGAACTGGATAGCAAGCCCAATGGACCCAAATTGAAGACATTTGCAATTGTTTGTGGGTTAGAAATGTTGCGAGGACCAAGGTTGGGTAAAGAGGAGGATACGGGAATTTCCCCATACCAAATGTCTTGCCAAAACAAACATGATTCGCCATTGTTTACCTTGACATGGAAAAGCGGTTTAACCCTAGCGAGGGAGGACAAAACACCTTTACAGAATGGAGATGGACTTGAGGAAGGGCTGAAGTGGAGAATGAAGGCTGGGTTTGCATTGTAAAGGCGCAGTGAGATCCAGTCTTTCCAGATGAAGTGAGAAGGTGAAAGAGCATGCCAAATCCATTTAGCTAATAAAGCGAGATTGAAGGAGGTAAGCTGAGGGACATTCAAACCTACATGCGAGTAAGGAAGACATACCGTTTGCCAATTGACCAGTCTTTTGAGTTTGTCACCATTCCAAAGGAAAGAACTTCGAACAGAATCAATCTTATTAATAACCCAGATGGGTAATTTGTGAATAGACATCCAGTAGGTTGGTATTGAGGAGAGTACATTTCTGAGAAGAACAAGACGACCAGCTGAAGACAAGGAATTTGCCTTCCAAGTTGCGAGTCTAGATTCAATCTTTGAGATAAGAGGAGTCCAATCTGATTTGTGGAGTTTGGTGTGATGCAGAGGGATTCCAAGATATGTGATGGGGAATGATCCAACTTTGCAATTAAGACATTCAGCAATTGGGGCACCGAGGAAAGAGCAATTACCCAACATGATAATGGAGCTTTTATTGAAGTTGATAGAGAGGCCTGAAATGAATTCGAAGGTGTATATAAGAACTTTAAGGCTGTGAATATTTTGTGGTGAAGGGGAGGTAAAAAGAATTGTGCGATCAGCAAATTGTAAGTTAGCCGTGGTGAGATTGGAGTTTGGTAGAGAAATGCCTGAAAGGATGTTGTGGGCCATTTCACCATTTGATTAAAGACGTCAGCAATCAGGACAAATATTAAAGGCGAAAGGGGATCTCCTTGGCGTAAGTCTCTCTTAGATTTAATTTTTCCTCCAATTTCCCCATTAATACTGATAGTTGAATAACTAGTGGTCAGGATATGTTTAATCCAACTACACCATTTCATTGGGAAACCTCTATGAGACATAATATCTAAAATGAAATTCCAGTTAACCGAATCAAAAGCTTTTGAGAAGTCAAGCTTAAGAAGAACACCAGGGGAGTTCGTGGAGTGATAGAAGGAGATGACGTATTGAGTAGCAGCAACACAGTCTAAAATATTTCTTCCTAGAATGAAAGCAGATTGTTCTTTACCCACCAAATCAGAAATGTGATTTTGGAGTCTGTTAGCTAAGATTTTAGTGATGATTTTGAAAGTGGTATTGAGAAGGCTGATGGGTCTGAATGAGGGAAGAGTGTTAGCTCCAGGAAATTTAGGAATGAGGATGATATTAGCATAATTAAGTTTAGCAATTACTGATGGGTCAGAGTAGAATTCAGAACACATCTCAATCAGGTCATATTTAATGGTGGGCCAAAAATATTTAAAGAAACATGGACCAAAACCATCAGGCCCAGGAGCCTTGTCTGCCGCCATATCCTTAAGTGCAGCCCATACTTCCTCTTCTGTGAATGGGTGATCAATGGCTATATGCTCGGGGTTAGGATATAATTTGTGCCAATCAATCATAGGGGATGGAGGTGGTTGTGAACCCAGAATGTTTCTGTAAAACTGTGTAAAAAGGGAGAAAATCGGTTCAGTTATTATGTGGGTGTTGTGAGTGATTTCTGAAATGTAGGAAGCCCGACGGTGACCATTAGCCAAGTGGTGAAAGTATGCAGTGTTTTTGTAACACCCCGAATTTCAGTAAAACTAATATTCACTAATTAAAGAATAATTAATTTCAGAAATAAGAATATTGGGAAACGGGATACGCCATTGCATTCGTCTCAGAAAAATACGCGAAATAGAGTCCGAAATTTTGTAAATCGGAGTTCGTATGACCGAGATATGGCCTCGAGAAGTTTCACGAAAATTCAAGTTTCAAAACAGAATTAAAAATTCAGATTCAAATTTCGAAATTGGGGCCAGGGCGCGCAGGCGGGAAAATTCCCGCCCAGCTACCCAAGTCGACAGGCATGTCGACTGCCCTGTCGACTTGGCTGGACCAAGTCGACAGCCCTGTCGACTTGGGTGTCGACAGGGGGGGTCGGCCAAGTCGGCCTGGGTGCACCAGGTCGGGTTTTCTGGCTGGTTTGGGCTGTGTTCTGGAAGCTTCCGAAATCTGAAGGTTATAATCTAATCTAGGGTTGATCTAATGGCCTAAATACATTTTAAAATCTATAAATAAGTGGGTAGACCCTAGACCTAAATCACTTGTAAAATTAGAGAAGCTACCGTCATGCTGCTGCCATGGAGTTCAGCGTAGCCGTCACAAATTAAAAGAAGAAGAAGCCTAATCTACAACTAAATTCTTCTCAACAAAACAAATCAAATCAAAAGAACTCTCTCTCTAACTCTCTTCTTTTGTTGGTGAGTATGATGAATCTCACAATGGTATTATAAAATAATTTGATTAAGTTGTAAACGGATCACAAGAAAGTGATATGATTGTAATTATAAATTCTATGTATTGTGAATCTCTTGTTATGATTTTATGTCGTCATATGATGTAAATTATATGTACCATGTTATGCTATGTTATGCTATCACACTATGTTATGTTGTAAATTATGCTATGTTGTTATAATTATGCTATGTCATATGTTGTAAATTCTCATATGCTATGTCATGTTATGTTGTAAATCATGTTATGCTACTATGCTATGCTATGTTGTAAATCATGATATCATGCTATACTATGTTGAAAGTCTCATATATGTAATAGACCTCATATTATCACCCATGTTGTAATCCATATGTTATATGATTATGATATCATGTTAAGTTGGGTTAAATCATACAAGTAGAAAAATTATGATGTTATTAATTATGTGAATTTGATCATGTTTAGGTTTATGTTTCCTTTAAAATTAAATAAATCAAGAATTTGCCTATTGAGTTAGGTGTACCCATAAACATGAACATAGATCTTGGTTATGGGAATTTGCCTATTGAGTTAGGTGTACCCATAAACATAGATCTATCATTAAATAAAACTTGATTATGGGAATTTGCCTATTAAGTTAGGTGTACCCATATTAAAACATTGTTAAGTTGGATAATGTTGATTCACACATGTTTCTATGCAAGTTTCACCCCCTACTGTGATTTATGAAGTCACCTACACATGTTGTTGTAATGATAATTCCTTTTATGTTATAGTCTAACATATACTTTGCGTATAAACGTTCAAACGTGGGGTAGGGGAATATTAGGAATTAATAAATTGGATGCAATTTTGTATGATTTTGCATACCATGAATGGATGCCATAATTGAGTCAATTATGGACATCATTAATGAATAAACTATAAATTTGAATAGGGAAGTTAATTCAAATTTAGGGGGGATTAATTAATTACAATTAATCACTTAATTAATCAACATTCTTTCTATCTACATACACCAGAAGGTTCTAGGGTGACAGAGAGGATAATGTCTAGGCTTGGGTTTGGAAAACCAGTTTCCTGCCCTCCCTGGCTATCCCTAACTGACCCAGTGAACGGGATGGTCTTGTATTTAGAAAGAAAAACATGTGGTGGGACATGGGAATCTAGTGGGTGCCTTGGGTGGCATGAAGAATCTAGTGGTTGCCTTTAGAGGCATTTGAAATACGATTAGACTTAACCAAACACACATGCAAATAAACATGACTAAGTGGGTTAAGTGGGATGAACTAATGGGACAAGCTTAGGAGGAATGCTTGTGGGAAATATTGGGGGCCCATTTCAAACAGTATCCCAAACGTATCTCTGTGGGCTCGACCCAAGTCGAGGACGGGACACGCATACTGGGCTTGACTATAAGAGGCCAAAACGGGTAGCGGTGGCAACGCAAGTCCAACGGGTTTCATATGCGTGTGTGGACCCGGGCTGGTAGGTAAGCCGTTGTTGCATCGTGTAGGTATAAGTTGTGCATCTCCGTTGTATCGGGCTGCCACTTTAGGGGAGTGATACACCCCACTGTGGGGCTAGCACGGGTATCTACGAGTAGGGAGCCGATCGAATTATGGGAAGTGGGGCACACCTAGTGGAGATAGGGGCAGGCGGCACCTATGCAGTCAGCTAGGAGTACGTAAAGCCATTAAGAAGTTTCTAAGTGAAGCTATGTGGGATCAACCTTTAGGGTGACTGATATAGTGCAGTAAAGTGTTTATCCTTTAGTAATTAGGAGCGCCTATAACGTTGCCTTTAGCGATTGTCTATGTCCTTCATCTGTTCCTTCATAGACATTTCCTTGTTTTCCAGTTTATGTCTTAGTCCAGTTATTTTGATAATAGTATTGTTAGAATTGTCATACTCGCCAGACTTTATGTTTGACCCCCCCTCTTTTCCATTCTTTTTCCCTTCAGGTCCTCAGGTTGGGCCAAGTTCTAGTGGAGTCTAGTTGGATCGCTTATCTCTTGGGAAGCTTGGACTGCTGAAGTAAAGTCCAGCTTGTTATCTTTCTTTCTAATGGCTATTTTATTTTGTAATGGGATTATGTATTCTATTTTTATGAAGATGGATGTTGTACTTGGTTATAATCTATGGGTTATGATGTAACAAACATGTTTTGAATTCCGCTGCAATAAAATGAGGTTTATTTATTTCTATGTACTATTTATTATCTGTCTTCTTGTAATTTTTCTGTTCTATATTCACTTATAACCTCCATGGAAGTTAATGCATTCCCTTTGTGAGTGACATTAATGGACGTGGGGTGTTACACGTGGTATCAGAGCTTAAGGTTACCAGAACAGATAATTTTTTTAGAAAAACTATTTTTCTAAAGTATTTTTGAAAGAAATGTTTCCAAAAACATGTCTTAATAAGTAAATTTAAGAAGAAAGTTTTTATGAAAAGCATAATCCCGAATAGCCATATCTTTATCTTTCGAGTCCTCCATTTTGAATCTTTCCTTTTCGTTTCAGCATGGCTGAAGATCTCAACATTCCAGAGGGTGTTCATGTACCCGGTTGGTTTCGTCAATATCTCGAGGCTAGGGCCACCGCGGGTCCAGCAAATCCTCCTCCTCCTCCTCGTGGTGACACTTTTGCAAAGACGTGTAAGGAATTTAAGGCTATGGGTGGAAAGACTTTTCAAGGGTCAGAGACGTTTGTGGAGGCCAAAGATTGGCTTAAGGAGACCGAGGAATTACTTGATATCTTTGAAGTGGAGGACGAAAGGAAAGTCCGTTTAGCAGCTTGGTTAATGAAGGGAGAGGCCTCGTTTTGGTGGGAGCTCACTAATGGGGAGCGTCTAGTGGATTCTTGGGCAGATTTCAGACGAAGGTTTGGGGCAAAGTTTCTCTCACGGGCGGAAGAGAATCTACATATGGAAAGGTTTTTGACATTAAAACAAGGAAGCTCATCGGTGAAAGAATATGTTAACAAATTTAATCAGCTAGCAAGGTTTGGCATGGACTTGGTAAATACGCCAGAGAAGAAAGCTCTGAGGTTCGTTCAAGGCTTGAATGAGCCGTTGCAAGGGTTGGCTATGACCCACATCCCTATGGGGGCCACCTTTGAGAGGTTAGTAGAAATGGCGTACATGCATGAAGAGAAGAGCGCTAAAGCTGATAAGGCAACCGAGAAGAAAGGGGATCAGAAGAAACCACAACAGCAAAATAAGAAGGGTGGCAAAAACAATAATGGCAAAGGGAAGAAAAGATGCTTTAACTGTGGGACGCCTGGCCATCTCAGCAAGGATTGCCGAAAGAAAAAGAAGACTGGCTGCTTTCACTGTGGCGAAGCAGGACATCTAGTGAAGGACTGCCCAAGGAAGGGGCAGAGGGCAGGGTCTACCTCGGGAGGACAGGTGCAGGCTCTTATGGCACCAGCGCAGGCAAGGGGACAAGTTCAGGCTCTTGAGGTCCCACCGCTGCAAGAACAAGGTAGAACAATTTCTGTTGAAAGCTTAGTTTTTCTGTTTGATCATCATGTCCGTACCTTATTCGATTCGGGCGCATCACATTCGTTTATCTCTACATCATTAGTTGAATCACTGCACTTAAACACCAGTTTAGTAGAGGATCCCTTAGTAGTTTCAAATCCAATTGGGGGCTCAGCCCATTTGTCCATGATGTGTTTGGATTTGCAAATTTCTATACTTAGCATTGAGTTTAGATGTGATGCTTATGTTTTGGGCTTCACGGGCTATGGGCTAATTTTGGGAATGGATTGGTTATCTAGAAATGGGGCCGTCTTGATTGTGAAAGGAGAGTTGTGAGGCTCACGACTCGCCTTGGTAACGCACTTGATATCTTTTGTAATCCCATACATTCCGTTATGCTAAGTTATCTAGAGTCACTTGACGCGTCCGTGGAGAATCTGCGATCAGTAAAAGTGGTCCGGGAATATCCGGATGTGTTTGAGGAGGTGAAGGGCTTACCTCCAAAACGGGAGATAGACTTTCGAATATACCTTGTAGATAATGCAAAACCCGTATCTCTACCAGTGCGCCACATGGCTCCTCGTGAAAGGAGGGAACTCAATAAGCAAGTGAAGGAGTTGCTTGAGAAGGGGTTCATAAGACGTAGTATATCGGAGAGGGGTGGTCCAGTAGTATTTGCCACGCAGGCGGATGGGTCCCTTAGACTTTGTGTGGACTATAGAGAACTTAATAAGCTCACTAAGAAAAACAGACACCCACTGCCGAGGATTGACGATCTCTTTGATCAGTTAGTTGGCGCCTCAGTATTTTCGTAGTTGGACTTAGCCACTGGTTTCCATCAGTTGAGAGTGGCTGAGGATAACATAGATAAGACTGCCTTTAGGACTCCGGACGTTTTCTATGAATGGCTAGTGATGCCCTTTGTTTTGACAAACGCCCCAGCATACTTTGTTGATTTGATGAGTAGGGTGTTTAGGGAGTACCTTAATAAATTCGTGGTAGTCTTTGTAGATGACATCTTGATATTTTCTAAGGACGAAGAAGAGCATGCCCTACATCTTAAGGAAGTGTTGGAGACCCTTCGAGCACATAATCTTAAAGCTAAATTTTCTAAGTGTCACTTCTGGAGGAAGGAAGTGCGATTCTTAGGGCACGTGGTTTCCAAAGAAGGGATAGCTGTGGATCCCGCAAAGGTAGTGTCCATTCAAGATTGGAAGGTTCCTAAAAATGCTACCGAGGTAAGGAGTTTCTTGGGGTTGGCTGGTTACTATAGGAAGTTTATCAAAGACTTCGCAAAGATATCAGCTCCATTAACACGTTTGACGAAGAAGAACTTAGTTTTCACGTGGGACGTAGATTGTGATGATGCGTTCCAACGATTAAAGAGAGCTTTGACTTCAGCCCCAGTTTTAGTGCTGCCAGACGGGAGTAAGCCGTTTACTGTTTATACCGATGCTTTCGGGACAGGACTATGCGCGGTCTTAATGCAAGAGGGAAGGGTAATAGCCTATGGTGGAAGGCAGTTGAGGGTGCATGAGAAAAATTACCCCGTGCATGACCTAGAGTTAGCCGCAATTGCTTTCGCGCTTAAGTCATGGCACCATTATCTTCTTGGCGAAAGATTTGAATTGTTCACTGACCACAAATCTTTAAAATACTTATTCTCTCAGAAGGACTTGAATTTAAGGCAGTAGAGGTGGATGGAATTTTTAGCGTCCTACGACTTTGAAATAACATATACCCCTGGCAAGGGTAACGTAGTTGCAGACGCCTTAAGTAGGAAAAGGTTGTCCTTAAGTCCGTTGTTTGTTGAACGGCGAAGCTTAGAATTCATCTCTATGTTTAACTTTAGACCCTCCGTTGACTTAGTACCCGGTTTATTGGCATCCTTGGAGGTTAGACCTACACTTTTAGGACGGATTGGTGATGCACAGCGAGACGACCCACAGTTGGTTGAGATAGTAGAAAAGCTCAAAGGAGGGGAGTCGTCAAGCCATCTTCGTAGGTATACCCTAGACGATAAGGGTTGGTTACGAAGAGATAATAGACTTTGTGTACCACGAGACGAAGACTTGAGGAAAGCTATTCTTGATGATGCACATCGTTCGAAGATGACCATTCATCCCGGCGGGGACAAGTTGTACAAAGACATGAAGCGAGTTTTCTTTTGGGCCGGTATGAAGAGGGATGTGGCCGAGTATGTCGCTAGATGTTTGGTGTGCCAACAAGTAAAAGCGCAGCAAAAGAAGCCCGGTGGGTTGCTTCACCCATTGGAGGTTCCACTATGGAAGTGGGAAAGCGTCTCGATGGATTTTGTGGATGGATTACCAAGATCGAGGAAGGGTAATACGGGGATTTGGGTTATAGTAGATAGACTTACTAAGAGCGCCCATTTCATTCCCGTGAAGAGTAACAGGACTGCTCCATGGTTAGCTTCTGTATACATTAGGGAGATAGTTCGTTTGCACGGTGTTCCTTCTAATATAGTAAGCGACCGCGATCCTATCTTCACTAGCGAATTTTGGAAGAGTTTGCAAGAGGCGGTAGGGACTCAGCTATGTTTGAGCACTGCATATCATCCTCAGACGGACGGCCAGACCGAGAGGGTAAACCGTATTCTAGAGGATTTTTTGAGGCTTTGTATCCTAGACTTCGGGGGTACATGGGAAGAGCACCTTCCGTTGGTAGAATTTGCATGTAATAACAGCCATCAGTCTAGTATCGGCATGGCACCTTTTGAAGCCCTTTATGGAAGGCCTTGTCGATCACCTACATATTGGTGGGAATCTACGGATAAGATCTTGCTAGGGCCCGATATAATTAGAGAAACTTCGGAAAAGATTGATTTGATTCGAAGGAGGATGAAGGCAGCGCAAGATAGGCAGAAATCTTATGCAGACAAGAGGAGGTCAGATCTCGAGTTTGATGTTGGGGACATGGTCTTTATCAAAGTGTCTCCCTTACGGAATGTTGTTCGCTTTGGGTCCGTTGGGAAACTAGCACCAAGATTCGTAGGACCGTTTCCTATAAAGGAAAGGATTGGGCAGATGGCATATAGAGTGGAGTTGCCTGAGAGACTTAGTGGTGTACACGACGTATTCCATGTATCACATTTGAGGAAGTGCTTGCACAAGACCGCGGAGGTGGTAGAGCCGAGCTTGCTTAAAGAGGTGGAGATAGAGCGTGATGCTACGATTCGACGAGCTCCTACACGCATTCTTGGGTCAGGGATCAAGAAGTTGAGGAAACGAGAGGTCAGACTAATCAAAGTGCAATGGGGAGATGATGAGAGCAACGCTAGTTGGGAGACGGAAGAGAACATGCGTTCACTATACCCTTTTCTTTTCGAGGGTATGTCTTTTAATTTCTTCTTTACCGCTTAGCTTGTGCTTATCTTATCTTTAGTACGCCCTCTCGCTAGTATCTTTGACCTTTAATTAGGATAATCCTATGGTTGAAACATGTGTTTGAGACATGTTATGTATGATGGATGCAAAATGGATGCAAGTGTTTGCTAGTGGATGCTCGTGAATGCATTTATACACACACTTTAGGCACTAGATCGGCTTAGTCACTACATATTGCATATTGCATAAGTGAAGGTATTTAGTATAATGGATGTATAATGGTTGTACCATCATATGGATGCTGCATTCGGTTGAATGGATGTGCACGCATATAGAAATAGTATGTAAGCAATTAGGACCTTTTGCAAACATAATGGATGCATGTCACTATCATGAATTGCATTAAGGAGGTCAACTGAATCAGTGGACCGCCTGATTTTGCATTAGATACAGACATATACACACACTGTGCATTTAAACATAAAAGCATTAGAAGTCTATAAGGACAGTGGATGCCAGTGTTTGATGATTTAGTAGATGGTTGATTGGATGTTAGGTTAAACATTCTTCTTAGCTTAGAGATTTCGGGGACGAAATCCTTTAAGGAGGGGAGAATGTAACACCCCGAATTTCAGTAAAACTAATATTCACTAATTAAAGAATAATTAATTTCAGAAATAAGAATATTGGGAAACGGGATACGCCATTGCATTCGTCTCAGAAAAATACGCGAAATAGAGTCCGAAATTTTGTAAATCGGAGTTCGTATGACCGAGATATGACCTCGAGAAGTTTCACGAAAATTCAAGTTTCAAAACAGAATTAAAAATTCAGATTCAAATTTCGAAATTGGGGCCAGGGCGCGCAAGCGGGAAAATTCCCGCCCAGCTACCAAGTCGACAGGCATGTCGACTGCCCTGTCGACTTGGCTGGACCAAGTCGACAGCCCTGTCGACTTGGGTGTCGACAGGGGGGGTCGGCCAAGTCGGCCTGGGTGCACCAGGTCGGGTTTTCTGGCTGGTTTGGGCTGTGTTCTGGAAGCTTCCGAAATCTGAAGGTTATAATCTAATCTAGGGTTGATCTAATGGCCTAAATACATTTTAAAATCTATAAATAAGTGGGTAGACCCTAGACCTAAATCACTTGTAAAATTAGAGAAGCTACCGTCATGCTGCTGCCATGGAGTTCAGCGTAGCCGTCACAAATTAAAAGAAGAAGAAGCCTAATCTACAACTAAATTCTTCTCAACAAAACAAATCAAATCAAAAGAACTCTCTCTCTCTAACTCTCTTCTTTTGTTGGTGAGTATGATGAATCTCACAATGGTATTATAAAATAATTTGATTAAGTTGTAAACGGATCACAAGAAAGTGATATGATTGTAATTATAAATTCTATGTATTGTGAATCTCTTGTTATGATTTTATGTCGTCATATGATGTAAATTATATGTACCATGTTATGCTATGTTATGCTATCACACTATGTTATGTTGCAAATTATGCTATGTTGTTATAAATTATGCTATGTCATATGTTGTAAATTCTCCTATGCTATGTCATGTTATGTTGTAAATCATGTTATGCTACTATGCTATGCTATGTTGTAAATCATGATATCATGCTATACTATGTTGAAAGTCTCATATATGTAATAGACCTCATATTATCACCCATGTTGTAATCCATATGTTATATGATTATGATATCATGTTAAGTTGGGTTAAATCATACAAGTAGAAAAATTATGATGTTATTAATTATGCGAATTTGATCATGTTTAGGTTTATGTTTCCTTTAAAATTAAATGAATCATGTTTATGGGAATTTGCCTATTGAGTTAGGTGTACCCATAAACATGAACATAGATCTTGGTTATGGGAATTTGCCTATTGAGTTAGGTGTACCCATAAACATAGATCTATCATTAAATAAAACTTGATTATGGGAATTTGCCTATTAAGTTAGGTGTACCCATATTAAAACATTGTTAAGTTGGATAATGTTGATTCACACATGTTTCTATGCAAGTTTCACCCCTTACTGTGATTTATGAAGTCACCTACACATGTTGTTGTAATGATAATTCCTTTTATGTTATAGTTTAACATATACTTTGCGTATAAACGTTCAAACGTGGGGTAGGGGAATATTAGGAATTAATAAATTGGATGCAATTTTGTATGATTTTGCATACCATGAATGGATGCCATAATTGAGTCAATTATGGACATCATTAATGAATAAACTATAAATTTGAATAGGGAAGTTAATTCAAATTTAGGGGGGATTAATTAATTACAATTAATCACTTAATTAATCAACATTCTTTCTATCTACATACACCAGAAGGTTCTAGGGTGACAGAGAGGATAGTGTCTAGGCTTGGGTTTGGAAAACCAGTCTCCTGCCCTCCCTGGCTATCCCTAACTGACCCAGTGAACGGGATGGTCTTGTATTTAGAAAGAAAAACATGTGGTGGGACATGGGAATCTAGTGGGTGCCTTGGGTGGCATGAAGAATCTAGTGGTTGCCTTTAGAGGCATTTGAAATACGATTAGACTTAACCAAACACACATGCAAATAAACATGACTAAGTGGGTTAAGTGGGATGAACTAATGGGACAAGCTTAGGAGGAATGCTTATGGGAAATATTGGGGGCCCATTTCAACCAGTATCCCAAACGTATCTCTGTGGGCTCGACCCAAGTCGAGGACGGGACACGCATACTGGGCTTGACTATAAGAGGCCAAAACGGGTAGCGGTGGCAACGCAAGTCCAACGGGTTTCATATGCGTGTGTGGACCCGGGATGGTAGGTAAGCCGTTGTTGCATCGTGTAGGTATAAGCCGTGCATCTCCGTTGTATTGGGCTGCCACTTTAGGGGAGTGATACACCCCACTGTGGGGCCAGCACGGGTATCTACGAGTAGGGAGCCGATCGAATTATGGGAAGTGGGGCACACCTAGTGGAGATAGGGGCAGGCGACACCTATGTAGTCAGCTAGGAGTACGTAAAGCCATTAAGAAGTTTCTAAGTGAAGCTAAGTGGGATCAACCTTTAGGGTGACTGGTATAGTGCAGTAAAGTGTTTATCCTTTAGTAATTAGGAGCGCCTATAACGTTGCCTTTAGCGATTGTCTATGTCCTTCATCTGTTCCTTCATACACATTTCCTTGTTTTCCAGTTTATGTCTTAGTCCAGTTATTTTGATAATAGTATTGTTAGAATTGTCATACTCGCCAGACTTTATGTCTGACCCCCCTCTTTTCCATTCTTTTTTCCTTCAGGTCCTCAGGTTGGGCCAAGTTCTAGTGGAGTCTAGTTGGATCGCTTATCTCTTGGGAAGCTTGGACTGCTGAAGTAAAGTCCAGCTTGTTATCTTTCTTTCTAATGGCTATTTTATTTTGTAATGGGATTATGTATTCTATTTTTATGAAGATGGATATTGTACTTGGTTTTAATCTATGGGTTATGATGTAACAAACATGTTTTGAATTCCGTTGCAATAAAATGAAGTTTATTTATTTCTATGTACTATTTATTATCTGTCTTCTTGTAATTTTTCTGTTCTATATTCACTTATAACCTCCATGGAAGTTAATGCATTCCCTTTGTGAGTGACATTAATGGACGTGGGGTGTTACAGTTTTTATCACCTTCATTAATCCATTTAGCTTTAGAACGTTGTTTCCAGCCAATTTCTTCTTGTTTGATAAGTCTCTCTAATTCCGTTTCATGGTTTTTCAGGTTTTGTTTCTCAGAGTCTGATAGTGGACGGCTTTCTTCTGTAATGTTCAGGTTTAAAATGGCATCTTGTGTGGAGGAAATTCTGGTTTTCAAAGAATTCCAGATGTTCTTTGCCCAAGGGCGAATCAATTTGCATAGAGAGCGAAGTTTACAAACCACTCTGGATGTTGCCGAATTGCAATTCATAGGTTGTGACCAAATGTGTTTGATGGAGTCATCAAAGGAGGGTTCAAGTGTCCATAGCCTCTCATATCTGAATGGTCGTTTAATCAGTGTATTATCTTGAGTATCAAGGACAATTGGGCAGTGATCAGAAATGGTTTTGGCTAGTCCACTAACCAAAGAAAGGGGAAAGAGGTCCTCCCAAGTTAAGTTAAAGAAGAATCTGTCAATTTTTGATAATGAAGGATCATCTTTTCTGCTGGTCCAAGTGAATCTACGATTATTAATGGGTGGGTCGATGAGGGAACATGAGTTGATGAAAGAGTTAAAAGAGTCAGAATCAGAAGAGGTGGTGCCTGAATTAAGTTCAAAGGAAAAACGAGTTGTGTTGAAGTCCCCACCAATGATCCAGGGACCATTAACACTTTGTGATAAGTTAAGGTCGTGTTGCCAAACTTTAGATCTTTGTTGGGGGTCGTTAGGAGCGTAAACATTAGTGATGCAAAAGAAAGTATTTGAGTGGATGTGGCGAAGGATCACGTGCAAAACAGAAGGGTGAGATAGAACATGGCAAAGCGTCCAGACATTTTCATTCCATGCTGTAATTAGTCCACCACGTGTGTCAACAGTATCCACGTGGGACCAACCAGAAAGGTGAGGGCCACAAAGTTGACGAATTAGAGAATTGGGTGGATTATAGACTTTAGATTCTTGTATAAATAAGATATCAACACGAAGGGGGGAGATAATTAGATTGACAGCACAATTTTTTGTGGGGTCCCCTGACCCTCTAATATTCCAAGATACAATCTTCATTTATTTTGGTTAGTACGCTGCTGTTCTAGGGTTTGCATGGCAGAATAGTGTGTATCATGCAGACTCATGCCCATGCAATTTGCTAATTTTTTATTTAACGCCTTATTAGCAGAAGAAAAAACAACGGGTTCAAAAAAGCTACCAGAAGTACCAGGCGGAAGGGAATGTGCTCTGTTGATCCTGGCACTTCGCCTAATTGAAGCAGAGGCAACGTGAGGGGAAGTTGAGTCATGTTGCTCCTGGTTAGCTTGGGCATGTTGCTCCGGTTAGCTTGGTCAAGTTGCTCCTGATTAGCTTGAACTTGGTGCTCCTGCTGAGGTGGCAGTTGGAGGTGGAAGGGTACCGAAAGATCCAGATCTGCAAAAGGGTCCCAACGTGGCACAATCTGAACCCCATTGTGATGGATCAACATTGTAAGATCCTGATCATGGGTTGGGATGAGCCCTGGCACCCATCGCTCCGTTTCGTCCGTCATAGCATCATACCTGTTGTCATCAATCTGCATGTCATGCTGAGCCAGTGTTTGGAAAATGTAGCCATCCTGGTCGTAATCCATTCCAAGTAGAAGTGTTTCTGGGCGTTGAGGGGGATGAGCATGCTCTCCACTCTCAATACGAAGCCTTATGGCATGATTGTTCAGGTGGGAGATGAAAGTACAGGGGGTGGAGATGCCCTCATATAATTGCATCTTAACGTAGAGATAACGATGATCCACAAGTGACCAATCGCAGGAGTCTTCTTCAATTAAGCGTCCCATCGGCTTGAGATCTTCACTGATGGCTTCAAAGGATCTCATAAATTCAGGAAAGCCACTGACTTTAATCCAGGAATCTTGTTCAAAGGAGGGTTCGGGAAGGTCTGTAAGGGTGGGGGCTTGTTGAAGGGACACGATACCATCCTCTTTAGTCAGGGTTTTCAGCTGAAGGGCACGGTTTTTGGTATCAATGTCTGGAAAGTAGATAAGAAAAGTGTTGTCAGTGATATGCCAAATTGGCCAGTCAAGGTGAACATCGAGGGATGAATTAAGAGCTCGGCTGATCAACTTAATGGACCAGAGACCATCAATGATTGTTGCAGAGAGATAACGGTAGGCATCCGCCATTTCAAGTAAGATTGGGAATTTTTTATGTGGTTTAGAGGGAGGAGTGGGAAACGAAGATGGTGTGTTGTTTACAGTGGGGGTTAATTCTGAACTGTTTTGTGTTTTTGGAGTATTAAAGTTATAATTACGATTTGAAACATGAGGAGACTTGTGGGTCCCAACCTTCTGACTGCGCAGACTAAATGCCTCGTGGCTCTTCATTATATAAGAACCTTTGGGATGGAGCGACAGCTCAGATCTGTTGTGAAAAGATGATTTTCTTTTTTCGGGACAACGCAAGCTTGCATGGCCAAAGAATGAACAGAAATAGCAAATAGATGTATTCCTACACTGGCTGGCCACGTGTCTCCTATCTGCACACTTTAAGCAACGACATTCAATTTTCAAAAACTCGATCATCTTTCTAACCGTTGTGAACGGCGGTAGGATCCTACGCTTCTGAGGAGGTGGGTTTGGGAGAATGGGAGGAAGTGGCAGTGGCGACGCAGCAACTTGAGCGTAAGATTTGGCAGTAGGAGATGGAGGCAGTGAGCTTGAGGGGAAGCGATGGACTGGGAGGGAATCGGTGTCAAGAGGATGGTCGAAGAGGAACGACAAGGGAGCAGAGGAGCCTGATGAGTGAAGGGGGAGAAAGGAAGAGCGGTTGTGGTTGGAGGCGTTTGGCGGAGAGTGGTTGAAGGAGTAGAAGGATTTGAAGTTAGAGGACGCCATTGAAACTTTTGTAACCATAATTTCACAATTTATTAAAGGGGGAATGCTAAACGATAGTCATAACATTATCTAAAGGCTACAATTTAAACCCACTCACCTTTAAGTTTTCCCCAATTTTTGGATCCGATATGTTCCATCATCCATATTTTCCCCTTTCCCATTCGATTAGATTCACAACCTTGCTTTGAACAATCTTTTATTAACGTTGATCCTCTCCTCCAGATGTGGATTCATAATTTTCTAGGCTAATATTCTAATTTTAAGAATAAATTTAAGAAGAGAGAGAGAGAGTAATGGCAAAGCTCCAGCGTAGCCGCCAAATTATATGGTTTAGGGTTAGGTCTAAGGTTTTATTTATAGGAGTATGGAGCAACCAGGACCCTTAGATTTAAATAAAACTCCATCAGAGCTAACCACGTCATACGACCAATAGGAAATGACCACGTCACAACAAAAACAAACGTTCACCAATCAAAACACGCCACATTTGCTGAATGATGCGCAGGGGTTGACACCCCTGCTTGGGTGTCGACACATGTGTCGACACCCCTATGGTGGTGTCGACACCCTGCCGTTTATATATATACGAGTGGAAACCCGTGCGTTGCACGGAAGCATAGAGTACTGGGTGTTGTAGTTTGCAGGGGAGCATAGAGCACGGGGTGTTGTAGTTTGCACGTGCATGGTCATGGCACGCGCTTCGTGCGTGATCGATGCAAGTCGTTTGCGCATCGATTGATGTTCGTCAACTGTTATGTATATGTGGAGTAATAGTATATTTAAATTTTTATTTGTCGCATGTTATTTAATGTAAATTGGAAGTGGATGATTGTAAAATGTTGGAATTATTTCAGTTCAGTAATAAAAGATGCGCGAAGTTGGCAACAGAATAATAAATGAAAGGGAAAAAGTGTCATAATTAAAAACAAACTACATAACACAAACTATGGACGTCCCTTTAAATGCAGCAAGTCTTCTAACGTTTCCACAAACTGAAAAGCTTCAAAAATTAAACCTGCGGACGGAACATGAAAATTGTGATGTAAAAAATGTATAGTTATATAAAACCACATTGATTTGATGAAGTAATGCTTGGTCTAGGAGGGAAAATGAAAGCTCTAAGCTGCTCCAAGAAAAAACATTAAACTTGACCAATTGCTAGGTGATAAAACTCATAAGAAGACAACGATATAGTTAGCACATGGTATTTTGCAAAGATGACATTCGTAGAAACTTTTTGTCAAGATTCTCACTACAATGCTATATGCTGGTAAGATGAAGATAATTAATTATGTGAGAATATCAACAATATTAATTTTGCACACACTTGAAATGGATTTATAATAATAGGAAAGCTTTGTTTAATGAGAGGACAAATATGAGTACGAAGAAATACATAAAGGCTGCAATGGTAAATACTAAACAGATCATTCATGATAACAAAATATTGGAGGGAACACGAAACTATATGCACTATAACCATTTGGCTAATACCTTATAGGCTTAAAAAGGTTGCAAAACTGATTTTATTGGATTATACATTTAAGTCACTTTACATGAGATCAATGGTAGTGATCGAGCTTAAAACCACAAAGAGCTACCTATTTGCTTAGATAAATTATTTTGTAATAAAAAAGGTACAACGGTAAGAAATACGGTACAACCTATTGTTTGTTTGTTAGTAATATTTCAACATAACATACTACACCCATGCTAAAAGGCAAATAAATGTCAGTTCTTTCAGATATGTGTTTAGGAGAGCATTTAACTCAACTGTTCAAATTGCTGTCAAAAACAACTAATTGGTTTTGAGTTAACATATAAAGTTTATAGACCCTTGAATCAAATGGTTGAATGTCATTAATTTTTCTTGAGCCATTATTAGGTTCCTTGATAAAATGTAGTAGAAAATAAAAAAATTAAAAAAAAAAAATTACCTTAAGCAAGTTGAAGGTAATAAACATAAAAAACTCTACATCAAATACTGATGGTCAGAGCCAAAAAGTAGCTTTACGTAGGCAAGTGAGAGCATAAAACCTTAGCTTAGAGCGAACTTTAATCCTTTTCAAGCGAAGCCGAACAAACGGGAGATATTTCATCCATGTTTCCTAGCATGTATAATCAAGAGTTATCTGCTATTCTAGGTTTATGTAAAAACCACGAAGCAGTAACACATTGATGTTTAAATTTATAAATTGACGATAGCAGAAAAATGAAGGTTTAGCATACTGTTAAATATAAAATTGTAATGAATAAAAAAATTACTTAATCACTGATAGCAGGGACGGAACCATGGGGGGCAAGTGGGGGCGGCCGCCCCCCCCTTGATTTTAAGATTATAAAAAAAAAAAAAAATTTTTATCCCTTTGGTACCAAAATAACCATTTTTAGGGCATTTTTATTAGTATTTATGCAATATTTTTGTTTAAAACTTAACAATATGAAGCATTATTGGTTGAAATTATGATAAATTCAGGGTAAACTGGTATAAAAAATTTTTTTTTGGCCCCCCCCCTTCGAATCCCCCCCGCTCCCCCCCCGCTGAGCGGATTCCTGGTTCCGTCCCTGACTGATAGTAAAGGAAGACAAAAAAGTACCGCAATTTAAAAAACTGACATTGTACACACTATAACTGTCCATTCCAAACAGTAATACAATGACAGTAGAATTGAAACTTGAGGATGTTTTCTTAGATATCAAGAAGCTATTTTTCAACAATAAATGAGTATGGTTAATCAACCAGCCTGCATAACATACTGTTTACCAATCTTAAATTATATGTTATTAAACCTGAAGCCCATAGTTAACTTATCAGAATATGATAATGGTTTTCGTAAGCGTCATTAAAAAAAGACTTTATGCAATAAGAAGTACATCTAATTACTTTCTTTATGCTAGGACTTCTAGCAAGGAAATATTTTGAAGCAAGGAAATGAAATTAGATAAATCTAAGTAACAATTAAAATGCAAATGAAAGCTAACTATTTGTTCTGTGTAGCCATAGTCAAATAGGAAATATTTTTATATGCTAGCATTAGGTTAGTAGGAAGATGTTCATAAAGATATAAAAGAAGGCTGAAGTCGACCAATTTATGTTAGTAAACAAATAATTTAAACACCTTAAGTCTAACCTACACTTAGAAAAAGATAAACAATAAAAACAATAACTTCAGATTAAATAAGACTAATGAATTAAAAAAATAACTAAATGACTAAATTAGCACATTTATTATTTTTTTGGCAAAAGCACGCCTTATTGACCACATAAAATAGTCATATTTCGCAAATACAAAAGTATGTTATATGTGCACACATTGATTAAAAAATTACCAAAATATATTATTTTCACTAAATTTACCTATTATTTCAGTCTCACCTTTTAACTGATATACCGCAGTTCCAGCGATCCTATTCAAATCCATGCAAAGCTAAGTGTAAAGGGTAAGAGAGAAAATAACAAAAGATAACCTCTTATAGCAACTTCCGCCAACGACCGAGACTACAAATTTTAAACTGAAATGATTATATAAATTATATTGTTAAATAATCGCATTAGATGTTTACCATTAATCAATTCTTTGTTACCTATTGATACGACAATTCACTATTATATTCATAATCCCCGCAACTGATTAGATCTAACATATTTCATTTGAATACAATAAGGGAAAAAATATACTGCTGGCTAAATATAGAAATAAGTTAATAGATATCTATTTTAGAATTAACTGAAGCAACACTTACCATCACCCCATTAGTTTTCTTCCACTGTCAATGCAGGCACATATACATCGATTCATAATGCCATCCTAAACCGTTAACTTCATGATCTACATATGATGGATCTATCAAAAAGGAAGAGCAATAAATTGAATAGAAAACTATTATTATTATTATCTTATTTTAATCTCTGATGCTCAGCTAATGCATTCCAAATTATCTTTACAAAACCATGTGAAGAAGTAAAAAAATTGTCAACCATGGTATCAATGATGTGCTCACTGATCAGTTGCAGCAACCAAATCCATTAGCAAGTGTAACACCCCGTAATTTTATAACATTAAAATTCACAAATTAAAGTATACTTAATTTTTAGAAAAGAATTAAGTGAAATGGGTTGCGCAGAGAAATATATATATATATATATATATATTGATTTATATATATAAAAATTAAAAATTAAATAAATAAATATGCAAAAAAGTTCAAAACAGCGATTTGAGAGGGGGAATAACCGAACCGGCCCATTTTTGAGGTCGACCCGAGCTCCGCTGGGTCGACTAGGGGTTAATCCAGGGTGTTTGGCTGTCAAACCGTGGGCCGATTCGCCCAAATGCAGATTTTGCATCTGATTGGTTCTCATGGTTCAGGGTTAATCTAATGGTCCTAAATAACTTCCTACACCTATATATACACCCTAAGACCTAACCCTAAATCAAATAAAATTAGAATAATGGCCGTCATGCTGTCAGTTTGCAACCAAGAGTAGCCGCCACCAATTAGAAGAAGATTAAAGCAACTCAACTCAATTTAATAAACTACAACAACGAATTCGTCTACAATAAGGGAACGCTGATCTATTACAGAAATCAGATTTCAGAACTCAAGATCTTCATTTAATTGTGAGTTTGATTCTTTCACAAGATAATTACTAAATTAATTAGGTTGAGTTGTAATTTGGGTTATAAGTGTATGTTTGTGAATCATCGGACAAATGTGAAATTGTTTATTTTGTAATTATATGCTAGTTGTTCATGATATTAACTTGTGTTTTATATGCCCAAATCACCTATGTTTATGACATCACTTTGTATGTGAATATGGATGTGGAACCTATGCTAGTTTGTATGAATAATATATTCATATGCAAGTTTAGATAATAATTGGATTCACCTATGTACAACTTCACATCTTTAAAGTTTAGACCCATATGCAAGTTCTCATCTTTTAGAATCATATGCAAGTTTGCACCTTTATGTTGGATCTAGGACATACATGGTTTATGCAAGTTAACACCTTTATGTTTAGTTCGATGACATACATAGTTTATGTAAGCTTATTTTAAGTTATGATGCTATGAAATAAGTTTTATCTTCCGCTGTGTTGTCTTATTTATTTATTCTTGTGATTTATCTGTTCTATACAACAATAACGCTTCATGGACATTGATGCATTCCCTTAGTGAGTGACATTAATGGACATGGGGTGTTACACGTGGTATCAGAGCTATGGTTACAAGAACAGATAAAAAGTTTTGAAAAGTTTTTTCAAAAAGTATTATTTACTTAGAAAGTATTTTCAAAAACTTGTTTAAAAGAAGCTATTTTCAGGGAAAGGTTTATTTTAAAAAGCATAATCCCCAAGAGCCATATATCTTCCTTCGATTCTCTGTTTTGAATCTCTTCCTCTTTCCCTTTTGAATCTCTTCCTCTGTGTAAAGATGTTTTTTCTAAGGACTTCCGTACGATGGGTGGAAAACCACTTCACGGGACTTAGACGTTTGTTGGGGCTAGAAGCTGGCTCAAGGAAGTAAAGGACTTGTCGGTACCTTTAAGATAGACGATGGGAGGAAGGTTCAAATAGCTGTTAGGTTAATGTAGGACGAAACCTCGTCTTGGTGGAGGTCACGAATGGAGAATGTGCAGAAAAGGCATGGACAGGACACCTTATTAGGATTGTCCAAAGAGGCGAGGGCAAGGGTAAGGACAAAGGATAGGATCTTTTGGAGGACAGTTGCGTTCCCTCACGACTGGTATACCTGATGGGAGTAGAACCATCTCGGTTGAAATTTAGTTTTGATCATCCTATTCGAACTTTGTTTGATTTTGGCGCTTCATACTCGTTAATATCTGCTTCGTTAGTTGAAATACTGCACCTAAATACTAGTTTAGTTATGGATCCCACTGTAGTCTCAAATCCTATTGGTGGTTAGGCTCATCTTTCAATGATTTGTCGGGATTTGAGAGTGTCTATCTTGGGCGTTGAGTTTGGATGCAACGCCTTCGTCCTTGGTTTCACGGGCTATAGTTAGATTCTAGGGATGGGTTGGCTAGCTAGGCGTGGTGCCATCCGAGATTGTGAAAGGAGGGTAGTTAGATTGTTGATTCGTTATGGAAAGACCCTTGATACTTTTCGTGACCCTAGGGGTTCAGTGATGCTTAGCCGCCTAGAATCTCTTGACACATCCAACGATGATTTGGAATCTGTTGTGTGGTCCGTGAGTATGGAGACGTCTTCGATGAAGTTCGGAGTTTACCGCGAGACGCAAGATAGATTTCCATAGATAATGTAACGCCAGTTATGTGATCAACGATGGTTTTGGAGTAGGACTGGCGAGGACAGCCAGAGTCGGTTAAGTGCTCAATTGTTGGGCTGTTTTGCTAATATCATCTCACGTAGGTCGTCTAAATTCGAAGGCGGTATCCCTTGGGTGTTTGTCTGATATTGGTTTAGGCCTTTGGGGCTTGCACTTGGGGGATGTCGAGTTCGGCTAGGATGGTTTGCGTGAGAGATGGATAGTTGAGACGATTTTTGCATGGGATGATATCCTAGTTTTCTCTAGAAGCGGAGAAGAGCATGCCTTACATCTTAGGGAAGTCTTAGAGACCCTACGAGCGCATCAGCTCAAAGCTAAGTTCTCCAAATGTTATTTTTGGAGGAAAGAAGTGAGGTTTTTAGGGCATGTGGTCTCTAGGGAAGGGTGACAGGTTACGGTGGAAGACAGTCGGAAGTCCATGAGAAGAACTACCATACCCATGACCTAGAATTGGCTGCCCTAGTTTTTGCGCTCAAGTCTTGGCGTCCTACGATTTCGAGATAGCATATACCCCTGGAAAGGGTAACGTTGTGGCGGATGCCTTGAGTAGGTTGACATTGAGTCCTTTGTTTGTTGAGCGGCGTAGCTTAGAGTTTATCTCTACCTTTGACTTTAGACCATCCATTGATTTCGTACCCCGTTTGCTAGCATCCTTAGAGGTCAGACCCACGCTTTTTGGACGGATTGGAGAGGCACAGCGAGATGACCCACAGTTGGTTGAGTTGGTAGAGAAGCTCATGAGAGGGGAGTCGTCGAGCCACCTCAGTAGGTATACCCTAGATGATAAGGGTTGGTTGCGTAGGGACGGTAGACTTTGTGTACCACGGGACGAGAGCTTGAGGAAGACCATTCTTGATGATGCACATCATTCGAAGATGACCATTCATCCCGGCGGGGACAAGATGTACAGGGATATGAAGCGAGTTTTCTTTTGGGCCGGTATGAAGAAGGATGTGGCCGAATATGTTGCTAATTTCTTGGTGTGCCAACAAGTAAAAGCAGAGCAAAAGAAACCCGGTGGGTTGCTTCACCCATTGGAGGTCCCACAATGGAAGTGGGATAGTGTCTCCATGGATTTTATCGATGGGTTGCCGAGATCGAGGAAGGGTAATACGGGAATTTGGGTTGTGGTGGACAGACTTACTAAGAGCGCCCATTTCATTCCCATAAAGAGTAAGAGGACCGCTCCATGGTTAGCTTACGTATATATTCGAGAGGTAGTTCGTTTGCACGGTGTTCCTTCTAGCATAGTGAGTGACCGAGACCCTATCTTTACTAGCGAGTTTTGGAAGAGCTTGCAAGGGGCGGTAGGGACTCAGTTATGTTTGAGCACCGCATATCATCCTCAGACGGACGGGCAAACCGAGAGGGTGAATCCTATTCTTGAGGAACTTTTGAGGTTGTGTGTCTTAGACTTTGGAGGTACATGGGAAGAGCATCTTCCTTTGGCGGAGTTTGCGTATAATAATAGATTTCAGTCTAGCATTGGCATAGCACCTTTCGAGGCTCTTTATGGACGGCCTTGTCGTTTACCAACATGTTGGTGGGAACCTAAGGATAAGATCTTGCTAGGACCCGATATGATTAGAGAGACTTCAGAGAAAATCGACTTGATACGAAGGAGGATGAAAACGACGCAAGATAGGCAAAAGTCATATGCCGACAAAAGGAGGACCGAGCTTGAGTTCAGTGTTGGTGACATGGTCTTTATCAAGGTATCTCCATTAAGGAATGTTGTTCGCTTTGGATCAAGAGGGAAGTTAGCGCCAAGGTTCGTAGGGTCGTTTCCTATTAAGGAGAGAATTGGACAGATGGCATATAGAGTGGAATTGCCCGAAAGACTTAGTGGTGTACACGACGTGTTCCATGTTTCGCATTTGAGGAACTGTCTACATGATACGGCGGAAGTGGTGGAGCCGAGCATGCTCAAAGAAGTGGAAGTAGAGCGAGACGCCACGATCAGACGAGCTCCTACATGCATTCTTGGGTCGGAGATTAAGAAGTTGCGGAACCGAGAGGTCAAGTTAGTCAAAGTGCAATGGGGATAAGATCAAGGAGACGCTACTTGGAAGACGAAAGAGAAGATGTGTTCATTGTACCCTTTCCTTTTCGAGGGTGTGTCTTTTAATTTCTCCTTTATCGCTTAGCTTGTACTTGTTCTAACTTTAGTATATCCTCTTGTTTAAGTCTTTGACCTTTAGTTAGGAGAAATCCTATGGTTGTAAACATGTGTTTGAGACATGTTATGTTTGGGGGATGCAAGTGTTTGCTAGTGGTTGCTCTTGGATGCATATACACATACATTAGGCACTAGATCGGCTCAATCACTTTCATATTGCATATAAATAATGTGTGCATATTTAATTGATGGATGTATCATGGTTGTTTTTCATATGGATGTTGCATTAAGTTGAATGGTTGTGCACGCATGTAGAATTAATATGTATCATTAGGGATCTTTTGCATACATATTGGACGCATGGAACTATCATGAATTACATTGAGGAGGTCGACTGAATCAGTAGACCTCCTAATTTTGCATTAGATACGGACACACACACACACACACTGTGCATATAAACATTAAAGCATTAGAAGTCTTTTAAGGACAATGGATGCTGGTGTTTGATGGTTGAGTAGATGGACGATTAGATGGGAGGATATACATTCTTCTTGACTTGGAGATTTTGGGGACGAAATCCTTTAAGGAGGGGAGAATGTAACACCCCGTAATTTTATAACATTAAAATTCACAAATTAAAGCATACTTAATTTTTAGAAAAGAATTAAGTGAAATGGGTTGCGCAGAGAAATATATATATATTGATATATATGTATAAAAAAATTAAAAATTAAATAAATAAATATGCAAAAAAGTTCAAAACGGCGAATTGGGAGGGGGAATAACCGAACCGGCCCATTTTTGAGGTCGACCGGAGCCCTGCTGGGTCGACTAGGGGTTAATCCAGGGTGTTTGGCTGTCAACCCGTGGGCCAATTCACTCATATGCAGATTTTGCATCTGATTGGTTCTCATGGTTCAGGGTTAATCTAATGGTCCTAAATAACTTCCTACACCTATATATACACCCTAAGACCTAACCCTAAATCAAATAAAATTAGAATAATGGTCGTCATGCTGTCAGTTTGCAACCAAGAGTAGCCGCCATCAATTAGAAGAAGATTAAAGAAACTCAACTCAATTCAATAAACTACAACAACGAATTCGTCTACAATAAGGGAACGCTAATCAATTACAGAAATCAGATTTCAGAACTGTAACACCCCGAAAAATTCTATAACTGTGAAATTAACAAATTAAAGTATAATTAATTTGAAATCAAAGAACTAAGGGAAACGGGATACGCCATTGCGTTCGTCTCGGAAAAATACGCGAAATAGAGTCCGAGTTTTCGAAAAACGGAGTCCGTATGAAGAAGATATGGCCTTCGGAAGTTTTGAATTAAATTTAAAATTCAAACAGAATAAAATAATTAAAAATCGGGCCCAATGGGCCAGGGCGGATAAACACCCGCCTAGGCCACCCAGGTCGACTGGGCTGTCGACCTGGGCTACCCATGTCGACAGGGTTGTCGACAGCCCTGTCGACAGGGGTGTCGACCTGGTCGAGCCCAGTCAACCTGGCTGGCCAGGTCTGTGTTTGGTCGAATCTCTGTGGTCTGCTTTGTCATTAGGGCTAGGTGGCGGGTTTTTATTGCTCTCTCTTCCTAATGAATGGCTACGATCTAACCTAGCAACATCAATGGTCCTAATCAATTCCTAACCTCTATATAAACAACCCTAGACTAAACCCTAATCTATTCATTCAAAATTAATAACATAGCCGCCATGTTGCTGAGGAATGACTAAGAGTAGCCGCCAACTAGAGAGAGAATTAGAAAGAAAGTTCTAAAGCCTAAAGCAATTCAAGTAACCTAAAGCCAATCAATTCGACAAAGGAATCATATCTCTTAATTTGAGAATTCATCAAACCATTGTAAGTAGAGTATTACTTTGGTATGAATAAACAACTGTATTGATTTGTATGCTTGAATTGGGATAATAAAGTAATTCATATTTGTGCAAAATTATGTTATTCATTATAAAGAACTACATGCGGTAGTTCTATGCAAGTATACGTTTGGAATATTGCGCAAATTATGTAATCTATGTTGAAGCTACATGTATGTAGTTGATTGAAATTCATGCGAGTTTGGGGCTTTGTTATTATGCCATCATGATGTATATTTTTGTGCATAAATCATTTTGCAAGTAATTGAAACAAGTTTGGTTGTTATAGTTCATATGAAACTATGTTGGAATTTTGACACCATAATCCATGTATTAAGTCATGTTTTTGCAAAACTTATGAATATGGCTAGGATATGAATGATATTTGGCATAATTGAAATCTATGATTAAGTCTATCTTGTTTAAAAGAATTATATGATGACATATGTGAGACATGGCTAGGTTAGACTCAAAAATCCCTTTTTGCAAGTTTAAAGCAAACACCATGATTAGGAATATTTATGCCATGCTTATGTTTGACATTATGCCATGTTTATGCTAGAAGTATTTATGCCATGCTTATGTTTGACATTATGCCATGTTTATGCTAGAAGTATTTATGCCATGCTTATGTTTGACATTATGCCATGTTTATGCTAGAAGTATTTATGCCATGCTTATGTTTGACATTATGCCTAAATAAAAATATAGGTTCATGTGTCAATAATGATATCTCAATTACAAGTTCACATGCTTTGATTCATGTCACCTATGTTTTATGACCAAAGTATATGTCACTACTATGCAAGTACACCAGTTTCTATTTTGTATTCCCATCGTCATATTGCAAGTTCATACGCTCACCTTCCCCTCTTTGTGTATGTAATCACGCTTTAAGCCTCCCCTTTCGCATGGCTAAATTGGGCTTTAAAAGGCTAAGCCCAATATATATGAACGGACGTGTAAAACGGGGGAAAATAACGTTGGGTTAAAATTAATTAATGAATGAAAATATAAAGTAGAAGGGCCCAAATTCAAGTATGGGTTGGGCCCGTGATTGGTGTAACCTTTACACCATTAACTTAATAATGGGCCGCAAATATTTACATATAAATAAAGAAGAAAGACAAAATATGTAAAAGTAGAAAATACGATGTGTTTAACCCGAGGTTGGATTGAGTTGTGATGTAAACCTGCCCGGAACCGCCCGGCTGTCCAGTAGTCACAACAATACCTATCCAATGTGGGAGGTTAAACATGGAGCCCAGCAAGGACCCGAGGTTAGACTGAGTTGTGGCGTAAGACTGCCCGAAACCAACTGGCAACAGGCAGCCACAACAATACCTGTCTAATGTGAGAGGTCAGGGCCTTAATAAGACAATTAAGGCTGAGTCAGGATTGATAGGATTAAGTGAACTAAAGACTTAATCAAAATAGAACATGCTAAACTAAACGGACTGGTGGGGGTTAGGTAGGAAACACTTAACCAACTTAGCATGTTGGCTAGAGATAGAAAACCTAGTAATGGGGGACCTTTTTCAGCAGTAACCCTAAAAGGTGTATCAGGATACCCTGAAACTAGGCAGGGTGGGGCACGATTACTGGGCTGATTGTAAGAGGTCAAATCGACGGCGGTGGTGTAGCAGTGTAGGTTCTAACGGAGTGCGGGCGTGCACACACTCCGGCGCAGAAAAATAAGGCACTGGACACCAGTAGCATACCTGTGCACTCTAAGGTTGTGTCGGGTTGCCACTATGGGACTTGATACACCCCATGGTGGGACCAGCATAGGTAACTACAGACATCGGGGGCCGTAAGACACATGTAACTATGCGAGTAGGAGCCGATCATCATAGAATGGATCACGTCACCCCGATTATGGGGTGTAAATTGGAAACTAGTTTATATGGGTTCAGAGATTAACATGGGGTACGATAGTATGTTCGACCCTAGACAACTTAACCAAGTTTATAGTGCATGCCCACTTCTTGTTTATACTTATCATACCGAGTTCTTTATTCATAGACAAAATAGTACTAGACTTACTCAGGCTTTATGTCTGACTCTACTTTTCTTTCGTCTTCTTTCTTCCATTTCCCCCCCCCCCCCAGGTCCTCAGGGAGGGAACACAGCAGTTTGATCAGCCTTGACATCCAGCTTGAAGAAGAGAAATGTATTGCTTGGACTTTCCTGTTTTGAACTATGGCTTTGGACAATCCACTATGGGGCTTTTGCAGTTTATCTATGTTTTATTTATGCTTCTTTAAATAATGTACTCAAGACAGATTATGAAAGTGTTATGTTATGTTTTTGGAAAGGATGTTGTTGTAACACGTATTTGACTTTATGGAATAAAATTTGTTGTTCTTCCGCTGTTTACAAATATGTGTTCTTATATCTGTCTTGTATATCTGTGACTTGTACTTATAAACCTCCACCAAAATTAGGGCATTCCCTTTGAGAGTGACCCTAACGGAGGTGGGGTGTTTCAATTGGTATCAGAGCATAGGTTTACCAGATAAGATAAAAAGTTTTGAAAAATTATTTTCAAAAAGGAAATTTAAAGAAGCATTTTTAAAAGAAAAATATTATTTTATTTAAAAAAAAAAAGGCAAAGTCCACTCCCCAAAGCCATAGGTACTATCTCTTATCCTTCGTTTTGAATCTATCCTTTTTGTTTCAGCATGTCCCAAGAACTCAACTTGCCGGAAGGGGTACCAATACCTGGTTGGTTTAGACGGTTCTTAGAAGCAAGAGCCACTCAGCCAGGTCCTACCATTCCTCCTCCCCCAGCGGAAGGAAATCATCCAGCTGCAGCGGCACTTTTTCCTCCACCTCCTCCTCGGGGAAACACTTTTGCTAAGATATGTAAAGATTTTAAAGCTATGGGAGGAAGGGATTTCCATGGAACGGAGTCCTTCGTAGCAGCTAGGAATTGGCTGAAAGAAACGGAGGACCTATTCATCATCTTTGAGGTAGAGGATAGACAAAAAGTACAACTGGCGGTGTGGCTATTGAAGGGCGAGGCTTCCTACTGGTGGGAAGTCACTAATGCTGAAAGACCAGTGGAGACATGGGAGGACTTTAGGGCAAGGTTTGAGACCAAATTTCTCTCAGATGCGGAAAGAAGTTTGCAGTTGGAAAAATTCTTATTTCTTAAGCAAGGAGACAAGACTGTCAGAGAGTATGTGAATCAGTTCGATGAGCTGGCTAGGTTTGGGCTTGACCTAGTCAACACCCCGCACAAGAAGGCTCTCTGTTTCGTCAAAGGGTTGAATGAGCCATTACACAGTTTGGCCATGACCCATATACCCATGGGAGCCACGTATGAAAGATTGGTGCAAATGGCATTGCTGAATGAAGAGGATAAGGGCAAGAAGAAAGAGGTTTTGCAACCTAAGAAGACAGACTTTAAGAAAGGCGGGAAAGGCAACAAAGAGAAGAGGAAGTGTAATTTCTGTGGCAAAGTGGGGCACTTAGTAAAGGACTGCCGGAAAAAGAAGGCCAAGGAAAATGGTGGGTGCTTTTCTTGCGGTGAGACAGGCCATAGGGCTAAGGACTGCCCAAAGAAACGAGGACAGGGGAAGAGGACTGGATCCACCCCAGGGGCACAGGTCCATGTGCTAGAAGCGCCACCTCTGCAACAGCGAGGTATAAATACTTCTGTAGAAAGTGTAGTTTATCTTTATGATCACCCCGTTCGCACTTTGTTTGATTCTGGCGCATCACACTCCTTTATCTCGTCTGCTTTAGTAGAATCTCTGCACCTAGAAACTAGTATGGTAGAGGACCCCTTAATTGTTTCAAACCCAATTGGGGGCCCAGCTCATTTGTCTATGATCTGTGTGGGATTGAAAATTTCCATTCTAAGCGTAGAATTTCAATGTAGTGCCTTTGTTTTGGGCTTTTCGGGGTATGGTTTGATTTTGGGCATGGATTGGCTATCCAGTAATGGGGCCATCCTTGATTGTGAGAAAAGGGTTGTTAGGCTCCTAACCCGACTCGGTAATACTTTGGAAATTTCTTGTAATCCCTCGTATGCGGTTATGCTTAGTTATCTTGAATCGCTAGATGCCTCTGTTGAAAATTTGCAATCAGTTAGAGTGGTCCGGGAATATCCGGATGTCTTCGAAGAGGTGAAGGGCTTGCCTCCGAAGCGGGAAATAGACTTCCGTATATATCTTGTAGATAATGCAAAGCCCGTTGCGTTGCCCGTTAGACATATGGCTCCACGAGAAAGGAAAGTGCTCAGTAAACAGATTAAAGAGCTTCTAGAAAAGGGGTTCATTAGGAGGAGCATTTCAGAATGGGGCGCTCCAGTGGTGTTCGCTACGAAGGCGGATGGTTCACTCCGTCTATGTGTTGACTATAGGGAGCTCAACAAGCTAACGAAAAAGAATAGGCATCCTCTCCCTAGAATTGACGATTTATTTGACCAGCTTGTAGGAGCGTCTGTTTTCTCCCAACTCGATTTAGCAACCGGTTTTCATCAGCTAAGGGTGGCTGAAGATAGCATCGATAAAACGACGTTTAGAACCCCAGACGGTTTCTTTGAATGGCTTGTCATGCCTTTCGGCTTGACAAATGCACCTGCTTACTTCGTGGACCTAATGAGTAGGGTATTTAGAGATTTCCTCAACAAATTCGTAGTGGTCTTCGTAGATGATATCCTTATCTTCTCAAAGAGTGAAGAGGAACATGCTCAACACTTAAGGGCAATCATGGAAACTTTGCGAGTCCATCAACTAAAAGCCAAATTCTCCAAATGCCACTTTTGGAGAGAAGAGGTGAGGTTCCTTGGGCACATAGTATCCAAACAAGGGTTAGCGGTGGACCCTGCGAAGGTAGTGGCGGTACAGGATTGGAAGACACCAAGGAATGCAACTGAGGTCCGAAGCTTTCTAGGACTAGCGGGTTTCTATCGAAAGTTTATAAGGGATTTTGCAAAAATCTCAGCTCCGCTCACGAAATTGACTAAGAAGAATCTAGTGTTCAATTGGGATTTGGATTGCGAATTTGCTTTCCAACGACTGAAAAGGGCTCTCACAACAGCCCCAGTTCTGACGCTGCCAGATGGGAGCAAGATGTTCACTGTTTACACGGATGCTTGTGGGATAGGACTAGGCGCCGTCTTAATGCAAGAAGGAAGGGTAGTAGCTTATGGCGGGAGGCAGTTGAAGGTGCACGAAAAGAACTACCCAACCCACGATCTTGAGTTAGCCGCCATCGTCTTTGCACTCAAGTCTTGGCGACACTATCTCCTAGGTGAGAAGTTCGAACTTTACACTGACCATAAATCGTTGAAATATCTTTTCTCGCAGAAAGATCTTAACTTGAGGCAACAAAGATGGATGGAGTTTCTTGCCTCGTACGATTTCGAAATCTCCTACACTCCGGGCAAAGGCAACGTAGTGGCAGACGCGTTGAGCCGAAAGAAATTGACCCTAAGCCCGTTGTTTGTTGAAAGACAAAGCCTAGAGTTTATAGCCAGCTTCGACTTTAGGCCTTCCTCCGATTTCGTACCGGGCCTGCTAGCATCTCTCGAAGTGCGCCCAACTTTAGTGGATTCAGTAGGGACAGCACAACGCGAAGACCCTCAGCTTGTGGAAACAATAGATAGGCTAATTAGGGGTGAGACTTCAAGTCACCTCAACAGATACTCCATTGACGATAAAGGTTTACTAAGGCGAGACGGAAGACTATGCGTCCCACAAGCAAAAAATTTAGTGAAAAAGGTTCTCGAGGAGGCACATCACTCCAAGATGACGATACACCCAGGCGGGGATAAAATGTACAAAGACATAAAAAGGACTTTCTTCTGGAACGGCATGAAAAAGGACGTGGCAGAGTTCGTTTCTAAGTGCATGGTGTGCCAACAGGTCAAGGCGGAACAGAAAAAGCCTGGCGGACTGCTACATCCTCTGGAGGTCCCGCAGTGGAAGTGGGATAGCATCTCAATGGACTTCATCGATGGGCTGCCTAGGTCTAGGAGAGGCAACACTAGCATTTGGGTAATAGTGGATAGGCTTACTAAAAGCGCCCACTTTTTACCTATCAAAAGTAAAAGAACTGCCTCATCCCTAGCATCACTTTACCTTAAGGAAATCGTTCGACTCCATGGAATACCATCTAGCATCGTTAGTGACCGAGACCCCATCTTCACCAGCGAATTTTGGCGGAGTCTGCAAGAAGCAGTAGGAACGTAGTTATGCTTGAGCACAGCCTATCATCCCCAAACCGACGGCCAAACAGAGAGAGTGAACAGAGTTTTGGAAGACCTTTTAAGGCTATGCGTCCTCGACTTCGGAGGGACATGGGAAGACCACCTTCCTTTGGTGGAATTTGCCTACAACAACAGCTATCAAGCAACCATCGGAATGGCGCCCTTCGAAGCTTTATATGGAAGACCGTGCCGATCGCCCACTTGTTGGTGGGAGTCCACGGATAAGCTCATACTTGGACCAGATATGATCCGAGAGACCTCAGAGAAAGTAGACTTAATACGAAGAAGGATGAAGACGGCCCAAGACAGACAAAAGTCCTATGCCGACAAGAGAAGGACCGACCTTGAATTTGAGGTTGGAGACAGAGTTTTTCTCAAGGTATCACCACTAAGAAACGTTGTCCGTTTTGGAACCACAGGAAAACTAGCGCCAAGGTTCGTAGGGCCATTCCCTATCATCGAGAAAATTGGGAAAATGGCCTATAGATTAGAGCTACCCGAGAAGTTGGCTGGAGTCCACAACGTTTTTCACGTTTCACATCTCCGAAAATGTCTACATGAGTCTGCCGAGGTGGTAGAGCCAAATGTCCTAGAAGAGGCCGAAGTGGAGCGCGAAGCAACCATAAGAAAAGTTCCAACCCGCATATTAGGAACGGAAGTGAAGAAGCTACGCAACCGTGAAGTCAAGCTCGTCAAAGTCCAGTGGAGCGACGCCGAGGGAGACGCGACTTGGGAAACTGAAGCTAAAATCCGTACAGCCTACCCTTTTCTGTTCGAGGGTACATCCTTGATCTTTCATTTTCCTTAAGTTGCGCTTTTATCTATCTTTTTAGGTATATTTCCTCGACCGTATCTTTTAGGTAGAATCTTTTTGGATGGAAACATGTAGTTGAAACATGTTATGGATGATGGTTGCAAGTGGTTGCAAGTGATTGCTAGTGGTTGCTCGTGGTTGCATATACACACACAATCTAGGGTTTAGATCGGCTCAGTCACTTCATATTGCATATGCATATATGTTTGAATTCGTATATGGTTGAATTCTTATGTGTTGTCATGTGGATGTTGCATTTGTATTGAATGATTGTGCACTCATGTACAATCAGAATAGGAAAATTTGCATACATAATGGATTCATGGCACTTACATAATTCGCATTAAGGAGGTCAACTGAATCAGTAGACCGCCTGATTTTGCATTAGATAAGTACATGTACACACACACTTCGCATATGATCATGAAGCATTAGAAGTCTTTTAAGGACAATGGATGCTCGTGTTTGATGGATGAGTAGATGGATGATTGGATGTTAGGATATACATTCCTCCTAGCTTGAAGATTTCGGGGACGAAATCCTTTTAAGTGGGGGAGAATGTAACACCCCGAAAAATTCTATAACTGTGAAATTAACAAATTAAAGTATAATTAATTTGAAATCAAAGAACTAAGGGAAACAGGATACGCCATTGCGTTCGTCTCGGAAAAATACGCGAAATAGAGTCCGAGTTTTCGAAAAACGGAGTCCGTATGAAGAAGATATGGCCTTCGGAAGTTTTGAATTAAATTTAAAATTCAAACAGAATAAAATAATTAAAAATCGGGCCCAATGGGACAGGGCGGATAAACACCCGCCTAGGCCACCCAGGTCGACTGGGCTGTCGACCTGGGCTACCCATGTCGACAGGGCTGTCGACAGCCCTGTCGACAGGGGTGTCGACCTGGTCGAGCCCAGTCAACCTGGCTGGCCAGGTCTGTGTTTGGTCGAATCTCTGTGGTCTGCTTTGTCATTAGGGCTAGGTGGCGGGTTTTTATTGGTCTCTCTTCCTAATGAATGGCTACGATCTAACCTAGCAACATCAATGGTCCTAATCAATTCCTAACCTCTATATAAACAACCCTAGACTAAACCCTAATCTATTCATTCAAAATTAAGAACATAGCCGCCATGTTGCTGAGGAATGACTAAGAGTAGCCGCCAACTAGAGAGAGAATTAGAAAGAAAGTTCTAAAGCCTAAAGCAATTCAAGTAACCTAAAGCCAATCAATTCGACAAAGGAATCATATCTCTTAATTTGAGAATTCATCAAACCATTGTAAGTAGAGTATTACTTTGGTATGAATAAACAACTGTATTGATTTGTATGCTTGAATTGGGATAATAAAGTAATTCATATTTGTGCAAAATTATGTTATTCATTATAAAGAACTACATGCGGTAGTTCTATGCAAGTATACGTTTGGAATATTGCGCAAATTATGTAATCTATGTTGAAGCTACATGTATGTAGTTGATTGAAATTCATGCGAGTTTGGGGCTTTGTTATTATGCCATCATGATGTATATTTTTGTGCATAAATCATTTTGCAAGTAATTGAAACAAGTTTGGTTGTTATAGTTCATATGAAACTATGTTGGAATTTTGACACCATAATCCATGTATTAAGTCATGTTTTTGCAAAACTTATGAATATGGCTAGGATATGAATGATATTTGGCATAATTGAAATCTATGATTAAGTCTATCTTGTTTAAAAGAATTATATGATGACATATGTGAGACATGGCTAGGTTAGACTCAAAAATCCCTTTTTGCAAGTTTAAAGCAAACACCATGATTAGGAATATTTATGTCATGCTTATGTTTGACATTATGCCATGTTTATGCTAGAAGTATTTATGTCATGCTTATGTTTGACATTATGCCATGTTTATGCTAGAAGTATTTATGCCATGCTTATGTTTGACATTATGCCATGTTTATGCTAGAAGTATTTATGCCATGCTTATGTTTGACATTATGCCTAAATAAAAATATAGGTTCATGTGTCAATAATGATATCTCAATTACAAGTTCACATGCTTTGATTCATGTCACCTATGTTTTATGACCAAAGTATATGTCACTACTATGCAAGTACACCAGTTTCTATTTTGTATTCCCATCGTCATATTGCAAGTTCATACGCTCACCTTCCCCTCTTTGTGTATGTAATCACGCTTTAAGCCTCCCCTTTCGCATGGCTAAATTGGGCTTTAAAAGGCTAAGCCCAATATATATGAACGGACGTGTAAAACGGGGGAAAATAACGTTGGGTTAAAATTAATTAATGAATGAAAATATAAAGTAGAAGGGCCCAAATTCAAGTATGGGTTGGGCCCGTGATTGGTGTAACCTTTACACCATTAACTTAATAATGGGCCGCAAATATTTACATATAAATAAAGAAGAAAGACAAAATATGTAAAAGTAGAAAATACGATGTGTTTAACCCGAGGTTGGATTGAGTTGTGATGTAAACCTGCCCGGAACCGCCCGGCTGTCCAGTAGTCACAACAATACCTATCCAATGTGGGAGGTTAAACATGGAGCCCAGCAAGGACCCGAGGTTAGACTGAGTTGTGGCGTAAGACTGCCCGAAACCAACCGGCAACAGGCAGCCACAACAATACCTGTCTAATGTGAGAGGTCAGGGCCTTAATAAGACAATTAAGGCTGAGTCAGGATTGATAGGATTAAGTGAACTAAAGACTTAATCAAAATAGAACATGCTAAACTAAACGGACTGGTGGGGGTTAGGTAGGAAACACTTAACCAACTTAGCATGTTGGCTAGAGATAGAAAACCTAGTAACGGGGGACCCTTTTCAGCAGTAACCCTAAAAGGTGTATCAGGATACCCTGAAACTAGGCAGGGTGGGGCACGATTACTGGGCTGATTGTAAGAGGTCAAATCGACGGCGGTGGTGTAGCAGTGTAGGTTCTAACGGAGTGCGGGCGTGCACACACTCCGGCGCAGAAAAATAAGGCACTGGACACCAGTAGCATACCTGTGCACTCTAAGGTTGTGTCGGGTTGCCACTATGGGACTTGATACACCCCATGGTGGGACCAGCATAGGTAACTACAGACATCGGGGGCCGTAAGACACATGTAACTATGCGAGTAGGAGCCGATCATCATAGAATGGATCACGTCACCCCGATTATGGGGTGTAAATTGGAAACTAGTTTATATGGGTTCAGAGATTAACATGGGGTACGATAGTATGTTCGACCCTAGACAACTTAACCAAGTTTATAGTGCATGCCCACTTCTTGTTTATACTTATCATACCCAGTTCTTTATTCATAGACAAAATAGTACTAGACTTACTCAGGCTTTATGTCTGACTCTACTTTTCTTTCGTCTTCTTTCTTCTGTTTCCCCCCCCCCCCCAGGTCCTCAGGGAGGGAACACAGCAGCTTGATCAGCCTTGACATCCAGCTTGAAGAAGAGAAATGTATTGCTTGGACTTTCCTGTTTTGAACTATGGCTTTGGACAATCCACTATGGGGCTTTTGCAGTTTATCTATGTTTTATTTATGCTTCTTTAAATAATGTACTCAAGACAGATTATGAAAGTGTTATGTTATGTTTTTGGAAAGGATGTTGTTGTAACACGTATTTGACTTTATGGAATAAAATTTGTTGTTCTTCCGCTGTTTACAAATATGTGTTCTTATATCTGTCTTGTATATCTGTGACTTGTACTTATAAACCTCCACCAAAATTAGGGCATTCCCTTTGAGAGTGACCCTAATGGAGGTGGGGTGTTTCAAGAACTCAAGATCTTCATTTAATTGTGAGTTCGATTCTTTCACAAGATAATTACTAAATTAATTAGGTTGAGTTGTAATTTGGGTTATAAGTGTATGTTTGTAAATCATTGGACAAATGTGAAATTGTCTATTTTGTAATTATATGCTAGTTGTTCATGATGTTAACTTGTGTTTTATACGCCCAAATCACCTATGTTTATGACATAAGTTTGTATGCGAATATGGATGTGGAACCTATGATAGTTTGTATGAATAATATATTCATATGCAAGTTTAGATAATAATTGGATTCACCTATGCACAAGTTCACACCTTTAAAGTTTAGATCCATATGCAAGTTCTCATCTTTTAGAATCATATGCAAGTTTGCACCTTTATGTTGTATCTAGGACATACATGGTTTATGCAAGTTAACACCTTTATGTTTAGATCGATGATATACATAGTTTATGTAAATTTGTGACAATTAACTATGCTAGTTTGGGTGAAAAACTATATTCATACATGCAAGTTCACACCTCTTAGATCTATGATTTTAGACCCTAGACGATACAAAGTCTATGCAAGTTAGGTTGTAATTATTAATTGCAAGTTAGATGCAAAGTAGATCTATTTTGTGTGTTGTGTAAATTTGTGTTATTTATTCCCTTATATATGTGTTAGACTATTTGCTAGTCTAACATGTATTTGTCATGTTAAGCGAACGAACAACAGGGGTACGATGGGGATAATAGTGAAAACACACATATGGTGAATTTGGCATGTAATGGCCTAAAAAGGCATGTAATTAATTAATTAAGGCAAATAATTAATTGGTGATTGGTATAATTTATATACCATAAATAGATGAACATAATTTAGGTGATAAATTATAGACATGAGTAAATTTGGAATTAATTAATTAAGGTAAATAATTAATTGGTGATTGGTATAATTTATATACCATAAATAGATGAATATAATTTAGGTGATAAATTATGGACATGAGTAAATTTGGAATTAATTAACAAATTTGAATAGGGATAATTAATCCAAATTTGGGGTGAAAAGATTATGTATAATAATCAATGCCTGAGACACGAGGTTGGACTCATTTGTGGTGTAAGACTGCCCGGACCCGCCCGGCAAATCCAGCAGCCACTAATGGTAGCCCAATGTGAGAGGTCAAAGGTCCAAATTAAATGCGTAACAAGTGTATGGACATGAGATTAGGCTCGTTTGTGGTGTAAGACTGCCCGGACCCGCCCGGCAAATCTAGCGGCCACAAATGTCAGCCTAATGTGAGAGGTCCTACAGGGGGTTACGGTAGTAAATAAATTAAGTAACACTTAACCAAAATAAACATGTAAGTGGAACATGGGGGTTAAGTGGGTAACATGTGGGTGACATGTGGAAATACGATTAGTAACACGTAACCAAGATAAACATGTAAGTGGAACATGGGGGTTAAGTGGGTAACATGTGGGTGACATGTGGAAATACGATTAGTAACACTTAACCAAGATAAAACATGTAAGAGGGACACAGGGTTAAGTGGGTGCCTTGGGTGGCATGTGGAATACAAATAGAAACACTTAACCAAATATAAACATGTAAGTGGACATGAATAAGAAGGGGGTTAAGTGGGATGTATTAGAGGGGACCAAGCCTAGGTGGAAAGCTTGTGTCAAGCATGGGGGCCCATTTCAGACTGGTAGCCCATTAAGTATGTTTGTGAGCTCGACCCAAGTCGAGGACGGGACACGCCTACTAGGTCTGATTGTTAGAGGCCAAAACGGATTACCGATGGCAACACAAGTCCAACGGGGTCATGTGCGTGCGTGGGCCCGGGCTGGTAGGTAAGACGTTGTTGCATCGTGTTGGTATAAGCCGTGCATCTCTTGTTGTATCGGGTTGCCACTTTGGGAAATGATACACCCCACTGTGGGACCAGCACGGGTATCTACGAGTTAGGGAGCCGATCGAATTGGGCAGTGTAGTGGTACACCTAGTGGAGATAGGAGCAGATGGCACCTATGACGTCAGCTAGGAGTACACGAAACTACCATCATTAGTATTATATTTAGTTAGGGGGTACACCTAGTGGAGATAGGAGCAGGCGGCACCTATGACGTCAGCTAGGAGTACATGGAATAACCATTATTAATCATTAGGGGGGAGGGTACATCTAGTGGTGATAGGTACACGTTGGTTACCTATGATAGCAACTAGAGAAATACAGTCAAACAGGGAGGAAATTGGGTACAACTAGTAGTGGTAGGTACACGTCGGTTACCTGTGAGAGCAGCTAGTAGTACACGAAGCTATCAACATTCTTTTTAGCCAAGAGGGATCAAACTTCTAGGGTGACTAGTATTGGTGCAGTTAGTGTTAGTACAGTACAACACGGTACAGTACAGTAGAGTATAGTAATTATCCTATATTTATTAGGAAGCCCAATTAAAGTTATCTTTGTTTCCTTGATTACTTTGTCATGCCTATTTGTTTCACAGTCATCTCCTTATTTTCCAGTTTATGCCTTATCCTAGTTACTTTAATGATTATATTGTTAAAGTATCGGACTCGCCAGACTTTATGTCTGACCCTCTTTGTTTCCACCTCTTTTCTTCCTTTCCCCCCTCCCTCAGGTTTTCAAGGAGGGAATTCTATAGCTTAGTGCCGATTTCTTTCAGTTGCTTGAAAAGAGTAAATGTATCGCCTTGGACTCTCTCATCTTTATGGCTTTGCTTATGCTCAGTGGGGATTTATGCATTTATGTTATTTAAGTACTTGCTTCTTTACGTATTTTGAAGTTTTTGGAAAAGACTATTGATCCTGTTGTAATGACTTATGAGTACTTGGAGACTATTTATGTAAGCTTGTTTTAAGTTATGATGCTATGAAATAAGTTTTATCTTCCGTTGTGTTGTCTTATTTATTTATTCTTGTGATTTATCTGTTCTGTACAACAATAACGCTTTATGGACATTGATGCATTCCCTTAGTGAGTGACATTAATGGACATGGGGTGTTACAACAAGACATTGATTGAGATGATTTTGAGTGTACGGTTGCAGGCACCGTCCCACCGATTGAGATGATCAATGATGTGTTCACTGATCAATCCAGGTCTTTCTGATTTAAATAACCCTTTAATATTGGTAACAAAATAGTTGTCATGAAATTAAATAAAAAATTAAATTAAAGGGAAGAGCAAAGATTTTTGAATCATCATCAATATATATTTACTATGAATATAAGATACAAATGCAGCTCATATATAATGGAATAAAATAATAAATGGATGGAAGTATTGAAAAATAGTTGATACATCTGTGAAAAATATCAACATGGGAAGAATATTGAGAACATGTAGAATGTGGCCGGTTAACATACATTTTAGTACCGATAATATGTGGAACCCAGAATGGGTGGCCAAATGTTTAGATAAGCATCACCAATTGCAGCTGCGGTTCTTTTAACTGAACTTGGGTAAAGGATATGCACCACTTATAGTTCTTCTGCCTGAAGCTGAAAAAGGAATGGTTAACTGTCATATTAAATCATATGGTCTCAATCTGCAGGTATAATGACATTATTAAATAACCATAAAGGATCCTTAAATAGTTTCTGTTGGCATGTCATTTTCAGAGAACAAAGCAATTTTTCCATCTTCCTGAGCAAACATGCGAGTTTATAGATTTAACATCTCTAGTAAAACATCAAAGCTATCAAATTGTATTTTTTGAGCTGTAAGTTGCAAAATGGGGCTTCACAGCCACAATCATATCTGTAAAAATAAAAAATAGTATTTTGTAGGCATCATACCTCTCTGTTCCACGCAACTTGAAATAACCTGGGGTTCTATTCCACTTAAAGCTATAATCTACAAAATAACATAATGTTCAGTATCAAGTACATCCAGTAAACTGCAAGCTATTTAAAAATAATTATGCTCTAGACAAACATAAACATATGCCATTTTCAGAAATAGGTTAATGTATAATTCGAATAGTCTTGGATATATGCAACATTCACAAAGAGAAGCATGGTTTTATTATTTCAGAGGCAACATTCCTGTAAGAGCCCACCCAAAGATGAATACCACACAAAAACATAACTTTAGTTTCAGCCAATTCTGGTAAACTGCACAATGATATGCAGGCTCCATGTATTCTTAGATAACTCCATTTTAGGGACGTATATAAAAATACTTTAGTAGTAGATATAAACATGTCACTTTCAAAACTAAAAATAAAGAAATGTAAATCCGCAAAAATATAATCAATGTTTTTTCACATGAATATCACAATTTATTGAAAAAACGCATAATACCTAATTAATGTAAATAACATTAACATATAGGTTAAAAAGGATGTGTAGAAATGAGTTCACCTGTAAGAAGCGATTCGAGGATGCTGGATATAGTATATGAACGGAAAATTGAGAAATAGGAGGACTATGGAAGATAGATCACTGTATTTAATAATTAACCAACTGATAAGAAAATCTTATAAAATAAAATAAAAAAATCACAGTAGACAAAACAAAACGTTATCAAATTAAGAATGTTAAAGTACCTTAAGAGGAGAAAACGCTGGGTAGCGGATAGATCATGGCGAGAGATTATAGTTCTCTCCCAATTCAACATCACAATCTTTCTCTATTCTCAATCACGATAGTTACCCATTAATTATCATGAAAATTTCTCCTTTTGAGCCGATTTCGTGATGGAATAAAAGTGGATGAGAGAAATGGACACGAACTGAGAATTTAGTGTGAAAGAGAGAAATTCAAGCATTAAAAAAGGAATAATGGATGGAGTGGGGTCAATCATGGCGTAGGGAAGATGGAGTTAAACGAACTAAAACTTTAGCGACGGAGTTAAATAATTAACAGAAGTAACGGCGTCGGTACATAAACCTTTTTCTGCTATCGTGGATGAATTATATCCATCTAATGTATTTCTCAACATTAAATCTTGGCCCTTCTTTGTCTCTTAGTTTGTCCTACCAAGGGATTTTATTATATATATATATATATATATATATATATATATCTTTTGATTTAAAATTTGATTTATTTATAATACATGCTATCTTCTTGCATATAAATCAAATTTCAAACATTCCTTCTTTGTTTGCTTCTTTGTTCGCGCGCAACCCTTAATTTGAATTATGTTCATTTGTATTCAACACTTATGCGTATGCTAATCTTTTGTATGTGAACAATTATTTATCTCAAACCAATTAATATATATATATATATATATCCCACTTTTGAAACATTCTCCCAATTAAACCTATTATTAACCATTTTCATACTGAACCGCTGTTTAATTAAACCGCCTTCCCACTAAGCCACTTTTTAACTGCTTTCACACTAAGCCACTTTTTAGCCATTCCCTAAAAACAAAATTATGGCGCTGGCGGAGATCGAACTTTGTATTTCTTATATGCAAGTCACATGCTCTAAACAACTGAGCTACTTAGGCTATTATTAAGAAGGTTTAGAACAGTGCTAGGCATTATTCTTTTCTCAATCCTCTTTTCTTCATGTTTTGTTGCAATAATTAATTTAAAGATATTTCTTTCATTTTAAATCAGTTTTCTGCAAACTATAGGTCTAAATGGACCAGAAAATCGCCACGAGCGCAACGACACTAATTTCCTGACCAAATTCTGGAAGCTCTTCAAATTTTTCCTTTTTATTTCTTTTTAAATGTTCGCATGCAATTTCAATTGCATTGCATTGCATTTCTCCTCATTTCATGCATTGCATGTAATTTCTTTTATTAATCTTTTTCTTCATTTCACTGCATAAACTTATTATATGCAATTATATTATTATTTAATTTTTCCCTTAAATATATCTATGCATATAATATATATACAAATATGCATATTTATATTTTTATTTTTGATTGCATTAAAAATGCGGGGTGTTACATTCTCCCACCCTTCGGAAATTTCGTCCCCGAAATTTTATAAGAGTAAAATAATTAATCCCTCGCATAATATCCACCCATCATGTGTGCATCCAATTTTTGCAAACACAGTGTACGTTTGCAAAGTGAAATACATTATAGTAATGCATGTATGCCTAAGCGGTACCTCCTATGTGTATGCAAGTTTTTCAAAAATCCTTTTAAAATATGATGCTCACATCCTAAATATACTGGCAATTCTATATGAATGCAATATTTTGAAAATCAAAATCTTTTTTTTTCATTCAAATTTTCCCACACTCTTACTGAGTAAGAGCATAGTTCATCCAATTGTTGCATCCGTAATCCTACCAACCAACTTTATTTTCGAATTTCAGAAAAATCTAATTTTCTAAGTTTGATTTTTTATGTTACAAAAAGGTGGAAAACGAAAAACTCCGCATCCTCTGTTTTTCTTTTCCAACCTTTTTCTAACCGTATTTGGGTTTTTATGTAACTATTTATAAAGATTCCCTACTTTCCTATCCGAGCACGGTCCACATAAGAAATTTTTTCATCTTATTCATTCCTTTAGTGTACAAAACAACATCCCATTTCTAATCACATTACGCTCTTTCTATTTAGTGGGTCCCTCTATGGAATTAGGTATATAATATATATTTTTAAAAATACAAATACGTTCTCTCATTATTTATATAGGAATCCTAGACCTAAGCTCTGATACTAGATGTAACAACCCGAGTTTCGACAGACCGATTTTTTTTTCAAAATTCCAATCTATCGAAACTCGGATTGGTTTGCTCTGGTATCCTACAGAAAAGACAGGGACATAGAATATGTCAAAGCTTAGAAAATATCTCACAGCGGAATGGATAAAATATAATATAAATCAGTATAGCCTTACCGTATTAATAATACTGCCTAACCAGTATCCAAAGCTATAATGTCTCATGTCTCTGCTACAAACCTAACCCGCGAGTATGCTATGCGGAGGGGGCCAGAACATAAGTTCTGCTGACTGGATTAAAACTATACACTTTGGGTAATACTACAAATACCGTTCAATCATATTTTCTTATTTATTAGGTTACTTAGGTTAACAACACTCAAGGCTTACACACACGTCGTACCCATTTACTTCCCAGTGAATTAACCTAATACAGTGTATGTGTAGCTACCCCCAATATCGAGGTACACCCCATGGAACCGCACTTGCACGGCCTCCACCATAATACTATCGCAGTATACATAGTCCCTCATCATACGCCGTAGTGACGTACGGATAACAATATTACATTCTGCATATATCTATCTATCATTACTATGCTATGCAAACGTACGGACTGCAACCTTTGTTCGAATCAGACTCCATAATGGAGTAATGCCCTCAAGTCTACGATACACCACCCAGAGCCGATATGCATGTATCTAGATTGTCCACAATACGTATCTTCATTTGTAGCTCGATGCCTCAATCGCACATTCCCTAATGTGCACCGAGTTCCATGGCAAGGCGATACAAGAAACACGGAACCCGGTCGGGAGCTTTTTCATATCTGTACGGGCCCGTCTCTAAAGAGCCTCTATATACAGACATACCTAGGGTCTGTTTTCGTGGTGGCTATGGCCCCACCTCGGCCCCTCCCTCAACTAGTAAAAACTACCAGAGCTAAGCGACCGCCCCTACACAAACAATCTAAACATCCATGTGGCGTCTCCCCTCAACCCCGTACCCCGATAGTGAAGCGTGAAATTGTATCTTGGGTTCAGCTCGAGTCTTTCCGCATCCCACTGGCTGCCGATGACGGATATCCTTGTTGGTCTTGACCGTCCGCCTCCTCGTGAGGCAACCACCGAACTACCCTAGTGTCACCTCGTCACAGCATTCTGACTGCATAGCTACATTTGCAGTCAAGGCCCACCCACCTAGTAGTTACGCGCAGACCCAACCTCTGCGAGTACAGCCTAAGACATCTGTCACCGCGCAGAGGACTACTAGGAGCACCTTACGTACCTCAGGAAGCCGCGTGCTTCCCCTTACAATCCTTTGGAGCCGTCAAACAATCAGATGAATGTTCGCTCCCTTCGTGCCTTATAACACCTCGATGATCTACCCCGTTGGGTTATTCACCCTCAACCGTACGGACTGGCCTAAGCGCCTTACTTTAGCATGTTGTTAGACCCTATGTCTAAACATTCTTTTACGTGCTTGTCTTACTTCATCAGGTTTCCAGTTAACTTGGTTATTCCAATTCATACTGAATTCTTATTCAAATTACCAAGTTTCCCTTGCTTATTAATTTCAGTCATACAACTTAATTCATTTAAGTTTATTAATAAGCTTACAACATGTTATTCTCACTACTACAAAACAGGCCTGTTGCTTCACCTCATTTGCATCAGTTGTAACAAAAACAGATGCAAGTAGCATTAGCTGCATCGGTCCTATATGAAAGGTCGATGCAATTGGTAAGAGGGAAGCAACAGATAATACAAATTTGCAGTTTGCATCGGTTTTGTGTAAAAACCGATGAAATTAAATAGATGCAAAATGTTAAATTGCACTGGTTATAAATTATATTCGATGCAACTACATTTATTTGCACAAGTAAAATGCCGCACTTAGATGGAATACAAATTGCATCGGACAAATTAGGGAATGCAAATTTTTTTGCCACATGAAAATTTTTCCCCCCTTTACACGTACTTCCTGCGCCTCATCCTGCTTCGTCATTTTTCTTTCCCCCAAAAAAAAAAAATTCGTCATTTTGATTTCCCTATAACATTGCACGCAACGCAGATATTAAAAAAAAAGGAAGAAGAAAAAGAAGATTGGATTTCCTCCATAATTAGTTCGCAAAGCTGGAATTAGAAAACGAAGAAGAAGAAGATCGAAACCAGATCGGATTTGCCCTAAAAATAGATCGAAACCAGATCGTATTTGCCCTAAAAATAGATCGAAACGCGGATCTGATTTTCCAAAATATAAATCGCTTCGCTGCTTGGATTGACTACGCCAGGTATCGGATCTTCTAAGTTCTTTACCTTGTTTCGATGTTTTATATTTTAGTACGTAGGTCAGATCTTCTACGTTAATTTGCGTAAATATGTTGATTTTGGATCAGTAATAACAAAAACTGTTTTTTCTTAATGTTGGCTATTAAGTGGAGTTTTGAAAGTGATTTTGGATCAGTACCACAACAATGTCATTTTATATTTTGATTAACGTTTGCATTGTAGATTGAACAATGAATTTGCAATGGAGAAAGAATGATGAATGACTTTGTTAACTGGTGAAGTTAATTTGTGACCACAGTTGTAATTAAAAATTAAATAGGATGAAAAGCTATAGTTATGTTTTTCCTAAATAATTATTAATATTTCTGGAAAATTTATTAATAAAATTTAAGAGAGACTCTTGTTATTCTTCTGGTTAACTAGACTAATGTTGGTTGCCTGTTGCATACAACTAAAAATATCACTCGAACTTGAAAAATGCTTGAGAAATTTTAATTGGGAGGCACAACTTGCACTGCATAGCATCAAAATTTGGCACATTTGTAGCTTCTTCTATATTTCCCCCTTTGTAGAAAAATAAAAATAATTAGTTATACTATTTTTAGTGTTTTAGAATGTGAAACTGGGAACTGGGCTTTTACTAGGAAAGGGTAGCAAATTTGTGTCGATATTAGGACACATGATATGAGTATACACTTGGCAATGATTCAGATTGTTTTTTTTTTTGTTCTTGAAGAGTCATCAATTAGTCAGTTTATAAATGTGCTAAGTGATGTTGATCAACATTGATTTCCTTTAAAAATTAAACTATTTTTTGTTCACCGACTTAAATTCGACGAAATTTAAATGTTTAAATTTTATTCCTCTTTCTTGTTGACTTAACATGACGTGGATATATATATAGAAGAGTATATATACGGTGCTGAGCTCGCTCATTTCAGTTAATTAGTGAGCTTTCTTCTCAGTTAATAACAATGTTATGATAACTGGAACATCATGATGTTGAAACATAATGAAATGTCATCTTCTAACTATTACTGCGTCTCCTAACTTTTCTTCTATCCTATTTTCTCGTGTCTCTTAATTCTGTTCTTCATGTCTATTATCTTCCTCTGTTTTCCTCTTCCATTCCATATCTGTTTACCTTCACTCTGCTGAATTCTCCTGTCTCATATACACATTATTCTCTTATCAATGCCCAACACCCGAGCTCAGCTAGCCAAGAATAAGGACCCTCACACCATGCCATCGCCAACCACCACGGCGCGACATCATTGTCCTCCAGGCATCATGTTCTTTATGACAGTTTTTCCTCCCTCGTTTTGCCTTTAGATCACGAATTGTCTATCTTGGAATCAGGTTAGGGAAAGAGTATTCAGTAAAATCGAATGCAAAATAGCCGAATGAATGGAGGCTTTTAACAACAATCTATTTACTGGAGGAAAAAATGTAAATCCATTTTAGATTTAAATCAATAATTATGTTTATTTTGGGCTTAAATTGAAATTCGAAATCAGTCAACTTCACTACCACAAGTCCTGCTAAATAAGGTAAATGAACTTATTATTATTTCTTTTTTAGTTTATCTTGCATAATACCTACTACATTTGAAATATGAAAATGAACCACTAACTGGAAGTTAGTAGCGTAGAATATTTTTTAATTAAGTTATTCTTATTTGTGCGATAAATGAATTTGTTCATCACCATTCATTCCCTCAAGCTTAGTATCCCTATTGTTTTGACCAAACACATGAGTTTGGTAGACTACGGGTAGAGGCAACAATGGTATGATGAACTAATAACCGTGCTGAACTGAGATGATTTTAATAGGACACTGGTATATGTATTTGTTGTTGCAGTTATGAATTTGCAGAAGTGAACTAATACGAGATAGTTGAGCATTAACCATTGATTTAAAAACCATTTGCAAGAAAATAGTTGCAAATCCCTAAGACGTAGATGAAATGATGAACAAGTACAATTTTGCTAACTGTCTGGAAGCCGAAGCTGAAGCGCTGAAGCAGGGCTGGTAAACTGGAAAAGCTGAAATAATTAATGTTACGCTGAAGTAACCATGAACTTAAATGAATGCTGCTTATTTGACACTGGACCTGTAGTAACATCGCTGCACCTGATCAATGTGCTTCTGATCAAGGTAACATACATTGAATCTTGATATTGATTCTTTCCTTTTAGAAAAAAAAATTAATCGCCAGTTCATGGTACTTACCACAAATTATCTCTTTAATCCGACAGTTCATGGTACTTTGGTTGTTGAACTTTTTTGTTAATTCTTAGCCAATGTCTCCAAAAGTTTGCTTTGTTGTAATCATAATTTATGTGAGTTTTTTGTTAGTGACAAGCTACAAAAAAGTTTCAATTATTTACCTTTCCGCATACACTTACTTAACTGATATTTCTTTTTTACAAACTTTTATTGGGAAAAGGTGATTTAATTTTAAAACCAGCTTCTGAAATTGAGCTAAAACATTAAAAGGTTTTCTTTAAATAAAATAAAACATAAAAAAAATGGTCTTTATAATCTGACTTACCAAGTAATAAGCCTCAAAATATTTTGTATTCCATGATTCTTATGAACTTAAATCGTTTCAAGTTTATGAGCCGAGGGCTATATTGTTGAAAGATCAACTTCAGTATATGGACGGTCAGTTGTTAAATGCTTGAATTATAGGTCTGTGCAAATTGGAGAAGACAATCAACTTTTTTTTTCAAGATTGTCATAGGTTAGTACTTTATAAAATAAAATAAAAGCGTGGATGCCAAATAATCAGTTTTGAGTCTACATAGGATTATATATATAAATATATATTATGCATTGTTTACTGCCATTATGTCCATATTTATATTGTTCCTAACCCAACTGGTATGTTATATTATGATCTCAGCCTTATTACCGACTTCATAAATTGTCTAAAATGCTAAACATGGAAGGAATAGTATTTGCACGAAATAATGCATGCTATATTTAGTCAACTGTGCCTTAATAACAGAAACTCTCCAAGCCATACAGCATTTACTCATTATCTTGGTCATGCAACAATCACCGTTATAATATTTGTTGAATCCTAAACTATATCTTTATGATTTTAATGTTGGCATATGGAAAATAAGAGGGAATTTTAATATATTTTTGTAACCTAAGAAACACATTTAATGCCTTAATTAGAAGTTGTTAATTTGATGCCATTGTTATATACATTGCCATAAATTTATGCCCACAGTAAGATACGCTTTGACAATTGTTACGGTTGCATCTTGAATAATTTTTTTTGACCATTTGTATATTTTTCCTTGCATTTTTGGCCTTTCATTGAACCTTTCACAATTTCATCGATCAATAACGTATTTGGGACTCCACGTACCACCACTAAACCAAGCTAAGAACCAGAAATTGATTTGTATTTTGTGGAGTTCTTCAAATTGGGAATGTTATTTTATTTGTGGATTGACGCTATCCGAAGCATTTAAATACAAGCAAACAATTAAGGATGAATGCTATAACTAACCACATATGTGCCATTAGTATATTTGAGTTTGAGATTTTCCACTTATAACTAAATATTTTGCCATATCTAATAAACTTGGGTTATATAAAGCAATATATAACATGTCAGCAGAGTGTTGCATGAGTATGCATTTCTTTGGACATTATTCTTTCACACTTTTGGGGGAATATAACGATCCGGTCTTGATTACTTTCTATGCTTATATGCTCAGATACATTAACTCCTTCATTTATTTTATGCAAATATCAAGTGACAACTGATCACAATGTAAGCTTATCCCTTTTAAATATCATTACAATTTTTTTTAAGCTAAGACTAATTTTTATCAACTTAATGAATTAAATAAATTGGTATTTGGAAGTTGTTGCCTTTGACTTATGTCTACTATGTCTGCGTATACAATAAAACCAATCGTGCGAATTTTAATTTTGTCTTTTCAGGATAATGAATGAGTATTGAACATGTATTATTTTACGAGTATAACAAATCCATGTTTTCTTAAATTCTTTCGCTTTTTCCATGATTGTTATAATTTGCTGATTTGATTGTGACTGTAATTAATTTATTCCCAAAATTGATTTCTTAATTGCATTGTGAATCATACAAATTGTTTCATTTTTAATTACAAGGTAAGCATTCAAATCAAATATGGTTAAAGTATTTATGGGCATCCTGCACATTTTTGGTGCATATTTCATTGATAATGTTTAAGGAGCAACATGTAATTATTCTCCCCTAATTTGGAAACTGCTTAAACTATTGGATTTGGGTGCGTTATTGAGTGTTCTGATAATGAATATTTGGTTTTAAATAAGTCAGTAGCCATTTTTCTCATTTAAGATTAATATATTTTTCCCTAAATAGATTGCACTAAATAAGTTGATAATCATGTATCTATAAATAGTTTATTTAATGTCTGCAAACTAATAAATCAATCTTATTTTTCAATAAATATCGAATATGTTCTTCTGTTTTTTAATATAAAAAAATTCAATCTTTGACTATTGTTCTTACTTTTCTTCATTCCCATCTCATCTCCAGATCTCTCATTGATTCAAAGTGTTATTATTAATTAATTCTACAGAAGTGTGTCATCGTCTAAGTCTCTTATTTTTTATTTAGACTTGGAATCATTTCATATGCTGAGCCTTTTCTTAGAACATAGGATATTAGAAATGAACCAGCTGTGAATGGGGTGGAGCAATTAGTAACATGAGAGTTTTTATTTTGACCTCACAAGAATAAGTTTATTTGTACTTCGAATATGTAACAATTAATGTCATTATCTTATTATATTATGTGGTATCTCATATACTGCACCATCATGTATCTCGCAGGTTTAAAGAAACAGTTAGCAAGTCTACTAAGAATGGATATTACTTTCATCTACCTAGCAGCTGAGAGTGTATGATAATCAAACCCATGGTACAAAATTACAAGCCAAAGCATTTTGTTGTAACTACTGATATATGCACAAGTATTGTTCCTAATCCCGAGTTTCTTACTCAGTTAAGGTTTGACTGCAAGCCTTCATCACCGTAGAGATATCAGGTGACATTCTTTTTTATTTCAGTTATTTTTCCTTTTACTCAAATTAATATAGCTCATTTATATAAATTTATATTTATATTAACGTTTTAGGTATTCATTATTCAAAATTGTAATTTTAAAAAGACAAGATCATCCTCGAAGCTTTAATTGCTTTTACGGGACCTCGCAGTTTTCCGTAATACCTCTATGGTTTTGCAATCTTTTCTTGATCTTTCTGTTTTCCTTTAATTTTGCCTATCATTTTTTTCCATTATAATTTGGATCCTGCTTATTGTTCCCTCTTCGATTTCTTCTAAAGTTTTCTCTTCTGTAATTCTTTTCCTAATACCACCAACAATCATTTATCTTTTTTCAGTTTCTGTTAAAGCACCATCAGTTCATCATTATGTGGATTCTTTTCCAACAGTCCTAATTTTTATTTATCTATTTTAGGTATGCACATATACAATTATCCGAAGACGCATCAATTTTTCATGTGCATAATATCCTGTATAAGATGCAGAAAAAACAAATACTGAGCTGATTGGTTTGATTTAACCAACATAATTATTTGACATCTAAAGGTATAAGAGTGTGATAAACTAAAACTTCCTTGTTATATATGTGTGTGCATATGTCCGTACTTGTATCTTCATGTTGCTTAAGCGCTTTCTGCTTAATTTGCATTTTTATTTCCTTTTTAAATGACTGTTTGCCAACAACGACGTCATCCATCACAATTGGACTAGTTGTGCTGGGGTACACAGCAAAACTGTACTATTTTTCATCATAATGCAGAAGATTTTATATGTCAAAAAGAAAACATGCTGGATTGAAAAGTCGCAGGAATAGAATAGTTTTATCGACATTATATATATTTGATAAATGTTGTTTGCCTTTGATTACTATGAAAATAGATTTCTGGATTTATCAGAGCTGCCTATCCTGATACAGAAATAAAAAGGCAACATCTCCTTTTTAACAAAATGAAAATGAAAAATAAAATAAGTCTACATGTCTTGATAAATCCATGTTCAGCGGATGTTTCATGAATTAGATTATCTGATTATGGAAGCTTTTTTTTTTCTTTGCCTAAAAATGTATAATTTGTACTGTTATAGTTTTCATCACTGTCTCTTTGGGATCTGATTTTTAATGCACTTGAGATTCTGTTGTTTGCAAATCAGTACAGGGCCACAAGGGGATGATTGTTTGTAGTATGTCAAAGCAAATACATGGAAAACTGACAAACAAGGAACGGGTTTGTGTGTCTATCTTCAAAACTTTATATGTACAACTACTTAAATGTTATGAGTAGTTAATAATGTTGATTTTTAATACTTTGGCATGTGTACTGTAAACTTCTGATTGAGTGTGGAGTGTATATTTTGGACGCACTACCAGAAAGTGCAAAAATAACGGCCTATCTTAGCGATAGCTAACGACGGTTAAAATAAGTTATTGTCATCAGCCGACATACACCTACATATAACCCGTGATCATAACATCACTTCCATTCCCTCCAACCTCGAATTCTTCTACGAAAAAAAAACCTACAACTACCATCGTTCGTCGCCGCTTGTCCAGCGACGTAGGACGGTGCCAATCACCTCGCTCCTTCAACGAAACACCCTCCTTTTCCTCCTTTCAACTTTCCTTCCATTTTAGTGATTGAGGTATAATTTTTAACCTTAAATTGTTAAATAGTAATGATTATGTGTTTGCATATGTTGATTAGCTATTGTTTGGTATAATAGTAGATTATTAGTAAATTTAGGAATGTAGATAAATTCTTATGCTAGAAATCTAAGTGATTTTAAATAGAAATCAATGAGCATTATATATCAGTCGCCAGTAATATAGTGTGTACTAGTTGATTTGATGATATAACTAGTGATTCGATTTATTATTTTGTATTTCAAAATTAATTAGGATTAGATTTAAAGTTCAAAAATTAAAGTATTATTACTAATTGATATGTGCATTGATATCTTTATTACTAAAAACCATATATTTCAGCTAATTATTTGACATCTACAAGTTTTTCATAGGTGGGCTGGAGTTCAGATGTCCCTCCTCATTCCCCAGATCCAAAACCAGTGAGTATAATTCATGTTTTTTTACATATGCATAGCTTTCATGTAAACAAATGACCGTAGAATGCATATGCAAACAAATGACTCAACATATGCAAAATAGAAATGTCAATGACTGTAAATCTAAATACATGTGCTTGAGGATATTAAGTCGTCTGTTCGAATTTAGAAGTGTTGAAACATTTCCCATAATTTAGTTGTAGTGACACATAATGTAATTTATAAGACCATCACTCAAATAAATTATTCTGTATCTTTATTGTATGGAAATTCATGATTTTTTTCCAGTTTAATGTCATTTCGAATTTAGAAAAATAAAGCAGCCAGTTGTGTTTCTAATTTGAACACGAACATGATTATTTTAGCCACCTGTGTTGACTGTTTAATTGCTTGCATTGCAGCTTTCCTGCAGATCTTCTTTTGATGCGTTCCATATGGATATTCCCAGAACTTATTTTCTGCCTTGCAGCTTTGGTTTTTGTTGCCTTTTGTTTGCCTACAGTGTTGGTTGTATGGAATCAACTTGAAATTTTCTAATATATCAAACTAGTTAATGCATTTGAAACTGACTTTTGATTAAGAATATATGATTCACTTTTTTGTATGGATTATGAACATTGTAATTGATATATATTCATTGGTATTATCTTATTCAATTTGCATTTGTCGTCAATTTGTTTTATTTAATGATTATAATGTTGATTTTTATGAGATTTCTGCATTGGTTAACAATAATATTGGGAGCAACAGAGATATTTTGCATCTACAGTATGAAACAACCGATGCAAATTATAGATGATGCAGATGCAATATCTCCTTATATTGCATCGGATTTTAATAATAACCGGTGCACTAATATATATTTTCATCGGTTATTTTTATTAACCGATGCAACAGAGTCATTAGTTTTGAGCCAAAAAACCTTCTTCTTGCATCGAATTTTACTAAAAACCGATGCTAAAATAGATTTGTTGCATCAGTTTTTAATAACATCGGTTTTAAAACCGATGCATTTTTTTGTCTTCTTGCATCGACTGCATATGCATCGGTTGTTGGACTGATGCAACAGGGGGGTAAAGAACCGATGCAACTGACCTGTTTTGTAGTAGTGTCTCTAGATTGTGGCCCAAGGTCTGTAATCCATAATCTATTCTATATTCTTGCTTGGTTACATTATTACAATAACATGCTTTACCTAATGTGTAATTAAGTATGTCCAATTCACATGTTTTCTAACTAACATGTCACTTTCCATTTATAATTAAATATAACTTATTTTATTTCATAGGTTTTCCTCATTCTTTCTCATTTAATCATAATTCCATTTTACGTTGTCAATACAACTTATCGTTGTTTACTTATTAACTTAGTTCTATTAACCAAGGCCCATTAATAAGTTTCTCTACCCGTTTATTATAACCTATGTTATAATTTGCTCTTGTCCCTAGAACAAGCCTAAACTTTCTTATCAACGGGTTTAAGACTCCCAAGCTTACATATTACTCAATTTATAATTAAGTACATTATATTTCCCCCCTTTTTCTTAACTGGTTTCAAGTTTTCCCCTTTACTGATTACTTAATTTATAATTAAGTGTCCTTTAACTCAATTCACCAGTTATCTCATCCCCTTACTAGTTTATTATAACCTAAGCTATAATATTCACTTGTCCCTAGGACAAGTCTACCTATTATACAACATTTTCATTAATGTTATTTATTTCTAATAGGTTATTATCATTCCCCTTTAAACCATTTACTGTTGTAAACCATTGTTGTAACAACCCGAATTTTAATAACATTTTATAACATAAATCAAGGCAGAATTAAATATTAAATTCTGAATCAAGGGAAATGGGCTGTGCCATTGCGTTCGTCTCGGAAAAATACGGGAAATAGAGTCCGAAATTTCGTAAATCGGAGCCCGTATGACCCAGTTATGGCCCAATGAAGCTTTCAGAAAATTCCAGAATTCAAAACAGTTCAGATTCGAATTCAAAATTCGAATTTTAAGCCCGAGCAGACTAGGCGGGAAGATTTCCCGCCCAAGCCAGTCGACTAGGGTGTCGACTTGCGTGTCGACACCACCAGACCCATGTCGACTGCCCAGTCGACACGGGTGTCGACACAGGTGGCCGAGCCACTTCGGCCTGGTGCACCTGGTTGTGTTCCTGACCTTGTTCTGGAAGCTTCCGACGGATTTTGATGGTCCAGATCCGAATTAGGTTAAATCCTATGGCTAAAACTAACCCTAACCTCTATAAAAAGACCCCTAGACCTAGCCTAATCTCTCATTAATCATTCCTACAACTAAGTTATGCCAAAATATTTCCTCATCATGGCCTCCACCCTCTTGTCATAATCTCCATCTTCATTCATATGAGAGTTTCTAAGTTCATTTGAGTGATTCTAAGTTTGTATGAGAGTTTCTAAGCTTGATTCAAGCCAAAGTTGCAACCTTTCCTCTTAAAAGCAAGGATCTTCTTCTTATTTCTCAAGACAACTTGGAGCTTATATTCATTTGGGGGTTTTTAGTGTTGCTAGTGGCTTCGTCTCAATCTTATTATATTAATTCTAGTCTTCATAGCATTGTAAGCCCTTTTCTACTCTCTTTTTAAACTATGAAGTTAAAATATGACATGTTGCAAGTTTGAGTTTGGGCTTAAGTATGATTTGTGCTTTGAATCTATCATGTTATGCATGGATTAGTTCTATGTATGCTTGTAAAGCTATCACCTTGACTTTGTGGGTTAAAAGCTATGAGCTTTGTCATTGAAATGTTGCATTATGCAACCTAGAACTCTCATAAACCTTTATGATAACTTGCATATTATGTTATATGTGAATCACTAGTCATCATTCTATGTCATCTATGACCATGTATCACCTATTTGCCAAGTTTAAATGTTATGCATGTTTTGAGGCTTATAATCCCTTATGCAAGTTTAATGAACACATTTATGCCTCATGTGCCACCATGTTTAACTTGTGGCCAAATCTTATCACCTTATGCCCATTTTTGTCATGCCTCTAAGTTCCCCCTTTTGATCCTTTTTGTGTTGTGGCGAAACGTACATGCAATGGGAATGCATATGGGTAGTTAGGTAACTTTAATGACATGAATACATGGTTTTGAAAATATGACATGAACATTGACTTGTGGTTATGTTTGGAAAACATAGTTATGGACATGACATGTAGAAAACATGAAGTGACCAACTCGAGGTTGGGTTGAGTTTGTAGCGGAAATCTACCCGGAACCGACCGGCTTAACTAGTGGCTACAAACAATAGGATCCAATGTGAGTAGTTGGTCACACCGCACTTAAACCCGAGGTTAGACTCAGTTTGCGGCAGAAATCTGCCCGGAACCGACCGGCCTAACCAGTGGCCGCAAACTTTCAGTCTAATGTGAGAGGTTGGGTGCACTAAGTAATTAATGTCACATGATAGGGTTAAGTCATGATCCACTTGATATTTAACCAACTTGATACATGGTTTGGATAGGGTTAACCACACTTAACCCGTTAGAAACCCTAGTTACGTGGTCCTTTTCACCAGTAACCCTCTTGGTTGTATCACGATACCCTAGGGACTAGGCTAGGGTGGGGCACGATTACTGGGCTGACATGTAAGTGACCAAAACGACGGCTGAGTAGGTGCGCCGGTGTAGGTTCAGGCGGACTATGGTCGTGCACATAGTCCGGAGTTGAAAAAGCAGACACGGGCACCAGTAGGTTTAGACTGTGCGTGCTTGATTTGTGTCCGTGGTTGACACCCTAGGGCCTGATACACCCTAGGGTGGACCTAGCACAGTCGACTACATTTCGTGATTGGGCCGTATGACACCGATACTTGACGAGTTAGGCTTATAGGGAGCCGATCGACTAAGAACGTGTAGTTGGACCTTAATTTAGGTCATCTCATGATATTGGGCCTAGTTTTGGGCCAAGGGATCAATTCTTGTTTATATTTAACATGTTAGAATACTAGTACACTCTTGGTGCAAAACTTAACCTTGATTATGCGATGCCACACCCGATCTATCTTGTTATCTTGTTATCATGCCAGTTTGTTACCATCCTTATGTTCATCTCAGTTTCTCATGTCGGTTAACTTTATTAGTTTATAGAATGATAGTAGGTAGGGCTTACCAGTCTTTTTGACTGACCTGTTTCCTTTCGCTTCTTTTCTTCTGTTTCCCCCCCAGGTTCTCAGGGTGGGAACATTGGTGCATAGTTTGGACCTTCTTAGCTTGCTTGCTGGATTAGCTCATGTACGGTTTACACATTGAGCTCGCTATGGTTTACCACGTCATTTTGGGGATAGTACTTTATGTTATTTCAGTTTTCAGTTTTATGTTTATGCTTCTAGATTTGATTTATTTTGGAAAAAAAAAATGATGACTCAGTACTTTGATGTAATCTGACTATGGTTTTGAAATGGTAATCTTATCCGCTGCTTTATTTACTCTGTTTTATTACATGTTCTGTCTTGTGATATCTCTATGCATGTTTACCTAGTACCAACGCCCCTCCAAAGCTAGTGCTATCACTTGTGAGTGTGGCCCTGGCGGAGGTGGGGTGTTACATTTGGTATCAGAGCGAGGTTTTACTAGACCGGACAAAAAGTTTTAAAACTTTATAAAAACTATTTTCAAAACCAATTTTTAAGAAGTATTTTTCCAAGAAAAAGTCTAGTTTATTTTAAAGGCTATTCCCCAAAAGCCATTAGCACTATCCTTCGTTTCTTCGTTCTGAATCTATCTTTTCTTCGTTTCTGTATGGCCGATAATTTTGACATACCGGAAGGCGTACATGTACCTCTTTGGTTCAGGAGGTTTATGGAGGCAAGTGCAAATGGAGCCGGACCCGCGGACATTCCTCCTCCTATGGACAATATTCCTCCTCCCGTAGCTGAGTTCCTCCTCCTCATCCTCCTCCTCCTCAGCACCCTCGAGTAGACCCTTTCTCTAAGACTTGCAAGGACTTCAAGGCAATGGGTGGCAAGGATTTTCTGGGAACTGAGACCTTTGTTCAAGCGAGAGATTGGCTAAAAGAGACTGAAGACCTCTTTGCTATCTTTGATGTGGAAGACCGTAGGAAAGTTCAATTAGCAGTATGGCTAATGAAAGGAGAAGCTGCATATTGGTGGGAAGTCACCAACGCTACTAGGCCAGTTGAGACATGGGCTGATTTCAGAGAGAGATTTGAGCTTAAGTTTTTGTCACCAACAAAAGAGAGTCTCTAGATGGAGAGGTTCCTAGTGCTTAAGCAAGGGGACATGACTGTTATAGAGTACATGAATAAGTTTAATGAGCTTGCTAGATTTGGAGTGGACTTGGTCAACACAGCTCGGAAGAAGGCTCTACGTTTTGTTCGGGGATTAAATGAGCCACTTCGTGGAGTAGTCATGACTCATATACCCACAGGTGCGACTTTTGAGAGCTTGGCAGAGATGGCTTTACGTCATGAGGAAGATAAGGATGGCAAGAAGGAAGTCAAGAAGGAGAATTCTAAGTGGGGAGGCAATTAGAGCAACCAGAGCAATCAGAGCAACAAGAATAACAAGAAGGGTAACAAGGGCAACAACAACAAGGCAAAGGAGACGAGGAAGTGCAATTACTGTGGGATCGCTGGACACATAGCCAAGGATTGCAGGAAAAAGAAGAGGAAGTTGGGAGAATGCTTTGTTTGTGGAGAGTCTGGACACTTCAGCAAGGATTGCCCGAAGAAGCAAGGACAGGGGCAAGGACAGATTCAGCGGGCAGGATCTTCTGGAGGGCAAGTTCATGCTCTCAACACCGCTCCAGCGCTTGACCGAGGTAGTATTTCTGTTGAAAGCCTCGTTTATATTTCTGGTTTTCCTGTTCGAACTTTATTTGATTCTGGCGTATCGCATACTTTTATTTCATCTGACATTGTTGAAAGTTTGCACCTTAGTACTAGTCTAGTGGAGGATCCCGTCTGTGTTTCAAATCCAATTGGGCATTCCGCCCATCTACCTATGGTTTGTATGGATTTGAGGATTTCTATCTTTAGCGTAGAATTCACATGTAATGCTTATGTTCTCGGGTTCATGGGATACAGGTTGATTTTGGGCATGGATTGGTTGTCCAGTTATGAAGCCATTCTTGATTGTTAGCATAGGTTGGTGAGGCTTATGACTCGTCTTGGCAACGCCCTAGAGATTTCTTGTGATCCTAGGGGTCCCGTCATGTTATGTTATCTTGATTCCCTCGACTCGTCTGTTGATAATCTTCGATCTGTGAGGGTGGTCCGAGAATATCCCGATGTCTTTGATGAGGTGAAAGGGTTACCCCCTAAACGCAAGATAGATTTCCGTGTTTATCTTGTTGATAATGCCAAGCCAGTTTCTTTGCCAGTTAGGCACATGGGCCCGTGTGAAAGAAGAGAGCTTAGTAAGCAAGTCAAGGAGTTGCTGGAGAAAAATTTCATTAGGCGAAGCATTTCTAAATGGGGTGCTCCAGTGGTGTTCGCTACTAAGGCGGATGGTTCGCTTCGTCTATGTGTTGATTATCGTGAGTTGAACAAGCTGACAAAGAAGAATAAGCACCCGTTACCGAGGATTGATGATCTCTTTGACCAGCTTGTAGGTGCTTCTATTTTCTCTCAGCTCGATCTAGCCACCGGATTCCATCAGCTTAGAGTGGCTGAGGATAGTATTGACAAGACTGCGTTTAGGACTCCAGATGGATTCTTTGAATGGCTTGTTATGCCGTTCGGTTTGACTAATGCACCTGCATACTTCGTGGATTTGATGAGTAGGGTGTTTCGGGAGTTCCTTAACAAGTTTGTGGTCGTTTTCGTGGATGATATTCTGATCTTCTCAAAGGACGAGGAAGAGTATGCTAGCCATCTCAAGGAAGTTATGGATACACTTAGAGCTCATCAGTCAAGTTCTCCAAATGTCAATTTTGGAGAAAGGAAGTTCGGTTTCTTGGGCATATAGTTTCTAAGCAAGGCTTAGCTGTGGATCCCGCTAAGGTGGTGGCGGTACAAGACTGGAAAGTTCCGAAGAATACAACCGAAGTGAGAAGCTTTCTCGGTCTAGCAGGGTTTTATAGGAAGTTCATTAAGGACTTCGCTAAAATTTCAGCCCCTCTTACTAAGTTGACGAAGAAGAACTTAGTCTTTGCATGGGACTTAGAGTGTGAGCTTGCTTTCCAAAGGCTCAAGAGAGCCCTCACCACAGCTCCAGTCTTGGCATTACCCGATGGAGGGAAGTTGTTTACCGTGTACACCGATGCATGTGGCACGGGATTAGGCGCGGTTCTGATGCAAGAAGGGAGAGTGATATGCTATGGGGGTAGGCAGCTTAAAGTTCATGAGAAGAACTATCCCGTACATGATTTGGAGTTGGCGGCAATCGTCTTTGCACTCAAATCTTGGCGCCATTATCTTCTAGGAGAAAGGTTCGAGTTATATACTGATCACAAGTCATTCAAGTATCTCTTCTCGCAAAAAGATTTGAATCTCAGGCAGCAGAGGTGGATGGAATTCTTGGCATCATATGACTTCGATATAGCTTATACCCCTGGCAAGGGTAATGTGGTGGCGGATGCGCTAAGTAGGAAAAGGTTGACTTTGAGCCCTTTTTTTGTTGAGATGAAGAGCCTAGAGTTCTTGGCAACCTTTGATTTTACACCCGCTGTTGAGGCAGTGACTGGTTCGTTAGCATCTCTTGAGCTTAGACCTACACTTCTGGATCAAGTAGGGACTTCGCAGAAGGAAGACCCACAGATAGTCGAGATTATGGACAAGTTAATTCGTGGAGAGACGTCCAGTCATCTCTCTAGATATACCATTGACGACAAGGGATGGCTAAGGCGCGATGGGAGACTATGTGTCCCACGAGTGGGAGACTTAGTGAATAAAGTTCTTGAAGAGGCACATCACTCGAAGATGACCATACATCCCGGAGGTGATAAGATGTACCGGGATATGAAGCGCATTTTCTTTTGGGATGGGATGAAGAAGGACGTTGCGGAATTTGTTTCTAGATGCATTGTTTGCCAACAAGTAAAGGCCGAGTCGAAGAAGCCCAGTGGGCTATTGCATCCATTGGAGGTCCCGCAATGGAAGTGGGAAAGCATCTCTATGGATTTTGTGGACGGATTGCCGAGATCAAGGAAGGGGAATACTAGCATATGGGTCATAGTGGATAGACTCACAAAGAGCGCCCATTTCATTCCAGTGAAGAGCAAGAGGACCGCATCATGGCTAGCATCTGTTTATCTTCGAGAGATAGTGCGATTGCATGGAGTTCCTTCTAGCATAGTTAGTGATCGTGACCCAATTTTCACAAGCCAGTTCTGGAATAGTCTGCAAGAAGCGATGGGTACGTGATTGAATCTGAGTACAGCCTATCACCCACAGACGGATGGTCAGACCGAAAGGGTGAATAGAGTGCTAGAAGATCTGTTGAGGCTATGCATTCTTGACTTTGGTGGCACTTGGGAAGATCATCTTCCTCTTGTGGAGTTTGCTTATAATAACAGCTACCAAGCAAGCATAGGGATGGCACCATTCGAAGCTTTGTATGGGAGGCCGTGCAAGTCACCAACATGTTGGTGGGAGACGACAGATAAGCTTATAATTGGGCCTGACATGATAAGGGACACATCCGAGAAGGTTGAGTTGATTCGAAGACGGATGAAAACAGCCCAAGACAGACAGAAATCCTATGCAGATAAGCGAAGGACAGATTTGGAATTTGAAGTTGGAGACATGGTTTTCGTGAAGGTTTCTCCTTTGCGGAATGTGGTTCGTTTTGGAGCAGTTGGGAAGCTAGCACCGAGGTTTGTTGGACCCTTCCCTATCATCGAGAGGATCGGGCAAATGGCTTATAAGGTGGAATTTCCCGAGAAGCTGGCCGGAGTTCATAATGTCTTTCATGTCTCGCATCTCCGAAAGTGTTTGCATAAGTCTGCCGAGGTGGTTGAGCCGAGCATTCTTAAAGATGTGGAGGTAGATAAAGAGGCAACCCTGAGGAAAGCTCCGATTAGTATCTTGGGAACAGAGATCAAAAAGCTAAGGAATCGAGAAGTCAAGTTAGTAAAGGTGCAGTGGGGTGAAGCCGAGGAAGACGCAACTAGGGAAACCGAGGAGAAGATGCGTGGGCTTTATCCATTTCTTTTTTAGGGTACATTCTCAATCTCTTTTCCTAATTATCGTATCTTTCTTTTGCTATCCATGTTTATCTTGTTAGTCTTGTCATGAGAACCTTAGGTAGAAACCCTATGGATGTAAACATGTGTTTGAAACATGTTATGCTTGATGTTTGCAAATGGTTGCAAGTGTTTGCAAGTGGTTACTAGTGGATGCATGATACACGTTAGGCACTAAGATCGGCTCACACACTTTCATTATTGCATATGCATGAGTGTTTAGACTTATTCATGGATGAAACATGTTATGCCATCACATGGATGTTGCATATGGATGGATGTTATGTGCACTCATGTAGAGATTATAAGAGGAATTTGCATACATATTGGACTTATTTCACAAACATATTTTGCATTAAGGAGGATTACTGAATCAGTAACCGCCTGATCTTCGCATTAGATAGGTGCATATACACACACTTTTGCATATATTCATACAGCATTAGAAATCTTTTAAGGACAATGATTGCTTATGGATGATGTTTTGAGTAGATGGATGATGGATGGTAGGATACGTTCTTCCTAACTTGAAGATTTCAGGGACGAAATCCTTTAAGGAGGGGAGAATGTAACAACCCGAATTTTAATAACATGTTATAACATAAATCGAGGCAGAATTAAATATTAAAATCTAAATCAAGGGAAACGGGCTATGCCATTGCGTTCATCTCGGAAAAATACGCGAAATAGAGTCCGAAATTTCGTAAATCGGAGCCCGTATGACCCAGTTATGGCCCAATGAAGCTTTCAGAAAATTCCAGAATTCAAAACAGTTCAGATTCGAATTCAAAATTCGAATTTTAAGCCGAAGCAGACTAGGCGGGAAGATTTCCCGCCCAAGCCAGTCGACTAGGGTGTCGACTTGCGTGTCGACACCACCAGACCCGTGTCGACTGCCCAGTCGACACGGGTGTCGACACAGGTGGCCGAGCCACTTCGGCCTGGTGCACCTGGTTGTGTTCCTGACCTTGTTCTGGAAGCTTCCGACGGAATTTGATGGTCCAGATCTGAATTAGGTTAAATCCTATGGCTAAAACTAACCCTAATCTCTATAAAAAGACCCCTAGACCTAGCCTAATCTCTCATTAATCATTCCTACAACTAAGTTATGTCAAAATATTTCCTCATCATGGCCTCCACCCTTTTGTCATAATCTCCATCTTCATTCATATGAGAGTTTCTAAGTTCATTTGAGTGATTCTAAGTTTGTATGAGAGTTTCTAAGCTTGATTCAAGCCAAAGTTGCAACCTTTCCTCTTAAAAGCAAGGATCTTCTTCTTATTTCTCAAGACAACTTGGAGTTTATATTCATTTGGGGTTTTTTAGTGTTGCTAGTGGCTTCGTCTCAATCTTATTATATTAATTCTAGTCTTCATAGCATTGTAAGCCCTTTTCTACTCTCTTTTTAAACTATGAAGTTAAAATATGACATGTTGCAAGTTTGAGTTTGGGCTTAAGTATGATTTGTGCTTTGAATCTATCATGTTATGCATGGATTAGTTCTATGTATGCTTGTAAAGCTATCACCTTGACTTTGTGGGTTAAAAGCTATGAGCTTTGTCATTGAAATGTTGCATTATGCAACCTAGAACTCTCATAAACCTTTATGATAACTTGCATATTATGTTATATGCGAATCACTAGTCATCATTCTATGTCATCTATAACCATGTATCACCTATTTGCCAAGTTTAAATGTTATGCATGTTTTGAGGCTTATAATCCCTTATGCAAGTTTAATGAACACATTTATGCCTCATGTGCCACCATGTTTAACTTGTGGCCAAATCTTATCACCTTATGCCCATTTTTGTCATGCCTCTAAGTTCCCCCTTTTGATCCTTTTTGTGTTGTGGCGAAACGTACATGCGATGGGAATGTGTATCGGTAGTTAGGTAACTTTAATGACATGAATACATGGTTTTGAAAATATGACATGAACATTGACTTGTGGTTATGTTTGGAAAACATAGTTATGGACATGACATGTAGAAAACATGAAGTGACCAACTCGAGGTTGGGTTGAGTTTGTAGCGGAAATCTACCCGGAACCGACCGGCCTAACTAGTGGCTACAAACAATAGGACCCAATGTGAGTAGTTGGTCACACCGCACTTAAACCCGAGGTTAGACTCAGTTTGCGGCAGAAATCTGCCCGGAACCGACCGGCCTAACCAGTGGCCGCAAACTTTCAGTCTAATGTGAGAGGTTGGGTGCACTAAGTAATTAATGTCACATGATAGGGTTAAGTCATGATCCACTTGATACTTAACCAACTTGATACATGGTTTGGATAGGGTTAACCACACTTAACCCGTTAGAAACCCTAGTTACGTGGTCCTTTTCACCAGTAACCCTCTTGGTTGTATCACGATACCCTAGGGACTAGGCTAGGGTGGGGCACTGTAACAACCTGAAACTTCGGGCAGTAAATATTTAAATATCGGGGTTATTTAAATATTTAAAACTTGGATTTAATGGTTTTATAACCTTGATTAAATCCCTTTATAGATAATAATTAGTGAGGAGAAAACATGTTACCAAGATAAGTAGATCGAAGAAAAATCGGTAATGTGACCGAAAACAGTTTTATCGATAAACGAGGTTCTGCTTATTAAAAGTTGTTGGAATATCATGTGCGTGTAGTAACGTTAGAAGAACACAAATGTGTGTATGAACGTATCATAGAAGTAACATACAAATGATATATGTGTACATGTTCTAAAAGATGAAAAATGGCTTAACATGATAGGGACACGTGTTACCAAAAGAATGGAACACATGTCTTGTAAGTAATTAATGTAATGACACATAACCATATTAAGTGTCCATGTGTAGAAAATTCTAAAGACACCTAAGTATACATGTGCCAACATCCTAAAGCATGATTGTTAAACATGAATATATGCATTCATGTAAAGAGAAATAAATTTAAAATAAGAAGCTTATCATGTAAGCTAAAAAAGAAAAAGATAAGAACAAAAGAAAGAGATAAGGACACATAACCCTCTTAGGTGTCCATATGTAGAAACATCTTAGGACACCTAAGTAGGCATGTGTCATCATCTTATGGTTCGCATGAAGATAAGGACGACAAGTGTCCCAAAACCAAATGACCAAACTAGCCTTGAAAACTATTATATAAAGGGTGGAAATGTTCATTATTTTTCATACACTCACAAGTGGAAAACAAATGCAAGAGAAGGAGTAGAAGTTTGGGAGAAGCTTAGAGGATAAATACAAGATGAAGATACAAGTATAAGGTGAGAAAAATTATTTAAGTTCATATATTCGTTTCATGTTTTGAAGTAAAGTTGTGAAAGTTACGAAGATACGATAGAATCCAAAACGCTGAAAATGACGTTCCGTATTTTAGGCATAACTTTTGCAATTCTTAATGAAATTTCGACTTCTCTATCAATTCGGAAAGCTAATTCAAAGGCCTACAACTTTGTCCTCGGCTACTTTTCTAATTCGGTCGTTAGCATACCTAAAAAGGGGACGCAAGGCGAGGTAAAAATCAGCCCGAAATAGACATGTTAAAAATGCCTCATGATGTTTGATTTTATATATTAAACTGATAAAAGATTTTGAGGTTTTCTTTTGACGATAATTAAGTAAACAAAGAGAGCTTCTTACTGTAGAAAATTTGGAGTCAAAATATATTTTTATCATAGAGAAACAACGACAAACATTTAGCCTTAAACAGGCTAAAAATCTGAGTTTTATGAGTTTTCTATAGCACTCTGAAACGCTATCTTCTCTATTTATGAAGTATGAAATCAAGCCAGAACCTTTCTATAGCGCCCAGAAACGCTGTAGTAGATGATTTTAGTCTAAAATGATTATAAACTACTCAGAGCTTTTCATCGCGCTCCTGAAACGCTGTAATAGTTGTTTTAAGCTTAAAAACTATCCAGAACTTTTCATAGCGTTCCAGAAACGCTGTAGTAAGCTGTGTTTAGTCTAAAATCCTTATAAACCATCCAGAACTTATTATAGCATTTCTGGAAGTGCTATCTTTTCTTTGAGTTGATTGTGAAGTAGTTTAAAATGAGCAGAACTTTTTATAGCAACATAGAAACGCTATAATATCTGTTGAGTCTAAAAACTATACCAAACTACACAGAAGCATACATAGCGTGACCGAAACGCTGTAATAGATGTTTTGAGTATAAAACCATTTTTAGATTTTACATTCGATGTGACATATAATATAATAAATGATTGATGAGACCTTTGATGTGACCTTTGACATAACATTTGATGTGACCTTCGATATGAAATTTGATGTGACCTTTGATGAGACATTTGATGTGACCTTTGATATGACATTTGATGTGACCTTGATATGACATCTGACGTGACAATTGATGTGACTTTTGATTTGACATATAATATTAATAAATGAGCGATGCTTAAAGAACTTATTAGAAAAATACAAAGGTGGGTTGAAACTTGTTTATAAAGGAGCTTTTGTATAATGAAGATGATTAGTATTCAAAACAAAAGATGTTATCTTTTGAAAGAAAGTTTTATAAGAGATATATAGATGTCTTTCAAAATAAAAGACTGGAACGTTCTAGGGTGACAGAGGGGATAGTGTCTAGGCTTGGGTTTGGAAAATATAGTTTCCTGCGCTCCCTGGCTATCCCTAACTGATCCGAAGAACGGGATGGTTAATTCAAAATTATTTGAAAAGTAATTTAAGATTACTATTGAGAATCTCTACATGATATTAAGAGTATTTTGGAAGTAAATAATGATGTCTTATATAAAGAAGAACTACGTTGGCTTGATCCTATATCTAATTGCTTACTCAATTAGATAAAGGTACGTAGGCAGTCACAAGGGGTAGTGATGCAGCTGCTTAATTAATAAAATATATTTTTGTTGATATTACAAAATAGAGCTATCATAAAATGGCAATTCGCGTATTTGAGTTATAAACATTAAACGTTTATAGCTTTTGGAATTTAAATCGGATTTCCACCAAACGAAGAGCGTTTGATTTATATTGACAAAAGTTTTCAAATGAGTGACAGCAGATTTTAATTTCGGGGTATAATTTTCAAGTTAGGTTTTAAACCATTTTGGGAAAGGACCTTAAATGCACTCATCAACTGTACATCTTGGGTCGATGCATCTTTCATATTATTTAAGCCATGCTAACGTGTTTATCAAGTATGCAGGAATGAATATCGATGTCCATCTCATTAGAGTTGCATAATGATAAATTTACGGTAATTGTGTTTAATTCATATTTAAGCACAAATGAATACTTTGATAAGTGGCAGTTATTTAAATTTATCCAGAGCATTTAGTGATATTGTATATTTATAAAATAAAATGGTAGCTGTAATGGTTTGTTTCTGTAACGCACGGGATTTTCGGCAATTTTGGCTGGTTGGAAATTCCAGGGCGTTACAAAGTGGTATCAGAGCTTAGGTTAGGTGCCTAAGTAAATTTTTACATAAAATTAGAAAATCATTATTAAAAATTTTAAAATTAAGTTACCTCGATTTGATAAGGTAAGGCACCATTCCTCTGACCAGGTATATGAGTATTATTTATTTGTTTAACTTTTATAAATAATGTTTTGATTCATTTTCAAGCACCACATAAAGAGGTTTTAACGAAGTTGTAAGTGCATATGATAAGTTATAAAGTAGTGAAGGAATGAAGCGGCTTATAAGGGTGGTATGAAGTAGCATGAAATAGATGCAATGGAGTGGCTTAAACCGAATGTGGAAAAGCAACTTGTCGAGGAAGCAATTGAAGAAGACCTAGAGGAGTAAATTGAATACTTCATGCAAAACCGAGGTGAGAAAATCTCTTTAAATATTTATTTTATTATATAATGTGATATTGGAATTGTTTAACATTGATGATGTTAGCTTATAGCTGCCAAAAGATCTATCAGCAATTTGGCCATAACTTTTGATTAGGTTTAGTCGAAGTTAACTTATTGGGAAGCTAGATTAAATTTTGACAGTTTGCTATTTCAAAACATTATTTCAAACTGACTATGTGTTTGAAAAAAAGAGGGGGGGGGGGGTTGACATCATTCAATGTGAATATAAGATTTTGAGATACATCGATTAATATGAAAAGATTGATGTGGAAAAAAAAAGGGGTTTTATATTTGAGATGATTTTCGAAGTTAGGAATGTGGACTTCCCAAAAGAAAATGGGTATCCATGTGCGAGTAATGATTACAAAGTATAAAAGTGTTTAGAGAGAATACTTTGTTTAAACTTATGAAATATTTTATTGATTATTTCATCAATGATGAATACCTTCGATTTGCGGTATAAGACAATAGATCTTGGGTAGTGCACTATTACTCTACGTTGGTATAGAGACGAGTAGAGTACATCCCTACTTAGTGAGGGGATGCCGACATAAGACAGTAGATCTTGGGTAGTGCAACTATTACTCTATGTTGGTATAGAGCCGAGTAGAGTACATCCCTACTTAGTGAGGGGATGTCGGCCGCAATAGAATAGCCTAAATTGAGGGGGTGGCATCACTACAAGAAAAACCGAGATTAGCGACAGATTTTTAGCAGCGGAAAATTCCGTCGCTATTTAGCGGCGGATTTCCGTGTGATTTGTAAGAGAAAATATTTTGGATATTATATGTCATCTTATTATAAATTATTACCGTCGAATACTAATTCTGTCGCTAAATCAACGGAAATTGCAGCTCTTTACCGTTGTATAATATTTGACGCTAAATTCCGTTGCTAATAGAGTCGGATTACCGTCGATTTAATTTTGAAGCTATTTTCCTGCAGTTTTCCAAGAGATTTGAAACGAACTTTTATATTTTTTATTTATTAAATGTTTTAAATTTGTGTTATTATTTAGTAATTAATTAGTAAATTTAAATTTTAAATAATTAATGTTAATAATACATTAGTAATTAGTAATAAATAATAACTATTAGAAGTAAATAAAATTCAATAGCTAATGCTTGATTAAATTTTTTTTTTTTTGAAAATTAATGCTGATTAATTATTAATTACTATATAATATAAATTTACTTGAACCGCATATATGCTTGAACCTGGAACCCTCAACCCCAAGGTATTGTTCGAGATTAGACGTCAGAGTTTGAATCTTATTAAACAACAATAGCAATTAACTATTGATTAACACAGAATATTTTTCAAATAACACCTAAAATTAAAAATCAATATTAAATAATAGTAATAATTAAAATAATAATAATAATAATTAATAATCAATAAATATTGGTGTTAAATACATAATACTTAAATAATAATAATTAATAATTAGTATATAATAATTAATAGATACTACTAAATAATAGAATTAATTAATTAATTTGAAATTCAAATAACTTGTATATATAATTAATCAATAATTAGATTACAATTAATTAATAAATAAATATTTAATACTTAATTAATAACTTACATAGTATGTTATACAATGGAGGTACGCAAGTTTCCCTAAGTTAGAAATAAACGGGTCGGTTGCAATTCTTAATTGAGTATTTCGTAACTTTAGTTAGGGTTACCGGTTCCTTCACTGCTTCATTTTCTCTTGAGCCGCCGTAGCCTAGGGTTTTCTTTCCCAGTTCTCATTCTCACAATTCGTTTTCAATTTTTAATAGAATCGCTCATCCACAGCAGCTTCCCCTTCCAAAATTTTCAATCTTCTCCAAACGGAAAACAGCAGCGTCGTAGCCTAGGGTTCTCCAAACAGCAATCTTCTCGGTCGATCTGCAGCGCCTGATGTGAGTCAATCTCCATCCTTCTGTGACTTGTGTCAACGATCCAGAAAGGTATTTCGATTGGGAATTAAATATTGGTAAATACTAAAAATTAATGGCTTTTCGTTGATCTATTACAAAATTAAACTGGGAACGCCATATGGACTGTGGTGCAAATTACATGGAATTGTTTATTGAAACTTCAATATATCTTGTGTTTTCCTTGTACAGTGGTGTCAGTTTTAGCCAAATATACGCTTTCTAAGATTCAGGAACTTGGAAGAGAAACTTATGAAATCAAACTAATGCCTTCGTAATTTATAACTAAAATTTGTTGTAAGTTACAATATATATTTTAATTTCCTTAAGAAAGGTAAAATAGAAAATTGTCATATTACACACTTACTGTAGCCACAATGGAAGTTCACTGAAGAATCAAACTATTCTAACATTATAAAGCTAAAAATGAATGTATATCTTTTTTTATTTCAAGAAGCATGTTGAATTCAACTTCCAATTGTTGCAGGCAGAAGCCCTTGCTTCCTGAATTTGATTTAGCAGAAACACGCACTTTGACCGAGATATTATGCAGGTAAGATTGAACAAAATCCCTTTCTGTTGTTATTGTCCCCCCCCCCCCCAATTATCAATCAAGATAATGTGTTGCTTTCTTTTCCATTTATAGGGACATAATCCGTGCCAGTCCAGATGTAATATGGGACAGCATTAAAGGGTTAGAAAATGCAAAGCGTCTTTTAAAGGAAGCAGTAGTCATGCCCGTAAAATATCCAAAGAATGTACGTATGCATTTTATTTTTGCTTGTTATTTATCTCCTTATTTTTGGTTGCACATTAGTATTTATGATGTCTAGTACAATGCATACACAAGTACTTCATGTGTAGGCATCACTTGGTAGATGTAGTAATATACTTACATACATGCATATGTAATCTGCACACACAATTTGTAGTAAACGACCTTATTAAGTATCGTCATCTATGCATACGCTTAGCAATTGATATTTATTTAACATTTTCTTACTAGTATATATCCGTAAGGTGTAATATAGAAATATCTAATAAAAATAATTTGTCAAAGTAATAATTTTCAATCAGATCAGGATCATGCCTTTGCTATCACAATAGGATTCTATTTATCAGACGACATAGGTCGTAATGATGATCTTAAACCTTATTTTTGCTGCGGTGGTATGTAAATCGAACACTATTGTTGTAGATCTTTGTGCACTTCAATGGTTTATACGTTTAGGGCCTGCTGTTAAACCAGAATAAATATGCTGCATGATAAGATAAAAACTATTTTGAATAGTCTAAAGAGAGCTCCATTCCTTAATCCCCAAATTTATGTGTTCATGTCCCAAATTAACACAGCATATTCAGTTTAAAGACTAGTTAGCTGTAAAATATTCTCACTGTATTCTATGTAGTTCAGATTTTGTATTCTATTGAAACTGTTCGTATGAAGGTCAAATCTTCAATGCTATTCTCACTGTATTCTGTTTAGCTGTAATATATTTAGTTAATTCCCATTTGACGTGTGAAATATGGGATGGATTTACAGACCCTATGGTCATGTTTACTGATAATGTTCATGTGGTTTCAAATGGTTGACTCGTTACAGTATGTTGCATATACTTTTAGATTGAATAATAAAATGTTTAAACTATCTGAGTAGGGTTTTAAAAAATAAAACATATTTTCAGTAATTTCAGCGCATAATTAGCTATCTGACTGCTTGTTGAGCTATCTGACTCTTCCGTAGCTGTGTCTTCAGATCAGAGCTTGGAAATGCCTTCGTTTTCAGACCCAGACATTCTGTCACTTCTGATCTTTTCATGAGACAAGTACATAGCATTAGAGCCGCAATTATTTTGTTCAAGTAATTTTTTGCACTGCATATCTGCTTCAGATAAACTAGTGTTTGTCTTGTAAGATGCTGTGTAACAGTACTCAGTCTTCTCACTATGTATATATCAGTTCTCAGTCTTCGGCAGATAACCAGTCATTTTGTAATATTTCGGTTTTCATGTCGGAGCTCTTGCTATTCTCCCTTGTTTTTTGTCTAGGTGTAGTTCCTTTTGGGAGTAGCTGCTGTTTTGCTTTTGTTCTTTGTTCTGGAGCAAGGATCAGTGAGCTTCAGAGTATTTCTTATTACTATTGCTTATTTTGTGTTTTGAAGCTGTTATCTTGCTTATGTCACTGGCGCTATCATCACCAAGTTCACAGTCGATTTAACCGAGGAGGATGCGAAGAACTCTATGTTCGTTCAAGAGCACAACAGGTAATATTTCGGCTAGTCATATTTAACCGCTTGATGAAGCATTATATTTCGGATGATAATATGTAGCTTTTCATCTTTAACCGTTTAAGCTAGTAATTTCAGCTAGTAATCAAATTGATATATAAGATCCAATAATTCCCAGTTAAAATTTATATTTTCGTCAGTTTAACATCATTCCAGTTTTTTATTTGTATTTCTGTCCATTCACACAGCCTGTTTTCATGAATCAGGCTATATTATCAATACATTCCAAAGGGAAAGGAGTATCCTGTATTATGCTGGAAGATAAAACATAAGAGACGTTTTGCTGAGTCATTTTTTGATTATTTAAATGGATTTACAAAGGAGCAAATATAGCTGAACTAGAATGAAATAGCTGAAGACGTTTTGCTGAGTCAGTTTTTGATTAGTTAGGTTTCGTCTACTCGACTTTTCGTCACTCTGTAAGTAACAATCTGTTTGGCTATCTCCTATCTCCTGTGTTTGCTTGTAATCGTTAATTGTAAACATGATTATATTGTTTAACTATATTGATAGATGTCAAAGGGAACTAGACACAGACTTTTTCATTAAGACCACCTCGTTAATAGGTTGTTTTCCAACAAAAGGTTGGGATTGTCAACTTATAAGTTGATATAGCTACTGTAATGTGACTTTATAGTAAGTCAGACAGGATCAGTTGGCATTTATCTTATCTAAAATTGTAGTCATGTGGAGCTTGAGCAGGCAAAGACTACCAATAATGTCTTTTTTGTAGGTTCCAGATTTTAATTGTGCATATACAATAGCAATGCCTACTGAGTTAGTTGGCGGCATTCGGAGATACCTTGAACAGAAGCAGAATAAATATGCGGGTTCAAATAGCTGTAATAGCCCTTTCAAATGAATCAACAGAGCTGCACCAACAGGTAAGTTCTATTAATATATTTTAACTAAAACATGTGTTCATGAGTGATTGAAATAACTTGTATAATTTCAAATTATACTAGTGAAAGAGTAAATGTTTGGAAAGCATTATCAGAAGACGATCATGTCGGTGCCGATCTAATTTTTGAACTTACATCTTTGACTCTTCTTCATAATTATTCAAGTTTTCATGCTTTTAACTTTTGTTGACAAAATTGCTTCAAATCATACCATTCGTTGGCACTGACATAATTTGTTCTATTTGAATGTCTTTTTTCTTCATAGTGCAAGACAATTTCATCCATGGTTATGAGTACAAAAGACGACAAGAGAGTTTAATAGTAAAGCATTTATATATGTTGGGTGGTTTGACAGAGCAAGGGGACCAGATGCTAGGGCATTATAACTTGGATGCAACTTAACGGAGATAAAGATCTTAAGAAATGTTGTCCTGTCCGTTTCCTTGCTGCAGAAGTGAAGTAATTCAGTTTCAGTACAGGGGCTGTGTTAGCAAAAAGAATGGCAAGTTTATTTTGGAAATACTTCTTTTGGTAAGTTTTTCTTCAGTTTTTTTAGTTTTAATGACAATTTTGAAGTGGTGAACTCTCTTTACTATGTCTTAAAACGTGCAAATGTAGACTCGTTTTTTTTTGGCTAGTATATAGTATTTTGCAATCTTTGCTTTTGTGCCTGCAGTGAGATGTTTATCCTTCAGATAAAGGATCTCCAAACTGGATATTTATATGTAGTCTCTCTCATTGTGCTTTACTTAATTTCCGTTCCTAATTTGATCATTTTGATGTAGTGTAAAGTGCAATTAAAAGTGACACTTGCTTTTTCTTGTAGTGTGCAAATGAGATACCCAAATCGCCTACCGGAGCAGTACCAAATTCCAGGCACTATGATGCACTTCCTGTTGCTAACTACTCTGTGATGGCAAAAAGAAAGTGTACTTGAGATTTTGACCGTAACTTGATTGAAAGGAGCTTAGTTTAGAGCTTAGCTTTTGTAGTTGTGTCTTTGAGTCCTGCTTTTGTGGTAGAGAACATTGTTTAGATTGACTTTTGTAGTTGGAAGAAGAAATTTATGGTGTAATGGTATGTTGTATAATTTTCTTATAATGTAATTCTTGGTTTGTCTATAGTGTATTGTTAATTTTATCACTTGTTTATACTTATATTGCCAAAAGTAGTTGATAGACATATATATATATATATATATATGTATATATATATAGGTAAATCAGAAGTGGAATACCGACGGATTATCAACAAAAAAAGTGAGGTTAAGTTTTCTTCATTTTAATTTTCGTCGCTAATCCCTTGGCAATTAGTGAGGGTTTAGCCACTCATTTTTTAAATAATATTTTATTATAAATTAATTATCCGTCGGTAAACAGTCGGTATATAAATTAAAATTAAATTAATAAATAAAATTTTATTTTTATTATATAATTAGTAAAATGATGGAAAACTGTCGGAAAACTCACGCTAAAGTCCGTCGCTAAATCTGACACAATTACCGTCAGGGTTTTTACCGACCACCATGTTATGTAGGAAATCCGTCGCTAAAGCCAATATAGCGACGGATTAGCAGCGGATTCTGTCGCTGCTATATGCTGTTTTTCTTGTAGTGCATGGATCCACTTTGATGAAATGATCTTAGTTTTGACAAAAGAATTTTTATAAAACTTATGTGACTTAATATTGATTAGAGACTATTTTGAAGATATTACTCTCCGGTACATTTTGATGGGTACTGCAATAAGGAGAGTAATTCATTATTTTACGAGGTGAATTTGATGAATAAAAAAAAATTGATTAGAGCCTATTTTGAAAATATTACTCTCTAATACATTCTGATGGGTACTGCAACAAGGAGAGTACAACATAATTGATGTATTGACTTTGATGAATATAATCATGTTTTGAAGATATTACATGAGATGTTTAGATTACTCTCTGGTACATTTTGATGAGTACCGCAATATGGAGAATACATCCTTACTTGATGATGAAGAGTCGGATGAGCTGAAGCATGATGAGTCTTTGGTACATTTCAATGGGTACCAATAAAGAAGAAAAGGAGACCGGGTATCGATGTGGATTGCAAAGAACATGATCCTGAATTTGGGCATAAAAAGAATCTATGGGGTGCTTGATCCAGTAACAACTTGCAGGAGTGACAAAATGTTAAAAGGATCGAATCATAAAATATCCAGGTACGATTTCAATTTATGAAATTATCTTGAAAATTACAAGAAAAGTTTGTGGATACATGGAGTTTCTTTCATGGAATATTTGATTTTCTTTTGAATAAGTATTGCATAGAATTTCGGGGACGAAATTCCTTTTAAGGGGGAAAGAATGTAACAACCTGAAACTTCGGGCAGTAAATATTTAAATATCGGGGTTATTTAAATATTTAAAACTTGGATTTAATGGTTTTATAACCTTGATTAAATCCCTTTATAGATAATAATTAGTGAGGAGAAAACATGTTACCAAGATAAGTCGATCGAAGAAAAGTCGGTAATGTGACCGAAAACAGTTTTATCGATAAACGAGGTTCTGCTTATAAAAAGTTGTTGGAATATCATGTGCATGTAGTAATGTTAGAAGAACACAAATGTGTGTATGAACGTATCATAGAAGTAACATACAAATGATATATGTGTACATGTTCTAAAAGATGAAAAATGGCTTAACATGATAGGGACACGTGTCACCAAAAGAATGGAACACATGTCTTGTAAGTAATTAATGTAATGACACCTAACCATATTAGGTGTCCATGTGTAGAAAACTTTAAAGATACCTAAGTATACATGTGCCAACATCCTAAAGCATGATTGTTAAACATGAATATATGCATTCATGTAAAGAGAAATAAATTTAAAATAAGAAGCTTATCATGTAAGCTAAAAAAGAAAAAGATAAGAACAAAAGAAAGAGATAAGGACACATAACCCTCTTAGGTGTCCATGTGTAGAAACATCTTAGGACACCTAAGTAGGCATGTGTCACCATCTTATGGTTCGCATGAAGATAAGGAGGACAAGTGTCCCAAAACCAAATGACCAAACTAGCCTTGAAAACTATTATATAAAGGGTGGAAATGTTCATTATTTTTCATACACTCACAAGTGGAAAACAAATGCAAGAGAAGGAGTAGAAGTTTGGAAGAAGCTTAGAGGATAAATACAAGATGAAGATACAAGTATAAGGTGAGAAAAATTATTTAAGTTCATATATTTGTTTCATGTTTTGAAGTAAAGTTGTGAAAGTTACGAAGATACGATAGAATCCAAAACGCTGAAAATGACGTTCGGTATTTTGGGCATAACTTTTGCAATTCTTAATGAAATTTTGACTTCTCTATCAATTTGGAAAGTTAATTCAAAGGCCTACAACTTTGTCCTCGGCTACTTTTTCTAATTCGGCCGTTAGCATACCTAAAAAGGGGACGCAAGGCGAGGTAAAAATCAGCCTGAAATAGACATGTTAAAAATGCCTCATGATGTTTGATTTTATATATTAAACTGATAAAAGATTTTCAGGTTTTCTTTTGACGATAATTAAGTAGACAAAGAGAGCTTCTTATTGTAGAAAATTTGGAGTCAAAATCTATTTTTATCATAGAGAAACAACGACAAACATTTAGCCTAAAATAGGCTAAAAATCTGAGTTTTATGAGTTTTCTATAGCACTCTGAAATGCTATCTTCTCTATTTATGAAGTATGAAATCAAGCCAGAACCTTTCTATAGCGCCCAGAAACGCTGTAGTAGATGATTTTAGTCTAAAATGATTATAAACTACTCAGAGCTTTTCATCGCGCTCCTAAAACGATGTAATAGTTGTTTTAAGCTTAAAAACTATCCAGAACTTTCCATAGCGTTCCAGAAACGCTGTAGTATGCTATGTTTAGTCTAAAATCCTTATAAACCATCCAGAACTAATTATAGCATTTCTGGAAGTGCTGTCTTTTCTTTGAGTTGATTGTGAAGTAGTTTAAAATGAGCAGAACTTTTTATAGCAACATAGAAACGCTATAATATCTGTTTTGAGTCTAAAAACTATACCAAACTACACAGAAGCATACATAGCGTGACCGAAACGCTGTAATAGATGTTTTGAGTATAAAACCATTTTCAGATTTTACATTCGATGTGACATATAATATAATAAATGATTGATGAGACCTTTGATGTGACCTTTGACATAACATTTGATGTGACCTTTGAGGTGACCTTCGATATGAAATTTGATGTGACCTTTGATGAGACATTTGATGTGACCTTTGATGAGACATTTGATGTGACCTTTGATGTGACATTTGATGTGACCTTGATATGACATCTGACGTGACAATTGATGTGACTTTTGATTTGACATATAATATTAATAAATGAGCGATGCTTAAAGAACTTATTAGAAAAATACAAAGGTGGGTTGAAACTTGTTTATAAAGGAGCTTTTGTATAATGAAGATGATTAGTATTCAAAACAAAAGATGTTATCTTTTGAAAGAAAGTTTTATAAGAGATATATAGATGTCTTTCAAAATAAAAGACTGGAACGTTCTAGGGTGAAAGAGAGGATAGTGTCTAGGCTTGGGTTTGGAAAATATATTTTCCTGCTCTCCCTGGCTATCCCTAACTGATCCGAAGAACGGGATGATTAATTCAAAATTATTTGAATAGTAATTTAAGATTACTATTGAGAATCTCTACATGATATTAAGAGTATTTTGGAAGTAAATAATGATGTTTTATATAAAGAAGAACTACGTTGGCTTGATCCTATATCTAATTGCTTACTCAATTAGATAAAGGTACGTAGGCAGTCACAAGGGGTAGTGATGCAGCTGCTTAATTAATAAAATATATTTTTGTTGATATTACAAAATAGAGCTATCATAAAATGGCAATTCGCGTATTTGAGTTATAAACATTAAACGTTTATAGCTTTTGGAATTTAAATCGGATTTCCACCAAACGAAGAGCGTTTGATTTATATTAACAAAAGTTTTCAAATAAGTGACAGCAGATTTTAATTTCGGGGTATAATTTTCAAGTTAGGTTTTAAACCATTTTGGGAAAGGACGTTAAATGCAGTCATCAACTGTACATCTTGGGTCGATGCATCTTTCATATTATTTAAGCCATGCTAACGTGTTTATCAAGTATGCAGGAATGAATATCGATGTCCATCTCATTAGAGTTGCATAATGGTAGATTTACGGTAATTGTGTTTAATTCATATTTAAGCACAAATGAATACTTTGATAAGTGGCAGTTATTTAAATTTATCCAGAGCATTTAGTGATATTGTATATTTATGAAATAAAATGGTAGCTGTAATGGTTTGTTTCTGTAACGCACGGGATTTTCGGCAATTTTGGCTGGTTGGAAATTCCGGGGCGTTACAGGCACGATTACTGGGCTGACATGTAAGCGACCAAAACGACGGCTGAGTAGGTGCGCCGGTGTAGGTTCAGGCGGACTATGGTCGTGCACATAGTCCGGAGTTGAAAAAGCAGACACGGGCACCAGTAGGTTTAGACTGTGCGTGCTTGATTTGTGTCCGTGGTTGACACCCTAGGGCCTGATACACCCTAGGGTGGACCTAGCACAGTCGACTACATTTCGTGATTGGGCCGTATGACACCGATACTTGACGAGTTAGGCTTATAGGGAGCCGATCGACTAAGAACATGTAGTTGGACCTTAATTTAGGTCATCTCATGATATTGGGCCTAGTTTTGGGCCAAGGGATCAATTCTTGTTTATACTTGACATTTTAGAATACTAGTACACTCTTGGTGCAAAACTTAACCTTGATTATGCGATGCCACACCCGATCTATCTTGTTATCTTGTTATCATGCCAGTTTGTTACCATCCTTACGTTCATCTCAGTTTCTCATGTCGGTTAACTTTATTAGTTTATAGACTGATAGTAGGTAGGGCTTACCAGTCTTTTTGACTGACCTGTTTTCTTTCGCTTCTTTTCTTCCGTTTCCCCCCCAGGTTCTCAGGGTGGGAACATTGGTTCATAGCTTGGACCTTCTTAGCTTTCTTGCTGGATTAGCTCATGTACGGTTTACACATTGAGCTCGCTATGGTTTACCACGTCATTTTGGGGATAGTACTTTATGTTATTTCAGTTTTCAGTTTTATGTTTATGCTTCTAGACTTGTTTTATTTTGGAAAAAACAAATGATGACTCAGTACTTTGATGTAATCTGACTATGGTTTTGAAATGGTAATCTTATCCGCTGCTTTATTTAATCTGTTTTATTACATGTTCTGTCTTGTGATATCTCTATGCATGTTTACCTAGTACCAACGCCCCTCCAAAGCTAGTGCTATCACTTGTGAGTGTGGCCCTGGCAGAGGTGGGGTGTTACAATTATTCTTTATTCATTGTAATATATATTCCTTATTATATTAAGGAAAACACTTCATGCACCTCATCAGTTTGATAGAAGGAATCAATGATTTATTTTCATAACGTATTCCCATCTAAATCCGTGGTAGCAAGTAATTTCTTTACTTTTCTTTATTTATTGTGGCTTACTTGCAACAAAATTTCCAGAAATAGGTCATTTAGGGAAATACATCACTTTTCCTTCTTATCACACTAACTCAGTTCATTACATCTCTTCCTTTCTGAGTTAGAAATTTAATTACCATCATTGCCATTTATTCATATCTTGTGTTATATATATATATATATATATGCACTAGACCTCTCACATTAAGCCTACACTTGTTGATGCTGGATTTGCCGAGCGGGTCCGGGCAGACTTCTACCACAAGTTGACTTAACCACGTGACTTAGAACCATTACATTTTTTTTAATTTCTGCACTTAGGCCTCTCACACTAGGTTCAACATTAGTGGCTGCTGGATATGCCGGTCGGGTCCGGGCAGTATTCCGCCACTAATGCAACCTAACCTCGTGCCATACGTGCAGTTATAATTTCTAATTAAAATCCTAGGCATATTCATCTTTATTCAATCATTAATGTTCATATCAAAATTGCACTCCCAAAGTAAAGTCTCAAAACATAATATATGCTATGTTCCAAAAATTCCATTACAATTCATTCTCATTTCTTGAAAACTTTAGGCATATTATCCTTTTTACTGTAATCTAGTTTACAGAAAACTAATTTGGCATGTCGTCCAAATTTTGTCTATATTTCATCGCATGTCCTTTTTAACATATGTTTAATCCTATTTTGACATGTAAACATTCAATCGGGTAATTATTCAAATCCATCAATCTAAACATGTCATTTATTCTATAATATGCCGCAAGTGAAACATATAAGTATAACAACAACAGTTATTGCCCTTGTTCTAACCGTTTCTAACAAGCTTTTTTTTCAACATGTAATCATTGCAATGATTTAATAGATTCAACATATGAATTTCCTGATCTATTCATATTAACGTCCCAACTTGTTATAACAACAATTTATAATTAAACTGGAAATTTCACAATTTATTAAAAGTGGAATTCTAAACGATAGTCATAACATTATCTAAAGGCTACAATTTAAACCCACTCACTTGTAAGTTTTCCCCAATTTTTGGATCCGATCTGTTCCGTCATCCATGGTTTCCCCTTTCCCCTTCGATTAGATTCACAACCTTACTTTGAATAATCTTTTATTAACATTGATCCTATCCTCCAGATGTGGATTCATAATTTTCTAGGCTAATATTCTAATTTTAAGAATAGATTTGAGAAGAGAGAGAGAGAGTAATGGCAGAGCTCCAGCATAGCCGCCAAATTATATGGTTTAGGGTTAGGTCTAAGGTCTTATTTATAGGAGTATGGGGAAAGCAGGACCCTTAGATTTAGATAAAACTCCATCAGAGCTAAGCACGTCATACGACCAATAGGAAATGGCCACGTCGCAACAAAAACAAACGTTCACCAATCAAAACACGCCACATGTGCTGAATGATGCGCAGGGTTAACACCCCTGCTTGGGTGTTGACACATGTGTCGACACCCCTATGGTGGCGTCGACACCTTTTTTTGCATGGCAAGCCGGTTTTATAGTGGCCGTACCACTGTTTATTAGAAAGAGATAAGAAAATGAAATTCTGCACAGGCACATAAATTCCATCTGGTTTGAACTGCCAGAACACTATGACTATAAGAATAGGAGCGAAACAAAGAGTTTCAACTACTATCAAGGGCCTGACAGTTAGTCCCCCACAAGAGTGAAATAACTGGAAGAATCACTATCACTACCTATTACATTGACATACTCAGAAAAAAGCACAGCAAGTCTAAGGACAAAACACGGATTAGGACTGCGAAACTCACATTCCCAATCCCAAGAAGAATCATGGAATAGCGAATGGTTCTTCTCCCCCATCACACCCTCCCGAATAAGCTCAAAGCTATCACCAACTACATGGTATTCCAATCTTCTAACATCCTCCACCACCTCCGAAACATATTTATAGTACTCATTTTCATGTGGATCATACCTCATTCCAGAAACTTCATGTACCCAAGCGCGGTCATCTGACATCCAAATTATCCCATCATCTATAGAAGACCCATCAGAAGATATCTCTTCATTCTTCTCTCCATCGTCCTTATGTTCCCCACCCAAAGTTACCACTTCATTTTCCCTTTCCTTATCAGTTCAAGGATCACCATCAACTAGAATGTCATCAACCTTGTTCTTTTGTACCCAAACACTAGGAGGCGGCCTCATTAGGGGCTTTCGAACCTTAACGGGACCAACAAGTTTACATGTATCAAGCATATGTCCAAAGCAGTGACATTTTGTGCATATTTCCGGTTGCCAAGAATATTGAACATCAACAAAGAAATCATAGCTTTCTATGGTAACTTTAAGCTTTTCTGGTAAGGGCTTACTCAGAGATATTTCAATCAAAGATTTTGCAAATATGAGATTTTTCCTTGTTTCCGTGTTAACATCAAAGAATTTAAAATTTCCAATTCTGCTAGCTAACCAATTCAATCCAGGAAGAGTCTGTAGAACCGATGGAATTCTAGTAAAAATAGTCCAAACTGGAATGGAAGTAACGCGCTCCTTAGATTTCTCCACCGATGCACTCCATGAAGTAGTTATAAAAGGTTTCCCCCCTATTATTGCCGGGTCCGATTCCAATACTTTCCTTCTCTCCTCCTTTATCGAAAATTTGAAGTAATACATTCCATTAACAACATTAACATGTAAAGCACCTCTCAGATTCCAAGCCCTATGACATTGTTCACGAACATCAACATTAGGAACTATAGAGTCAAGGAAGAAGCCAACCAAGTGGTCTTTCCAAAAGTTTGCAACCTCCTGCAGAATTTCAGGAGGAGGAAACGGGTTTTCTGAGGAAGAGGAAAAATCACGGGGACAGTACTCTCCAGCCCAACGAGGAAGAGATGAAAAACATGAAGCATAAGATGGTTTGGTACACATGTCAGGGGGCTTTGCAGTTCGATCAGTAGAGGGAATTTCAGAGGAAAAGGCAGTCGGTTTCATTGCCACGACAGGTACACAAGTTGGGTTGGACTGAGGCATATCATGATTGCCAGTAGCAGGTATGAAAGGGGCATTCATTCGATCAGATTGCATGCATGTTGTGGGCATAGAAATGGCAGACTCATTAATAGAAATGGAAGGCACACAAACATTACCAAACTCAGTTAACACATCCAGATCCACTAGATCACTTGCCTTTTCACCCACGACCTGTTTAACAACATTCCAGTCAACACATCATTTTCTGTATTTCGATTTACCAAAACAGCAGGCTCTACAGTACTAGTTAGATTAATACCTGAATCAGTCGATTTAGAAATTGGATCGAAATTTGAGGAGATCTTGAGGTCGGTCCATCTACCAGCTTTCGATTTCTCAGCTAGTAAGGAAGTAACAGGAGAGGATTCTACAGTATTCAGGCCAGAAATAGGAATAGATTTAGACGCAGGCGAAGATAAGGCCATAGCAAGGTCTTGAATCAGATTAGCAGCAACAATCGGTGGCACAGGCACTCTAAGAGGAACAGAAAATTTGCAACCAGACCTAGTGACGCTGGCAGAAAACCTAGATTTAGATTTGCGATTCTTCGGCATGAGCTGGAACGGATGGAAGTTAAGAGATGGAATTAGCTTGAAGCGGCAAGGTGAGTTGATAAGATAGCGCAGAGACGAAGGACAGATGACAGGAGGTGAAGGATGATAAATCACAAATCGCCATTTTCACGAGGTCGCCATTTTTAATGAATATTTAGTTGCTTGACATTCATATGAGGCGTCGACACCCTTGCCGTATATATATATATGTGTATATATATATATATATATATATATATATTTCTTTTGATTTGAAATTTGATTTATTTATAATACATGCATTCTTCTTGCATATAAATCAAATTTCAAACATTCCTTCTTTGTTTGCTTCTTTGTTCGCGCGCAACCCTTAATTTGAATTATGTTCATTTGTATTCAACTCTTATGCATATGCTAATATTTTGTATGCGAACAATTATTTATCTTAAACCAATTAATATATATATATATATATATATATATATTCCTCTTTTGAAACATTCTCCCAATTAAACCTCTTATTAACCCTTTTCATACTGAACCGCTGTTTAGTTAAACCGCCTTCCCACTAAGCCATTTTTTAACTGCTTTCACACTAAGCCAATTTTTAGCCATTCCCTAAAAACAAAAATATGGCGTTGGCGGGGATCGAACTCTGTATTTCTTGTGTGCAAGTCACATGCTCTAACCAACTGAGCTACTTAGGCTATTGTTAACAAGGTTTAGAACAGTGCTAGACATTATTCTTTTCTCAATCCTCTTTTCTTCATGTTTTGTTGGAATAATTAATTTAAAGATATCTCTTTCGTTTTAAATCAGTTTTCTGCAAACTATAGGTCTAAATTGACCAGAAAATCGCCACGAGCGCAAGACGCTTATTTCCTGACCAAATTATGGAAGCTCTTCAAATTTTTCCTTTTTATTTCTTTTTAAATGTTCGCATGCAATTTCAATTGCATTGCATTGCATTTATTCTCATTTCATGCATTGCATGTAATTTCTTTTATTAATCTTTTTCTTCATTTCACGGCATGAACTTATTACATGCAATTATATTATTATTTAATTTTTCCCTTAAATATATCTATGCATATAATATATATACATATATGCATATTTTTATTTTTGATTTCATTAAAAATGCGGGATGTTACATATTTTCTGAGCTCTGACATATTTTATGTCTCTGTCTTTTCTGCAGGATACCAGAGAAAACCAATCCGAGTTTCGATAGATTGGAATTTAAAAAAAAATCGGTCTTTCGAAATTGGGGTTGTTACAGGAAGGAGCCATCCCTTGCCTTGACACATGATGGAAATCCAATTTCCAATACGCGACTTTTCGGTTTTAGTTGTAAACCTATATGGCGACACAGTAGGATGGGGTACTATGTCGTGTATGATTGATACATTTATATTTGAAGTTGATTTCTTCACTTATAGTAATAATAAAAGATAAATTTTGCCATGTTTGGCCATTATAAGATAAAACTCCATCCTCTGATTTGTGTTTGCATTTTGCGATAGGACCTTAGTCTTTTAATGGCTTAATTTTTCCTTTTAACATTGTGTTGTTTGTTTTGTGGTATTCTTGGGAGAAAACCCGTTCCATGTTATACGGCGTGGTCCCTTGATTTACCCAACTTTAAAATAAAGTTATTAATTGTTTTAGTTCTCACACCAGTCACATGACTGACTCAGAGTTTATTGTTTGAACCTAAACTCTGGGTGTCCATATTTTCCACATGGGTAGTCAGTCTTATCGGTTTTGCTTATATTTCTATACACAGGATCCTGAATTTACAGCTGTTGCTATATTCGGAAAGCTTTGTATCCGTGTATTTCTTTCAGTTGTGTTAGTTGATGTATTTCCGCTGTGCATTGTATAAATACATTTTGTTTTCCACCGCATATTATGTTAATGTATTTAAATGTAAAATATTAATCTCTGATATAGTATTTCCGCTATATATTATTTATTTCATACACTGATGTCTTGTACTCTGATGTAAATTATTGTAATAACAATGAAATGTTCTTTTGTTTGTGTTATGATGCGTCGTGTTCTCAAAGCAATCCGGGCTCCTCCGTCTCCATGGGGATCGGGGAAGCCCGGGTCGTTTTAGTTGGTATTAGAGCTTTGGTTTACAAAGCTCGAGAACAAGAAATATTAGAACCAAACGAAAGAATTCATCAGAGATAAGATTATTAATATCCTATAAGTATAACTCGTTAGAGATAGGATCAGCAGTATCCTAGAATGAGTTTGAAGAGTTTTATTTATAAAAAATGAATTTAGTTTTGAAAAGAAAAATCTTATTATAAGTATTTGAGTATTTTATTTTATATTGATTTGGACCATCGAGTATAGAAAGATTTTAAATATTCGTCTGATCCACGTGTATCTGAAGTCTCAAATATACTGGGTAAATATAGAATCACATTCTACTCTCCCGGAGATGATCCTGGTGATTAATCGATTATCATCAGCATTTATGTTCGAGTTTCGAAAGTGGGATGTCTATATGATTCCAATTGACTGGTGTGAGAACCAAAACCTTAGTTCGAATTTATTGTTTGTGATTTGATCTTGAAATATATTTTTGAGTACATAAAGTTTATATATGTTTGAAAAGTTGATCAACTAATTGATTGCTGGTTTGATGTGTGATTATTAGTTTCACTAATTAAAATATTGGAATAATGAAACCAATAAGAAAATGAAAGGTAAAATTTAGCCAAATCGAGTCAAATATTGAACTAAATTGAAAATTGATTGGAATTGCATACATAAACATGTATATATATGTTGAGCAGGTTATGTATTCACGGTTGAGTAAAGAAATAAATTACGTGCCCAACAAACAGGTGCACCTTAATGAGTTGGTTGCGCAATTTTATTTATTATAAACTATTGTGAATGAATTTGGATGCGCTGTGATGGTTGCTGTGTGTGAAATACAACGTATGCCATAGAATAGCAACAAATAAATTATGAACTACACCGTATAGCATATATCATGAAGACAACATCTCATATCATATTCCATATAAGCATTTGGTGCTTATATGATGAGGATTGGATTACCATACGAGCGAGACGCTTGTATGGCGAGGAGTGAATTACAGGTTGAACAGAAGACTGATTATGGACTTAATAACATATAACGGTGAGGGGCAGGATTTAATAAAAACCCTACACATGTCTGGAGGTGACAAAAATTCACGTCTCTCTTGTTTTTAGTTACGGCACATGGATTATTTTATTATTTCCAACACTGGGGCGAGGTCTGAGATTTCGACTTTTTACACATCTCCCTTGGGAATATATATGTAACAACCCGTATTTTTAATAACCTGTTATAACGTAAATCGAGGCAGAATTTAATTCTAAAATCTGAATCAAGGGAAACGGGCTGTGCCATTGCGTTCATCTCGGAAAAATACGCGAAATAGAGTCCGAAATTTTGTAAATCGGAGTCCGTATGACCCGATTAAGGCCCAATGAAGTTTTCAGAAAATTCCAAGAAGAAAACAGATTTGAATTTCAGGTTCGAAATTCGAAATTGGGGCAGTTGGGCGCAGGCGGGAAAATTCCCGCCAGAGCACCCAAGTCGACAGCCCTGTCGACTTGGGAGTCGACTTGGTTACCCCCAAGTCGACAGCCCTGTCGACTTGGCTGTCGACAGGGGGTGCACGGGCAGTTTTGCCTGGTGCACCATTTTGGGTTTGGGCTGTGTTTTGGGGCTAGTTTCTGGAAGGTTCCGAAATCTAATGGCCCTAATCTAACCTAGGGTTAATCTAATGGCCTAAAAACACTCTAATCTTCTATAAATAAGACCCTAACCTACCCTAAAATCATCATTATTCTATCATACAACTAAACTATGGCAAAATCATTCCTCCCATGGCCTCCACTCTCATTCCTAAATCTCTAAATTAATTTCTATGAGGGATTTTCAATGCATACAAGTGTTTTTGAGTTGTATGAGTGATCATTAGCTTGCATTCATTATCAAGTTGCAAGCTTTATTTTCAAAGCTAGAGTTTTTGGTGATTTTTGGCAAGGGTTTTCTTAGTCGATCTTTCATATTGGGTTTTAAGGGCTTGTCTCAATCTTTGTTTTGTGTCTTCATAAGAATAGTAAGCCCTTTTACCTTCTTTTTAAACTCTAAAGTTAATGGATGATGTAGATTGGGTTATATGCAAGTTAGTTAGGCTATGATATGCAAGTTTATGATGCTATTATATGCAAGTTAGTTAGGCTATGATATGCAAGTTTATGAGGCTATGATATGCAAGTTTACGATGCTATGATATGCAAGTTTATGATGAGATGCAAGTTTGGGTTGAACATTAATACAAGTTACCATGTTATGCGAACTTGTAGCCATTTCTATATGTCATTTATCACCATGTATCACTTATATGACAAGTTTGGTTTTATGCATGCTTTTGAGGCCTAATGCGAGTATATGAACATATGTACATTTCATATGCCACCATGTTAAACTTGTGGCTTCAACACCTTTATGTCATGATTATGCCAAGTTCCCTCTTTCTATCCTTTAAGCGCTATTGCGATTATGTAAGCGATGGGATTGCGTTTGGGGTTGGGTAAACTTAAAAGACATAAAAACACAAGGTTGGGAATTTACCTATTAAGTTAGGTCTACCCATTGGGAATTTACCTATTAAGTTAGGTCTACCCAATTTCTTGTTAACTTATAATTATGTTTTTGAAAACATAATGGACATGACACTTAGATAATATAAGTGTGGCCAACTCGAGGTTGGGTTGAGTTTGTAGCGGAAATCTACCCGGAACCGACCGGCTTAACTAGTTGCTACAAACAATAGGACCCAATGTGAGAAGTTGGTCATGTTGTACCTTGAACCCGAGGTTAGACCAAGTTGTGGTAGAAATCTACCCGGAACCGACCGGCTTAACTAGTAACCGCAACAAAGTCTAATGTGAGAGGTTAAGGTACATTAAATTAATTAATGCCTCATGATTAGGGTTTAAGTCATGGTCCACTTAATACTTAATCAATTTGGGCTAGGTGGATTAATCGGGGTTAAGTCGTGAACCTATCGTTACACTTAACCAAGTTAATCCATGATTTGTAGAAGGGTTAAACCACACTTAACCCAACTAGAAAATCCTAGCAACGGGGGTCCGTTCCAGCAGTAATCCCAAGTTTGTATCATCAAGACCCTAGGGACTAGGCTAGGGAGGGGCACGATTACTGGGCTGATATAAGCGACCAAAACGACGAACGAGTGGTACGCCGGTGTAGTTCCGGACGGACTATGGTCGTGCACGTAGTCCGTAGCCGGAGAAATCAAGCACGTGTACCAGTAGATCGAGACTGTGCACTCATGTTTATGGTGTCCGGGGTTGACACCCTAGGGCTTGATACACCCGAAGGGTGGACCCAGCACAGTCTGACTACAATCATGTTTGGGTCGTATTGACACCAACACCTGACGAGTTAGGCTTAGGGAGCTGATCGATTAGACCGTGTTATTCGGGTCGCCTCATGTTATTGGGCCAAAGCTTGGGCCAAGGGATCAATACTTGTTAATTCAAGTCATGTTAGTTTGCTAGTACACCTGTGGTGAAAAACCTTAACCATGATTATGCGATGACACCTTTATCTACCCAGTTAATTAATCATCATGCCAGTATGTAGTTATCCTTATGTTCATCTCAGTTTCCATCATGCCAGTTAACTTTATTAGTTTATAGACTGATCGTAGTAGGGCTTACTCAGTCTTTTTGACTGACCTGTTTTCTTTCGCTTCTTTTCTTCCGTTCCCCCCCCCCCCCCAGGTTCTCAGGGTGGGAACAGTGGAGCTTAGCTTGGACTTCTGATCGCTTGTTGTGGGATTTTGGCTCATGTACGGTTGGACATGAAGCTGGCTATGGTTTATCACTTTTATTTTTGGGGATAGTATTATGTATTTCAGTTTTCAGTTGATGTTATTTTATCTAGACTTGTTTATTGGGAAAGCTATGTGGTACTAGACTTGTTTTGAGATAGTTTGAAAATCTTCCACTGTTCTACTTATCTTGTTTACTCTGTTTACATATATATTTACATGTTCTTGTTCTTCCTTGATATATCATTATGCATGTTTACCCGATTCAAACGCCCCACCAAAGTCAGAGTGCTTGCAAGAGCCACCCTGGCGGAGGTGGGGTGTTACATTTGGTATCAGAGCATATGGTTTACGAGAAGTAACAAAAGGTTTTCAAGACTTTTGAAAAACTATTTTTAAATCAAGTATAGAGTATTTTCCAAAGAAAAGTCTAGTTTATTTTAAAGGCTATTCCCCAAAAAGCCATTAGCAAAAATTCCTTCGTTTTCTCCATTCTGAATCTATCTTTTTTCTTCATTTTCAGTATGGCTGATAACTTTGCTATTCCGGAGGGAGTACAAGTACCTGGTTGGTATAGGAGACTTATGGAGGCTAGGGCGACCGAAGCCGGCCCCGCAAATGTTACTCCTCCTCCGGTGGTTAATGTTCCTCCTCCTCCTGTCGCTGAGGTTCCTCCTCCTCCTCCCCCTCAGCAGCCTCAACCTAACTTCACGAAGACTTGCAAAGATTTCAAAGCAATGGGTGGCAAGAACTTTCAAGGCACCGAGACTTTTGTAGAGACCAGAAATTGGTTGAAAGAGACCGAGGATTTATTTGCTATCTTTGGGTTAGATGATCAGAGAAAGATCTTATTGGCAGTTTGGCTTATGAAGGATGAAGCCGCTCATTGGTGGGAAGTCACCAATGGTACTAGGCCTGTTGAGACTTGGGCCGATTTCAGGGCCAGATTTATGCTTAAGTTTCTATCTTCTGCTGAGGAGAATCTGCAAATGGAGAGGTTTATAGCTTTGAAACAAGGAGATATGACTGTCAAAGAATATGTGAACAAGTTCAACCAGTTAGCTCGTTTTGGCTTGGATATGGTGAATACTCCTGAGAAGAAGGCTCTTCGTTTTGCTAGAGGATTGAATGAGCCGTTGCAGGCATTGGCTATGACACATGTTCCCCATGGGGCCACGTTTAAGAGCTTGGTTAATATGGCATTTCTTCAGGGAGATGGCAAGAAAGAGATCAAGTTGTATGATACTCAAGCCAAGAAGACTGATTCCCAGTGGAAGGGAAATCAGAGTAATTCAAGTGGTCAAAGCAGTCAAGGAAATCAGAATAAGAACAAGAACAAGAGTCAAGGCAACAAGGGGAACAACAACAAGAGCAATAACAGCAAGGGGAAGTGCCATTATTGCGGTTCAGATGGGCATCTTATTAAGGATTGTAGGAAGAGGAAAAGAAAGAATGGTGAATGCTTTTTCTGCGGTGAGACTGGACATTTCAGCAAAGATTGCCCGAAGAAGCAGAGGCAAGGACAGGGTCAGACTCAGCGTGCTGGACCTTCAGGAGGGCAAGTTCATGCTCTCAATGCCGCTCCAGTTCCCGATCGAGGTAGTATTTCTGTTGAAAGCCTTGTATATATTTCTGATTTTCCAGTTCGTACCTTGTTTGATTCTGGTGCATCGCATAGCTTTATCTCATCTGATCTTGTTGATAGTTTGCACCTTAGTACTAGCTTGGTAGATGATCCCGTCTGTGTCTCAAATCCTACTGGGGGTTCCGCCCATCTGTCTATGATATGTGGGGATTTGAGGATCTCTATCTTGAGTGTAGAGTTCTTGTGTAGTGCGTATGTTCTTGGTTTCAGGGGATACGGATTGATACTGGGCATGGATTGGTTGTCTAGATATGGAGCCATCCTTGATTGTGAGCATAGGGTGGTGAGGCTCGTGACTCGCCTCGGAAATGCCCTAGAAATTTCTTGTAATCCGAGAGGTCCCGTCATGTTGTGCTATCTTGAATCGCTCGACTCGTCAATGGAAACTCTTCAGTCTGTGAGAGTGGTTCGAGATTATCCGGATATTTTTGATGAAGTTAGGGGGTTGCCCCCTAAGCGAGAGATTGATTTCCGCATTTATCTGGTGGATAATGCAAAGCCGGTTTCTTTGCCCGTTCGGCACATGGCTCCGCGTGAAAGACGGGAGTTAAGTAAGCAAGTAAAAGAGTTGCTTGAGAAGAACTTCATCAGACGAAGTATATCTGAATGGGGAGCGCCTGTGGTGTTTGCTACCAAGGCAGATGGTTCTCTTCGACTTTGTGTTGATTATCGAGAGTTGAATAAGCTGACTAAGAAGAACAGACACCCGTTACCGAGGATCGATGATCTCTTTGACCAGCTTGTCGGTGCTTCTGTTTTCTCTCAGCTTGATCTTGCTACTGGATTCCATCAGCTCAGAGTAGCTGAAGATAGTATAGACAAGACTGCATTCAGAACTCCAGATGGATTCTTCGAATGGCTTGTCATGCCGTTCGGCTTGACGAATGCACCCGCATATTTCGTGGACTTGATGAGTAGGGTGTTCAGGGAGTTCTTGAACAAGTTCGTCGTGGTCTTCGTAGATGATATTCTGATCTTCTCTAAGGATGAGGAAGAGCACACAAGGCATCTCGTGGAGGTGATGGATACGCTTAGAGCGCATCAGTTGAAGGCCAAGTTCTCCAAGTGTCACTTTTGGAGAAGGGAAGTTAGATTCCTCGGGCATATAGTATCTAAGCAAGGCTTAGCGGTGGATCCCGCTAAGGTAGTTGCAGTTCAGGATTGGAAGACTCCGAGGAATGCAACCGAAGTGAGAAGTTTTCTAGGTCTTGCAGGCTTTTACCGAAAGTTCATTGAGAACTTCGCGAAGATATCCGCTCCTCTCACTAAGTTGACGAAGAAGAACTTACTTTTTGCTTGGGACTTAGAGTGCGAGCTTGCATTCCAGAGACTCAAGAGAGCTCTCACATCAGCACCTGTTCTAGCTTTGCCCGATGGAGGGAAGTTGTTTACAGTATATACCGATGCATGTGGCATGGGGTTAGGAGCTGTTCTGATGCAAGAAGGAAGAGTGATATGCTTTGGCGGTAGACAACTCAAGGTGCATGAGAAGAATTATCCCACTCATGACTTAGAGTTGGCGGCAATTGTATATGCACTCAAGGCTTGGCGCCATTATCTTCTGGGAGAGAGATTCGAGTTATATACAGATCATAAGTCTTTGAAGTACCTCTTTTCACAGAAGGATCTGAACCTGAGGCAACAAAGATGGATGGAATTCTTGGCGTCCTACGATTTTGAGATAGCTTATACCCCTGGCAAGGGGAATGTTGTAGCAGATGCATTGAGTAGAAAAAGGTTGACCCTGAGTCCTCTATTTGTTGAGATGAAGAATTTAGAGTACGTGGCAACCTTTGATTTCTCTTTGGCGATTGAGTCGACGACCGGTTCTTTAGCATCACTGGACCTCAGACCTACCCTTCTTGATCAAGTTGGGGCTTCGCAGAAAGAAGACCCTTAAATAGTGGAGATTGTGGATAAGCTGATTCGAGGAGAGACTTCTAGTCATCTCGCTCGATATTCTATTGATGGCAAGGGTTGGCTGAGGAGAGACGGAAGACTTTGTGTTCCAATGGTGGAAGATTTAGTGAGAAAAGTTCTTGAGGAAGCGCATCGCTCTAAGTTGACTATACATCCAGGCGGAGATAAGATGTATAAAGATATGAAGCGCATTTTCTTTTGGCCTGGGATGAAGAAGGATGTGGCGGAGTTCGTCTCTAGATGTATCATTTGCCAGCAAGTTAAAGCCGAGTCGAAGAAGCCCGGTGGGCTATTGCATCCTCTAGATGTTCCACTATGGAAGTGGGAGAGTATCTCCATGGATTTTATCGATGGATTACCAAGGTCAAGGAAAGGGAATACGAGCATTTGGGTTATTGTGGATAGACTTACGAAGAGTGCTCATTTCATTCCGGTGAAGAGCAAGAGGACCGCATCTTGGCTAGCGTCTATATATCTTCGTGAGATTGTGAGACTACATGGAGTCCCTTCCAGTATAGTCAGTGACCGAGACCCAATCTTTACAAGTCAGTTCTGGAATAGCTTGCAAGAAGCTATGGGGACGAGGTTGAATCTAAGTACGGCTTATCACCCACGGACGGACGGTCAAACCGAAAGGGTGAATAGAGTACTCGAGGATCTGTTGAGACTTTGCATCCTGGATTTTGGTGGTACTTGGGAAGACCATCTTCCTCTCGTCGAGTTTGCATATAATAACAGTTATCAGGCAAGCATAGGGATGGCACCATTTGAAGCTTTATATGGAAGGCCGTGCAAGTCACCAACTTGTTGGTGGGAAACGACAGATGAGCTTATACTTGGGCCTGATATGATCAGAGATACAACCGAGAAGGTCGAGTTGATTCGGAGATGGATGAAAGCGGCCCAAGATCGACAGAAATCCTATGCTGATAAGCGAAGAACTGATTTGGAGTTTGATGTTGGGGATATGGTTTTCGTGAAGGTTTCTCCTTTGCGGAATGTGGTCCGATTTGGAGCTGTTGGGAAGTTAGCACCGAGGTTTGTGGGACCATTCCCTATTATAGAGAGGATCGGGCAGATGGCTTATAGAGTGGAGTTGCCTGAGAAGCTGGCCGGAGTACACGATGTTTTTCATGTCTCGCATCTCCGGAAGTGTTTACATGGATCATCAGAGGTTGTTGAGCCAAGTGTTCTGAAAGATGTGGAAGTAGAGAAAGAGGCTACCTTGAGGAGAGCTCCGATTCGTATCTTGGGGAGGGAGACCAAGAAGCTAAGGAATCGAGAGGTCAAGTTGGTGAAGGTTCAATGGGGTGAAGCCGAGGAAGACGCAACTTGGGAAACCGAGGAGAAGATGCGTGGCCTTTATCCATTCCTTTTTGAGGGTACACTCTCAATCTCTTTGTCTTTCTTTTGCTATCCATGTTTATCTAGTTGTCGTGTCTATCTTGTCATGAGAACCTTAGGTAGAAACCCTTTGGTTGAAACATGTGTTTGAGACATGTTATGCTTGATGTGTGCAAGTGGTTGCAAGTGTTTGCAAGTGGTTACTCGTGGATGCATTATACACATTAGGCACTAGATCGGCTCACACACTCCTCATATTGCATATGCATGAGTGTTTATACTTATTCATGGATGAATATGTTATGCTATCACATGGACTTTGCATATGGATGTATGTTATGTGCACACATGTAGATGATATACATTATGTTAGGGATTTGCATATAAGTGGATACATTTCACTAACATACCTTGCATTGATATTTGCATTAGATAAGTACATATACACACACCTTTGCATATGTTCATACAACATTTAGAATCTTGTAAGGACAATGGTTGCTCGTGGATGATGTTCTGAGTAGATGGATGTTGGATGGTAGGATAAGTTCTTCCTAACTTGAAGATTTCGGGGACGAAATCCTTTAAGGAGGGGAGAATGTAACAACCCATATTTTTAATAACCTGTTATAATGTAAATCGAGGCAGAATTTAATTCTAAAATCTGAATCAAGGGAAACGGGCTGTGCCATTGCGTTCGTCTCGGAAAAATACGCGAAATAGAGTCCGAAATTTTGTAAATCGGAGTCCGTATGACCCGATTAAGGCCCAATGAAGTTTTCAGAAAATTCCAAGAAGAAAACAGATTTGAATTTCAGGTTCGAAATTCGAAATTGGGGCAGTTGGGCGCAGGCGGGAAAATTCCCGCCAGAGCACCCAAGTCGACAGCCCTGTCGACTTGGGAGTCGACTTGGTTACCCCCAAGTCGACAGCCCTGTCGACTTGGCTGTCGACAGGGGGTGCACTGGCAGTTTTGCCTTGTGCACCATTTTGGGTTTGGGCTGTGTTTTGGGGCTAGTTTCTGGAAGGTTCCGAAATCTAATGGCCCTAATCTAACCTAGGGTTAATCTAATGGCCTAAAAACACTCTAATCTTCTATAAATAAGACCCTAACCTACCCTAAAATCATCATTATTCTATCATACAACTAAACTATGGCAAAATCATTCCTCCCATGGCCTCCACTCTCATTCCTAAATCTCTAAATTAATTTCTATGAGGGATTTTCAATGCATACAAGTGTTTTTGAGTTGTATGAGTGATCATTAGCTTGCATTCATTATCAAGTTGCAAGCTTTATTTTCAAAGCTAGAGTTTTTGGTGATTTTTGGCAAGGGTTTTCTTAGTGGATCTTTCATATTGGGTTTTAAGGGCTTGTCTCAATCTTTGTTTTGTGTCTTCATAAGAATAGTAAGCCCTTTTACCTTCTTTTTAAACTCTAAAGTTAATGGATGATGTAGATTGGGTTATATGCAAGTTAGTTAGGCTATGATATGCAAGTTTATGATGCTATTATATGCAAGTTAGTTAGGCTATGATATGCAAGTTTATGAGGCTATGATATGCAAGTTTACGATGCTATGATATGCAAGTTTATGATGAGATGCAAGTTTGGGTTGAACATTAATACATGTTACCATGTTATGCGAACTTGTAGCCATTTCTATATGTCATTTATCACCATGTATCACTTATATGACAAGTTTGGTTTTATGCATGCTTTTGAGGCCTAATGCGAGTATATGAACATATGTACATTTCATATGCCACCATGTTAAACTTGTGGCTTCAACACCTTTATGTCATGATTATGCCAAGTTCCCTCTTTCTATCCTTTAAGCGCTATTGCGATTATGTAAGCGATGGGATTGCGTTTGGGGTTGGGTAAACTTAAAAGACATAAAAACACAAGGTTGGGAATTTACCTATTAAGTTAGGTCTACCCATTGGGAATTTACCTATTAAGTTAGGTCTACCCAATTTCTTGTTAACTTATAATTATGTTTTTGAAAACATAATGGACATGACACTTAGATAATATAAGTGTGGCCAACTCGAGGTTGGGTTGAGTTTGTAGCGGAAATCTACCCGGAACCGACCGGCTTAACTAGTTGCTACAAACAATAGGACCCAATGTGAGAAGTTGGTCATGTTGTACCTTGAACCCGAGGTTAGACCAAGTTGTGGTAGAAATCTACCCGGAACCGACCGGCTTAACTAGTAACCGCAACAAAGTCTAATGTGAGAGGTTAAGGTACATTAAATTAATTAATGCCTCATGATTAGGGTTTAAGTCATGGTCCACTTAATACTTAATCAATTTGGGCTAGGTGGATTAATCGGGGTTAAGTCGTGAACCTATCGTTACACTTAACCAAGTTAATCCATTATTTGTAGAAGGGTTAAACCACACTTAACCCAACTAGAAAATCCTAGCAACGGGGGTCCGTTCCAGCAGTAATCCCAAGTTTGTATCATCAAGACCCTAGGGACTAGGCTAGGGAGGGGCATGATTACTGGGCTGATATAAGCGACCAAAACGACGACCGAGTGGTACGCCGGTGTAGTTCCGGACGGACTATGGTCGTGCACGTAGTCCGTAGCCGGAGAAATCAAGCACGTGTACCAGTAGATCGAGACTGTGCACTCATGTTTATGGTGTCCGGGGTTGACACCCTAGGGCTTGATACACCCGAAGGGTGGACCCAGCACAGTCTGACTACAATCATGTTTGGGTCGTATTGACACCAACACCTGACGAGTTAGGCTTAGGGAGCCGATCGATTAGACCGTGTTACTCGGGTCACCTCATGTTATTGGGCCAAGGGATCAATACTTGTTAATTCAAGTCATGTTAGTTTGCTAGTACACCTGTGGTGAAAAACCTTAACCATGATTATGCGATGACACCTTTATCTACCCAGTTAATTAATCATCATGCCAGTATGTAGTTATCCTTATGTTCATCTCAGTTTCCATCATGCCAGTTAACTTTATTAGTTTATAGACTGATCGTAGTAGGGCTTACTCAGTCTTTTTGACTGACCTGTTTTCTTTCGCTTCTTTTCTTCCGTTTCCTCCCCCCCCCCCCCCCCCAGGTTCTCAGGGTGGGAACAGTGGAGCTTAGCTTGGACTTCTGATCGCTTGTTGTGGGATTTTGGCTCATGTACGGTTGGACATGAAGCTGGCTATGGTTTATCACTTTTATTTTTGGGGATAGTATTATGTATTTCAGTTTTCAGTTGATGTTATTTTATCTAGACTTGTTTATTGGGAAAGCTATGTGGTACCAGACTTGTTTTGAGATAGTTTGAAAATCTTCCACTGTTCTACTTATCTTGTTTACTCTGTTTACATATATTTACATGTTCTTGTTCTGCCTTGATATATCATTATGCATGTTTACCCGATTCAAACGCCCCACCAAAGTCAGAGTGCTTGCAAGAACCACCCTGGCGGAGGTGGGGTGTTACAATATAAGTCACAAAAATTGTGTATGCTTTTTATTGATTTATTGGGTGCCTAATACGGCCCAATAAAATTTTCAAATCCTCCCCGTATAAAGGAGGTTATGACGAAGATTTTCGAAAATTTAGGGTGTTAGCCAAATTGTTGAGAAATTAGAAAGTTCTTAGAAACTGAAAAGTTAAAGAATTGGAGTCAAGCGAAGGTTCAGTTGATTAAGTAAACAATCTTCGATTCTATCTTCCTTTTCGAGGACGAAAAGATTTTAAGTGGGGGAGATTGTAACAAGCCGGATTTTGGAACCAATTTAAAATTTTATTTTTAATTGATTTAGCGGATTTTAAGAATTTAAAATGATTTATTTTGAGAATTAACGATTTCAAATTTATTTAAATCGACGTTAGAACGTATAAATTTAAAATTTAATTAAAACGAACTCGAAATGGCGCGGTTGGCTTTGAACTTTGATTGATTATACAGAATTCAAAACAAATCGGATTTCAGTAAAACAAGAAACGTTAGAATCTGTTTAATAATATCTTTCTAACGAATGTGAAAAATTTAGATTTCGTTTTATAAATCAAAAGTTATGTCTAGTTTAAAATTTAAAATAGTCGCTATAGAATTTATATATATTTTAACAATATATAGCCCTTAAAAATAGCCATTTTGCAGATGACCTCCATTTTCGATGAAACCACTTTTGTTGGATCCGGAACGTCAAATTATTATTAGATTTAAATTTTCATAATTTTTTGAATTAATATGTGAGCGTGGTAAATTTAAACGTGTTTTCAATTTCAGTTTAAACTTAATAAACTAGTTAAAAGACTATTTTTCAAACGATCTCCAAATTTGACGAAACTAATTTTTTTAGGACCGTATCATCGAAACATAGCTAGATTTCAAAATCATAATTTTTGGAGTCAGTATTGACCGTTATATTAATTTATATTTTAATTTTGATAAAAACTGATCGAAATAGTCGAATTAGCTTATGAAACATATTCCATTGTGTTCGGAATGGAGGTATTTATCTCAGGGCGACAGTCGTTGTGTTTGATTTGGAGTTCGTATCAATAAACAAGTATTTTTGAAATTAAATAATATAAATATATGTTTAAACATCCTAGGAAAATAACCCTAACCCTAATTCTATTTCATTATCTGAAGCCGCCACTTATCTTCCTCCAAGGGCCGATATCGCTCAATCCTTTTCCTCCCATTTTCGCAAATTCAACTCAATGAAATTCAAAACTTCTAAAGCAAATATTCTAGAGTGATTCACGAGCTCTCCATCTATATGGTTGTGATCTAAAATGGGGTAGCGGATCTCTGGATGGTGGTGCTCGAACTTGCGTCGTTCAGAGGGGGTTCTGGGGTGCCTGAGGCGTGCGAGGTGGCCCACGATCTGGGCGTAGGTGGAGCATCTCAATGCGGAGGGGGTGGTCATGTCAGATCGGCAGTGGAGGGACTGGGGAGGCGGCGATTTGATGCCCTAGAGGGCGAACAGTTTTCTGGAAGAAGACGATGAGGGAGGAAATAATTAGGAGAGGGATTAAGGAAATAATAGCTTAATTATTTATTTAATTATCCTAAGTGAATTATTTATGTAATTAAAGTTTAAATGTCATAACTTATTCAAACGTGATCGGAATTAGATGATTTCAGATGCGTTGAGATCGCATCAGCGAACACTACAACATGGAACTGACCAGAACGAAAAAGGAGCAAACTGGATTTTTAGCTAAGTTAAACGCTCGTTTAATTTAGTTTGAAAATAAAATCTTCAAATAAATACTGATGGAGTGGAAACCAATGTGAGAACCTTCTCACTCAAATATTTGTACAGTTATTTATTTTATAACTAAATATATAGATTGCCAGTGTTGATTTTTATCAGTTTTAATTATCACAAAAATATTGTACGGTGCCTGTTAGCTCACATTCACTTTTGTTTGAAAACCATAGATGATTTAATTGATTGTATTGTGTTGTGATTGTGATGATTAACATATTAAAAATAATGTTAAGATTAGTGTGGTAGTTGAAATTAAATTATAAATATCCATCTATAATTTAAACAGTGAAAATTGGTTAACTAAAAAAATAATTCGAATCAAATTAGAATTGGTTAAATTTATTAACCAGTGATTAATTTGAATTCATTATTGTTGGTAGAAACCCCACACAGGTCTGGGGATGATAATTAATTCACATCTCCCTTGGATTTGACTGTATGTTAACCGATTGATTGACAGACTGTTATAAGCGTTATTTAATTATTTAATGCTTATACATTTGTAAATTGCACTCTTGATGTGAATTGACTGTTTATCACTATTTTTGAATACATGCGATGTATGAAATCCATATAAATAAAATTATATGGTAATTGATTGAGTCTGATTCCAATTCAGAAATAACGAATATTTTAAAATAATATTCAGTAAAGAATCAAAATATGATTTTGATGTCCGATTTTGGATGGACACGAAAATATTGAAATATATGAAGCCGAGTTAAGTAGATATACGCCATTTAACTCGAGTGGGATTTTCTGTCGATTTTATTCATTTTATAATGAATATCGAAAAGATATGATTTCAAAATCTGACATTTTGAAAATATTATCATTTTAATATTATAATGATATAGAACATTCAATTTTGATTTAAAAATTGAAAGTAAACTTGAAATCGTTTTAAAATGAATTTATAAATGATTCATAAAATAAGTGTTAAAAAGGAAATCGACGAAATATATATTATAAATATTTAAATGGCTTGAATAGAACACGCCATGCATCGACCGTTCGCGAATTTCAACCATTGACTTCAAATAGACGTAACGGGAGATCCGACCGTCAGATTCTCCTAATACCATAACCGTTGGGTTTGTATCGAAAAGATCTTTCCAATGAATATAAGAGATTTAAATTTGAACAGTTAGATTTTAAAATATGTCCAAATCAGTTTCAGAAAAGGTCGCTATGAATGCAGTTCGGTGGCCGATATTGGAAACCGACTGTAAGCGCCTTAATAAAATTATTAAAAATATGAATAAATTATGTAAAATCATAATTAATGATTTCAAAAGATTTTGGATTAAAAATTCCAAGTTTTGAAAAGATAAAAGATATTTTTATCTAAATGTACTAGTTAACAACTAGAATAATAGTCTAATAAGTTTAAAATAATAAATTGGATTTGTAAATGGTTTTGAAATAACAAGAGTTTTCCAATGTATGAATTGGAAAGGATTTAAATGGAAATAATCTTTGGAATATTTCGATATTGGATTCCATGATTATACTGATATGGTTGAGGAATTTGGAAGATACAGATATCGTTAATCCCAATACGATATCCGTTGGTTTCAGAATTTGATATTGAATATAAGCCGATATTAATTTCTATTCCGAGCCTTGTATTTAATATCAAATTGGATTTTAGATTTATTGTGAACAATGTTTTAAATAACAATTGTTCTTTAACCCAATAACAGTAAAGATATGATTTGGAATTTATAAATCTTTGTTCTAAGATTTAATGGAAAATTTCAAAAGTAAAGTTTTCAATTTAATATATTAAATTGGAATTGAATGGAATTCGATTTTGTAATAATCGAGATGAGCTTCTCTGAAGGAAGTCCGTTACTGTATATGGAATTTAAAAAGGCTTTGTCGTTATTCCATTTATATTATTAGTCTGATATGGAAATTTATATCGATTATGTATTGATCTGTTTTTCGTGAAGATTCCATAGTTAATGGAAGATGATTTGGGTTTATCGTGAACTGTGTTTTAAATGACATTGGTTCTTTAACCCAATTGTAACGAATGGGGATTTTCGACCCAAAAAATCAACATAAAATCCTTGTCAATTATTCCGGCGTCAAACATTCCAGATCATTAATAGAAAGAAGTTAGAGGGTGAGAATAGATAAGATAGAAAATTATAATAAAAGAAGGAAAAGAACATAAGAACACAGAATCAGAGTAACACAAATCTCACAGCAGAACGAATAAATATATTATATAACATAAATTTGAAATAAAACCAGTATCTGTATATAATACCATTATCGGTGTACAACACGTACAACACAATGGAAATAACAATAGCTATATAATCTTGAATCCTTCTGCTCCAAACTTTCAAAGTATCTGAAAAATCCCGACTACTTGACTACCCGTACAAAATTGGGCACCCAAGAATTTAGGGAAAACAAAACAAAATAAACCCTGGGTCAGTCATGCGACTGGTGTGAGTAAACTCCAACCATTTGTTTAACTTTTAAAATCCTTTTAAAAGAAAGAATAATCATAAGACCAATCCACATATAAACATAGATGGTTTTTACCTTACGATAAACCAAAATATTCTTTATATCAAATCTCTTCTGATATTATAATAATGTCTAAATCAAAATAGAAATCTAGTGGAACACTTTCATCTCACGTTCCATATATATAATGTATAATCAAAAACCGCGGGCGCTTATTTGGAAATGGATTCCAACTGGCAAGGTATGGGACCACCTTCTGACAGTGTATCTCTAGAGAGGAATACCGGGTTCAACAAGAACATCTTGTAACCTAGGCTAAATATGACCGGTCACTCATTTCGCTTAAGTGTACCGAATGTATTATCACCAACGATTGGGATCAACATCTGTTTCCCGAAAGGGACAGCATCGAAATATGTTAAAGAAGTAAATGAAATTTCTCTAGATCAGGTAATAATACACCTTAATTGGGAACTACCCACTTAGCCACGCGACCTACCCGATTTTTACCATTTTCTAGTTGTGAGGCTTGAGGCCACGCTTATCTCTGACAGATCACACATTTATTCACTTTGAATGTCACATCGTCATGCCCGCAAAATCACTAATTGATTTCTCCAAAAATACCACGGGTATACATCTAAGAGAAACGTATTTCTCCGCCACCGAACGTAAATACGTTTGAAGAGATCAACTTACGTGATCTTTAAAATATACTCTGTCAGACATTCTTCTATACAAGTTGTCCTGTGACTGGCATCGCTAATGCCCATACAGAGTGATTTTCAGATAATAAATCTGATCTCGGTCTCTCTGTATTGATGACGGAAAAATGGTCAAAACCTTATAGTTGGTTATTTAACTATCAAAGGTAAACATCCATACACACAACGATCTTATTTCCAAATGGAAATTTTATCGATCAACCATCAATCAACATTTTTCCCTTTAAATTAATTTATCATTAATTTATTCATTTCCCATTGCCTGTTTCCATATATACGTAAATTATTATTTTCTAAATTTAGAAAATATACGTTATTAACATTGGAAAACATTTCCATTTCTTATTCACGGATCACTATCTTCCCACATCTATCCATCTCTAACTGTAAACCAGTAAGAGAATAATTCCCTGAATATCGATCCCGAAGGCCGAAACCAACATCAGATCGATACTCAGGAAATCATTCAACTTAACTAATCTCCAGTCAATTTATAATTTCCTTACCTCTGTTTCTTAAATTCTTATCAAATCATTGCTTACACAACTTTTGGATTCAGTTTACGAATCAAATTCTTCTATGAAAAACATTGGTTATAACGATAACGTTATAATCCCTACTTTCGAAATATCTAACTTCAAAATATAACTTTTATTCATTAATTTGAATAAATAAAAATTAATTCATTTATTAAATAAATAAATCTTAATTTAAAAACCGGAAAGTGAATAGTACTTTCCTACATTCGATATAGTTGAATTCCAATGTATAATTCTCTCTCGAATAATCTCTATTCAATAACTCTCTTTCAAATAACTATATTCGATAACTCTTTTTCGAATGAACTCTATTCGATTTCTCTCTTTCAAATAACTATATTCGATTTACGTTCCGAACTCCAGAATAATTTACCATTCAGGTCAACTTAATTTCTAAATTTATTTTTGAATTTAGTACTTCCCGACAATTACCAATTACCTTTTATAACTATTCTAATTCTGCAAAACGTTTGCTTTTAAATCGTTATTCACTTTAAAACGTGAATATTATTCCTTTCTTGAAAACTGGACTCGTTTTATCAAGTCAAAAACTTGATTTCATAATTTAAATACTAACACAGGTTCAAATTCCAATTATCGAGTCATTTTATAACTCCTTATTCACATTCCATTTTATTTATCAAATATCGTTTACATGTCAACTTCATAGTTGATTTTATTTAATAAGTCTAAAACTCTCTATTGCCTTTATATTCGATTTTGAAATATCGCTTTCAAACCGAATATTAATTATCTTGTCAAATCCCAATTTATTCAATATATAATTTCTTAAAATAAATTATTTTACAACATTTGGCCTAGTCGAATTGTAATTACAAATCTTTATGGATTTTATTCTAATCCTATTCACATTTTGAATATCAAAATAAATTCCATCGTTTTCTTTTTAAAACAACTCCCAATTTCCCGCTTTAAATTCACTGCTGAATTCACAATCCAAATTATCCACTGATAATTATATTTATTTCATTTATAAACATTGTTTATAAATCACACTACTTGTTTTTATTATTAAACAAGTTATTTATTTCGAGCCCATTTGAAATTCCATTTCTATGTTTAAAATAGATTTTCCCCTTTCAAATTCATATTCCATCCTTTATAATTCCCTTTATAAATGTTAAGTTATATCCTATTTACAAATTTCGTGTTAAAACCGATTTTTACTTCTCTATTTTATTTCAGACTTATATTTTCAATTTATCAAATGATAAATATTTTACATAATTTATAAAACATTATTCATAAATTAATCTTCTCAATTTATCTGTTAAAACAGATTTCTATTTAACTTTAAATCCATATTCTAATAGTTCTTTTATAACATGAAATTCCCTTTTTATAACTCTATTTATTTTCCAAAATTTTTATTTATTCCATAAAGTTCTTTATTTACTTCTTATTACTTCCATTAAGTATTTTAACCAAAATCGAACTTTTAAACTTCCATATAACTGTTGTTAATTTTATAAGAAAGTTTCTTATTTAATTTTCAAATATATCCTTTTATAAAATCCATTTGATTTTATAAAATTTTAAAATTCAATATCCTCTTCACAAATTCCTTTTTATAAAATCCTTTGATTGAATATAAATATTTTTATTTCAATATACACATCGAAATTTCCCTTTTTACATTCCAGTATTACTTATGGTATTTAAAATACCAAATAACAAGACTAGTGTCATCATAATCAATCACAAATTATATATCACATCATATATCACAATATATGAAAACAAACAGTGTTATAAATATTGAGGAATCCTGCTGGATCCCTCCAACCTGTTTCCCTGCATCACAGATGTTAAACAATATAAATAACATTAATTTCATTTCAATATGAAATATTCTGATAAACAGAATCAATATTTGATTAACGATATATATATATATATATGTTACTAGATCTATAATTTCAACCAATCAATTAGTAGTTCATTCAAACAATCAACCATAATTTATTATTTCTAAAGATACATTATAAAAATATAAACGGGAAGAGTTAGTGAGTTTTACTCACTTTGGTGGTTTATCGTTAAATAACGATAACCGTCGTTGATTCAGATCAGGCAATTTATTTCGCTATAAATTGTAACGAGCTCCGATTCACTCCCAATCAGTTCCATTGCGTAGCTCTCATCCATATGACCCCAACGGATCTTGTTTTGTTCAATTCTGATAATGTATGGAAAAGTTGCTATTTTTACGAGTTATAAATGGTTTAAACATCATCTATAATTAATATAATAATTAATTAATACCTTAATTATTATTAACCATTCTAAAACCGGTCCTCATCCCTTCCCCCTCACGATATAATACTTCCTACATTAATGCTCCATTGTCGCTCACTTTCTTCACCAAACGTTACTCCTTCTCTCCATTAACACACAAATAGAATACATCATCATTCCCCTCTCTTCAACCTCAACCTCCCCATACTACAATCATCTACTTCGATGCCATAACAAATTTCTGACTACAGCAACCTTCGCGCATTGCCTGTAAACATGCGTCCCTTTTTCTGATCGAAATCCACCAATTTCTGCCAACTCACTCCATTTTATCTGACAAACTCAACAACAACTACTACACCTTGAATTACAACCTCAATTACCAAAGAATCCAAACCCTAGTTATCCCAAAGCTTCGTTAGTTTATAACAGCGCTTTCCAGAAATGGTGTGCACCCTATAAATTGGATATAGAATTGAAGCTCGTGAAACAAGGAATAAAATGAATCAAAGATTGAGATTAAAGGAAGTTTCTATGATTTCATATGAATTTTAAAGGATTGAAATCTTTTTCTGAATGGAAAAGAACACAGCGGCGCATTCCTTGACCATTGAAAAATATAATTAGGGTTAAGGGATGTAAGGGGTATTTATAGAAATAGTTTAATATTTTAATATTTATTATTTTTTTGTTCATAGTCTATCGCAACTTGTATTACTGTTTAAAAATTCCTACAATCACGTACAATATCCAAATTCGATAAAAATGGACATGTAGCTACAGTTCGAAACTACGGACCCAACGAAACATGTTTTGTCAAATTCCAAGTCCGTATGCGCACACATCGTATTTTTAAAGTCAAATTATTGACTGTTTTTCACATTAAAATCCCGTATGGCCACGTACTGACTCCAAAAATCACAACAATAATTTAATATTCTGGATCCAACAAAATTAGTTTCGTCGAAAACGGATTTCGTTTGCAAAAATAACTATTTTCTAAGGTCTAAATAAACCCAATAAATATTAATATATTTAAAAATAATTAAATTTAATATTAATAAATTAATAATATCACATATATCCATATAGAATATTATCTAGCTCCAAAATAAACATATCGGAATACATAACTGGATATTTCAAAATTCCAAGTTATAACGGTATTAAATTTATATAAAAACCCCTTTATTATAATAAATAAATCGTTATAAATTATAAACGAATTCCATAGCGACTTTTTGAAAATTTGATTTGATTATAAATCAAAATCTACATAACAAAATCCTGATTTTTCTCTTCCATTAGGAAAATATAGGTCACTAGACCTGAATGTTCCTTGTTTCACAGAAATCCGACTTAAAACGGATTCTGTATATTCAATTGAAGTCCAAAACTCAATTTTACAAACTATCGGACATTCCGAGCTTGATTATAATTATAATATAATTAATATGTTCAAACGTCGTTTATTAAATAGATACGTTATTAAAATTCGAATCTAAGCTTAACCAAATCTCTTATACTATCCAATTCACACAATATTGTCAACTCAACTTAATTCCGATTATTTCAAAATTAAATATATTATTATAATATTTATATTAATTAAATATTCAATATTATTTAATTCAAGTTATCGATATCGCCAAATCGATATTTAATAATTAAATAAATTAATTATTTAGCCGTTAAAAATACGGGACGTTACACCAGCTAAAGATAAGATTAATTTCTTAAAGTTGAATAATCATAAAGTAATGATTTTTTGAGATTAAAACCAAGCAGCAGTTTTAATGAATCTTTAATTAGATTGAAATCTGAATAAGGTAACTAATTTTACCGAATTCAAGAAATGTTTGAGAATGCAGTATCATCAGTTTTACTCCATGCGATAGTTAAATCTTTAATTAGATTTGAAACGTAAAAAGGTAGTTAATTTTACCGATAACACTGTGGGTGTTAGATATGGAGTACTACCAATTTTGCTCCATGGGAAGAATAGGTTGGGATTGGAGTTAGTAAATAAATGATTACTTCGGTAAGGCTCGATAATCTCGACTAGTTAATAAACCTTGTTTTGGTTTAGGTTGTTAAAAGAAAATACACAATCTTTTTGAAATTGATATCCAAAGGAAGATTGAAGAATAAGTTTGAAAGAATTTATCTTTGATAAATTAACGGGAACCTTTCCCTAAAGATGTGAATATTTGAATAAAAGAATATTCTGAATTGGAATGAGGCGTATGATGTGTTTTTATAGCACTTGATTATTGATTATAAAATACGCGAATTATTCGGAAAGACCGGGTTTATCCCATTCTGAATAACTGATACGACGACTATAAGTCGACGATGAAGACGGTGGTTGAAGACCGGAGATCTTCACATCGTTTGGATGATTACTGATGTCTTAATTGGGCTGTACACCCAAGACAAGGTAATAAGTGGTGATCGTCCAGACGTACTTGGAGATCGACTGGATATGCGAGGACCTCTCTCCTGTATTGGACATATGGGATGAGAAATAAGGTGCCTCCGGTTTCGTTCAGACCCAGAAAATGGATATGTGCCTGACATTGGATTTCATTCTGTATTGATTGATTTCTATTAAATATATATCTGTTTGGTGGCGGAGAATTTATTCTCTTGCTTAACACCCTTCTATGAGACATACGAGCTTAGAAGTTATATATCGATAGACATCAGTTGTATGGCATAACTTGTCAATGTGGCATGCTAAGATGCAAATGATCAAGTCATATTGTTCAAAAGCAGAGTTTCGTGGATGATGATCAAAGCATGAATTTAATAAGCATAGCTTTGTGTATATCGTTAATTCGCGAGCCTCACACCCCGGTATGAGTCTAAAACGGGATCAGGGACGCAGGGAGTGCATGACATTTCTTTCTAGCTAGAAGTGGTGTCATTGTATGGATCCTAGACATTTCTATTTATGTGGATGATGGATTGCGAGGTTCCTCATATATATTGTTCGCTACTGGCCAAGTGATAGGTTTGATAGGACCGGGAAACTTGTGTTCAGGAATAACCAATCCACTAATGTAAGTGCGGACCGGCCGTGTAGAACCAAGGGCTCGCCAGCGTCCGAGCCCTCAAGCATTTTCTAGAGTGTCTTGAATCAGAAGGAGCCATCCCTTTCCTTGACTCATGATGGAAATCCAATTTCCAATATGCAACTTTTCGGTTTTAGTTGTAAACCTATATGGCGACATAGTAGGATGGGGTACTATGCCGTCTTTGATTGATACATTTATATTTGAAGTTGATTTCTTCACTTATAGTAATAATAAAAGATAAATTTTGCATACCAAGCATGTTTGGCCATTATAAGGTAAAACTCTATCCTCTGGTTTATGTTTAAATTGTATGATGGGACTTGAGTCTTATAATGGCTTCATTTTACCTTTGAGCATTGCGCTGTTTGTTTTGAGGTATTCTAGGGAGAAAACCCGTTCCGTGTTGTACGGCGTGGTCCCTTGATTTACCCAACTTTAAAGTAAAGTTAATAACTGTTTTAGTTCTCACACCAGTCCCATGACCGACTCGGAGTTTATTGTATTAACCTAAACTCTGGGTGCCCATATTTTCCACACGGGCAGTTAGTAGTTTCAGTTTTGCAGATATTTCTTTACATAGGATCCTGGATTTACAGCTGGAGCTATATTCGGAAAGCTTTGTATCCGTGTATTTCTTCCAGTTGTGTTAGTTGATGTATTTCCGCTATGCATTTTATATATACATTTTGTTTTCCACTGCATATTATGTTTATGTATTTAAATGTAAAATATTAATCTCTGATAGTGGATTTCCGCTGTATATTATTTATTTCATACTCTGATATCTTATACTTTGATGTAAATTGTTGTAATAACAATGAAATGTTCTCATGTTTGTGTTCTGATGCGTTGTGTTCTCAAAGCAATCCGGGCTCCTCTGTCTCCTCGGGGATAAGGGAAGTCTGTGTCGTTTCATTATGTATATTGGAGATGGTGAGTAAGAGGTAAAGTGAGCACGTAAAGAATGGTGAAATTAGTGCGGAATTTCATGAAGAACTGAAGGAGCAGGTTCGACGCAAAGGATCGGAAATGGCCACATAATGGCAGACGCTGGTTCTTATGCGTAGGAGGAGGAAAGACTATGTAGCCAGTTTGAGTTTGAACGTGGCTATGATGCGTACGTGAGGCCCAGCGGAAAAAAATAGATATCGAAATACCTGTTTTGCGTGAACTAATATTGAGCCGAGTTAAACAAAAGGAGTAAGCCCAATAAGAAATTTAATTTAATTTATTTACTTTTATAATATATATACAAGCTTGTAACGCAATATTTCACTCTTACCATATCAAAATTTCGAACGGACGGATCCGTTGGAGTCGACGAGAGTTACACTGTGGAATGGTTTTCGCTGAGAACGAAGCTACTGATATTTCATGATAAACTCAAACCCCTATTTGATTGTAACGATATAAAAGCAGAATCGTCGCCTACGAACCAATGTGAGTAAACCCACTAACTCTGTCCATTTTTTATAATTTTATAAACGTTATTTAATACTGATAACTGACGATTAAATATGGTGTGATGTTTGTTTGGGTGAATTGGTTGAAATAATACATATAGTTATATATAAAAGACAATAGCTAAATATGGATTCTATTTATTATTTATTTCATATTGATATGAGATTAATGTTGATTAACGTCTGTGGATGCAGGGAAACAGGTCGGAGGAATCCAACTGGATTCCTTAACAATTATATTGTTGTTTTTCATATATTGTATTATATGATATGATAAATAATCTGGTGTTGATTATTGTTTGTTTGAAATGTTGAATAACATTGACCCTGAAATAATTGGTATTTAAATACCACAAAATATATTCGAATATATAAGAAAAGAATTTGGGGGTTTAAAAAGGAAAAATTTATTTTAAAATAGAAATTGAATTTCGAGTAAGCTAGATAACTTGTTTTAAAAATAAAACAAGAAATTAAATTTATAGATAATATTTTGAAAATAAAATGGAATAATTATTATTAAATAATAACTTGGGAATGTAAATCCAAGAATAAATTTAAAAAGGAAAGGAGGAATCGTTTTCAAAAGAAAACAATGAAATTTTTTGATGTTTGGAATGTAAGCAGGATTGAAATAAATACATAAGGATTTAAAATTAGAATTTGACTTTGTCAAATATGTTATTAATATAATTTATTTTTAGATATTATATATTATATAATTTGGTATTTGACAAGATAATTAAGATTTGGTTTGGAACCAATAAATTATAATAAAATATGAAGTCAAGATTTATTTATAACTTTGGTATATAATTACCAAGAAGTTTACATGTAAATGGGGTTTATGAAGTGGAATATAAATACGTCTGTATTAAATAACTCGATAAATAGGAATTTAACCTGTAATGGTATTTATAAATGTAAATTAAGTTTGATTTGATAAAACGAGTCCAGTTCGTGTAAAGGAATATTATTTACGTTTTAAAGTGAATAACGATTTAAAAGCAAACACTTTGCAGATTAAATGGGTTATAAAAGGAAATTGATGAATATTTGAAGTAATAAATTCAAAACATAAATTTAGAAATCAAGTAAACCTGAAATAACGGTGAGTTTATTCCGACGTTCGGAATGTTGTTTGAATAGAAAGTGTTCAAAGGTAAGATATATAGTGGAATTCGATTCTATCGAATTCAGGAAAGTACCATTTACTTTCCAGTTATAATCAAGATTTATTTATTTATCTAATTAATTAATTATTATTTTATTTATTTAAATAAAGGTTATATTTTGAAATTGAATATTTCAAAAGCAGAGATTTTAACGTTATCGTTATAATCAAAGATTTCCGTAAAGAAGTGGATTCGTAATCTGAATAGAGAATTGTGTAAACAGTTTTGTAAACAAGAAATTAAGAAATGGAGTTAAGAACATTAGAAACTGACTGAAAATTAGTTATGTTGAATAGTTGTCTGAGTATCGATCTGATGTTGGTTTCGACCTTCGGGGTTTATACTCAGGGAATTGTTCTCTTACTAGTTTACGATTAGGGACAGATGGTTGTGGAAGGTTAGTGATGCGTGAATGAGAAATGGAAATGCAAATGTAATTAGCGTATATTTTCTAAATATAGAAAATAAGAAATTGTGGATATGGAAATGTTTTTCCGCAAATCGTGAGAGACTAAATGGGTTTAAGAAATATGGAAAATGGGAGATTAAGGAATGAATAAATTTATGATAAATTAATTTGAAGGGGTTGAATGTTGATTAATGATTGATCGGTGTAATTTCCATTTGAAAATACGACCGTTGTTTGTATGTATGTTTCCTTTGATAGTTAAATAACCATCTATCAAAGTTTTGAACCTTTTTCCATTGTCAATACGGAGAGACCGGGATCAGATTTATTATCTGAAAACCACTCCGTTTGGGCATTAGCGCTGCGAACTAAATATGATGAAGTTAATTGTAGATGGATTTATGCAAGGGCTATTCTGGCGATCCTAGGTAGAAATTGCCTATGATGGATTTACAAAATAGTGCCTTTGGTTTGTCCAGTCCTAGGACAACGTGTATGGATGAATGTCTGACAGAGTATATCTAATAGATCGCGTAAGTTGATCGCTTCAAACATATTTATGTTGGTAGCGGAGAAATTCGTTTCTCCAAGCTTTATACTCATGGTATTTTTGGGGAAATCAATTTGTGATTTGACGGGCATGACGATGTGGCATTTAAAGTAAATATAGATGTGATCTGTAAAATAGTACGTTATGACCTCAAGCCTCATCAACCGGGAAATGATGAAAATCGGGCTGGCATCATGGCTAAGTGGGTCGCACCCAATTAGGGTATATTGTCACCATCTAGAGAATATTCATATTTGTTACTTCTTTTGCTTTTGTATCTCCCGGGAACGGTTATGTTGGTATACCAACCGTAAGGTGATAATATATTCGGAACATTCAAGCGAAATGAATGGCCGGTCATGTGTGGCCGAGTTACAAGATGTTTTTGTTGAACTCCAATGTATTGCTTCTAGAGTACACTGATCGGAAGGTGATTCCATACCTTGTCATAGTTGGAAATCCATTACCCAATAAGAGCCCGCGGTTTTTGATTGTATATTATATATGTAGTGCGTGAGACGAAAGCGTTTCGCTAGATTGCTATTTACTTGATTTAGACATCATTACAATATCAGAAAATATTGATCTTAAGAAATATTTTGGGTTATCGTAAGGTAAAAACCATCTGTGTTTATGTGTTGATCGGTCTTATGATTATCATTACTTTTAAAAGGATTTTGAAAGTTAAACCAAGTGATTAGAGTTTACTCACACCAGTCCCATTACTGACCCAGAGTTTATTTTGTTTTGTTTTACCCTAAACTCTTGGGTGCCCAAATTTGTACGGGCAGTCGAGTAGTCGGGATTTTTCAGATATACTTGGAGGAGCTTGGAGCAGGAGGCTTCAACATTAGTTATGTATAGAGTATATTTCCACTATGATGTTATGAGTTGTACTAGTATGTATATACAGTTATAGTTTTGTATTTCAAAAGTTGTTATATAATATATTTATTCGTTCCGCTGTGAGATTCGTGTTACTCTGATTTTGTCCTGTTGTGATCTTCTTCTTCTATTCTAATTTTCTTTCAATTTCTCAGCATCTAACTTCTTTCTATTAATGGTCCGATATTTCCGATGCTTGAATAGTCGACATGGTATGTTGTGTCGATTTTCAGGGTCGAAAATCCCTGTTTGTTACATCCACCATTTGTTTGTATTATTTTTACACTGCAGTTGGTCTGTTTCTCTAAAAAGGTTATATATTGAATGAATGTGTTACATGCCTCTAACTTTTTTTAAGCATATATATCCAAGTATATATTGAGTTAGCATCGACAAGGGATAGATAGTACCTGTGTCCTTGATACGAGTTCAGTGGTGCTGGTCCCCACAGATCAACTGCAACAAGCTCCAGTGGCTTGTTATATGTTATTTCAGAACTACCAAAGGGAAGTTTGAGGCTTTTTCCAAGTTGGCAGTGTGTGCAAGTGTATTTGACAGGTATGCTATTAAAATAAATGCCATTATTATTCAAAACAGCTCTTACACTTTCTAAATTAGGATGTCCAAGTTTTACATGCCAAGATTCTATTAGATTACTGCAGTTGCTATTAAAACCATCACTACTATTAATACTACTATTATGAATACTGGAATCTACATTGTTGCACCAAATTTCTTCACTCAAAGCATTTCCAATCTTCAAGTTGCCAAATTTGTAAAGGCCATCATGTAGATTCCCCTGTAGCAATGTTTCTTGACTTAGTATATCCTTACCCAGACCAAATCTAGGGTGAAACTCAAAGAAAACATTGTTGTCTTTGGCAAATTTAGAGACACTCAATAAATTTTTGTTAATTGTGGGAATCCTAAGTAAATTATTTAATTTGAGTTTTATTATTCCTGATATGGTTCCTTTACCAATATGTGTAATGCATGTAGTATTACCATTACGCATGTGTAGAGATTTCATACCTGTGTAACCTTTTCTCCCAATGTTTAAGTTCTAAAGATTGTTTGTGACATGATGTGCGGCTCCCGAATCTGGGTACCATTCATCGAAATTAATTTCATCAGTCCTGAAGTTGTCTTCATTGCTGTTGCTTTGACCTTTGTTATTGTCACCATTGTTTCTATTTTGATCGCACATGACAACTAAGTTAGCTTTTGATGTAGAGTTATTTTGGTTTTTTTGTGGTCCATTGTAGTAAGTATTGAACCTGAAATAGCGCCTACTTGCCATATGACCAAATTTGACATTTTACTATTTTGTTGTTGTTGTTCCATCTGCCTCTCCCACGTCCTCTTTGCGGTTAGTATTCTCTCTGGGGTTGATATCCTCTCTGATATTGACCTTCTTGTTTGTTTGAGTTGTTGTTATTGTTCCTTTGAGTTTGTTTGTTTTTATCAGCAGCGTAAATTTGCAGAAAATTCCCCTTGTGTTGCCTTCCTTTGATCAATTCTCGCTTCGTGGGTAAGAATCGCAGATCGAACAAACTGTAAGTCTGGTAAGGCTCGCTAAGTGGCAATAACAGTGACTTGAGACTGAAATTCTTCATCAAGGCCGCTGGTGATGAATAATATTTGTTCACTGTCACTTATTTTGTGTCCAACAACACTTGACTTATCACATAAGTTTTTAATTTTGCTTAAGTACTCTTTCATGCTCATGTCCTCCTTTCTGGAGTTCTGTAGCTCTCTTCTGTATTGCACGACTCGAGCTGCAAATTATGAGTTGAAATATTTTTCTACTATTGACCATATCTCGTATGACGTGTTGCATCCAACAATTTGTGATAGTAAATTCGAACTAATGGAAGATAGAAGTCATGATGACAGTAAACCGTCTTGCTTTTGAAATTTGGTATATTCAGGATTTGGCAATGTATTGCCCTCTTGATCAGTTATCATGACCGGGGGAACTACCAGCGTCCCTTTAACATAATCCTGCAAGTCGTACCCTCTGAGTGCAATTTCAATTTGATATTTCCACAATATGTAGTTTTCTTTATCCAATGAAGTTGTAATAACTTGACTTTTCGGCTTGATCGGGTTCATGATGTTTGGCCAATATCTAGTGGCATTGCTGCCTGACAAGGCGGATGTTGCTTCGTTGTCTTGTGCCATGGCGAGGCAGTTTCAGATTGCAGCCTGTATGAAACAACGAAGAAGAGTGTCCAATCGAAAAACAACAAAAAGAAATGGTGAAGAACACTGCCTAGCACAACAATTTTAATTCTGTAGCCGTTTGTTATGCTTGGAACGACAGAATTAAAAACTGTCGATGCCCGAATCTTTTAACAGATCGTGGTGAGGAGGGGATGATGCATCTAACCGTTGGTTAGGCGTGGCATATCGCCGACAATGATCCCATTAGATTTGTAGCCCCGAGTCTAGAAGAAAATCTCTGACGATGAGTTTGATAACTGAGGAGAAATAAAATAATAACCTTCTTCTGGACTGGATGTAGCTCTGGTTCAAGATAGATGATGCCTTTCGGCTATGGTGGCTTCGGTACCAAATTAAGAATAGATAGGATGGAATTATTCAATTGTAAATTGTATTACTTGTAATAATGATTGTACCAGTATTGAAGAATAAAAGCATGTATATATAGACTTGGCTGTAACGTTCACATACCTAAAATAAATATTATCCTAAAATAACAAAAGAAAATATGCGACAGTCCAATGAGATGGCCCATGTCCATATAGCGGATAGATTAACTAGCATGTGTGAACAAATGTGAAAGCGATATTAGATATCACCTTCCCTTTTCTTGGTAGTTCACTATTTTATCCTGTGGAGTGGCAAGAGACATAAATTATGACATATATAGTAACTTTATGTTAAATGTTTCCAATTAAAGTTTGTACTATGGCAGTCCAATTGGGTAAAGTAGCTAGTGTCACCTCTAATACCCAGTCTTATGTATAATTCTTTTTTATGGAGGTTGACATTGAGAAGAAAGATTATATCATTAAGGTAATTTGATATGCACCAGAGGTTGGCTTCCCTAATGGTATGTTTTCTTTTTTCCTGTTTCCATGTATATTGCAGTTTTTCTCGTGCATGGACTAATCATTCTATATTACAGATTTAGAATGAGTCGTAGAACATTGAGACACACTGCTAGGAACGAGACTGTGCCTGGAGGGGGAAATGGCGGTATACTAGACCACCTAGCTATGTTCGAGGCCATGGTGGCAGTGATCATGAGGAGGGACCCCGCTCCAGGGACAGCCGCAGAGATGTAGGAGTTCACGTGCAGGTTCCTAGGGTCGTGGACTTCGCAATGTTGTGCAAAGACTTCACTACCACTACACCATATATGCTAATTTGGCACACGGTCATGCGTAGATTTGATAAAGCTTTTAGCGGTATCAAATGTGGTGCAGCTCATAGTTGTATCAACTGTCCTCTTGGCGATCCTCACCTCCCCAAACACGTAGGATCTAACCGTTCATCAACAAAGTTCCAGATCAGTTCATTTGATACGGCTTTGGACCGTTTGAAATACGTATCAAATTTTTCCCTCCCTACTTCCATTCTGGCACAATCGAGTTTTGATACATCAAAACTTTCGGCCGAATTATCCCTCTTTTTATTTTGCAATGGCGACCGGACGCCCAAATTAGGGTTTTGGTACTCGACCGACTTCTTTTGTCAATAAGCCATCCACCGCAGTCCATGGGTTATCGTCAGCTCGCGGTGCCTTTAGCTGACCGACGAAGCTTCAGTTCACCGTTGTCCATCCTTCTCGTCGCCACTGGAGGTGAGTATTAGATCATGGTTAAATTTGAATATGAATTGGGTTTAAATTGGGTTTAATTTGAATTCGAATTGGGTTTAAATTGTGTTTAAATTGGGTTTAATTTGAATTTCCATGCCTTAGTTCAAAATATGAATGATAGATATTTGCATGTACTTGTCTACCTAGAATTCATGCTGCTATTGTATTTAAATTGGGTATTTTTAGACAGTTTTATAATGTGGCAGTGTATTTGCTATCATTTACTTGTGCTGTTTTTGCCTACAACTTAGACACTTTTACTTGTGCTGCTCTGCTCATTTGCATGTATTATTGCACCATGTACACTGATCCTTACTGATCTGAAGTGCATGTGTCATTTCTAGTTTGGGCCAAAAAAAATCATGTGGTATGATTTGAGAACTAAATCATAATAGTTTTGTTGACTGATTTGTAAGTACACATGAAACTTCGTTCATTCTTTATTCACTGAGCTGCATGTATTTGATGTTTTCTTCTGTGTGTTTTGGGCACTTTAAAAATTGATAAGAACGGATACTTCATTCTTGCTTGCTAGTTCCTCTGATGGTTGTATTGCTTATCCATACACACACACATTCATTTATATATATTCGATATATACTTCTGTTATCTTGTGCATTCAAGTCAGTACTTAGTCTTGTGGAAATATGTTCTTTTATGTGTAAATATGTGTGTATGTGTTATTGTTGTTGCTGCTCCACCTGAACTGCTTTTCCATTTATGACTTGCTGCCTTGAGCTAAGTTGCGTTGTGCTCATGTATATGACATTATGTTCATCAAGTATGTGCATGTGCTTATGCACTGATTTGTTGTATTCGTCCACGACCTAACTATGTTCTTCTTGCTTGTTTGTTCATGTTGTTGTTGTGCAGAGTAAGTATGTGTGTTGTATATGTATATTCTTCTGTTATCTTGTGCATTCAAGTCAGTACTTAGTCTTGTGGAAATATATTCTTTTATGTAACAACCCGCACTTTACGTATCGAAAGATCGTAAAATATTTTTATTTTATTCCCTGAGGGTTGGATCATTCTCATCTTTTAATATGTTGCTTATGGGGATGTGAGACATGTCCACAATTTTTACCGATTTTGTTTGTGACCATTTTGCCCTTGTCAGCCTTGTACAGGGCTTAACTTTTGACTTAGGTCGAATTGGAGGATGAGACCTGTGCCATTGGAAAGGAATTGATTGTTACCTTTCCGTAAAGTGGTTACATTAAGGATTTGGCTTAACGGTTTGGGAGAAATAACTGTTTTAAGGTTTTTCAGTTGGCTGTCTAGGTTTTGGAAGGCTAATGGGCTGATTTGAGGAAGGCCCATTAGTGGGCTGGTGGAATCTATAAATAGGGGGTAAGGGATATGGGAAATGGTTTTAGTTTTCCACTCTCTCATTTGGAGGCCTTGATCTCCTCCTTCCTCTAACACCTTTCCACCATTAAAATCCAAATCCTAAGAGGGAAATCGAAGATCTCCACCATTGGAGGCTAGATCTATATCGTCTCAAGGGAGAATTCATCGGATCGAGGAGTTTTGTTCGGATTGCTCGCTGTTCGGATTCATAATTCTATCATTTTAGCTTGTTTTGGAGAATCAGTGAGTGATTTGCATCTCTCACATGGATTCAATGAAGTGTATGGGAGTTTGTTCATGTTTTTCATCATATGCAAGTGTTTTTCCATAGATCAATGCATTGGTAAGTCCATTTTCATGTAGATCACCCTAAGATATGATTTAATAAGTTTAGATAGGTAATTTCCATGATATTTCATATGCTTATGCAAGTTAGATCTATAGTTTTGTTCATACGATCATTTTTCATGATTTGGAGTGATCTGCATAATTTTGGTGAAAACCGTTTTATTCATGTTGATGATGGTTTCATAACATGTTTGTGGTCAAGTTGGATGAATTAGACGAGTTGGTTTCATCGAATCTATCGTTTGGCGAAGTTTTGGTTGAAATCGGAGTTGAATTGCAATATGCAGATTTTGGGTCGGCCATAAGTTGGATCGGCCTAATGTTGGGTCGGCCATAAGTTGGGTCGGCCCAGTCAGAAACAGTGGGTCGGCCTAGTCAGAAAAAGTGGGTCGGCCTAATCATTCAGAGGTGGGTTGGCCCAGTCAGAAGAAGTTGGGTCGGCCATAGGATGGGTCGGGCTAAAGTGGGTCGGCATAAAGTTGGGTCGGCATAAAGTGGGTCGGCCTAAAGTTGGGTCGGCCTATTCTGGTTAGCCATTTCTACCATTTCTGGTCGGCTATTTCTAGTCGGACATTTCCGGTGATGATGTGACTTCAAAGTGAATTCAATTGGGAAGTTTGGAATTGTTGAAAGGTGTCCTAAGTGGGGTGATAATGCTACGGATTGCTTTGGACCTTATATTGATGTTGTTTGGTTCAACGATGATGATGGCTTCGATGAGAGTCCAGATGGGGATGTTAGAAGTGATGTGATATGTTCGTTGATCGGTGAAATGCAACGAATGTGCAGACAACTCAAAAGGCGTTGGGTTGTGGATAATGGCTACTCAAGTGATACTTCAGTTTGTGATTAGTCGTCGGTGATGACGACTAGAGATGTGAAGGCCGAGAGATTATCTTTGTCGTAAGTTCTGGAAAACTCAAAGTAGGGGTAGACTTGGTAGTCACGATGGACCTAACATACCTTGGGCAGTCATGAAGGGCCTAGTTGTTTTGAGAAGACGAACATACGAGTCATGATGGCGTATGGAGTTGTGCTAGAACTAGGATTCCCATTAGCCCTTGACATATGGCAGTCATGATGGGTCGTCATACGATTTACGATGGTTTCAAAGCAGGATTGGCGGTGATAACTAGAGTCAGTCATGGATGATTGGTTGCTCTGTTTGTACCATCTCACATGGACTGTCCAAAGTCGAGGGAGATGTTCTTTGACTGCTTAACTGATATTGGTTTAGGCCTCTAGGGAGAGTGCTTGGGGAATGTTAAACTCGATTAGGGTTGTCTGTGTGAGACCTAAATAATCTGGATGTTATGAGTGCTTTTTATGACTGAATGGATGTTCTAGTTTCCGTAAATGCATTGTTGTGACCTTGGATGTTATGGATTGTAAAGGCTATCACTGTCGGATGTGGGGAAGAAGGGTGTTAGTTCTTCTCTGGTGTTGGGTAGTGGTTGGTAAATCTACCCATTCTCATATACTTTATTGATGAAGTTTGTTAGATGTTTTATCGCTCACTATGACTGTTGTTTGACTCAAGATTTTATGTCTCTTCTTATTACCTTGGGCTGTTCATCCGATGTGGATGGGCAGACTGAGCAGCAGGTTACAGGTAATGGAGCTTAGTGAGGCGAGGAAGCTGAGCGATGACGAGCAGGAGGCTTGCGTACCAGTTTATTACTATCTAGTATTTTCTATTTCCGCTGTTTGAGTTGCTTTATGAGTGCTGTAGTGAGGCTTTATGTACATATTTGACTTTCCTATGATGTTGGAATAATCTTCAGGATATTGTGAAAGTTTGGGAAGTTTGCTATATGATGCTTCACTACTATTACATGTTGTATATGTTATATTATATTTTATCCTTGCGTCGTGAGTTCTACGACAGGTTACGATGTGTTACCTACTCTGATGATCGTCCATAGCAGCCTGGCACACTTTTCAGCGCATTATTCCTCTTGTTTAGTGCTTGGGCTGTGGGCGGTCGTCACATTTTATGTGTAAATATGTGTGTGCTGTATATGTATATTCTGACTCAATATTGTTCTAATGCAAATTAGGTTGTAAGTATAGACGAAGATGATGCATTCTGGTTAAGAATTTACTGGGTGATCCCCCAGTGAAGCCTCACCAAGCTGAAGGCTTTAACTCTCTCGTTAGGAGTTACTAGGTGATTCACCAGGTGGATGCACTTTAGCTCACGAAGCCGGTTCAGGTATTTATCCCAGCTTATGCATTTAATTAAGCGCCAGGATTGGCAAAGGGGATAATATCAAGTGTCAAATGCTTTTTCCTAAGGTTTAGTGAAGCAGCATATGACAGTTGATATATTATCCCCTTTGATAGTCTTGGTGCTTGGTTAAATGCATAAGTTAGGATAAATACCTGAACTAGGTGCGTGAGCTAAAATGCATCCACCTTGTGAATCACTCAGTAAATTCTTAACCAAAAAGTTACACCTTCATCTTGGTGAATGGATTGGTTGTTGATCGAAGTGGTCGATCGCCGAAGTTGAAAAGTAAAGAGTGGTTGATCGCTGAAGTTTACCTTCTTTATTGTAATGTAATAATGATACGATATGTATCTTCTTTATTGTAATGTAATGAAACATTATGTATCTTCTTTATTGTAATGTAATGAAACAACGTGTATCTTATTTATTGTAATGTAATCAAATAGCTTGTATCATTATATATTGTAATGTAATGAAATATTTCATACATTGTTTCGTTTACTATTACAATTGTGAATTAGTGTATCCTGTGTATAAATTGTGTTATATATGCTTTGTGTCACAAATAATATGTGATGAAGTTTCTGCTTTTATATATATATACACACACACACACATAAGATACGGCTTATAGCCGTATCTACAAATCGTTTAAATATGGCTAATAGCCGTATGTTATTACTAGTGGGATACGGTTTACAGCCGTATCTAATAATTTAACGCGCCATTTTTTGATATGGCTTATTTCCGTGTCTAACTACTTTAGGTACGGATAAATACACAGCCTAATTAGCTATATGGTGTAGTGTATCCTAGGAGGGAAGCGGTTTAAGGGGACCGGACCAATTAAAGAAATTCAAGGGTGTCTTGATACATGTATTCAGATCTTTAGAGACTTGGGAATTGATGATGCAACAAAGAGGAAGCTTGCATCAAGGAAGCTACAAGGCAGAGCTATGGACTGGTAGAACTCTGTCACTCTTGAGACTACTTAAGATGATATCACATGAAGGCAATTCCAAGTCAAGTTCGAGGAGAAGTTTATTTCTACCGTTTAGAAGTCTTTCCTGTTTAAGAGGTTTGTCGAGCTTAAGAAGAACGATAAACCAGTGCTTGAGTATGTTTCTAACTTCGAAGCTTTGTCGAAGTATGCTCGTTCATATATCGAGACTCCTTATCAGAAGAACGAGAAATTTGTCATGGGCTTGGACAAATACCTTGTTAACCAGCTGGTAGATCATCTGGATGATACTAATGAGAAGATCATGGAAAAAGCTCTAAGGCATGAGAGTTCGTTTCCCAAGGAAGAGACTGTTGTTGCAGCTAAGGAAGGACCAAAACCACAACAGGATGAAATTGACAAAAAGAGGAAGCAGCAACAACCGAAAGGAAAAGATAGCCAAAAAAGCAGAAGAGCGAGGTGATATGCTTCAACTGCCAGAAGAAGGGCCACTATTCCAGGGATTGCAAGGATTATTGATTGTAGTGAGGCCTCTTTGTACAAAGATTATTGATGTGGTCCAAAGATGTTATGGATATTTTGTGATGATATGGAGGTTTAAAATTCTATGCAATTATGCTACATTGTTATTGCCTGTTGTGTATGTTTTATTATATTTTATCCTTGCGTTGTGAGTTATACGACAGGTTTCACTTGTGCTATCCTACTTTGATGATCGTCCATTGCTGTCTGGCACATCTTTTAGTGCATTATTCCCCTTGTTAAGTGCAGGAGTTATGGGCGGTCATCACACCATATTAATTCAAATTCATAATCCCTAAGCATCTCCAACCATATATAGCGCTAATATTACAAGATGCGCATTTTTAAAACATAATTAGGGATATTTCCTAATAGTTATGGGTTTACGTGCAAGTTCAACAGAACAGGTTCATTAAACTCAGACGCCCATTGAACAGACGTTTGATTTATTCACACTATATTTTGCAAAGGGATTTGCGATGAGAAGGTTGTAACTTTCAGATGCTTCAAATCCGCCTCTTCGATAAACGCCTATCTATCTCTTGATAAAAAAACAAAATTTGTTTTGCAATGTCATATAGAATCATTAATCAATTATTGTATATATAAATGAAAATATAGTAAATACACTATATGTTGGAAAGGAATCGTACATCTATACACTATCATAAAAGACAAACATTCGAATGTATGTTAGAAAAGTTTAATGTTTATTAATAATAGGATGCCTATAAGTAAGCAATAAATGACACAAAAAAGACTCATCATCCACAACTTGAGCTTTTCTTTCTATTTATCACAACATATAGTGTGGAAAAAAAACCATCGTTCATCACTCAAGGTCCTAATGTCTCATTATACAGGGCATAAGCAGCTCTTTATTTATTGCTACGCTGTGAGTAGCTCCAATTTTATGATTAGGCTATAAGCCAGCCAAATAGGGCAACTCGCCTCAAAGAGCAACCACCATCGAAATATGTGACAAATCCATTAAGAGTACATGCAAATAAATATAAATATGAATAAACAAAAAATTCTCTTTAGATTGGTTGGTTGTGCTACTTCGATTCATTGGCAACCTGTTTAATGATTTAATTGCATGCCACTAAAATTTTGAAATTTTTGTAATATTTTTGTCTTCAAAAAGTATGTTGCTAGGTTCATAGCTCACTTGGATAAGGACGAAAAGAAGAAAAATGGCGACATCCTCTTATTCCCTTCCAAAATCTCACACTAAGAAGGATTATATTTTCGATTCAGATCATAGATCAGTCATTCCGCTAGATCCTCTCTCTGCTCAGCAACATGCAAGTCGATCTAGTTCCATTTCAAATCGAGGTGCTATTAGAAGTCCGGATCTTGATTCAAAGCTTGAATTTCCAGATCTAGTATCTAAGGTACAGGTAGGTAATTATTTAGCTAATTTCTCGCAACCTAAAACCTGGATTGATGCTGCTAGAGAAAATAACCTGCATCAAAATGTTGTTCAACTAACGTATTATGATCTAGTTATTAAGGATAATCATAAACTTGCGATTATTAGTGGGGATCTTTTTAAAATGGGGAGGGAAAGGTGGTTGAATTCTATCGTTTTCTATGTCTTTGGAAGTAAACTTTACTTTAACTATCTGAGAGAATACATTGATCAAAACTGGAACACGAAAGGTAGTTGTAGTCTTTATTCCAGGGATAATGGTTTTTTGCATAATTAAGTGTGAGTTAGTGGAAGATTGTTATAGAATTATGTCTTCTGGTTCGTATTATTATAACAAAAAATTGGTGTTTATGAAAAAGTGGGAACCTGACATGAAGTTAACTAGGGAATTCCTCAATTCCATACCCATCTGGATTAAATTTCCTAACTTAGATTTGGATTTCTAGTCAACAGAAGCTATTAGTAGGATATCATTTATATTAGGTCACCCTTCACGAATGGATAGTGTCATTGAAGTAGCTTCTCTTATTTCCTATGCCAGAGTACTTGTTGAGGTTAATATTGACTTTAAATTCACAGATATGATTCCTACTCAGTATTATAATGGAGAGATAGTCTGGCAAGTAGTTCATTATGAGTGGATACCTGTTGCATGTACTATTTGTAGGGTATTTGGACACTCAAATGCTTTATGCAAGTCTAATAGAGTATGGATTCCTAAAAATCATTTGAAAGACTTAGATGATGCTATAGTTTGTCAAGATAAGCACATGAACAAAGATGTGGATGATCTTAATATGCAGCAGAATACGGGAAATCACAGACAAAATATAAAATCATTTGAATTTCTAGGTAAGGATGGTAATTCAAAGGTTGATAAACCCTTATATCAAAATAGATTTTCTGATTTGATAAAGTCATCAACCCCTAATATATGCATGCAAGATTGTAATGAGCAGATTCATGAGGATGAGAATGCTGCTATTAATATAGATAATATTATAAAGCAACTAAAGACTTATGAGATTCATGAAGCGGATAATAATTCAAAAGGTGATATGGAAATATGTAAGCAAACGGATAACTGTTTGGAAGATACTGGTAAGTCAGATGCAAAGTTGAAGAGGTACCAAGCAAAGTGAACAAAATGCCTCAGTTTACTTCGGACATTCACGAGGTTGAGTTTGAGAACAGCAGTCATATTCAAACAAGGGATGAAATTTCTAGTAAAGAATCTTTGATGGAAGATTCAGATAGCTCCTCGAGTAGTTTTAGGAGGAAAAGAGCTAAATTTAAACTTAATAAGATTAAGGGTGGAAACAAAATGGTGAATTGTGAACTGTGAACCATTGGTGGTAGAAAATCCTGAAAGGGTTAAATTGATTTCCCAAATACAAAATAGGCCGAAAACAATAAAAAGCAAAAGAAGAGGGAGGAAATCGTGGAGGTGTTTTGTCTGGGTGTATATATAAAAAATGTTTTCCTATCTTGTGCAAATTCTCTCTGATTGTTGTTTCTTTTTTGTATGGGGTTTTTGTTGGAGCTTTTTGGTTTTTGGCTTGATACTTTGTCTCCAGTTATGGATGATTGTTGCTGGCTTCAGGAGTTTTATGGGGGATATCAGCTTGTGTTTTAAGTTGTTTCAGTTATTGTGATCGAGGTTTAGATTTTGGGGCATGGTTTTCTAGGTGATGTGCTTGTTGACGTGTGATGGGAGCTTGCTTTGTTGTGAAGTTTTGTAATGCGTCTTCTTTGGTGATTGTCTTAGAGAAAGTGTCAGATGCTTTTCAGAGCTTGTGTTTCTTTGATGATGCTTTGCTGCTTGAGTGGATGGTGGCGTTTGAAGATGTTTGTATGTACTTCTTGCTGCTGTTTATGTGGTTTGGAGTACGGTGGTAGTTCGTTTGTGAGATAGACATGCTAGGTAGTTGTTGTTGGATCTAGATTAACCCTAGAGGTGTGGTGAATAGGGTTTATTCAAATTCTTAGCTGAGTTCAAATTTTACGGGATATTAAAATAATAAACAGATCACAGAATGCAGCAGAAATGAATGTGCAGAAAGTAAATTACACACAGAGATACCCAGCTTCGGCAAAACCCTACCTACGGCTACATTCCTAAGGTTTCTACTAGGTGATAGAACAGATCCCGCTTACAAGACCATGTAAACTCGCGAACTCTTCGCTCCTATTCTAACCCTACGCTCAAAACCCTAGACTGATCTAATCCCCTAGATCAGATTTCCCCTGATTACAACCCCGTAACCAGTAACCCAAGTTTTTACAGACTAGTAAACTGCCAGTTAACACACTAAGTGGTTTCCTAGAATTTTCCAGACTCTAGAAACTGTTCGACTGAATTTCAAATACCAAAACAAAATACAAAAACAATAAAACCCTATCCCTTTTTAAAACAAATTCTAGCCTAAAATAAAAAAAACAATTAAACATAAAGGCTAGGTCCGAATAGGAGTGCGCCGGCCCATTTGTCTGTGTACATTGTCATTTGCTTTGCTCGATCCCTTTTGTCTCTGAGAGAAAAATATGGCGGCTTGAAATAGGAATTAGGGATTCCACGTCCCAAATCAAATACCAACTTCAAATGCTTGGAAAAGGTTTAATCTCTGATGATCTTCGAGTGTTGTTCTTCTTCGTCGGTTGATTTGGTTGTCCCTCTCCCTCTCTCTGGCGATCGAATCCCTTAAGAAAAATGTGAGTTATTTGTTTTATTCTTGGGTTCTTTGAATTGATTGTGTTAGAATTAGATTTCCATGTGCATATGCCTGTGATGATGTGGTGTTAGAAATTGGATTTAATTCCTCTCTGATTTCGTTTAATGACCTGGCTGGATTTATTGCGGTTTCCTTATTTGTTTTTCCTTGAATGAAATGGATTTCCTCGGCTTTGATTATGTTGCTGTGAATAACATGTAAAATGCAAGAATTACTCGACATGATTTCTTGCCATTTAAAACTTTGATTTTCTGGAAATCTCATAAATTCTTCATTGATGATTTGATAAAGTATGCCAAAACATTCTTGCTAAAACAACTTCTCCTGTGTATATATGGATAAATTTGATCCAATGCATGACAGAAATGTTTTCCAAACATTCTCTCTTTGATTTACTGATGACATAAATTTGCCATATATTCCCATTAGAAGACCAAAATGATTTTCGAAAAGAAATTTGAAAACTTCTTGCCAAATTAATGTTTACTGAATCACAAAGACTTGATGCTTGTCCAATAACATTGAACTGAATTAATGAGTGTGCATTTCTGGAAACCACCATTGATTTACTGCGATTTACTGCTCGCAGTCTTGATTTGTTTGATGCATGTAACATGCTACACTGTTTTTATACTTGCATGGACATTTCTGATTTGGACTTGCCATATATGTACACTGAGATTTCTGGAATTCTGGAACCATTAAGACTTGCCAGATATTCAGTGCCTATTCATGCATAATTGAATTGATATTCCACTTTGGTGATTCTGCATTTCTGGAAAAAACAAATTAAATGATTTCTTGTCATATACGTATTGAAGAAAACCCTTTGATCTTTCTTGTATGCCTCTTGTACAAAATCATTTGTACACTGGTTTGTCAGATTCTGGAAAACACAAATTGTTTTCTTGCCAAAAAGAGATAATGTTGACTCATTTATGAAAAACAGAATAAAACTGTTTTTGCCAATCATAAAAAATTGCAATTCCTTGTCCATTTCTGTTTGCATTACTCTTTGAATTCGAACCTGACTTGGTGCTCGGCCCTTTTGTGTACTTGCATCACTTGTTATATGCTGTATACTGACCAATTTGTTCACATGTCTAATTCACCATGTATATGCATGAATTTGTCAACTTGACCTCATCTTCTATATGTGCTGATCCATGCTTGCTGTCATTGTTCACTTCATTTTGCACCATTGAACATGATGCCATGCTGGCCTGATATGCACTACTGAGTACAACATTTTGGCATGATCAACATATGTCTTGTTCACATCACTAAAATGAATTTTCCATGTTACAATCACTTGAATTTGCTTTGATCTGCCATGTTTGTTTGTGTGTACTGCCATGCTAAGATCACTTGATTTTAATGTGATCCTAAGTGATTGTACACTTCTTTGGGCTGGTCTGAACAGCTGAACACCCTGCCTTGTACATGTTGACCATTTGACTTCTCCACCCATGCTGATTCATGTCACCTTTATGTTGTAGCTTCATATATTTGTTGATGGTTTCATTGGTTTCATGTTTTCTTTGATCCTTTGAGCTGCCATTTTCACTTTGTATTATGCTCGGCCATGTTTGTGTTGAGCTGCTTTGTACATGATTTAACATCCTTGGCTCGACACCTTGGTTGCTGTGTTTACTTGTCCATTTCACTGTGTCGAGCTTGGTCCATGTGGCTGCTCCATAGATGCTCGCTACTATATTCTGATTGGCGAGGCAGTGCACACGTGCATATCTATACACGTGTGTATATGCAGCTATCAGACAAGATTTCCTGTCCCTGTACAATACATATACAAACAGCATGTCTTGTGGTATTTACAGTGTATCACTGTGAATATCACAAGTTGTCTAGACACAGATTGATGGTTTATATAAATCAGACCAAGTCATGAAAAATGATGAGAAACACACCAAAAAACTGAGGCAAATAAAATTTAAAAATAAATTTTATATTCACATGTATTTTGAAAATTATTTCTGTTCCATATAATGTGTGTGTGTTTCTGTATATGACAGGTAAACAGGTGATGACTGGACTGACAGAGAAAGCTGTGAAGACAGACGACAAAAGAGAGTTTTGTAAACTTGTAACTGAAAATGAAAATGCACTTGAGTGAATGTACGTATATATGACTGTATACTGAGTGTGAGTGTTGTAAAGAGGAACAAATGTACTGAATGTATTGAAATGAAAGATATCAGTGAAGTGTACAAATAGTGGAGTTGTAAACTTTGTACTGTTTAGATATTGAAATAAAATATTCTATTTAAATAAAATACTGTGAATATTTTAATTTCTGTATGGTCGTATTTTATTTAAATATAAATATTATATTCCTGTCTGTGATGTAAATATAGAACAGTACAGTAATAAACACATTAAAATAATATTTATTTGGTTGTTATCATCAAACAAAAATCATATAATTGTGTATACAACTTCGTCATATACAACAATCTCCCCCTTTTGATGATGACAAACAAATAAAAGATTTTGAGCACAATAAATGTGTTTGACAGTGAATATTGAACTCCCCCTATTTATTAGCTCCCCCTACAACAGACAACTCCCCCTATAACTGCGCATGAGTGAAATGTATGAATAATAGTAAATTTTCAAAATTAAAAATGTTTATAAAATATTCACTCATGAATCAAAATCTCAATCCATTCTCCCCCTCTTGTTATCATCAAAAGGAATCAGAATTTAAAATATAGATGAAAATTGACTAAAAATATAATTTCAGCATAAGAGGAAGAACAGTCATCATAAATCTCAATCAGTCAAACAAAAATCATAATAAACCAAGAACTAGTGGCATATTTCACATTGTAGAGAATGACGGATTTACGATGAACTTTATATAGATGGGGAGAGTTATTAAAACATATGATTCCAATTATTTTTCAAAAGAATTTTATAAAAACGAGCACAAAAACAGTGATAGATTTGGACTATAATTAATAATTCAATTTAAGTGACAAAATCGAATAATCTCAAATCCCAATAGCCATCAATCAACAAATCATAATACTTCATAAGATTTCAACACATTTCACAAAATAGAAGATGGATTGATAGGCTGGTTTTTATACACAAAGGAGAATTTCACATTAATTTCAATATATAGCACATTATTTTCTTTTCCTTTTTATTTCATTTAAGAGCACACTGACCACACATAACCAGAGCTTGGATTTTTAAATGAGGTCAGTCGCAGCTTAAATTATAAGTTGTCTCTTAACCATGCATGACCAGAGCTTGGATTTTTAAATGAGGTTAGAGACACACTTATGTATTAATTATATATTTATCGTTTTTAGCTTCCAAAAAAACTCCTCAGTATATAAAACCAATATGAATGATAGAAATGTGGTAGGCACAGAAATGGACTGTGAAATAAATTTCTAAATTAATTATATTATGAAATATGCTCGACTGTACCGGGATCATTGAAAATTTTCAGTTATCACTAATTCTGAATAATAATATAGTCCCATTTCTACCACAAATAATTTCCACTGTTTTATTCAAAAAGATTTTTAAAAATATTAACTCTCCACATTAACGTAAAAAACATGATGGATGGTAGAAAGATGGTAGATAAAGAAGGTGGTCGTGAAATAATCGCCAATTCAAAGATATTATAATACTTATTCAACCATCATGAAAATCTAAATAAAATCTCCTCTTGTTATGAAATATACTGCAGTCACAATTCATCATAATTTCAAAATCTAATAATAATTTTAATGAATTATAAATACAGCTCAATTTGGATATTGATTTCAATTTTTGAATGAATAATCAATAAATAACTTTAAAATTGAAAATCAATTGCAAGAGGGAATTTAAAAGATCTATACAAGTCAAGAGGGATTAAAATATATACAAAAAAGTTAGCACATCTGATACCAATTGGTGTTCATATTAACAAATTTTAATCATAAAGCCCGACTAGACAAAATTTACAAATTTGGCACATTTATCAGAGCTGCATACAAGAACAAGCAGTTATTTGAAAAAAAGTATCAGAGCAGCAAACGGATCATAAACAAGCACATTCCAAAATATTTTCAAAACAATATCAGAGCAGCACAAGAATCAGTTCAAAGCACACTTGTCGAAATATGATTCATGATCCAAGATTAAAAATACCGTTTAAACAAACAAATATTCAAATCAAATAATCATGAAATAACAATAAGTTTCAAGACAAGATTTTCAAAGAATTTTCACAAGTATTTCTGACAAGTCCAAGAGTAACTTCAGATCATTTACATCAGGTATGAGATATATTCATGATCCAGAAAATTAAAAATAATTTATTTGAAATCACTTGAATCAATGTCAAGTTTGAGATATAATGAATAATTCACACAAGATTGATAATTTCAAATTTAACTGGTGTGTGATATTCAAAATATTAGGAATTTCAGATGATTTCAAACAAAACTAATTTCAACCATAATAATCATGAATAAGATGAATTTCAAGATGTATCACTGATTCAAGACACTTTAAGATATTCAAGCCAATCTGAAAAATTCTGAAATTATCACAACTGATAAATAACAGAGTGCTGTAATGAGTATAATTTTTCAAGCCTTCCTAAAATGAATTAGAAGAAGCTCAAGACAGCAGAGGTGTGTGAAATCTCATTAATTTTTCAGATCTTCAGAAAATTTTTAGAATTCAACTTAACAGTGTTCAAGATATGACAAGAATACAACAACACTGTTATGAATTCAGAACTCAAAAAATAAACTTCAAAACAATTGCAGATATTTACAACAATAAATTCAAGATCTGGAAATGATTAAAAACATCAGAGTTTTATACAAATAAAGTGAATTTCCAGAAAAAATATGAATTCTGCAATTTGAAGTTAATTAAGCCCAAAAAATTACAAAGATATGACAGTGACAAATTAAAACAGAAAAAGCAAGGAGAAATAAACAAAAAGGACAGAAGGAGAAATAAACAAAAAATAGAGAATATTTACAAAGGTGAGTTAAGAGATCATACCTGAGATCAGTGTAAGCTAGAATCTCTAACTCATTACAATCTTGGGCTAAGGAACTCTGAATGATGCAGAAATATGAAGCAACTTGAATTCAAACTCTTTATAGCAAAGCAGTTCCTCACCCATCTTTGGTACCTAACTGTTTAGAGAATTGAGTGGTCTAACAAAAACAGTAAAAACACTCTCAGTTGTATTCGTACGTTTTGGTACCCAAACCTGTTTGTATAACAATCCATCCAAATCTACCTTTGTACCCTTTGGAACTCGAACTTGCTTGAATTTAAACGAATTTACTTTATTTCCTTTCGGGGTCCAAAATGAATTAAATGAATTGTTATCAAACCAATTCTTATCTCGTTTGTGATTAAGAAAACTTTTGGAATTAAAATTCAAACTTTCAGAATGACACTTCTTGAAACAGTTTGAAGGATTTTTGAAATCACAAGAGTTCAAATTTTCAAAATCATTTCTTTTCCCAAAACCAAGACCACGTTTATTTCCAACAGAAAATTGGTTTCTCAACAACATAATCAAAGATTTTTCACCGTTTGAGAATTTAGACAAAATTGTTTCAAGTTGTTGAATTTCAGTTTTAAGATCACCGTTTTCTTTTAATAAAACCGAACAACGATTTTTAGTGATCTTACATCTTTCAAAATCAAATTTTAAAACCAAATTTTCATCATTAAGCAATTTGATTTTGTCTTGGGATTCCGAAATCTCAGCTTCAAAAAGTTTTTGTTTTTCAAAATTCTTGAATTTTTCAATTTTAGATTCAAGCTCTTTCAAAATCAAATCTGTTTTCAACAAATTTTCCCTTTCAAAAATTTTATGTTCGAAATTAATCTTATCCAACTCCTTCTGCAAAGCGTTATTTTTATGAATTAACTCATCTTCGTGATTTTTTAAAATCAAAATTTTATTTTCAAGCTTTCTAGAATGTTCATCAAGTTCAGCTAAATCAGTTTTCACAATCATACAATTTTTGCAGTCGGAGTTTTCAAGTTTTAATTTCAAATCATTATTTCTGCACCGCAACTCAGAGTTTTCAGATTTCAAAATTTTATTTTTACTTTGGAGACGATTTACAGTTTTAGTTAAATCAATACAACGAGAAACCAATTCTTCATATGAAGAATCTCCATCGTCTGAATCGTCGTTAATAACTCCAGTTAAGCACACATCTGAATCTGAGTTGGCAACTGAGGGTTTTGAGGAGTTGTTGTCCATACAGCGCGTTGAGAGTCTGCCAGATTTCCTGCGCAGTTAAACAATGGGAAATAAGGCTATATTGTACATCATGTATATAAGAATATAAAATATGAGTAGCGCGTAAATTAAATTCAGTATCAACCCTATGTACAATATCATACCCATTTATAATACTATTCCAACATTTGATATCAACAGATTTTAAATAGGATTTCATTTCTGACTTCCAATTTAAAAAATCTGTACCATTAAAAATAGAAGGAATATGAATGGACTTACTCTCTATGGACTGACAACTAAGGATCACCATTACTCTAGAGTTAAACAAAAATACCTACTCTGATACCACTTGTTTGATCTAGATTAACCCTAGAGGGGGTTGAATAGGGTTTATTCAAATTCTTAGCTGAGTTCAAATTTTACGGGATATTAAAATAATAAACAGATCACGGAATGCAGCAGAAATAATTGTGCAGAAAGTAAATAACAGAGAGAGATACCCAGCTTTGGCAAAACCCTGCCTACTGCTGCATTCCTAAGGTTTCTACTAAGTGATAGAACATATCCCGCTTATAAGACCATGTAAACTCGCGAACTCCTCGCTCCTATTCTAATCCTACGCTCAAAACCCTAGACTTATCTAATCCCCTAGATCAGATTTCCCCTGATTACAACCCCGAAACCAGTAACCCTAGTTTTACAGACTAGTAAACTGCCAGTTAACACACTAACTGGTTTCCTAGAATTTTCCAGACTCTAGAAACTGTTCGACTGAATTTCAAATACCAAAACAAAATACAAAAAAATAAAACCCTGTCCCTTTTTAAAACAAATTCTAGCCTAAAATAAAAAAAAACAATTAAACACAAAGGCTAGGTCCAAATAGGAGTGCGCCGGCCCATTTGTCTATGTGCATTGTCATTTGCTTTGCTCGATCCCTTTTGTCTTTAAGAGAAAAATATGGCGGCTTGAAATGGGAACTAGGGATTCCACATCCCAAATCAAACACCGACTTCAAATGCTTGGAAAAGGTTTGATCTCTGATGATCTTCGAGTGTTGTTCTTCTTTGTCGGTTGATTTGGTTGTCCCTCTCTCTCTGGCGATCGAATCCCTTAAGAAAAATGTGAGTTATTTGTTTTATTCTTGGGTTCTTTGAATTGATTGTGTAAGAATTCGATGTCCATCTGCATATGCCTATGATGATGTGGTGTTAGAAATAGGATTATAAATCCTTAATTCCTCTCTGATTTCGTTTAATGACCTGGTTGATTTTATTGCGGTTTCCTTATTTGTTTTGCCTTGAATGAAATGGATTTCCTCGGCTTTGATTATGTTGCTGTGAATAACATGCAAAATGCAAGAATTACTCGACATGATTTCTTGCCATTTAAAACTTTGATTTTCTGGAAATCTCATAAATTCTTCATTGATGCTTTGATAAAGTATGCCAAAACATGCTTGTTAAAACAACTTCTCCTGTGTATATATGGATAGATTTGATCCAATGCATGACAGAAATGTTTTCCAAACATTCTCTCTTTGATTTACTAATGACATAAATTTGCCATATATTCCCATTAGAGGACTGGAATGATTTTCGAAAAGCAATTTGAAAACTTCTTGCCAAATTAATGTTTACTGAATCACAAAGACTTAATGCTTGTCCAATAATATTGAACTGAATTAATGAGTGTGCATTTCTGGAAACCACCATTGATTTACTGCTCGCAGTCTTGATTTGTTTGCTGCATGTAACATGCTACACTGTTTTTACACTTGCATGGACATTTCTGATTTGGACTTGCCATATATGTACACTGAGATTTATGGAATTCTGGAACCATTAATACTTGCCAGATATTCAGTGCCTATTCATGCATAATTGAATTGATATTCCACTTTGGTGATTCTACATTTCTGGAAAAAAACAAATTAAATGATTTCTTGTCATATATGTATTACAGAAAACCCTTTGATCATTCTTGTATGCCTCTTATACAAAATCAATTGTACACTGGTTTGTCAGATTCTAGAAAACAAAATTGTTTTCTTGCCAAAAAGAGATAATGTTGACTCATTTATGGAAACAGAATAAAACTGTTTTTTCCAAACATAAAAAACTGCAATTCCTTGTCCATTTCTGTTTGCATTACTCTTTGAATTCGAACCTGACTGGGTGCTCGGCCCTTTTGTGTACTTGCATCACTTGTTATATGTTGTATACTAACCAGTTTGTTCACATGTCTAATTCACCATGTATATGCATGAATTTGCCAACTTGACTTCACCTTCTATATGTGCTGATCCATGCTTGCTGTCATTGTTCACTTCATTTTGCACCATTGAACATGATGCCATGTTGGCCTGATATGCACTACTGAGTACAACATTTTGGCTTGATCAACATATGTCTTGTTCACATCACTAAAATGAATTTGCCATGTTACAATCACTTGAATTTGCTTTGATCTTCCATGTTTTTTTGTGTGTACTACCATGCTAAGATCACTTGATTTTAATGTGATCCTAAGTGATTGTACACTTCTTTGGGCTGATCTGAACAGCTGAACACCCTGCCTTGTACATGTTGACCATTTGACTTCTCCATCCATGATGATTCATGTCACCTTTATGTTGTAGCTCCATATGTTTGTTGATGGTTTCATTGGTTTCATGTTTGCTTTGATCCTTTGAGCTGCCATTTTCACTTTGTATTATGCTCGGCCATGTTTGTGTTGAGCTGCTTTGTACATGATTTAACATCCTTGGCTCGACACCTTGGTTGCTGTGTTTACTTGTCCATTTCACTGTGTCGAGATTGGTCCATGTGGCCGCTCCACAGATGCTCGCTAATATATTCTGATTGGCGAGGCAGTGCACACGTGCATATCTATACACGTGTGTATATGCAGCTATCAGACAAAATTTCCTGTCCCTGTACTATACATATACAAACTGTCTGCCTTGTGGTATTTACAGTGTATCACTGTGAATAACACAAGCTGTCTAGACACAGATTGATGGTTTATATAAATCAGATCAAGTCATGAAAAATGATGAGAAACACACCAAAAAATTGAGGCAAATAAAATTTAAAAATAAAATTTATATTCACATGTATTTTGAAAATTATTTCTGTTCCATATAATGTGTGTGTGTGTTTCTGTATATGACAGGTAAACAGGTGATGACTGGACTGACAGAGAAAGCTGTGAAGACAGACGACAAAAGAGAGTTTTGTAAACGTGCAACTGAAAATGAAAATGCACTTGAGTGAATGTATGTATATATGACTGTATACTGAGTGTGAGTGTTGTAAAGAGGAACAAATGTACTAAATGTATTGAAATGAAAGATATCAGTGAAGTGTACAAATAGTTGAGTTGTAAACTTTGTACTGTTTAGATATTGAAATAAAATATTCTATTTAAATAAAATACTGTGAATATTTTAATTTCTGTACAGTCGTATTTTATTTAAATATAAATATTATATTCCTGTTTGTGATGTAAATATAGAACAGTACAGTAACAAACACATTAAAATAATATTTATTTGGTTGTTATCATCAAACAAAAATCATATAATTGTGTATACAAATACGTCATATACAACAGTTATTCGGTGTTTATTTTTTTGTTCTACATGTCTTGTTTTGTATTGGCAGTGAAAAGCTTGGCTGTAGTAAGTTCGTAAATTATTCGTTTGTTGTATTTTTGGCCAAGCTTTTCTTTTATGTACTCTTTATTTTTTAAATATAGTACCCAGTTCTTTTATGTACCCTTTTTATAATTTGCCTAGTACTTTTATGGTGTAGTGCATAAGTTAGTGGGTTATGCCATAAACATATTGACCAACCGAAATATCATCACATTACGCCATAGATGGCCTATCGCAACGAAAATTCATGGTGTTGCTAGCTATAATGTTGCCATTGCTATACTGTTTTTTGTCTATTGCAACACATGCTTTAATGTGTTAGCATAGATATCAACATGTGTTGTAGTACCCGCGTGAATAAAATTATCAATCCGCGTCAAGACGATCCAAGGGTCCAGGTTAGTGATCCACGTCAATCATATTTTCCCTTCACCCCTTAACTACTTTGCTCCAAATTTTCATTTTCCCACTAAAACATAATTCACGCTATTTTCCTTCATTTCTTTTTCATTTTGATCCCTAATTTTCTTCCATCCCCAAATTTCTAAATCAAATCCAAAATCATCTCCTTCCAATTTCGTTGCTCTTTCGCGATGGAGAGCTCCTTCACAATCCCTGTCAGGTAAATTCAGTTCCGATCCCTAATAAGTTTGCTGTAACACTGTGTAAATACCGCTTTTCTCTCCCATAAGGAGAGGAAATGGCGATTTACATGATTTTCATACGTAATCGCTCCACAGATAATCTCTTGAGGATAATCCATGATTTTTCCATAAAATCTCGAAGTCATCTTGGATCTAGTACTTCTATGCCATTCCCAACCGTGACCGCGATTACCTACAACGACCGTTTTCGGTTGTCTCTTCACTGAGTATCAAGCCTTCTGGACTACGTGAGTATGATGGAATCGTTCTAATTGCCATATTCAAAACCATAACTCCAAAGTCCTCCACCCGATTCTCTTTAATTTGGGTAAATTGTTCTGACCTGGATCCGGTTTCAAGGTAAAATCGATTTCTGTGTTCTGAAGTGATGTTTTAATGAATTCAAATACTCATATCTTGGATTGCTTCAATTTCCTGGAGATTATGATTTATCCTATAGTTTGCGGCTATCATAAATTATGTCCTTAAAACAGTTTTACACTTTCTGTGAAACGAGACAGTGCATTTTATATTTGCGAACTATTTTACTCTTCTTGCCGTAAGATGAGCCATTAATTTGGAAGACATATATATTGATGTGGGATAAACTGGGTAATGGCTTGGTTTCAGCTTGTGCAGAATTGTTTTCTGGATAACTGCGCATAGATTATTCGTGGTCAGAGTACCCATTTTTATGATCTCGAGTATAAGGGAATTAGTTGTGAAGATTTCTACAGTTTTTTGGATACCCTACAGGCCCACTTCACTTTAAGGTTTTAGAACAAATAAAACGCAATATTCCTTTATATTATAGCTTGGAATTACAATGTATCACTTCATATTGGATTGTTCTAGTATTAGTTCACACGATCTACTATTTTGCTGTAGTGATTAAAGGTATTCCGGACAACAATTTAGCCACATTGAATGAAACAGAGCAGTTTCAAATGTAAAACAGGTACATCACAGTGGTAGAATGGAAAAGAAGTGGTGGTAGTGTGCTAAAATGTGGAGATACACCGTTGTTACTGCCCAGCATACCACGTTTGAAAGCTGATATTACACTTGACCGTATTGCATGGATATAAAGAGAATGCGTCTGCTGTAAGTATTTTGATTCGCTAACCTTTTTTGTCTATAAACATGTAATGAAATAATTTAGCCTTAAAAAGTTGCATATTTGCAATGTAAATGATATTTTAACATGACAGGCATTGGGTATTCCGGTTCACAGACTTGTACAAGCTGCAGATTCTGTTTCGGTATCACATTCCTGTGCTGAACTCTGAAAAATAATGATTTATTATTATTATTATTTATACCTAGCAATCTAATTCGTAATTTTTTTAATTTATGTTCACCTGATTATATAAATTAGATATGCCTATCCAAGGGATTGGGTGCACTAGTTGGGTCAATTGTAGTTGGTTCTAGAAGTTTTATTGCAAAGGTAATCTCATTTTACATTTAATATGTCTGCGTGCATGTGCACGTATTCCAGCATTTCATCATATTAAATTACAGCTAAATAATGTTGAATATTACCCTGTACTGAAAAATTAATAAGAGTAAGTCCCATATACTATCATTTAACAACCATTTTTCATACTTTTAAATGATCTTATAACAAATGGTTTCAGATATGGTATTGGTGCTTGGCTTGACGCGTGTGTTATGTTTAATCATCACAGATGCTCTTCTCCTGTGTTAATGTCTCTGTTTGACTCAACATACCTCACACTTTCGTGTTCTTGCTTATGGTTGTATGTGTGGGTCTGTATATGAATGAATCGAGTGACAATGTAGTGAGGAATGCATGTAAATATGAATGATTGTGTAATATACGAGTGGATGTACAATAGTGGAGTCAAAAAATTTATACCATTTAAAATGTTGAAATAAAATATCTATTTGAATAAAATACTGTGTTATAATAATATTTATTATAATATTATGAAATCTTTGATTAATAGCAGTTGAGGTGTAGTTACTTTTAGCAGTTGTAAAACAAATTTTAACAACTGGTAGAAACAGTTGTAAAAAAGGTTGACTTTATTACGATTGGCAGCTGTACTAGACATATTACAGCTGTTTTTGGCAGTTGTGAAAGAGTATTTTTTGTTGTAGCGGTACCAGTGGCAACACATATATTGATGTTACCATAGGGTCGCAAAGGTGTTACCATTGACTCTAAGGCAATGCGGCAAAAGGCAACCCCAAGAAAGTGTTGCCACAGATCTTTTTTTGCCTATAGCAACACTTTTTGGCACATACTGCGTCACTTCTCTGGGGTTGCCATAGGCCATCTATGGCGTAGTGTCACTACACCAAAAATCACTTTTAACAGCGTTGAAAAAACGCTGTTATAGAATATTACAGCGTTTCAATAAACGCTGTATAACGACATGTTGTCATAGGCCCCTTTTTTCAACAGCGGAAAGTAAATGTTGTTAAAAAAATTGAATTTCAAAGTGTTTTTTCTGAGCTGTTAATACTTTATACACAGCGTTTTTTCTGAGTTGTTAATACTTTATGCACAGCGTTTATAATGAGCTGTTAATAATTTTCAAGTGTGTGTTGCTTCCATTTTCAACAGCAGATTATAAACGCTATTACTAATATTTCACAGAGTTTTTCTTATGCTGTCGTTAGTTCCTGATATTTCCACTCCACCATTATATAAACGCTGTCGTTAGTTCCTGATATTTCCACCCCACCATTATATAAACGCTGTCGTTAGTTCCTGATATTTCCACTCCACCATTGTCACGTTCCATCGCAATACTGATATCAATAATCTACACTCATTTCATCATTCTTCAACTAAACAATATACAAACATCGTATCAAACTAGAAACTACCATATGAAAATATAATTGTTAATCATCATTTTCATAAAGTAATATGAATACAATATCCATAGACAAAATTTACATAAATTCATAAACAAACGTCATAGAACTTTAGACAAACTTATGAAAACAAACATATTTATGATGCATGTTAAAAACATACATATTTATCCCTTCAGCCTTTGGTTCTAGCATATACCGTTTAAGCATGTCGTTTATTGCTTCCTTTTAGTCCACACGGCAGATTGCTCCATTGTTCGTCTCTTTAATGCTTCAAGTCCACTTGAGCTTCAACACTGCAGAATTGGGTAGTCTCAAAATTAATAATAGTACTGTAAAAGCTTAGAAAAATCTTGCATCACAATAATAGTAGCAATCTCGGTATCTTCAGACGTAGCTTTCAATTAAAATTTATAAAATAAAGTGATTCAGATAATGCAAGTTTGATATTCAAAAGTACAAATTTGGCATACAAAATTTTGAGTTTGACATAACTACAAAGTAGTAAAATTCTCCCATTATTCATTTTATTAAACTTACATGATTAGCCGAAACAATTACAATGAAGACAGCATGTGTGTGTGTGTTATTACACAACACAGTGCTGCACTAAAGTAATGGTGCATAGGTGCACCACTCTTATGGTGCAAATACACCATAGTGGTGAACTGCACCACACAATGGTGCATCTGCACCACATAGTGGTGCAGATGTGACACTGTGGTGCATTTACACCACTACAGTGGTGCACAGGTGCACCATTACTGTGGTGCACTGCACCATTAACACCACTGCATAATTCCACACATCTTAACTCCCTTATGACAAACACACTTCACATAAAAAAAATTGAAAGTGTGTATTACTACCCAAAATCTATACCACACGTATCAATATGAATATTAGTGAAATTATCCTGGAACCATAGGAATGAGTTTTAACAAAAATCAGCTCAAAATTAAGGTAGGACATGCATAATGTTAGTAGCTATTATTACTTGTAATGTGTCTACATTCCCACCATGTCCATCTCTCCCCTTAATGTTAGCCGCAACCACTAGACCACTTTCATCCAAGAAAAAAGCAAACGCAATCCCACTAGATCACAAACAAAGTTCTAATACAATAAACTGCACTAGATTAATTCAGTTGCTTTTATGAAAGTATGCAAGCATTAACTTCATTAACTCACCATTAAGCATGAACAAAAATGGCTAACTTCCCAAAGCTCCAAAAGCATATAAGTCCCAATAAACAAACGTCAAGGTCAGACTCAATGGTTCAAGAGATATCGTGAACTTATTCCTTTGTTTATTGATTCATAACTGGTTTTTGAAGAAACCTTATCTGAGTATTGACAACTGCTGAAACCTTATCTGAGTTATTTCAACATATGTAGACAATATTTAATATGTAGACAATTTTCTTGTATCTATTCAATAACCGAGCCACAATTATGCAAATTGAAAGCTTGTGCCAATTTGCTCGTACACGTAGTCTAGCAGTTTGACGGTCAAAAATATTTGGCGAAATACACACAATAAATAAATAAAAAGACGAATAATTCAATTTCGCCAGTTAAAGCTTATTTTTATTATTGGCAAAACAATGCAGATTTCTTGTAAGTCAAGTAGCAAATGAACAATATTCGGTATGAGCATTCTTCACAGTTACTGAAATATTAATTTCAGTGCTGTCATGGTCAATATACAATCAAAGAAGGGCCAGCCTACCGCCTAATTGATGGAATTTATCAAGGTCCTAAAACCATCAAATCACACTTAAGGGCTTTTTGCTGCTAGATTGTAACTAAAATGCGTATTTTTGAAACACAATGTGAATGTGGTATGTTCTACCAAGTAATGACAGTGTTCCAAAAGGCCAAAAGTTAAAAGTTGATATATATATATATATATATCCTACAAGTTACCTCCTGATTGTAATAAATTAACTTACTAAAGAAAGCTATATAAACATCAAGGAATGAAGCTAATCATTTCACAGAAAAATCGTACCTTTTTTAGCTCATCGAGGTACTTTCGAGCATTTTCAATGGAAGATGGACGTGCGCTTAACTCCTTCAATCTGAAAATCAAGGACTGGGTCTGTTAATCCTATGTTAGAGTCATTATACACTTCACTTGTTATCTAGAATTACTAAACGAAAAAAACTATCAACCTAAAAAATTTAGGGTCACCCATTGCTTATAGCGAGTCTAAACACTCTTTAAATTCACTTGCTGAACCATTCTCCCCGTCAGTATATAACCAATCTTGCACCTACAGCAAAAAAAAACATGAATAAAGTCATGTTTTGTCTCAGTTGATCCATCTGAGAGAAGCTCCAATGTTTATTCCATTCACATAGAGTAATTCATTTTCGGGGATGAGGTAGGAAAAAGTTTACCATTCTTTTCCATTAAGATATATACTAACCTCGCTAAGTTTTTCCATTAAGGCTTGACGCTCTTCATCAATAGAAACTTTTTCAATCTCTTTGTTATCTTCAATCCGCCATAAACTTTAAAGAATTTAACTATGTACCAATGTAATTAAGGAAACAACAAAGAAAGTATCGCCGGTTGTATTTGATTAGTTCCACTATATTGTAATATCTAATAGAGTCCTTACAAAGGAAATCAAACTGAATGAAAATACAATTGAAGAAGTGAGCAAAAAAACAAAAAAACTAGGGAACCTAAAATGATACTCTACTTTTGAAAATTTTCAAACCTGCAGCATGTTTGGAGGAATGCATGTCACATTCTCCACCTTTAAAGTGCAGCAGCCTATCGTATCTGCTTCATCGTCATTCTATTGTAACAAAGATTATCCAAATTGTTCATGAGAAAGTTATCTCCTTCCAAACAACGATTTGACTAACACACACACACACGTACACGTGTGCGCACTCTCACACGCATCCAGGGATTCAATCATAGGCTGGCTTGATGAGAATTTATGTCAGTTCAATTTAAACTTGAAGTTGATGGATGGAACCACTTTTGGCATACATGTTTGACATAATTTTTAAGAATTTTTATATGAGATTTTTAAATTCGTCTGCCACATGATGCAATCACCAGTTCATCTTCTCACATACAAGACATAAGTAAAACAATATCTATCCTACTCTTGCTCCCACTTCTATTTGAAATCAGATGATATGCTTTTTGTAACGGCGCGACTTTGTATGACCTCAGAAGTCGTGTCGTTATTAAAGAAATAGAAATAGATAGAGAATAAAACTAACAAAAACATCAGAATCTCACAGCGGAATTTAACAAAATATAAAATCACATAATATATTACATATCAGAGTCTATTACATCATAAATCACTTCATTAGAATACATCTTACATGATTACGGGCCCAATACAACATATAAACTTGATACTTAGATATAGATATGGCTACTAAGCTGACTCCATGATTTCCAATCCCAAAATACTCCAAAAGATTTCCCCTTTATCTCTGTCTTCAGTTATCTTCAATAATTTCTGACACGCAACGTATAGATCGAATCAAAGTGAAATATAAATTTCGGTCTCTTTGAGACAATCAGCGTACGTCTTTTAAGGTTAGATGATACCTAAGGAATCCGATTTAAAATTAAATCTTTATTTCCAAATCATTTCTTATCTATAAGATGATTACCGACCAAAGTCTATTAAATCAAAATGTTTTATTTCAAACAATCAAGTTCATCACAATACTTTATACAGATGATCAATTTTCATGACATTTCACTGACTATAAAGATTTAATTTTTTTTTGGTTATAGTAAGGTAAATACCTGATACATTACATGAATCTAAACCTAGGAACCTAAGTTTAGACAGTATTCATACTGCATAGCAGACACACGAGACTCCATGACTTGATGCGTGAGCAAGAAAAAGGACTACGAGAATAGGCCCACACACAGTTTTCCCCAGATTTCTTGTTACATTGTACTCTCCATTAACCATCAACAGAACAGTACACAATTTCCATAAGGATTTGACATAACATTGCAAAAGCAAGTTGCACAGCATGGACATTCAGACATGTAGCCGAAGATACCATGATGGAGACGGTTGCACAGAGGGAAACCACCACATCATAACAACAATTTGGAGCAAAATCTTCCCATGCAGCTGAAAGATATAAGGCAACACATACAAGGAACAACAACCATTCCCAAAGAGGAAGCCAACTCAAAGAGCAAGAAAAACCTCCATTCAACCGAGAAGAAATCATTCAACTACAAACCAATAACCATATCTACACCACAAGCCGTCATACCGATTCCACAAGTCGAAATTCACAGCCACAAAGAAAAACAAAAGACATGTGAGAAACCAACATAACCAACGTAATAATCGTTGCCAAACTTTTCCTGTTAGTGCTCACTGAGAAAGAGACATATCACCACAACTACACCCTCGTTTGCTGAATTCTCAGTCACATGTGAAGGCGTGAATTGCAACTCAGTAAATAACAGAACAAAAACTTAGCATACCAGAGCAGAGGTCAGCGAGTCGCGATACCACCACATAGGAGTTTGAATTCGCTGCAACTATGAACACACCCCATAGAACCAGACATTCCATGAAATGGCAAGCCGAAACCAAATCTGAAAAATCAGATCTGGTTATAAAAATAATCGAATAAACCTTCTTTCTTTATTATCTAAATTATTCAAAAAGAATAATTATTAAATACACTTTGATTTATCGATATGTATCTATATATATTTATATTTAACTTTTCATTTATTTTAATCACTTCTCCTACATTTTATTTCGTATTATGAAATTACTATGTATATATTTCTTCTTATTATTTAATACAAGGAAATTGTTTAAGTTTAAAGTTTCCATTCTTTCCTTCTATTTTAATTAAGCCTGAAGCCCACCGTTTTCTTGGCCCATCTTCCCTTCCTTTTTATCTTTCCCTTCATTTCTCCCTAATTTATTTAAAACTGTTAAAGCCTACTGAAGGACAACATTTCAGCCCATTTTCTTTTATTTAATTTTTTTTCTTGGCTCGATTCTTTTCCTTGCCGTCCCCCCTTCCTTCGTTTTTCCCCTACTCTCTTCTTTTCTTGATTTAACTTGCTGCACCTCTTATTTTTAATCCCCTTTTTCTTTCAACACACTAAATGGCTATATCAGCCAAAACGAGTATTCCTCTTCCTGTTTACCATTTTCCTGTAACCTCAAATACATGACCGTGCACAGTGCACTGGTGCACGTGTACCAGCAGTCCACTGGCCGACAACCCCCTCTGGCCATCTCCTCAGAAGCTGCTCCATCCCCTGAGACTGATTCAATCGTCGAAAACCCTAATCACTACCTAAATCAAAAACCGACATTGCTACCCAGCTTCAACACCAAACCGATCCAAGAAACAGCCTCGCACTACCCCTACTCATCACTAACCATCGCCAGACCCCTGCTATAGGTGCTCGACGCTTCTCCCCCTCGAATCCACCTGGAGCGATCCCCAGAAATGTTCTGACATAGGTGCAGTTTGACGTTAAACTTAGGTTACCCAAAACCCAATTTCACCACTTAATCGATCCTTAACACACGAATTCCATACTGGAAAAATCTTTAAATTATTTTCCAATATTCCCTAATATGCCACGTCCGTCCTGCATCATCCCCATGATTTCTGATCATCTCATTCGCCAGATTTTGACCTTAGTTCCAAATTCCGATCATCACAGAATTCTCCCTATTCACGCTACTAAAAATTCTCATTTCTCTTCTAAAAATCATAGTTTTACTTACTCAATAACTTAGTAAAACCGAACCACTGAATTATCATATTTGATTTTAGACAATTTGTGTGTCATCCCCTGTTATTTTAGAACTGCTCTTGGCGTAAGTCACACTAGAAGGTAAAGTAAAATTTAACATAAACTATATTAAGTTTGGATTAGTTTTCGTATTTACATAATTATCTACAGCACGCTAGAATTGAGGTTATGAATTTTTGAAACTAAAACAAGAGAAGTATTCTCTTTTATTACTTCATATTTTCTGTCATATGCAAACATCTCAATGATTATATTATAAAACAATTATCCTAGTTTGAGTCATATAGTGTAGCCTAACATTAGATTATATATAAGTTCATATATATATATATATATATATATATATATATATATAGGGAAAGTCTATAGAGACACAAAATTTTGACACAAATGGTGACACAATTGATTTGCACCATTGGATCACCCCATGAATTACACCTCTCCATATAAAGACAAAAAGATCCAACAGTTGAGGCTTTGTGTCTCTCTCTTTGTGTCTAATTTTGTGTTCAAATAGCCATCCCCATATATATATATATATATATATATATATAGTCTGAATTAATAGTACTGTATGAAACAGTAGAAAATATTGTGTTTACTCACTAAAATAATTTCTGTCATTTCCCTTTCCTTGTTACAGGTTATTTCCTTTGTTTATTTCAATCAATTTATAATTCCAATGTAAGACTTCTATATATGATACATCACCATTAATTATATGTATGAACATATGCATAGACTATATCATTAAATACAAATCACAGTATAGGTTTTAAATAAAATTAGGGGGAAGTTTACTCACTCACTGGCTTCCAGATCTTTATATTCAGGTTCCAGTAAAAGAGAGTTTTCATGTCAAGATTTGATTCATATGTATGATAACTTTCAAGTGTATATTTATATAAGTGTGTCAACTGCAATCTAATATTCAAATTAATAAACACAAAACTTAAAGAATTTTAAACAAAGTTTACTCACTTGTCCTCTGCTCCTCTTTGCCATTGTAAATAAACCTTCACTTGTTCAATCTTGTTTGTGTGTGGAGTGTATGGTCTTATGATATATTTATAGGCAAAATATAGTATTAAACAATTCATTGCATTAAATTGTTGTAGGCTTTTTACCATACCGATTAAATGTTTGATAATACAACCCATTTAGGCTTTAGATTTTCCTGTTTGATTTGATTACATAAAACATAAGTAAGGTTAAATGTAAATATACCATACCTTGTATAGTCATGTACTATTACTTAGCTTATAGGAGTATGGCATCCAAATCTAATTAAATGGATGCTGCCGAATTTTCTTCAGGGATGTTTGGTTTTGATAAGAATATAAAATTTGTTAAATGTTGTTGTTTATAAATATTAGCTGTAGCCTTATAATCCTATATAGGTTAGGTGATATCTATCCACTTGCAATTCAACATGATAGCTTTGAAGGAGATTTTTCTATAGCACATCACATTTAAAATCTTGTACTCTTATGTTTAGATAATAGTTTACAGTATGTGCAGCCATATCTTCTCCTTTGTCTTGCGGCCATTTCAAGAGTTAAATCGTATTAATGTTTCAATTCATGGTTTAGGGAATGACACCCATATTTGCAGCCATGTCTTCTCTTGACTTGCGGGCATTTCAATGTTTAATCACATAAATGTTTTAACCCTTTTTTGTTTGTTTTTAATATGCAATAAAAGCTAAATTATAGTGGCAATTTGAGAAGAATAATTAAAATAAGGTTTGCCTATATATATGCGTGTTATATACATGTTGTATTGTTTTTGAACATATGTTCATGCCTATGTTTTCACTTAGCAAAAGATTATATTTGATGTTTTGAATCAATGGAAAACATATAACTTAGAGTATACATATATTAATATATTTACATATGTATACAATTACACACATACATGTGCATAGGTTCTTAAATTTAAGTTTGTTTATTAATCTTGGTTTAATTCCACTTTATTTTAATTAACTCATTAATAAATCAATATTTATTATCGAACAAAGACGTTAAAAATCGGAACATTACACTTTTGTTTCCCTATGTAAAATAAATAATTCAAACTCCAACTAAACCAAACCTGCAACATCAACATCTGGTTAGGGTGGATGCCATCGCCTTTTGCTTTTGTAAAAAGTGTAAATCCCAAGTCTGCTTCACCTTTTTTTCAAATGCTACAATTAATATTGAATATGTAACAACCCGGATTTTCAGAACCAATTTAAGATTTTTATTTTAGTTATATTAGTGGATTTTGGATATTTAAAATGGTTTATTTTAAATAATAACGACTACAAATTTATTTTAATCAAAGTTAGTACGTATAAATTTATTTTAATTTTAAAACGAGTCTGAAATGGCGCGGTACTTTGAAAATTCGATTTTAAATTTCAATCGCATGTATAAAATTCAAAATAAATCGGATTTCAATAAAACCAGAAACGTTAAAATCTATTTAATTATATCTTTCTAACGAATGTGAAAAACTGAGATTTCATTTTAAAAATGATAAGTTATGGCCAATTTAAAATTTAAAATAGTCGCCATGGAATTTATATATATTTTAATATAATATGTAGCCCTTAAAAATAGCCATTTTGCAAACGACCTCCGTTTTCGACGAAACCACTTTTGTTGGATCCGGAATGTCAAATTATTGCTCGATTTATTTTTCTGTAATTTTTGGAGTCAGTATGTGGCCCGGTAAATTAAAATGTACGTTGAATTCAATTTTGAACGTTATAATAATTTATATTTTAATTTTAACGAAAACTGATCGAAACAGTCGAATTGGTTTACGAAACATACCCATTGTGTTCAGAATGGGGGTAATTAGCTAGGGACAACAGTCGGTGGGTTTGAATTGGAGTTCGAATGGAAAAGTTGCTTTTTAATATATATATATAATTCTCCCTAACCCTAACCCTAACTATTCATTAACAGAAGAAAAAAATGAAACCGCCCTAACCCGTCGCCCCTTTCCCAAACCCCGTCGCCCAGCCCCCCCAACGCGCCACCGCCCCTACCACCGCCGTCGCCTCCCTGCCATCGATTGCCGCCGGCCTCCCATTGCCGTAGCCACCCTCCTCCCTTCGAAACCCCCCCACAAAAACCCCGAAATCTAGAAAAACAGCCGCCGACCGCCACCTCCCATGGCACCGCCGTCGGTCACTGCACCACTCCCCACCGCCTCAGACACCTTGCCGCCACCTCCTCCGACCACCAGCGCCACCGTGGACCCCCCTCCTCTATAAAAATCCGATTTTTATATATTTTCAGTTTGCAAATAACACCCTGAGCTTCCACAACCCATAACTCCCAAACCGTGCACTTCTAGCCTAAACTCCACAATGCCAAAGTCGAAGAGCAAAATTTTCTCTTCGATTTGGGTATATGGAAGTCATATTTTGGATTGCGGAGTTGTCCCGAAAACGCGTCCAAAGTCAGCAGTCCAAATAATGTCTTTTCGTAAATTCTGGCGAAATGAAGCATTTTCGGAAGAAAGGCCACTAGGCGGAAGTTGTCCAGAATAGCGCGTTTAAGCTAGAATAAAGACCGTATGAAGATTGGAGCTCGTTTGCATATTCTAGGATCAGAACAGCAACTCAGAACGTCAAAAAATAACGGTGGGGTGGACCCCAATGTGAGAACACCTCCTCACTGACATTGATTGGGACGATAAATTTTACACATCGCCCAACTGCACAAATAATATTCAGTATTTGTTGGTTGAAACCCCACACGGGTATTGGGATGGTATTTGGCGTACACTAATCCCAATTGTTTAGTTGTATGTCAATCGATTGGTTGACAGACTGTAATAAGTGTTAATTATTTGTATTTAATGCTTATGCAGTTGTGTAATGCACTATGGATAATGGTTGATTGTTTATCATTGCTGTGGTATACATGTGTTGTATGAAATCCATATAAATAACATTATATGGTAATTGATTGTGACTGATTCCAATTCAGGAATAACGAATATTTTAAAATAACAAATATTTTAAAATAATATTCAGTAAAGGATTAAAATGTGAATTTGATGTCCGATTTTGGAGGGACACGAAAATATTGAAATATGGGAAGCCGTGTTGACTAGTTATGCGCTATTTTGACGCGAACGATTTTTATATCGATTTTATTCATTTTTATGATGAATATCGAAAAGGAAACGATTTCAAAATCTGATATTTTGAAAATATTATCATTTATATATTAATGATATGGAATATTCAATTTTAATTTTAAATTGAAATGGAAGTGGGAATCGTTTTTAAAAAGAGTTTATAAAATCCGTTTTGAACGGAAATATATATATATATATATATAATGGTTTGAATAGAACGTTTCACGCCGCGACCGTTCGCGAATTTCGACCATTGACTTCGAATTGACATTACGGGAGATCCGACCATCGGATTCTCCTAAAACCGGAACCGTTGGGTTCGTATCAAAAAGAGCTTTCCAATGAATATAAGAGATTTGAAATCTAATGGTTGGATTTATAATTATGTCCAAATCAAATTTGGAAAAGGTCGTTATGGATGCAGTTCGGTGGCCGTTAGTGGAAACCGACTGTACGGGCCTTGATAAAATTATTACGAATATTAATAATTTGTGTAAAATCATAATAAATGATTTGGATGAAAAATTCCATGTTAGTAAAGATAAAAATATATTTTTATCAAAATGAACTAGTTAGTAACTAGAATGATAATCAAACGTTTTTAAATAAATAAATTGGATTTGTGAATGGTTTTAATATAACCAAAATTTTCCAATGTATGAATTGGAATGGATTTGAATAGAAATCATCTTCGGGATATTTCGATATTGGATTCCATGACTATACGGATATTGTGGAGGAATTTGGAAGATAGATATATATCGTTATTCCCCATACGATATGTGTTGGTTTCAGAATTTGATATTGGATATAAGCCGATATAATTTCTATTTTGAGCCTTATATTTAATATCAAAGTGGATTTTGGGTTTGTCATGAATGGTGTCTTCAGTAACACTGTTCTTAAACCCCGTGTGAAAGGAATAAATCTTTTAATTAAGATTATTAGAGTTTCCAATTATATTTAGTAATTGGAATAAAATGGAATGTGAATTGGGTTTATCGTGAACTATGTTTTTAACGACATTCGTTCTTTAATCCGATTAACAGTGAAATGTGATTTGGAATTTATAGATCTTTTTATCAAGATTTAATGGAAATTTTTCATAATAAAGTTTTTCAATTTAATAAAATAAATTGGAATGGAATTCGATTTGGTAATAATCGAAGTGAGCTTCTGTGGAGGAAGACTGTTAATATATATGGAATTTAAAAGGCTTTGTCGTTATTCCGTTTATATTATTAGTCAGATACGGAAATTGATTTGGATTATATATTGATCTGTTTTACGTGAAGATTCCATAATTAATGGAATATGATTTTGGGTTTATCGTGAACTGTGTTTTAAATGACATTGGATCTTTGACCCAGTTAAAGACAAGATTACATGTCTAACATTGTATTTAGAACTGTATTGCTGATCACTGCTAAATATATATCTGTTTGGTGGCGGAGAATGTATTCTCTTGCTTAACACCCTTCTCTGAGACGCATGAGCTTAGAGGTTATATATTGGCAGAAATCAGTGGTACGACGTAGATTGTCAATGTGGTATGTTTGTGTTTCCAAAGTTAAATAATCATTAAATAATGATTGTGGGAAGATTAAAACTAAGTGGAGTTTATATGAATCTTTAAATAGATTGAAATGTGAAAGTGATAATTTAAATTATCAAATGTGGGAAATGATCGAGAATGAAGCATCACCAGTTTTGCTCTAAGCGATAGATAAATCTATAATTTGATTTGAACGTGAAATGGTAACTAAATTTTACCGATAACACCGTGGTGTTAGATATGGAGTACTACCAGTTTTGCTCCATGGGATGAATAGGTTGGGATTGGGAAATAAAAGAAATGATTACTTCGGTATGGTTCGATAATCCCGACTAGTTTGGAAAACCTTAATTTGGTTTAAATTATGAAAAGAATATTTGAATAAAAGAATATTCTGGATTGGAATGAGACGTATGTTGTGTTTTTATAGCAATTGATTATAAGATGCGTGAATTATTTAGAAAGGCCGGGTTTGTACATTCTGAATAATTGATTTGACGATAAGTCGACGATGAAGACGGTGGTTGAAGACTGGAGATCTTCATATCGTTTGGATGATTACTGATGTCTTGATTGGGTTATACACCCAAGACAAGGTAATAAGTGGTGATTGTCTAGACGTGCTTGGAGATCGACCGGATATGCAAGGACCTCTCTCCTGTATTGGACATATGGGACGAGGAATAAGATGCCTCCGGTTTCGTTTAGACCCAGAACGGACTTGTAAATGGATGTGTGTCTGACATTGGATTTCATTCAGTGTTGATAGATTTCTATTAAATATATATCTGTTTGGCGGCGGAGAATTATTCTCTTGCTTAACGCCCTTCTCTGAGACGTATGAGCTTAGAGATTATATATTGATGGATATCAGTCGCAAGGCATGAATTGTCAGTGTGGCATGAGGAGATGCAGTGATCAAGGCTTCTGTTGAAAAGCAGAGACTTGTGGTTGATGATCAAAGCACGGCTTTAAATAGCATAGCTTTGTGTATAGCGTTAATTCGTGAGCCTCACACCTCGGTATGAGTCAAAGATGGGATAATGGAATGCAGTGAGTGCACGGCGTTTCTTTCTAGCTATGGGTGGTGTCATGGTATGGAGCCCAGACATTTATATTTTTACCTATGTGGATGATGGATAGCGAGGCGCCTCGGATATATCGGTCACTATGGGGCCGATGGATAGGTCTGATAGGATCGGGAAACGTGAGTTCAGGAATAACTAATCCTCAAACACAAGGGAGGTTCGACACTGCAGGATCCCAGGGTTCAGTGCGGGGGATCCTGGGTCATCTTGCTAGAGGTGATCCGAATCGGTGAGGAGTATATCCCTTGCCTCGACTCATGACGAAAATCCAATTTCCAATGCGTGACATTTTGGTTTTAACTGCAGAACTAGTAAGGTGACATAGTAGCATGGGATACTATGTCGTCTATGATTGATACAGACATACATACATACATATATATATATATATATTTGAAGTGATTTTGACACTATACACTTATAAATATCAAAACAATTTGTTTTAAATGTACCAAGCATGTTTGGCTATTATAAGGGAAAACTCTATCCTCCGGCTTGCGTTGCATTGTGTGATGGGACCTCAGTCTTATAATAGCTTCAATTTTAAAAAAGCATTGCGTTGTCTATAACCTATTTTATGCACTGGTATTCTTGGGAGAAAACCCGTTCCGTGTTATACGGCGTGGTCCCTTGATTTACTTTATTTTTAAAGTAAAGTTTTAAATAACTGTTTTAGTTCTCACACCAGTCCCATGACTGACCTGGAGTTTATTGTTTTAACCTAAACTCTGGGTGCCCATATTTTCTGCACGGGCAGCTATTAGTTTTGGTTTTGCAGATATTATTTTTACAGGATCCTGGATTTACCGCTGGAGCTATATTCGGAAAGCTTTGTATCCGTGTATCTCTTTCGGTTGTGTTATGTATTATTTTTCCGCTGCTTTGTAATGTATTTTAATCTCTGGTATTTTTCTGATGTATATTATTTATTCATACTCTGTTATATTCTTGTACTCTTATTTAAATTGTTGTAAGAAATGTTCTTCTATTTGCGTTCTGATTTGCCATGTTCTCAATCCAATCTGGGCTTTCCCGCAAGGGGAGGTTTGGATCGTTTCAGAATATGTGACGACATTTGGTTTCACTCTCGCTTCTCTTATTTGATCTAGAACTTCAACAACCTTATGTAATTGAACCCCATCACATAAGGAGGTGACTAATGCATTTAGTGTACAAACTTTGGGAACCAACTTTAGTGCCATAATTTCCTCATGTTGCTCCAACGCTTTCTGCCATTTTTTTTCCATTGCAGCAGGCCCCCATCAATGAGCTATATGAGATATTTTCGAGCTTTATTCCTCTGCTTCTTGCATTTCGTAAAATTTCAAAAGCAGTATCAACTTTACCAGCATGTCCAGCAACATCTATTATAGTGCTAAGGAACATCTCATCAGGTACAACACCATTCGTTTTCATGTCATTGTGGATACTAAGGGAAAATTCCAAATCACCAGTCTTGCTACAACTATTGACAACAATTGTATATACTTCAGGAGTACCCTTTATCTTATACTTTTGAAGCATTTTCTAAATTTCCCGAACACGATCAACTTGACCGGATCGTAATTACTTACCATCAGGGTTGTTATTTCAGCAGTTTATAATACACTAGTGATAAACAAATTTACAGTACTAAAAAGAACAGGATACATAGTGAAAACATTATGAGCCTATTCATACCTCTAGGAGTGATGATCAGCTTATAATACACTGTAGGATCAACAATGGAGATACATAAGCCTTTACAATTACGTATACATTCGGGATCACATCGTGATCAGCTATGGATCATATCTCTCTACTTCTACCAATAAAGAAAATTGTTTGCATATGATTTCAGTGTCGTTGCTGATTAACTAATATGTTAGATAATTATCTTCCCAAATTTTTCAAAGAAAGAAGAGGGGAAAGAGAGAAAAAGAGTGTGAATACGGGTCTCTCGTAAATAGCATAAACAAAGTATCCACAATCAAAAATATTTTAACTTGTATAAAAGTAGATTTTGTTTGAGGATATGTTTTGTACCTAAATGTACATGCTCAAAAACCTTCGCAGAAATTTCACATAGCCTTTTTAATGATTAATACGGCCCGGTTGCACTCTCTTTCTGCTTGGGGAAAGGTGTGGTATATATGAATGACAGTTGATGTAAGTGCACCAAAGCAACCATGTCGGACGAAAGATTCGATCCAAGAAATATCAAAATCAGTAAGAAATATACTCACCTCCCAATTTCTAGACAAGCAGCTGCCCTGCAGTGGTAATGAGTTGAATTAGCGTAATTCAGTTCAGTAGCTTTAGAGTATAAAGTTAACAGCTTTACTCAAGTCCGTTTTCTTCTGAAAGTAGAATTTTGCTATCAGCGTTAATAATTTAATATCCATGGGGAGGTTTCCCTCCAAGATAATACAAGCATAAGGATACATATGATAATTAACAGTACATGTGCATCAAATTACAAAATATAAAACAACACTGCATACCTTGATAGTTGAGAAGTTAATCCAACTCCAAAACTAACTCGTCCCAACATAAAAATACAAGTCTGTCAGCAAATATTACAACATGAAAAACTAGACAGACCTACCTTACTTCTTCAAAATACTCAACACAAAATCACTCCAGTATAAATGCTTTCTAAAATTGGTTGCTAGGATGAGGCATATGATACACCCTAATCTATTTATATCCATTGTGCAGTATTCATCAACATAAGTCTAATAAATATAAAGTTCTTCACTTAAAATAACTTGGTATTTCTTTTAGCTAATAAAATATCACATGATTGTATAATATCTAAATCTAAATTCATTTAAATTACACCATTGGTTAAAGAGGAACTGTGCTTATCGATTGTATAATAAATGAAGAAAATTAAAGTTCAGAATCAAAATTTAAACAAATTTTGTTTTTGGTCTAATTACGCAGTACTGTGCTTACCGATTGAAGCGGTGAAGAGTATCTCTCTGACAAATTTGGCCGACCCATCAAATAATGTCTCTCCCTGACACAAGATAGTAAAGTGGCCACGGTGAGCTTCTTCGTGAGTAGCGGTCTGGAAAGAGAATGAGCGGTTTAAAGGAGTTGCTGAGGGAAGGCAGTCAAGATTCAAAGAGGAGTCGTTTAAAAAGATTCTAATAGAAGAGGAAATTAAGATTTGAAGCTGCAGTTGATTTAGGGTTATTTCGTGGAGAAGAGGGAAATGAATTTTACGTGGCAGTGAAATGAATTTTACGCGGCATCATCTTTTCTAGAGAGATCAATCTTTGCAAATTTACTTAATAAATATATCAGCGTTTTCATACGTTGCTCGTCTTTCGCTGGTTCTCTCCGACGTACAGAAGGTTATCTACAATAATTAGTGCTCAAACGTTGTTCTATATTGCTGTCAAAAGCAATTTTTCTTGTAGTTTTATAAAAAGATATTCAACATTGAATTACGAGTCATGTAGGATTAAATATTTTGCAGCTTACATTATAGTTTAACAGAATCATGGTGGAATTACAGAGTGGCTGAACAACACATGAAATAACCAGCAAATTGCTGCACGGTTTTTAATAACATGTCAGGAATTGGAGTGCGAACACTTAGGCTTTTCCTTTGGCATTATTTGTCTATTTTCTTCCAATTGTTGTAGATAAAGAAAATTTGAAAGAATAGATTGATATGGTGGAGATTAGTGTAATTGTACAATTACTAGAGCATGTTCATTTAAACACACGTTACTCAACACTCTGTTGCAAAAGATCCAGTTGATGTATAACTAGTCTTCCAATACTTGTAACATAATAGTTGCTAACATAGCTCAAACAAAGAGCAGTTGAATGCAAGAAGACTGGTCTCATATGCTACACCTTTTAAGGATGCTTGCCTATTGCATTTCGCGCACTATTTTGAAGCTGCTACATTTTGAGATGCCGTCAATTTTCACGTCAGGATGATGTACCTGATATGACAATAAATAATGCATAAGTAGGTTGGACAACACATCGTGCATGGTTGCTTCTAATTGGAAGCTATCACTGTAACGTTCAACTTTTCCGTACAATTTAAGTCGATATTTAACTACCACAGTCAACTCAAATCTATTATTTAAACAGGAAAACAGGAACCAAGTATAGTCTACGTGTTCAGCGCAATTGCCCAGCATTCATCGCGTTCACACTACTCACCATTTTTTTACTATTTCCTCCGAAACCACCTGACAACCGCTTTCTCTTTTACCAAATTGCCAAACCGCTTTCTCTTTTCCCAATTTCCATTCTGTAACAAATTTCTGAAATTGCTTCCATCATTTCTTTCCCCAAAAAGCATTCTTCTCTTTAAATCAGGCATTTCCACTCTCCGCACAAACGAAAATGTCATCGTCGAACCTACAACGCTCGCCGTGTTTGATGTTTTAGTCGTCTGAAATGCTTCAAATCTGCAACTGGTCGACAAACATCGAGGAAGGAGAACAGGTACTGGTCACCCATTCTTCTGCCGTACGTAACGTTTATTCCGTTCTTCTCTGCGAAACCCTATTTCCATAAATCCGACTAGCAAACCTGGATAATTATTGATTAACTGACTTGTAATTTAATTCACAGCATCTGCATTGAAAATACATGTGTTTTTTTGAAATGGTGTATAATAATTAAAAAAAACATGTATTTTAAACACTTGTGGAGAAATCATTTTGCAGTTGTCCCAGACTAAATTAAGGTGTTAGATATTACAATTTGTTGAAATTAACACATGGTGCTTTAAAAAAAAACTATTTCCGAGAATTTTGATGTATTTCTAATTACATCTGCTGTTAGAATCTGAAAATAGTCACAGAAAGTTACTTCTACTATAAAACTATTAAATATATCAGGATCAGTAGAAAATCATATACAAAAAACTTTGAACTTGGCCAGTATTACTAGCATAATCTGAACAATAAACTTTGATCAATGATTTATTTGGATTGTAATTTGTAAGATATGTGACTTATACGAAATAGACACATATCTTAATGGGAATTTCTTCAAAAATCTGCATTTCGCAAGGATGTAACACATTGACATTATACTACTGTAGTGAAAACTTATCAACTTATTCTAACAATGTCATTTTTAATTAGGTGTTTCTGAATTATCCATTGTCTTTAGCTATCAAATGTCATTTATCTATTTTTTTTTTCAATTATCAAATTGTTAAATGAGTAAAACCGAGTTGCCTGAAAGTTATGTGTTAAAAGATCAATTGCTTCAAATATTCAGTATTCAACTTTTGTATCAATTTAACAGTTAATTTTAAAAAAATGTCATTTTTTTTATCACCAATTTCCCAAACCTTTATCTACTTATTTTTTAAGACAATTTTGGTTTTTCCTTGTTGTTGCCTTCTCATGCAAATGAAGATAACAATATTTCTTTTGCAGTCTTCCTTTCTTCAGAATTAGTTGTTTACATAGCAGGCCTTTCGTTGTCTTAGAGAATCATATTGCAGGTGATCCTTGCTTTAACTGTAATTGAGGCTACAGCCACTACTAAGGTAACACGATATTTTTTTCTCAACTCAACTATAATATTTAAATTCTATATATTATTTCTTTGAATTATAGTAATCTAACTGTGCGTACGCTGCATAATATCAAGAATAAATTGGGTGTACCAATGATGGACGACAATGAGCTATATTAATGATCGACTGTAATGATTATCATTAATAGGTGCTAGATCTTTGTTTAATGTGAGCACTGAAAAAAATATGTCGTCATGATTATTATTTTGACTAATAAACGGAGTGAGTGCGTGAATAGCTATTGAATCTCTAACCATATCCTCCTTTCAAATTTTCATTTCAACCTATTTCCCTTGAACTTTTCGCAAAATCACTAACCCTCGACTAACTTTACATATAGGCATAAATAAATTTGCAAGTTCAATCGAGAATTCATGGCCCACCTAAAAATCGGCATTTTGAACTGTACATCAACAGACGTTCTTCCTTCAAAGTCATGGTAGACAAAGGTCATGTTGGTAATGTCATGATAACAATGTTCTATATGGAATTAAAATGTCATTCGAAGTCATCACTGTTCCCTATTTTGATTTTTGTTGTTGTCCAAGAACAATAACGACCACTGCCTACTCATCGTATATTAAAATCATTATCCTATACAGAAAGGTCGTGTTCCTAATATTTTCTTTTCCATTTTAAACTGTCGCTAAGCTTTCATAGCATCCTATGCCCTATTTTGCTTTCTTTCTTATTTAATATCAGTGCCTGAATACAACGTTGAATACATAAAAAAAATCTGAAGTGATGATTGAAACATGGCACCACAAAAAATTTGTGCCGCACTAAAGAGTACGTGTTACCTACGAACCCTTTTTAGTGTACTTTGTTCTATCTGCAATTCGAGTGAACTCCGACTTCTATTTCTGCAGTATCTGAGTGCTATATCACATTCTTATTTTCTAAACTCCAAGATAATTTTGTTACATATTAACTAATTTTGAAGCTAGTTACGAATGATGATTGTCATTACTTGATGTTTTATGTCTTAGGTGATCTGTTACAATAATTTGATACTAATGTATGCTGCCTATCAAGTCCTCATGACTTAATTAATTTGCATGACAACCACTTGCAAATGATTGACATTTTTTAGAGTGAATTATTAATCATTATCATTTTTTACCATACTTTTGGCTTTGTTTTCTTACTCGCCGCTATTTGCAATCTTCATGATGTATATTGGGCATGGTACTTTGCACTATAGCTTTGATCTTTTTTTTTTTGGGTGCTAGATGACAATGTTCTTCTTTTTAAGTAGTTTAGTTATCATTGTATTATCATTCATTAGCCTACATCAATTTTTTTTAAGTTTACCCTTTTCTGCTAGGTATAGTGCATTTTCATGCACTTGATTATCAAGTACTCCGTGCCAGTGTGGTTGGTGCTTTGAAACTTTGGTACAAACAAGTTGATGATACTGAGATAGAGACATGGATTCTCAACAAATCCTGTCAACTTTCAGTAAGGCCAACCTGGTAATCCCTTCAACAATATAGATCACATTTAATTATTTCAATTGTAGATTTGCTGTTAAAAATGGTTTACATAAGAAGTTGGAAAAACGTAATTTTAACTGTCAGGATAGCCGTTGAGTAAATTAATTTATGGACGACGTTAATTCTGTTTTCCACCACTAAGTTGAACTATATACGTACAACATTAATTCATGCCTCTCTATTTTAAAGTATGCATCGTTATTCAATTTGCTTCAATTACCATTGAATATTATGTTTATCTCTATGCGCCGATAGTGCTATTGAATGCCACCAGCAAAATATAAGCTACTACAATACGGGAAAAGGCTTAAAATATATGCATGTTCTACATGCTCTGCTTGTAGCAAATGTTAGATGTATTTTGATGATTTATCCCATCTTTTCACAATTACGACCATTAGCTGTGTTGTCGTCATTTTGGCGACTTAGTAGACATATTTTTATTGATTTAGTCAACAAAGAAAAGAAGGTCCCCTTTGAATTTTTTTTCCATGTTAACCTTTGTAAATGGTGGATTATAATCTACTGAAATTGAGTGGAAATTATTTAGTGCAAAATCTATACAGTTATGACAGTGTTTAAATTTCTTTTTTATGTCATGTATGTTCTTTTTTTCACAAAACTTTTACGTACCCTTTTCAATATGATTATATATTTTACTCTTATTTTACCACTTAAACATAAAAAATAAAAAATTATACAATACAATTTCCTTATGTTACCTTCGTAGACGATTAAAGTTATACTTAACTTGGATAGTAATTTTTAAATTTGTGTTTACGTAGCAAATCATCATCTTTTTTTTTCCTCCAACTCATTGATTCTAATTAACTCCATGGAAACAAACTTTTATCAAGTTAATATTAGATGATCAAATTAAATCATAGTTGGCATTCACTGTGCACAAAGTAGTATAAGTCAATTTACTTGTCAAAGATTTGTTACATGAAAGGGGGAGGTAGTTAATGAATGCCCCCGCTACATTTCCCTAACATGTCAATTTTTCCTGGTTTTGTTTCCTTCTCACCTTTCAGTCCAAGTATTGCAGGCTTTATTTGCGCTAAATGTTGTTTCTCAAGCTTTAAGTAATTCATCTAGAGTTAACGACAATGTATTTCACAAAACTACTGTTGGTATAAATGGTACTAAGCAGCAGGTGCAAGTGGTAGATTAGATGCACAACAAGTAGAAGCTAAGTCTCTGGCTATACGCAGAATAATGTTTGCATCTTTTCCACACATAGTTGAAGTCAACGAAGTAAGCATCGAGAACATGGCAAACAAGTAAGTATCTGATTAATTATATAACCATTATTTTGGCATTACGAGTGAGTGCACTGCCTTACACAATTATAACTAACTTGTATTTAAGAAAATCTGAAGAAGAGTACAAGATAGCCATTAAATAGAAAATCTTCTAATTTTTTGAAATTTGAATGAGATCTTGATATTGATGTATGAGTAAACGAATCACCATTGGTAACTATAATACTTTATCTAATTTCACATAATTCCTCAACCAATCAAATATGGTATTTTATTGTTGTAGCAATAGCCCACTAACAGGCGACGAATGCACACGTATAGAAACAACATGATCGAGTACCCTTGTCGGGCTATTTCGGTTTGAATTCTGAAGGGTGGGTTCAATCAAATAGGTCATCGTATATTAAAAACTAATTGATATGGCCGATGTTACAACCCCCAAGGCGGTGATTATATTCTACTTACCAAAGGCCCCTACCTTGACTGTGAAGGATTTGTTTACTAGTCCATTTACGGTCCTCAAGTGGTATACTTTTAAAAAATGACTAGACAAATTTTATCAGACGGTGCTGGTAGATATCTTTAAATTTCAAAAAAGAATTAGACGACTTGGAACTAGCTGGATTTGCTACTTCTCACACTGTTGAAGTATTCCTTATAAGGGGGTTCCTTATTTTTGCTACTATTCATACTATTGATGTCCATTACCAGATGTACACCCAGATGTTCAACTCCAATATATCGACATCATCCGCTCCATCATCATCCTGGATGCTGATGTCGTCATAGTCACGAACTCTTTGTATTCTCCGATGGTGAAAACTATGTGATTGGTATTGGCCTAGCTGTTTAGCATTCACTATCCAACAATCATAATAGTAAAACAAATTACAAAGCACAAACCACATCAGCTAAATGTTGGGTGCTCTTAAGTACAAATTTTTGTACGGGAATCCATAACACGGGATAGAGTCTTGAATTTCTTAATATTTGACATTTATTATGACTAGTAATTTTATACTTTAATTTATTATCTGGATTTTTTTTTGTTATTCTGCTTGAGTGTATTTCTATCAAGTGGTTAATTTTTATGTTAAAAAAATGATGAATGTATTGCAACCTTTCATGGAATTGGATGTTGATGTATGTCCAAAGCTTTCTATTTTTTTGCTGGTTGTATATGACATACCATCCTACTATTTCCGCAGTTACTTTGAATATTATAATTTATAACTTGGACTGACTCACGCGTTACATTATACTCTCTCAATTTAGGTTGGTTCTGATTTAGCAAAGCAAATATTATAGACCGTGTTATTGGTACTGATTTACAAAGTTATTACAAGACCTATGCCTATGATCGTGCAAGCTTAGATTGCCATGTTTGATTTCATTATTGTTGGAATTTAAGACATACTGCTTTTACTTGTATAACAACCTAAAAATATATTGCACTGCTTTAATTATAATACAATTACATATTATACATGGTACACTATAAACTATCTGAACATTGTAATTAGCTCCATTTCATTTAAAACTGTCTTTATTTAAAACATTGTAATCAGTACACACATTCACCACTGTTGTAATTCAATCTTATACTTATCAGCTACCAAAATCTTCCCGTGTGCGAATTTTGCAATTGCCTGTATACCATGTTCATATATGATAAATTTTGCACTAGGCCGCTGTTTTGCATTTTTCTATCTATAATTTTTTTTCTACTTCATTGTAGAATTGTAAATGAAGCAAAAATCATGAGGTTCCCTAGAAAATTATATTTTTGTAGCAAGGGGTTAGTTTGATATCTTGCTGTGCCTATTCAGGAAACTAAGCATATATATTTTATAATATGGTATTGTCAAATCTTAATGATAGCCTGTTTGTTATTTACGCATGATAAAAATGGATATTTCAAGTAGCTTCATTTTCGTAATATGTCAGGTTTAAATGTTTACCTATTACCACACCCACTCAGCCACGCTTCTTCTTTCTATTACTACTTTCCATTACCAAATAACTGTATTCAAACTTTATCGTGTTTATGGATATGAATTTGTTGGTGAGTTTATAAAAAGAAAATGTCCACCATAATTTCCGCATGACCAGCAGTATCTAAGTAATTTAAGGTAAAATTTTCTCTTTTGTTCAAATGAATAATAGATTGATTACCAAAAGCATTTATAGTATTTTAGGTTTTGTGTACTTTCACTGAAAAAACTTAAAGTATATTAGCAAAAATCATACAGTTCATGCAATTAATTAATACAAATATAATAAACGTTTACTTGAACTAACTTCGCCCTACTGTTTTTTTTTCCTTATAAACTTGGAGTGTTACACATAACATTGGTTATTCTGAGGAATCCTTATTAAATTCAGTGTTACACATAACATTGGTTGTTCTGAGGAATCCTCATTAACTACTGGTCAATATATCATTGTTACAGCCGGATGTATTACTGTTATTTTAAATATTAAGTTGAATTCTGCCAACTTTGCACTTTGTCTACAACATGCAAAGTAATGAAATTGATTTTTCTTCTAATTCCACAATTAATAAGAGTTTTCATGAGGCCACTTAAGGGAAAATATATATACATATACATATACATATATATATATATATATATATATATATATATATCCATTTACTTAATTTAGGCATGACCTCAGCAAAACCGTTGAACGGTACTAAACAATTGATCCAGCAGGCATGCCTTCAATGCCTTTATGCCTTACATAAAATTCATAGGTACCTGGCAATGCTTCATTGTTGACTAGATCGAGACTGTATTCTTCCTCTTTATCACAGATAATATCCTGCTTCTCCAAATTACACAACGTCTGTGACAACAAATGTGCACTTTTTGTTTTCAAACAAAACCAACCTATACTATATTATGTTGTTACGTTTCTCATATGCCACTAACTAGGCTGACATACTTATATTCCAGTTTCAGTCTGTTTGTCCATCATGTTCACAATCTCTTACTCCGAGGTCTGTTTTAGGATAATACCACAAACGCCTACAATTTTCTCCTATCAGCCCGTGTGCAAAGCAGGGTCTCAATCTAGTTATATAGGAAAGATGAACCTTAAAAGAAAGAAGTTAGAGGGTGAGAGAAAGATAAGATAGAACTATTAGAATAGAAGAATAAGAAGAAGATCCAACACTACACAGAAACTCACATCGCAACGGAACGAAATATAATATAGAAATAATCTTTATAAAGATCTTGAATAAATGTACTTACATACATCAGAGTACAATAGACAATCTGGACAGTTATGAAATCCTGTCCTCATATAATACACAGCGGAATAGATATTAATACATCTGGACTCCTCCGGCTCGTCTCTGAACTTCACCACGTAGATAACCTAAACCTGAAACTCGGGCTGACCCGAGACATTACAAACGCCATGGATCAGTCTGGTGAACCAGCGTGAGAGAAAAACTCACTAAGTTTAAATAACATCCATATTTATTTAAAGTCCAAAATCCTTTTGAAAGAAAAGGATAATAGTAAGAGCAGCCCATACATAAACATAGACGGTTTTTACCATACTATAACCCAAAATAGTTTTGATATTAGAATCCAGTGATATTATAATAATGTCTATCAAATAAATAACCAAATAGTAGAACACTTGCATCTCACGCTCCATATATATAATATAAAATCAAAAACCGCAGGGCTCTTATTGGAGATTGGTTTCCAACTATGACAAGGTATGGGACCACCTTCTGATCAGTGTACTCTAGAGGGGATACACTGGGGTTCAACAAGAATGTCTTGCAACCCGGCCACACATGACCGACCACTCATTTAACTTGAGTGTATCGAATATATTGTCACCCATTACGGCTGCGCAGCTACCATTTTTCGGGGAGATACAAAAATGAAAAGAAGTAACAAATATGAATATTCTCTATCTCTAGATGGTGACAATACACCCTGCTTGGGAATGACCCACCTAGCCATGCTGCCTGCCCGATTTCTATCATTTCCCAGTTGATGAGGCTTGAGGCTACGTTTATCTTTTAGAAAATCTAGCCACCATTCACTTTGAATGCCACAACCTCAGATCCGTCAAATCACTAATTGACGTCCTCAAAAATACACCGGGCACGTTTAAAGTAGTCAATGTACGTGACCATCTGGAAATACTCTGTCAGACACTCGTCCATACAAGTCATCCAGGAACAGGATGAACCGAAGGCACCCTCAAACCGTGTCCAAAGAATTAGTAGCGAGTAGTCCTTGCAATCCGCAAAAACCTCAACCACGACCGAACCAAGTCAGAAAACCTCTGGTTGCAAGGCAGAGAAATTCGATAGCAAACCTTCTGCTTATGAAGATCCACGGTCTTCAATTGCTCCATCTCGATCTGCTTCTGAACATTTTCAATGTTTATGTATTTACTGGTGTTCGACGACGAATATTCTATTAATTAGAAAACCGTCGCGAAGTGTAATAAACCGCAAGCGCACGACGTACACTTGTAGTACGTTAGCGAGTACGAGTCGATCCACGGGGAAAGAAATAATTTTAATTATATCCAATCAAATTAAACCAAAGTCGAGTGAGGATTTAACTAACTAACTACAACTAAGCTAAACTAACAAACTAAGATAGTTAAAAATATGAGAGTTAAAAATCAACTTAGAAGCAAATCCACTTTCTAGATCATATAATTCAACAAGTTATGAAATTATGATCTCTCAATTTTGGTCATAAGTATGATTAGTTGATGTGTTTATCCTAAGCATGACATATTTGTGCTATTAATTAGCCCAACATATGTCATCAAACTTTAACACAACCTCCGACCCACTTGTTTAACTCTCATGAAAATGACAAAACTATGAAAATCAAATCTATTTTAAGCATGACCTATCAACTATTGTTTAGAAGTATAGGCCATCAAATTTCAATTTAAACAATCACTCCTTTGCCATAATCATATTTAGATGAAGAGGCTTTTTGTGTTTTGTTTGTTTAAGCATAGTCTATTTGGAGTCAACAATATAGACTATCAAATTCAAAGCTAAACAACAAGTTAAACCACTTCTACTATTTCCATTAAGCACAACAAAGAGAACATAAAATCAAGTAATGTTGAAGCCAATAATTAGAGAGCTTCATTACCCCTAAGTTGAAGGGGTTTAGCTACTCCTATTAGTTATCATATCAACTAAAATAGCTTGCAACATAAAAAGGAAAAAGAGAGCAAAATGAAAAACTAACTAGAACAAGAAAAGAACTAAACAAAGTGCATAGAAATAAATCTAAACTATGAACATGAAAGTAAATCTAAGCTATAAACATGAAATACTCTGTCATATAAATTAAATTGCATTAAAATAAAGAAGTTACATAAAGAAAATGGCTAAGTAGCCATGGAAATAAAAGAGAGCTATGCTCCTCTAAACTAAACTAAAGAAGGGGATCCAAGAGGAGAGCTAGAGAAGAGGATTATTTACATGACATAAAGGGGTATATATACATGTTTAAAACCCTAAAACCCAAATCAACTTTGTTGGGGACTACCACAAATGCCCCTTCATGAAGGTTCCATTTTGTCTTCATCCACTAATGAGTCATGTAAGTTGCATGAAGCCTTTAATTGTCCCATTAGCCATTACATTCGCTTTTAATTGTTCCATTAAAGAAAGATGGAGAGTGGGTGGGGTCCTCCACTAAGTAGTGTATGAATTAATTCCATCTCCAATTCCTTTGTCTTCATTTTGTGCATGCATATCTCATGTAGCCCAATTGTATTTGTAGCCAATTTCCTACAACATAAAAAATGAACAAGTAAATGTTTTCAAAAATAAGTACATGCACAAACGACCAATTTTTTCCAATATGAAGATGAATGTATGATTATATAAGAATTTTGGGATTTTGTTTAAAACATGTAAAAATAGCCAATTATGTTATTTATTTAATTAAAATAAGAGTAAATGTTTGAATATAAATGTGCACATTTACGTACACATCAAATACCCCCACACTTATCTTTTTATTCGTCCTCGAATAAAGAAAAAAAACTAAAATAAATTCGTTTTCGTAGGGAGCACGATTGCATTGAGCGTATGCAACAAGCCGTTAAACCTCTAGGTGTCCCCAATAGGACGAGTGTTGTCTCGTGAGGGTTTTCAGCGGATACTACCCACAAAATCCAAATGTTAAATGCAAAAAATATTTACAAAATGCAAGATTCGAAAATATTTACAAGATGAATGCAAGTTTTTTTTAAAAGAGTATTTACAAATGGGTAATTTACTTTTAAATTTAACACGAAGGAGTTAACACAAGTTTGGGTCGTCACAATGAAATTTAAGTCCGTTACTAATCAAAACTTCAAACAAAAGTCAGTTATCGTTACAAACTCCTCCAGCTTGGCCAGTTGTTTTGGTAGAAACATAATGCAAATATGAAATGAATTATGTAATCGATATCAACAATCGTAAAATGGCATCTTTATTTACTTTTGGTTAACAAGTTAGGTCTAATAAGTGAAGAGTGTGCTTGGATTTCAAGTGCTAACTCTCTCTTTATTACAAAATATTTACATTATTATTATTTACAAATACCTAGGTATACCACCCCTACACTGCATTACGACTTACGTGAGGGTCAGTAATCCTAAGGTGTCCAATCTCATGAAATGAGACCAAGATATACCGACGCTGACTTTGTCAACAAGGTGTCGGAAAGAGCTTGGCGGGTTTGCACACCAACGCCGGATGTACCAGCAATGTTGGATACCCTTGGATTATTATATCTACATACATTCTTTTTTTTTCTTTTTTCTTCTTCTTTTTTTTTATACTTTTTTTTTACATAAGAGAGAGAGTTAAGCGAGAATATCTTAGCACAACTTCACTTAAAAGATCTAAAATGTTATCGCGAGTAATCTAAATTAACCATTCATTTAATCGGAATACAATTTAGAAAACATTTCATACTCATCACCTACGAATCTCCCTATATACCAGTTACACCAAATTTGCTCATAATTCAAACTTTTCTTCCGTTATCTGTTAAGAGAAGTAAATTTCTGAATATTTTAATCGTACGACCAAAACCATATATTTACTTCATCATGCCCATTTAAAAGAAAATTAAAATGCAATTTTTTTTTTGGATTTTTTTTTTGGATGAAAAAAAGAAAAGAAAAGCGAAATCTATGCAAAATCAAAATAAATATGAAACTCCCCCCTCCCCCCACACACTTGATTTTGACTGTGTCCCCACAGTCAACCCAAGTGGAAGGAGAAAAGAAAAGAAAAGAAAATTTTGAAAATATGCGCTATATTTACAAGAGAAAAGGAAAAAAATTATTTACAGTATATCAGAAAATATATTGACAAAAAGTAAATGAAACGGTCTTCTAAAGACCGATTCATTTGTCTCTTCAAGCATGAGAGACACAGTTTAAGCTTGAAAAACCAAATGATAAAAGATTTCGAATTTGAACGTTGGTTTGGAAAAACGAATGTCGTTTTATTAAATATTGAATGAGTTAGATTATTTTCGATGATTTTTGGGTTAGATTGAATAAATGATTGAAATTCATGTTTAAATTCACCAATTTGAATTTCAAAATTATCATTGAAAATTTGTTCAAAATTATTGATTTCAAAATACAAATGGTGATTCAAATCCACCTCATTAAGATTTAACTCATTATCGAAAAGTCCAAAAAATTCGTTTTCATTAAATTCATCTTCCTTTGAATTATCATCAACTTCATTACTTATATCATTTTCAAAGTCTAAAGTTGTTATTTTCAAATTTTCAGAAAAACGAAGATCAAATTTTAAATTTTGTTCCACCTTCTCATAAGAATTGAAATCCAAATCAATTACCGTATTATTAACAACTTCGTTAAGATAGTTATTTTCAATTTCGAAAGTCGTTATTTGAAAATCGTCGATTTTGGTAAAAGATGGATTGTTATTCGACTCATCACACGTTGAAATTTGATTTCGTTGTTCACGTTGTTTCAAGTAGGTTTCAAATAACAAATCCTTGTGATTATCATCAATTTCATTTGTTTGCTCAACAAAATCAAATTTATAATTATTTACATGAGAATTTTAAGTTTGAAATTGTTGAGAACAAAAGTTTTCATTTGCACCACAATTAAAATTATTCCCATTGCCAAAATCATTTGAAAAGTTATCCACATTTCCATTTTGAATATGAAATTCATTTTGGAGTTCGAAATTGAATTGGCTAGGGTTATAATCAAAATTATTCGAATTTGAATTTGGAAACGAGTTCGAAATTGATTCATTTAATCGTCGACTTTCTTCCACTAGAGATTGCATTATTTCAAGTCTTGAGGGTTGATCATTATTTTGACGTGCTTCAATTAAAGATTGAATACTTATTTCAAGACTTGAGGGTTGATCATCATTTTGAAAATTTGGTGGTGTAAAATCAGGATTATTTTGAAAATTTTGAAAAGTCGGTGGTGCAAAATCCAAATTATTTGTACAATAGTTGTTATTAAAATATCCATACGAATTTGGAGTAAAATTATATGGATTGCATTGATTTTCGCAACTATCGTAATATTCGTAGGAGTAAGGAAATTGAGACATTTTCAAGGACGTTTTTTTTTTGAAATTTTTTTTTAAGAGAGAAGGGAAAAAAAATACACAAAAGAGAAAACTTTTTTTTTTTTTTTTTTTTTTGATTTTGGATTTTTAATTTTTTTTTCAAAGAGAAAAAATGTGGAAACAAAATTTACAAAATGAATAGTTTTTTTTGTTATTTTTTAGATTTTGACTTTTTCTTTTTTCTTTTTGTTTTTTTTATGTATGCATGAACCTAATGCAACTATATGAATGCAAATTACTTATTTACAAATTTCTATAATTATATAATGACGGTTAGATTTATTTCAACAAAAGATTTCTCAGCCAGTTAACGGGCAGGAGTTATCGGTGCACCAGGAATCACCCTAGCAATGCAGCCGAAGGTTTAAGTACCTTCAGAGGAACAACCGATATAATATTTACGAATCACCGTAATATTTATAAACGGTTATTACTCTGCCGTAATCTAGACACCGAGAAATAAATCGTTGGAAAGAAACCAATTTGTCACTATATAATAATGTCCTTAGAAAATGAAAACAAAAGGATATGAATGCAAAACAGAAATTAAACGTGAATTAATAATGCAATTACGAATGAATTTTTATTTTGTTTTTAGATTTTTGATGCAAATGCAAGCAAACAATGCAATTAAATAAAAACAAGGGAGAAGAGAACAATACCAGAGCGTCTGAATTTATTAGCAATTTTTTTTAGCGGTAATTTTATTTTGCAAGCAAAGCGGTGCTGATTTTTTTTTTAGCAAAGCAAACACTTCTTAGCGAAGCAAAGCAATTCCTTTTGACTTCCTGCAACCTGAAAGATTTATATACAAGGAAAGATTGAAAACGATTTATAACAAGTGAAGGGAAAGCGTTTTTTTTTCTTCTTTTTTTTAACAAAGCCTTAAAAAAAATGGAAAATAAAATGAGAATAAAGCAAACACTTAAAAGAGCTCAAAAGCCTAATGCACACGGCCGACAATGTTTGAAGCCCAAAAACCCGTTGACCAAAAAGTCTACAAAACAAGACGCACAATGTCTCAGAAAGAGGGTCGCTTCTTAGTTCAATTGAAAATCAAAGGAAATAAAACTCGAAAACCAAAGACTCAGACCAAAAACAAAAGCGAAACGGTGGTTCGAGGGTTTGGAAATTGAGAGTTTTTCGAAATCCAAAGCGAAAGTAGTTGTGGTGATGGCGTCTGAGTTGATTTCGGTTCGAAGGTGGATTAGGGAGCGAAGGTGATTTTTGATTGGAGGTGGTCGGTAAATGTGTCGCGATTTGGTGCAGTTCGTTACTGGAGTTTGTTTGTGGAAGAAGATGAAGGCCGGTGGTTTACTGATGGTCGCGATTGAGGTTGGGGAGTTCGGATTTTTAAGTTTGGAAGCGAGATGCCTTTAGTTCTTTGGGGTTGGGGTGGTGACAAGTGAAAGTAGTTGTGTTTGAAATGCAGGTTGATGGTATCTGTGAGTGAGCTGGTTAAGGATGTGGTATGTTGAAATAGAAGAAAGAGCTAGGCTTGGTTGTGGTCGGGTATTGTTTGGTTTGTGGAGAATGGCACAGTAGATGGGAGGTTTAGTTGATGAAAAGAAGCGGTGATGGTGAAAAGATATAGAAGTGGTCGGGCACAGTAGATGGATGGATCAGAATTTGTGGAGTTGGAGTGTGGTTGAAGGTGCTGAACTGTTGTCGAGGACTGGTTAGCAGTGCATGCCATAAAGTTGGTTAAGCAGTATTGGCTTGAGAAAGGTTTGGTTGGTGAGGGTGCAGTGAGATGAAATGAAGTGTGTATTGTGAAATGTGGTAAGGAGGAGGATAGCAGTATGGGAATTTGAAGTGAATTATGGTAGAGATGATCTGGTTTGTGAATTAAGGAAGGGTGCTGGGCTGTTGTGTTTGAGTGGTTTGGCGTATGTTGGTTGAAGGTGTGCAGTTCTTGGCTGTACTGGTGTGGTTAGTTTGTGTTTGAATGTTTGGTGGAGTGAGTGGTGTTATGTGGGTTTTGAGGATTGTTATGTCATTTTGGATTGCACCAGTGGTTTGGTCATTGAAGTGAAAGTAGAGGAGGGTGGTACTGGCAGAAATGTCAGGTAATAACAGTAGGCTTGAGGGAGAAGTGTAGTTGGTCTGTGTGGTTTTGGATTGAAATCAGAAAGGAGGTGTGAAACAGAGCACAGTGCAACAGAAAAACTAAACACAACTAACACAGACTAGAGACCAAAACTGAAAATGCACAGAACTGAGATTTCAAGAACAGGAAGATAAACAATAACTGAAGTTTTTTTTTTTTTTAAAAAAAAAAAAATGTAAGTAGATGAAGGAAAACAAGCACAAAAATGAAATAAACACACAAAATCAAACAAACACAAATTGAAATGAAACAAACACACAAACTTTTTTTTTTAAAGAACAACAAACAAGAAAATTAATCCGAAGAATAAAATCAAAATTAAATTCCTTCCCCGGCAACGGCGCCAAAAACTTGTTCGACGACGAATATTCTATTAATTATAAAACCATCGCGAAGCGTAATAAACCGCAAGCGCACGACGTACACTTGTAGTACGTTAGCGAGTACGAGTCGATCCACGGGGAAAGAAATAATTTTAATTATATCCAATCAAATTAAACCAAAGTCGAGTGAGGATTTAACTAACTAACTACAACTAAGCTAAACTAACAAACTAAGATAGTTAAAAATATGAGAGTTAAAAATCAACTTAGAAGCAAATCCACTTTCTAGATCATATAATTCAACAAGTTATGAAATTATGATCTCTCAATTTTGGTCATAAGTATGATTAGTTGATGTGTTTATCCTAAGCATGACATATTTGTGCTATTAATTAGCCCAACATATGTCATCAATCTTTAACACAACCTCCAACCCACTTGTTTAACTCTCATGAAAATGACAAAACTATGAAAATCAAATCTATTTTAAGCATGACCTATCAACTATTGTTTAGAAGTATAGGCCATCAAATTTCAATTTAAACAATCACTTCTTTGCCATAATCATATTTAGATGAAGAGGCTTTTTGTGTTTTGTTTGTTTAAGCATAGTCTATTTGGTGTCAACAATATAGACTATCAAATTCAAAGCTAAACAACAAGTTAAACCACTTCTACTATTTCCATTAAGCACAACAAAGAGAACACAAAATCAAGTAATGTTGAAGCTAATGATTAGAGAGCTTCATTACCCCTAAGTTGAAGGGGTTTAGCTACTCCTATTAGTTATCATATCAACTAAAATAGCTTGCAACATAAAAAGGAAAAAGAGAGCAAAATGAAAAACTAACTAGAACAAGAAAAGAACTAAACAAAGTGCATAGAAATAAATCTAAACTATGAACATGAAAGTAAATCTAAGCTATAAACATGAAATACTCTGTCATATAAATTAAATTGCATTAAAATAAAGAAGTTACATAAAGAAAATGGCTAAGTAGCCATGGAAATAAAAGAGAGCTATGCTCCTCTAAACTAAACTAAAGAAGGGGATCCAAGAGGAGAGCTAGAGAAGAGGATTATTTACATGACATAAAGGGGTATATATACATATTTAAAACCCTAAAACCCAAATCAACTTTGTTGGGGACTACCACAAATGCCCCTTCATAAAGGTTCCATTTTGTCTCCATCCACTAATGAGTCATGTAAGTTGCATGAAGCCTTTAATTGTCCCATTAGCTATTACATTAGCTTTTAATTGTTCCATTAAAGAAAGATGGAGAGTAGGTGGGGTCCTCCACTAAGTAGTGTATGAATTAATTCCATCTCCAATTCCTTTGTCTTCATTTTGTGCATGCATATCTCATGTAGCCCAATTGTATTTGTAGCCAATTTCCTACAACATAAAAAATGAACAAGTAAATGTTTTCAAAAATAAATACATGCACAAATGACCAATTTTTTCCAATATGAAGATGAATGTATGATTATATAAGAATTTTGGGTTTTTGTTTAAAACATGTAAAAATAGCCAATTATGCTATTTATTTAATTAAAATAAGAGTAAATGTTTGAATATAAATGTGCACATTTACGTACACATCAACTGGTTGGAATGGTTTTCGAGTATAATTCGATCCTAATCTTTCCGTACCAATAATCGACTTGGCCAGATTTTGATAGTCGGTGTTTTAACTATCAAAATAAACAACCATCATCCATAGAAAAATAAAATGGATTCATTGGTTCAGTATGCAACATCACTTGGCCTCTTTAGCTAAACATTTGTTAATTACATTTCAAAATCAACATTTGGAATACTGCCCTTTCACTGATTATTTCCAAATCAATCTTTCCAACTTATAATTCTCGAGCTATAGTTTACAATATTCTTTATGGAATATTATTTTAATTCCCTCAGCTACCTTCGTATCTAAACCAATATCATCTTTGGATAATCATGAAGTCGTTACAAGTCGGGGTATTTTATTTACCACTCACACCTTGAGACGACAACATTCTTATCTTCAGAATAGATAAAAGTTTATTAATGAAACCATATTAAATATAAATCTGCTTACCATTTCAATTAAACTACTCATAAGGTTCTATGACTTTATAACTTTCAGTTAAGGCACTTAATTTCAGGATTTTTCACCTTGATTATTATTAAATAATAATCAATTCCAATCATTTTAGAAACTAATTAATTAACTTTTATTATAATAGTTAATCTCTCTTTTTAGGTTATTTAAATAATAATTAAAAATTCCAATAATTTTCCAATGATTAATTCTAGATAAACAGTTGACTTAGTCAACTCACACAAGGTTAATTCGTTAACCATTTCCACTTAGTTATTAATTAATTTAAATAATTTCTTTTGATTTAATTAATAATCTAAATAATCGCAATTAATCGTTTATTTGAAGCAATTAATTTAATCCTTAACCGTTAGATTAATTTCCACTCATTTGTTTAATAAATTTGTTAACATAAGAACTTACTTCATATACTTGGTTTATAATAACTAAATAATTATTCATTTCCTTTAATAAACTTCTGTTTAAAAATAATCTATATAAAATAGATTTCAAACTCTGTCTTTAGTTATAAAAACAATTTTATAAGTTTCTATTGATTTAGCTGACGGTAAATCAATCTTTATAAAACGATTTATTCTTATGTCATCTGCCGATAATTACTCAACCAATATTACCCATTGGTTAATATCACACAAGTTTTGAATTCGGATTCAACAATCAAAAATAAATCAGGTTGAATAACAGTTCATACAAGTAAACAACATATTTAAGGAATCCGGTCGGACCCTCTAACCATCCATCCCTGCATCAAAATAGGTTACCTCAAATTTAATACGACAACATATTTGTTTCTCACGATAAACAGAATAAATAGTTCAACTAATAACAGTCAACGAACAGTTAATAACATCCAATCAAGCATTCAATTATTTATTTAATACATTTATATTATTATAAACGTAACCAACAAGGTAAGTTACCTCATTTGGAATTTAATCGCTAAAAATAACGATTTAATTCGATTAAATTAAACAAACGTTTAATTTAATCATTGAATATTAAAAATATTCAATATATATGCAAACAGTCATCAAATCATCAACCATCAGCAAACATTGCACACAAAATAAAAACCTGGCTTATAGAAAATATAAGCGGGATAAACTGAGTGAGTTGAACTCACCTTGATTTTATCCGTCGTCATGACAGTTCGATCTACCAGCTTCCAGATGTGTTCAACTTCGGTCATACCAGTTCTAAAACGTTACGCTCCTCGTCACGGACCCTGACATCACTTCTTTCATCTGATGACAACGTTATAAATTATACATGTAATTTACTTATTTATATTATAAATATTTAACATAATATTAACTAACATATATTTAACATTCTAAATAAACATATATTTGTCATGAGAAATCCTAATTTGGTATTTCATAATGCTTTGGCCCTTAAACATCCAGCGGCTATGTTATAATACACAACGTTGGTTATATTATTTGATTGAAACTTGTAGTTTTCACCCCTTTCAAGCCAGGTATTACTCATTATAACTGTCTTGAATCCAAACATTAAGTTCTTAGTTAATAACCTAGGTTCTTAATTTGAATAATCATCGAAGTCATAGCTCACAATAATTATCATCGTGTAGAAATATCCAGTTTTCCCAGTTACTAATTCTTTGGAATAATTGCGATTGTACTGAGGTCATCCTGTACCTTGTGTGCTAATCTATTTTTATTCAGATAACTTAATGAAGTATATAAATTCGTGATTAGGCACGTGTAACAGTAATTAGGCATATCTTCGTACCAGGTGGGGTACTGTTCATCTCTTTTTTCAAATGGCAGCCGCAAATTCACTCTACCCTCACCGTTTCTCCTTCTCGTTTGTATACTCTTCACCACTGTACCTTCACGCATCACCCACGGCAGCTCCATGCAACAACAGCCTCCCATCTCGCCGACACCTCCACTAGCTACGCCTGCATGCCTTAAACCCCAAGCTACCAAGTCGAACGACATCACCCAATCTTCTTTGTTACAGTCCCACTATCCCACGCGGCTTCGTCATCTACTCTCACCGGCTTTCCAGTCACGCTTTTACACTGTACGTCACACACTTGCTCAACAACCCGAGCCCCATTTTACACTGTACGTCAGAACAAAACTCCACTGTGACTCCACCAATCAGCGTTTGGCTCACACCATTTCTTCCCCGTAACTACACTGCCGCCGACGCCCGACCCGAGCACCACCGTTCTTTAATCCGGTCCCATTTATCATGAGATGCTACTTCTGTTTTTTAGACTCCCCCACCTTCCTACTGTGTTTCTCATGAGATGCTTCCATGCTCTTCATTATTTCCTTTATGCCCCATACGCATGCACCCACCCATATTCTTTGTTCTGCATCCTCTTCTTGTTCCAACAAAGACTTACCCACTTATCTATATTTTCCCGTACTGTTTTTACTTCCATACAAAAAATGCTCTTATTTTCTAACCTACTCTTGTGCTCACGCAGTCTCCGTCTGTTCGCTGCTGTATATTTCTCGAAACCACATGCATGTCCTTCTCAACTATGTTTTCATCACGTCAAACTTCCCTATTTCATATTATTATAATTTTCCGGCAACAGCAGTTCCAACTGCCTTCTATGCATTTAAATGGTGCATTCACCCTATGCGTCTCTGCATGAACTACATCACTTCACACCAGCTCATCGTCCCCTCACGCCCGAGATGACTTCCCATACTTCACCGTTCATTCATGTTAATGACGTCCACCTTCTCACCATCAGTACTGTCTGCCACTGACCCCATTAACGCCGAACATCACCTACCACCGAAGTCGGACCTGACCCCTCCATCTGACATCGGACCACTGCGCCGATTATTTGCCGCTAACCTTCTGTTAAGAATAACTCATGGACGTAACCTTTGGCTTTTTTGATTTAATGAAGGAAAGTTTGGTTGTGTTATTAATGGGTGGAGAGAGTTGCAGAGGAAGGTTTTGTGCTTCTCTGGAAAGAAATGAGCTATTAGAGGTATATGTACACTAAAGAATTAAGATAATGACAACGTCCTTTTCGATAGGTTATGTAGTTTTTAGGTAGATTTTTAAATTAGACGAGATGGCACATGGTAAGGTAAAGAGTATGGCGTTGAAAAGAAAACACACAACATTAACTTGGAAACGACAGCATAGATCTGTAGGCTAAGAAATGGGGTAAGTATTCATATTTCTTTTCCTAGGTTGGATTGGGGTTGCGTGTATTTTACTTAGGTATAAATTTTATATTTTATCTTATATTTTAGACGTGGTACGGGTATTCTGTGCAGTTGTTAAATCCTACCGGTATTTGCCGTTTTTACATTGAACGTTCAATACTCGTACTGACATGCACGAACTCTAAATATAACGAAGATGGAGATACCACTACGTCTTGATGTTCCGGTCCCAACAAAACTAATTTCGTTGAAAATGGACTCCGTTTGCACAGGGACGATATTTTAATTTATCGGTTCACCATTAAGTTTCGTCTATCGATAATACAGCTCCAATTGGCTCTGAACTGGAAATCTAACAATATTTAATTATACGTATTCCATTAAAACTTGTTTCGTCGGAAACGGAGATCGTTTAAAAAAGTCTATTTCTACGGCCTATATAATAGCAATAAAATTCTTTAATATTACCAATTCAATATTTAAATCGATTTAAATATTCAAATTTAAATGACCGAAAAATCTAGGACGTTACATTCTTCCTCCCTTAAAAGAATTCTTCCCCGAATTATAAGGTAAGAAGAATATTCCAAACCCAATTAGTTTCAAAATAATTATTTTTAAATTATCATCAAAAGGAATTCAGATTCTTCATAAATTTTGAAAATTTCGCTAACACCTCCTTGGCATGGTTATATCGGTACAATTACAATTTCCACTCCGGGCTCAACTTCTCCAAAAGAAAATCAAAATCCAAATTGCTACCTAACTCAGGGGTATAAAATCAATCACCAATCCATAATATTAAGGTTTACCTATTTTTCGGGCGCTCAATTCCAATTTCCAAGCAAATCAACTAACTGCTCTTCGTCATCTGTACTTTACTATCAACTTCCATGGCCTTCTGAAATTTGCACTTTACTCAATTTATAATTCAAACAATCCATGGTTAAATAATTCAGTTTTATTACGTTACCGATTTTACCTCCAATTCATTATACTGGTATTGAGTTTCATTTCCATTCAACTTATTTATTGACTCTTTTTGATGAATTTTATTCGACCAATCCAATATTGATATTTATTGGTTTGCATATATTGATATCAATCGACTAATTTCCAATATTATCCATTTGATTTCCATATTTATATTATTTGATTCCATTTGAATGTCAACCCAATCGAGCAAAACAACCAGACAACAAATATTACTATAATAATAATAAAAAAATTCCTTTTTCTATAGAAATATAATTCGAGCAAAATTATTTCATTTACCCTTTTTATAAAACAATATTGTGTCAGTTGCCAGTTCAATATGATTTTTCAACACTTGAACCGATCAATCGACACAATACAAAACATTTTCATATACACTCAAACTCAATCTAGGGTGTTACTAACCCCATCTCTATCGAGTTACGCCACAGAGCCAAAGTTACTACTCAACCAATAGCTCTGATACCAAGTTGTAACGTCCCACTTTTCCGTACAATTTAAGCCGACATTTAACTACCTTAGTCAACTTGTTGGCTCGCTTTTTGACCAAGCCATCCAGGATCATTCATAAAAGGAAACCAGGAAACCAAGTCCCCCAAGAAATTGGAAGAATGGATCGCACGCCATCGTCTCGCCCAGGAATGGATCGCACGCCATCGTCTCGCCCAGGAATGGATCGCACGCCATCGACTCGCCCAGGAACGGATCGCTCCCATCTCGTCGACGAACAGCACCTCCAGGCGATCAGATCCCTTGGTATGAACCGAACCTGACCCGTTCAACCACGAGCTGGTCTTCAGCGATCCGAATCGCACGGATCTCACGACACCTGTTCATAACGGCTAGTTTGACTGTTTCTTCAATGGTGGCGATGCGATCCGGTAATCGCGGGATTCGTGCCACGTGTCCGCGATCCGCCTGACAAAATCAGCTATAAATAGCCCAGAGCTTGGCATTTTTCGGGATCCTTTTGGCAATAGGGAATACTGAATCCGCCATTGTTGTCAAACCACTGAAATATTGAGAGAAATCACTGTTGTACTAGCATTTAAAGCATAATCAATAAGATATAAAGTGGACGTAGGCTCGTTAACGCCGAACCACTATAAATTCTGAGTGTTATTTTCTTTTTCCTTGTTCCTCATTTAGAATTCTCTACAGTTTATAACAATTTGGGTGTTAGGTCCAAATTTCGATCTAACATTTTTGGTGCTTTCACTGAGAACCTCAGTCTTAAAGTTTCGTCATTCGTTTTCTTGAAGATTCCAGCGATTCGCATATCATGGTTGGAAAAAGATCTAAAGTTTCGCAGACCAACGAAACGATCGAGGAGAGTGTACACGAACTGGGCAACGAAGAGACTCTGGATCGCGGAGCGCAGGGGGCGATCCGATCCGATGAAAACACCTCGTTCCGAGTCGATGAGAACGAGACGATCCGTGCTACTGAAGGAGTTGTTACTCGATCCCGGGGCAACACCTCGCAGCCTCCGCGCACCACGACCAGGAGTCGATCTCAGGGGGGCACAGCGAACCGCCCTCCACGAACCGCAGCTACCCGAACTGAAGGTCAGAACACAACTCGACCTGGAAAAGAACCTATGACCCACTCCTATCGTCCTGGAACCTCTGCTCGACCCGGTCCGAGCACTTTGCCCATAAGAGAGGGTGATGATGACCACTATGATCCTGCTGCTCCTGTCACTGAGGGAGATCTTTCCCGCTTTGTCGAAATGTGGGATAGGTTATTTGATGAGTTGGCCGCCCAAAGGCAGGAAAGTTCTATCCTACGGCAAATTCTGACGGCTATGGATAGAAGACTTGATGAGCTAACAAGGCAAAGAACATCGCCAGTTCGTCCACTCACCCCAGCATATTCCTCTTCATCTGAAGAATCGCCGAGACCTCCGCGGCGACCGTATGAAAGAGCCGAAAACATAGAACAGCTTCGGTTCGGGACCCTGCCCTCACAAGAAGAAGAAGAACTAGGGGCAAGACCCACAGACCGTAATATGGATGGTCAAGCAACAACCCTCAGGACTCGAGGTGTGAACAGTCCTGTGCATGACAGACCACCTCAGCCCCGTCGCCGTACGCATACTCATGATAACAGGGGGCAGCAAGACCCCGTCCAAGCCCCGGACTTTGTAGCTACTCCCCGAAGAGAGATCAGAGAACCTCGTCGGGCCAGAGGCACTGACCCCGAACCTCCTTTGACTAGTGCAAACGTTGCAGCCATGGTTCGCCAGATTTTGGCTGACAGCCGTGGACAGCGGAACGAAGATTGGGGGATTGACCGCAGTCATACCCCTTTTACTGACGATATTTTGGATGCAACTTTTCCAACGCGTTTCAACATGCCACAAATGAACCGATATGCAGGGAGGTCTGATCCTGTTCAGCACCTAATGAGATACTCTTGGTCGATGACTGCTGCCGCCGCTTCTGACGCGGTTAAGTGTAAAGCGTTTCCCATATTCCTAGAGGACGTGGCTTTGCTATGGTTTACTCGCCTGCTGGCAAGATCGATTTCTAGCTTCAGGGAACTAAGCGAGAAGTTCGTAGAGCAATTCCATATCTACGCACAGAAGACGAAAAGCGTGATCGATCTATTTTTTGTCAAACAGCGACCAGGCGAAAGTCTAAAGATGTACCTGGATCGTTTCAATTTGGCCGCCACTGAGGTCAAAGATCCTCATGAGCCGACCATTGTCGCAGCACTAATTGATGGAGTGGATAAGGACACTGAATTCGGGAGGTACTTGGCAGGCAAACCACCCCACACCAGAGAGTTATTCTATGAGAAAGCCAATGTGCATCTACGCCGGGAAGAGGTATACGCAAACCGAAAACTTAAAACTACTGATAAGGAAGAAGTTCAGAGCAATGTCGCCATCAAACAAACTGGGGACAGCTCGGGGAAAGTTGAGGTTAACGTCGGAAATCAGAACCAGGGTGGTCGTCGACCAGGTAACAATAATAACAATGCTAACGGCAACAGCCGGAAGAGGGGCCGAGGGAACGACTCCCAGAGAAGGACTCGTCCCAGGGCCTTTGAGAGTTATACACCCATAAATGATACTCTGGAAAATATCTTCATGGATGCGTATGAAGTCCTCCAGAATAAGAGGCCACCTCCTAGAGAGTCGACAGAAAAAGAGCGTGAGACAGGGAAATTTTGCCTCTTTCATCAAATCCACGGCCATTCGACGAATGAATGCCGTCACCTGAGGGACGTAGTTGAAAGGTTGCTTCGAGAAGGGAAGCTAGACGAATACAGAGTAACGCCTAGGGACAGGGGGCAAGCAGTGCAGGCCCCGAATCAGAATCAAAATCAACTTGCTGCTAGGCCAACTGCTCAGCAAAAGGGAAAGAATATTGTAATCAACACCGTGATCGGTGGACTTTACCTTGCTGGGCATAGTTCCAAAGCTTTAGATCAATATGTCAACGCAGCCAAACAACACCTCGAAGTGGGGGAATGTAGCAACCCCGAGGACAGTGTCCCGGTGAAGCAGCAGAAGATGATGACTGATGACGTTATTTTCCGAGAACGAGAAAGCATCGGGGTCCATGCTCCAACTGAAGATCCACTTGTAATTACGATACCCATTGGACCAGCCACTGTTCATAAGGTACTGGTGGACAACGGGAGTTCCGTTAATATTCTTTTCAAAAAAGCCTTTGACTAGATGAATCTTGAGATAAAAGACTTGAAGCCCTGTCAAGGATGGATTCGTGGATTCAACGGAGCATCCACCGCACCTATGGGTTATGTAGAATTGCCAGTTACACTTGGGGAAGGAGAACGCCAGAGAGTGAGAATCCTTCCCTTTGTGGTTTTGGATGTCGAATCGCCATACAATGCCTTCTTGGGCCGACCGGCCCTCGCAAAATTCAGAGCCTGTATAGCCCCCTGGTGCTTGCTATTGAAGTTCCCCACAGAAGCTGGCATTGGTATCGTCAGAGGGGATCAAGTTGCTGCGCGAGCATGTTATGTTGCCGAATTAAAGTTGCTTCGCAACGGCGGGGATATCGAAACTAAAGGCACTCCTCCCCCCTTGGGGGCGGAAACCTTATAGCAACCAAAGAGGATAATTGTTGGAGAGTTGCCTAGAGTGATGCCCGAGGATATAGATCCCAGAGAGGATCAAGAACCCGGGGGCAGAACGGCAACTCCCAATGAAGCAACTGTGGATGTGTCAATCGATGACAGTGAACCGGAGAAGGTCCTTAAGATTGGATCCCAGTTAAGTCCGACTCTTGCCGAAGAATTGACGACTTCCTTAAAGAACAACTTGGATGTATTCGCTTGGACCCACGCGGATATGTGCGGGATATCCCCATCAATCATGAGCCATTCTTTGAGTATTAACCCCAAACATCCTCCAGTAAAGCAAAAAAGGCGAATGCTGGGCCCAGAGAGGTCCGCTGCCTTGAAAGAAGAGGTTGGAAAGCTAAAGAGTAATGGGTTTATCAGAGATTCCACTTACCCAGACTGGATTTCGAATCCCGTCCTGGTAAAGAAGGCCAACGGAAAGTGGCGAACGTGTATCGACTTCTCGGATCTAAACAAGGCTTGTCCAAAGGATAGTTTCCCATTACCTCGAATTGACCAGTTGGTAGACTCGACGGCAGGTCACGAGCTTCTCTCATTCATGGATGCTTATTCAGGATACAACCAAATCCCAATGCATGTTCCGGATCAAGAGCATACTAGTTTTATCACTGATCTGGGATTATATTGTTACGTAGTAATGCCCTTTGGTTTGAAGAATGCAGGCGCTACGTACCAACGTTTGGTCAACAGAATGTTTTATAACCAAATCGGGAAAACAATGGAAGTATACGTCGACGATATGTTGGTTAAATCCAAGCGATCCTCTCAACACACTACCGACTTGGCAGAGATGTTCGGCATACTTCGAAAGTATGGGATGAAACTTAATCCCACCAAATGTTCATTCAGTGTTGCTTCTGGAAAATTCTTTGGATTCATTGTCAGTTCGCGCGGTATCGAGATTAATCCAGACCAGATCACGACAATCAGGAATATCCAGGAACCTAGACAAATTAGGGATGTGCAAAGCCTTGCCGGAAAAGTGGCTGCATTAAGCAGATTTATCTCCAGGGCTACGGATAAGTGCATCCCATTCTTCGAATTAATAAAGCGAGGAAAACGCCACTTTAAGTGGACATCTGACTGCGTAGAAGCGTTTCAGAATTTGCTCAGACACTTGGAGAAGCCTCCAATTCTATCTAAGCCAATAGACCACGAGGATTTATTCGTGTATTTGGCAGTATCATCTCATGCAGTCAGCTCAGCGTTGGTAAGGGAAGAGGAGAAGGTCCAAAGACCTGTGTATTACGTGAGCAAAAAATTAACAGCGGCAGAGCGTAATTATCCACGGATAGAAAAATTGGCCTATAGTTTACTGATTGCTTCCAGAAAACTTCGGCACTACTTTCAGGCACATCCTATTACCATATATACTGATCACCCACTCAAGCAAGTTTTACAGAGACCGGAGGCATCTGGAAGGTTACTCAAATGGAATATTGAGTTAAGTCAATTTGACTTGAATTTTCAGCCCAGACGATCAATTCGGGGGCAAGCGATAGCTGACTTCATAGCAGAGTTCACTGTTCCTGAAGAAGACATAGCAAACGAAGAAGTGGAACCCTCAAAGGTACTTTTCGACCCTAATGTCTGGAGATTGTATACTGACGGTGCTAGAAACAACGAAAGATCCGGCGCTGGAATAGTGCTTGAAAACCCCGAGAAACGATTGATAACCTATGCCATCCGAATGGAGTTTCAGGCTACTAACAACGATTCTGAATATGAAGCTCTGATAGCCGGATTAAAGATTGCAAAGGTGCTAGAAGTCACAAAACTGAACATCTTCTGCGATTCCAAGTTAATTGTGAACCAAGTTACTGGGAGATTCCAAGCTAAAAGTGCAAGATTGATTCTATACTTAAAGAAAGTGAGAGAACTGCTGAATGAGTTTGATCATTACAGCATATCTCATATTCTGCGGTCAGAAAATCAGCAGGCAGACAAGTTAGCAAAGATGGCTAGTTCTAACGATCCTGAAGTGATAGGGCTAGCCCCCGTTGAAGTACTCCGGTCTCCCAGCATTGATCAGATGGAAATCGATCTAGTAATGGAGACGGAACCAGAAAAGGAGTCGTGGATGACCCCTATAAAGAATTTCCTAAGGGATGGAGCGCTTCCGACCAGGAAAAGCGAGAGGCGTAAAGTGATTCGTAAAGCCGCCCGATATGTACTGCAAGGCGGAGTCCTTTATAGACAAGGGTATTCAATGCCCCTCCTTCGGTGTATAGCCCACGATGACATCAAACGTGTGCTGCAAGAAGTCCACGAAGGCGAATGTGGCGACCACACTGGGGGGCAAACTTTGGCGAAAAAGATATTGCGGCATGGTTACTTCTGGCCTACCATAAACAAGGATGCAGAAAGATATGCACGACGATGTGATGCGTGTCAGAGATTTTCAAAGATACCTAGAGCGCCTCCAAGTCAGTTAAAAACAATGATGAGTCCATGGCCTTTTGCTATGTGGGGAATTGATATCATAGGAAGTCTCCCCATAGCGAGGGGCGGAGCAAAGTTCGCCATTGTGGCCGTAGATTATTTCACTAAGTGGGTCGAGGCAGAACCACTAACTACAATCACAACTAAACGAGTGATCAACTTCATTGTGAGAAACATCATTTGCCGATTTGGAATTCCAAAGATTGTGATAACGGACAACGGAACTCAATTTGATAGTGCTGAATTCAGAAACTTCTGCCAAAAATACCACATCGAGAATCGATACACCTCCGTGGCACACCCACAATCGAACGGGCAAGTCGAAGCTGCAAATAAAGTAATTAAGTCCATTCTGAAAAGAAGAATGAAGCGGGCTAGAGCCATGTGGGCTGACGAATTGCCCTTGGCACTATGGGCCTACAGGACGACATATAAATCAGCGACAGGACATACCCCGTTCTCCCTTGCTTTTGGAACGGAAGCAGTCATCCCGATTGAGATAAAGGTACCTTCTCATCGGGTGACCTATTACGATCCAATGTCCAATAATGAATTGCTCCTTGAGTCCCTGGATATGATCGAAGAAAAGAGGGATGAAGCCGACCTGCGTGCTCTGAGATGCAAACAACAGGTCGCCCGATATTACAACAAAAAGGTCCGAGCCCGAACCTTGGAACCCGGAGACTTGGTTCTGAAACTTGTCTTTCCACCCCCAACTAATATGGGAGCGAAGTGGGAAGGACCGTACTCTATTCTCAGCAAGCTTGATAATGGAACCTTCAAGCTGGCAACCGTAGACGGAAAGGAAATCCCCAGAGTGTGGAATGCCCAACATCTACGGCCATATTTAACATGAGAGGCTTCAAATTTATTCTTTTGCTTTGTTAAAAAAAAAAAAAAAAAAACTATGTACAGGGCATGACTTGCCTAGAACAGTCTGATTCCTTAAAGCAAGAGATTATAAAATGGACGTAGGTCATGATTCGACCGAACCACTATAAAAATACTGTGTGTCATTTACCTTTATTGCATCTTTATTTATTTGCCTATGAAAATCAGTGTGAATAATGCAGGGACCCGAAGTCCGGTGCCAACAGTTCCTCTCGTAAACTAATCAGAGGAACCCAAAGCCTTGGTAAATACTCCAACTACCTATCCGACTGGTTTTAATCCTCGGAGCTTGGATTAAGATGTAAACCTAAGACGAGTTTGATAAGCATGCATGATTGCAGACTGCCGAGCTCGAACTCTAACTCTCCAGAGAGAGAGAGAGTATAAAAGCCTCTCCGATAGAGCGCTGAGAAAGAGCTCCTTTCCCGCTGAAGGATCGGGGAGCGAATGAATCGCTGAGCTCGAACTCTAACTCTCCAGAGAGAGAGAGAGAGTATAAAAGCGTCTCCGATAGAGCGCTGAGAAAGAGCTCCCTTCCCGCTGAAGGATCGGGGAGCGAATGAATCGCTGAGCTCGAACTCTAACTTTCCAGAGAGAGAGAGAGTATAAAGGCGTCTCCGACTGAGCGCTGAGAAATAGCTCCTCCCCCGCTGAGGGATCGGGGAACGAACGAATCGCCAAGCGTAAAACTCTAACAATTGATTAGGGGGCATCACGCGCTCCTATGCAAACACTAAACTTTGATATAACAGTGTAACATAGCATGAACATTCTTCTTCCTGTTGATTGACTGACTTATAATTATTAATAGTTGGCTAACGACTAAACATGGAAAGTTTCTATGAATACAGGTACGCAATGATGAAAGAAGAAACAAATCCTTGTTTATGTACTGCAAATCAACAAAGTGAAAACAATTTAGAAACAAAAGTGAGGACCAGTCTCACAATTACACTTCCTGGCCAGTGGGAAACCTAAAAGACAAAATATCAACAAACATCCTATTTATGCTTTGATTTCTTCTCTCGCTTCTGCCTCTCCAGCCTCTCCTTGTCGGCTTCAGATGGATCCTCCTTCTTCCTTTTTCGCTTGTCCACAAGGGGAGCATCTGACTCCTCTGAGGTCTCCTCTCCCCCTTCTTTTCCCTTGCTTCTGCTGGAGAGGGAAGCCGGGAAGTCATCGGGGTTTGCAAAGTGAAGTTGCCGGCTGATGGACTTGGACTGGATTTTCATAATCATCCCAGTTTTGGGATCAAACTCTGCAAGAGGAACCACATCCAAAGCCTCATCCCCCACCTTCTTTAAAGCCAACTCTTTCTCTTGTCTGGCTTTTCGGCTGGCCAGGGGTTCCTCATCATCATCATCGTCGGCCTTTTTGGTGCCGGTAGTATCCTCTTCGTCATCAACATGGCGACCATCCATGTCTTTTAAAGCTTCGATAGTCTCGGCATCCTTGATTACATCGGGACCAGCACCCGGCAGGACGGTCTCCTCCTCCACTTCTCTCTCCTTTCCAACACCCTTGTCGACGGGCTCGCCACCTGCATTACGAGAGACACACATTACTAATTCAATGGGTTGTCCTGTTAGACGACGACAATTCGCAATCGCTTTAACAAATTGCGGGGAAAAGAGAGAGATACCTTCAGCAGATACTCTCTCTTGAGTAGATCCGGATGCTCCAACAACCATGGGAGTTAGACCTAAGGGGATTAGCGGATCGTCAGGATGGTATTCCTCAACTTCGGAGGTTTTAGACTTTGCGGCGGAGCTGGAACCTTCGTCAATTTTGCTTTTGCCTTTAGCCATGGTTCTCTCCTTCTCCATTTCCGCTAGGATTAAGCGACAACCCTCTGCCAGATCCTCAGGCTCGTTGTCCCTTAGGATGCTCTTCATCAATTCATCTTCGTTGATCTCTTCGACCCCCAGTCTATGCTTTTCGCCCTCCACGATGGCATCCCATAAGTTGGCCAAAGTAACATGATAATCCGGGATCCATGAGATATTGCGAGTTTTGAGAACCTGGCCAAGGAAATCAAAAATCATCTCCTCAAACCCCTCGATTTCTTTCTCTCTTTCAAGGAGTTTGTTGTTGGAGGCAGTGGCCATTTCAATGGCGCTATCAACGTTCTTTTCGGCAAGAGTTGCCCGTCTCTCCGCGTCTGCCACCTGATCATTCAAAATCACTTTTTCCGTCTCTGCCAGAGCCAACTTTTCTTTTAGACTCGCTTTCTCCGCCTCCCAAGCAGCCTTCTCCGTCAAAAAGTGGCCCTGTGCCGTTACCAATTCAATGTTGGCCAATCTGAGGTCTTCAACCCCCTTTTTTAAGGCCATTTTTTCCTGGCTATTGGAATCCAGTTCTGAATGAAAGCGCTGCTTGGCATTTTCTAATTCAGTTTTATAGTTTGCGGCGTCTCTCTGTGCCAAAGCGAGCTGGGCTTGAGCGTCTTCCAGGTCCTTCTCTAATTTCGTCCTAGCCCTTTCATTATTTTCGAGTTTTGCTTTAGACCTGTGAGCTTCTATTTCGAGTGTTCGGATGACCTCCGAAAGATTAAGTGCGTGCTTTTTCATTGTCTCGTACTGCTTGGCCACGTGACGGATATGCCCGATAACTTCTTTATCCCAGTTTTTAGGGACCGGCTCCAAGGCAGGAACAAAGACCATCCTATCAAAGATCATTCCTGGAAATTGTTCCCGTAGCTTTTCCAGCCTACCTTGGATTTCAGGACCGTGAACGTAGTCCCGTGAACCGGAGGCAGCTAACTCTGGTTGGCTGGTGGGGACAATGTTACTTCTCTCTTGCTCAGTTTCTTTGGATGAATCTCTGTCCCCATCTTTGGATTCGTGACGCCTTTTGGACGACCGGCTGTGGGAAGGCGCACTCTTTGGAGGGGTCAACTCTTTTGGAAGTGTCTTCCCCCCGGTCGGAATTGTCGGATGACTCGAAGGCCTGGTAGAAGTTGATTTGGGTGGAGATCGAGGTTGCGAAGAGCTCGGCCTATGAGGAGGACCGCGAGGGCGCTCGGTACCCGGACGAAGGCTGGGGGTGCCTTCGCGAAGAGAACGGTACCAATAGGATTTCCTGCGAGACATCGCTCCTGTAAAAAGAAAAGAAGAGCATATTATAACTTTGAATATCCACAACATAAAAGTGCACGGTCAGGCAGTGTGTGTGAGGTGTGCATCCCATATAATTCCCCCTAACAGACCCGGGCCTGGAGACGGGCTCATCTGGCCCGTTTCACGTCCCCTTGTTGAATCAGTCGCCTCTTCGGGAGCAGAAAAGAAAGGCTCCTCGCCGAAGTCTTTTTCCGTGTATTCAATGTCGGGCAAAGGGATTTTATTCAGCTCGTCGAATAACTGTTCTTCTGTCAATTCGTCATCACCGACAGTTTCCATTGGAGCAGAGGTAGGGATTTCCTTCGACACATCACCACGGGACTCATCCCCCCTGTATACATTCAAGTCTTCGTCGTCTTGGATGACTATCGGAGAAGGACTTTTGTGAAATTTGGTTGTTTCCACCGCTTGTGAAGTTCCCTCTCCTTCCGTTGGGGGCACATATTTATAAGGTTTGCCGCCAGTTCCAAGTCCAAATTTCCTATCCAAGAGGCGATGCTTATGAAGGTTGTCATCCGTAATGCATTTTTTAATCCTTAAAAAGTCGGATCTGCTTTGCAAAAGAATGGATAACCGGTTGTTGTATAATGCACCCTCTGTTTTCGGGAAGACATGATCTGTTTAAGACAAAGGAAAAAGCGGAAGAATGTTATTACTTAGACTCCCCAAGCAGGATATTCAACTAGGCGATCAAAGTTTACTTGATTTGAGCCATCTCCGTGAGCATCCAGCCTGTTTTCTTATGTAAAACCAGTCGGACTTAGGATCCCCAATGTTGCTGTATCCGTCGTACAGAACTTTCCTGTTCGCCACTGATTCAAAAAAGGAAAAGTTGGGAGTTGCAGAAGAACGGTGCTTGAAGAGAAAGAAGAACACCAGATCTCTGAATTTGAGTTCGGCGTGCAAGATCTCCGCATAAGCAACATATAAAGAGTATAGAGACGCGTAGGCGTTTGGATGAAGCTGCATCGGGGCAATGCCTAATCGTCTCAGAGTTTCAATGACAATTGGAGGGAACGGAGGAATAGCTCCTACTAGACACATTGTTCGGCTGATCGACATGTACCCTTCCGGAGCCAGATGGGGTCTATCTTCGCTTCCAGGTGTCAAGACATCGTCCCAAGGAATGCCGTGTCTTAGGCAGATTCTTTTGAGTTTTATCTCGTCAAGCTTGGACGCTAAAGAATCAGAGAATTTATCTATCCCGACTGCGCCTGGAATTTCGTCCGGAGCTCGCTCGTCAGACTCGGAGTTGTTACTGGATGAAGTACTTTCAGTCGGATCTGACTCTGTAGCTTCATACTCAGACCCGGAATCTTCACCTCCTGGATTGGTTGGAGGAATTTGGGGATTATACTGCTCAGGAGTCTCGGATTCCGTTTCGGCTACAGATCTTGAGGAAGAGTGATCGTTCGACATTGCTGCTAGGACGAGAAAATATGAACGATAAGATCAACACTACCCGTCCCCCGTGCGTGCAAGTGTTGGTGTGTGTGTGCTGGTGTGTGCGCATTATTAAAAACAATAATAAAACATGAAAGCAGTCAAGGTTATTAAAGGTCGTTAGTCGTCATATGCAGTCAAAGCATGAGGTCATTTAGTCCAGAAAGATCAACATCAAGGCTCTATCCTAACTGTCCAGAGTTTTGTGGCGACAAGGCGTTGATTAAAGTCTGAAATTTCTTCGTATCACCAGCCGCGAGACGGATCGCATGGCAGAGGGATCGCCCCTTTCCGGATCATAGGGCAAGGAGATGGCCCCTCATCGAATCGCCGGATGAAGGGAAGGCTCCCTCACGAACCGTTGCGACTGCCACGATACGACCCTTTGTTGCCACCGCCATCTTTTGTCTCGCCACTTGCTTTCGTTTTCAATCCTTGACCACGATCCGAGTCGGCCTTCCTTCCCCCTCTGCATCCTTCTTCTTCCTCGTCTCCTTCCCATCCTCAAGGTCTGAGCTCCACGCTCAATGGCCATGGCGGCTTGGTAATTTATTCAGAAAGTCGCGGATCTATATTGTTTCTCCCTCGAATCAGCCGTAGAAATTCAGGAAAGTAATATGAGAGTGCTTTCTATGAAGTTACCTTTCTAAAAACAGAGAGAATACTTGGATTTTCGAGAGTTTAAAAGGTTGGGTTCGTTTTTCAATAGCTCGCGCGAGACGATTCAGCAGAGAGGAAAAAGAAGGAGAATGAAGAGGGGAGCGTCGGCTTATATAGGCAAAGAAGGTGACCGTTTGTCTCCCCTCCTTTGTCTTATTCGGTCCACGAAGCACCATGCAGGCCACGATCCAGAGATAGAATCGCATAGAAGCCCACGGACCGCTTTGAAATGATGGCCCACAATACTCAAAGCCCGACACGACTCAAAGGAAGATACGCCCCGTTTCGCACAAGAGCCTAGGAACTCGGCACGAGACGAGCAGATGACCAAATCGGATCGTGTCGTCCTATGGCGATCCGACTCATACATGTGTCGATTTGAACCAATGCGACTGTTGACTTACATCCCTTCAGGAGAGGGTAAATAAGAATCTTCGAAGCATGTTTCATCATCAATAAAACATACTTCGAGGGGGCAAAATGTTGGCTCGCTTTTTGACCAAGCCATCCAGGATCATTCATAAAAGGAAACCAGGAAACCAAGTCCCCCAAGAAATTGGAAGAATGGATCGCACGCCATCGTCTCGCCCAGGAATGGATCGCACGCCATCGTCTCGCCCAGGAATGGATCGCACGCCATCGACTCGCCCAGGAACGGATCGGTCCCATCTCGTCGACGAACAGCACCTCCAGGCGATCCGATCCCTTGGTACGAACCGAACCTGACCCGTTCAACCACGAGCTGGTCTTCAGCGATCCGAATCGCACGGATCTCACGACACCTGTTCATAACGGCTAGTTTGACTGTTTCTTCAATGGTGGCGATGCGATCCGGTAATCGCGGGATTCGTGCCACGTGTCCGCGATCCGCCTGACAAAATCAGCTATAAATAGCCCAGAGCTTGGCATTTTTCGGGATCCTTTTGGCAATAGGGAATACTGAATCCGCCATTGTTGTCAAACCACTGAAATATTGAGAGAAATCACTGTTGTACTAGCATTTAAAGCATAATCAATAAGATATAAAGTGGACGTAGGCTCGTTAACGCCGAACCACTATAAATTCTGAGTGTTATTTTCTTTTTCCTTGTTCCTCATTTAGAATTCTCTACAGTTTATAACAATTTGGGTGTTAGGTCCAAATTTCGATCTAACACAACTCAAATTATATAGGAAAGCAGAACCTTAAGACAAAGAAGTTAGAGGGTGAGAGAAAGATAAGATAGAACTATTAGAAAAGAAGAATAAGAAGAAGATCCAACACTACACAGAAACTCACATCGCAGCGGAACGAAATATAATATAGAAATAATCTTTGTAAAGAACTTGAATAAATATACTTACATACATCAGAGTACAATAGACAGTCTGGACAGTTATGACATCCTGTCCTCATATATTACACAACGAAATAAATATTAATACATCTGGACTCCTCAAGCTCGTCTCTGAACTTCACCATGTCGATAACCTGAACCTGTAACTCGGGCTGACCCGGGACATTACAAACACCACGGATCAGTCTGGTGAACCAGCGTGAGAAAAAAACTCACTAAGTTTAAATAATATCCTTATTGATTTAAAGTCCAAAATCCTTTTGAAAGAAAAGGATAATAGTAAGACCAGCCCACAAATAAACACGGACAATTTTTACCTTACTATAACCAAAAATAGTTTTGATATTAGAATCTAGTGATATTATATTAGTGTCTATCAAATAAATAACCAAACAGCAGAACGCTTGCATCTCACGCTCCACATATATAATATAAAATCAAAAAACCCCAAGGCTCTTATTGGAGATTGGTTTCCAATTATAACAAGGTATGGGACCACCTTCCAATCAGTGTACTTTAGAGGGGATACACTGGGGTTCAACAAGAACGTCTTGCAACCCGGCCATACGTGACCAACCACTCATTTAACTTGAGTGTATTGAATATATTGTCACCCATTATGGCTAGACAGCTACCGTTTTCCTGGGAGATACAGAAATGAAAAGAAGTAACAAATATGAATATTCTCTAGATGGTGAAAATACACCCTGCTTGGGAATGACCCACCTAGCCATGTTGCCTGCCCGATTTCTGTCATTTCCCGGTTGATGAGGCTTGAGGCTACGTTTATCTTTTAGAACATCTGGCCACCATTAGTTTGAATGCCACATCGTCAGATCCTTCAAATCACTAATTGACGTCCTCAAAAATACACCGGGCATGTTTGAAGTAGTCAATGTACGTAACCATCTGGAAATACTCCGTCAGACACTCGTCCATACAAGTCATCTAGGAACAGGATGAACCGAAAAGGCACCCTCCTACCGCATCCAAACGATCAGTAGCGAGTAGTCCTTGCAATCCGCAAAAACCTCAGCCACGACCGAATCACATCAGAAAACCTCTTGTTATAAGGCAGAGAAATTCGACAGCAATCCTTCCGCTTATGAAGATCCACGGTCTTCAATGTCTCCATCCCGATCAGCTTCTGAACATTTTCAACGTTTACGTATTTACTGGTCGGAATGGTTTTCGAATATAATTCTATCCCGGTCTTTCCGTACCAATAATCCACTTGGCCAGATTTTGATAGTTGGTGTTTTAACTATCATAATAAACAACCATCATCCATAGAAAAATAAAATGGATTCGTTGGTTCAGTATAGAGCATCACTTGGCCTCTTTAGTTAAACAGTTGTTAATCACATTTCTAAATCAACATTTGGAATACCGCCCTTTCAGTGCTTATTTCCAAATCAATCTTTCCAACTTATAATTCTCGAGTTATAGTTTACAATATTCTTTATGGAATATTATTTTAATTCCCTCAACTACCTTCGTCTCTAAACTAATATCGTCCTTGGTTAGTCATGAAGTCGTTATAAGTTGGGGTATTTTATTTACCTCTCAGACCTTGAGACGACAACATTCTTATCTTCAGAATAGATAAAAGTTTATTAACGAAAACATATTAAATATAAGTCCGCTTACCATTTCAATTAAACCACTCGTAAGGTTCTATGACTTCATAACTTTCAGTTAAGGCACTTAATTTCAAGATTTTCACCTCGATTATTATTAAATAATAATCAATTCCAATCATTTTAGAAACTAATTAATTAACTATTATTATAATAGTTAATCTCCCTTTTCAGGTTATTTAAATAATAATTAAAATTCCAATAATTGTCCAATGATTAATTCTAGATAAAACAGTTGACTTAATCAACTCACACAAGGTTAATTCATTAACCATTTCTACTTATTATTAATTAATTTAAATAATTTCTTTTGATTTAATTAATAATCTAAATAATCGCAATTAATTGTTCATTTGAAACAATTAATTTAATCCTTAACTGTTAGATAAATTTCCACTCATCTGTTTAATAAATTTGTTAACATAAGAACTTACTTCATATACTTGGTTTATAATTACCAAATAATTATTCATTTCCTTTAATAAACTTCCGTTTAAAATTAATCTATATAAAATAGATTTCAAACTCTGTCCTTAGTTATATTTTTTTTATAACTTTCTATTGATTTACCTGACGGTAAATCAATCTTTATAAAACGATTTATTCTTAGGCCATCTGTCGATAATTACTCATCCAATATTACCCATTGTTAATATCACACAACTGTTGAATTCGGATTCAACGATAAAAAACAAATCAGGTTGAATAACAGTTCATATAAGTAAACAACATATTTGAAGAACCCGGTCGGATCCCTCCAACCTGTCATTCCCTACATCAAAATGGGGTGCCTCACGACAACATATTTGTTTATCACGATAAACAGAATAAATAGTTCAACTAATAACAATCAACGAACAGTTAATAACATCCAATCAAGCATTCAATTATTTAATTAATACGTTTATATTATTATAAACGTAACCAACAAGTTAAGTTACCTTGTTTGGAATTTAATCGCTTAAAATAACGATTAAATTCGATTAAATTAAACAAACGTTTAATTTAATCATTGAATATTAAAAATATTCAATATATATGCAAACAATCATCAACAATCAGCAAACATTGCACACAAAATAAAAACCCGCCTTATAGAAAATATAAGCGGGATAAACTAAGTGAGTTGAACTCACCTTGATTTTGTCCGTTGTCAAAACAGTTCGATCTACCAGCCTCCAGGTGTGTTTAACTTCGGTCATACAAGTTGCAAAACGTTACGCTCCTCGTTACGGACCTTGACATCACTTGTCTCATCCTATGACAACGTTATAAATTATACATGTTTTTTTACTTATTTAAATTATAAATATTTAACATAATATTATATTAACTAACATATATTTAGCATTCTAAATAAACTTATATTTGTCACGAGAAAGCCTAATTTGGTACTTCATAATGCTTTGGCCCTTAAACATCCAGCGGTTATGTTATAATACACAACGTTGGTTATATTATTTAATTGAAACTTGTAGTTTTCACCCCTTTTAAGCCAGGTATTACTCATTATAACCGTCTTGAATCCAAACATGAAGTTCTCGGTTTGATAACCTAGGTTCTTAATTTGAATAACCGTCGAAGTCATAGCTCACAATAATTATCATCGTGTAGAAATATCCAGTTTTCCCAGCTACTAATTCTTTGGAATAATTGCGATTACTGAGGTCATCCTGTACCTTGTGTGCTAATCTATTTTTATTCAGATAACTTAATGAAGTGTATAAATTCGTGATTAGGCACGTGTAACAGTAATTAGGCATATCTTCGTACCAGGTGGGGTACTGTTCATCTCCTTTTTCAAATGACAGCCGCAAATTCAATCTGCCCTCACCGTTTCTCCTTCTCTTTTGTATACTCTTCACCACTGTACCTTCACGCATCACCCACGGCAGCTCCATGCAACAACAGCCTCCCATCATGCCGACCCCTCCACTGGCTACGCCTGCATGCCTTAAACCCCAAGCTACCAAGTCGAACGGCATCACCCATTCTTCTTTGCTGCAGTCCCACTATCCCACGCGGCTTCGTCATCTCCTCCCACCAACTTTCTTGTCATGCTTTTACACTCTACATCATACCCTTGCTCAACCACCCGAGCACCATTTCACCATACAGATCTCAGTTTTCAGAACAAAACTCCACTGTGACTCCACCCATTAGCGTTTGGCTCACACCATTTCTTCCCCGCAACTACACTGCCGCCGACGACCGACCCGAGCACCACCACTCTTTACTCCGATCCCATTTCTCCGTTTCAGGTATACTGCTTCTGTTTTTCAGACTCCCCTACCTTCCTACTGTGTTGCTCACGAGATGCTTCCAAGCTCTTCATTATTTCCTTCATGCCCCATACGCATGCACCCACCCATATTCTTTGTTCTGCATCCTCTTCTTGTTCCAACAAATACTAACCCACTTATCTATATTTTCCCGTACTGTTTTTACTTCCATACAAAAACTGCTCTTATTTTATAACCCACTCTTATGCTTACGCAGTCTCCGTTTGTTCGCTGCTGTATATTTCTCGAAACCGCATGCATGTCCTTCTCAACTATGGTTTCATCACGTCAGACTTCCCTATTGCATATTATTATCATTTTCCGGCAACAGCAGTTCCAACTGCCTTCTATGCATTTAAATGGTGCATTCACCCTATGCATCTCTGCATGAATTACATCACTTCGCACCAGCTCATCGTCCCCTCATGCCCGAGATGACTTCCCATACTTCACCGTTCATTCACGTTAATGCCGTCCACCTTCTCACCATCAGTACAGTCTGTCACTGACCCCATTAACGTCGAGCAGCACCTACCACCGAAGTTGGACCTGATCCCTCCGTCTGACACCGGACCACTATGCCAATCGTTTGCCACTAACCTTCTGCTAAGAATAACTCATGGACATAGCCTTTGGTTTTTTTTTGATTTAATGAAGGTAAATTTGGTTGTGTTATTAATGGGTGAAGAGAGTTGCAGAGGAAGGTTTTGTGCTTCTCCGGAAAGAAATGAGCTAGTGAGAGGTATATATACACTAAAGAATTAAAGATAATGACAATGTCCTTTTCGATAGGTTGTGTAGTATTTTAGGTAGATTTTTAAATTAGACGAGATGGTGCAGGGTATGGTAAAGAGTATGGTGGTGAAAAGAAAACACACAACATTAACTTGAAAACGACAACATAGATTTGTAGGCTAAGAAATGGGATAAGTCTTCATATTTCTTTTCCTAGGTTGGATTGGGGTTGCGTGTATTTTACTTTGGTACAAAGTTTATATTTTATTTTATATTTTAGACGCGGTACGGATATTCTATGCAGTTGTTAAATCCTACCGGTATTTGCCGTTTTTACATTGAACGTTCAATACTCGTACCGACCTGCACGAACTCTAAATATAATGAAGATGGAGACATTACTACGTCCTGATGTTTTGGTTCCAACAAAACTAATTTCGTTGAAAATGGATGCACAACGACGATATTTTAATTTATCGGTTCACCGTTAAATTTCATCTACCGATAAAACAGCTCCAATTGGCTCCCAACTTGAAATCTAACAATATTCAATTATACGTATTCCATTAAAACTTGTTTCGTCGGAAACGGAGATCGTTTGAAAAAAACTATTTCTACGGCCTATATAATAGCGATAAAATTCATTAACATTACCAATTCGATATTTAAATCGATTTAAATATTCAAATTTAAATGACCGGAAAATCTAGGACATTGCAGTCACAATATGTGGAAATAAATACTTAATGGTCATTTAAAAGAAATATAGTTATTGGAGGCATGTACGTGATCACTATATATGGTGCCAAAAGTTCAGCAAAAAAGGGAAAATTAAACTTTCTTGCAGATTTTTGTAAACATTTGATTTACCATTGTGAATTATTTATTTGAAGCCATCAGGTAAAGATGTTGTTTCCACGGAAAAAGAGAAAAAAAATCACTACTTAAACCCTAATATAGAGTTCGCATAGACATGTTGACAAATGAAAATAATCAAATGCATCCAAATTATTACCGTAATTGGCCATTAATTCATTTGAAATTAAACATTTGATCCAACATTTTACAAAATTTTGTTGGAGAATGGAGTTTTGATGACAACAACCTTATTTCAATTATCAATGATTATGAAATATTTTTTTTTTTGAAAATGGGTATAATATTATTAAGGCATATCACAGCCCAACAAGAGATGCTCGTCTACAAACGATCGACAACACACAGTAACAAATGATTACATAACGTGGCAACAAAACTAAACCCAATATTTACATTTAACTAAACTGATTCTTTCCCAAATTAGGAATGGCAAACGGCTTCATCTTCAACGAGCAATTCATGGTGGCCTTAGGTTTTGAGCTGCTGACCGTGGTTCCAGCTAACCCCCTCGATCTGTTTCTCCAGTACGAGGTAGTAATCTTACCTCTGATGTAGTAATTCTTCTTCCCCTCGTTCGCAGAATTAAATTAGCTTCCACTTCAATTAATTTTGTAATCTCAAGTACTGATTTCTTTTTGTTTTGAAAAATACGCCTGTTCCTCTCCTTCCATATCCACCAACAAGCAGTAACTACGCAAACGCCGTATTCTTTAACTTTAGCGTCTACATCCACCCAATTCAAGCTTAGGTGAGTAATAATTTCCTGAAAGCTTCCGCCTTGTGTTATTGTAGCGTATTTCTGTTTGATAAATCCAAGAATTTCACATGCAAAATTACACTGGAAGAATAAATGTTGGTGAGACTCAACATTGTTGTCACATAAGGGACAGATGTTAGTATTAATGATACCCCAATTGAAAAGTCTGTCTCTAGTAGGAAGACGATATAACATTGCTTTGTATGTTGTGTGTGATACTTCTGGGGGAAATAATTTGTCCCAAATCACTTTGTGCCACTCCACCTTAGGTTCAGAAATTCTACATGCATTCCATGCTTCTTTTATCTTGAATTCATTGCTTGTTGACCACTTCCACATGTCAAATTATCTGTCAATATATAAAGGCATGAATTCAATGTCCTTTTTCATCTCATTGTTACAAGGAATTCTCTCACAATTCCATCTGCCTTCTTGAATGATTTGGTTAACAGTGTGATTTGGACAACCATAAGCGGAATAAGTATCCCATCCCAATGTGTTGATTAAGGATTTACCTTTTATCCAAGGGTCTCGCCACAAATCAGTGTAACAACCCGGAAAATCTGAGCCAATTTTTTTTTTTTTTTTTGGCGAATATAATGAATTTTGAATATTTAAAATAATTTATTTTAAATAATAACGACTAAAAATTTATTTTCGACGAAGTGAAAACGAATAAATTTATTTTAATTATATAACGAGCCTGAAATAGCGCGGTAGTTTGAAAATTCGATTTCTAATTTCAAATGAATATACAGAATTCAATATAAGTCAGAATTGAACGAAACAAGAAATATTTGAATCTGTATAACTATATCTTCTTAACGAAGTTGAGAAACTGAGATTTCACTTTATAAACGATAAGTTACGTCCAGTTGAAAATTCAGAATAGTCGCTGTGGAATTTATATATATTTTATTATAATATATAGCCCTTAAAAATAGCCATTTTGCAAACGACCTCTGTTTCCGACGAAACAAGTTTTGTTGGAATCGGAATGTCAAATTATTGCTAGATTCCAATTTTTATAATTTTCTGAATCAATATGTGAGCATGGAACACTTAAACGCGTTTGACCAGTTTCAGTTGAATTTAATCGACTGGAAAATGGTCATTTTTCAAACGGTCTCAGAATTTGACGAAATTAGTTTTGTTAGGACCGTATCGTCAATACGAAGCTAGAAATAATTTTTCTGGAACGTATGTGGCCCCGGTGAATTGAAATGTGCGTTCAAATTCAATATACATTGTATTATATTTTAATTTAAATCAAAACTGATCGAAACGATAAAATTGGCTAACGATACATATCCCATTGTGTTCGGAATGGGGGCAATTAGCTAGGGGCGACAGTCGTTGGGTTCGATTTGGAGATTGAATGAAAAGGTAACTTTATATATTTCAAAATTTAAAATAAATAATAAATTAATTATATAAATCCTCCTCCTATCTCTCTTGACTCGGTCAACCACCCATCACCGTTCATTTCCAACAGAAATCGAAAAAAGAAAAAAAAAACGAAGTAAAGGGGCGGAGCCCCAGCTCCACTGTCGCACGCGCCGGAGGCCGGCCTCCCCCAGCGCCACCTCCCCTACGAAGACCGCCGATCTCTCTCCCCCCCTTGTCGATCCTCTTCCCTCCAGCCTTGCCCCCTCTCCTTTGAAAACCACCAACCCGACCCCAAACGACTGGAAGCCGCTGCCCCCACTGAAAACCCTACTCGATCCACCACCTCAGCCCTGGCGCACCACCTGGGGGTCCTCCACAGCGCGAGACTTCGCCCACCGACCGGAAAGCAGTGCGTTTCTCCCTTTTTGTTTTAAATAACAATGTATTTCTTTCCTTTTTTATGATTATTCAGTTTTAGTTATAAAATAAAAGCGTTGAATAAAGATCGGATTTTCTTTTGGTGAGTAGAGTTAGTAAAGATCGAATTTTTATATATGTCATAGCGTGATAGAAAGGAATGATTTTTAATGAACAAGTAGGAATGATTTTTAATGAACAAGAAGTAATGATTTTCATTGATAGAGAGAAAATATATGATCTTTGTTAAAGAAATATGTTTTCTTGTTTTAGTAAAAATGGATTTTTCTTATGTTGTAAAAGTATGATTTCCTTGAATTGGAATATACGATTCTCATGTAATAAAAAGGCGAGATTTTTATCGAATAGAAATATGAAGTAGCAACTTAAAAATATAATTTTTATAATATAGAAAGGTTAAAAATATAATTTTTATAATATAGAAAGGTTAAAATATAATTTTTATACTAGTGGCATATTAAAAATATGATTTTTACTTCGGTAGAATATTTAAAATATGGTTTTTATAGAAGTAGAAATATAAAAACATAATTTTTATATAGAAAGAAGCGTTGTAAAAATATAATTTTTATAATGAGGTAGCGAATATAAAAATGTGATTTTTATATATGTAGTGAATACGGGCGACGAAAGTGACGAAAGGCAAACAACGGTGAAGATTTCCTACATATGAAGAGTCGAGGCGTTTGGTTTTGCTATTCTGTGAGAACTTCTCACTCAAATTTATTCCTAGTTAAATATATATTAGGATGCAGACGGTGTTTAGTAGCACCCGACACCCGTCCACAGACCATGGACTTGTTTGTTTGGTTGTGTAGTTGGTTAGATTATTTGATTTGAATTTGATTGTTTGGTGAAATGGAAATTGATTTGATTGATATGTGTATGGCGTGGGCCATTATTAGACCAGGGATAAGGCTAGGCCTAGTCCCGTTTCTAGTATAGTGTCGTTATGCCGCCGAAATTTTCTAAAATATATTAGAAAAATAAAATATCATTTATATAGTATAAATGAACCGAATAAATATTTTATCGTTAAAAATATAATTTTTAACGTGTGTGTGAATAAAATAAAATATTCATTTACAAACCAGACGGTTTGTTTATGTACACCCATTTGACTGATTTGGATTGGGACGATAAATTTTACACATCGCCCAACTGCACAAATAAAATATGTGTTTATTGATTTGAAACCCCACACGGGTGTTGAGAAGATATTTAACATACACTAGTCCCAATTGTATAGTTGTTTGTCGATCGATAGGTTGACAGACAATTGTGTTGTGCACTTTGGATGATGGTTGATGATTTATCGTGGCTATTATATACATGTGTTGTGTGGAATCCATATAATTAACTTTATATGGTAATTGATTGGGCCTCATTCCAATTTGAAAAATAAAGAATATTATAGAATAAATTCATGTGTTGAATAAATAAAATATTCATGTGTGAAGGTACTCATTCGTTGAGATTATTCACGTGTTGAAAATATATATATTAAATAAAATATTCATGTGTGAAGGTACTCATTCGTTGAGATTATTCACGTGTGGAAAATATATAAAATTAGAAACTGACTGGAAACTAGTTAAGATGAGTGGTCTCCTGGGTGTTGATCTGATGTTGGTTTCGGCCTTCGGGGTTAATGCCTAGGGAATCATTCTCTGGCTAATTTACAGTTGGAGTCTAATTTAAAATTAAACGATTTAAAACACAATTTTATCATATCTAATATATAAATAGAATATTCATGTGTGAAGATACTCATTCGTTGAGATTATTCATGTGTTGAGTAGAAAATATTCATTTGTTGAATAGAATAACGAAATTATATATATATATATATATATATATATATATATATATATATATATATATAAAGCCGTGTTGATTAGAGTTGCGTCATTTGGACGCGAACGATATTTTATATCGATTTTATTCGAATATCGAAAAAGAAGTGATTTCAAAATATAACGTTTTGAAAATATTATCATTTATATATATGTGGATGATATGGAATATTCAATTTTGATTAGAAATTGAATATGAAGTTGAAACCGTTTTGAAAACGAATTGAAAACGATTTATAAAAAAATACGTTTTAAAAGGAAATCGACGAAGTATATATAATATATATTATATATATAATGGCCTGAATAGAACGCGCCGCGCCGCGACCGTTCGCGAATTTCGACCATTAACTTCGTATTGCGATTGCGGAAGATCCGACCGTCGGATTCTCCTAAAACCGGAACCATTAGGTTCGTATCGAAAAGAGCTTTCCAACGAATATAAGAAATTTGAAATCTAACTGTTGGATTTGGAATTATGTCCAAATCAAATTTAGAAAAGGTCGCTGTAAGTGCAGTTCGATGACCGTATATGGAAATCAACTGTATGGGCCTTAATAAAATTATTAAAAATATCTATAATTCGTGTAAAATCATAATATATGAACTGGAAAGAACTGGGATGAAAAATTCCACATTTGTAAGATAAAAATATATTTTTATCGAAATGAACTAGTTTATAACTAAAATGATAATCCATTATTTTTAAATAAATAAAATGGATTGAGAATGAGTTTTAATATAACCAGAATTTCTAATATGTGAATTGGAAGGGATTTGAATCGAAATCATCTTCGGAATAGTTCGATGTTGGATTTCGGGATTATACAGGTATTGTTATGGGAATTTGAAAGATATATTTATATCGTTATTTCCAATACAGTATTTGTTGGTTTCAGACTTTGATATTGAATATAAGCCGATATATTTTCTATTCAGAGCCTTGTATTTAATATCAAATGGGATTTTGGGTTTGTCGTGAACAGTATCTTTAATAATACTGTTCTTGAACCCAAGTTGAGTTAAGAAAATTTGAAACTAACTGGAGGTTGGATAGGATGAATGATTTTCTGGATATTGATCTGATGTTGGTTTCGGCCTTCGGGGTTAATACTTAGGGAATTGTTCTCTTACTAATTTACAGTTAGAGACTAATGGAATGTGAATTGAGTTTATCGTGAACTGTGTTTTAAACGACATTCGTTCTTTAACCCGATTAACAATTTGATTTGAAGATTAAAGAATAAATTTAAAGAATTTATCTTTGATAAAATTAATGAGAACCTTTCTCTAAGAATGTAAAATTAAGAAACTAACTGTAGGTTGGCTAAGAAGAATGGTTTCCTTGGTATTGATCTGATGTTGGTTTCGGCCTTTGGGGTTAATATTTGGGGAATTATTCTCTTGTTAATTTACGGTTAGTGATTGATGAATTGGAATGAGGCGTATGTTGTGTTTGTGTAACATTTGTTTATTATATACGCGGGTTATTCGGAAAGACCGGGTTTATCCCATTCTGAATAACTGATACGACGATATGTCGAAGATGAAGACGGTGGATATGCGAGGAATTAAGTTCCTCCGGTTTCGTTCAGACCCAGAACGAACTTGTAAATGGACTGTGTGTATGACATTGGATATCATTCTGTGTGATTGATGCATATCGGTTGCATGGAGTGGTTTGCCTGTGTGGCATGCTAAGATGCAAATGATCAAGGCTTTTGTTGAAAAGCAGAGTCTTGTGGTAACGTTACTTCGCGAGTTGCACACCCGGTATGAACCAGAAACGGGAGATGGACCTCAGGGGGAACATGCGTCTCTTTCTAGTTAGAGGTAGTGTCGGTGCTTAAAATTGGCCGACATTTTACTTATGTGGTTGTTGGAATGCGAGGCGCCTCGGTTGTGGAGTCATTTGGCTCATTTACGCCCCATAGGGTGGAGAGACGTATTGTTCAGGATTTCGTCTAATTCACATCGGTGGACCGGCCCTGACGATCCAAGGTCACTCGAGCTCTGACCTGAGACATGGACTAGATTGTCTCGAATTCGATTAAGGATCTTGCACCTTGCCTTGGTTCATGATGGAAATCCAAACTTCCAATACGACATGTGCGGTTTTGATTGTAAACCTATATTTGGCGACATGATATAATGGTACCCATGCCGTCTATGATTAATATTTATGATTGTATATAAAATCAGAAACTAACTGTAAACGAGCCAAGATGAGTGGTTTCCTGGGTATTGGTCTGATGTTGGTTTCGGCCTTCGGGGTTAATACTTAGGGAATCGTTCTCTAACTAATTTACGGTTGGAGTCTGATTTAGAAAATCAAAAATGATTTTGTTTTATACGTATCAAGCATCCTTTGGCTATTATAAGGGAAAACCCTATCCTCCGGCTTGTGTTGCATTGTGTGATGGGACCTGGGTCTTATAATAGCTTCATTGTACTTTATTTAGCATTGCGCTGTTTATCTCGTGCACTGGTATTCTTGGGAGGAAACCCGTTCCGTGTTTTACGGCGTGGTCCCTTGATTTACCTTAATTTTAAAGTAAAGTTTTAAATAACTGTTTTAGTTCTCACACCAGTCACATGACTGACCTGGAGTTTATTGTTTTAACCTAAACTCTGGGTGCCCTTATTTTCCGCACGGGCAGCTAGTAGTTTTGGTTTTGTAGATTTATATCCACAGGTTCCTGGTTTATAGCTGAAGTGATATTCGGAAAGCTTTGTATCCGTGTATTTCTTTCAGTCATGTTTTGTATTACTTTTCCGCTGCAGTAATGTATTTAAATCTCTGATAATTATCAACTGTGTAATATTTATTCATACTCTGTATATTCTTGTATTCTGATGGAATTGTTGTAATAACAATGAAATGTTCTTCTGTTTGCCTTCTGATTTGTCTTGTCCTCAAACAATCAGGGGTTTCGAACGGTCTTGGTCGGTTTAGCGATTGATTCGGATCGAGCGAAATTCCTAATTGTTACAATCAGTTTCATTACCATTTGCAAATACCATTTCACAATTCGCTGCTAATTTGTTTCGAATTCTAAGAATAGCTTTCCACGTTGCTGATGCATTGTTATCAATTTCCATTGTCCAGAAATTGCTCCTAACATATCTTTTCCTCATCCATCTAGCCCATAGTCCGTGATCATTTATGATTTTCCAGGCTTTTTTCATTGTGAAGGCCTCTCTCATATCTCTAATTCTTCTCAGTCCTACACCCCCTTTTTCTTTTGGTCTACATAAATCATCGTATTTAATTTTGTGTAAACCATCTTTCCAAATAAAAACCGCACAAACATTTTCAATTTTTCCAATAGAAGCTTTAGGAATCTGAAATGTTTATAGCCAAAAATTTATTTTTACTTGAATTACAGTGTGCACAAGTTCAATTCTTCCAGCAAATGATAGAAGTCTAGAGTTCCAGCCTTGTAGTCTTTCTCTGATCTTTGTAATTAGCTCTGCACATTCTCTATCAGTTATTTTGTTTGAAGAGAGGGGAACATGTAAGTATTTTACAAGTAATTCACCCTCTCTAACCCCCAAAGTATCAATCACAACTCTCTTATTCATACAAAATTTATTGAAGTAACATTTAGACTTTTGCTCATTCAACTTAAGCCCAACATATTTCCCCAGATATTCAAAAATCTCAGTAATCTTGTTCGCAGCTTTAACATTTGACTTGACACAAATTATCAGGTCATCTGCATACAACAAGTGGCTAATGGACGGTTGGAATTTATGAATTGGTTGAATCTCTTTAGAAAACTCTGCTAGCTCCATCTACAATCTAAAATACTCCATAGCAATTGCAAACAAATAAGGGGAAAGAGGGTCCCCTCGTCTAATACCTCTGTTGCTGGTAATGAAACTCTTTGGCACTCCATTGATTAGAATAGAAAAAGTAAGGGATTGAATACATTCTAAAATCAGTCTAGTAATTTTCACAGGGAAAGTCATCGCCAATAACATATGAACAATGAAGTGCCTATTAATTTTATCATATGCTTTTTGCAGATCAACTTTTAAACAAAATTTGTCTGCACCCTTCTTGTTGAAATTTCTAATTGGTTCATGTGCTAGAAGGAGTTTTCTGAAATATTTCTACCTTTAATAAACGCACTTTGACATTCGGCAATCATGTCTGGTAAAACCACTTTTATTCTATTGTAAATTACTTTGCTTAAGATTTTATACAGAACATTGCAGCAAGCAATAGGTCTATAATTAGCAATTCTGGTAGGTTTCTCATTTTTTGGAATAAGGTAGAGGAAAGTGTGGTTTATTTCTTTGATAATTTTACCTAAGTGAAAAGCTTCTTGCACTACTGATAGCAAATTATACTAACATCTTTATTTAGAATATATATACACACAGACACATATGCAGAATTTGTATACATGAATTAATACTGAAGACTGTACAGTTTAAGAGCTTTTAGAGATTCAAAATTCAGAGTAGATTCAAGACTCATGAGTAATCAAGATTTCAAGAGTTCAAAAATAATATATTTATCGAGTCTGGATTTTGTAAGACTCCAAATAAAACTCCAGGTTCGAATTCAAGTTCAAACTCAAAGTTCTAATTTTCAATTCTATCCTCAATCCTCTCTATTTTTGTTTTTCTTTTTATCCTCAATCTTATCTATTTTGTTTTTCTGTTTAATTCTATTTTCATTTGTCTTTGATTTTCAAACTTAATTTATATATATATATACCTTACTTATATTATATTTATATTTTATATAGTTTAAAACCTTATAATTTTATAGATATATTTATATAGTTTAAAAATATATTTTCATATGTTTTTCTATCATATAATATTGATTTACAACATTAGAATTTTATTCAAGAATTTCCAGAATTAATTTTATATCAAATTACTTGAAAAATGCTTTGAAAATAAAATTTACACATGGCTATGTCGACATAGCAAAATATGTATGTCGACATATAACAGCTATTTTTCTAAATTTGAAGGGAAGTGTCTTTTCACTATTTGAAATGCTTTAGAACCGTTGCAACCCTTCATACCCTATAAAAAGAGGTTAAAACCGAATTTTCTAACATCTCTTCTTCTCCATCTTCATCTCCTTTCAGCCTATCATTATTCTTCTTCATTTTTATGGTTTTTACACTTATACTCTGCCGAATTCACTTCTGATTTGGTAAAACTTCTTCTCTCTACACTCTCTGAATCATGTGCTATTGAAGAGTTATAGGGTTGTTTTGTAATTGGTTGGGTTGGATAAACCTTGTTGTGAGTCAAAGAGGAGTCGGTGTGTCCTTGTGGGCCGTGAAATCAAGAAAGTAGGAATCGGTGTGTTATTGTGAGCCATGAAATCAAGAAAGTAGGAATCAGTGTCTCCTTGTTAAGCCATGAAATCAAGGAGGGTGTAATAGATTATTGAAAGAGTAATAAAACTCTGCACAACCCAGCGTCGTGTGGGACTGGACGTAGGAGTAATCTGAATCAGTATAAAATCCGGTGGTTCTTTCCTTTTCTACACTTTTGTTTTTGTTTATTTTGTTTGTGTGTTTGAATCTGTATCTGCGTTTGTGTTTGTGGTGTTTAATTCTTCCCATAGTTCTCTCTAGGTTTTTAAGTCTTGTTTAAATTCCTACAAACACTATTCACCTCCGTCTAGTGTTTGCTTTGCTTGAACGATCCATTCCGCAGTCCCTAACAATTGGTATCGGAGCAAGGTCTTTCAAAAAGTTCATAATTTGATTTTTGAAAATTTGGTAAAATGGCAAATTTTTTGAATCTCTGATAATACTAGTGTCAATTCATGCATGCATTGCATCAATGTTAAAAGAGTCTGCATATATTAATGTTAAAGAAGCATATGATCTACTGAAATGTTTGTTAATACAGAAAAGGATGAGTTCTATGACTTTTGAAAACGCAAAAGTTGAAAAGATGGGTGAAGGGGCTATTGGAGATTCAAATCTTGAACTGGTGTGTTACACGGCTTTTGAAAATTCAAATTCTGGAAAGCAATTGGTGGAAATGAAAAAGGACAAATGGATACTGGATAGCGGCTGTTCAAGACATATGACTGGGAATCCAGAACTACTCAATAATCTGAAGCATGAAGATGGTGGATTGGTAAACTTTGGAGATAATTCTAAAGGATACATCATTGGAATCGACAATGTGGGTAATTCTGAAACTCCTACTATTTCTGATGTTTTATTAATTAGGAATTTAAAACACAATTTGCTGAGTATAAGTCAACTTCGCGATAAAGGATATAAAATAAAATTTGAAAAGAATAAATGTTTCATAGAGGATAGGAAATCAAAAATTATATTTGAAGGAGATATAAAGAAAAATATTTATATATTAAGTATGCAAATTACCAATGATAATTTATGTCTTATGGCCAATACAAGTGATTCTTAGATTTGGCATAAGTGATTCGGTCATATAAATTTCAGACATATTTCTAGAATTTATAAACCAGATTCGGTTAGAGGATTACCCAAAATGAAATTCAAATTTAATAACTTATGCGATGCTTGTCAATTGTAACACCCCACATCCGTTAGTGTCACTCAAAAGGGAATGCACTAAGTTCTGTGGAGCATTATAGGTAAAAGATGCAGATAAATTACAGAACAGGCAAATTTAAACAGCAGAAAATAAAACTTTACTTTATTGATAAAATAGTTTGTACAATAATTGTTTTCCAATACCAGAGTATCTGTCTTACATAAAAATAAAGAAGCATAAAATAACATTTATATTCCCCAATGTAGCATGAGCCAGCCATTGCAATGGAAAAGAGAATCCGAGCAAAACTTCGACTAATCTTCAAGCTGGGAAAGAGTAATGGTCCAATCTAATATGAGCTATACTATTCCCTCCTTTACTACCTGGAGGGGGAGGGGGGGGAACGGAAGAAAAGAAGACGAAAGAAAAACAGAGTCAGACATAAAGCCTAGTAAGTTCAGTTACTTCTACCATGTGAACAGGGAAAAGCAACACGACATGAATTAACTGAATACAAGGCAATACCATGATGAAAGGGCTAACAAGATAACATAAGATTAACGCAAGATATGCTAAGGCAAGATAAACTAGATATGCTTTAATACTTTCTCTGCTTCGCTATTACCCTGTTATTCTGGTTTCTATATCTCTGCACCACCGAGCAAGTGTCCCAACTAGTAATCTGTATAAAATGATAACGTGATCCCAATCCCTGTAATTGTGGTTAGCTTCACGTGTACATCTGTTATTTATTACCTAGATTTATTCTAGGGTATTCTATCGAGCGCTTTCTAGATTTAACCAGGGTTTACACGACCTATTAGTTGCTTCTCGGATTCAAGGTTTATGCGACCTAGGTCCAACTAGGCATTATGCTACCTATCGAACGATGTCCCCTAGTCTAGGACACACTACCTAAAGCGGTATATGTTCCTAGACTTTCCCCACGTATGTGTCGCGAATCATTATCGCCGTCTAGATGCACATGTCCTGAATATGTGCGACCCGAGTCCCATGGCAGGGCTACTCTAGAAACACGGAACTCGGTCAGGAGCTTTCAGATATCTGCCGATGCTAGTCCATCCTAGTCTTTAGGTAGCCTTATACTGCAACCAAGGCATACCCTTGGTTCTTCTAAAGCAGACCTTAACCTCTGTGAGCCCAGGAGGATCATCTGCAGCCTCACAAAGGGATACCAAGAGTACCCTCACGTCCCCTCGAAGTCGCGTGCTTCGTAACCCAGTTCGTTGGATCCTTCTTTAAGATCAAATGGACGTTCGCTCCTTCTCGTGTTCTACTAAGGTTTACTACTTAGTTCTTTTAACCAAGGTTTACCACTTAGTTTCCTGAATCGTCGTTTTCTTAACTAAGGTTTACTACTTAGCCCATTTTTAACTAAGGTTTACCATTTAGTTCTCTCTCTCGTCAAGTTGGATTGGTTAAGTGTCATTAGTCAATTCAAGTTAACTTAACCCATTCATTTGTCATGTTAAACTGGTTAAGTGTTATCAGTAGTTCATGTTGACTTAACCCTACCACAATCAAGTTATATTGGTTAAGTATTTCTTATTACTTAACCCTACTCATTCATCTTGTATTGGTTAAGTGTCCCTTTTTACTTAACCTTACCCATCTGTTTAACTGACATGTTATAACGGTTAAGTGTTCCCTTAGTTAACTTAACCCTAACATCTGTTTAATTAACATGTTATAATGGTTAAGTATTGTCCCTTTATGTTTTTAACTTAACCCTGTTCATTTATCATGTTATGACGGCTAAGTGTTCTAAGTTTACTTAATCCCACCTTCTAGTCTGGTTAACATGTTAATTTGGCTAAGTGTATTAAATTTTACTTAACCCCACCTTCTAGTCTAATTAACATGTTATAACGGTTAAATCTTTTCTTAACCCTACCCACTTGTCTAGTCAACATGTTATAATGGCCAAGTGTTTCCTTAATTACTTAACCCCTACAAATCTTGTCTTGTTAACATGTTAAGTTGGTTAAGTGTTCCTATGCACTTAACCCTTCCATTCTTGCTTAGCTGTACCTTAGCTTTAAATTATTCATTAAAGCACCAACCACTCGCATTAGACAGATATCGTTGCGGTTACTGGATGTGTCGGTCGGTTCCGGGCAGATTTACACCGCAACTCAGTCTAACCCTGGGTCCTTTTGGGCTCAATGCTCTAACCACCCACATTAGATAGGTATTGTTACGCTTGCTAGATTTGCCGTGCGGTTCCGGGCTGTCTTATACCGTAACTCAATCTAACCTCGGGTTAGGCATATTCGTCTTTCACTAGATCCACATATTTATCCTTTTATGTTCATATGTAAATTGTCAACAATTTTATTGTCATGGCCTCCTTTTTCTCTAAATCAGATTTAATTATACCATTTTTGCCCAAGTCTAATATACATGTCAACTACTCACAATTATAGCCAAATTCAAAATTATGCCAATATACTTATTATGCCAAATTTACTTAATTAAGTTAACCCAATTCTGATTTAATATTCTAATTTACAGTTTTATGCCTAAAACTTAGTTTACTTGTCAATACTAGATTCAATATGTCAAATTACATATTCCATAATTCATGTCAAATTACCCCAATTTGCATCTTAATAGTCATGTTATAATACATGTTCCAAATTATGCTAATTACAATCACGTTCATGTTCAGGTTATGCCACTTTCCAAGTTTTCATCTAAGTTCATGTAAATTTTCATGGTTTGCCCAAATCGTATTCCCATCGTTCGTGTAATCGTGATTTAGTCTAGATTATAGGTCAATCTAGATTCGTAGATAAAAAAGGGAATAAACAAGAATATCATGAAAAGATAGGGCATAAGATGATAATCCAAATTCACGAATTTCAGATCTAACAAATACACTGAATAAATTGATTAAAACAACGCAGGCATATAGATCTAATACTATTATGAACATGAAAAGGTTTGAATAATAATATAGGTTCAAGAACGTGGATAGATCTAAATTAATAGAAAAATCCATAAAATCAAGATCCAAGAAGTAACAAGAATAGATCTGAATAGATGATCCAGTTTAGATCTAATTTCATAGTCAATGATCCCCAAAGGTATATGTATTCAAGCACAGATTAAATGAAAGGATAAGGTATATTCTCATATTCATTTAATTACATGTCACAATTAGATCTAGGTGTTCAAATCTAAAAAGTAACTGACTTACAGAGATTAGATTCGTAGAAAAATAGTCGTTGATTTAGCTTTTGAATTCTAATCTTGATTTCCAAGCTTGATTCCACGAAGAATTTGAACAACATAACCCCGTCTTGATTTATTTTATTTTATTTTAATTAGAATTAGAGCAGAGTATAGGCATAGAGGAGTTGTGAGGAGAAAATATGAGGTCTAGGGGTGTTTTTATAGCTGTTTGGTCAACGTATAGGGTCAAAATCGCGTCTAGGTACAAAATGTGAATTCTGCCCAGATCTGGAGGGTAGGTCGACCCCCAGGTCGACCTCCCTTGAGGTAGGTCGACCTCCAGGTCGAACTCCCTTGAGGTACGTCGACCTCTAGGTCGACCTGCCTGGGCGGGAATTTTCCCGCCCAGCCCAGTTCAACGATTTTTGAATTTCTGAGCTGTTTCTGAATTTTTGCTGAAACTTCTGAACGTCATAACTCCTTTATACGGAGTCCGATTTGCGCAAACTCAGACTCTGTCTCAAGCAGAATTTCGAGATGAACGCAATGGCATAACCCGTTCCCCTTGATTCTTCTTCTAAAAATTATTTATACCTTAATTTGTGAAACTTAATGTTACAGAATTACGGGGTGTTACATCAATTCAGAAAATTAAGGAAGAGTTCATTTAAATCAAAAGAAGAAATCACTACTTCAAAACCATTAGAGTTAATACACATGGATTTATATGGTCCATCTCAAACTCAACAATAAACCATAACAGATATGTATTTGTAATAATCGACGATTTCTCTGGATACACTTGGACTTTGTTTCTTAAAAATAAAAGTGATGCTTTTGATCAATTTAAAACTTTTTCTAAAAGGATTCAAAATTTATTATCATTAAATATTTAAATAATACGTAGCGACCATGGTGGAGAATTCGAAAATGAGAATTTTGAAAAATATTAATAAAAAGGGAATAACCCACAATTTTTCAATTCCGAGAAACCCTCAACAAAACGGAGTAGTTGAATGAAAAAATAGAACGATACAAGAATGTGCAAGAACTATGTTATCCGATAGTAACTTACCAAGGAATTTTTGGGCTGAGGCAGTAGCTACAGCTTGTTATATTATAAATAGAATTTCAATTAGACCTTTGACTTATAGAACTCCTTACGAACTCTGGTATAATAAGAAACCAAAAGTATCTTATTTTAAAATAGTTGGAAGCAAAAGTTTTATACTTAATACAAAGGATAATTTAGACAAATTTGATTCAAAATCAGATGAAGGAATTTTTATTGGATATTCTGAAAGAAACAAGGCTTATAGAGTTTTTAATACTCGAACCAACACTATAGAAAAAACATTAAACATATCTTTCGATAAAAACTATAAAAGTAACTCAAAATGATAAAGACGATTATGAGGATGAAGTTAATGAAATAAATAATGAAGATAACCAACCAAATAAAAGAATTAGATTACTTAGAGACCATCCCGTAGAAAATATTTTAGGGGATATTGAATTCGTTGTCAGAACTCGTAATCAACTAAATAATATGAGTAATACTGCATTTATATCAACTATAGAATCTAAAAATCCAAAGGAAGCTTCTTCCGATGATTCATGGATAATTGCTATGCAAGAAGAATTGAATCAGTTTACTGGGAATGAAGTATGGGAACTTGTTCCTAGACCGGAGGATAAAACTATTATAGGAACCAAATGGGTCTATAAAAATAAAATGAATGAACAAGGTGAGGTAGTAAGAAATAAAGCACGACTAGTAGCACAAGGATATACTCAAGAAGAAAGAATATATTACGATGAAACTTTTGCTCCCGTAGCAAAACTAGAAGCTTTTAGAATTTTACTAGCCTTTGCAAACTATAATAATTTCAAATTATATAAAATGGATGTTAAAAGTGCATTTCTAAATGGTTTTGTCAAAGAAGACGTATATGTAGAGAAACCACCCATATTTGAAGATGAGAAGTTACCCGATCACGTATATAAACTAAAGAAAGCATTATATGGATTAAGACAGGCTCCTAGAGCTTGGTATGATAGATTACGAAATTATTTATTACAATCAAACTTTGAAATAGGAAAATTAGATAAAACGCTGTTTATTAAGAAAAATAACAAAGATATACAATTAGTACAAATATATGTTAATGACATAATCTTTGGGTCGACAAATGAAAAACTGAATAAAGATTTTTAGATATTATGACCAAAGAGTTTGAAATGAGCCGTATGGGAGAATTATCATTCTTTTTAGGTTCACAAATTCGTCAAGTAAAAATGGAATATTTATTAATCAAGAAAAATATGCAAGAGATTTAATTAATAAGTACAATCTAACAACAACTAATGGTAGACCAACACCTATGGAAACTAATATTGCTTTAAGTAAAGATGATACATCAAAAGACGTTAATCAAAAACTATATAGAGGAATGATAGGATTATTATTATATATAACTACCAGTAGACCAGATATAATGCATAGTGTATGTCTCTGTGCACGATATCAATCACAACCTAAGGAAACTCATTTAACAGCCATAATACGTATTCTGAGATATGTAAAGCATACATCAGATTTTGGATTATTTTATCCTAAAAATGATTCATTCGATCTAGTTTCGTACTGTGACGCTGACTGCGCTGGATGTAAATCTGATAGGAAAAGTACTAGTGGAACATGTCATTTTCTAGGAAATTCCCTTGTATCTTGGTTTAGTAAGAAACAAAATACCGTATCTTTATCAACAACTAAAGCAGAATATATATCTGCTGCTTTGGCATGTTCACAAGTAATTTATATGCAACAAACTTTAAACGATTTTGGTTTAAACATAAGTAAATCACCTATATACTGCGATAATACAAGTGCTATAAATATATCTAAAAATCCTACTCATCGTTCAAGAACTAAACATATTGATGTGTGACATCACTTTCTAAGAGATAATGTAAGTAAAGAAAAGATTTCACTTGAATTTATAGAAACAGATAAACAAATAGCCGATATATTAACCAAAGCATTAAATGAAGCAATAGTCACTAAATTTAGGAGAGAATTAGGTATATGTTCATTAAGTGAATTAGAATAATTAAAGTAACAATATATACATATATATATATATATATAATAAGGAATTAAAATAATGAAATTTGCAACAACACTATGTCGACATGAATATTCTGGTATGTCGACATATAACTGAAAAAATTTTAAAAATTAATTCCCACCAAAAGTTAGTTATACTAACTATATAAATCCTTTCATTCGAATTTCTTTCTTCATTCTCATTCTTCTTCTCTGCAAAAACTCTAAATTAAAAATTACAATGGCTTCCACTAATCTAAATACTCAAAACAACCCCGATTCATACGCTGGACCATTCGAGAGTCCATTTCAACGATCTATGCTCTCTAGAGTGATCAAAATTGAAGAGAAAATGGAGTATTTACTGCAAATGGTGGCTGAGACGCAAGTGCTTCAAATTAGAATAAGTCAAGAGCAAAACAAACAGGCACAAGTGATGAGGAGTCTCTTAAAGTTTATAATGGATAATGAGACTAACCCGATCATCATCAATGATGATAATCAACCAATGAAAGAAGAGGAAGAACCAGAAGAAGAACCGGAGGAAGAATCAGATGAGGAAGAAATGATGGAGGAGGAAGAACATCAAGAGGCTCAAATAACGGTTGTGGACGAAGATGATAACATTGAATGCGTAGGAGAGGTCCTATTTGACGAAAATGGGAATGTGATTGAAAAGAATGGAGAATTCCGTCTCCATTATCCAAATTGTCCAATTCACAAGCCTCCCATTGTCAAATAATTTAGTGTTTAAGGAATGTCTAGATTTAGCTTTATTACATTCTTATGGTATATTTATGTATAAATCCATGTATATGTACACGTGTTTGTTTAACATAAATAAATTGTTGTTTGTGATTGATATTGGTCTAAACCTTCTATAACATAAATATATGATTATTAGATTAAGGGGGGGGGGGTATTCTAAATAGTTATTAAATTTAGGAGTATTTTCTAGGTATATTACTTAGATTTTACAGTTGTTTAACTTAAGGGGAGTATCTTTAATCTTTCTTTTTGATAATGCCAAAGGGGGAGAAATTATAAAATATAGACATAGTTTATAGGATTCATACAGACAGGGGGAGTATTATAAGAAGATCATCATCAAACAGGTATATACAGGTATGATATTTTATAAACTAAGGTTGTCATCGTCAAAAAGGGGGAGATTGTTGGAGAATGGAGTTTTGATGACAACAACCTTATTTCAATTATCATTGATTATAAAATATATACTAACATCGTTATTTAGAATATATATATATATATATATATATATATATATATGCAGAATTTATATACAGGAATTAATACTGAAGACTGTACAGTTTAAGAGCTTTTAGAGATTCAGAATTCAGAGTAGATTCAAGACTCATGAGTAATCAAGATTTCAAGAGTTCAAGAATAATATATTTATAGAGTCTAGATTTTGTATGACTCCAAATAGCACTCCAGGTTCAAATTCAAACTCAAAATTCAAAATTCTGATTTTCAGTTCTATCCTCAATCCACTCTACTTTTGTTTTTCTTTTTATCCTCAATCTTATCTATTTTGTTTTCTATTTAATTCCATTTTCATTCGTCTTTGATTTTCAAACTTAAGTTTTATATATATATACTTTATTTATATTATATTTATATTTTATATAGTTTAAAACCTTATAATTTTATAAATATATTTATATAGTTTAAAAATAGATTTTCATATGTTTTTCTATCATATAATATTGATTTACAACATTAGAATTTTATTCAAGAATTTCCAGAATTAATTTTATATAAAAATACTTGAAAAATGCTTTGAAAATAAAATTTACACACGGCTATGTCGACATAGCAAAATATGTATGTCGACATATAATAGCTATTTTTCTAAATATGTATGTCTCCATCCACCAACTCTCACCCACTCAACTATTGCATTAATATAAATGGATAGCTACAAATGACGGGCAAAACGGATGCTTCCAACACTTGTGATACACACACACACACACACACACACACACACACATATATATATATATATATAAAATAAGTGTTTCCTTGCATTTTAAACAATGCAGCACTCTAAATTCTCTCTGACTTCCACCACACAACTCCCTTCTCTCTAAACACGCTCATTCTCACTCATTATTTAACCATAAATGAATGACTATGGTGCATCCAAGGAAGGATGCCATATAACACATACACACACACACACACACACACACACTCTCTCTCTCTCTCTCCACACACACACACACACACACACACACACACACACACACACACACACACACTCTTTCGTCCCCTGCCAAGATCCATCTAGTTCTATCATTCATTTTCAGAAATTTCTTATATAACTTAACTTATACATAAAGTTTCCGAAGCATAAACTTTACCCCCTAATTGAAACCCTAAGGTTTTATTCCTTTTAACGCAATGGCCCGTACAAAGCAAACCGCTAGGAAATCCATCGGAGGAAAGGCCCTAAGGAAGCAACTTGCAACAAAAGTTGCATGCAAATTTGCTCCAGCCACGACGGTGTGGAGAAACCCCATAGATTCAGGCTAGGAACCGTTGCCCTACGTGAGATCCCTAAGTATCAAAAAAGCACTGAACTTTTTTGATAAGGAACCTTTCTTTCTAGAGATTGGTTCGTGAAATCGCTCAAGATTTCAAGACCGATCTGTGATTTCAGAGCTCCACTGTTGCTGCTCTGCAAGAAGCGGTTGAGACGTATCTTGTTGGTCTGGTTGAAGATACTAATTTGTGTGCAATTCATGCTAAGAGAATTACAATTATGCCAAAGGATATCCAGCTTGCTAGGAGGATTAGAGGTGAAAGGGCATAGTTTGATATTCAATTCGAATCTTCTGTGGTTATGGACTTGTTTTTGGCGTTTGTGTATTTGCTTTGTCTTTCGTATGCATATGTAGCGTTAGTAATTTATTATTTATGTTATGATGAAGTTTATGAATGAAATGAAATGTCTTCCTTTAATATATATATATATATATATATATATATATATATGGAGCGATCGGGGGCACCCCTGTTTGTCTTCCTTCAATTATTCACCGTTCAGACATTTATTCAAACCGTTAAAATTAAACACCAAATATATTATTGTACGGATGTCGGAACGAGCTCAAATTTTGGATAGGTCCTTAAATATATGTGGATTGAACATCTGCAAATTCTCGTTCGATTTGGATCGCCGTAGCTCACGGACCGGCAGGGGTGCTAAAGGGGTGCTCACAAACAGGGGTGCTCCCGATCGCTCCTCATATATATATATATATATATATATATATATATAGCTCTGATACCAAATATAGGGGGTGTATATTTGATTATTAATTAATGATATGGGGGGCATGTGTTATACATAGGCCCTGGTATATATTATTTAATTCTTTTAGTAAATCAGGTTTATTGATATCGTCTAACGGTATATTTAAAATTTCTAGAGTTTCTACTAAAATTTCTATTGTACCAATTAAATATAACGTTATATCTATAAATAGTTCTAAAATATTAGTAATAATGTGTAGGATAGAATACAAATATAACTTTGTGCTATCCATTTTTGTAAGAATTTTTACTGGTAAGAAACGCTGTTGTTTTTAATAGGTAGCTTTTGGTTATGTTTAAGTGCTATTATTTTTCTTTTTAGTAGCATCAAATGCTATTGTTTCTCTTTTTAGTAGCATTTTAAAGCGCTGTCCGGAGTTAGTATATATATATATATATGACATAAATTTTTTCTCTGAATTCATTAAGAAACCTTAGTGGCAGCTTGCAGGTTTTATCCCAAGGGTGCACTAAGCAAATTTCAAAATAGAGAATTAGGAACTCTGATTATATGCATTAGGAAGCCTTCTAATTTTTTATTTTGATTTTGTGTTTCTTTTACCAATCCCTATATATATCCATATAATATTCATTATCAGTGAAATAATCCATAAAATTGTCAAAATTTTCTATTTGTTTTTTCATAATGTTTCGGTACTTTTCTAGATATTGTTTAAAAGTTCTTTCACTTATTGGTTTTGTTTCTTTTGGGCTGTTTATTATAAAAGTTCTGTTAATGCTGTTTATGGCATAATCCAAATCAATTTCGGGATCATCAGTTAAGTCTATTAATTCTTCAGTATATTTATTTTTAAAAACAGTTACTATTTCATATTGTTGTTTTTCATTTATTTCCATATTTTTCATTATGTAGAATAGTTTTGATAAAAACTTTTCTTCTAAATGTTGTTCTAATGTTTCCATTTATTTTTATTTTTGAGAGAATGTTTAGGTTTTTAATGGGAAATTTCTTTATAGTAAACTAAAACGGTTCTTTGTTTTACTTTTTAGAGGAACGATCAAAGCTTTCGGGAGTAATCAGATAAATTTCTATAACAGTAAGTTCATGTCTGGCTGCTTTAAATCTTGGATACTTTGTACTTAAATAAAATCTGCTTAAAAAGTTTTGTTTTTTATTACCAGGATACCTTTTTCTTAAAAACAATCCTCACCTTGTTGCTCTCATCATTTTTTCCCAATTATTTAAATAGGTACTTTTTTAGATTTAAACGAGCTTACGTCTTTTGGATTAGTTTTTAAGAGAGATGTATAATCCCAATATCTGGTGTCAAATTAACAATATTCGTAAACAGATAGTATTCATGCACATATATCATTAGAAATAAGTAATTTAGCCAGAGAAAGTTTTGGCAGAATGATCTTACATTGCTATAGAATTCTTATCCTTTCTTCCCTTAGCTTTGACCAGAAAGTTTAGTTGCAGAACATTGAGCAATATAAGGACGCCATTAAAAAGCTTTGCACAAAGGAAATTATTATTACAATACTTGCTGGAGAATTACAATGAGATTTTTTCCCGTCTTTTTTCGTGTGTCTTCTTGAAGGCCTTACATACTTTATATAGCCTTCATAGCAGGTTTTCTACCGGCAAGTGTGGGTGATTTTCCCACTTAGAAAAACATTACAGAAAATAATTTACATAGGCTGGCACACTTTCAAACTAGCATAGTACAATAATTTTTACAAGTGGCTTAATAATACATACTAGCTGCCAACTCACGTAGCATTTAACATTTATCTGGTAGGTAGTGTCAAATCCTTAGTGCCGAATCTTCATAATGTCTTCTGTCTTTATTCATTCTAGGGGAATAATTTTACTTTATAGGCTTCTTTATTTCTTGTCACTTCTTTACGTCAATCATCCAAGTCTTCAATCATTCAAATCTTCAGTGCTGTATTGTGAAGCTCTGTCTTCTTCTTTAACTCTTGGTATCTTTTTATAGTTGGCAATTATATTTGGTTTAGGGTGATATATATCAAACATTTTGAACCTGGGATTAAATTCCTGTATATTTTTACTAATGTATGTCTTGATAACAGGAGTTTCGGAGGCTAAGATATAATCCCTGTTGTCTATCCATCCTTGATTTATTCCAACTATGTATGCACGATATCTTTCGTATGCACTTTGTTCGAACATTTTTGTTGTAGAGAAGTTATATGGAGTAAAATGTTTATCCCATTCAGGATAATCTGGATCAAAATTGTATGCCTTCAATTTTATTAAATGTCTAGTAGGATCAAATACATTTTTACCAAAATGAGGTGGTATAGAGGTTATTTCTAGGCATACTTCTGTGTCTAGTACCTCTGAGAAATAATCTGCTACATTCCCAATAGGTTCAGGCAATTCTGTTTGTGTCCAAGCATCAAGATATAGTTTATGTATAAATCCATAATTTAGCAGAAATTGTGGATCATATGTAGTGCCTTCATTTATCAGAAACTTATATTGGGACATTTTTATATTTACCTGTGGATAGGAAGCAATTATTGTGCATTTGCATTCAGTCATAAATTCTGAACAGTCTTTGTATTGGTTTGTACAGGATATATTTTTGTTTCTGACTACTTCCCATTTTATTTGGATTCCTTCTATTTGTTTTTCTGAAATGGCTGAGAGGAATTTGTATGCTTTTTTGTATTCTGTGATATTCAGCTCTATCGGGTGATGGAGAAAATATAGTTCTCTCTGTAATTGATCTGGAAAATTAGGCTGATTTTCCTCTTTAGGTTTTTGTGGTTTTAGTGCCAGAACTTGAGGAGGAGTGCCAAGATTTACCATTTTTTCTTTGCCTTTCATGGTTATAGCAGCAAATGTGGCTCTTGGTCTGAGACTTAGAATATTACTAGAAGAAGAAACTTCGTCTTTTATCAGCTTTCCAGAGGATATATTTTGGATTTGTTCTATAGTCTCTGAAATTATATAATCTTTTCCAAGTACTTTTTCTATTGCTTCTTTAGCAGATTCTTTATCGTAATATCCTTTGAACCAAGGTATCCCATATTTAGGATTTTGTTCTATGTATTTTATTTTGGTGCCTATTTCTTCCCATGAAGTGTATATTCCTGCATCTGGGCCATTGAATAAACAATAGTACGAGAATCTTCTATTTTCATTTTTAGAGAATATGTCTATAAGGGTATATAGAATGCTCATTTTCTGGCTGTTGTCTGTGGAATTTGTTCGTAGATTCCATATGTTATCTAGCACAAGGTGTTGATCTTCTGTTAATGGGATGCTTGTCACAAATCTATTCTTTGTGTATGTCTTTAGGAATTTTTTGCAATCTTGAGAAGTCATTATCTGTAGATATGTTTATAATAATATATATTAATCCTCTAATATTGTATAATTTTATAGTACTTGGAATATGTACCAGATGTTTATATGAATAGTCTTGAGAGAATATCAGGGAGTTTATTTGTTTTTCCTTTGATGTGTTCCCAAATAATTTTGGTTCCACAATTTAATATAGTGTGTCTTAATTTTATCCATCTATTATTTATAATAGATTTTTCTTTTCTTTTATCAACATATTTTACTATGGCTTCACAATCAGTTCTGATTGTAATTTCTTTATGAGATATTATAAATAAACGAAATGCTTCAATGCAATATATTATAGCTAATATTTCATAATCTAATGATGTCATATATCCTTTTTCTTTATATGTACCTGAAGTATATCTACATATTTTTTCTGTAGATTTAGGGTCATACCTATTGGTTTTTGATAATAAGATACCTCCCCATCCATGAGATGATCCATCTGTTTCTATTATTAAATATTCTGATTCAAGGGGTAATGTTAAAGGTTTTAAATCTTTTATTATTTCTTTAATTTTTTGAACTTGTTTTATATCTTCCTCGTTAAATTCTCTTTTTCCTTTTGGGCTTGCTTTGTTATATAAAGGTCCTGTGTATTTTGACAAATTTTGTATAAATGGTCTGGCATAATTTATTAATCCAAGAAAAGATTGTAACTGTTTTAGTTTTTCTATTTTATCTGGGAATTCTAGTATTTTTCTTGATATATGGGGTTGTAATTCTATTTGTCCTTTTCCTATTTTTACTCCTAAAAAATCTATCGTATTTTTAAATAGTTCTATTTTCTTTTTAGACATAATTAAGCCATGAGTTTCAAATAGCCTTAATATGGTATAAAGATGTGAGATGTGTTCTTTTTTTGTTTTAGAGAAAACAAGTACATCATCTATATAAACACAAGTAAATTTATTGCAATGTCTGAATATATTATCCATTTTTCTTTGGAATATTTGTGGAGCATTTTTTAATCCAAATGGCATTACTAACCATTCGTAATGTCCTTCGCTACATGTGAATGCAGTCCAGGGTATAGACTCGGGGTGCATTTTTACTTGCCAGAATCCTGATTTTAGATCAAATTTGGAAAACCAATAATTATCTTGGATTTTATTAATTAAAATGTCTTTGTCTGGTATACAATAACCATCTTCATTTGTATTATCATTAAGTCTAGTATAATCCATTACCATTCTAGATTGGCCTCTTTTTCTTTCTGATTCTTTTTGTACTACAAATGCTGCTGTTCTATGTCTTGAATCTGTTTTTCTTATTATTCCTAATTTATTTAGTATTTGTATATGCATTTTGAATTCTTCTATCATCCAATTGTCATATTTTGGTGATCTAGTTTTTATTGTTATATCTGAGTTAATTATATCAAGTTTACAGTAGATTGAATCATTTTCCCAATATTTTAGTGGTTTTTCTCCTATTATTTCTATCTTTTCTAACCTACTGATTATTTGGTCAATATCATCAGTACTTAGTAAAATTCTACTTAATTTGTTTGGATTTATCAGTTCTATACTAAGTTCTGTGTTTTTATCATACTCGTAGTTGTCTTCATATTCATTTAATTCTGTATTATATTCTGTATTATCTTCATTGTCCAGTTTTGCAAGATTTTCTTCTTCTTGTTCTTGTATCATTTTTTGTTTTTTACATTGTCCAGGTGTGTCACAAGTGCAGTGTTTTTCTTTTTCTTTCTGTCCACCACTCTTCTTAAGCGCATACTCTGATAAAATTGGTGTTAACGTAGTTTTTTTAGATATTTGTAGATAATCTTTATTAAAAGAGAATTGTCCATTATCATTTAATAAAAAATCTAATCCAAGTATTAAAGTTATACTTCCTAAATTTAATTATGTTACCCATAGGTGTTTTAAGGGGTAGTGTTGGGACCAATCATTACAGGTGGTACTAAACCTTATTTGTACATTTTTTACAACATCTGTTACAATGATTGTTTTTCCATCAAATTGTGTACTTTGTTTTGGTTTTTCTGCTTTAGAGACTAAATGGTGTGGTATTATTTTTGAACATATTGTAGAGCTTGTAGCCCCTGTATCTATGAATGCTAATACTTGTATTTCTATTCCTTTTATATTTAACAAGGTTAGAATTCTTAGTTCCCTTAGTTTTTCAGTATTACATATTAAGGGTATACTAATTGGTTTGTCTAGATTATTTAAGTTATTTTCAATGGGGTTTTCAATATTGGGTATATCTAAATTGTTTATATTAGAATTATTTGTAGTGATGATTTCTTTTCCTTTTCTATTTTGTTCTATTTGATATAAGTTTGTTTTGATTTCTTCTAATTCTAGTTCTAAATTATTCATTCTTTCTTCTAAAATTTTTATTCTATCTTCGTTGATTTTATTTTTGTCAGTAAATTGTATTTTCTTTTCATTTGGTATACTTAGTTCAAAATGTTTTTCTGCACAGGAGTAACATATCTCTATAGTGCATATTTTGCATTTAAATCTTTTGTCAAAGGCAGGGTACCAAGGACAAAAATAACATTTTGTAGTATCTGTTCCCATTTTGTACTTAAAGTCATGTTCACATTCATCTCTGTTTACTAAGTTTAATAGTTGATCAAAATGATCTAATTGATTTGTCTGGTTTTTTGTTAGTTCTTCTATTAAAGAATAGTCTGAACTAGAAGGTAGTTCTTGTTCTTCTAATCCTTCTAGTGATATTATAGAATATATTGTAGAAGTTTCTGAAACATCTGAAGTTATTTCTACCAAGTCTTCCTTTACTGAGTCAACTAAATTTGATTCTTTAGTAAATAAATTATGTCTTTTAGGACAAGCAGAAGAAAGATGTCCTTTTTGGTTGCATGCAAAACATGTAATAGTATTTGTGTATGTTTTTCTAGGATTATATTTTCTGACATGTTTAGTTTTATTTAGATATGGTTTTTTAGCCATTGATTTTCTTAAGTAGTATTTCTTTGTATACTGTTTCTTTGGTTTTGGTTTACTAGCCATAGGATTTTTAGAACCATATTGTTGGGGTGTATATATTTGTGAACAGAATCCATAATTCTTTTGCTTTAATTCTCTTTGTATTTGTATGTATGTACATTTTTTCTTTAATTCAGAAATAATATGGGTTATTCGGATTCCTATATTATCATATGTCTTAGGAACTCTAGGATACATTTCATTCCATGAATTGTGTACTTCTTTACCTAGATCTCCTGGTAGTTTAGAAAATAGTCTATCTCCTATTTCTTTAGAATAATAATTTCCAGAGGTTGTTGCATAGTATAAGAATTCATTTAAGAATTTTATTATATGTTTCCAATCTAATAGCTGTATTTGTTCTAGATCTCTCATAGCTTCTTGCTGTCTTAAAGTTAATCCTGTATTTACTTCTCTTCCAGTTATTATTCTATGTATTAAATATGCAAAATTGTAAATATTTCCACCTTGGGCTACTAGGGAGGCTACTTCATCTGGGAAATTTGATTTGTATGCTTCCCACATTCCTTTAGCAACATCACCTAAATAGTTTTCTGCAATTCTTACCATTTCTTCTCCTGAATGTATGTTTGGGTGTTTAGCAGAATAGTCTCTAGCTATTGCAGCAGTCCATTGTTCTAGATAGGTATCTAATAGTTGTGGATGACATTCAGTAACATTGAGTATTACCGAATTTGTTCCAAAGAATGTTATTTCTGTTGGTAATCTTTTTCCAGTTGTCCTTAAATTTTTGTTTTCATTTGTGTAGGGGTTTACATTTGTTCTAGGAGGATGTCCTAGTCTATAGGTCATTTCTTCTGGTGATCTTTGGGGATAGGTTACTGTTGATCTTTGAGGATAGTTTATTGTACTAGTACTTTCTCCTTGGGCTTCCATTAAGTCCAAGTGTTCTGTATATTCGCTTATTAATTCATTAATAAGCTGATTATTGTTTATTTTTATTGTTTCATTAATTTGATTAGTTATTAATTCATTAGAATCTTCTAAGAAAGCTTCTAATGTAGGTATGGTTTTTATTCTTATATTGTTTTCATCATCAGTGTATACAAAGGTATTATTGTCTATTTGATTATTTTTCTTAAGTTGATGCTCTAATTCAAACATTTCATAAGGTTCTAATATTATTCCAAGTTCTTTTGGATATAGTACTTTATCCATTTATAAATTTCTTTGTAATTCTGAATTTGATTCGTCATCAGAATCTATTTCTTGTTGGTTAGATGGTCCATAATCTTTAAACCTTAAAGATATAGATCCATTAGGATTTGTATATGTTACCACGTCATTTGGTTTTAATGTGAGTGTATTCTCATTTGGATTTTGTATTGTCCATTCATGTCCTGCTAGGACTGAAGAATCTATTTCCATGGGTCTTAAAAATGTTATTCCTGTTGAAGTTAGTGTTTTTATTACTTCATCAAGTTTTATTTTAATTTTAGGTGTGTATTTCGTCATACATTTTCCTAAAAATGTTATATCTAATAATATATTCTTCCCATTAAAATTTTCAAATCCTTTTGTTTGTATAATCACTTTTATATGTTTATAGAAATCTGCTAATGTCATTGTAAAGTTTGGAGATACATAAACAATTCCTATATTGTTATTCATGTCTACTTCTATTGTTCCAAAAATTCCTTTTTCTAATTCTTTATGTCTATCATCTATTAGGACTATTAGTAATTTAGCTCCTATTTTTTGTCTTACTAATCCTCTTATTCCGATAACTATTAATCCTAAATGAATTAATTTATATTTTTGTATTCTTAATTGTTTGATTGCCTCTGCTGACATTAAATTTATTATTTGTTGACTTCCATCACTAATTGATAATATTTCTTCTCTATGGTGTCTATATAATCCAGTATTTATGGTAAACATTCCTGTTCTATATAATTCTCTGGGATTTAGGGTATTTAGCTGATTATTTGAAAATACTTCTAAATCACTATCTACATTTATGATTTCTTCTAGTTGGGATTGTGAGCTAATAGATCTTCTTAGCATACTGTCCATCCATGTATTTGAGGATAGACTATTACTTTCAATAGGTCTATCTTCAGTACTTGTGATGGTTCTAGATGTTCCTGCAAATGGTCTTATATTCATTGTGTGTTATCTAATTTTTTAAAAGTTAGAAAACTTAACTTAGTTATCTTATTTTTGTTTGGGCCTTCTTCTGATGGTCCTATATTTAAGTTTGATAATCTTTCTGTTAGTAGGCTAATATCGTTATCTTTTTCTTGTGTTGATATATTTAGTCTAGTAATTTGCCTTTCTATAAGGTCTAACCTATCATGGATTTGGGTTATCATTGCAATAATAGTATCACACATTAAACACAATGTATTATCTGATCTGCTTGTAAAATTGTCTCTGTTATATCCTGCTATGTTATCAGATTTTTTGAATGTCATATTGACATGATTTGTAGCTTCTATGTACCATTTATTATCATATCCCATATTAATTTAATTGTATATACTTGATTTCTTGTAACATTTTTTCAATTTTTTGTATTTGTGTTTCAAAGTGTTGTTTGTTTATTACAGATTGATTCTTGACTTGTTGTATTAGATCTTTAGATTGTATTTCAATTTCTTTTGGTTTATTTTCTTCTATTAATTGTTTTAGGGAATTGATATCTGTTTTGTTTGGAAAGCATTTAAGGTTTAACGCCTTGAATTTTTTAGTCAGTTTTCTTACAGTAATGTCAAATTCATCTATTTTTAATAAAGAGGTTTTTATGTAATCTTGATTATCTTGAATTTGTTGTAGTTTTTTATTTCTGGAAGTCATACTTTCAGAAATAAGTTCTATAAGTTTATAAAATCTATTATTATAGTTTTGTAAAGAATCTCCTAATTGTATTATTAAATCTGTGACAGAATTTAAGTGCTTATCTTCAGAATTCTAACCTTGTTAAATATAAAAGGAATAGAAATACAAGTATTAGCATTCATAGATACAGGGGCTACAAGCTCTACAATATGTTCAAAAATAATACCACACCATTTAGTCTCTAAAGCAGAAAAACCAAAACAAAGTACACAATTTGATGGAAAAACAATCATTGTAACAGATGTTGTAAAAAATGTACAAATAAGGTTTAGTACCACCTGTAATGATTGGTCCCAACACTACCCCTTAAAACACCTATGGGTAACAGAATTAAATTTAGGAAGTATAACTTTAATACTTGGATTAGATTTTTTATTAAATGATAACGGACAATTCTCTTTTAATAAAGATTATCTACAAATATCTAAAAAAACTACGTTAACACCAATTTTATCAGAGTATGCGCTTAAGAAGAGTGGTGGACAGAAAGAAAAAGAAAAACACTGCACTTGTGACACACCTGGACAATGTAAAAAACAAAAAATGATACAAGAACAAGAAGAAGAAAATCTTGCAAAACTGGATAATGAAGATAATACAGAATATAATACAGAATTAAATGAATATGAAGACAACTATGAGTATGATAAAAACACAGAACTTAGTATAGAACTGATAAATCCAAACAAATTAAGTAGAATTTTACTAAGTACTGATGATATTGACCAAATAATCAGTAGGTTAGAAAAGATAGAAATAATAGGAGAAAAACCACTAAAATATTGGGAAAATGATTCAATCTACTGTAAACTTGATATAATTAACTCAGATATAACAATAAAAACTAGATCACCAAAATATGACAATTGGATGATAGAAGAATTCAAAATGCATATACAAATACTAAATAAATTAGGAATAATAAGAAAAACAGATTCAAGACATAGAACAGCAGCATTTGTAGTACAAAAAGAATCAGAAAGAAAAAGAGGCCAATCTAGAATGGTAATGGATTATACTAGACTTAATGATAATACAAATGAAGATGGTTATTGTATACCAGACAAAGACATTTTAATTAATAAAATCCAAGATAATTATTGGTTTTCCAAATTTGATCTAAAATCAGGATTCTGGCAAGTAAAAATGCACCCCGAGTCTATACCCTGGACTGCATTCACATGTAGCGAAGGACATTACGAATGGTTAGTAATGCCATTTGGATTAAAAAATGCTCCACAAATATTCCAAAGAAAAATGGATAATATATTCAGACATTGCAATAAATTTACTTGTGTTTATATAGATGATGTACTTGTTTTCTCTAAAACAAAAAAAGAACACATCTCACATCTTTATACCATATTAAGGCTATTTGAAACTCATGGCTTAATTATGTCTAAAAAGAAAATAGAACTATTTAAAAATACGATAGATTTTTTAGGAGTAAAAATAGGAAAAGGACAAATAGAATTACAACCCCATATATCAAGAAAAATACTAGAATTCCCAGATAAAATAGAAAAACTAAAACAGTTACAATCTTTTCTTGGATTAATAAATTATGCCAGACCATTTATACAAAATTTGTCAAAATACACAGGACCTTTATATAACAAAGCAAGCCCAAAAGGAAAAAGAGAATTTAACGAGGAAGATATAAAACAAGTTCAAAAAATTAAAGAAATAATAAAAGATTTAAAACCTTTAACATTACCCCTTGAATCAGAATATTTAATAATAGAAACAGATGGATCATCTCATGGATGGGGAGGTATCTTATTATCAAAAACCAATAGGTATGACCATAAATCTACAGAAAAAATATGTAGATATACTTCAGGTACATATAAAGAAAAAGGATATATGACATCATTAGATTATGAAATATTAGCTATAATATATTGCATTGAAGCATTTCGTTTATTTATAATATCTCATAAAGAAATTACAATCAGAACTGATTGTGAAGCCATAGTAAAATATGTTGATAAAAGAAAAGAAAAATCTATTATAAATAATAGATGGATAAAATTAAGACACACTATATTAAATTGTGGAACCAAAATTATTTGGGAACACATCAAAGGAAAAACAAATAAACTCCCTGATATTCTCTCAAGACTATTCATATAAACATCTGGTACATATTCCAGGTACTATAAAATTATACAATATTAGAGGATTAATATATATTATTATAAACATATCTACAGACAATGACTTCTCAAGATTGCAAAAAATTCCTAAAGACATACACAAAGAATAGATTTGTGACAAGCATCCCATTAACAGAAGATCAACACCTTGTGCTAGATAACATATGGAATCTACGAACAAATTCCACAGACAACAGCCAGAAAATGAGCATTCTATATACCCTTATAGACATATTCTCTAAAAATGAAAATAGAAGATTCTCGTACTATTGTTTATTCAATGGCCCAGATGCAGGAATATACACTTCATGGGAAGAAATAGGCACCAAAATAAAATACATAGAACAAAAACCTAAATATGGGATACCTTGGTTCAAAGGATATTACGATAAAGAATCTGCTAAAGAAGCAATAGAAAAAGTACTTGGAAAAGATTATATAATTTCAGAGACTATAGAACAAATCCAAAATATATCCTCTGGAAAGCTGATAAAAGACGAAGTTTCTTCTTCTAGTAATATTCTAAGTCTCAGACCAAGAGCCACATTTGCTGCTATAACCATGAAAGGCAAAGAAAAAATGGTAAATCTTGGCACTCCTCCTCAAGTTCTGGCACTAAAACCACAAAAACCTAAAGAGGAAAATCAGCCTAATTTTCCAGATCAATTACAGAGAGAACTATATTTTCTCCATCACCCGATAGAGCTGAATATCACAGAATACAAAAAAGCATACAAATTCCTCTCAGCCATTTCAGAAAAACAAATAGAAGGAATCCAAATAAAATGGGAAGTAGTCAGAAACAAAAATATATCCTGTACAAACCAATACAAAGACTGTTCAGAATTTATGACTGAATGCAAATGCACAATAATTGCTTCCTATCCACAGGTAAATATAAAAATGTCCCAATATAAGTTTCTGATAAATGAAGGCACTACATATGATCCACAATTTCTGCTAAATTATGGATTTATACATAAACTATATCTTGATGCTTGGACACAAACAGAATTGCCTGAACCTATTGGGAATGTAGCAGATTATTTCTCAGAGGTACTAGACACAGAAGTATGCCTAGAAATAACCTCTATACCACCTCATTTTGGTAAAAATGTATTTGATCCTACTAGACATTTAATAAAATTGAAGGCATACAATTTTGATCCAGATTATCCTGAATGGGATAAACATTTTACTCCATATAACTTCTCTACAACAAAAATGTTCGAACAAAGTGCATACGAAAGATATCGTGCATACATAGTTGGAATAAATCAAGGATGGATAGACAACAGGGATTATATCTTAGCCTCCGAAACTCCTGTTATCAAGACATACATTAGTAAAAATATACAGGAATTTAATCCCAGGTTCAAAATGTTTGATATATATCACCCTAAACCAAATATAATTGCCAACTATAAAAAGATACCAAGAGTTAAAGAAGAAGACAGAGCTTCACAATACAGCACTGAAGATTTGAATGATTGAAGACTTGGATGATTGACGTAAAGAAGTGACAAGAAATAAAGAAGCCTATAAAGTAAAATTATTCCCCTAGAATGAATAAAGACAGAAGACATTATGAAGATTCGGCACTAAGGATTTGACACTACCTACCAGATAAATGTTAAATGCTACGTGAGTTGGCAGCTAGTATGTATTATTAAGCCACTTGTAAAAATTATTGTACTATGCTAGTTTGAAAGTGTGCCAGCCTATGTAAATTATTTTCTGTAATGTTTTTCTAAGTGGGAAAATCACCCACACTTGCCGGTAGAAAACCTGCTATGAAGGCTATATAAAGTATGTAAGGCCTTCAAGAAGACACACGAAAAAAGACGGGAAAAAATCTCATTGTAATTCTCCAGCAAGTATTGTAATAATAATTTCCTTTGTGCAAAGCTTTTTAATGGCGTCCTTATATTGCTCAATGTTCTGCAACTAAACTTTCTGGTCAAAGCTAAGGGAAGAAAGGATAAGAATTCTATAGCAATGTAAGATCATTCTGCCAAAACTTTCTCTGGCTAAATTACTTATTTCTAATGATATATGTGCATGAATACTATCTGTTTACGAATATTGTTAATTTGACACCAGATATTGGGATTATACATCTCTCTTAAAAACTAATCCAAAAGACATAAGCTCGTTTAAATCTAAAAAAGTACCTATTTAAATAATTGGGAAAAAATGATGAGAGCAACAAGGTGAGGATTGTTTTTAAGAAAAAGGTATCCTGGTAATAAAAAACAAAACTTTTTAAGCAGATTTTATTTAAGTACAAAGTATCCAAGATTTAAAGCAGCCAGACATGAACTTACTGTTATAGAAATTTATCTGATTACTCCCGAAAGCTTTGATCGTTCCTCTAAAAAGTAAAACAAAGAACCGTTTTAGTTTACTATAAAGAAATTTCCCATTAAAAACCTAAACATTCTCTCAAAAATAAAAATAAATGGAAACATTAGAACAACATTTAGAAGAAAAGTTTTTATCAAAACTATTCTACATAATGAAAAATATGGAAATAAATGAAAAACAACAATATGAAATAGTAACTGTTTTTAAAAATAAATATACTGAAGAATTAATAGACTTAACTGATGATCCCGAAATTGATTTGGATTATGCCATAAACAGCATTAACAGAACTTTTATAATAAACAGCCCAAAAGAAACAAAACCAATAAGTGAAAGAACTTTTAAACAATATCTAGAAAAGTACAGAAACATTATGAAAAAACAAATAGAAAATTTTGACAATTTTATGGATTATTTCACTGATAATGAATATTATATGGATATGGATATATATAGGGATTGGTAAAAGAAACACAAAATCAAAATAAAAAATTAGAAGGCTTCCTAATGCATATAATCAGAGTTCCTAATTCTCTATTTTGAAATTTGCTTAGTGCACCCTTGGGATAAAACCTGCAAGCTGCCACTAAGGTTTCTTAATGAATTCAGAGAAAAAATTTATGTCATATATATATATATATATATATACTAACTCCGGACAGCGCTTTAAAATGCTACTAAAAAGAGAAACAATAGCATTTGATGCTACTAAAAAGAAAAATAATAGCACTTAAACATAACCAAATGCTACCTATTAAAAACAACAGCGTTTCTTACCAGTAAAAATTCTTACAAAAATGGATAGCACAAAGTTATATTTGTATTCTATCCTACACATTATTACTAATATTTTAGAACTATTTATAGATATAACGTTATATTTAATTGGTACAATAGAAATTTTAGTAGAAACTCTAGAAATTTTAAATATACCGTTAGACGATATCACTAAACCTGATTTACTAAAAGAATTAAATAATATATACCAGGGCCTATGTATAACACATGCCCCCCATATCATTAATTAATAATCAAATATACACCCATATATATATATATATATATATATATATATAAAAAAAACTTATTCATTGAATTGAATATAAATACATAATTATATATGAGAAGTACATAAGCTAGTTTTCACATTCAAAACATTTATCTAATGTTTAAGCAACATGCGAAAGGGAGATCTTCATAGTTGAATTAAAGCTGAGATGATAGAAATTCGTATAGATACATGTTTTGCAGCTTGCAATGTTTATCTCAGTTAACTTTGTTTACTTTTAATCTTTAATCATGTTCCTAAAACTCACACTCAGTTATTTGTGTTTGTAAAATGGTTCTCATTTTCATTTCTGTCAGCTAGCAACAACATGTAAATGAGATAAAACAAATAATCTTGCCTATTGGTATTTAACTTAATTACCGGTAATTTATCATAAAAACAAAATTTAACATCTATAAGATTTTGTTACATTATCACAAAAGTTAGGGATGATTGAGTAGTACTCAAATAATAAATTCAACTTAGGTTCAGTAAGTTATAATATATACAAAATATCATATTTATAATTTTCGCATGAATTTGAAATCCTTTTAACACATGTCCAGTTGTCTTTACTATCAACAAACATAACCATTTAAATTACTACAGTTTAAACCCTACAAAAACATAAATCAGGATAATGTAATGAAATTCTTAACTTTAATTAAGATGCATGACAAAATCTACATGCAGCAACATAACATGAATTAAAATGGCAAATTTCATATGCTTTTCCTTGAAAATCGGCTGTAAAGTTTGGCCTATTTAACAAATCAATGCAATGGAAATGAGAAAAAGCAGGACAAAAGTAGGAGACAAATCATGTATTGAATATTAGTAGCAAAACATTGGGATATTTTCTTTGTTCAATAATATTCAAAACAGGCTCATATCACGCCCATGCAACGGTAGAACGTTTTTTCTTGTTCAGACTTTAATCAAGCTCAACATTCCCATGTTATCTATATTGAAATAAACACGTCATGTTTATTAGGGCCTTAGATCAAGCTATCCATAAAGATATTCTCCATTAGTTCAAACACAATATAAGCACATAACAACATCTGCAATTAAAGTAGAAAATACATTTCAACAACAATCACCAAGTACAACATTCCTCTTCATATAACCAGAAACATTCACCCAAATTAAAAAGGCCCATAACATTTAAAACCAAACGGACTATTTAACGTCAGCCCGATCAATTCTACAAAGAATAAGATAATACAGGCATCGCAGGAAGTTGCCAAAATCTGGATCCATTACACCTTCATAATGAATATATATACAATATATATGATATTTCCAAAAACTCATAACAATATACTATGTTCCTATCATGATTTTCCTTCAAAACCATTATCGATTAACAGAGGTTAAACAACAAATAATTTATTCAATACATTATGACAATAGAAGGGAAGTTCAACTTCTCTTCATGCGAAATAGGATGTCCAAGCTCTGTTTGATATAGTTGTGTGAACCCTGACCAAAACGAATAATTACAAAATTAACAAATCTTGTTTAGAAAATGATGAAAACTTATTTCTATCCGAACGTTGGACACAAAGTATGTTAAGTATATTTTTTTTTTATATATACTAATTAAATTTAGTATTATCCTTGTTGGCATGACGCTGAAACTACATCTGTTTTCTGTTTCAATGTTTAATATTTTAATCACCTATGCTCAAGGATATAGATTGAAGTTGAGCATTGTTTAAACATTAAAGAAACTTCACCGGAGTAAGTAAAAAAAATGTCATAGATATAAATAATATTTAGAATTGTTATCTAATTAATTTGTGAATTCTTTACAAATATTATGTTACATATTATTTAGAAATATTACTGTAGTGTTCCCAGGATGAAGCTGAGTAATATAGTTTTAAAATTATCAAAGGGGGGAAGTACATATATGCCCATAATTTGATATTGAAATTTATGAGCTCATATTTGAGTGGCCTCATAGGAAATATATTATTAATATTTAAGTAGCAATGCATGTACCTATATGGAACTAACCTATGGCACAATGTCATCAAGAAAAATTACAAATCATGTATCAGAAGAAGTAGCTTACAAATTTATTTTGACAACGGTTTTTGTTCTTAAGACAATGTTTTATGATAACTACACATGGAGTGGGGAAAAATCAAGTTGTCAATAGTTAGCGTTTATCCATAAAAATAAACACAATTCCAAATGATCAACAGTCATACAACTCGCGGATTACTCTTAACAAACCATAAAGTTTAATTTGTGAAAAAAAAGGGTGATGCTTACGACGTTGTAAGAACATATAAATTTAGGTATTAAAATAGATGGTAAATTACGAACTAACTCCAAGTTTCTACTTCAATAAATTGAAAACTATTTTTCAAAGATAAATTGGCCTTAGTAAACGATAACAGCCAATGCTCTAAATTCATCAGAGAAATCGACGGATCAGAATTCTTGCCGATCTCATATAAGTTCTTTTAGTTGCAACAACAAAATAATTTCTTCTTGATGTAAGGAGAATTCTTGCCGATCCATGTCCATATTTTAATGGTAGCATCAATCTTTTAGCCAACAACAGCAGGTTGCTGACAGTGTTGACCGTTAAACAATTCCAGCTACATATAATTAGGGGTGGAATCGTTTCGGTACCGGAACTTTGTATTCAAAACCATTACCGTACCGACTTCATATGGTAATAGAAAAATCATACCATTACCAGCCAAAGAAATCGGTTACCAACAGTTCGGTTTATGGTTGGTAATGGTTGATAAAGGTCGGTAATAAGTTTTTACCGTTCACTAGTATGGGATATTTTTGTTTACAATGTTTCACGTTAAAATATTATATATTAAAATTGATTTTTTTGTTATTATATTATTATTTATCTATTTTATTTTACGTAGTCAGACATGCATGAAAACTTTATGGATGAACGAAAATATCATATAAATTATACCGTTTCTAAGATATATGATAAAAATTGCATTCAATCTTGTATCGTAATAATATTTTCCTAGGTATTTTATTAAATCATTACATATTGGAAGTTATTTGTTATGTAATAAACATACATGGTGAAGTATAAGAATATGCGTACGTATTGTTTAAGATATGTGGTAGGTATGATAATTACCATTGTTAATGCTCAATTACCATTACCGTATGTGGTTTGGCTTAAATCAAACTTTGTTACCGATTGTTTGGTACCACTTTCATTGGTAGCAGTTGGTAATGGCTGGTAAGTGGTAATATGGTAAAAATGTCCAGCCCTACATATAATAGTGTGTTAGAAATTAACTACCAAATAAACACCATGCGACTAATCACCAATGTTAATGACTACCAGTTAAATTTTTGTGTATGCTAAACTAAATAACCTATGTAATTTTTTAATGTGTTCAATCTTTTACCTATGAATGCCATGCGCAAATTTTGAAATGCATTGGAAATGTCCTCATACATGCATAATGATATATGTATTTATAAAAAAATATATCAGATTGTGGGTAGCCAAGTTAAGTATTGCCACCAGATAACGCTATGCAGAAAATAAGCATGCAACATAACACCATAGTTCAGTATAGGTTTCATTATACTTGGTACAAACGTCCACCGATTATATTCAAACGCCCTTAAAATCAAGCTTGTATTAGGTTCACATTTCAAATGTAAAAAAATATACTACACATGCATCCTGTTTACTTAAAACCCATAAACTAAATTCAATAATATGCTTGTGGATTGCATAACTTCAGTCATACCTGTTTTGATTTATCTAAAAATATATCGCAATATTATAGCATAGCTTAAGATCACCTAAAGTTACATTAACTTAAACCACAGGACCACCACCATAGAAAGTTAGTTTATAAATTTAGCTGAAAAAGAAAAAAGAAAAAAACAGAGAAATGACAGTTATATTGTATTTAAACGTTCAAAGTTCAAAGAGCACTATGTTTCATGTGAGAATTTTTTACTGGGTACATAATTTGCAAGGAGGCTGTAGTGGTAACAATTGTATAACATTGGATTATTTCGCTGACATTTGAACAACATTTGAATATTTGGCCTTAAGTTGGTTAATGCTTTATATTTCAAATTAACCAATATGCATGGACTACAAAAGCTATATTTTAAAATACCGGCAAAAACAAAAGAATATTAAATAAAATACTCAATATTGCTTGAAATATATTACAACATCGTTTAATTTCAAATTGGATGGACGACTTCAATTTGATAAAACAAAGAACATAATATGGTTTTTACATGGAGAGGTAACTTGTTCTTCTATGGTAAATTACCCAATATGCTATATTAGTTATTCTAATTTCACTTGCATTATTATCGTTTCCATCAGCTGTGATGTATCATTTTCAGTAATAGTACCCACTTGCGTTCGTTCATGTGATCAATGAAGAAGAAGGATAAAATGATGCAAACTATTTTTATCATTAGTAAGGCAGCATATTAGTTTCCACGGTACCTGCCTCCCAAGAGTTTTATGCAAGCATTCGGCCTTTTCTCGGTTCTCTTTGGCACGTCTCTATAAATTACTTATGTCAAATACCATATTCATAAGCAGCTATTTATTCAAGCATATTTCGTATATTAGGAGTAATATTATAAGAAATAAGCATGTATAAACTATGAAAAAAAAAAAAAATTCTTGTTGGTATTGCAAGCATGCTGTATAACTTATGAAATAACCTATATGAAAGTATTCCATCACTATTAGGAAATTATGTAGCCAAATTCAAAGAAATATGTTGGGTCAACAGTTAGTGCAACTGTATACTTCTCTCCTTACAATTTTACTACAAAACACAAATGATTGAAGTTACTGATAAGCTTTATATGATGTTTTTAGAACTGTATTTGGATAAGATGCTACGATTTCTTTTGGTCCAAAATTATACCATGGTCTTATTGGTATATCATGTAATTAATCAAAGTAATCTCAACGGGACTGAATATATGTTTTTTGAGAAACCTAAAATATGATGCTTGATCTTGGAAACATAGTACATGGGGGGTTGGAAAACATTAACATCTGGTGAAGTCCATGTTTTAATTGTTAGCCTTATACACATGGCTATAAACTCAATTAACAGAAGAAAAAGATTTACTTGTAATGGATCTATAATAATCCTACATGTGAAAGTAAAAAAAAAAAAAGAAATCAAATGAGTAAGTGGGACACCTCAATAATATTACCTGCCAACCAATTACATGAATAATCACTGGGTCGTGCTTCGCATACGGTCGTAACTATATTATATTTTACAATTATCAGCATACCTTTGTTTGTTTTCTTGTTGAATTAACATTATAATACCAATTTAGCTACACATTTCACTCGATTTTTCTAATAAAATAGATAATTTTAAATTGCAGGATGAACTGCATGTTAAAAGATGAAAACTGTTATAGAATTTATGTTTGGTGATATTATTACATTGGTCTAACTTAAGATTAAATTTGAACTTTGATAAATTTCATAGTTTGCTAAAAAAGAGTAACCATAGTTTTTATGCTCAAGCCTAATTTAATTTTCTAATTATATTTGTTGATTTCAATTATGAATTTTTTTGGTGTTTGCGAATGAATTATGCAATTGTAAACAACTGTAAAATTCGTTCGTCTTTCCTAAATAACAAGGATTGTTGTAGAGGGTGTCGAACTCTGGGACCAAATTATTTTATTAATAAATCCAGTCAAGTTATCCCTAACTTTTGATTGGTTGAAAACAAAGAAAATAGCAGAAATTAAATAAAAGGAGAGTTTTAACAATAAGTGAAAGCAATTAGGGGATAATGACATAGATCAGATTCATAATCATCAATAGCCAAAAGATTAACCAGATCTAATACATGTTTCTGTCACAAACATGAATCAACGATAATAGGTTTTTAGAAACAAATATGTAAATAACGACAAGCATAGCCTATGCAGGAGCTCAGCTCTACAACCATAGACTATCAGGACAGATTCACTAATTAATTTCTAAAACCCTAAATTAGATCTAGATCTGATAAACGTTAGATCGAACACGAATATATCCTGTGAAGGAGCATAGCTCTTAAACGACACAAAATATGAAGGTTCAGATCTAACCCTTAATTTAGATCCAGATCTACATATATACAGTCTTCATCTTTTGGCTATGTGATTCATATTGAATCATACTATCAGCGTCATCACCCCCTAATCAAAGGGGATTAGCTAGACATAGCTAAAGAAGAAGAAAAACATAAATTAAATAACAAGAACATAAATTAAACTAAAACTAAATAGAACAGAGGAAGAAGAATGATTTTATTCCAAGAAGAGAATTACAGAATAAAACCCAATGTGTTTTTTACAAGACTAAGATACAATGTATTTATAGCTGATATGACAAAGGCTAGCTAGCTAATTACATAATGTGGGACTAAAGAAATAACCCAAATAACACATAAGCCAGTGTGAACGCAGCTTTAGAGTGAGTGGTTTAGCAAATAGGCTAGTGTGAACGCAACATGAGTAAGAGGCCTTTCAAATGAGCTAATGTGAATGCAGTTTGAGTCTTTATTGAGCCAAATCTTCTCAACTGAAATATAATTGCAACCGTTCTTCAAGCTTTAGACTCTTCAAGCTTTAGCAATTTTAAACTTCACTCTTTTTAAGCAAATTCTTCATGCTTTATCCATCAAATGCTCTAAACCATGCTTCTTGTCAACAATCTGAAAATACTGCTATAAATACAAAGTATCAATTATTTTAAAGGGAAAATAAGATAAATAAGCGGATAAAATATACACATTTACGTGTATATCAAATACCCCCACACTTATCTTTTTATTCGTCCTCGAATAAACTAAACTAAGATATGTCACACTTTCGTAGGAAACACGATTGCATTTAGCGTATGCAATAAGCCGTTAAACCTCTGGGTGTCCCCAGTAGGACGAGTGTTGTCTCGTGAGGGTTTTCAGCGGATACTACCCACAAAATCCAAAGCGTCTTATGTACGCGGATTAATCAAACAATATATTTAAGGTCTTTCACATTCCAAGGATTTCACCTAACTTCAATAATAACGGTTTAGTCCCAAATTGTCCATCCCATAATTGGTGCAAAAATGAATAAAAATTTTCAAGCTGAATCGTAATTCCTTGATAACACTGTAATTGTCTTGAAGGTTAAGAGCGTGGTGTCAACCAAAGTTCTACACATCGGCAATGTACACCCAATCATTTATTTGTCCCCCCTTTTTTTTTTTTTTTTTTTTTTTTTTTGAATAATTTTGCACCCATGTAACTGTAATGTATTGGATGTGAGTTATGCATAGATGAAGGAAAATTTTTGTAAGTTCTAAAAATGTTATAGATAAGAGGGCAAGTGTATTAGTTGAACTTCAAGCTACAAAAGATAAAGTAACACTAAGGCACATATGAACATGTTTATTTCCTTTCATCTCCTCTACTACAATCCTCACTTCCAAGTACGGTATAATGGATGTGGATGGAATGGAACTGAATGCTTTATAGTCAAGAATGATGAATGACTATTTTATTCTGAGAGACTCTCTCTTTATTTCATTTTTTTTTTCTTTTCTTTTCCCTTTTTTTTTCATTCATTTTTTTTTCTTTTGCATGATGAATGATGAATGGAGATGGAATGGAATGATACCGCACATTATTTCATTTGATTCCTCCTCTACTAAACCAACACTTCATGAAAGGAAAGTTTTGTGCCCTAGTTACTCTACTTCTAAAACCTTAATTCAACACACAAGTCTGGATTGATGTTATACAAAAAGCTGAAAGGAATGATAAACAAAGTTTCGTAAGATAGATAACCCATATAAAATAAGATGTGGTATATGGTTATCCTACCTTAAAACAAGTACGGAATGGGTAGTGTAATATTGGTATATAAAAAGTGACGTTTTTGACCTTTAAACATAAATTAGTGAAAAGGTTCTTGAGTATACCAATATAAGATAAACTTGTCGAAATATGGATGTAAATCGACTAAAACTTGGGTTTGAATAATGTGGGGTATCGAAGAAGAACGCTACAATGAGTCATTTCTCCTTAATTGGGCCAAGTGGATTTTAGAACTTACGATTTTGAAAATTTGAGTGGAAAAGAAAATATTATGCATGAAAACAAACTCAGAAAATCCAACAAATGTAGGTGCAAAATCCTTTTATTTCATGATTTTTTTTTTTTTTGATTATTTTTACTTGCACATTCTAACATGTATAACAAAGGTTGACACACTTACTCCAGAACACGACTAACGTCTGCACAGTCTCAAGCTAGCATCTTAAAAAGACACATTACGATTCAATGAATAAATAATGTTCATTCCCATCACCCAACAATTCAACTTATCAAACAAGAACCAGGGTGTTATTTATGAATTTAAGTTAATCCTTGTTCAATGAATGACCTACTTCATAAAATTTGATTGCTGATGTAATGTAAATTCCCCCCACACTTGAGTGTGACTGTGTAACAACCCTGATTTTTGGGGGTAATTTTAAAATTTATTTTAATGAATTTTAATGAGTTTAATATAATTATATTATTTATTTTAAATAATATGGATGATAAACTTATTTTATTTCAACAACGAACTTAAAGGTTATATGAATTCTATTCCGAGCCTGAAATGGCGCGATAATTTCAGTTTTGAAATTCCAACTTTGAAAAATTATATAAAATAAAATATAAATCGGAATTGGACGAAGCAAGAAACGCTAGGACCATATCGAAAATATCTTTCCAAAGAGTTTCAGAAATTAAGATTCCAGTTTATAAATTGTAAGTTATGAGAAAATTAAATTTTAAGAAAAACGCTATGGAATTCGTATATATAAGATTAAAGGCCCGAAACACAAAATTTTTGCTGAATAAGGAAATAGGACTCGAAACCACCTCCATTGGTTTCAGAATGTTGTTTACATATAAAAATGACTATAAAGACTTATGTTTTTGAGTTTCGGAAAAAATTTCATTATTTTAATTATTTTTAATATTAAATATATACGCGCCAAAAATAGGATTTTTGCAAACGACCTCCAAATCCGACGAAACCAGTCTCTATGGATCAAGAATATTTAAATATAGTTAAAAAACCAAAATTCATAATTTTCGGAGTTAATCTGTGGACTGTATTAATTTTTAATTGGAAAACAGTCAATTTTCAGACTTTAAAAATTCATAATAAATTCATACGGACTCAGAAAATTACGAAATTAGGTTCTTTGGATTCGTAACATCAAATATTATTTATGTTTAAAGTTTCATTAATTTCGGAATTAGTATGTGAACGTAGTAATTTTTAAACGGTCAAAAATGCAAGGAATTGGATAAATAAACAAGTAAAAAGTATTGGGCCCAAGCTAAATTACAACCCAACCTATTTAATACATTTTTCTCAGCCTTTAGCAACCCTAATTCATTTCTCTAAACATAACAGCAGCCTACACCTTCATCTCTCAACAATGGTGTCTTCTTCCTCCACTCAAAAATGAAAAAAAATATATATGATTTTTCCCAATCCTCACCAAAACATATCAAATTATATATCAAAATGAAGGTATCGACGATACGAAGCTACTGGTGTCGTCGGTTTCATCAAACATCGCACGGATTTGACGAAAACTTCAATTAAACGTTTCAGAATTCGAAATTCAGAAGCCAAAACAAGGTGAGAACTCCTATTTACCGAATTTATTTAAAATTAATTATTTTCGTGATTCGAATGATATTATCTCTGATCCGCAATTAAATGTAGTTATTATTTCCAGATCTGTTTTTAAAGATCTAATTATACGTGCTGTTATTCTCTTTCAATATTATTATTATACGCGCTGTTATTCTCTTTCAATATTGTTTACATTTTTAATACAAATTAAAAAGCGATATTTTGGACATGGAACATTATGGTCATTTTTTTTATAGAATTAGAAGATAAGGTTTTGACACAGAATATTGTTTTCATTGTTAATAGAATTAAAAGATGAGATTTTGTTTTAAAAATTAATCAAATGTTTAATTAATTATTGATTAATCAAAGTTCAATTGGATTTATGATTATGATCATATTTGCGATGTCTTGTGCTTGGATTTTGTTGTTGTATGTATTGTGATATTTGGGATATCAATGATTGTGTAGATCTATGTCATTCAATAAAAATTTGTATTTGTTTAGATCTATAAACACCGTTTAAATTAGGTATTGTTTATTTCAAAAAGATCCAATATTTTTAATATTGATTGTTTACATAAAATTGTTTTAATGAAAAAGATTCAATTTTTAATATTGATAGTTTACATAAGATTGTTTTCATTATAAAGATTCAACTTTTATTATGTATTAATTTGAATTATGTTATTAATGTCGATATCAAAATTTAGAATATTGTTACATTTAGCATTGTAGAAATTTATATCATATGTTGACACCAAAGTTATATGTCATCACATGTATTGATAGGAGTAGTTGACATCATTATGGACACCAAAATATTATTCAATATCACATGTAGCAACTCGAATATGACATGGAAAATGAAAACATAACATATTTGTTAAAATGCATTAATTAGAATGAAAGCGTGTCTTATTTGTTAAAATGCGTTAATTTGATTAAAACATGTCAATTGTGTTAGGATGTTTTAATTAGATTAAAACATGTCATGTCATTTCTGTTAGGATGTATTAATGGGATTAAGATATGTCATTTTTGTTAAATTAGAATTGACATAACAAACGTATTGTTTTTGTTAAAGTAGAATCGTTAAAATAAAAGTGTCTGTTTATTTATCTTGTTAGAATAGAATTGTCCAAAATAAAAATATCATTTATTAGTTTTATTTTAATCGAACCAATGTGAGAACTCTTTCCTCACTCATTGTTAATGTTCAGTAATTATTTATTTTTATAAATAAATATATTTTAATGCCTGAGATGATTTGTTTGTGGTTTAATTCCATATTATGCATGTTTGGTTATGAATGGATGTTGGGATTGCTATGAAAAGTTTGAAATTTGGAATATTGTAACTTAGGGATTAATTTAATATTTCTTATGGTAATTCCAATTATATTACACTGCCACATATGGGTTACCTGACTCATATGTGTTGATTGGGTTGATATTTTCACACGTCGCTCAAAAGCACATTTAATATATTATACATTGAATGTTGTATGAATATGATATGTTGGTTGTTCGATTGCTATTGTGTAATTTGAATGTCATTGAATGTTGTACTGGACTGTCATTGAATATTGAACATTGTTTGGAACCCCATTATTTAATTGTATTGAGTCGGTCTCATTCCAAAAAAAAAAAAAAAAAAAAAGGAGGAAGGTTTGAAAACTTTCAAAATGGTTTTTCCATTGAAGATTAATTTTGATTTTTATGATAACATTTAATGCAATTTAATGTAAATTAAGCCGTTAGGGTAATTTGCGGTATTTTTACGTTCATGGTTATTACCATGAATTTCATTGATTATATATTAATCAATTAAGTTTTGAAATTTGAAAATTATCAATTTTACATTTATTTTAATATAATTAAATAAATAGATTCTGCTTGACCCGAGGTTAGATTGAGTTGTGGTATAAGACTGCCCGGACCCGCCCGGCATATCCAGCAACCGCAACAATACATATCTAATGTGAGAGGTTAATGCAGAATTAATTAAGAAATTAATATAGGAAGTTTTGAAATTCAAAAGGTAACATTTTGGAAATGTAATAATTAATGCAGAATTAATTAATTAATGTTGGAGATTTGAAATTCAAAATATATATTTTGGAAAAGTTAATATTTCCTTTAATAGTATAAACATAAATGCAGCATTAATGAATGATAAATGCTGAAAGTTAAATTTCAAAAGTTAATGTTTTTGAAAATAAAAGTAAACCTTTTATTTAGGTATGACATTAAATATGTTTTAATAATAAAAGTAAATCTTTTATTAAAATTTATGGCATTGAAGATATTTTGTTAATAAAAGTTATTTTTTTTTTAAGATTAAGAACGTGAGAGATATTTTGATAATAAGGGTTATTCTTTTTATTAAGAATGATGAAATATTAATTATTAATTAATATTTAAGAATTGAATTTCAAAAAGAGGTATTTATTGAGAATAAATACAATATTAATGATTGATTAACATTAAGGAGTAATTAATATTATTTTGAATATTATAAATGAAATATTAATTATGAATTAATATTAAAGATTGAATCTCAAAAGTATTTCTTTTGACAACTTTATTTTGAATATGGTAAGAATGAATGTCGAATTAAATGATACTTTTTGATTTACATATGAACCTTGTTTCAGTGTAGTAAATTATATTTTGAACGACATGTCAATACATTGAAAATGGATTAACGTTTAGAAACTTTTTTTTTATAAAGTTTATTATTGTTTATGTAAAAACATTAAAGAAAATAATGTATTACTTAAAATGACATAGTTATTTATTCATATAAACATGACTTTAGGTTTAATTACGCGGAAAATAAAAGTTAGTCTTTTATTTAAAAAATAAAACGTGGAAAATAAAAGAGACTCTTTTATTAGAGAATGAACGTGCAATGTAAATTATTCTTTTATTAAGAATGAACGTGCAATGTAAATTATTCTTTTATTAAGAATGAACGTGCAATGTAAATTATTCTTTTATTAAGAATGAACGTGCAATGTAAATTATTCTTTTATTAAGAATGAACGTGCAATGTAAATTATTCTTTTATTAAGAATGAACGTGCAATGTAAATTATTCTTTTATTAAGAATGAACGTGCAATGTAAATTATTCTTTTAATAAGAATGAACGTGTAATGTAAAGTATATCTTTTATTTTATGAAATGAATAATAAGACGATAATAAAAGTTCATTCTTTTATTAAGTATAAGATGTGATTTTCATTTAATAACTGAATTTATTAAAATGCACGAAATTGTTAAGGGTCAAGAACAATATATTGAAAATGAAATTTGAATCCAGGATCCATTAATCTTTTAAGGGAATATTTCCAAAAATGAGGTTTCCTAATTTAATGTATTAAATTAGAATTTAATGGAGATTCAATAAAGGAGGAGTTTCTTAATTCAGAGTTGTAAATTTGAATTAATGATTTCCTAAAGTGAATTAAATCATTAAGTAATGATTTATGAAAGAAGTAAGTTTAAATGTGATTTAAATAAATCTTTAATTAGATTTAAACAAAAATAAATTAACATCCTTGATTTGGAATGAGACGTTGTTTGTGTTACTTTAACACACGTTTTTTTTAAATTGCGCGAATTATTCGGAAAGACCGGGTTCAACCCATTCCGAATAAATTCATACGATGATTGAAGATCGACGATGAAGACGGTTATTGAAGAACGGGAAATTTCCATATTGAATGAATGATTATTGATATCTTGATTGGACCGTACACCCAAGATGAGGGAAAGTTGGTGATCATTCAGACGTATTTGGGAATTCTACCGGATATAGTTTCGTTCAGACCCAGAACGGACTAGTAAATGGATTGCGTGTCTGACATGGTATTCCTTTATATTGTACTTATTGATCTCTGTTTTACGTATAACTGTGTGGTGGTGGAGAATTTATTCTTCGCTTAACACCCGGTTATATATTGGTAGATGATCAATGATATGGTATGGTCTGACAATGTGGCACGCCAAGATGCATTGATCAAGGCTTTTGTTGAAAAGCAGGCCTTGTGGGTATAACGTAACTTCACGAACATCACACCCCGGTATGAGTCAAAAACGGGAGAAGGGAACGCAGGGAGTGCACACGTTATCTTTCTAGCTAGAGTGATGTCAGGGACCTACCAGCGCTGACAGTTTACTCATTGTGGATATTGGATTTTGAGGCGCCTCGTTATTTTTTATAGGCCGTTGGTGGTCACACTATAGGTCCAAAGGGACCGGGAAACGTGTGTTCAGGCATAACTAATCCACTGCCCATAGGCGGGGACCGGCCCTGCAGCTATCCAAGGGTTCACTGCGGGGAATCCTGAGGTATCCGCTAGAGTGCCTCGAATCGGTAAGGAGCTCCTCCCTAGCCTTGACTCATGATGGAATTCAAATCTCCGATACGACCATTGCGGTTTTGATTGTATAACTAGTATGGCGACATGATATATGGTACCCATGCCGTCTAGGATTGATACATTTATTTTGAATTGCTTTTAAAACATATACACACTAATGATAATATCGGTTTAACGTATTTATCATCTTTTGATCATTATAAGGTAAAACCCTATCCTCTGGTGTGCGTTGCATTGTGTGATGGGACCTGGGTCTTATAATGGTTTCATTTTTCCAAAAATCATTGCGTTGTTTAACGATTTACTTTAATTTATGCACCGACAATCCATTGGAATAAAACCCGTTCCGCATTAGCGGCGTGGTCCTTGGATTTGTCTTATTAGCTAAATTAGTTTTGAGTTCTCATACCAGTCCCATGACTGACCTGGAGTTTATTGTTTTAACCTAAACTCTGGGTGCCCATATTTTACCATACGGGCAGCTAGTAGTTTTGGTTTTGCAGATATTATATTCACAGGATCCTGGTCTACAGCTGAAGCGATATTCGGAAAGCTCTGTATCCGTGTATCTCTTTTAGTTGTAATTTTGTATTATTTTTCCGCTGCTATTTAAATGTAATTAAAATCTCTGATATTGTATTTATCAAATGTAAAGTATTCATTTGTATTCTGGAATATTCTTGTACTCTGATGTAATTGTTGTAATAGCAATGAAAATGTTCTGTTGTTCTGTGTTCTGATGAGTATTGTTCTCAAAGCAATCCGGGTTTTCCTTTACGGGGAAGTTTGGGTCGTCACATTTGGTATCAGAGCTTTGGTTTACAGAGCTCGAGAACAAGACACATTAGAACCGAACGAAAGAATTCATCAGAGATCGGATTAGTAATACCCTATAAGGATAACTCGTCAGAGATAGGATCAGCAGTATCCTAGGATGAGTTTAAAGAGTTCTTTTTATAAAAATATAATAAAAACACAAAAATAGGTTTTGAAATTTTTAAATTATTAAGCCTATTTGAATATTATATTTTAATGTATTTTGGACTATCAGGTATTAGTAGATTTTGCATACACGCCTTGCAAACGTGTATACGGAATCTCGATATACTGGGTAGATATAGGAATCACACTCTAGTAGCCCGGAATGATTCTGATGATGAGCATGACATCATCAGTATTTATGTTCGAGTTGTGAAAGTGGGATTTCTATATATATTTCCACATTTACAAGTATGAGAACTCAAACCTTAGGATTTGTTGTGACTTGGCACCAAACACAAGATTTTTGTATATATTTACATATATAAAGTTATGCATTTATAATTTAATCACTCAATTGATTGATGGATGTGTTGTTTGGTTGTTTGTTGATGTATTAATAATATTGGAATATGAAACCAAAGTAGAATGAATTATAAGTTAAGACAAATCAACCAATAATATTGGAATGAATGTAAAATTTGTTTGGAATTGCATACGCGTATATATATGTACTGAGCAGGTCAAGCAAGGAGGCTAGAAGCAGAGGAATAAAATAATTTGCCCGACCAATAGGTACACATTTACTTTGTTGTATGGGTTTTTGATTTTATTAGCCGTTGGCTAGCCGTTGCTTGGCTTTTTCTTTCTTCTCTCCTCTCTTTCTCTTTTTCCTTTTTGTTTTATGAGAGCCTTTCATGCCAATTTCATTCTTACGATACTCTCCGTACAAAGGAGGTTGTGGCGAAATTTTTCAAAGATTTAGAGTGTTAGCCTTTTTTTTTTTGGAAAAATTAGGAAAAATTTATTAATTGAAAATTGGGGACTTAAGCTGTAACAAAAATAATGAGAGATGGGTTGGATTATTAAAATAATTCTAGCTTCGTGCCTTTTCGAGGACGAAAAGTTTTTAAGGGGGGGATATTGTAACAACCCTGATTTTTGGGGGTAATTTTAAAATTTATTTTAATGAATTTTAATGAGTTTAATATAATTATATTATTTATTTTAAATAATATGGATGATAAACTTATTTTATTTCAACAACGAACTTAAAGGTTATATGAATTCTATTCCGAGCCTGAAATGGCGCGATAATTTCAGTTTTGAAATTCCAACTTTGAAAAATTATATAAAATAAAATATAAATCGGAATTGGACGAAGCAAGAAACGCTAGGACCATATCGAAAATATCTTTCCAAAGAGTTTCAGAAATTAAGATTCCAGTTTATAAATTGTAAGTTATGAGAAAATTAAATTTTAAGAAAAACGCTATGGAATTCGTATATATAAGATTAAAGGCCCGAAACACAAAATTTTTGCTGAATAAGGAAATAGGACTCGAAACCACCTCCATTGGTTTCAGAATGTTGTTTACATATAAAAATGACTATAAAGACTTATGTTTTTGAGTTTCGGAAAAAATTTCATTATTTTAATTATTTTTAATATTAAATATATACGCGCCAAAAATAGGATTTTTGCAAACGACCTCCAAATCCGACGAAACCAGTCTCTATGGATCAAGAATATTTAAATATAGTTAAAAAACCAAAATTCATAATTTTCGGAGTTAATCTGTGGACTGTATTAATTTTTAATTGGAAAACAGTCAATTTTCAGACTTTAAAAATTCATAATAAATTCATACGGACTCAGAAAATTACGAAATTAGGTTCTTTGGATTCGTAACATCAAATATTATTTATGTTTAAAGTTTCATTAATTTCGGAATTAGTATGTGAACGTAGTAATTTTTAAACGGTCAAAAATACAAGGAATTGGATAAATAAACAAGTAAAAAGTATTGGGCCCAAGCTAAATTACAACCCAACCTATTTAATACATTTTTCTCAGCCTTTAGCAACCCTAATTCATTTCTCTAAACATAACAGCAGCCTACACCTTCATCTCTCAACAATGGTGTCTTCTTCCTCCACTCAAAAATGAAAAAAAAATATATGATTTTTCCCAATCCTCACCAAAACATATCAAATTATATATCAAAATGAAGGTATCGACGATACGAAGCTACTGGTGTCGTCGGTTTCATCAAACATCGCACGGATTTGACGAAAACTTCAATTAAACGTTTCAGAATTCGAAATTCAGAAGCCAAAACAAGGTGAGAACTCCTATTTACCGAATTTATTTAAAATTAATTATTTTCGTGATTCGAATGATATTATCTCTGATCCGCAATTAAATGTAGTTATTATTTCCAGATCTGTTTTTAAAGATCTAATTATACGTGCTGTTATTCTCTTTCAATATTATTATTATACGCGCTGTTATTCTCTTTCAATATTGTTTACATTTTTAATACAAATTAAAAAGCGATATTTTGGACATGGAACATTATGGTCATTTTTTTTATAGAATTAGAAGATAAGGTTTTGACACAGAATATTGTTTTCATTGTTAATAGAATTAAAAGATGAGATTTTGTTTTAAAAATTAATCAAATGTTTAATTAATTATTGATTAATCAAAGTTCAATTGGATTTATGATTATGATCATATTTGCGATGTCTTGTGCTTGGATTTTGTTGTTGTATGTATTGTGATATTTGGGATATCAATGATTGTGTAGATCTATGTCATTCAATAAAAATTCGTATTTGTTTAGATCTATAAACACCGTTTAAATTAGGTATTGTTTATTTCAAAAAGATCCAATATTTTTAATATTGATTGTTTACATAAAATTGTTTTAATGAAAAAGATTCAATTTTTAATATTGATAGTTTACATAAGATTGTTTTCATTATAAAGATTCAACTTTTATTATGTATTAATTTGAATTATGTTATTAATGTCGATATCAAAATTTAGAATATAGTTACATTTAGCATTGTAGAAATTTATATCATATGTTGACACCAAAGTTATATGTCATCACATGTATTGATAGGAGTAGTTGACATCATTATGGACACCAAAATATTATTCAATATCACATGTAGCAACTCGAATATGACATGGAAAATGAAAACATAACATATTTGTTAAAATGCATTAATTAGAATGAAAGCGTGTCTTATTTGTTAAAATGCGTTAATTTGATTAAAACATGTCAATTGTGTTAGGATGTTTTAATTAGATTAAAACATGTCATGTCATTTCTGTTAGGATGTATTAATGGGATTAAGATATGTCATTTTTGTTAAATTAGAATTGACATAACAAACGTATTGTTTTTGTTAAAGTAGAATCGTTAAAATAAAAGTGTCTGTTTATTTATCTTGTTAGAATAGAATTGTCCAAAATAAAAATATCATTTATTAGTTTTATTTTAATCGAACCAATGTGAGAACTCTTTCCTCACTCATTGTTAATGTTCAGTAATTATTTATTTTTATAAATAAATATATTTTAATGCCTGAGATGATTTGTTTGTGGTTTAATTCCATATTATGCATGTTTGGTTATGAATGGATGTTGGGATTGCTATGAAAAGTTTGAAATTTGGAATATTGTAACTTAGGGATTAATTTAATATTTCTTATGGTAATTCCAATTATATTACACTGCCACATATGGGTTACCTGACTCATATGTGTTGATTGGGTTGATATTTTCACACGTCGCTCAAAAGCACATTTAATATATTATACATTGAATGTTGTATGAATATGATATGTTGGTTGTTCGATTGCTATTGTGTAATTTGAATGTCATTGAATGTTGTACTGGACTGTCATTGAATGTCATTGAATATTGAACATTGTTTGGAACCCCATTATTTAATTGTATTGAGTCGGTCTCATTCCAAAAAAAAAAAAAAAAAAAAAAAAAAAAAAGAGGAAGGTTTGAAAACTTTCAAAATGGTTTTTCCATTGAAGATTAATTTTGATTTTTATGATAACATTTAATGCAATTTAATGTAAATTAAGCCGTTAGGGTAATTTGCGGTATTTTTACGTTCATGGTTATTACCATGAATTTCATTGATTATATATTAATCAATTAAGTTTTGAAATTTGAAAATTATCAATTTTACATTTATTTTAATATAATTAAATAAATAGATTCTGCTTGACCCGAGGTTAGATTGAGTTGTGGTATAAGACTGCCCGGACCCGCCCGGCATATCCAGCAACCGCAACAATACATATCTAATGTGAGAGGTTAATGCAGAATTAATTAAGAAATTAATATAGGAAGTTTTGAAATTCAAAAGGTAACATTTTGGAAATGTAATAATTAATGCAGAATTAATTAATTAATGTTGGAGATTTGAAATTCAAAATATATATTTTGGAAAAGTTAATATTTCCTTTAATAGTATAAACATAAATGCAGCATTAATGAATGATAAATGCTGAAAGTTAAATTTCAAAAGTTAATGTTTTTGAAAATAAAAGTAAACCTTTTATTTAGGTATGACATTAAATATGTTTTAATAATAAAAGTAAATCTTTTATTAAAATTTATGGCATTGAAGATATTTTGTTAATAAAAGTTATTTTTTTTTTAAGATTAAGAACGTGAGAGATATTTTGATAATAAGGGTTATTCTTTTTATTAAGAATGATGAAATATTAATTATTAATTAATATTTAAGAATTTAATTTCAAAAAGAGGTATTTATTGAGAATAAATACAATATTAATGATTGATTAACATTAAGGAGTAATTAATATTATTTTGAATATTATAAATGAAATATTAATTATGAATTAATATTAAAGATTGAATCTCAAAAGTATTTCTTTTGACAACTTTATTTTGAATATGGTAAGAATGAATGTCGAATTAAATGATACTTTTTGATTTACATATGAACCTTGTTTCAGTGTAGTAAATTATATTTTGAACGACATGTCAATACATTGAAAATGGATTAACGTTTAGAAACTTTTTTTTAATAAAGTTTATTATTGTTTATGTAAAAACATTAAAGAAAATAATGTATTACTTAAAATGACATAGTTATTTATTCATATAAACATGACTTTAGGTTTAATTACGCGGAAAATAAAAGTTAGTCTTTTATTTAAAAAATAAAACGTGGAAAATAAAAGAGACTCTTTTATTAGAGAATGAACGTGCAATGTAAATTATTCTTTTATTAAGAATGAACGTGCAATGTAAATTATTCTTTTATTAAGAATGAACGTGCAATGTAAATTATTCTTTTATTAAGAATGAACGTGCAATGTAAATTATTCTTTTATTAAGAATGAACGTGCAATGTAAATTATTCTTTTATTAAGAATGAACGTGCAATGTAAATTATTCTTTTATTAAGAATGAACGTGCAATGTAAATTATTCTTTTAATAAGAATGAACGTGTAATGTAAAGTATATCTTTTATTTTATGAAATGAATAATAAGACGATAATAAAAGTTCATTCTTTTATTAAGTATAAGATGTGATTTTCATTTAATAACTGAATTTATTAAAATGCACGAAATTGTTAAGGGTCAAGAACAATATATTGAAAATGAAATTTGAATCCAGGATCCATTAATCTTTTAAGGGAATATTTCCAAAAATGAGGTTTCCTAATTTAATGTATTAAATTAGAATTTAATGGAGATTCAATAAAGGAGGAGTTTCTTAATTCAGAGTTGTAAATTTGAATTAATGATTTCCTAAAGTGAATTAAATCATTAAGTAATGATTTATGAAAGAAGTAAGTTTAAATGTGATTTAAATAAATCTTTAATTAGATTTAAACAAAAATAAATTAACATCCTTGATTTGGAATGAGACGTTGTTTGTGTTACTTTAACACACGTTTTTTTTAAATTGCGCGAATTATTCGGAAAGACCGGGTTCAACCCATTCCGAATAAATTCATACGATGATTGAAGATCGACGATGAAGACGGTTATTGAAGAACGGGAAATTTCCATATTGAATGAATGATTATTGATATCTTGATTGGACCGTACACCCAAGATGAGGGAAAGTTGGTGATCATTCAGACGTATTTGGGAATTCTACCGGATATAGTTTCGTTCAGACCCAGAACGGACTAGTAAATGGATTGCGTGTCTGACATGGTATTCCTTTATATTGTACTTATTGATCTCTGTTTTACGTATAACTGTGTGGTGGTGGAGAATTTATTCTTCGCTTAACACCCGGTTATATATTGGTAGATGATCAATGATATGGTATGGTCTGACAATGTGGCACGCCAAGATGCATTGATCAAGGCTTTTGTTGAAAAGCAGGCCTTGTGGGTATAACGTAACTTCACGAACATCACACCCCGGTATGAGTCAAAAACGGGAGAAGGGAACGCAGGGAGTGCACACGTTATCTTTCTAGCTAGAGTGATGTCAGGGACCTACCAGCGCTGACAGTTTACTCATTGTGGATATTGGATTTTGAGGCGCCTCGTTATTTTTTATAGGCCGTTGGTGGTCACACTATAGGTCCAAAGGGACCGGGAAACGTGTGTTCAGGCATAACTAATCCACTGCCCATAGGCGGGGACCGGCCCTGCAGCTATCCAAGGGTTCACTGCGGGGAATCCTGAGGTATCCGCTAGAGTGCCTCGAATCGGTAAGGAGCTCCTCCCTAGCCTTGACTCATGATGGAATTCAAATCTCCGATACGACCATTGCGGTTTTGATTGTATAACTAGTATGGCGACATGATATATGGTACCCATGCCGTCTAGGATTGATACATTTATTTTGAATTGCTTTTAAAACATATACACACTAATGATAATATCGGTTTAACGTATTTATCATCTTTTGATCATTATAAGGTAAAACCCTATCCTCTGGTGTGCGTTGCATTGTGTGATGGGACCTGGGTCTTATAATGGTTTCATTTTTCCAAAAATCATTGCGTTGTTTAACGATTTACTTTAATTTATGCACCGACAATCCATTGGAATAAAACCCGTTCCGCATTAGCGGCGTGGTCCTTGGATTTGTCTTATTAGCTAAATTAGTTTTGAGTTCTCATACCAGTCCCATGACTGACCTGGAGTTTATTGTTTTAACCTAAACTCTGGGTGCCCATATTTTACCATACGGGCAGCTAGTAGTTTTGGTTTTGCAGATATTATATTCACAGGATCCTGGTCTACAGCTGAAGCGATATTCGGAAAGCTCTGTATCCGTGTATCTCTTTTAGTTGTAATTTTGTATTATTTTTCCGCTGCTATTTAAATGTAATTAAAATCTCTGATATTGTATTTATCAAATGTAAAGTATTCATTTGTATTCTGGAATATTCTTGTACTCTGATGTAATTGTTGTAATAGCAATGAAAATGTTCTGTTGTTCTGTGTTCTGATGAGTATTGTTCTCAAAGCAATCCGGGTTTTCCTTTACGGGGAAGTTTGGGTCGTCACAGACTGTGTCCTCACAGTCTTAATTAGACATATCTTAGTGAAAGGGAAAAACAAATATGAGAATATTTACATATGTACAAAAGAGGGTTAGTGCGTCTTACCGAATGTAATGTGGCTCATGGAGGACCATGAGCTCTTCCTCTTGGTTGGGTATTGGTTCCAAGTAAGGTTTAAGGCGTTGACCATTGACCTTAAATGATGATCCATCAGTTGGGTTCTCAATTTCTACCGCACCATACGGAAAAACGGTCCGTACAGTGTAAGGTCCTGTCCATCTAGATTTTAGCTTACCCAGAAATAAATGCAGTTTTGAGTCATACAACAGAACTTTTTGACCTGGCATGAAAGTTTTACGTAAAATTGATTTATCATGAAAAACTTTTGTTCTGTCCTTGTAAATTCGTTCATTTTCATAGGCATCATTTCGAATTTCATCAAGTTCATTAAGTTGAAGCTTCCTATGTTCACCTGCTTTCTCTAAATCAAGATTTAAAGTTTTTATTGCCCATAACGCCCTATGTTCTAGTTCAACTGGCAAGTGACATGGCTTACCAAAAATCAACCGATAAGGGGACATACCCAAGTTGGTTTTGAAAGCGGTGCGGTAAGCCCAAAGAGCGTCGGTTAACTTTTGAGACCAATCTTTACGATTTCGATTCACAGTTTTCTCAAGAATTTGTTTAATCTGCCTATTCGATACTTCAACCTGCCCACATGTTTGAGGATGGTAAGGAGTAGATAACTTGTGGGTTATCGAATACTTTCTCATGAGAGCTTCAAAAGAACGATTACAGAAGTGTGTACCATTATCACTGATTATTGTGCGAGGTATGCCAAACCTAGAAAAGATGTTTTCTTTCAAGAAGCGCACAACAACCTTGTTATCGTTTGTTTTGCATGGTACAGCTTCTACCCATTTAGAAACATAGTCAACAGCCAAGAGAATGTAAATGTTCCCAAAAGAATTAGGGAAGGGTCCCATGAAGTCTATACCCCACACATCAAAAATTTCGACCTCTAGAATGGGGTTTAGGGGCATCATATTCCGTTTAGAAATTTTCCCTAAGAATTGACATCGGTCACAAGTTTTGCAAAATTCGTATGCGTCTTTGAAAAGGGTGGGCCAGTAGAAACCCGATTGGAGAACCTTTTCGGCTGTCTTTTTGGGACCGAAGTGACCACCACAGGCTTGGTCATGACAGAAAGAGAGGACACTGTGAGTTTCAGTGTCAGGAACACATCTTCGAATGATTTGATCGGGACAATACTTGAAAAGGTAGGGGTCGTCCCAATAAAAATGTTTCACTTGGGAAAAGAATTTGTGTTTATCCTGCTTAGACCAAAAAGAAGGGGTCTGCTTAGTGACTAAATAGTTGACAATGTCAGCAAACCAAGGATCAGTGGATAGAGAAAACAACTGTTCATCAGGGAAATTCTCGTTGATCGGAAGAGAAGAAGATGGGGCATTTGGAAGACGAGACAAGTGGTCCGCAATAACGTTGTCGGATCCTTTTTTATCCTTAATGGTAAGGTCAAATTCTTGAAGTAGAAGGATCCAACGAATGAGACGAGCCTTAGCATCCTTTTTAGAGAAAAGGTACCTAAGTGCGGAATGATCGGTATAAACCGTGATGTGTGAGCCAACTAGATAAGGCCTGAATTTTTCTAGAGCGAAAACAACTGCTAAAAGTTCTTTTTCAGTGGTCGTATAGTTGATTTGAGCATCGTTCAAAGTCTTACTCGCATAGTAAATGACATGAAGAATTTTATCGATACGTTGTCCTAAGACCGCGCCAACAGCGAAATTCGAGGCATCGCACATGATTTCAAAAGGCAGCTTCCAATTGGGAGAGCAGATGATCGGAGCAGAGACAAGTTCATTTTTAAGATGCTCAAAAGATGAAATGCAATCAGAATTGAAGTCGAAAGGAACATCCTTACCAAGAAGATTGGTTAAAGGTCGAGTGATTTTGCTGAAATCTTTTATAAAGCGACGGTAAAAACCAGCATGACCTAAAAAGGATCGGATGTCCTTAACTGATTTGGGAATGGGAAGATCTGAAATAACTTCGATTTTGGCTTTGTCTACTTCAATTCCTTTGTTAGAGATGACATGTCCCAAAACAATGCCATGTTTAACCATGAAGTGACACTTTTCCCAATTAAGCGTTAAGTGTTTCTCTTTACAGCGATTAAGAACAAGATCGAGATGATGTAAACACTCAGAGTAAGAATCACCAAATATGGAAAAATCATCCATGAACACTTCCAAAAATCGCTCGATCATATCAGAAAAAATGCTAATCATGCACCTCTGAAAAGTTGCAGGTGCATTACAGAGACCAAAAGGCATACGTCGGTACGCAAATGTACCAAATGGACAAGTGAAAGTGGTTTTCTCTTGGTCCTCGGGAGTGATAGGATTTTGATTATATCCCGAATACCCGTCAAGGAAACAATAGTACTCGTGACCGGCTAGTCGTTCTAACATTTGATCGATAAATGGCAAAGGGAAATGATCCTTACGTGTTGCAGCATTAAGTTTCCTATAGTCAATGCAAACACGCCAACCGGTCTGGGTGCGGGTTGGGATAAGCTCGTTAGCTTCATTTTGGATCACGGTAATCCCTGATTTCTTAGGTACGACATGAATCGGACTAACCCATTGACTATCAGAAATCGGGTAGATGATTCCATTGTCAAGGCATTTAAGGATTTCAGCACGAACTGCTTCTTTCATGATAGGGTTTAGTCGACGCTGGGGATCCCGAGTGGGTTTGGCATCATCTATAAGGTGGATTCGATGTTGTACAATCGAAGGACTAATCCCCTTAATATCAGCCATGGACCAACCAATTGCTTCCTTATTTTTCTTAAGGATGGGAAGGAGCAATTGTTCCTTCTCTAAAGTAAGGTCAGAAGCGATGATGACAGGAAAAGTTTCATTGTCTCCTAAGTAAGCGTACTTAAGATGACTGGGCAACACTTTGAGGTCAGATTTTGGGGATGACTCAACCGAAGAAATTGGTTGAGGAATAGGCTCAGTTATGAGTGGCTCGACAGGAATTGAGTCAGAGACATTTTCAGAGATATCTTGAAACAAATTTTCGTAATTAGACTCAATGTCAGTGTTCAAATGGTCGAGCTCAAGTTCATTATCGTGGACAGCATGGATTTCAGAAAATTGGTCCACATAAGAGGCAGGAGAGTTTTCGGTTCTAAAGATGTTTAGCTCGACGGTCATGTTACCGAAAGAAAGTTTCATAGACCCATTTCTACAGTTGATAAGAGCATTAGAGGTGGCTAAGAAGGGTCGTCCTAGAATCAAAGGGATTTGGTTTGCAGGATTGCTTACCTGTTGAGTTTCTAGGACAATGAAGTCAACTGGAAAGATGAATTCTCCTATTTTGATCAAAACATCCTCGATTTCGCCCACAGGTTTCTTAATTGAACGGTCGGCAAGCTGAAGAGTAACCTTGGTGGGTTTCAGTTCTCCTAGCCCTAATTGGCGATAGACGGAATATGGAAGCAAATTAACACTAGCACCTAAGTCAAGCAGGCATCTATCGATTTTCTTGTCCCCAATAGTACATGATATTGTGGGGCAGCCAGGATCTTTGTATTTCACTGGCATCGATTGGGACAAGACTTCGCTTAGAGTTGCCGCTAAAAACACTTTCTTAGGTACATGTGTATGACGTTTTTGAGTGCACATATCTTTTAGAAATTTTGCGTATTGTGGAACTTGTTGTATAATATCTAAAAGAGGAATGTTCACTTTAACTTGCTTAAATATTTCAAGGATCTTTTCTACCTGGTCCGTCTTTTTTCTAGGTCGGAGTCTATGAGGGAATGGAGCAGACAACTCAGTAGGTTGAGCTACTTGAATTTGAGGATGGGCCTGATTAGAATTGGGCTCGATGTTTTGATCCGAAATGGTCGAATTTTCTGTTGGGTTTTGAATATCGTCTGGTAAATCATTTGGGTCGACCACATGGTTGTCAATCTTTTTGCCGGATCTAAGAGTCGTGACCGCATTCAAGTGACTAACGTTTGAGTCTTGAATGATGTGAATTTGGTTAGGGTTTGAAGTCTGTCCTCTAGGGTTTTGGATGGGTTGACTTGGAAACGTACCCTTTTCCCTTTCACTTAATCTAGTGTTAAGTTGAGACATTTGTTTTTGAAGTTCACTCATTTGTTGAGTCGTGGTTTGCATGTGTGAAGTCAGTAAGTTTTGAAGATTGGTATTTGATTTGATATTTTGAGTTGTTGCTTTACCCAATTCTTCGAGAGTTTTCTCCAGTGATGTCAATCGTTTATCATCTTGGGGAACAAAAGATTGTTGTGCTTGATTTTGAGGGGTTGGCGCAGGATTTTGGAATTGACTTTGTTGAAAGGGAGGATTCGAGGTATTATTCGAAAATGGTTGAAAAGGAGGTCGAACCAAATTCGTAGTTGCATTGTTTTGGGCCCAAGAGAAGTTAGGATGGTTTCTCCAACCTGGATTGTAAGTTGGGGAGAATGGATCGTTCATAACTTTATTAAATGCGTTGAGTTGTTCTAACGAATGTGGGCATTGGTCAGCAATGTGGTTAGGATCGTTACATTTGTAACATGAGGGCTGAGACGCTTGAGCTTGGTTTGCTTGAGTTGATGAAAGGACATTATCAAATTTGGTTAACATTGCGTCTATTTTCGCTTCTAAAGCCGTTGAGGATCCTACCGAATGAGCGTTTGATCGGGAATAAATTGATTTCTCATTAGATCTTTCCCATTGAGCTGATTTTTCGGCCAAATCTTCGAGAAATTTCCAAGCGGCATCGTGATGTTGGGCTAGAAAATTTCCTTGGCACATTGATTCGAGCATAGTTCGAGAGTTATTTTCTAGTCCATCGTATAAAATTTGACAAAGAGTCCATTTTTCGAAATTATGATGTGGACATTTGACTAGAAGCTCTTTGAATCTTTCAAAATATTTTGCAAAGGATTCACCCCCAAATTGACGAAAATTGACGATTTCATTTCGAATTTTAGATGTTTTTTCCAGAGGGTAAAATTTCTTTAGAAAAATGTTTACAAATTCACCCCAAGTTCCAATCGTATTGGAAGGCAAGCTATACAACCATTTCTCAGCATAATCGGTAAGTGCAAATGGAATTAACCTAAGTTTGATTCCATCGTCACTTAATTGTTGAAATTTCATGGTTGCACAAACTTGTTCAAATTTGGTCAAGAAAATATAAGGATCATCACGTTCAAGATTGCCAAATTTTGGAAGAGTATTTATGTGATTCGAATGAATTTCAAAATGGTTACCCGTTGGGGCGGGCAATATGATGCAGGAAGGAATAGAAACTCGCTCGGGAAAGTATCTATCCATAAGAGTTCGAGGGGGAGTTTCTTCGGCCATGGTGAAAGGGGTGTTTGTTCGGACTAAACGATTAGTAGAAGGATCACGGATCCAACCACGCATGCACTAGAGAAAAGAATAAGGGAAGACGAGAAAAACAAATTTGAGCGATTTTTTTTTATTTTTTAAATGAACCTAATGCAATTTACAATTTCTAGAATTATATAATGACGGTTTGATTTATTTCAACAAAAGACTTCTCAGCCAGTTAACGGACAGGAGTTATCGGTGCACCAGGAATCACCCTAGCAATGCAGCCGAAGGTTTAAGTACCTTCAGAGGAACAACCGATATAATATTTACGAATCACCGTAATATTTATAAACAGTTATTACTCTGCCGTAGTCTAGACACCGAGAAATAATCCGTTAGAACTAAACCAAATTGTCAAAATATAATAAAAACAAAGCTAAGATGAATGCAAATATTTTTTTTTTTTCAATCACAGAATGAACAGTCTCAGAACAGTCACAGAACAGGCAATTGCAAAAATAAATAAAAGAAATTTTACAAGCAAGCCGATGCCCTGCAGAAGATTTTTACAAGCAATGTCTATATATATATTTTTTATTTGCAGCAGCGGTCCCTGTAGAGTTAGAAAATACTCACCTTGATCGGCAGTCCGTCCAGTGCAATTGGGTAGCGCTAGCGCGTTCACACCCCACTTGGTGTGCAACCGCTCCAACCCTTCAAAACCTGCTAATTGCAAATTGCTTGTCCTCTAAAATTCCTGTTTGTCGATTGAATTCTTCTTGTTCTGATCTTGAGTGAATATGACTGTTTTTCTTGAATAATTTTTTTAGAGAGAGAAAATGAGTCTAAAAACAAAAGAAAATCAAAAATAAAAGTATAAACAAAAGGAAATAGATCTTTTTTTTTTTTTTTTGGGAAAGAAGTCAAAATCCACTCAACTTTAACACTACTTATTTAAAAAAAAACTATAAGAGATGGACTAAAAAAAAAAATATTCAAATTAAAGAGTTCAAAATGCAAACAATACTGAAAACTTGGCCCAAAACTGTGTGAACCCAACAAATAATTTAAACCCCACGCACCCAAATTTTGAACAACCCGGGCCAGTCCAATAATACAAGCCCACAAGTTTATTTATCAATGCGCTACCCTACTTAATCCAGAGTCTTAGGGGCAACAGCTGTAACCAAAAAGAGACGAGATGATTTGACTATGTTTTGCGATGGGTATTTCTGGTGAGTTTGGCTGTTTATGGATTTGCGGTTTTGGATTTTGGGGGAGATGATTTGGGGACGTGTTCCGATCGATTCAGCGTGCAATTCGATCGAGGTGATTGCGATTTATGGGGGCATCGGTGGCTAACTTCCGGTTTGGAGGAGATTTTTGGGTCCGATGGCAAGTTGCTGGAGTAGCGGCTTGAGGAAGGAGGTAATGGGGGAGGTTATGTGATGAATTCTGGGATGGTAGCAGCGTTGACTGCACTGGCAATGGGAGGTTGGACTGGAATTGTTCTTGAGGGCAGCTGGTAAAGGGATTAAGGTGAAGAGAGGGTGCGCGTTGATTATGGAGTGGTATGCTGCTTTGTGAAGGGTGATTGGGGAATTTGTGGAACTGGTTTTTTTTTTTTTTTTTTTTTTTTTTTTTTTTTTTTTTGGGAAGATGAAGGTTTGTGACTAGGCTGGGGGTTTGGGTACGGTTTGGCAGTGAAAAAGGAGGTGGCTTGTGGAAGATGAAGTGCTGTATGGTTTGTTTGAGGATCGGCGTTTGGTTAAACTGTATGTGGCTATGGAATTTGCGATGGCTTGTGAAAGGCCTTACCCCGTGGCTATGAAATTACCACTTGTTTTCTGCATTGATCGGAGTTGCTTTGGTAAGTTGGTTGAGGGTGCATGAAGTTGATGACAGGTCTTTGGTGGTGATCTGGGGGTTTTGATCAGTGGTGTTGGGGAGAATTGGAGTATTGAGCAGAAGTAGTGAGGTCACGACAAGAATGTGGTTGGCAGTAGAGGAGGGATGGACTGAAGTCAATAGGTTGTGGAGGGGAGCAGTGAGGTTTTGTATTGCAATAGAAAAACAAAGAAGGAAAGAAAAGATTTTTTTTTTTTTTTTACTTGTAGGAAAAGAAATGTATAGACCAGAAAAGGAATGAGAAAAAGGAAGGATATCTCGGAATTTATTGTTGTGAAAAGAAAGAACTTGTAATGGGAAACAAATCTAAATGAAATTTGCAATTTTTTTTTTATAGAAAAAGAAATTTAAAGACGGGAAAAGGAATAAGAAAGGAAACAAATCAAACAAAAATTGCAATTTTTTTCTCTTGGTAGGAAGATTACAGTATCATTGACTAACACCAAATCAAACCAATCAAGATTTTTTTTTTCTTTTATCTACGCTAGAAAACAAAAGAGAACAAAAAACAATTTTTTTTTAATGAAAGAAAACTACAGAGAAAATAAAAAAAAAAAAAATTAAATATAACCCGAAGGATTATTAATAAAAATTATTTTGGTCCCCGGCAACGGCGCCAAAATTTGTTTGCGAATGAATTATGCAATTGTAAACAACTGTAAAATTCGTTCGTCTTTCCTAAACAACAAGGATCGTTGTAGAGGGTGTCGAACTCTGGGACCAAATTATTTTATTAATAAATCCAGTCAAGTTATCCCTAACTTTTGATTGGTTGAAAACAAAGAAAATAGCAGAAATTAAATAAAAGGAGAGTTTTAACAATAAGTGAAAGCAATTAGGGGATAATGACATAGATCAGATTCATAATCATCAATAGCCAAAAGATTAACCAGATCTAATACATGTTTCTGTCACAAACATGAATCAACGATAATAGGTTTTTAGAAACAAATATGTAAATAACGACAAGCATAGCCTATGCAGGAGCTCAGCTCTACAACCATAGACTATCAGGACAGATTCACTAATTAATTTCTAAAACCCTAAATTAGATCTAGATCTGATAAACGTTAGATCGAACACGAATATATCCTGTGAAGGAGCATAGCTCTTAAACGACACAAAATATGAAGGTTCAGATCTAACCCTTAATTTAGATCCAGATCTACATATATACAGTCTTCATCTTTTGGCTATGTGATTCATATTGAATCATACTATCAGCGTCATCACCCCCTAATCAAAGGGGATTAGCTAGACATAGCTAAAGAAGAAGAAAAACATAAATTAAATAACAAGAACATAAATTAAACTAAAACTAAATAGAACAGAGGAAGAAGAATGATTTTATTCCAAGAAGAGAATTACAGAATAAAACCCAATGTGTTTTTTACAAGACTAAGATACAATGTATTTATAGCTGATATGACAAAGGCTAGCTAGCTAATTACATAATGTGGGACTAAAGAAATAACCCAAATAACACATAAGCCAGTGTGAACGCAGCTTTAGAGTGAGTGGTTTAGCAAATAGGCTAGTGTGAACGCAACATGAGTAAGAGGCCTTTCAAATGAGCTAATGTGAATGCAGTTTGAGTCTTTATTGAGCCAAATCTTCTTAACTGAAATATAATTGCAACCGTTCTTCAAGCTTTAGACTCTTCAAGCTTTAGCAATTTTAAACTTCACTCTTTTTAAGCAAATTCTTCATGCTTTATCCATCAAATGCTCTAAACCATGCTTCTTGTCAACAATCTGAAAATACAGCTATAAATACAAAGTATCAATTATTTTAAAGGGAAAATAAGATAAATAAGCGGATAAAATATACACATTTACGTGTATATCATTTGGGCAAAACATTATAAACATATAAAAGTGTACTTGATGACAGCAGCAATAATATTATAAGAAGGAATACATATGCACCCATTTATAAATGGTACTTGGAAGAAAATTGTATTAGAAACAAAGATATGACATCATGTACTACTTCAGTCCAAGGGAAAAAGTTAAATTAGCTGGACGTTCAATTGGTAATAAAAAATAAAAACATATCTTGTTTTTGCTTTACCTATAGAAAAACCTGCCCTGTTCAATACACATAAAGGATTGCTGCCCCTATTTCTTCTCATTGAAGACTTGAGTGACCTTGAATCATTTTCACTGTTCAAAATTAACAATACAAAGCCTCATTATACTCAGACAACATACCATAATTTCTAAATGTTGGTTAAGGAATATATGAATTGACTGTTAAAATGGGAAAAGGAAGTTTGTGCCTCTACTGAAATTAAATTTCGCTTTAAAAATAAAAGTCTACATCCCATGAAAGTCATCTCTTGCATTACATCTAAATTTTGTACTTTCTATCAGTTTTACGAGTTGTTTGGTCAATATATCTCAAATTGTTTTCTTGTGTCAATGATAAATTATGGCAAATACTCCATTTGCAGTCCTTTTAGCATGAATGCAAGAGTTCTTTTCTTTTTATACCCAAAAACCACTATGCATTGTACATCTGTAATAGCTAAAAAATTGTCGTCATACATCAAGAACATACCAGAATCAGTGATAGAACTTCTTACTGTCGTTCCCTAGTCGAAAATTTATTAGCATTAGCAGGGTACTCATGTTAAGTCCAATAAAACAGGCGGAATCTCCTGTCAATATAGTATAACACACCTCCATGCGTACCCCTCAGGTAGTAAATAATCTATACATCACCTTTTAATGGATTCTGGAATATGTACCCGTTTCAAGTATTTCTACGGTATATGATGTTATTTTTTTCATAACTTACTTGATTAAACACAAAAAAGTAACCGTTGGAAAGTATTATTGATTAACCACGGCCGAACATAATAAAATGGAGATATTGAACTATATGAACAATAGAAATAATTTTATTTATGTTAAGTTAAACAGAAATAACACATTGCTATTTTGTAGAGATAAAAATATAACAATTTTTATGTAATATAAAATGTTCAACCGGCCATACTTGTTTCATATAACTTGATCATGCAAATTTACTAATTTAAACAAAAGCCCCTTTTTGTAAGTGATTGTAAGTGGGCTTAATTGTGCTAGGTCAAATACGCCAGTTTATTGTTGCATCATGTGCTGGGTCAAATACATATATGACCGTGTGCGTACTACATATTACGTTCCATACATATTTCCAGGTACATTCTCAGACCTAAAAACTAAAAATTCCATATTATAAGACGGTATTGGAAGAGACAAAAACATATAAAAACATAAAAGATGTTATATTTTAAGGGAAGTCCATCTAATTTGTACCATATATTATCTCTTTTTTCTTGAGTAAATCCTTGGATTCTTGTTTATTTCCTATTTTCTTTGGCTCAGGAAATCCACAGGGACTCTATCTATAAAAAAAAGTGCCACATTCAAATTCACGCTATTTACAACACATTCTAGAACTATAAGGTTAGAGACAATTTTTTGCAGCTAATTTCCATACATTAAATGTTACCTAATGTTGGAATTATAAAATAAATACATTGGGAATATGCATGCAGCTAGAAGATCAATAGTTAATTAGATGTCTAGTAAATTACATTCATGTACCTAGGAACTAGAAAGCTAATTAATGTCCTTGTAACTGCCATATTGTATTTACTCTCTTGAGTATATATAATCAGATCAGCTGAGTGGATTTTCACCCAAGCATTCCAAAGCTATTCAGTCCTTTCACATGGTATCAGAGCTTGTTCTCTTTGGAGTTTCACTGCCTCTGGTCCTGCAGTACCCCACGAGTCCAAAAGTCACTCTCACACTTAGTCTCCTCCATTTGTTGTCCTCTGTTCTGATTCCAGGACCTATTTTTCTGGTGTTAAGATGGCCTCAAGCTCTCAAAAGAATAATGGACCTACTTTCTCTTTCTCTGGAACACCAACAATCACTTCAGAAAAATTAAATGGAAAAAATTATTTAACTTGGTCTGCCTCTGTAGAACTTTGGTTTCTTGGCCAAGGCTATGAGGAACATCTGAAACAATCATCAGAAAGTATTTCAGTAGAGAAACGTGATGAATGGAAAAAGCTTGATTATCAGCTTTGTTCTCTCCTATGGAAATCTGCCGAGCTGCCCGTCTTGACAAACTTTAGAGCCTTTAAGACTTGTCACTCTTTCTGGAAGAAGGCTCAATGTGTCTTTGCCAATAACATCCAACAATTGTATGTTGTTGCACATAAATTGGCCAATCTAAAACAAACTGACTATGACATGGTTTCCTATGTTTCAAAAGTTCAATCTGCAGTCGAGGAGTTAAAATTATCTTTGGAAGCCAACACAATTGAAGATATGAAGGAAAAACTTGACAATCTATGTATGATGTTGGTTCTAAGAGGAATGCATCCAGATTTTGATCATGTTCGTGATCAAGTCCTAACTGGTCAAGAAGTTCCTTCTTTAGAAAATTTAATAACTCGTCTCCTTCGAGTTCCCTCGCCTAAAACAGAAGTAAATTCAGTTGATGTTGTTGAAACTTCTGCCTTAGTTTCCAATCGAGGGGGACGAGGAGGCCGTGGAAGCCGTGGAGGACGAGGTGGAAGAGGAGGTCGACCTCGATGTTCTTATTGCAAAAGAATGGGCCACACATAAGACACTTGTTACTCTATTTACGGATTTCCTGGAAAATCTGTGAATATTTCTAAGTATGAAACATCAGAAATGAAATTTTCAGAAGCTGACTATCAAAAATACCTCTAGCTAAAAGCTGCTAAGGAATCTTCAACCTTATCTGTTGTAGATGCTCATAACTCCACTGCCTGTATTTCTCAATCTGGTCATGATCAAAGTCCTTGGATAATTGATTCAGGTTCCTCTGATCACATTGCCGGTAATGGTTCATTATTTTCATCTATCTCTCCACCCAAAAATTCTAAATTTATTACTCTAACTGATGGTTCTAAAGTTGCAGCAAAGGGTATCAGTCATGTGTCACCCACTACTTCTCTATCTTTAGACTCTGTCTTGTTTATTGATCGTCGCTTTCCTAAGAACTAGAAAAACGCGATATATAAATTAAATTCTGCAAGCATACAGGTCGAACACAGGGAGGTGTAATTAAAAATTAATATTTATTTATTCTTGGGTGAGTTAGACAATATTTGGGATTGGGGTTTGAAAACAAAGATATTGAATTTACTGTGGATCCGAATCTAATCAGATCAACACCAAATTCAACAACTAAACAAAGAACAAGTTATTAGAAAAAGGAAAACAACAACAGAAATTAAAATTAGGATTATCGTTGAAACTAATCAACGATTAATCACTAATATGCAATAGAAATAACAATAACAATTTTTGTCTACCAAAACTAATTGAGTAGAACACAAATTGTTATGAAAGTAAAGCAAATAAACTAGACGAAGAAGAGCTTTATTAAAACTAAAAGAGAGTACAGAATAATGAGATGCTTGTTACAATGGATATACATATGCTTTTATAGGTGAATTGGGAACCCTAATCCTCTAATGGGTATATGGGCCTCTTGTCCAAGAATAAATTTCATATCACATGCCTTTCATGACTAAGCTTGATTGGAAAGCAAATCACGGTGAATATCTTCCAAATCTTCCCTATCTTCCATGTGGCAAATTGATTGATTGATTGATGAGCAGATTGCATGTGATTAATTCTTCCAAACAAGGATACTCATTAGACTCCAAAGGCAACAAAGGATAAAATCTTCAAAATTGATCTTTTCTTGGCAATAATTTAATCAGAAATTCTTCTAATTGGAAATTGAAAAATGAATGTTCTGAATTGATTTCCATGACTATTCCTGAAATGTCTATTAGTGAATGTCATACATACACATGAATATGTATATATAATATAACACTAATCCATATATTCTTCATAGCAAAGGGGCAGTGTGAATGTTCCGTTTTTTGGCAAAAAGTGAGCTTGACAGGGATCGAACTCAGGTCACTCAGTACAAATCTCTATGCATTTACCAGTGAGCTACAACTTCTTTTAGGGTTGAGAAAGTGTTGACATAAGGAAGTAGCTTTTTTTTTCTTTGTAGTTGGCATTTAATTTGGAATGAAAGAGGCATCACTTGACAATCTGTAAATACACATAAAAATACCCAAAGTATCATTTATTTATTTACGAAAGATAAAGTATAAGAGCATAAAATAAACACATTTTTATGTTAATCAAATACCCCCATACTTATCTTTTACTCGTCCTCGAGTAAAACAAGAAATGAAAAACTAACTAGATAGGTCACACTTTCGTAGGAAACACGATTGCATTGAGCGTATGCAACAAGCCGTTAAACCTCTAGGTGTCCCTAGTAGGACGAGTGGTGTCTCGTGAGGGTTTTCAGCGGATACTACCCACAAAATCCAAAGCGTCTTAAGTACGCGAATTAATCAAACAATACATTTAAAGTCTCACATTCCAAGGATTTCACTCAAATTCAATAATAACTGTTTAGTCCCAAATTGTCTATCCCATAATTAGTGCAAAAATGAACAAAATTATCCAAGCTGAATCGTAATTCCTTGATAACACTGTAATTGTCTTGAAGGTTAAGAGTGTGGTGTCAACCAAAGTTCGACACATCGACAATGTGTACCCAATCATTTATTTATTTTATTTTTATTTATTTTGTTTGAATAATTTTGCACCAGTGTAACTGTAATGTATTGGATGTGAGTTATGCATAGATGAAGGAAAACTTTGTAAGTTCTAAAAATATTATAGATAAGAGGGCAAGTGTATTAGTTGAACTTCAAGCTACAAAAGATAAAGTAACACCAAGGCACATATAGACGTTTTGTTTCCTTTCATCTCCTCAATTACAATCCTCGCTTCTTAGTATGGTATGATGGATGTGGATGGAGTGGAAATGAATTCTTTATAGTCAAGAATGATGAATGACTATTTTATTCTGAGAGACTCTCTCTTTTTTTTTTCAATTTTTTTTCTATTTTTTTCACAACTTCATGATGAATGATGAGTGGAGATGAAATGGAAAGATACCGTATATTATTTCATTTGATTCCTCCTCTACTAAGCGAATCATAACCAACACTTTATGAAAGGAAAGATTTGTGCCTTAGTTACTCTATTTCTATAACTCTAATTCAACACACAAGTCTGGATTGATGTTGTATGAAAAGCTGAAAGGAGAGATAATCAAAGTTCTGTAAGATAGATAACCCATATAAAATAAGATGTGGTATATGGTTATCCTACCTTAAAACAATTAAGGAGTGGGTAGTGTAATATTGGTATAAAAAGTGACGTTCTAAACCTTTGAAAATAAATCAGTGAAAAAGGTTTTATAGTATACCAATATAAGATAAATTTGCCGAAACATGATGTAATCGACCAAAACTTGGGTTTGAATAATATGGGGGTATTGAAGAAGAACGCTACAATGAGTCGTTTCTCCTTAAGTGGGCCAAGTGGAATTTAGAACTTACAAGTTTGAAAATTTTAGTGGAAAAATATTATGCATGAAAACGAACTCAGAAATTCCAACAAATGTAGGTTCCAAATCATTTTTTTTATTTCATTTTTTTTCCTCTTTTTTTTGATTTATTTTACTTGCACATTCTAACATGTATAACAAGGGTTGACACGCTTACTCCATAACACGACTAACGTCTGCACAGTCTCAAGGTAGCATCTTAAAAAGACACATTACAACTCAATGAATAAATAATGTTCATTCCCATCACCCAAAAATTCAACTTATCAAACAAGGACCAAGGTGTTATTTATGAATTTTAAGTTAATCCTTGTTCAATGAATGACCTAGTTCATAAAGTTTGATTACTGATGTAATATAAACCCCCCCCCCCCCACACTAGAATGAGACAGTGTCCCAACTGTCTAAGGTATGCAGATAAAAATGGCAGAAAACAAAAATGAAAAAAAATATGAAAAAGAAAACAAAAGAAAAAGAACGTGTACCACCTGATTTCACGGTGGATGATCAGGCTCATGAAGATCGATAAGGTCATCTTCGTCATATTGCTCGAATTCTAAAAATGGTTTCAGTCGTTGACCGTTTACTTTGAAGACTTTTCCATCCCTAGGATTTTCAATTTCAACCGCTCCATGAGGATATACTATTTTCACAACATAAAGTCCAGTCCATCGAGATCTGAGTTTTCCTGGAAACAAGTGAAGTCTAGAGTCGTATAAAAGAACTTCTTGACCTATGTTGAATTCCTTACGAAGTATGTTTTTGTCGTGTTGGGCTTTGGTTCTTTCTTTGTAGATTTTCGCATTTTCATACGCCTCATTTCTTAATTCCTCTAATTCAGAAATTTGTAACTTCCTATGTGAGCCGTCTTTCTCTAAGTCAAAATTCAAAAATTTTATGGCCCAAAGAGCACGATGCTCTAATTCAAGAGGTAAGTGACAGGCCTTTCCAAAGACTAATCGATATGGTGACATCCCTAGATTGGTTTTATAAGCAGTGTGAAAAGCCCAAAGTGCATCAATCAGTTTTAAGGACCAATCTTTTCTATTGGAATTCACGGTTTTCTCAAGAATTTGTTTGATTTGTCTATTGGAAACTTCTACTTGTCCACTAGTTTGTGGATGGTAAGGGGTCGACAACTTGTGTGTGATTGAGTATTTCTTGAGCAAGGATTCAAAAGCACGATTACAGAAGTGAGTGCCATTATCGCTAATGATAGCTCGAGGTGTGCCAAAGCGTGAAAAGATGTTTTCTTTGAGAAATTTGATGACAACTTTGTTATCGTTGGTTTTGGTCGGGATGGCTTCAACCCACTTTGAGACATAGTCTACTGCGAGCAAGATGTAAAGATTCCCAAATGAGTTAGGGAATGGTCCCATGAAATCGATGCCCCAAACATCGAATAACCCAGTAACTAAAATGGGGTTGAGAGGCATCATGTTTCTCTTAGTAATTCGACCCTTTCTTTGACATCGATCGCATTTAGAGCAGAATTCGAAAGCATCACGAAAGAGTGTGGGCCAATAAAAACCACATTGCAATACTTTTGCAGCAGTTTTTCATGCTCCAAAATGACCTCCACAAGCATGGTCATGTGAGAAAGAGAGAACACTTTGGTGTTCATGATCGGGTACACACCTTCGAATGATTTGGTCTGGAGAATATTTGAAAAGATATGGGTCGTCCCAATAGAAGTTTCAGACCATAGAGAGAAATTTTTGCTTATCTTGTTTTGACCATTCAGCGGGTGTTTGTTGCGTGACAAGATAATTCACAATGTCGGCATACCAAGGGGTGTTAGAGATTGAAAGGATTTGCTCGTCAGGAAAATAGTCATCGATTTGGGTGTCATCAACATTTTCGTGCACAATTCGAGAGAGGTGATCGGCTACAACATTTTCAGAACCCTTTTTGTCTCGTATTTCTATATCGAATTCTTGAAGAAGAAGGATCCAACGGATCAAGCGGGCCTTGGCATCCTTCTTAGAAAGCAAATATCATAAGGCAGCATGGTCAGTGTAAACGATGACTTTGGATCCTATGAGATATGGTCTGAATTTCTCAACAGCAAAAACCACTGCCAAAAGTTCCTTTTCAGTAGTTGAATAATTCAATTGGGCCTCGTTTAAGGTTTTGCTAGCATAATAAATGACTCGAGGGAGTTTATCGATTCGCTGACCCAAGATGGTTCCAATAGCAAAATCAGAAGCGTTACACATAAGTTCGAAGGGTTGAGTCCAATTAGGGGGTTGAATGATGGGAGTTGTGGTCAAGATTGACTTAAGAGTTTCGAAAGATGTTTTGCAATCATTGGAAAATTCAAACTTGACGTCTTTGGCAAGTAAGTTCGAGAGAGGTTTTGAAATTTTCGAGAAATCTTTAATGAATCTTCTATAGAATCCCGCGTGGCCAAGCAATGAACGAACGTCCTTAACAGACTTAGGAGGAGGTAGATTGGCAAACAAATTGATTTTGGATTTATCGACTTCAAGGCCATCTTTTGAGATGACATGACCTAGAACTATCCCCCTTTTTACCATGAAATGACATTTTTCCCAATTAAGCATGAGTGATTTCTCCTTACAACGTTTAAGGACGAGTTCTAAATGAGTGAGGCATTGGAAAAAAGATGATCCATAGATTGAAAAATCGTCCATGAATATTTCCAAGAATTCTTCCACCATATCAGAGAAAATACTCATCATACACCTTTCGAAAGTCGCGGGGGCATTACAAAGACCAAAAGGCATGCGACGATAAGCAAAGGTTCAAAAGGGACAAGTAAAGGTGGTCTTATGTTGATCTTCTAAAGCAACCGGAATTTGGTTATAGCCAGAATATCCATCGAGAAAACCATAGTACTCATGTCCCGCTAAGCGTTCGAGCATTTGGTCAATAAAAGGCAAGGGAAAATGGTCTTTTCGTGTGGCTGAGTTAAGCTTTCGATAGTCGATACACACACGCCATTTTGTTTTGATTTTTGTTGGGACGAGTTCATTACTTTCATTTTTGATCACTGTGACTCCCGATTTCTTTGGTACAACTTGTACCGGACTCACCCAAGTACTATCAGAGATGGGATAGATGATGTTATTGTCTAGACATTTGATTATCTCCTCCTTGACCACTTCTCTCATGTTTGGATTTAATCGCCTTTGCGCCTCACGGGTGGGTTTAGTCTCATCAAGTAAATGTATGCGATGTTCCACAATTGATGGGCTAATTCCTTTGATATCGCCAATTTCCCACCCTAAGGCGTCTTTATTTTCTCGCAAGATTTCCAAAAGTTTTTCTTCTTGGTCCTCGGTGAGATCGGAGGCCAAGATTACGGGAAAAGTTTCTGAGGAGTCTAGGTATGCATACTTAAGGTCATGTGGCAAGGGTTTGAGGTCTAACTTAGGATATTCAGGTGTGTTAACATTGTTCAACATTCCTTGGTTAGATTCAGATGACGAAGGGCCGGAGTCAAGAAATTCATTCAGTTCAGAAATGTATTCGAGTTCGTCGAAGTCAGAGTCGAAATGGTCAAGACACATTTTCAAGGCTTCAGAAGTGTCATTAGAGGTTTCATCAACTGTGGTTTGAATCATGTCAATTTCATCGATCTCAAAATCCCTAGGTTGTTTGTTGAGATTAAAGATGTTTAATTCAATGGTTAGGTGCCCGAAGGAAAGTCGAAGTTGACCATTCCTACAATTAATGACAACATTTGAGGTTGCTAAGAAAGGGCGTTCTAATATCAACGGTATTTGAACTTTGGGATTTGAGACAGGTTCGGTTTCTAGAACTATGAAATCGACAGGGAAGTAAAACTGTTCGATCTGTATCAAGACGTCTTCGTTAATTCCCAATGGCTTTTTGACAGATCGATCGGCTAACTGAAGAGTGATGTTTGTTGGTTTAATTTCCCCTAACCCAAGTTGACGATAAACAGTATAAGGAAGAAGATTGACACTGGCACCAAGATCGAGTAGGGCACGAGAGATGTGAGTGTTTCCTATTTTACAATCAATCGTAGGACAGCCAGGGTCTTTGTACTTGACCGGGGCAAGACTCGAAAGAATAGAGCTTGTATTCGCAGTTAGAAAGGCGGTTTTTGGGACATTGGTCGCACGTTTTTGTGTGCACAATTCCTTTATACATTTAGCATATTGAGGAATTTGTTTAATGGTGTCTAAAAGAGGAATGTTCACACGGACTTGTTTGAAAATCTCCAAAATTTTATCAAAATTTGCCGCTTTCTTCTTGTTATTGAGTCTATGGGGAAAAGGAGCTATTGGTTTTTCGACTCTATGATCAGTTTCATCATTCGAGGAAGAAGGTGGTAAGGGTGTAGAAGATGAAATGTTGGTGTTGCCAACGTTGATTTTCGAAGATGAAGCGGGTTTGCCGACACTAGAAGAAGAATTGTTAGGATTGCCAACATTTAAGGGAAGTGGAGGTTTAGAAGAATTGGCATTCGAAGCCAATGGGTGATCATCAAGATTAGGGATTGGGGTCAAGTTAGAAGGTTCGTCTGGGTTGCCCACGTTATTATTAATCCTCTTTCCAGATCGAAGGGTTGTAATAGCGTTGACTGGATTATGATTTTCGTCCTCACAAGAATTCACAGTACGAGAGTTATACTTTGGATTCACTTCGGGTTGACTAGGCAACTTTCCCTTCTCATTACTTTTCATAAATTCCTTCATCATATTAAACATTTGGTCGAGTATAGCATCTTGATTATTTATTTGTTTTTCTAATCGAACAATATCTTGTGACGGTTGAGAAGATTGAGAGGACTGGTTCGATGATTGAAAATTGGGGTGCCTATAAGGTTGTTTGGATTGAGGTGCAGCTTGAGAGGTTTGAGAATTGGAAGAAGGAGCTTGGTAATTCGGATTGGGAATAAAGAGTTGCATGTGAGATGGGTTAGCCGAATTATTTGGGTTTGACCAAGAAAAATTTGGGTGGTTCCTCCAAGCAGGATTGTACGTGGCTGAGTAAGGGTTATTTTGAGCTATAGCATTGGCTTGGTCCTGAGAGTCATAGTGGGGTAACCCTTCTCCGGCTTGAGGAGTTTGATTTTCTAAAGGAATTTGACTTGGGTCCACGACATGCACTACTCTAGTAGAAGTGCGAATAGGAACACGAATCGATTCCCATTGCATGTCCTTTTCAGAATAATCTTCTAAGAACCGCCAAGCTTCATCGGCTGTTTTAGACATAAAGTCTCCTCCACACATTGATTCTAGTTGAGTTCTAGACTGATAGTTAAGCCCTTCATATGCAATTTGACACAAGTGGTCTTTTAGAATTCCATGATGAGGACAACTATACAATAGTTGGTTGAATCTCTCAAAATATTTTGAAAAAGTTTCCCCCACATTTTGACAAAATTGGTTTATCTCAGTTCGGATTTTGAGAGTTTTATGGAAAGGGAAAAACTTTTTCAAGAATATAGTGACAAATTCATCCCAACTTCTTATGGAATGTCGTGGAAGAGAATTTAGCCATCTTTTAGGGCTTTCAAGTAATGCAAATGGGATTAGCCTCACCTTGATTGATTCGTTAGATAATTGTTACATTTTTGTTGTGGAAGCATACAATTCAAATTCACTTAGAAATTCATAAGCATTTTCAGACCCAGTAAATTTTGGTACCCCCTGAATGAAAGAATGTTTAAGCTCAAAATTGTTTCCTTCGGCTTGTGGGAACACGATGACAGACGGTTGAACGGTCCTAGTTGGATAACATCGATCACGAAGAGATAAGGGTCTATCCATTTCAATATTGAGATTTTGAAAATTTTGAAATACTCGATTTTGATCCCTCTCGTTTGGAAAGTTTTGGTTCAATCGATTTTGATCCAACTCGTTTGGAAAGTTTTGGTTTACTCGAGAACCCCAAGGAGAATTATTTTGGCTAACACTTTTTTCACTCATTGTTGTCAAATGCACGCACAGAAATTAGCTACAATGAAATTTTCTGTCCTTTAAGGCTCCTAACCCAAAATTATAAAGTGACACGTTTGATTACTTAGATCAAAAGATTTCTCAGGCAGTTAACGGATAGGAGTTATCGGTGCACCAGGAATCACCCTAGCAATGCAGCCGAAGGTTTAAGTACCTTCAGAGTAACAACTGATATAATATTTACGAATCACCGTAATATTTATAAGCGGTTATTTCTCTGCCGTAGTCTAGACACCAAGAAATAATTCGTTCCAAATGAATCAACTATCACAATACAATTAAGCCCTAGATGAGCCCGTGACTCCCTTAAGTCCAACGTCTAACCGTTATTATTAGTCAGATTCTACGATGAAGTGCAATTTGTGGGCTAAGGAAAGGGTGATGAAATCCCTCACCTTATGTGAATTGGGGTATTGCCCTTAACAGAATGAATAAAAAAAATGCAGAAATAACAACAATCACACAAAATAATTGCAGAAATTAAAATTGTACATTCAAGCCGCTGCCCCTGCAGAATTTTTTAACAACAATTGTCTATTTTTTTTCTTTTTGCAGCAGAGCACCTGTAGAGTTTTAAAAATTTCTCACCTTGATCGGCAGTCCGTCCAGTGAATTTGGGAAGCGCTAGAGCGTTCACACCCCACTTGGTGTGCAACCGCTCCGACAATTCAAACTTCACTGATTGTTTTGTTTTGCTCGCTTTTGATTCCTTCGTTGTTTGCTTGAACTCTGTTCTCTTTGCTTTGATTCTTCTTATTTTTTTTTTTGGATTTTTTTTTGAAGTAAATAAACAAAAACAAAAGACTAACTAGAAAAAAAAAATTAGAAATAAAAACTAGACCAAAGAAATGAACTAAACTAAGCTAAGCTAGAAAAATAAAAATAAACAAAGGACTCAACTAGAATTAAAAAAAAATAACACTAATGACCACACACCACAAAGATTACTGATTTAAAACTCACGCACCACAATAACCTAAGCAGATAAGCTAATCACAAGGACCTCAATACCACAACAATTTTCGCACTTCTGTATAATTGAGCCAAGTTTCAGTAAACAAGCCAATCAGTTCTCTGCTGTTTCAGGAAACAAATCGGTAATTCTGGAAACAATCTAAAATCCGCAAAACAGACGTACACAATATCACAAAAAACACTCAAACTTAAACCAATTAAAACACAAAACGGACGTATCACGTGGGCCAGCCAGTTAAAAACTTAAGTCCACCTTTTCTTTAGACCAGATCACGCCCCTCTTGTAACACCCTACGTCCATTAATGTCACTCACAAAGGGAATGCATTAACTTCCACGGAGGTTTTAAGTGAATATAGAACAGTAAAATTACAACAAGACAGATATAAAATAATACTTGGAAATTAAAAACTTTCTTTCATTACAGCAGAAGTCAAAACATGTTTGATTACATCATAATACCATAAATCAGAGTCAAGTACAATATCCATCTTGATAAAAACAAATACATAATCCCATTACATAAACAGCCATTAAAGAAGATAACAAGCTGGACTTTACTTCAGCAGCCCTAGCTTTCCAAAAGAGATAAGCAATCCAATCAAGCTCTACAAGAGCTGGGTCCAACCTGAGGACCTGGAGGGGGAAAAAGATAGAAATAGAGGGGGTCAGACATAAAGTCTGGCGAGTATGACAATTCTAACAACACTATTATTAAAATAACTAGGCTAAGACATAAGCTGGAAAATAAGGAAATGTCTATGAACTATTGGGTATGACAGAGTAGATAAAGATAACGTCATAGGCACACCTAAATACTAAAGAATAATTACTACACTGCACCACCAGTCACCCTAAAGGTTGATCCCACTTGCTTCACTTAGAAATTATATAATAGCTTCGCGTACCCCTAGCTGACTACATAGGTGCCGCCTGCCCCTATCTCCACTAGGTGTACCCCACTACCCACTTTCGATCGGCTCCCTACTCGTAGATACCCGTGCTGGCCCCACAGTGGGGTGTATCACTCCCCTACAGTGGCAACCCGATACAACTTAAGGATGCACGGTTTATACCTACACGATGCAACAACGTCTTACCTACCAGCCCAGGTCCACTCACGCATATGAACCCGTTGGACTTGCGTTGCCACCGCTAACCCGTTTGGCCTCTTACAGTCAAGCCCAGTATGCGTGTCCCGTCCTCGACTTGGGTCGAGCCCATAGAGATATGTTTGGGATACTGGTTGAAATGGGCCCCCACTATTTACCACAAGCATTGCACCTAAGCTTGTCCCCATTAGTATACCCCACTTAACCCTTTAGTCATGTCCATTTACATGTGTGTTTGGTTAAGTCTTACTAATCGTATTTCAAATGCCTCTAAAGGCAACCACTAGATTCCTCATGCCACCCAAGGCACCTACTTAACCCCCATGTCCCACCTTACATGATTATCTGGTTAAGTATTTCTTAATTCATTAAGGCCATAACCTCATAAAGACCTCTCACATTAGACTGACATTTGTGACCACTGGATTTGCCGCTTGGGTCCGAGCAGGTTTATATCACAAATGAGTCCAACCTCGTGTCTTTACAATTGTTATGCTTTAGTTTGGGCCTAGGACCTCTCACATTGGGCTGACATTTGTGACCACTGAATTTGCCGGTTGGGTCCGGGCAGGTTTACATCACAAATGAGTCCAACCTCGTGTCCTAAGCATTGATTATTATTAATAATCTTTTACCCCAGTCTTAATAATTTCCCTAATTAAATTATTAATTAATTTCCAATTTTAACGATGTCCATAATTGACTCAATTATGGCCATCCATTTATGGTATGCAAAATCATATCAATTGCACCCCAATTTATTAAATCCTTAATATTACCCCTACCCCACGTTATACGTACGCTTGTTTAACGCAAAACATACGTTAGACTCGAATATTCTAACTCATAGCACAAAGATAAATTATCACAACATATAAATAGATCTAATCATAATAGGGGTGAAACTTGCATGTGTGATAAATATTTTACACCTAAACTTGCATAGACCAAAATTATGACTAGCATAAAAAGGTGTCAACTTGTTTGTCACAATTCACATAATATGATCCTAACCCAAATTTATGTATAAACTTGCATAATGATAGTGGTGTCAACTAGCACCTAATACATAGAACTCACATATGTCATAATATGTTTCTAGATCTAAATAGGTGTCATAATTCTAGATCTAAATATATGTCTCAATTATAGATCTAAATAGGTGTCATACTAATAAACCTAAACTTGCATAGGTACACGTGAATCATCATAGTCCAACATATATAATCAACATCATGATTCATAGGCTAACTACAACATAATAACATCATGGCTTTGTAACAACTTAACATAGAAACTTGCAAACATATATAATATCATCATAGCATGATTTACAACATATGTGATAGAATAAGATTTACAATAACTAATCTACAACATAATAGCATCAGATTTACAATAACATATATGACAATTCACATCACTTTCTTATGATCCATTCATATCTCAATCTAATTAGTTTAATAATAATCTTGTGAGAATCATCATATTCACAATTAGAGAAGAAAGAGAGTTCTTGGTTTGCTTTGAAGTTGAATATAATTTGTATAGATTAGCTTTTCTCCTTCTTTAGTTTGCGGCGGCTAGACTGAGTTCTATGGTGACGGCATGACGGCGGCTTCTCTATTTTTCATGTGATTTTAGAATGAGAGACTACCCACTTATTTATAGAATTTAGGATTCATAGACCGTCCAATCAACTCAGATCTAACCTGAACCATCAGATCAGCCAACCTAACCCTAAAGACCCATCAGCGGCTCAGAATTGGGCTCAGCCCAAATCTGGCCGACCTAGCCAGGTCGACTCCCCAGTCGACTCTAGAGTCGACCTGGGGGGGGGGGGGCAGGTCGACTGCCCAGTCGACCGTAGGGTCGACTTGACCTGGGCGGGAATTTTCCCGCCTGACCCTGTTTCGCTCTGAATTTTGAATTTTCTGAAACTTCCAATGGCCATATCTCCTTCATACGAAGTCCAAATCACGCAAACTCGGACTCTATTTCGACCAGAATTCCAAGACGAACACAATGGCGCAACCCGTTTCCCAAAATTCTTTCATCTGATATTAGTTATTCTTTAATTTGTGAATACTAGTATTAACTGATTTACGGGGTCTTACATTCTCCCCTCCTTAAAGGATTTCGACCTCGAAATCTTCAAGTCAAGAAGAATGTTTAACCTAACATCCAATCAACCATCCACTCAATCATCAAACACTGGCATCCATTGTCCTTATAGACTTCTAATGCTTTCATGTTTAAATGCACAGTGTGTGTATATGTCCGTATCTAATGCAAAATCAGGCGGTCCACTAATTCAGTTGACCTCCTTAATGCAATTATGATAGTGCCATGCGTCCATTATGTATGCAAAAGGTCCTAATGATACATTTTATCTCTATATGCGTGCACAGCCATCATCTGAATGCAGCATCCATATGATAATACAATCATCATACATCCATTTTACTAAATTCATCCATTAATATGCAATATGCAATATGAAGTGACTGAGCCGATCTAGTGCCTAATAGTGTGTGTATATGCGTCCACGAGCAAACACTAGCAAACACTTGCATCCACTATGCATCCATCATATATAACATGTCTCAAACACATGTTTCGACCGTAGGATTACCCTAACTAAAGGTCAAAGATACTAGCGAGAGGACATACTAAAGATAAGATAATGTAAGGTAACCACAAGCTAAGCGATAAAGGAGAAATTAAAAGACATACCCTCAAAAAGAAAAGGGTATAGCGAACGCATCTTCTCTTCCGTCTCCCAAGTAGCGTTGCTCTCATCATCTCCCCATTGCACTTTGACAAGTCTGACCTCTCGATTCCTCAACTTCTTGTTCTCCGACCCAAGAATGCATGTAGGAGCTCGCCGAATCGTCGCATCGTGCTCTATCTCCACCTCTCTAAGCAAGCTCAGCTCTACCACCTCTGCGGTCTCGTGCAAGCACTTCCTCAAATGTGATACATGGAATACGTCATGTACACCACTGAGTCTTTCAGGCAACTCCACTCTATACGCCATCTGTCCAATCTTCTCCTTTATAGGAAACGGCCCTACGAATCTTGGTGCTAATTTCCCAACGGACCCAAAGCGAACAACATTCCGTAATGGAGACACTTTGATAAAGACCATGTCCCCAACATCGAACTCAAGATCTGTCCGCCTCTTGTCTGCATAAGATTTCTGCCTATCTTGCGCCGTCTTCATCCTCCTTTGAATCAAGTCGATCTTTTTCTTCATCTCTCTAATCATATCGGGCCCAAGCAAGATCTTATCGGTAGTTTCCCACCAACATGTAGGTGAACGACAAGGTCGTCCATAAAGAGCTTCGAAAGGTGTCATGCCAATGCTAGACTGAAAGCTGTTATTATATGCAAACTCCACCAACGGAAGGTGCTCTTCCCATGTACCACCAAAGTCCAGGATACAAAGCCTCAAAAGGTCTTCTAGAATGCGATTCACCCTCTCGGTCTGGCCGTCCGTTTGAGGATGATATGCGGTGCTCAAACATAACTGAGTCCCTACTGCCTCTTGCAAACTCTTCCAAAATTCGCTAGTGAAGATAGGATCACGGTCGCTTACTATGCTAGAAGGAACACCATGCTAACGAACTATCTCACGAACATATACAGAAGCTAACCATGGAGCAGTCCTCTTACTCTTTACGAGAATGAAATGGGCGCTCTTAGTAAGTCTGTCTACTATAACCCAAATCCCCGTATTACCCTTCCTCGATCTTGGTAATCCATCCACAAAATCCATTGAGACGCTTTCCCACTTCCATAGTGGAACCTCCAATGGGTGAAGCAACCCACCGGGTTTATTTTGCTCCGCTTTTACTTGTTGGCACACCAAGCACCTAGCGACATACTCGGCCACATCTCTTTTCATACCGGCCCAAAAGAAAACTCGCTTCATGTCTTTGTACATCTTGTCCCCGCCGGGATGAATGGTCATCTTCAAATGATGTGCATCATCAAGAATAGCCTTCCTCAAGTTCTTGTCTCGTGGTACGCATAGTCTATTATCCCTACGTAACCAACCCTTATCATCTAGGGTATACCTACTGAGATGGCTTGACGACTCCCCTCCTTTGAGCCTTTCTACTAACTCAACCAACTGCGGGTCGTCTCGCTGTGCCTCACCAATCTGTCCCAAAAGCGTAGGTCTGACCTCTAAGGATGCTAGCAAACCAGGTACAAAGTCAACGGAAGGTCTAAAGTTAAACATAGAGATGAATTCTAAGTTTCGCCGCTCAACAAACAAAGGACTCAAGGACAACCTTTTCCTACTTAAGGCGTCTGCCACCACGTTACCCTTGCCAGGGGTATATGCTATTTCGAAATCGTAGGACGCTAAGAATTCCATCCACCTTTGCTGCCTTAAGTTCAAGTCCTTCTGAGAGAATAAGTATTTTAAAGACTTGTGGTCAGTGAAAAATTAGAATTTTTCGCCAAGAAGATAATGACGCCAAGACTTAAGTGCAAAAACAATTGCGGCCAACTCTAGGTCATGCGTGGGGTAATTTTTCTCATGCACCCTCAACTGTCTTCCACCATAGGCTATTACCCTTCCCTCTTGCATTAAGACTGCGCCTAGTCCCGTTCCACAAGCATCAGTATAAACAGTAAACGGCTTACTCCCGTCTGGCAGCACTAAGACTGGGGTTGAAGTCAAAGCTCTCTTTAATCGCTGGAACGCATCATCACAATCTACGTCCCACGTGAAAACTAAGTTCTTCTTTGTCAAGCGTGTTAATGGAGCTGATATCTTTGCGAAGTTTTTGATAAACTTCCTATAATAGCCAGCCAACCCCAAGAAACTTCTCACTTCGGTAGCATTTTTAGGGACCTTCCAATCTTGGATGGACACTACCTTCGCGGGATCCACAGCTATCCCTTCTTCGGAAACCACGTGCCCGAAGAATCGTACTTCCTTCCTCCAGAAGTGACACTTAGAAAATTTAGCCTTAAGGCTATGTGCTCGTAGGGTCTCCAACACTTCCCTAAGATGTAGGGCATGCTCTTCTTCATTCTTAGAAAAGATCAAGATGTCATCTACAAAGACTACCACGAATTTATTAAGGTACTCCCTAACCACCCTACTCATTAAATCAACAAAGTATGCTGGGGCGTTTGTCAAACCAAAGGGCATCACTAGCCATTCATAGAAACCGTCTAGAGTCCTAAAGGTAGTCTTATCTATGCTATCCTCAGCCACTCTCAACTGATGGAAACCAGTGGCTAAGTCCAGCTGCGAAAATACTGAGGTGCCAACTAACTGATCAAAGAGATCGTCAATCCTCGGCAGTGGGTGTCTGTTCTTTTTAGTAAGCTTATTAAGTTCTCTATAGTCCACACAAAGTCTGAGGGACCCATCCGCCTTCGTGGCAAATACTACTGGAGCACCCCACTCCGATATACTACATCTTATGAACCCCTTCTCAAGCAACTCCTTCACTTGCTTATTGAGTTCCTTCCTTTCACGAGGAGCCATGTGGCGCACTGGCAAAGATACTGGTTTTGCATTATCTACAAGATATATTCGAAAATCTATCTCCCGCTTCGGAGGCAAGCCCTTCACCTCCTCAAACACATCCGAGTATTCTCGGACCACTTTAACAGATCGTAGATTCTCCACAGACGCATCAAGCGACTCTAGATAACTTAGCATAATGGAATGTATGGGATTACAAAAGATATCGAGAGCGTTGCCAAGGCGAGTCATGAGCCTAACAACTCTCCTTTCACAATTAAGAACGGCCCCATTTCTAGATAACCAATCCATTCCCAAAATTAGCCCATAGCCCGTGAAGCCCAAAACATAAGCATCACATCTAAAGTCAACGCTAAGTATGGAAATTTTCAAATCCAAACACATCATAGACAAATAAGCTGAGCCCCCAATTGGATTCGAAACCACTAAGGGATCCTCTACTAAACTGATGTTTAAGTGCAGTAATTCAACTAATGATGTAGAGATGAACGAATCAGATGCGCCCGAATCGAATAAAGTACGGACAGGATGATCAAACAGAAAAACTAAGCTTTCAACAGAAATTGTTCTACCTCATTCTTGCAGCGGTGGGACCACGAGAGCCTGAACTTGTCCCTTTGCCCGCGCCGGTGCCATAAGAGCCTGCATCTGTCCTCCCGAGGTAGACCCTGCCCTCTGCCCCTTCTTTGGGCAGTCCTTCACTAAATGTCCCGCTTCGTCACAGTGAAAACAACCAGTCTTCTTTTTCTTTCGGCAATCCTTGCTGAGATGGCCTGGTATCCCGCAGTTAAAGCATCTTTTCTTTCCTTTGCCATTGTTGTCTTTACCACCCTTCTTGTTTTGCTGTTGAGGTTTCTTCTGATCCCCTTTCTTCTCGGGTGCCTTATCAGCTTTAGCGCCTTTCTCTTCATGCATGTACGCCATTTCTATTAGCTTCTCAAAGGTGGCCCCCATAGGGATGTGTGTCATAGCCAACCCTTGCAACGGCTCATTCAAGCCTTGAACGAACCTCAGAGCCTTCTTCTCTGGTGTGTTCACCAAGTCCATTCCAAACCTTGCTAACTGATTAAATTTGTTAACATATTCTTTCACTGATGAGCTTCCTTGTTTTAATGTCAAGAACCTTTCCATATGTAGATTCTCTTCCGCCCGTGAGAGAAACTTTGCCTCAAATCTACATCTGAAATCCGCCCAAGAATCAACTGGACGCTCTCCATTAGTGACCTCCCACCAAAACGAGGCCTCTCCCTTCATCAACCAAGCTGCTAAACGAACTTTCCTCTCATCTTCCACTTCAAAGATTCCAAGCAATTCTTCCGTCTCCTTTAGCCAATCTCTGGCTTCCACAAACGTCTCTGAGCCTTGAAAGTTTTTACCGCCCATAGCCTTGAATTCTTTGCATGTCTTTGCAAAAGTGTCAACGCGAGGTGGGGGGGGGGAGGAGGAGGAACGGGTGCAACTGGGGGTGGAGGAATAGCGGGGCCTGCCTGATTGGCCCTAGCTTCTAAGAATCGTCTGAACCAACTAGGTATTTTTACACCCTCCGGAATGTTAAGTTCTTCAGCCATGCTGAAAGAATTCGAAAGATAAGGATATGGCTATTGGGGATTATGTTTTTCTAAAAAAAAAAACTTTCCTCTTAAAATTACTCATTTAAGACATATTTTTGAAAACACTTCTTCCAAAAATACTTTAGAAAAATAGTTTTTCTAAAAAATTTATCTGTTCTGGTAACCTTAAGCTCTGATACCACGTGTAACACCCCACGTCCATTAATGTCACTCACAAAGGGAATGCATTAACTTCCATGGAGGTTTTAAGTGAATATAGAACAGTAAAATTACAACAAGACAGATATAGAATAATACTTGGAAATTAAAAACTTTATTTCATTACAGCAGAAGTCAAAACATGTTTGATTACATCATAATACCATAAATCAGAGTCAAGTACAATATCCATCTTGATAAAAACAAATACATAATCCCATTACATAAATAGCCATTAAAGAAGATAACAAGCTGGACTTTACTTCAGCAGTCCTAGCTTTCCAAAAGAGATAAGCAATCCAATCAAGCTCCACTAGAGCTGGGTCCAACCTGAGGACCTGGAGGGGGAAAAAGATAGAAATAGAGGGGGTCAGACCTAAAGTCTGGCGAGTATGACAATTCTAACAATACTATTATCAAAATAACTAGGCTAAGACATAAGCTGGAAAATAAGGAAATGTCTATGAACTATTGGGTATGACAGAGTAGATAAAGATAACGTCATAGGCACACCTAAATACTAAAGAATAATTACTACACTGCACCACCAGTCACCCTAAATGTTGATCCCACTTGCTTCACTTAGAAATTATATAATAGCTTCGCGTACCCCTAGCTGACTACATAGGTGCCGCCTGCCCCTATCTCCACTAGGTGTACCCCACTACCCACTTTCGATCGGCTCCCTACTCGTAGATACACGTGCTGGCCCCACAGTGGGGTGTATCACTCCCCTACAGTGGCAACCCGATACAGCTTAAGGATGCACGGCTTATACCTACACGATGCAACAACGTCTTACCTACCAGCCCGGGTCCACTCACGCATATGAACCCGTTGGACTTGCGTTGCCACCGCTAACCCATTTGGCCTCTTATAATCAAGCCCAATATGCGTGTCCCATCCTCGACTTGGGTCGAGCCCACAAAGATACGTTTGGGATACTGGTTGAAATGGGCCCCCACTATTTACCACAAGCATTCCACCTAAGCTTGTCCCCATTAGTATACCCCACTTAACCCTTTAGTCATGTCCATTTACATGTGTGTTTGGTTAAGTCTTACTAATCGTATTTCAAATGCCTCTAAAGGCAACCACTAGATTCCTCATGCCACCCAAGGCACCTACTTAACCCCCATGTCCCACCTTACATGATTATCTGGTTAAGTATTTCTTAATTCATTAAGGCCATAACCTCATAAAGACCTCTCACATTAGACTGGCATTTGTGACCACTGGATTTGCCGGTTGGGTACGGGCAGGTTTACATCACAAATGATTCCAACCTCGTGTCTTTACAATTGTTATGCTTTAGTTTGGGCCTAGGACCTCTCACATTGGGCTGACATTTGTGACCACTGGATTTGCCGGTTGGGTCCGGGCAGGTTTACATCACAAATGAGTCCAACCTCGTGTCCTAAGCATTGATTATTATTAATAATCTTTTACCCTAGTCTTAATAATTTCCCTAATTAAATTATTAATTAATTTCCAATTTTAACGATGTCCATAATTGAATCAATTATGGCCACCCATTTATGGTATGCAAAATCATATCAATTGCACCCCAATTTAATAAATTCTTAATATTACCCCTACCCCACGTTATACGTACGCTTGTTTAACGCAAAACATACGTTAGACTCGAATAGTCTAACTCATAGCACAAAGATAAATTATCACAACATATAAATAGATCTAATCATAATAGGGGTGAAACTTGCATGTGTGATAAATATTTTACACCTAAACTTGCATAGACCAAAATTATAACTAGCATAAAAAGGTGTCAACTTGTTTGTCACAATTCACATAATATGATCCTAACCCAAATTTATGTATAAACTTGCATAATGATAGTGGTGTCAACTAGCACCTAATACATAGAACTCACATATGTCATAATATGTTTCTAGATCTAAATAGGTGTCATAATTCTAGATCTAAATATATGTCTCAATTATAGATCTAAATAGGTGTCATACTAATAAACCTAAACTTGCATAGGTACATGTGAATCATCATAGCCCAACATATATAATCAACATCATGATTCATAGGCTAACTACAACATAATAACATCATGGCTTTGTAACAACTTAACATAGAAACTTGCAAACATATATAATATCATCATAGCATGATTTACAACATACATGATAGAATAAGATTTACAATAACTAATCTACAACATAATAGCATCAGATTTACAATAACATATATGACAATTCACATCACTTTCTTATGATCCATTCACATCTCAATCTAATTAGTTTAATAATAATCTTGTGAGAATGATCATACTCACAATTAGAGAAGAAAGAGAGTTCTTGGTTTGCTTTGAAGTTGATTAGAATTTGTATAGATTAGCTTTTCTCCTTCTTTAGTTTGCGGCGGCTAGACTGAGTTCTATGGTGACGGCATGACGGCGGCTTCTCTATTTTTCATGTGATTTTAGAATTAGAGACTACCCACTTATTTATAGAATTTAGGATTCATTTAGACCGTCCAATCAACTCAGATCTAACCTGAACCATCAGATCAACCAACCTAACCCTAAAGACCCATCAGCGGCTCAGAATTGGGCTCAGCCCAAATCTGGCCGACCTAGCCAAGTCGACCTGAGGGGGGGGGGGGCAGGTCGACTGCCCAGTCGACCCTAGGATCGACTTGACCTGGGCAGGAATTTTCCCGCCTGACCCCGTTTCGCTCTGAATTTTGAATTTTCTGAAACTTCCAATGGCCATATCTCCTTCATACGAAGTCCAAATCACGCAAACTCGGACTCTATTTCGACCAGAATTCCGAGACGAACACAATGGCGCAACCCGTTTCCCAAAATTCTTTCATCTGATATTAGTTATTTTTTAATTTGTGAATACTAGTATTAACTGATTTACGGGGTGTTACACCTCTTTTCCCAAATATAAAGAACCCAGATTTTCCAGTCGCACCCTCAAAAAGGAAATGAAATCCGAAATTATTATTTTTTTCTCACAAGAACAGATCACGCAAGATTTTTTTTTCTTTTCTTTTGTCAAATCGGATTCCTGATTCGAATTGGGTTTGCGAGATTTCAATTGGGTGTGGGGTATTCAGATCTTCGAATTGAAGATGTCGATCTGTGGGTGCTTTGCTGTTGGGTCACGATGATTGCGGTTTGACTTGGGGGAGTTGCGATTTTAGGTGAGGGGTTACGGTTTCAGTGAATTGGGTGCGGTCTGTGTTAAAGTCATGGATGGTAGGGAATTTTGGAGACTGTGGAGTGGTTAAGGGTTTGTTGTCTGCACAAGATGGTTAAGGGGATGGCTTGTGGATAGGGGAGTTAGATGTCGCTTTGATGGAGGAGGTTTGGCAGATGTGTGGACTTTGTGATGTTTCCACAGAATAATTGGTGATGTTAGGGGACAGTTTTATCTGAACGGTTTTGGTTGGAGCTAAATGTGGTGAAGGACTGATGGATTTTGCATGATGTTAGTATGAAGGGTGAGGATTGCGGCAGTTTGGTGTTCACGGTGTTTGTTTGTGGGGGGCAACGATGGAGTTTGTGGGTTCGTGGAGGAGGGGTACGGTTGTGAATTATTTTGAAGATGGATCGGTGTTCTGAGATGTGGCGCTTTGTAGCGGTTTGTTGGGTGGTGCTATTGAAGTTGACGGTGGAACAGATGGGTATTGTGATGTGATTTCCAGGAGTGGATGATCACGGTGGTTGGTGATTGGTGCACTGGGTTCAATGCTGTGGGATCTGGAACTTTGGCAGAGAGATGTAGCAGAAAATCAAAGCAAGAGGAAAGAGAAAACCGAAAAAGAATATATATATATATATATATATATTTTGTTTTTTTTTTGTTTTTTTTGTTTATAAAGAAGAAAAGATTGAGAATATTAGAAAGAAGTTTGAAAAAGCAAAGAAATAAGGAATCAAGCAAGAAGAAAAAGAAGATTGCAAGGAGTTGTAAAGGATTTTTTTTATATGAATACGCAAAAACAAGGAAAAATAAAAACTAACACGAATCATAAATCAAATAAATAATAAAATTTAATTGTTGCCTCCCCGGCAACGGCGCCAAAAACTTGATCGTCGCTTTCCTAAGAACTAGAAAAACGCGATATTTAAATTAAATTCTGCAAGCATACAGGTGTGTAGCATACAGGTCGAACACATGGAGGTGTAATTAAAAATTAATATTTATTTATTCTTGGGCGAGTTAGATAATATTTGGGGTTGGGGTTTGAAAACAAAGATATTGAATTTACTGTGGATCCGAATCTAATCAGATCAACACCAAATTCAACAACTAAACAAAGAACAAGTTATTAGAAAAAGGAAAACAACAACAGAAATTAAAATTAGGATTATCGTTGAAACTAATCAATGATTAATCACTAATATGCAATAGAAATAACAATAACAATTTTTGTCTACCAAAACTAATTGAGTAGAACACAAATTGTTATGAAAGTAGAGCAAGCAAACTAGATGAAGAAGAGCTTTATTAGAACTAAAAGAGAGTACAGAATAATGAGATGCTTGTTACAATGGATATACATATGCTTTTATAGGCGAATTGGGAACCCTAATCCTCTAATGGGTATATGGGCCTCTTGTCTAAGAATAAATTTCATATCACATGCCTTTCTTGACAAAGCTTGATTGGAAAGCAAATCACGGTGAATATCTTCCAAATCTTCCCTATCTTCCATGTGGCAAATTGATTGATTGATTGATGAGCAGATTGCATGTGATTAATTCTTCCAAACAAGGATACTCATTAGACTCCAAAGGAAACAAAGGATAAAATCATCAAAATTGATCTTTTCTTGGCAATAATTTAATCATAAATTCTTCTAATTGGAAATTGAAAAATGAATGTTCTGAATTGATTTCCACGACTTCCTGAAATGCCTATTAGTGAATGTCAAACATACACATGAATATGTATATAAAATATAACACTAATCCATATATTCTTCATAGCAAAGGGGCAGTGTGAATGTTCCGTTTTTTGGCAAAAAGTGAGCTTGACAGGGATCGAACTCAGGTCTCTCAGTACAAATCTCTATGCATTTACCAGTGAGCTACAACTTCTTTTGGGATTGAGAAAGTGTTGACATAAGGAAGTAGCTTTTTTTTTTCTTTGTATTTGGCCTTTAATTTGGAATGAAAGAGGCATCACTTGACAATCTGTAAATACACATAAAAATACCCAAAGTATCATTTATTTATTTACGAAAGATAAAGTATAAGAGCATAAAATAAACACATTTTTATGTTAATTATTTATACCTGGTTGCCCTTTCAATTTGATTTCTCTCAGTCAACTTACTCATTCTCATAATTGTTCAGTAACCTTTAATGCTAACTCATTTGTTATACAGGAATGTGGTACGGGACAGACGATTGGCGTAGGACATGAATCACATGGTCTTTATTATCTCAAGTCTGATTCTTCTTGGATTTGCAGTGCCGCCACATCACCAAAACTTATTCATGAACGGTTGGGACATCCTCACCTATCCAAACTAAAAATAATGGTTCCAAGTCTTGAAAAAATAAAGACACTCTCTTGTGAGTCATGTCAATTAGGAAAACATGTTCGGTCTTCTTTTGTTAGACAAGTTGAAAGCCGTGTTGACTCAACTTTTTCAGTTGTTCATTCAGATGTATGGGGTCCTAGTTGTGTGTCTTCTATGGGTTATAAATATTTTGTTACCTTCATTAATGAATTATCTAGATGTACTTGGGTTTTCTTAATGAAGGAACGATCTGAAATTCTGTTCATCTTCACTTCTTTTGTTAATGAAATTAAAACCCAATCTGATATGACAATCGTATTCTTAGAAGTGATAATGCAAAAGAATATTTCTCTTCTGCTATTACTTCTTTTTTGACATCACATGGAATTCTCTATCAATCTTCTTGTCCTCATACCCCTCAACAGAATGGCATAGTTGAAAGAAAAAATAGACATCTCGTTGAGACTGCGCGGACATTGTTACTTCATGCAAACGTACCCTTCCGTCATTGGGGTGATGCAATTTTAACTGCTTGTTTTTTTATTAATCGGATGCCCTCTTTTTCTATTAATAACAAAGTTCCTCACTCCATCTTATTTCCTAAAGACCTTTGTTTCATATCACTCTATGCCTTTCTGGAAGTACTTGTTTTGTTCATGATCTTTCTCCAGGTTTAGATAAGCTGTCTCCCCCAGCAATCAAGTGTGTTTTTCATGGATATTCTAGGTTGCAAAAAGGTTATCGTTGTTACTCTCCAGTTCACAATCGTTACTATATTTCTGAAGATGTTACCTTCATCGAAGAAAAACAATATTTCTTACCATCCTCGGTTGAATCTAATACGATTCAAGAAGTTTTTCCCATTCCCTATTTTGGTCCATCATTTTCTCCTTTGTAGGAATCAGGTTCAGCTACAGACTCAACCCTGATTATTCCTCCACCCGAGCCATCTCAAAGACCACTCATTACATACCAACGGCGATCACGTGTTCCTAATACTGAATTGGAAGGCACTGAAAGACCAACTGAATCATGTCCTACTCCAGGCGTCAACCCTACTACAAACCTGCCTGACGAAATCCCTGATTTGCCCATTGCTCTTAGGAAAGGTAATCGGTCAACTCGAAATCCTTATCCTATTTATAATTTCTTAAGTTATCACCGTATTTCTCCTTATTATCATTTTTTATAGCATCTTTATCCTCTATTTCCATTCCCAAAAATGCATGAGAGGCACTTGATCATCCAGGATGGCGACAAGCCATGATTGATGAATTGCAAGCTTTGGAGCATAATGGCACTTGGGATTTGGTCTCTCTTCCTCCAGGAAAGAAACCTGCCGGGTGTCGATGGGGCTATGCTGTTAAAGTTGGACCAAATGGACAGATTGATCGCCTCAAAGCCAGTTTGGTGGCCAAAGGTTATACCTAGGTTTAAGGCCTTGATTATGGTGATACTTTCTCTCCCATGGCAAAAATTACATCTATTCCTTTTTTTGTTGCCATAGCTGCCATCCGTCATTGGCCATTATATCAATTAGATATTAAAAATGCATTTCTACATGGAGACTTAGAAGAGGAGATTTATATGGAGCAACCACCTGGATTTGTTGCTCAGGGGGAGTCTGGCTTGGTTTACGAATTGCGACGCTCTCTCTATGGGCTCACACAATCCCCACAAGCTTGGTTTAGGAAATTCAGCTCAGTTGTTCAGGCTTTCGGATTGAAACATAGTGAAGCGGATCATACAGTCTTTTATTGCCATACCTCTCTAAATAGTTGTGTTTATCTAGTGGTTTATGTAGATGATATAGTCATAACTGGAAATGATGAAGGAAAAGTTCTCAATTGAATGAACATTTATTCAGATATTTTCAAACTAAGGATTTATGAAAGCTAAAATATTTTCTTGGGATTGAAGTTTCTCAGTCAATGAATGGGATTATCATTTCACAAAGGAATTATGCATTAGATATACTTAAAGAAACTACTATGCTGGTTTGTAGACTAGTTGACAGTCCCATGGATCCAAATCAAAAATTGCTACCCAACCAGGGAGAGCCTTATTCCAATCCTGAAAGGTACCGAAGATTGGTTGGAAAGCTCATCTACCTCACTTTTAAAAGGCCAGATATTTCTTTTGCGGTTGGAGTGGTAAATCAGTTCATGAAATCTCCTCATAAAGATCATTGGGATGCAGTAATTCGAATTCTAAGATACATTATAAAACAACCAGGACAAGGACTGCTTTATGAAGACAAGGGAAGCACTCAAATAGTCGGATTTTGCGATGCAGATTGGGCTGGTTCTCCCATTGATAGGCGTTCTACTTCAGGGTATTGTGTGTCTATTGGAGGAAACCTTGTCTCATGGAAGAGCAAGAAGCAAAATGTTGTTGCAAGGTCTAGTGCAGAGGCTGAATATAGAGCCATGGCTGTAGCCATATGTGAGCTTATTTGGATTAAACAACTTCTTCAGGAATTCAAATTTGGAGATACTCAACAAATGAAACTTTGTTGTGATAACCAAGCAGCCCTACATATAGCTTCCAATCCAGTCTTTCATGAGAGAACTAAACATATTGAGATTGACTTCCATTTCATCTGGGAGAAAGTCCTCTCTAAAGAAGTCATCATAGAATCTGTTATCTCTAACAATCAATTGGCAGACATCTTCACAAAATCCTTAACGGGGCCTCGAATTCAAAATATTTGTTCCAAGCTTGGAGCATTTGACTATATGATCCATCTTGAGGGGGAGTGTTGGAATTATAAAATAATTACATTGGGAATATGCATGCAACTAGAAGATCAATAGTTAATTAGATGTCTAGTAAATTACATTCATGTACCTAGGAAATAGAAAGCTAATTAATGTCCTTGTAACTGCCATATTGTATTTACTTTCTTGAGTATATATAATCAGATCAGCTGAGTGGATTTTCACTCAAGCATTCCAAAGCTATTCATTCCTTTCACACCCAACTTATTTCAATAACATTGTTTATATAAGTAGGCCCAGTTATTATTTATACAACGACCAAATTTAAATTAAAATATCAAAATTGAGAAGGAGAATTTGAGTAGGGAAGAAAACAATCTGAATGTCTTGATATCTGGATGTAGAAACGTAATTCATAGAATTCATACCTATTGTACTAAATACAAACAATTTAGCTTATGTGATGTTAACTATATTTGACTATAACATTAATATACCCGTAATTGCTGATCAAGATATAAGAAACCAAACAATTATATTTTATTATTGGTGGATTACTTATAGAACCAGATGTTGAGTTACTTACCAATTCCATATACTGCTTACTCCATGAAGGTCTTTGTTGCGAAAGTGGATGTCCAATGCTTGTACAAATTGTTAAAAATAGCTAGAGATTTTAGTTACAAATATAATATATTAGTTTATCTTATATATATATATATATATATATATATATATATATAAAGAGACATATAGTCCACAAAACTGCCAACATGCCTAGCAGGTAACCAAAAGGATATACAAAATATAACATACTTAGACTATGACCATTTGTATGTATAGAAAAGTAGATGGATGAGCTCCGGATAAACCACCACTCACCATACTTCAAAACCGAGTTCCGGCAGGGCCACCACCCGATAGTGAAGTATACCTACTCCTACACAATACAAAATCTCTTCAAAATATAAAAATACAGGTGAGAAGAACATCTCAATGGAAGAGCTGACTATCCAGATTAGCAGTCCAAAAGCTCCACAGCATATAAGTACCCAACATGGCAGATGGTGCCCCAGTCTACTCCACAGACAGTTGAATGCTCCAAAGCCAACCCAGTTACCCCATACCCAGTGAACACTGGCCCAAGTGACAAGGGCGATAAGCCCGAAACATGACTCCACGGATAGAAGATGCAAGTCTACCCATCCGAGTGAAAGCTCCAAATAACATATCAGCACCTCCAAAGCCACTAGATCCACAGTCCTGCATTCCTAGAGAACTTGTAAATCCAGACCCTGCATTACTAACAAACAACATCAACACTTAAAAAGGAGGGAGTTGTGGAGAGGCTAGTGGGATGGGTCCCGCCAGCCTAAAAACAGACGGCTCAACCAACCCCTTCGCGGGTTGTAGATGGAACCCTCGAAGCATCGAAGGTACCAGCCAACTGCCTCGATCGTATTTTGTGACTAATATATTAGTTTATCATATTTTGTAACTCATCAAGAAAAGGTTTATTTGATGAAATGTTTTCAATGTATCGTCGATACAATGAAGAAAGGATAAAATATTATTTAGTGCAAACTGTAGCAATAAAGAAAATGAAAAATAAAAATTGTTAGTCCTTTAAATAATCTTTTATGTGCTAAAATATTTGAATTTCAAACTGACCACTCCTAAAGTAAATGAACTATTAACCATCCAGTCAATCAATGCACAACCTAGTTGTCTCAAATTAATGGATATTTTAAAGAAATAACATTATTTATAGGGAAATAAAAATGAAGAGTTCAAGTCATTTAAATCTCAATGATAACCTGAAAATAGAAGACAAAATTGAATAGCTTAAAATCCAAATGTTGATATATAAACCTGTTATACTTTGAAATTTGTGAGAAAATAAATTTATCCTTTGATTTGGTTCCATACCTCTTTTATATTTGTTAAAGCATTAGTAGTCGTCATCTGGTTAATTTTCAATCTTTAGAATGAAAGAGGTATAGAGTGACCAATAATAATAATATGTATGATAATACAATTAATTTCATGTACTTCAATACCTATAAGCTGTTGTTTTGATTTTTTTTTCCATCTCTCACTTACCTGCTAAGAACTTATTACCATTTAATGAAGAGGGAATATGCGCACATACACACGTAAGATGCTGTCACTTTAATAATATGGAGCTTGATCCACCTTTGAAAATGTTAAAATTCAAGCATTCACAATAATTTAGATAGTAGAATTTTGATAGAGGTTCTCTTTATTTCTTAATATCTCTAGGGCAAATGCATACTATACATAATGGAGTTTGAGTTACAAAAAATTAAATCCAATAAAATAAAGAGATATCGATGGTAGTACTAAAACTATGTTGTAAGAAAACTCAACAAAGTGCGATTACAATATTTTTCAAGGAAGATATCAGTTATATTAAAATTATTCTTTTTATCAAATAAATGTTTGAATTAAGCTTCCCTTTTTTGTATGTTATATCTCCCTTTTAAATAATTTCATGTTATGTGCAAAATAATATAACTTGTAGTAATGTTAAGCTACATAGATGATAAAGAAAGATGGTAAAAAAATGATTATTACAGTTACTGCAACAGGTTTTCCAGTGAATGGTAATGAAATAATAAATAATGCATTATCATGTGTACAATAATATATGAATACCACTTGATTTTATGAAGTGTTAAATGCATATTAATAGGAACATGTAGATTAAAAGGGTGTCCAATGGTGTATAACGTAGGTAGTAATGGCATTGCTAATGAAGGGTTTTCTTTTTATCTTGGAAGTTGACAATTATGAACTGTTAAAAATGGTAAAATTGAAATACAAAAGTTATAGAAGAATATCAATGAAAACAAAGCAGTAAATGAAAGATTATATTCTCACAAATAGAAATTACTTATATTTATATGAAACAACTTATATTAAAAACATTAGGCAATATTTTTAGATTATATCAGAATGATCCTAAATGTCAACAACTAAAATTAGAAGGTTAAAAATTCAAGGAATTAACTCCAAGTTTATGTTAAGCATTTCAACCAACGCAAATAACGAACGAGGGAGCAGTAACCAACATGATTTTTAGTTCCTACTTCTAGTTGACATTCCAAGTTTAGAGTAGAGGAATAATAGATAATTACAAATCTAGTTGAGGTATATCAATCTGATGGAAATTATGAGGAATACAAAACTGACTTAAGCCAACATTAGACAATAATTGATTACAAAGAAATAAGACAAACAATATCAAATATCATATGCAAATTTAGTAGAAGAGAGCATTCTAAGTTGAAAAACATAGCAAAATATGTATATTAAAATTATGTTGAAATTCAACCAAGAATTCAATAGTCGACAGATGGGTGTTATATTAGGTAAAAGAGTTGACAACACCATATAGATGGCGGTAGCTAACAAATTGGGGAAATTTTGACATTCTTCGGTGCTTGATGACAGTTAATGCTAAAATGAATTTCAATTATTAGCTATTACATGAAAATAGAATAAATTTAAAACAAAATGATCTTGTTAGCTATTAAATGTTAATAATCATGCGTGGAAAAATTAGATTTATTTGGTTCGAAGTTCAATATAAAAACTAATGGAGATGTTTATTTAAATTCATTTTTATAATTAGAGCATGATGGTTATGTTATGAAAGTGGAAAGATAAATCTTGAATAATATATAAGTAAAACAGGATGGAAAAAAAATTGCAATAAAAATAAAGAATCTTTTTTTTTAGAATTCTAAATTTAGGAAAAAAGGCATCAATTGGAAAACATATATTGAAAATAGACGTTCCCTCATTGCCTCTCTTCAATCCAACCATTTTACACATGCTTCAATTTCTTTATGTGTTAAAAAAACATGCAGACATTATTTATTGATAAATCGACTTGAATCACGAACATAAAATTTACTCATACGTAAAGTTGGAGGAAATTATTGATGGACAGAGCAAGATAAATAGTTTAAAAAAACTGAATTATGAAAAGAAAACATATGTATATTTGAGAACAAACAAATCCCTACCCAACACATTTGAATTCTTAGGAAATGATTGATTCTTTCACTAAAATTAGGCATATGTCGATGGCTTTAGTTGACTCTTTGATCTTCACCATTAGAGTCACTCTAGTGAATAACTTACATATACAGTAAACTATTCTTATACACAAACATGGAAATAAGGAAACGATGGATTATTCAGTTGACTTCGACATGAATTTAAGTGAAACTATTTAGTTAAAGAATCGTTTAATACCAAAAATAAACTACACTTCTATTCTTTATATAATATATGGTGTCCAAAGGAGTGTAAAATAAATTTTACTTTAACACCTGTTCGTTTTCTTAGGCATACATACATTGCATCCACAAAATATTTTTGTGCTTTTCTATCTCACACATTGAAATTTTGCGACAATGGTTTAGATCCTTCTTTTAAATTTGAAGGTAGTCCGGATTTTTTTTAGCTTGATTTATAATTTATAATTTTTTATTCTTTTAATTGAAAAAAACAATTATATTCTTAAAACTAAGGAATGTAAGAAATCAAAATATAAAATGCAAACCTAAAGAATATTTTGATCAAATACTACAATTTAATTTAAAGTTTTTATCATTCTAACATCACAAACATTAATCCAATAATTTAAAAAAAAAAGATATTGTTGATTCCCTGCAACGCATTAAGTCTTTTTTTCACTAATAGCAAAAGAATCAATATATCGATAGTGTAAAGCGTAATAAACTATGATTGGATTGATATCTGAAATCATTGGTTACCATAAAAGATGAACAAGGCTGTAACACCCCGTAATTTTATAACACTAAAATTCACAAATTAAAGTATACTTAATTTTTAGAAGAAGAATTAAGTGAAATGGGTTGTGCTATTATGTCGTCTCAACAATTTGGGTCAAGATAGACATTTGGTTTGCATAAAACGGATACCTTATGAAGAAGTTATTAAGCCATGAAGTTTGTATGCATATGAGAGAAATATATATACATATATATATATATATAAATTAAATAAATAAATATTCAAAAAAGTTCAAAACAGCAAATCGGGAGGGGGAATAGCCGAACCGCACCATTTTTGGAGTCGACCCGAGCTCTGCTGAGTCGACCCGAGCTCTGCTGGGTCGACTAGGGGTCGATCCAGGGTGTTTGGCTGTCAACCCGTGGCCCGATTCGCCCTAAGGACTGATGTTGCATCTGAGTGGTCCTGATGATTTCGGGGTTAATCTAAGGCCCTAAATGGTTCTCTACACATATATATACACCCTAAGACCTAACCCTAATTCATAAAATATTATCTATGACACCATTATGCTGCCAAACTCTCTCTTAAACCCTAGCCACCGCCTCTAAATCAAATCTCAAGTGTTCATCCACAATTCAAATTAAAGTTTAGAGCTTCAACAACAATCAAAGAAGATAAATCAACATCACCGCAACGTTTCTACATCAATTTCAGTTCATAATTCTTTTCTTTAGCCACGAAAGGTGAGTACAGTTATTTTCACAATATAATGGGTTTTAAAGTAATATGAAAAGGTTGTAAAAAGGATTCATGTATATGTTTGTAATTGAAATCCCACCAAGTCTTCACCTTTTTGATTCATGTCAACATATGCCTATGTTTCTACGTAAAGTTCATGCCTTTTTATCAGTTTCTTCATGTTGGATCTTTTATTATGTCTTGATGCCAGTCCATATGCCCCTTTTATTTCATGATGCTGTTTAGATCCAATTTTCTGTGATTTGATTATCTCTCCTTACCCCTATTCTTACTTTTTATTATGGATCTAGGCTACTTACGAGCCTAGGCTAAATATATGTACAAATGCGAATACGTGGGAACGATGGAGAATATTGGAAATATATGGAATATAAAAAATTGGATATTATTGGATATTTTGGATTATTGGGTTATATGTGAAATTGGCATATTTGGTAGGAATCACATGGAATTGATAAATTGGCCTATAATTGAATAATATGTGAATTTGACTAATTAATATGTAATTAGTGAAATTAATGACAAGTTGAAATAGGCAAAATTATGAACATGATTAATTTGAAACTCATGACATGAATTTGGGGTTTGGGTGAAATACGAATATTAATGAACCTTTGACACGACGTTAGGCGCAATTATGGCGTAAGACTGCCCGGAACCGCCCGGCAAATCCAGCTGCCACAATTGGACGTCTAATGTGAGAGGTCAAAGGCATGAATTATAGGCGTAACAGTTTGTGACATGAGGTTAGACCCTCTTTGTGGTGTAAGACTGCCTGGAACCGCCCGGCAAATCCAGCAGCTACAAAGTGTTCGGTCTAATGTGGGAGGTCATGCACCGTTCGTCATAATGAATGAATTAAGGAATACTAACCATAATAAGATATGGGTATGGTTAGAGGGTTAAGTGGGGTGACATGTAAAATATGACATGTAAATATGGACTTAACCGGAATGAGATAAGACATGTAAAACATGTAAATGTGGACTTAACCGTAGCATGTGTAAGACATGGACATTTTAAATTAAAAATGGTTAAGTGGGGAAAACCTAGTGGGGACCAAGCATGGGGGGAGGCTTGTGTCGGATGGTGACCCGTTTCACCCAGTAACCCGTTTGAGTATCTAATTGGGCTCGGTACTAGGCCGAGGTTGGGGCACGCTTACTGGGCTTGTTTGTAAGAGGTCAAAACGTGAATAGCGGTGGCAACGCGAGTCCAACGGGGTCATGTGCGTGCATGGGTCCGGGCTGGTAGGTAAGACGTTGTTGCATCGTGTAGGTATGGGCCGTGCATTAATTTATGTTGGTATCGGGGTTGCCACATTGGGGAGTGATACACCCCATTGTGGGGCCAGCACGGGTGCCTACGAGGTTTAGGGAGCCGATCGAAAGGGTAGAGTAAGGGTACCTTAGCGGTGGTAGGAGCAAGCCGGCACCTACGATAGCAGCTAGGTACAAGTAACTACCAAGTTTGTCATGTGGGTACAGTTAGTGGGAAGGGATCAACCTTTAGTAAAAGAGACTAGTAGAGGTGCGGTGTAAATAAGTAATGTGGTGTAACTTAGTAAAAGTGCGGCGTAAACGAAATACATGTTGGTTGAGTTGGATAATTCTTTGGGTGCTAGTCTGATGTTGATTTCGGTCTTCGGGGTTAGTACTTAGGGAGTTGTTCGCTTAGCCAAGGTGTAGGATTGTCTTAGTACTTAGGAGAGAAATCATCTTGTCCATCCTTTTATCTTACCTTATCTATGTTACAGCCATATCATGATGCCTGTTTATGTCTTGTTCTATTACTTTACCTTTTGTTTGTTAAAATCACTGGACTTGCCAGACTTTATGTCTGACCCGTTTTGTTTCCACCTCTTTTCTTTCCTTCCCCCCCCCCTCAGGTTTACAAGGAGGGAATACTACAGCTTAGTGCCGATTTCATCTTGTTGCTGAAGAGAGTAGATGTACTGCTTTGGACTCTCTCATTTTTATGGCTTTGCTCATGCTCAGTGGGGATTTATGCATTTATGTTATTTATGTACTTGCTTCTTTATGTTTTAAGGAGTTTTTGGAAAAGACATATGATCCTGTTGTTTTAAGTACTTTGGATGTAAACTCGTTTTTGAGTTACGATGCTATGAAATAAGTTTTATCTTCTGCTGTGTTGTTTTATTTATTTATTCTTGTAATTTATCTGTTCTATACAACAATAATGCTTCATGGACATTGATGCATTCCCTTTGGGAGTGATATTAATGGACATGGGGTGTTACACATGGTATCAGAGCTATGGTTACAAGAACAGATAAAAAGTTTTGAAAATGTTTTCAAAAACAATATTTTCCTAGAAAGTATTTTCAAAAACTTGTTTTAAAGAAGCCTTTCTCAAGGAAAGGTTTATTTTAAATAGCATAATCCCCGCAAGCCATATATCTTTCTTTCGCTTCCTTTGTTTTGAATCTCTTTCTTTTTCGTTTCAGCATGTCTGGGGATCTTAACCTTCCTGAGGGTGTTCCTATACCCACTTGGTTCAGACGATATCTCGAGGCTGGGGCCACTGCTGCAGGCCTGGCCAACGTTCCTCCTCCTCCTCCACCAGCTCCAATTGTTCCTCCTCGTGGAGATGCTTTCTCGAAAATATGTAAAGACTTTCATGCTATGGGTGGTAAATCTTTTAGTGGGTCCGAAACATTCATTGAAGCTAGAAATTGGTTGAAGGAAGTAGAGGATCTTTTTGGTATCTTTGAGTTGGATGATAGGAGGAAAATCCAATTGGCTGCATGGTTGATGAAAGATGAGGCTTCGTATTGGTGGGAGGTTACTAATGGAGAGCGTGTAGTAGAAACGTGGGCAGATTTTAGGGGAAGGTTTGAATTGAAATTCCTTTCTCAGGCCGAGGAGAGTATGTATATAGAGAGGTTCTTGACATTGAAGCAAGGAAACAAGACGGTGAAGGAGTATGTGACTGAGTTTAATAAGCTGGCGAGATTTGGGCTAGAGCTGGTGAATATGCCTCTCAAGAAGGCCTTGAGGTTTGCCAAGGGCCTAAATGAACCACTTCACAGTTTGGCTATGTCCCACATTCCAATGGGGGCTACATATGAAAAGCTTGTTGATATGGCATACATGCATGAAGAGGAAAAGGGCGCAAATTCTTTTAAGCCGCAAGAAAAGAAGGTGGATCCAAAGAAATCCCAACAACAAAAGAAAGGTGGCAAAGAGAAGAGGAAGTGTCATAACTGTGGGATACCCGGCCATTTAAAGAAGGACTGTAGGAAGAAGAAGAAGTTCGCTTGTTATCATTATGGTGACGCGGGTCATGGTGTGAAGGATTGTGCTAAGAAGTAAGGGTAAAGGGAAGGTTCTACTTCGGGAGGGTAGGATCATGATCTCATGGCTCCAGGACAAGAGGAAGGTAGAAAAATTTCTGTCGAAAGTTTAATTTTCTTGTTTGATCATCCTGTCCATACTTTATTCAATTCTGGCGCATCACATTCGTTTATCTCTACATCATTAGTTGAAACACTGCACTTAAATACTAGTCTCGTTGTGGATCCCATTATAGTCTCAAATCCTATTGGTGGATCGGCTCATTTATCCATGATTTGTCGGTATTTGAGGTTGTCTATCTTAGGCGTTGGTTTTGAATGTAATGCTTTTGTGCTTGGTTTCATGGGCTATGGGTTGATCCTAGGGATGGATTGGCTAGCCAGATACGGTGCCATCTTAGATTGTGAACAAAGGGTAGTTAAATTGTTGACTCGTAATGGAAAGACCCTTGATATTTCTTATGACCCTAGAGGTTCAGTGATGCTAAGTTATCTTGAATCACTTGACGCATCCAATGATGATTTACATTATGTTCGTATAGTCCGTGAATATGTTGATGTCTTCGATGAGGTGAGGGGTCTACCCCCAAAATGTGAGATAGACTTTCATATATATCTTGTAGACAATGCAAAACCAGTATCTTTGCCTGTATTCCACATGGCTCCTCGAGAGAGGAGGGAACTCAATAAGCAAGTAGGGGAGTTGCTTAAGAAGGGGTTTATAAGACGAAGCATTTCAGAATGGGGCGCTCCAGTAGTTTTTGCCACGAAGGCAGATGGGTCCCTTAGACTGTGTGTGGACTATAGAGAACTTAATAAGCTTACAAAGAATAATAGGCACCCACTGCCGAGGATTGACGATTTATTCGATCAGTTAGTTGGCGCCTCAGTGTTTTCGCAGTTGGACTTAGCCACTGGTTTCCATCAGTTGAGAGTGGCTGAGGATAGCATAGACAAGACTGCCTTTAGGACTCCGGACGGTTTCTATAAGTGGCTGGTAATGCCTTTCGGTTTAACAAACGCCCCCGCATACTTTGTTGACTTGATGAGTAGGGTGTTAAGGGAGTTCCTTAATAAATTTGTGGTGGTCTTTGTGGATGACATCTTAATCTTTTCTAAGAACGAAGTAGAGCATGCCCTACATCTTAGGGAAGTATTGGTGATCCTTCGTGCGCATAACCTTAAAGCTAAATTTTCTAAATGTCACTTTTGGAGGAAGGAAGTGCGATTCTTGGGGCACGTGGTTTCCAAAGAAGGGATAGCTGTGGATCCCGCGAAGGTGGTGGCCATCCAAGATTGGAAGGTCCCTAAAAATGCTACCGAGGTGAGGAGTTTCTTGGGGTTGGCAGGCTACTATAGGAAGTTCATAAAGGACTTTGCGAAGATATCATCCCCTTTGACATGCTTGACGAAGAAGAACCTTGCTTTTGTTTGGAACGTAGACTGTGATGACGCATTCCAACGATTGAAGAGAGCTTTGACCACAGCCCCAGTCCTAGTGTTGCCGGATAGGAGTAAGCCATTTACTGTTTATACCCATGCTTGTGGGACATGACTAGGTGCAGTCTTAATGCAAGAAGGGAGGGTAATAGCCTATGGTGGAAGGCAGTTGAGAGTGCATGAGAGAAATTACCCAACACATGACCTAGAGTTGGCCGCTATCGTTTTCGCGCTTAAGTCTTGGCGCCATTATCTTCTTGGCGAGAAGTTCGAATTATACACGGATCATAAATCCCTAAAATACTTGTTCTCTCAGAAAGACTTGAACTTAAGGCAGCAAAGGTGGATGGAGTTCTGGCGTCCTACGATTTCGAGATAGCATATACCCCTGGCAAGGATAACGTTATGGCGGATACCTTGAGTAGGAAAAGGTTGACATTGAGTCCTTTGTTTGTTGAGCGACGTAGCTTAGAGTTTATCTCTACCTTTGACTTTAGACCATCCATTGATTTTGTACCGGTTTGCTAGCATCCTTAGAGGTCAGGCCTACGCTTTTGGGATGGATTGGTGGGGCGCAGCGAGATGGCCCACAATTAGTTGAGTTAGTAGAGAAATTCATAAGGGGGGAGTCATCGAGCCATCTTGGTAGGTATACCCTAGATGATAAGGGTTGGTTGCGTAGGGATGGTAGACTTTGTGTATCGCGGGACAAGAGCTTAAGGAAGGCTATTCTTGATGATGCACATCGTTCAAAGATGACCATTCATCCCGGCGGGGACAAGATGTACAAGGACATGAAGCGAGTTTTCTTTTGGGCCAGTATGAAGAGGGATGTGGCTGAGTATGTCGCTAGATGCTTGGTGTGCCAACAAGTAAAAGCGGAGCAAAAGAAACCCGCTGGGTTGCTTCACCCATTGGAGGTTCCACAGTGGAAGTGAGATAGTGTCTCGATGGATTTTGTTGATGGGTTGCCGAGATCGAGGAGGGGTAATACGGGGATTTGGGTTGTGGTAGACAAACTTACTAAGAGCGCCCATTTCATTCCCGTGAAGAGTAAGAGGACTGTTCCATGGTTAGCTTCCGTTCATGTTCGAGAGATAGTTCGCTTGCACGGTGTTCCATCTAGCATAGTGAGCGACCGAGATCCTATCTTTACTAGCGAGTTTTGGAAGAGCTTGCAAGAGGCGGTAGGGACTCAGTTATGTTTGAGCACCGCATACCATCCTCAGACGGACGGCCAGACCGAGAGGGTGAATCATATTCTTGAGGACCTTCTAAGGTTATGTGTCTTAGACTTTGGAGGTACATGGGAGGAGCATCTTCCTTTGGTGGAGTTTGCGTATAATAATAGCTTTCAGTCTAGCATTGACATGGCACCTTTCGAGGCTCTTTATGGACGGCCTTGTCGTTCACCTACATGTTGGTGGGAATCTACGGATAAGATCTTTCTTGGGCCCGATATGATTAGAGAGACTTCGGAGAAGATCGACTTGATACGAAGGAGGATGAAGACGGTGCAAGATAGGCAAAAGTCGTATGCGGACAAAAGGAGGACCGAGCTTGAGTTCAGTGTTGGGGACATGGTCTTTATCAAGGTGTCTCCATTAAGGAATGTTGTTCGCTTTGGGTCAGGCGGGAAGTTAGCACCAAGGTTCGTAGGGTCGTTTCCTATTAAGGAAAGGATTGGATAGATGGCATATAGAGTGGAGTTGCCCGAAAGACTTAGTGGTGTACACGACGTGTTCCATGTTTCGCATTTGAGGAAGTGCTTACATGATGCCGCAGAAGTGGTGGAGCCGAGCTTGCTTAGAGAGGTGGAGGTAGAGCGTGATGCGACGATTTGACGAGCTCTTACATGCATTCTTGGGTCAGAGATTAAGAAGTTGAGGAACCGAGAGGTCAAGCTAGTCAAAGTGCAATGAGGAGATGATCAAGGAGACGCTATGTAACACCCCGCCTCCGCTAGGGTCACTCGTAAAGGAATGCACTAGCTTTAGAGGGGCATTATTGGTAAACATGCACAGAAATATCACAAGACAGAACATATAAAATAGCGGAAGTAAAATCAAACTTTCATAACATGAATAAATAAGGTCTAAAGCCTTTTACATCAGAGTACATCAAAACCTGTCTTGTAATAGTAAAGAAGCATAAAGACATTTTCATAAATTATTCCCCAAGTAAAAACAGTAAAGTAGCCATTAGCCAAGAAAAGTCCAAGCCATCCATGATGACCTTCAAGCAGAAGAAGTCCAAACTAAACAACAGTATTTCCTCCCTGTAACCTGGGGGGGAAACGGAAGAAAAGAGGCGAAACAAAACGGGTCAGTCAGAAAGACTGAGTAAGCCATATCTACTATTAGCATAAAAATTAGTAAAGTTAACTGACATGAGAAACTGAGATGAACATAAGCATGATAACAAGATAGATAAGCTAAATCAAAATAACAGGATGAACTACTGAACTCAGATAAACTAAGGTGTCATGATAAATTACGATGTCAAGACAAAATGAGGTATCACATCGTCAGGTTCCTATCAAGTATAATATTCCAAGATATCTAACGTCCCATGGTATCTATCCTGTATATCTGCTCTGCACCTACCGTACTAGTATCCCAACTGTATTACGTGTTATCCGTGAATGACCCTTACTCAGAAGTCGTGTAATGGTCCCTGTCAACCTAATATGCCGCATATATAGGTTACTCAACTCATATGTTTCTTTCCATGTATAAGTTCAGTTCTTTGCCGTAGGCTGTACGGGCTTTCCCATGTAAACGGTTTATCCTTGAAGTTGTTTTGGACTGCAACCCTTGATCTAGTTGTGTTTCCTTACCATGAACTATCGCGCGTCCACTTAGGATTTATGCCACCTAGGACCGCTAGGGATTATGCTACCTAATGAACGTTTCTGTGTCTCGGTTTGGGTTTTGGCCACCTAGGACCACTAGGGATTACGCCACCCGTCAACCGCGCCCTTGATCCCACGTATGTATCGTGAATCGTTTTCCATGTCTAGATGCACATGTTCCCCAATGTGCCATCCGAGTTCCGTGCCAGGGCAAATCAAGAAATACAGAACTCGGTCGGGAGCTTTAAATCGTCTGCCGATGCAGATATCAAGGTCTGTTTTTGTACCCGTGGATATGGTCCCACGTGACCCCTCCCTCAACTACTGAAAGGCAATCCAAGAAAAATCATGTATAAGAACCACTCCACGGCCCCACTATAGCCCACTTTCCTACGGGCCAACCTCACCCATGACTCGATAGCAAGCACATGGTCTGTTGGGGGTTCCCTGCCTTTCCGCACGTACACGATTGACTAAAGATGGTAGGTAGTCGGCGATGTGCTATCCAGGGCAAAAACAAGAATCGTCGACTCCACGCTAATCCATCCCAGTCTTTAGGTTGCTCGCATAGCAACCAAGGCATACTCTTGGTCCTTCTAACGCAGACCTTAACCTCTCATGGGCCTAGTATAATTACCTGGCAGCCCACAGAGGGATCCCAAGAATATCCTCACGTCCCCCGAAGCTTCCACTTCGGCACCCAGTGCGCTGGAGCTTTTATCCAAGTCAGATAACTTGCTCCCCCTCGTATACTAAGCGATGACCTACCGTATCAGGTTACTCATCGTTTTGAGAATTAGTCCTATGTCCTTAGCTAAGAATTATTACTTAGTTACCCTTAACTAAGGTTTACCACTTAGCTTCCTTTCCCGTTATCCTTGATTAACCACGGTTTTCTACCTAGTTCTTCTAGCTAGGGTTTGTCTATTTGGTTAAGTGTTATCATTCAAGTCCATGACTTAACCCGCCCACGAATCACGTCAAAGATTGGCTAAGTATTTAAGTTCAAGACTTAGTCCCACAAGTTGGTTAAGCGTACCCAGAGGCTCATGACTTAACCCTATCAAGTCAAATTGGTCAAGCACTAGCTTACCTTAATCCTATCGGATTATCTTGCTAGATCGATTAAGCATAGATTATCTTAATCCCATCAAATTATCGAGTCGGATTGGTTAAGTATAGGTTGGCTTAACCCCATCCTCTAATCGTACTACAATGGTTAAGTATATTCTAAAAAGGTCTTGTGACTTAACCTTATCAGGTCCGCGTATTAGATTGGTTAAGTGTAAGTTACTTAACCCCATCAAATCATCATGTATAATTGGTTAAGTATAAGTTGCTTAACCCCATTAAATTATCACGTTAAGTTGGTTAAGTATTGGTTACTTAACCTCATTGAATTACCGAGTTTAAATTGGTTAAGTGTTTAACTTAACCCCATCGAATTACCATGTTTAGATTAGTTAAGTGTGGATTACTTAACCCCATCTAATTACCGTGTCAGATTAGTTAGGTACAAATTACTTAACCCCATCCCCTAATCATCTTGTATGGTTAAGTGTCATTAAGAAAACTTACTTAACCTTGCCAAATTATCATGTTGGATTGATTAAGTGTTGGTTAACTTAATCCCCGTCCACTAGTCGTATAAAAATGGTTAAGCGTCATTAGGCAAATCAAATCACTTAACCTACCCAACCTTGTCATGTTTTGTTAAGTATCATTAGCCTAACCAAATTACTTAACCCATTTACCCATGTCATATTTGGTTAAGAGTCATTAATCAAATTAACTTAACCCTATCATGTGGCATTAATTACTTAATGCACCCCAACCTCTCACATTAGACTTTGTTGTGGTTACTAGTTAAGCCGGTCGGTTCCGGGTAGCTTTACACCACAACTTGGTCTAACCTCGGGTTCAAGCACAACATGACCAACTTCTCACATTGGGTCCTATTGTTTGCAACTACTAGTTAGGTCGGTCGGTTCCGGGTAGCTTTATGTTGCAAACTCAACCCAACCTCGAGTTGGCCACTTTCATGTTTAGTCTAGTGTCATGTTCATATTCAAGTTTTCAAGCAATTGGGTAGACCTAACTTAATAGGTAAATTCCCAATGGGTAGACCTAACTTAATAGGTAAATTCCCAAGCTTATGTTTTTATGCATACTTACATGTCACTTCCATGTTATATTTCAAGTCATGTTTTCAAGTATAAACACATGTCATATTTAACGTTACACGTTGTCATGTTTATACCCATTTACCCAAATCATGTTCATATCATTATGTTTTCCCATAATGTGACCCCAACGCTTTTAAACTCGCATATACGTTCACAACAACGTAATGGATTAAAAGAAGAGACTTGGCAAAGGCATGACAAAAATGGATATTAAGCCACAAGTTAATCATGGTGGCAAATGAGGCACAAATGTGTTCATTAGCTTGCATGTTACATTCTTAAGCCTCAAAAACATGCATAAACCCAAACTTGGCACATAAGCGAATCATGGTGACAAAAGACATGGAATGATGACTAGAAACTCGCATATATCATCATATAAGGGTTATGACTTCATATGCAAGTTGACAAAAAAGGGTATGAAGGTTCTCATGTTGCATAATGCAACATTTCAACATAAAGGTTGTAGCTTTTAGCTCATAAGATCAAGATAATGACTTCATAAACTTGCATGACATGATAGCAAGTATCATTCTCAATGATCAAACCCAAACTTGCAACATGAACATTTAACTTCATAGTTAATATCTAAGAGTAGGAAAAGGGCTTACATTGCTTTGAAGGCCTAAATCGATTAAACTAAAGCTTGTGAGGAAGCCTATGCATGCCATCACCCAAAAACCCAAAGATGGATGCCCCAAATCAACAAAAACACCATATTTATGAACAAAGATCAAAGCTTTTGCCTTGAAATCAACTTGAGAGGCTCTCATACTAGCATAGGGACTCTCTAACACTCTCATGATCATGAAACCTTTCATAGAAATGAAGTGGAGGCTAGGATAGTTGAGTAGAGGCCATGAGAGTAGAAATTTTGCCCTAGTTTAGTTGCATGAATGAATAATGAGGATTTAGGATAGGTTAGGGTCTTATTTATAGATTAGGCAAGTGTTTTAGGCCATAGGATTAAACCTAGATTCAATCCAAGCCATCAAAGCATGTCTTGGGGAAGAAGTCAAGTGTAGGAACCATCTAGGGCCTTTAGATTAAAGATGAACCATGAGAACCATCCAAATGCAAAATCTGCATTTGAACGAATCGGCCCACGGGTTGACAGCCAAACACCCTGGATTAACCCCTAGTCGACCCAGCGGGCTAGGGTCGACCTCAAAAATCGGCCGGTTCGGTTATTCCCCTCTCCCAATTCGCTGTTTTGAACATTTTTGCATATTTATTTATTTAATTTTCAATTATATATATATATATATCAATATATATATATATTTTTCTGTGCAACCCATTTCACTTAATTAAGTATACTTTAATTTGGGAATTTTTCGTGAAACTTCGCGAGGCCATATCTTGGTCATACGGACTCCGATTTTCGAAAACTCGGACTCTATTTCGCGTATTTTTCCGAGACGAACGCAATGGCATAGCCCGTTTCACTTGATTCAGAATTTAAAATTAAATTCTGCCTTGATTCTCGTCTTTTATCATGTTATCGAAATACGGGTTGTTACATTCTCCCCACCTTTTAGGATTTCGTCCCCGAAATCTCCAAGTTAGGAAGAACATATCCTACCATCCATCATCCATCTACTCAAAACATCATCCACGAGCAACCATTGTCCTTAGATGATTTCTAATGCTGTATGAATATATGCAAGACGTGTGTGTACATGTTCCTTAGCTAATGCTAATGATCAGGCCTGAATAATCTTTCTAATGCAAAATATGTATAGTGCCATGAATCCAACATGTATGCAAATAGTCCTAGTCATATAGATACTATATGCGTGAACAATCATTTATTCATATGCAACAACCGCATGATAATACATTCGATTTCATCCATAAACAAGTATAAATACTCGTGCATATGCAATATGAAATGTGACCGAGTCGAGCTAGTATCTAATGTGTATTCGCGCATCCACGAGCAACCACTTGCAACCACTTGCAACCATATCAATAATAACATGTTTCAAATACATGTTTACATCCATAGGGTTCTACCTAGAATTCCCTGAAACAGGGTCGAGAAGATAAACAGGACAAACTCCTTACAGGGTTTGTAACTGAGAATAGGACCGAGAGGATGTCCACAAAAGATAGCCTACAAGTAAGCTCTACAGAAAACAGGGATCAAGGATACACTCCCAAAAAGAGATATCATGCGCGTATCTAGTCTTGGACCATCAAAGTCATATTTCCTTGGGCTTAATTCCATTGTGCCTTGACCGTCCTTTAACTTCGCAATTTCGTAGCTTCTTATTTCCTGTTTCCATAACATGAGCTGGAACTCATTTCTTCGTCGCCTCTCGTTCCACTTGCACTTATTCTTTCCCTAGAATACTTGACGCACACATGACTGCGTACTCATGATCTCATGCAAGCTTTCCAAAATTCACTAGTGAATCTTGGACCTCGTACCACAAGGTATTCCACGTAGAAGAACTTTCTCTTGAAAGTAAACAGATGCCAACCAGGTTATCAAGCGCACTTACTAGGGTGATTTCCATAACCCCTGCATAAGTGAAATAAACCATCCGTCTTATCGGCGAACACCACTCGATCGGGCTTCAAATTTCCAATAAAGGTATCAAGGGATTCTAAGTAACTAATCATGACCGAACCTAAAAGGTTACATGAGACTTCGAGGGTATTACCAAGGCTAGTCAAGAGTCTAACTACCCTCCTATCAAAACCGAGAGTGGCACCCCTTACTGGATAACCACTTCATCCCCAGAATCCATCCATAACTGAGGCACGTCATTCTCAAATCCAAAACAAGTCATGAATAAATGGACCGATTCTCCACAGGACTTGAGACAAAAATGGGATTCTCTATTACGCTAGTACTTAAGGTGCAGAGACTCAACTATCGAAGCAAACTTAAATGATGCGGGGATCAAAACAAAGTCTTGACGGGGTGATAGAAAAGAATAACTAGATCTTCAACAAGGATGTTATCCCCCTACTCAGGTACTCTAGTGAGGGTATACAATTGTCTTCACGATGATCTTTCCTTGTCCCACAATACTTAACTATCCGTCCCGTTTTACCATGCCAAAGGTACTCTATCGTCATGGGTTTCATTGTTCATCTCTCGTTCTGGGTTGAGCCATACTAACAAGTTGCTCATGCTTAAGCTCGTATCCTTTATCCTCTTCCTCACCATCCTTTCTTATAACGCGACCACTGGTCTCTCGAGAACCACCTCCATCGCATGGATAGCACTTTCGTAGATGGAAAAGATTAGTCGCAGTTAAAACCACTGTGACTACAGATGGAGGAAAGAAAGGAAAAGAGATTCAATTAAGGAAACAAGGATAGTGCTAATGGCCTTTGGGGAATAGCCTTTTTCTTTTAAAAGAAAATTTTCTTGAAAAATGCTTCTTTATAAACGATTTTCAAATAGTTTTCAGAAGGTCTTTAAAAACTTTTGCCCAGTCTGGTAACCTTCTGCTCTGATACCACGTGTAACACCCCGCCTCCGCTAGGGTCACTCGCAAAGGAATGCACTAGCTTTAGAGGGGCATTATTGGTAAACATGCACAGAAATATCACAAGACAGAACATATAAAATAACGGAAGTAAAATCAAACTTTCATAACATGAATAAATAAGGTCAAAAGCCTTTTACATCAGAGTACATCAAAACCTGTCTTGTAATAGTAAAGAAGCATAAAGACATTTTCATAAATTATTCCCCAAGTAAAAACAGTAAAGTAGCCATTAGCCAAGAAAAGTCCAAGCCATCCATGATGACCTTCAAGCAGAAGAAGTCCGAACTAAACAACAGTATTTCCTCCCTGTAACCTGGGGGGGAAACGGAAGAAAAGAGGCAAAACAAAACGGGTCAGTCAAAAAGACTGAGTAAGCCATATCTACTATTAGCATAAAAACTAGTAAAGTTAACTGACATGAGAAACTGAGATGAACATAAGCATGATAACAAGATAGATAAGCTAAATCAAAATAACAGGATGAACTACTGAACTCGGATAAACTAAGGTGTCATGATAAATTACGATGTCAAGACAAAACGAGGTATCACATCGTCAGGTTCCTATCAAGTATAATATTCCAAGATATCTATCACGTATAACGTCCCATGGTATCTATCCTGTATATCTGCTCTGCACCTACCGTACTAGTATCCCAACTGTATTACGTGTTATCCGTGAATGACCCTTACTCAGAAGTCGTGTAATGGTCCCTGTCAACCTAATATGCCGCATATATAGGTTACTCAACTCATATGTTTCTTTCCATGTATAAGTTCAGTTCTTTGCTGTAGGCTGTACGGGCTGTCCCATGTAAACGGTTTATCCTTGAAGTTGTTTTGGACTGCAACCCTTGATCTAGTTGTGTTTCCTTACCATGAACTATCGCGCGTCCACTTAGGATTTATGCCACCTAGGACCGCTAGGGATTATGCTACCTAATGAACGTTTCCGTGTCTCGGTTTGGGTTTTGGCCACCTAGGACCACTAGGGATTACGCCACCCGTCAACCGCGCCCTTGATCCCACGTATGTATCGTGAATCATTTTCCATGTCTAGATGCACATGTTCCCCAATGTGCCATCCGAGTTCCGTGCCAGGGCAAATCAAGAAATACGGAACTCGGTCGGGAGCTTTAAATCGTCTGCCGATGCAGATATCAAGGTCTGTTTTTGTACCCGTGGCTATGGTCCCACGTGACCCCTCCCTCAACTACTGAAAGGCAATCCAAGAAAAATCATGTATAAGAACCACTCCACGGCCCCACTATAGCCCACTTTCCTACGGGCCAACCTCTCCCATGACTCGATAGCAAGCACATGGTCTGTTGGGGGTTCCCTGCCTTTCCGCACGTACACGATTGACTAAAGATGGTAGGTAGTCGGCGATGTGCTATCCAGGGCAAAAACAAGAATCGTCGACTCCACGCTAATCCATCCCAGTCTTTAGGTTGCTCGCATAGCAACCAAGGCATACTCTTGGTCCTTCTAACGCAGACCTTAACCTCTCATGGGCCTAGTATAATTACCTGGCAGCCCACAGAGGGATCCCAAGAATATCCTCACGTCCCCCGAAGCTTCCACTTCGGCACCCAGTGCGCTGGAGCTTTTATCCAAGTCAGATAACTTGCTCCCCCTCGTATACTAAGCGATGACCTACCGTATCAGGTTACTCATCGTTTTGAGAATTAGTCCTATGTCCTTAGCTAAGAATTATTACTTAGTTACCCTTAACTTAGGTTTACCACTTAGCTTCCTTTCCCGTTATCCTTGATTAACCACGGTTTTCTACCTAGTTCTTCTAGCTAGGGTTTGTCTATTTGGTTAAGTGTTATCATTCAAGTCCATGACTTAACCCGCCCACGAATCACGTCAAAGATTGGCTAAGTATTTAAGTTCAAGACTTAGTCCCACAAGTTGGTTAAGTGTACCAAGAGGCTCATGGCTTAACCCTATCAAGTCAAATTGGTCAAGTACTAGCTTACCTTAATCCTATCGGATTATCTTGCTAGATCGATTAAGCATAGATTATCTTAATCCCATCAAATTATCGAGTCGGATTGGTTAAGTATAGGTTGGCTTAACCCCATCCTCTAATCGTACTACAATGGTTAAGTATATTCTAAAAAGGTCTTGTGACTTAACCTTATCAGGTCCGCGTATTAGATTGGTTAAGTGTAAGTTACTTAACCCCATCAAATCATCATGTATAATTGGTTAAGTATAAGATGCTTAACCCCATTAAATTATCACGTTAAGTTGGTTAAGTATTGGTTACTTAACCTCATTGAATTACCGAGTTTAAATTGGTTAAGTGTTTAACTTAACCCCATCGAATTACAGTGTTTAGATTAGTTAAGTGTGGATTACTTAACCCCATCTAATTACCGTGTCGGATTAGTTAGGTACAAATTACTTAACCCCATCCCCTAATCATCTTGTATGGTTAAGTGTCATTAAGAAAACTTACTTAACCTTGCCAAATTATCATGTTGGATTGATTAAGTGTTGGTTAACTTAATCCCCGTCCACTAGTCGTATAAAAATGGTTAAGCGTCATTAGGCAAATCAAATCACTTAACCTACCCAACCTTGTCATGTTTTGTTAAGTATCATTAGCCTAACCAATTTACTTAACCCATTTACCCATGTCATATTTGGTTAAGAGTCATTAATCAAATTAACTTAACCCTATCATGTGGCATTAATTACTTAATGCACCCCAACCTCTCACATTAGACTTTGTTGTGGTTACTAGTTAAGCCGGTCGGTTCCGGGTAGCTTTACACCACAACTTGGTCTAACCTCGGGTTCAAGCACAACATGACCAACTTCTCACATTGGGTCCTATTGTTTGCAACTACTAGTTAGGCCGGTCGGTTCCGGGTAGCTTTATGTTGCAAACTCAACCCAACCTCGAGTTGGCCACTTTCATGTTTAGTCTAGTGTCATGTTCATATTCAAGTTTTCAAGCAATTGGGTAGACCTAACTTAATAGGTAAATTCCCAATGGGTAGACCTAACTTAATAGGTAAATTCCCAAGCTTATGTTTTTATGCATACTTACAAGTCACTTCCATGTTATATTTCAAGTCATGTTTTCAAGTATAAACACATGTCATATTTAACGTTACACGTTGTCATGTTTATACCCATTTACCCAAATCATGTTCATATCATTATGTTTTCCCATAATGTGACCCCAACGCTTTTAAACTCGCATATACGTTCACAAAAACGTAATGGATTAAAAGAAGAGACTTGGCAAAGGCATGACAAAAATGGATATTAAGCCATAAGTTAATCATGGTGGCAAATGAGGCACAAATGTGTTCATTAGCTTGCATGTTACATTCTTAAGCCTCAAAAACATACATAAACCCAAACTTGGCACATAAGCGAATCATGGTGACAAAAGACATGGAATGATGACTAGAAACTCGCATATATCATCATATAAGGGTTATGACTTCATATGCAAGTTGACAAAAAAGGGTATGATTGCATAATGCAACATTTCAACATAAAGGTTGTAGCTTTTAGCTCATAAGATCAAGATAATGACTTCATAAACTTGCATGACATGATAGCATGTATCATTCTCAATGATCAAACCCAAACTTGCAACATGAACATTTAACTTCATAGTTAATATCTAAGAGTAGGAAAAGGGCTTACATTGCTTTGAAGGCCTAAATCGATTAAACTAAAGCTTGTGAGGAAGCCTATGCATGCCATCACCCAAAAACCCAAAGATGGATGCCCCAAATCAACAAAAACACCATCTTTATGAACAAAGATCAAAGCTTTTGCCTTGAAATCAACTTGAGAGGCTCTCATACTAGCATAGGGACTCTCTAACACTCTCATGATCATGAAACCTTTCATAGAAATGAAGTGGAGGCTAGGATAGTTGAGTGGAGGCCATGAGAGTAGAAATTTTGCCATAGTTTAGTTGCATGAATGAATAATGAGGATTTAGGATAGGTTAGGGTCTTATTTATAGATTAGGCAAGTGTTTTAGGCCATAGGATTAAACCTAGATTCAATCCAAGCCATCAAAGCATGTCTTGGGGAAGAAGTAAAGTGTAAGAACCATCTAGGGCCTTTAGATTAAAGATGAACCATGAGAACCATCCAAATGCAAAATCTGCATTTGAACGAATCGGCCCACGGGTTGACAGCCAAACACCCTGGATTAACCCCTAGTCGACCCAGCAGGCTCGGGTCGACCTCAAAAATCGGCCGGTTCGGTTATTCCCCTCTCCCAATTCGCTGTTTTGAACATTTTTGCATATTTATTTATTTAATTTTCAATTATATATATATATATCAATATATATATATATATATATTTCTGTGCAACCCATTTCACTTAATTAAGTATACTTTAATTTGGGAATTTTTCGTGAAACTTCGCGAGGCCATATCTTGGTCATACGGACTCCGATTTTCGAAAACTCGGACTCTATTTCGCGTATTTTTCCGAGACGAACGCAATGGCATAGCCCGTTTCACTTGATTCAGAATTTAAAATTAAATTCTGCCTTGATTCTCGTCTTTAATCATGTTATCGAAATACGGGTTGTTACATTCTCCCCACCTTTTAGGATTTCGTCCCCGAAATCTCCAAGTTAGGAAGAACATATCCTACCATCCATAATCCATCTACTCAAAACATCATCCACGAGCAACCATTGTCCTTAGATGATTTCTAATGCTGTATGAATATATGCAAGACGTGTGTGTACATGTTCCTTAGCTAATGCTAATGATCAGGCCTGAATAATCTTTCTAATGCAAAATATGTATAGTGCCATGAATCCAACATGTATGCAAATAGTCCTAGTCATATAGATACTATATGCGTGCACAATCATTCACTCATATGCAACAACCGCATGATAATACATTCGATTTCATCCATAAACAAGTATAAATACTCGTGCATATGCAATATGAAATGTGACCGAGTCGAGCTAGTATCTAATGTGTATTCGCGCATCCACGAGCAACCACTTGCAACCACTTGCAACCATATCAATCATAACATGTTTCAAATACATGTTTACATCCATAGGGTTCTACCTAGAATTCCCTGAAACAGGGTCGAGAAGATAAACAGGACAAACTCCTTACAGGGTTTGTAACTGAGAATAGGACCGAGAGGATGTCCACAAAAGATAGCCTACAAGTAAGCTCTACAGAAAACAGGGATCAAGGATACACTCCCAAAAAGAGATATAATGCGCGTATCTAGTCTTTGACCATCAAAGTCATATTTCCTTGGGCTTAATTCCATTGTGCCTTGACCGTCCTTTAACTTCGCAATTTCGTAGCTTCTTATTTCCTGTTTCCATAACATGAGCTGGAACTCATTTCTTCGTCGCCTCTCGTTCCACTTGCACTTATTCTTTCCCTAGAATACTTGACGCAAACGTGACTGCGTACTCATGATCTCATGCAAGCTTTCCAAAATTCACTAGTGAATCTTGGACCTCGTACCACAAGGTATTCCACGTAGAAGAACTTTCTCTTGAAAGTAAACAGATGCCAACCAGGTTATCAAGCGCACTTACTAGGGTGATTTCCATAACCCCTGCATAAGTGAAATAAACCATCCGTCTTATCGGCGAACACCACTCGATCGGGCTTCAAATTTCCAATAAAGGTATCAAGGGATTCTAAGTAACTAATCATGACCGAACCTAAAAGGTTACATGAGACTTCGAGGGTATTACCAAGGCTAGTCAAGAGTCTAACTACCCTCCTATCAAAACCGAGAGTGGCACCCCTTACTGGATAACCACTTCATCCCCAGAATCCATCCATAACCGAGGCACGTCATTCTCAAATCCAAAACAAGTCATGAATAAATGGACCGATTCTCCACAGGACTTGAGACAAAAATGGGATTCTCTATTACGCTAGTACTTAAGGTGCAGAGACTCAACTATCGAAGCAAACTTAAATGATGCGGGGATCAAAACAAAGTCTTGACGGGGTGATAGAAAAGAATAACTAGATCTTCAACAAGGATGTTATCCCCCTACTCAGGTACTCTAGTGAGGGTATACAATTGTCTTCACGATGATCTTGTCCTTGTCCCACAATACTTAACTATCCGTCCCGTTTTACCATGCCAAAGGTACTCTATCGTCATGGGTTTCATTGTTCATCTCTCGTTCTGGGTTGAGCCATACTAACAAGTTGCTCATGCTTAAGCTCGTATCCTTTATCCTCTTCCTCACCATCCT